>OY294061.1:31896152-34336544 GCA_958510865.1 Myrrha octodecimguttata
AATAATTGCTGCAGAATCAACATGGCTTCGATAGTCATGATCCCTGCGACTTCTTTTGTACCTCTGCCACAAACCTCTCTTCCTTCTGATTATCCAGCATACTTCTTCGTTCATCCATGGTTTGATTGGATGGCACCTGACAGTTCTAGAAGAAGTGCACTCTTCAACGGACCGATTAACCAAAGATAGGAAATGTTGCCACGCGCTCTCGACATCCTCTCTACGAAGTATGGCCGTCCAATTAAGTTGATCGAATCTGCTATGTAGCACGTCATAATCAATAATCTTAACTTCCCTGGAGCGGCATATTTGTGGTTCATTAACTGTCATCTGGATAAATCCTTTGACAACCTCATTGTCAGGTTTCCCAATTGAGGGCATAAGCTTAATGTCGCAAACGAGGTCTTGATCATCCACCAAGATCAGGTCCAGAGGGCGAGGGATCTTGCCCCGGCGGTATCGTGTTGGACGGTCACCGACCACGAAAATGTTCCTCCCAGATTCAGTAAGTATGAAAGTATGTGGTCGTACAACTATTGAATTGAAGGGTAAGATCTTGGTCGGTAGACACATCCGACAGTAAGTGAGCATGTATTGTAGCACATATTTATGAAATATTGTCGATACCTGGTGTGAGTTGAGAATCCAATGTGATGTTGAAAAAAAAACCAAATCATTCACAATGTAAACAGCGACACCACAGTTACCCAGAGTGATGTGATGCTACTATTACATCGATATATGGTAAGGCCAGGTATATTGATACATGAAGTAGGGGTAGTACTATGTAGCCAAGTTTCGGTAATAAGAATGTAGAATGGTTTCTCCATATTACCGAGTGCCAAGAGTTTCTGAAGTTTATTATTAATCGGATTGGCATTGGTGTACAAAAATTTCCGCTCGACGAGATTATTTACTTTGCTGACATTGGTGTATTAAAACAACTCATCAGAACAATACATGGAGATCCCTCAACATATTTAATTGTCAATTAAGCCACCCGAGATAGTTTCGTTAACTTTCTTTATAGAGACCTACTCTGTCCCCGGAGAAGTGATCGTAGATTCATGCTTTGTAAGAACTACATAATGTTCATCTTATGAGCTCTGGCAGCGAGCAATCTGATCCGAAAGTTCATCCATGCTCAGCTGGCACTGCCGATATGTCTGCAGCCATCAAAGAATTCTGCTTCATTAGTTCTTACACATCTCGAATGGAAAATACATGAATCGTGACGAAAAGCTGAGACGCACCGATCTTAGATGAACAACTCCCGCAGCGGTTAGACATCGTGATAAAATTGGGTTGTTCTCTACTGTAAGCCGCACTCCCATGAGCCGATATGAGAGATTTATTCCCAACAGATCACAAAGAAAGGCCACGGAGCGAAGGATAATGGTATGTTTTATCACGCTTGAAACCCTTGTTCCGAAAAAGTTGGAAAAGTGATAGAACCAGTTGTTTGACACCTTTGCTGATAAAGGGGATTCCGGTCACACATGTGAAATTCAGATTACAGTGTCTACAATCAGGAGAGGTGTTTTCCGAGTTTAAAATAGAACAAAATCCTTGTTAATACTTTGATTACCACAGAAAAATCTAACACTCAACGGAACCCTACCTTATACAGAAATTGTTGAGGAAAATGATGGACGAACACCAGTCAATCGTGCATAAAGAATAAATTTATCACAGCGATAGAAAACGTATGTTTCACCTCTGCGATCTCAACCTGAATCCGGGCCTCAGTCAATCCCTGCAATTTTCGAGGTTACATGATGCTTACGAAACCTTATTTGCATGAATCGTTACCTCATAACTAATTCCTAAGTTTCCTGTGAGATGCACCTATTGTATTTATGTATTTTCGATTTAAATTTGGCTGTATCAGTATTTTCAGAATCATTTGAACGAAATGTTTTCTAAAATGCAAATATTTGGACTAACTGATACCTCTACTGTTTCTGTTCGAACGTACCAACAGACAAAAATATAGGGTCTCATTTGAATACTATAATCTTGTTTTGAAATTCTCCCGGTATACGTTAGTTGCTATTGAACGAGTATTTCAAATTTTAATTTTCTTGCAGGATGTTGACTGCATTGTCAGTGATCCACAACCTTGGAGTTATTCAATGTGTCCTATCATTATTAAGTGATCAGGATTTAGATACCAACATTGTTCTGTTTATGGAAGATCCTTACGAATTCGATGTTCCAGTTATCACAATAGGTAATTGTGGGACAAAATCATCATTTTTTGAGAGCTCAGTATCATATAATACTTTTAGACATTATAAGCATTGAATGCATGTTGTATACATTTTTCGATATATTTTTGTCCGACATGCAGTCTGAGTAACATAGAATGAAATATTATCACTCCACTTTGATTTACACCCAAAGATACCTGTATCGTAAAGATCACCACAAATTTTTAAGTATTTCTTCATTTTTGATAGTACAGTTATTTTTTCGGTGGATGGATTCTGTTGATTTTCTTCTGTTACTGTATGTTCCATTATACTGTTTATTATGATTTTGTTTCGAACTCGAAGATAGCGCATACTGAGATGTTCTAGTTTGGTAAGAACGTATTTGAAACTTTATAAAGGGTGATTCCAAATTAGACGTGATTCTTGAAGGAAGTGTAAACATGACTTAATTGCTAATAAATAAGTCATATTCGTTGCTAACGGAAAATCAACAGATTCCGAGTTATTTAAGTTCTTGTAATTTTGAAAAGTTGTTTCAAACTTTCTAATTCCACAATTCATGAATGTCAAAACTATTCAGAAAACTTCATACTGGGTTTCCTTCATTCGCAAAAAAAAATTTTACCACAGCTGACGAACTGGTTTTTATGACAATTTGGATTTTTCCGACGATTTTAATTTTTTTTATCGTAATCGGTAGCAGATACGACAAATATCAAAAAGTTCAGTATAACAAGCAAGATTTTCCAAACTGAAAGTGACTCATCAAAAAAAAAAGTTTTGGAAAAAAACAGGGGACAGTGTTCCAGGAAAAATATCACACTCCAACCATCTGTATCTCGAAAACGCAACGTTTGCGGTCCCATGTTCATGGAACATTTTACGCGCTTGTTCTGGGGAAAACCGATATCATTTCGTTTAGTTTGGAATCCGTGGTCGAAATCAATTTTGTCCGTCCGAACGTCCGTCTGTATATGCTCTAACTTTCGAAGGAAATGACCCAGCAACTTGAAATTTCCAGATTAGTTTTGTAGTTCAAATATCTCAGTTGAGATTGTTTATGGGTGAAATCGATCGAATAGTTTTGGAGATAGGCCTATTTGAAATTTTGAGGTTAATCCTTCGATATCTCATGAATTTCTGATCCAATCAGATTGAAACTCTGTGAACTTTTTTGGAATACCAACACATAACTCGGTGCGAAATTTCGCGTGAATCTAGTTGTTAGTAAATGAACAAAAAAAATTTATTCGAATATTCGTCAAATTTTTGTGGAAAAATTATATTTCTGGGGAAATATTCCAAAGAAACTCAGCCGAAACTTTCAAGTCTGTATTCAGTAACAACAGTCCAAATTTCGATTCGATATGCTTTTCACCTCCAAAGATATAAGACAAAAAAATATGCAAAATTTCGTTGTTATTTCGAATTTTAACGTTATTTCCGCAATATCACGGAAAGAACAGATTCAATCAGGTCGGAATTTCATTATCAGTTGAAGAATACCTACGTGAAACTAGGTGCAAAATTTCATGTTGATCTAATAGTTAGAAAATGTAAGAAAAAAATTATTCGAAAATATTTGAAATTTTTTTGAAAATTTTTTCTACCGGAAAATATTGATCAGATTTCGGAGAATTGTGACACAGCCTCTGAAATCAGTATTAGTCCAAAGCAATGTTTCAAATTTTAATTCGATACGATATTCAATTTCGGAGATATATGGAAAAAAATATATGTCAAATTCCGTTGTAGTTTGATATTTTGACTTTATTTCCTCAACATCTTGATTAGTAAATGTGCGATCAGACCAAAACTTCGTTATTATATGGAGAATACCAACGCAAAACTTATCGCAGAATTTCGTATAAATCTAGTCGTTAGAACATTTTTTGAAAAATGTTTATTCGAAAATGTTTTATTGAAAAATTCTTTTTCCTCGGAAAATGTAGGTCAGATTTTAACGAAACAATACGCAGATCTCAAACTCAGTATTCAACAACAATGGTTCAGATTTCAATTCGATTAGATATTTAATTCGCAAATAAATTTAAAAAAATATGTCAAATTTCGTTGTTCGAAATTTTAGACTTTATTACAATATCTCAAGAAGTACTAAATCGATCACATCTAGACTTCGTAATTATTTGAAGGATAAAATAATGAAATTCTTCAGAATATATGGACCAGATTTCTATGAAACTCGGTACACACCTTAAGGTTCCACAACAGTTTTTCAAATTTCTATTCGATCTGATGTTTATTTCTGGAGATATCAGGAGAAATTTTCTAAAATTTGAGGATATTTATCCAATTTCTCGATAACTATTGACGCGATCACAGTGGAATCTGGCATAAACCTTAAAATCAATACGAGAAAATAGTTCTTTACATTTCAGTTTGGTCTGATATTCATTCTCGAATATATTGAAAAAAAGGTTATTTCCTTGAAATCTCGAGAGCAGACGCGATCAGATTTGAACTATGTAGTGAGTTGAAGGAAATAAACTTACGACCTAATGTAAAATTTCGTGAGGATCGTATATAGGGGTAGGGAATTGTTAAAAATTATTTGAAAATTATAGACATTTTTTTTGGAAATTTTTGCCGGAAAATATGCATCAGATTTCAACAAAATTGGCAAAAACCTAATTAGTATTTCACGACAGTGTTTCAAAGTTCACTTTGATCCGATATTTATCCCCTTTACATATTTCGATATGAAAAAAATGAGTCAACTTTCTTGGTTATTTCCTCGGTATTGTTATTTTTTACAGAAAAACTCAAAAAATACTGTAATAATGAAATTTCGAATGCATATATATGAGAAATCATAAGATAATTTTTCCAATCCGCCAATTCGGCTTCCGTAATTGAACCGGTTCAACAAATATCAAGTCTCTAAATGGATTCCCATTTTATGGTTGGCAGTTAGGCTGCCCTCTACTACAATTACATCGGAAAAAAACGACCCAGAGACTCAATATTTTTATAGCAAGTTCGGGGATTAATTAAGAAGCTAAATTGAAATCCCCCCAACGATTTCGAAGATTTATCCATTCGAAATTTTAAAATGTGAACAAGCACGTAAAAGCTCCTGACCTCACGTGAGTGCCTTTCTAGGTTCTTTTTCTCTCACATTATACAAGGATATTTCCTTCTTAGCCTCTACAGTGAAGTTCAAATAATAACCTCACGTGAGTGCCTTTCTAGGCTCTTTTTCTCTCACATTATACAAGGATATTTCCTTCTTAGCCTCTACAGTGAAGTTCAAATAATAAAAAAAGGATCATACTATTGAGTGATTCCTCAACGAAATTGTTTTTGGCCACCTCATTATTACCGTCATAGAGTAATAAAAAGTGTATCATTGCCATGCATTATTGAGAATATATTATTCTCTCCTTGAAAACTTTATGCTTTTTCCAGGTCTAGATAGTTTCAAGAAGTCAATCTTATTCGAATCTATGGGCCAGAAGAGAATGACGACAAAAGCACATGTATTTTCATCGGTTAACAAAGACATGTCATGGGAGAGTATGAAAAATTTTGCTCGTCTGAAGAAAGACACTCTTTTCGCAAATGTTTCTTCTGGTGATATTAGTGTGGGGATTTTCAGGAAATATAAGATTGAGCCGTTGATGCTCGGATCATGTGAAAACACAACTAATCTCAACAAATCCATTGCCTCATGGCTGAAATATAGGAGAAGATGGAAATACCCTACGACCAATATTTGCTATTCTTACGACCCTCCATTCACCATGGACCATACATCTGCATCCAGGAAGGGAATGGTGCTAGACGTTCATGAAATGATTCACGATCATATCGGAATAAAACCAGTCTTCAGAAAGGTGAACTTGCATGAAACAGGTGAAAGTAAATCAATTGAAAAAAGGTTACAACGCCTGGTAAACAGTAGATATTGTGATTATTTTCTTCAGGGTATGTTGGGTCACGTAGAGAACAAATACGACTTCACAACACCCAGTATCGCAGACTCATTGTTCTGGTATGCACCTACTGCTGATTTGATTCCAAAATGGAAATATGTGTATCAAATATTATCAAAGCCCGTATGGTATTCCTGGATGTCAACAATATTCTTGTTAATACTTTTTTGGCATATTTCCAGAATAGTATTAGGAAAGCGTAATTCTGAGAATAGTTTTTTTCATAGGTTTTGGGCCTTATATGAACATGCAGTTGAACAAGAGGTTTCTTTGAGACCTAAAAATGTCACTGAAGTGATCATTATATCTGCGTTTATTCTAGAAAGTCTTATAATGAATGTCGCTTATAAATGTAAATTTATAGAATTTTTATCTGATGATAAGTATGAGAATGGCCTGAATTCCTTGGCAGACGTCATGGAGCACGATTTGAAAGTAGGTTTCTTACCCCTCCTAACAGATTTGTTCACACATGAGGAAAAAATGAAAAATTATTTAAGAGATCATTACGTACAGTGTGATTTCACTTATAGCTGCATAGATAGAACAGCAAATTCTAAGGATATGGTCGTATTAAAAGCCAAAATCAAGCTTTGTTATAGTGCTGAGCGGTATAGGGATTCTGATGGGAAGTCCAAATTGAAGAAAATTAGAGGTATTGTCAATGCTATGACATTTAATGCTATCTTCAGAAGAGGTCATCCGCTTTATCCAGTAGTGGAGAAAGAACTTTTGAATTTGTTGGCACATGGTTTCGTAGCGAAAGTATACATGAATTATGTTAAATTCAGTCATAACGTTGAGGAAGTTCCCTCCTCAAATCAGACACTAACTCTGAAACATCTTCAACTTTCTTTCATGATATTGTTTGTTGGGTGGATGGCTACTGGGATATTATTTTTGTGGGAAATTATGAGTTTCAGATATTCTAAGCAATAAAAATATAAATAGTTACCCCACATACGATTCAAAAATATTGTTGAAAAACTAGTAACCTAGTATAATTAAATGAATCAGTAGTTCTTACGAAGATTTCATGCAGAAATTCAATGTCTCTGGTTTATTATATTCATATGCTTATTCAGCTGGATTTTTTTTATTATGCCCTATATCTCGATGAAAAACTCACAGGGGTCTACGATTATTGGCAACTCGTTTCGTAAGGTCGAAATGAATATTCAGTGTGATTCAAAACAACTATCGAAAACATAAATAATATTTTATACTCGAAACCTTTCATTGGTATCCTTTTTCAATGGAAAATGAAATGGATATAGAGGTTATCTCACAAACATGAACACAAGGATGGACACTTTCTTACAAATCAGCAAATACTCAACCTTGATCTGAGTAATCTTCGGATCAACAAAAGCCCATCTATTATTAACCCTGAGTGTTACCATTTTTTGCAAGAACGCAATGAATAGTATTTTTTTCTTCGAACACAATCAGTGGACAAATTGAATTACCTTATACTTGACTCACCTGCACAGGAGACCGTGAAGTATAGTCATCAATAAAATTTCATGCAAGAATAATAAACCGATCAATCGGGAATGTATTGCTACACCTAATATACAAGGTTCCGAAATAGCGGCGCTATGTTCCATATCTCTATTAAGGATACAGATAGGATTCTTGTTTTCTATGATAAACAAACATAATCACAAGGACGAGTATCTGTCGATAAATCAACCAATATTCCACCTTGATCAGAGCTTATCATCCAATCAACCAAAACATCTACACCGAAGAAGCGGACCCAAGGAGAATGACTACAGCTGCTTCACAGTTATTACTGATCGTCAGGCCATCTTACCTTGGATAAACCGCTGAGTGGAGAATCTTGTCACCCTTCAGATGGAATACTGCAGTATAACTAGGTACAGCACGCCATTTCTCGGAGCATCTTTCGAATCGTACCTTCGGGTGCAGAATACCTTGATCGATGCGCATGACGTTCATCCTTTTGTCGTATCAGTTTTACAATGATTGGATGAGTAGCTCTGATAAAGGTGGAATATTTGTTGATTTATCGACAAATGTTCGTCCTTGTGATTATATTCGTTTATCATTACTGCTGTTTCTCCACGAACCAATTCCTATCGTTTTTATGATGTTATCTTATTAGAACTGGACAAATCAAAAATATTTTTGGTTATACAGGGTGGTCCATTTTTGCTGGGTGGTAACCAACTTTTTTTAATGGCAACTTATAATTTTCATTACTTTTCCTACATTCGGTTCCTACATTCACAAAAATGAAACACATGTTGAAGATATGTTTAAAATATCAACTTCCAGGAGTCGGGATCGATTGCTTTCTATGTCGTTTTGTAGAAGCTTTCAAAAATATTCGGCAAAGTCGTAACCTCGCGCTCTTGAGTTAACTGGTTAGCTTTATCTCTCAAATGTCCCCCAAAAGGGTCGAAATGCCGTCTGAATATTCCTATTTCGATTCACGTCTTATTCAATTAGTATGGCATGGAAATATTCTTCAGAAAAAAAGAGCTATTTAAAGGAAAACTAGTTAACCTAACCATAAGGAATACTGGACAAGATTTGTAGAGTTCTTTTATACTTCTTATGGATCGATAAAATATTTATTTCCCGAGAGTGACCAATGTACCATATTGGACCAGAAATAAACTCCAATGGGACTTGAAACAACTTGATATTTCAACAACCCTGAGTGATGAATAAAAAAAGATATACTAGGCAGAATATCTCGAAGTCCGTTAATACTTTTGTGGTAAAGATAAATATCAAACTGCCTTCTATCTTCCATGTAGAAACTGGAAAAGTGACGAAAACATAGGTTGTCCTTTAAAAAACAGAGTTGGTTACCACCCAGAAAAAATGACAAACTCTGTGTAACCTCAAATATTTTTAATTTGCCGAGTTTGAACATTAACCGTAGGTCTAAGGAAACTAGACTCCTATTTGTTTCATTCATGGTGATATGGAACACCGCTCCATTGTTGCGAGACCCTGTATACAAAATGAACTATTTTTCTGGGGATTACTGCGAATGCACATTCGCTGACCAGTTTCACAAACATCATCTTTGTTTTCATTCCCACTAACAACGATCTATTCAAAGAACTGCACTCTCCACCTATTTCTTCATCCATCATGATGTTTGAATTCCAAATTCATGTGGGATCATAGACAACAATAAGTTCAATCTTCTAGTTCACACCTCGTCTTCCTAAGAACTTTATCGTTGCCACTCATTTGTTCGAATTTAAATGAAGATGTATGCATGTTAGATGTGTACATAGTCTACTCCTATATTGTATATTCCCACAAGTGTTTCAATGGTTTAATAGCTCGTCTTCAAATGCGTCTATTGCTGCATCCACCAATTTTAAATTACAGAATGATACAATCAATTATTGTTATGAATCGTTATCTTACGTGATGTATCATTACCTTACAATATATGCGATGAAGTAGACCAGAAATTTTAAATTCAAACGAGTCCACTCGATAATGATAATAATACAATCATAAGGAAAATTTAGAAAAGCACTGACTGAGGTCAGGAGCTTTTACGCGCTTGTTCACATTCGAAGCCAATTCCTCAAGACATTTTGGGTGACTCCCTTCACGCAGTCATTTTTCAACCAAGTGCAGAATTTCATATCTGGATTATTGTAAACACTGGGAAAGTGAAATTTCGAATGGATATCTCTCCGAAATCATTGGGGAAGATTTCAAGTTTTCAGGATTTCGACCTTCTTAATTAACCCCCAAGCCTGCTATGAGAATATCGAGTCCCTAAGTGGTTTTTTCGGATGTGATCGTGGTTGAGGTCAGCCTTACTGCCAACCGTGAAATGAGAATCCATTTAGAGACTAGATATTCGTTGAACCGGTTCAATTACGAAAGCCGAATTCGAGAACTGGTAAAATCATTCAATGATTCCGCATATATGTCCATTCGAAATTTCATTATTTCGGTATTTTTCAGTAACCCTGTCAATATCAACAATACCGAGGAAATAACTAAGAAATTTGACATCTTTTTTACCGAAATCTCCGGATGAATTTCGAATCAAACTGAATTCTGAAACACTGTTGTAAAATACTGACTCTAGGTTTTAAGTTTTGGCCAATTCTGTTGAAATCTGATAAATAAGTCATTCCGGCAAAAAAAGTTTTCAATAAAAATGACCAAAATTTTCGAATACTTTCTTACAATTTTTTACCACTATGTATGATCCTCAGGAAATTTTCGAACGTTGGTATTCTCCAACTTACTACATAGTTTGAATCTGATCGCGCCTGTTCGTGAAATATTGAGGAAATAACCTGAATCTTTCAATATCTCCGAAAATTGATATCGGACTGAACTGGAATCTGAAGAGCTGTTCTTGAATATTAACTTCAAGGTTCAACCCAAAATATTAATTAGAACGCGTCAATAGTAATCGAGATAGTGAGGAAATATTCTCAAAATTCCAAATAACAACGGAATTGGACATAATTATACAAATATCTCCGGAAATAAACATCAGATCAAATTTAAATTCGACGAATTGTTGAGTAAGACCTACTCTAAGGTTTATGCCGAGTTTCATCGAAAAGTGCTCGATAAATTCGAATAAATTTGTTTTTCGATAAAGATGTGGTTGATTTTAGAAAAACCATTTTTCAAAATTTTGAAGCACTGGAGACGCAAAAAACTTTGCAATGAGATGCGGATTTATATTCTTCAAATACTTGAGAAGTTTCGATGTGATTGCTCCTGTACTACTTGGGATATTAGAATATTTCCTGATAACCTCAATATAGGAAACGAAGGAATTTTACATATTTTTTCCATATATCTCCGAAAGTATGTATCGTATCGAATTGAAAATCAAAACGTTGTTGTTGAATACTGATTCTGGAGTATGTGACTCATTCGGTTGAAATCCGATCGATATTTTCCGAGAAAAAAAATTTTCAGCCAAATTTCAAATATTTTTTGAGAATTTTATAACGACTAGATTCATATAAAATTCTGCAATAAGTTTTGCGTTGATTCTATTCATATAATCACGAAGTTTCGATCTGATCGCATCTGTATTTCTCGAGATATCGAGGAAATAACGTCAAAATTTCAAAAAACAAGGAAATTTTACATATTTTTGTATCTCCGAAAGTGAATTTCGTGTCAAATTTGAATTTGAAATGACGTTTTTGAATACTGATTCAAAAGTCTTTGACAAATTTTGTTGAAATCTGAAATTTTTTCAACAAAATTTTCGAATGATTTTTTTTTCATTTTTTACTACTAGATCAACACGAAATGTTGCACTCAGTTACACGTTAGTTTTAATCTGATTGCATATGGTCTTCTTGAGATATTGCAGAACTAACGTTACAATTCCAAATAACAACGAAATTTGGCACAATCTTCTTCCTTATATCTCTGAAAGCAAATATCGGATCCGATTGGAATTTGGAATATTCTTCTTAAATACTGACCCTAAGTTTCGTGCAAAATTTCATTGAAATGTAATGAAAATTTCCAAAAAAAAAAAATTTTAAAAATTTTCGAATGAAATCTGGATCCACACGAAATATAGCTCGAAGTTGCTCGTTAGAATTTCAAAACTGTCCTCGAAGTTTCGATTTGATAGAGGCTATATTCCATGAGATATCGAGGAATGAAGCAACTTACGCCAAACACGTCCAAGAAGTCTCTGCCACGAGTTCGTGAATTTTTTTCAAGCAAATTAAAATCGACAAGAGGTGACATAAATTGGCCGCCATGCAGTCCTGGTTTGACACCTATGGGTTTTTTCCTGTGGGGTTCCCTCAAATTTAAAGTCTACATTAATAAACCAACTTGCCTGATAAGTAAAAACAAAATATTCGCCACGAAATGGGAGCCAACTCGGAGAAAAGTTAATGTTAGATTGAATCAATGTCGCGAACGCGAAGGAAAACATTCAGACGATATTATTTTTGAGGAATTAATTCCCAAAGAGTGTATTATAATAATTAAAAAAAACGGCTTATTTTTTTTATCCATTTTTGAAATGTAAAATTTATTTTTGAGGAATAAATAACCAAAGAGTGTATTTCAATAATTAATAAAAATTTTTTCGATGAACGGCCTATTTTATTCTTTATCCATTTTTGAAATATAAAATTTCTTCTGGCACACCTTGTATAATGCACCTTATATTCACACGAGAATTGTTGAATTATTCAATTATTGCAAATTAGATTATATAATCCTTAGACTATTTGTTGGTGATTCTGTACTGAGAAGCTTTTGGCGCAATGCTTTGTTATTTTGATTTAACTAGAATGATAATTTCTTTGAGTCTCTCATTTTATCGATATAGGACTCTTTTGCAGACGACGTTCTAAGCTTTCTGCTTGTCGCTGTTCTCTATTATGGGAGAATTCTTGTATCTATATCGCCTTTCTTGGGCCATTTACCTAGTCCGTAAGGCTACTATTCGGTTAAGCAAAGTAGTCCTCTGAAGGTCAATTGGGGTATTCAAGGTCTACGAGTAAAAGACCACTGGTTTCCTATTATGGACAAGTATACTTGGGTCGCGCTTGGTAGTAATTAGTTGGGAGTTCGTATATGCATGGGAGATTCACTTGTCCAGAATATGGACCCTGACAAGTTTTTCAGACAATAGAATGAAAACTTGTTTGTTCTGTGGTCAACGTCAACATGCGTTTGTTTACTTTCTTCCACGAGTTCGATCTCATTGTACTTTTGGTTCTTTATATACAGTGACTAGTTCGATTGGGCTGTTTGATTCTTTTTAATGTAATATTTATACAATACCAACATAGAATAGAGGAGTATATAGCATATAAAACTAACTATTCTGTGATAATGATATGATTTCTATGGCTAGGTTCTTTTGCCAATTTGCCGATTGTTTTTGAAGGTCACGAAATTTGGCTGCATCGAAAATAATGGACATATCAAGGAGTGTCGCTTCTGTAATACTTTCTCTATTCTGTGTCCGAGCGGTCACAGACTTCTGGGCTTTCCACTGGCAGCTGGCCCCCGCGGTATCCGTTCTTACCTGTTCTCGCATAGTCAAGGATTCGTTACATAGATTTCCATGTTTATTGGAGGAATTGTGATTATCAATGGATGAAAAGTTAATAAGTCATTCCATTGAGTTATAGCTTTAAAAAAAACATCAACTATAAAGTCGTTTTATTGACGTTACAGAAAAGTAAGTCTTATACGCTGAGAGCTAATGTCATTTACATCAACTTCTTTTAGAGTCTTGATGGATAGCAATAACACCATCATCTTCATTTCCAAGAAGAGTTATTTGGGCGTTAGAATTACTATCAACAACAACCACTTTTCCAGTACATTTTCCATCGACTAGACTCCCTGATATAATATCACAATACTCTCCTGGGGGAACACAAGCATGTAGTTGTCTATTGATATCACCCTCATTGTTGAACACAATAAATCCTTTATTGCCCCTGCAGAATGCTATTTGTTGTTCGGAGATTGTTTGCCAATCATTTAATCCGGTACCTGAAAAATCGATAACAGAATTAATCAAGCTATGTCTGATACGGAATATTGATTCCTTTCTTTTTTGTATCGGGTGTCAAATTGAAAAAATAAAACGAAGGCTCTATCAAAATTTTGGGAAGTCGCTCGAAATTTGAAATTTTGTTCTTGAAAGATCATTAGTACTGTCGAAGAAGGAGCAAAAATTGTATCAAATTTCATGAAATGGTATACATTTTTCTCAATACATGTGTGACACGTGCCCCGAACAAGACTAAACAACAACCCTAAAATGACAATTTTTTAGTGCAGAATCATAATATTTCGTGAAAAATTGTTGATCCATTTGAAATTGGTTCAAGTATATTTCGTTTCAGTAAATTGAGGTTTATTTTTAGCCACTTACAGAAAATTATAAAAGGTAATTACTTGTTTTTTGAATGAAACAAATACAAATATCTATCTAGCTTTCTACAGGGTGAGTCTCAAAGTTGTTCTTTAACACTAACCATAAATTCCTCCCATCAAATCAAACAATGTTTTTATGTACCATTTTTGCAGATTCGGCTCAGGTAAAAAGTTACAAGCATTGAAATATCTATCAAAGTGCTTATACACTCCTGCACTTTATTCGCAAGTTCACCACAGATATCTCCTGCGGAGACAACTCATTTACTCAGTTCTTTCTAATGGTTTTGTGTTTTTTGCTCATGGAGACATAGCCTCCATGTATGTGGTCTGATCACCAAAAAGCACAGACCTAATATAAGTAAATTAAGTCTCTGTGAAATGGATACATATTTTTGTGTATTCTATGGCCCGAATAAACGTGGACGGAGCTCAATTTATGGCTTTCACTAACTCAGGGACGGATCCATAAAACTTAAATAATTTCCATCAGAATTTTTAAACATTCAACGTTGAATATCTCCAAAACGGTGCATTTAAGGAGAAATCATGACAAAATTAAGTATTCTAAAATTATTGAAGATTCTTATAATGAATAAACTTTATTTGCATTCTTCATGCTTAGTTCTTATAGTTTTATGAATCGGTGAATCTATAACAAGGAAACCGTTTGAAGTAGGGTAGCATTTCTATTCAGTACATTTATATCATGTTTCTAAACAAATGTTTTTCTTGTACATTGTCCCCTTGGAATTTTATCATTTTATATTGTACTGTACCAATATTTCGCTCCGACCTCTAGTCACAGCTGTTTTCGAATGTGGCCTATTATCGATTAAATAACTTCAATTATGTCTCTTCAAGAAGCAACAATTCAATCTGAGAAGAACTTTCAAATGTGTTTCCGACTTACTTCCAACGACGTTTCTGAACTTCACCATATTGTAAATCTGACGCCATCTATGTTCACAAATGTAGCCATTCGTACAAGTGTCATCACTTCGGAATCCTGGTGAGATCAAGTTTCCGTCAGAGTCCTGTGGTGGGGGAGTGTTAGTATCAACAAAGTCAAAGCTGGAAATCAGTCTGCCAGTTCCCTCGTATGGATGTGCCAACATGAACGCAATGGCCATCTTATAAGGCTTCGGAGTCTTGTAATTAAGAATATTGCTGTCACTTCTCTGCGAATCATGGTTATCGATAAAAGTAACAGAGTCGCTGCCAGGTTCGACCAATCCCCACCCACTGCCCCAGTTGTTCAGATATTGTAACTGGTCCTGCTTTCTGAACACCTTGCTGAGATAATTACCATGTCTAAACTCCAGGACTGTTCCAATTCCAGTGTACAAATCTCTGGTTACCGCATCTCCTCCTGAAACAGTTAAAGCTAAAATTCACAACCCTTCCTCACAATGAATACCTAGGATATTGCAGTGTCAAATTTGTGTGCAAACGATATTTTTGACATGTAAACATGCGCAGATTTACTTTCAGAATAACGTTTATAGCGAAAGCGACTGACGTAATTCTTGGGTAATAGCGTGACCCTTCCATACAGAGTGTCCAGTAAAGCATTAACAATATTTGAGCTGATAGACGAGGTCATGACCACTCAGAATGTCTGAAAATTTTGCATAATATTTTCAATGTTCTCGAGATAATGGGCATTTTGAAAATTCTTGAAAATTCGCTAGTCGCTACCTTTCTTCGATGTTTTACTACGTCTCTGAATTGGTACTTCTTTTTAGGAGTCTATGGGTTTATTATTTGATTAAATCAAAAAAGTCCAAAAAGCACTGCCGTGAAGGCAGCAAACTTTGCGCGCATGTTCAATGTAGATGACCGCTTCAGCAACGAATTTGAACGTGCGCGCAAAAGCTGCTGCCTTCACGGCAGTGCTTTTTGAAATTTTTTTCTGATAAATTACTGGATTTCAATTCGATCATATCTGTATTTTTGGACATATTGTAAAAATAAAATTTTGAATGGGTATATCTACGGAATCATTGGGCGGATTTTACCCATTCACGAATTCGACCTTCGTAATCAAGCCCCAAACCTACTCTACAAATATCGAGTTTCTAAGTCGTTTCTTCCGGAAGTTATTGTGTTTACGGTCGGCCTGACGGCCGACTGCGTAAACACAATAACTTCCGAAAGAAACAACTTAGAAACTCGATATTTGTAGAGAAGGTTTGGACCTTAATTACGAAGGCCGAATTCGTGAATGGGTAAAATCCACTCAATGATTCCGTAGATATACCCAATCAAAATTTTATTTTTCCAATATTTCCAAAAATACAGATCAGATCGAATTGAAATCCAGTACTTCATCGAAAATAACAGTTCGAAGTTTCATACAGAATTTAATGAGGATGATATGATGAGAAAATCATAGAAATTTTTTTTTTCAAATTGTTCTAATAACACGATTATCACGAAATTTTGCATAAAGTTGTCTTTCAGCATCTTAAAACTAGCTGTGAAGTTTAATCAGGACTGAATCAGTATTTCTCGAGTAATACCGAAAAAATCAACGATATCGAGAAGAAAACCTCGAAATTTGACATATTTTTTCCCGATATCTCCAAAACTTATGATCGTATCGAACTGAAATTCAGTACACTGCTGTGAAATTAGAAGGTTAAAGTGTGAGTATGATTTTTTTTGGATATGATTAATGGTTTCCGAAAAAAAAATTTTTTTGTAAAAAAATTTCGAAAAAATTTTTTTTTCAATTTACTGACAGTATGATCTTGACGAAATTAGGCTCAAAGTTGCGCGTCGTTATACTCCACCAAACTGCCAAGTTTGAATCCAGTCGCTCGAGTAGTTTCTGAAATAAAAAATAAATAACTTCAAAACTTCAAGTGCCTATAACTCCGAAACAATTCGACCGATTTGGCCCATTAAGAAACTTAACCGCGGCATTCTGATGCGCAACCAAACCTGAAAGTTTCAAGTAGCTAGCTTGCTTCTGTCGACAGTTATCGTGTCTACGGACGGCCGGCCGGCCGGACAGAATCAATTTTGACACCGGATTCGTCATCAGTGAGTCCAACCTAGTCGATTGAGACCATTTTCGGCTCAATCATCCAAAATTACAGACATTTGGACAAAACGATAGCACGCTGTTCCCCTAGAACATGCGCGCAAAAACAAGCCTTAGCGATCGACCATAAAAATTCTACCCCTGAAAATTTCACAGCTTACATTTCGAAGTATGCATATTTGAGTAAACCAATAAAAATCCGTCCGTCATTTGTTGAAAATACTGAACCAACATCTGTGATTTTTGATAGGAAAATTGTGTGTCGCTCTAGATTGATCTACCAAGCTTTTCAGAAGAATCGGTTACCCTAAGGGCTCAAAACTGGGGTTACGGGAAAAAATATTTCTCGAAAACTCATTACCTAATTTTTATGAAACTCTCAAGGTTGATGACTCTTGCATAACCTAATTTAAAAATGTCCACCCGGGTGATTTCCAACCAGTGGTCCACGAGTAATAAATAAAAACGCTGCAAATTGTGTTGTGAAAAACTAACGAGTTATGGATATTATAAAAGTTTCATTCAAGATATCAATGGTACTGGGGTATTCAACTGAAAAAAATGAATCCTTGTGTGAAATTTGCAGCATTTTTTTATGAACATTGCAGAAGAGTGCTGCTTCCTGATTATGAAATAATTTTAAAAATTGATATCATTCTAAAAAGAAGGGGAATAAAATCGCAGATATAAAATCTTCCTATTTTCGTAACTTTAACCACGTCAATGTGAGCATTCACTACAGAAATATATGCACTCTGTCCTGTCTCCAAAATTGTATGAAGCATACTATCATTGTTTCAGAAATTTCCGTTGCAAGAGAATGCCGAAATATTTTAGTCTGGGTATATCCTAAACTTTCACAATTTTGACGAAAAAAGTATTCCGTTGCAAATTTATCGTAATAAAATGATGAAATAATGATGAATAATAATGAATTCATTGTCGAGAATATTTCAGAATAAAATTTCAAATTATGTCTTCGAACCAAAGTTTCATGAATAAATTATAAGGTTTCTGAAAATTACGAAGCAATGAATTTATATTAGTCATTATTTCATTTCGATAAATTCTCAACAAAATACTTCTATCCTCAAAATTGTGAAGGTTTCGGTTTGACCAGAACCTTCGCATCATCCGATATCTCATATGTTGCATACAATTCTAGAATCTGGACAAAGTGCACATATTTTTGAATATTGTTTTATTCATTCCAGATTCAGCACCCATCAGCAATATTAGGTTTACCGAACACCCTGCATATAATTCAGTATTCTCATCAGTATTTCCAGTTTCGGAACTCGATTAGAAATGGCACGTTGTTGATATTAATCAAATACCCTTATAATTGTATTATTGAATTGAATTGGAAATGAACATTATTATTTATCATTATCTATTATTATTATGTTTTCTTTTATTGCTGCATTCTAAGCATAAGCCATGAAAAATAGTGGAATCTTCATGCTTTCAAACTTCGTGAAAAGTATAATCGAGATCTTTTTGAAATTTTAGATATCGACTGGTGGTGGGAAATTGTTTGCAAAATTAGAATTCCTTGGAGTGAATTTCTATGAGCGTTGCGACTTGTCACACTGACAAATTGTCACCGGTCTTAGTACTAGCATTGACGTGACTAGGCTAGGTGACAGTTTGTCTATTAGATCGGCCTTACTGGTGGCAAAACGCCATCTGTCAACGAGTTTATGTTTGGAAATTTCCGCTGGCAGTTGGTGTATCGACATACATTATTTCTGAATCAACCGAAACTCAACAGTATTTGAAATTAATGCTATATTTTATACAGAATGGCAGATTCGAATACCTAGAAGGTGTGCCTACACTTCATGATGTAGAGTGTTCCTTTTATTCCTGAGAAAAAAAGCATTTGGACATATTCATGAGAAGGATACCATTTCAACTTTGAATAATGAGTTCGAAAATTGATCTTCTTATTCGAAACAATGACCAAATAAATACTACGATCCATAATTTTTCAATTTCAATAGTATAACGGAATTTCTAATGATTATTACAATGAATTCTATCAATATATAAATCGGATCAAATCGAAATCTAGTTGTTCATTGAAGGTTCATATGGAATTTTGTGAGGATCTCATAAAAGGATAATCGCCAAGAAAAATCCTGCGTTTGACATGCAAGTAAAAGCTTCTGAGCTCCCGTCAATGCTTTCTTGAAAAATTTTTGAGCAGTGCTTTCGATCATTTCTTCACTGTGTGATATTCAACCTGTAATCTCATATTTTGTTTTTCCAAATTTTCAGGTCTTTGCTTTCAAATGGAGATTCCATTTTATAGCCCTGAAACCACATCAACATCTGAATGAATATCTCACCCATGCCTGCGACCTCCTGGTAGATGAATGCTCTTGAACCTGGTGCGAATCCATAATCAGTGTTGAGATCCCTCAATCGTCCAAATATTATGCCCATATCTTCGGGAAGCATATGTTTCGCCGCATCAACTCTGAATCCAGCCAGACCAAGATCGACCAAGTTGTTCAAGAAGTCAACAATTTTTTCCCTAACGTACTCCTGAGTCTGAAATATAACTTATTTTTCACAGCTGACATCTTGAATTCACTCAGTGACGTTAGAAGCGTCCATTAGAAATAACTTCGCGACCTGCATTGTTATCGACAGAATGACCATATTTAAAGCAAGCTCTGATAATGATACCAACATTTTAATTTATATAAATAAATCTTTTTTTTCTTTATTCTGTATGAGAAGAGAGGGCTTCTTGAAACCTGAATAGAAGTGGAGCGTTGCATTTATGATGGACCGATGGAGAACGTTCATACCATCGTAATCAAGATAAGGGACCCTGATATTTCAAAGATATATGACTAGGAACTGTATATATCTGCATAGTATCCTTGGATGTGACTTGAAAACAAAATTTGAGACTGAATATATGTTGAATACTTGGAAAAGTTGTGTCTTCATTAATTGATGTAAGCCTAATATGATAAAAAAATAGCATTTACAAAATTACGAAGTAGTCGAAGATCCGTATGAGGTAATGAGAAGAGTTTATCATGAATAATTCGATACTTGACTATCCTAAGGATAATGACTAAGGATGAGATGAATTATTCGATACCTCCACATCTCACCCTCTATTTCTTCAATACTTAACAATAAGTAATTCGGCCGAGGTATAACTACCTCGGCCGACTTGCTTATTGTTAAGTCCAGCTGAAAATTAAAGTCTCTATAAAGATGTCGGAGGTTCCAATCCCGTCACAAAGAAAATAATTTTTCACAAAATTTAGAGCTCAAAAGAATTTTTTGATTTTGGGAATAGGTCTCTTCCATGTAACATGAATTATCATATTTTCATGTTTTTCTCATTCTATGTCGATACAAAATCATAATGTATACTATCACACACTTCGCCGATCGATACAGCCCGACGCTGTCTATTAGTTTGCTAGAAAGAAAAGTACACGAGAAGAGGGAGATAGTGGATTTATCCCCATACCGCTAAGTTCCGTCCGTTTAAACAACCAACATGCGGAGCCAAATTTAAAAGAGCATTTCCTGGTTAAAAATTGAAATTTTTTATGGCGGTTAAAGTTTTCCAGTGGTCTTACGGATAGAATATTTGATTCCAATGATAAGAAAAATTCATAGAAGAGATCTATTAAAAATATCAGATGTGCACTTGAAAAAATATTCGGATATGGAACCAACTTCAGTTTTAGGTCTTGGACAAAATTTTGGATTTGAGGACTTTAAAGAAAAAAATACAGAATTAGAGGCTCTGTCAAAGTTTGCCAAATCCGGATAACCTGAAAACGGGACTTGCAATCTTCCAAAAGAAAGAAAAAATGGAAAATGAACCTGGAATTTACATGTAAAAATGATTAAAATTACGTTAGAACTGTCACATTATATCTGCCAACCGACAGCCGTTAAGAGCAAACAATACCTCTAATATAACGGGATGACTTTCAGAGCCACGAGCTCGTTCTTTTCAAGAAATTTTTTGGGTGCAAGTGGTTGAAAAATAGAAGCTTTTATATTCGAGAATTTTCGGGAAGATTTAACCGGAATGAAGTGAAAAATGTAAAAATAACAAACATTGCGCATTCTCATAAGAAAATGAAGTACATTTAAAAAAAAATGTCAAAAAATTATAACTGAAGCCTGCAGAACGACACCCGGTGTACTCCTACCAACGTTGAAATTTCACGCATTTGTAATACTTCTGGCGGCTATTAGCAACGTCAAAGCATGCAGACCGTGGTGCAGGTGACTGACCTTGATGTATTACCGGGGATTATTGAAACTTCAATGTGGCTGTGTTGCCGACATCCACGAAGCCGTTATTTCAGTCGAAGGTACTGTTTACTCTTAAGTGTTAAGCCATAAATGAGCGTAGGAGAATGCCTTGCGATCGAAGACGTCAAAATTATTATCATTTTAGCGTTTTGACAGGGGTGGACTTGTTGCAAATGGATATGTTGTTATGTTCTTTCGCGAAATTATTCGTCTTGTTAATTGTTCTGCAATGACAGTAATGAGCGTTCATCGTATATGGGCAAATGGAGAACGAAAAATACGAAGAACACCAACTGATTGATCGGAGCGTACTATAGAATTCGACAAGATAGGCGAGTTAGGTAACTGGGTCCTCGAGAACATTTTGCTACTACGTACCAAATCGCTGATTAATGGTTCGAGGAGGGAGGCAAAACTGATTTGATATAGGCAGCAGTCGAGCCTGTGAACTCTTCGCATTACGATCAGTGCTTCCTTCAACTGCGGACCTCTATCGTCAACGTTTGAACTGAAGAGAAAACGGCAAGAGTGAGGAAAAGAATGGCGCAATGTCGAATTCAGCGACGAATCACGGTTTTGTCTAGATATGCACGATGCCATCGTGAAGAGTGATGTGATATTGCGTTTTCTGTTGGGAAGCATATGGTTTGGATTTGGGGATCTATTGGTTGCCATTACTTCCGCTTATTCAAGGCAGAATAATAGTTTCACCTTATGTCGACGATGTCGCCCAGACGACTTTTTTTAGCAGGACAACGGACTTTTTTTAGCAGGACAACGAACGTCTCCATATTGCTCGTCGGACACGTTAACATATTTTGCCCTGGACACCCCGTTCACAGGAGTCACACATGTGTGGGATTGGATGGAGAGGATACTGTCAAAACAATCAGTTCGAATAGCTTGGGATAAGTTGTCATCAGTGGACATCGACCATCTGATTCCGTTGATGCCTAGACGTGTTTAAGAGTGTATATAACTAAGGGGTCGGCAAACACATCATTATTTTTTTTCTTAAATATTGATAGAATTCTCGGAAAATGTTGTTAATCAGTTGTTAATTTAGGACTAGTTTATTATAGCTTAGTTTGGTAAAGGAGTTACATTTCACTGCGCTGCCTTGAGATCTTTTGTGCCCCTGCATCTGAGGTGTTTTCGCAAGTGCGCTACCTACAGCTCGCCTCACAACTCTAGAGCTCAGATGAACTTTAGTATCTGTGAGGACATCAAGGAGGCTAATGCCTGTAAGCATAGACGATACTCCGTACTTGAGAACGTCCTAAGTCGACGCGTCCATGCCATATTGGTTACTTGACAGCCGAGCATTACTTCGCCAGTACGTGGTGGCGTGCTTGCTCAAGTCTACGAACGACCTACCTTGAGGCGTGCTCAAGCATTTCAAAATTCAATTCATCTAAGGTGTCCGAAGATACGAAAGTGTTCAATGAAACTGCTCGAAGGATTTTCGATAAACAGATTGCCCTCCGAGCTTCGCCAAGAATTGCCTAAGGTTTGTTTAATTGATAGAACCCTTGCTAAGCATGAGTCGATATTTGAGCTTGTCTCAGCGGAGAATTTCTCAGGTAAGAGTTCTAGATCGGACTATGCGTACGGGCATAAGTGCTGTCGATCCTGTCGAAAACATTCTTGACGTGCGCTTACAATGGCGAGGCATTCTATAAGCAGGTGGACAGGAGTCTCCTGCTCTTCCCATAGAATTTTCACTTGTCAGTTTCTGATTCATAGAGGAAGAAGAAGTTTCTGATGAGCCCATTCTCATCATATGTGAGGGAAGCCAGTGAGGTGACGTAACTTATTCTTACTGAGATCCAAATACTTTCTGGACCTTGCAAATTTGAAGTTCCGAAGCAACTTTCTGGAATGGTCCATTCCTGGAAGATTCCTCCAGAGTACTCCTCTTTCAATTTCTTTCTTCTCCAGAAATTCTTTCTCATAAGTGTTTTTTGATTTAAGACCACCACATTGCCGTTACATTAAGTTCACGTAGGTAGTTATTATTTCTAGGTATAGCACTCCAAACTTCACTGAGTATAAATACGATCACATTACCTGATTCAGATCCCTTAATCCAACGAGTTCACAATTCCTCACTTCATCTGCATTGTTGTAGTTTGTTATTTCACATGGGTCATGGAAATGTTCTCTTGAAAATGGTACTCCAGGATAGTTGTCGTTGGTATGATCTCCCTTATTTCCAGCAGTTCCTACCCCATCACTTCCTGTCATGTGATTGAAAATAATGTCGGCGTAGATCCTGAAGAGGAGAAGACATGCTTGTTTTCAGGGTATTTAATAAATAAAAGTTTACAAGTAGGCAACAAGGATAATTCAACACATGCCGTTTGAAATGTCATATAGATTGGGTTTTATTGGTCACCTGAGGAAAAATGATTGTAAATCAGAAATTTTATTGATATTTCTGCCCGAATTATCATTTAATATGAAATATGAGTGTTCTGCTAGCATAACTGTATTAAATTACCTCAATAGGTTACAGTATTTTTGACATATACAATTCCAAAAAAAAGTTTGTTTTGACCAGTATTTGACTACATGACTCGCAATTTCACTAGATTAGTAATACCCGACAAGCTTTGTTCGGGAATAAATCGAACACATTACCCTGAGAGGTCACAAGCTCGGGAATCAGCACGAGTACGGGGGTCACATATCAGATATCTAAATCACAGTTCATTGAGTCGTTCGTAGTCTTCACCTATGACAAGATTCAGTTTCCGAACCATCTTTCTTCGAAATGAGTTTTCTTTGTCTTTCAGCCATTCTGAAAGAGCAACCATAGTACGAACGATAGGCTATTCTTTTTGAAATACTATTTCCAATCACGTTGACCGGCATAACCCTCTCGGGAATGGTTATTGTTTTGTTTTTTTTTATAGAAATTCTTCACTAAAATATATGATTCATGGTGAGGTTTAATCTATGTTAGTTGTACGGTTTCATCAATACCTGACAATGAATAAAAAGAAAGGAAAACTCACTTATTTGAGAATTTATGTCGAAAAATCACTTCAACTTGAAGCAAAAACCATGAACATGCGTACGTTCTGGATGCTCGTTAGAAACTTAGCAGTGGTTTTGGATTATTATATCATAAAATCCAAAAATAAACCTTATTGATAGACAATTTATATTTTCAAGTATGAAGATTTGAATGAACTAATAAAAAATATCCATCCGTCTGCCGTGCGCCGTCCGCTGTCCGGGCTTTTTCTCAGAAAGCACTGAACCGTTTATCTGTGAAACTTGACAGAAAAAAAGTGGGTCGCTCGAGATTGACCCTACAAGCATTTTAGGAGGATCGGTGTACCCTAAGGGCTCGAAATTGGGGGTTGGAGGGAAAAAATTATTTCTCGAAAAGTTACCACAGAATTTTCATGAAATTCTGAACAATGATTGCAGTTGCATAACTCAACCTTAAAATTTTCACCCGGATGATTTCCGACTAGTGGTCCCTCAGTTATGAAGAAAATCGCTGCAAATTTCCAATAATCTGGAAAATAAATCATAGAATTCCGTTCCAATTGATTGTAATTCGGGGGAATAATCGGTAAACTTTTCATCCAGAATCATATATCTAAAAGTAGATCAAAAGGAGTGATTACCAAGTTTCAACACATATCGAGAAATTTCAAACAGATTTCGTTTACTATTTCATAAGCGCAATGCGCAAATGCCCCATCGATATTCTTGACAATTCCATAATCGTAAGTAGTTCAAATTATATATTTCTGTGTTTTATCAACAAATATCCGAATCATAACTACTAAAAATCGGATAAAATCTTTATTTATAGAAATCACCCTGCGGATTACAGGATTTGAGATTGAATTTCTTCATGAGGCTCATTTATATCTTGAATAAAACTTATATATTATTAATAAATCATTGGTATTTCATAACACTTAAACCAAATCCATCAAAAAATTCATTTGAACATTGAAATCTCAATAAATACTCTTGTATAACTGAATATCACTTTTATATGCGGAATGCGAATTAAGTAGCATAATTTAAAATAATGAAAATTTCCAAAAAATTCGATTGATTGGAGGTTTCCATCATTTTTGGTTGGCACAGTACAATTATCGTCAACATGTGGATATCCGTTACTGGTTTCAATCAGAATCCAATATTTTTCGTGATGAGACTTTGAAATAAGGATGAATATAAAAGACAATGACCATGTATATGATAAAACAAGCTGGCGGATACATGCAAAAACATCAATAACAAACCGAAAATCGTTTCAATGATAGTGAATCTAATACTAAGAATAAGAAGCCTTAGACTAAGGTACGAGCCGAAGATCCACCTCTTTTAGTTCTTTGATTCAATTTCGGAAAGCTTCAATTTTTCCAGTCAGGTAGAAATTGAAATGGGAAATGAAATTGAACAGTTTGAGAGATTACTCGCCAATATCGCAGTTTTCTGAATGAATAATCCGAAATGCAAGAGGCTTGATATGACTGCTCGCATTTCTGAATTTTCTTCAGAAAAACTTTGAATCCCGCTATACTGGTGGACAATCTTAAAAATTGTTTTATTCTACTGTCAAACTTCTCACTTATCGCTGAAAAGTTTGCACACTGAGCTGGGAAAATAATAAACCTTTGTGTAAAATCTGCAGCGTTTTCTGTAAGGGTGCGGGGGACTGTAACGGAATCTGGTGTACGTATATGAACGATGTGGGTGCAGTGATATAATAATAGCTAATAGCATTGAACAATATCAGCAATGACCAGCATTAACCATTTCTCCCCTACATAAATGGTTTTTCAACCCGGATGTTCAAGTTTCGTGAATCGATATACTAATATCCCGACGACAAAAAAATACAGATTTTTCTGTAATACCTTCACATACTATTATTGCCTTCGACGTACCATGCATGTCTTGAATGACAAATTCAATTCTTATATCAACTGGCATAAAATGTCAGAAACTCAGGCAAACGGCAACATGATAAAATACAGTACAATTTTCGCATTGTATTTTATTATGTTACCGTTTTCCTTAGTTTTTGAGGTGGAGAATGAAAAATCAAGCAATCACAATTTTTGCATTTGAAAACATTTAATTTCATGCTTGCAGTTTTGTAGATTGATTTCTCTTATTTTTTTTCTATTTGTTCTACTTGATATTCGAATAAATATAAAAAACCTAACAAATATATATTTTTTATGGGTTATTCAACCAATTCTTATTTCTGTTGATAAAAGTCCAGAAAATTTCATCAAAAATTCACTACTATATTTTCTCAATATTAAAACGAAAATAATGAAAAAGAGCATATACAAGTTGAAGGTCATAATGAGCCATCAACACATAATAAAAACTTTAAAAATATTTCTTGGACATCATCCCAATCAGACCCCACCACACAACAACAACAATCTCATATTTTCTGTTTTTTTTATCAATGATCAACCAGTTTGTACTCTTTGTTCCCATATATGACATTCTTCCGTTCCGTTCCGTTCCGTTTCCGTTTCGAACCTTTCTTTGTTGTGCATCATTCAGTAGAAAAGGGAGGTTGCCGTAAAGAAACTGAAGAGATACTTTCAGAATTTCATATTTCTTGTCGGATTTCACAAATGTCTTCGTATCGATATAGGTTTCATTAGTATTGAGCAGGTGAACGGACAAAACCCTTGAAATATATATCTTTGAAGCTAAAGTCTTGTTGATGGTATTATTAACTTTCACATTCACAAAATCACTTTTTCAGGAAAAAAACCCATTGATTCCTACAAGAAATCCTACCTTACTCCCACCTTATTACATCTTCTAGACATATCCTCCAACTCTTTCTCATCCCCAGACCTCGTCTTCAGGTAATAACTAACAGGCTGGTATCTTTCGAACCAAGGTCTTCCATTCAAGATTAAGTTTTCATTAGGCGGGGAAATCTGAAAAAATATTCGCATATCAACATTATCTTATCATGTATCACTAGTTGTGAGATGGTAATTTCGAGTAACATTCGGTTGTTTGTTACAAAAACTTTCAGAAATATATATTGCTAGTAATGACCCCATTGAGTTATGGTCGAACTAGTGGCAATTCTATGTCTATGTCAAACGAGAATATATATAACTTTGAGAACTCAATATTGAATTCACAATATATGTTAGGGATCCAAGTGTAAAATGGAAAAGTTTGCCATGTGATAAAATACCGAGAAAAGAAGATTGATGCAAGGATCGAATCAATAAATGCATATAAAATGTTCGACGTGAATTCAATAACTCAGAATAAATTTACTATATTTCACTGAATACCTGAGTGAATTTGACATCATCTTATAAATTCTCGTTATTTCCAAAAAATTTTTTTGTTGCCAATAGTTAAAAAAAATCGTAAGAATGCGCAATGTTGCTACTTTTATATTCAAGAATTTTCGGGAAAATAAAACTGAAAAGAGTTGAAAAATGGAAAAAAAAACTATCATTGCACATTCTCACAGAAGAATTAAGTACGTACATCCCAAAAAAAATTTCAAAAATTACTCACTGATGCCTGTATTCTACAACCAGTTCCAAAGTGAGGAAATGAGTGCCGTATAAAAAAACATTTGAAACACTGTTGTCAAATTTTTCTGAAATCTGGTGTTTTCCAAAAAATTAAATTTCAACGAAAAGTTGAGAAACTTTCGCCGATTGGCCGATTCGATCTACCAATGAATTCAATCGAGACATTTATGGTCCAAAACTTAAACTTCAAGACTCTAGGTCTTCTCCTTCGAGAGTTAGAACACACGGATGACGTACGGCCTGCAATGGGAAATCGGCCGTAATTGGCAGCTGCCCTTATTCCGATTTGGGATTATCTGCTTCGATAGATTCATCAATAGTGTAGTGCTTAGTATAGAAAAACAGTTGCGTTCATAAGATCATGTGGACAGCTCACAAGATATTGAGCAGAACTGAAATTTTGATTACCTGTCAATTATCGTTATTGCTGGTGAATGAGATGTTTTTGAGCCAAAATTTGATTTCTTGAATCGCAAAGCTCCTACCTTTAATGCGAATTGATTTTACATAAAGGGCTGTGATTTCTCTCAAAATTAAGATATTGAAAGAAAAATGGAAATATTCGGAAGAGATGAGGCAACATCTAGTTATTCGTTAACATTGTCGCTCATCAGCGATTCACTCCACAGAGTGTTCCAAATGAAACCTTACTTTTCACTATTTTTGTTCACCCCTGTATATTACAAGAAACGGAATTACTGAATATTTATGTTCCCGAAGAATCAAGCTATGATTCAGGAAAAAATTTTGAAATGTGCCGAATTTTTCAAACGAAAAAGAACTGCAAATTCCGTTTATATTGTGTCAGTTCCCTTCATTTTGGCGGTGTGTATATTTAGGGCTTAATGAACGCCTGATCATTTCAAATAACTGTGCCGAATTGCAACAAAATCTCTATGAACCATTTCCTTTAGTTTTTTACTGATTGGATCACTTGTCAGTTCAAGGTTCATTATAACTGGACCTAACAAATCAACAGAAATGAAAGCACATCTGAATGATGAATTTTAATTGTAAAAACGAATTCGAGAAGTTTTCTCATGAAAAAATAATAAAATTTTAAAAAACTTGCTTAAAATAAGTAAAACTTGAAAGTTTTTCGTCATTGATCTCTAGCAAGCGGACGTATTATGGAGTAACAATTAATTTTCTCCAGTGCGCTATAATATGTATACATAAGTGATAACACATCAAAGTTTTCAGGGCTAAGATAAGACCAGAGTCTTTTGAGGTCCGATAAGGATCTTTCGCCTGGCGCATTTGAAATAAGCATAGATAAATGAGTTTTTAAGAGAGTTGAAATATTTGGGGAAGCTACTCTGGCCTACTGCAGGACCTCAAATATTTCATGAATTGTGGTTTTTGTTTGAATTTTACATAGTTCGTGAAAATGAATTATTTCATTATGCAAATATAAGTTGGCTTCGTCAATATCGTGTATATATTTCTCACATAAAATGCCGATTGATTTCTCAATTTTATGTCGATATCTTATGCAGAAAAATTAATACAGCATTATTTGCCATAAATAGACTCAAAACTTCTTTACCACCCAACTCTCATTGATGATTACTAAAGCCATGATTTCAGTCATATTTCATATAATATTTGTATTGTACTGTATTGTATTTATCGCTCATAAATTACTGTCACTCCATTGTATTTACCTACTCAAATCTCTCTTACTCGCTTGGGATAATGAAGCTAATTGGAAAAACTTGCGAGTTCATTTGATCACGTAACACGTAATTCAGAGGTGCTTCTGATTCCTCAACATCGGACTCCCAGTTTCGAACGTTCTCTGCTATATCAGAGTTGAAATCTTCAAAGGAAAAACATTCAAAAGGGAAACCAAATGTGCTTTTATTCAGTTAAGGACTTTCTTTCTGATTCTTTGGTCACAAAAAACGTAAAATGTAAATAATTTTTTCCTCACACGTTGTTGTGTCCTGAAGTATGAATGAAGTATTATTATTATTATTATTATTATTGTTTTTATTATCATTACTATTATTATTATTATTATCATCATTAATATTATTATTATTATTTGACACAACAGTAGTTAAAACGATCAATATCTTTAGAATTGAGACAGCGTCAGGTCAATTAATGTATGATAATTGTAAGCAGACTATATTTTACCTGAACACCTCCGTAACCATGAGGACCGAGGAAGTTTTCACATTCTTCTGCGATATCCTTCCACTTCCATTCTAATAAATGAATAATTGTAGAACGATTCTCCTCAAAATTTGGATTTTTTTGGCAATTTACAATACCAATCACCAATAGTAAGAACCACATTGGTTGGACCATTGTGAATCTGAACGACTACAACTGAACTGCCGAGATTCAGATCAATCATTCAAAACGAAAACATCATAGATATAAGATATATTATCGGAAATTCCACTTTTGCAGCTATATAAACAGCTGAATATCTCTACCTTCTCACACAATATCGTACGATTACAATTGGACAAAGTTTATCAAAATCTCCTCATCAAAAAATTGGTACTTATTGTGAAAGGAAATTCCAATAAATATTGATTTTGTGTTGATTGCAATTGTCCATTATGGAACTGAAGTGTGTTGATGAGATTTGATATTTATCAAACCCACTTTTATCATTTTTTCGTGAAAATTAATGTGCTCGAAATTTAGTTTTTAGTCAGAGGTAGAATTCAACAAGATTGGACATTTCATGAAAAACGCCCATATAAAACTGCAACTGTTAAAGTATATATATCCTACGCATAATAATCAACGCTGAGTAAACTCCATTCTCCTTAAAGTATTATATTTTTTGCTCCGAGTGAGAAAACACATTTGGTTTCTATCATTTTGTAGGCCTTTTTTGGGTTTTACTCTTATTATCTAGAAAAAATTTATGGAAAACGCCCTTATTGATTGCAGAATCGAACTATTCGTCAAGGTCTAGGAAAAAAGATTGCCTGGTAAACAATACCGGAACAATGCGAACTATTAGAGAGATATTGCAGTGTCAAATTTGTGCGACGTTATTACAGCAAACGTTATTTTTGACATCTAAGCATGCGCAGATTCAGTTTCCGAAAAAAGCGACGTTAATAGCGTTAGCGTCTAACGTTATTCACGGAAAATTGCGATCCGCACTTCACATTGCGCTATTCTATATCGGAAAGATTCACTAAGCTTCAGATCCTTCCGGCTCCGATCACTGTCATAGAAAAGTTGTTTGTTTATATGATTTTTCGTTTTTTGTTGTTGACTACACAACTTCCCCAAATTTTCAAAATCTATTTTATAATACCTTTTACAACCAACTGATATAAGAAATTCAGATTTATTAGTGCTATCACAGCAAATTGTTTTCATATATGGGTATTTGTTACTTTTTCACGAATTAAGAAATACTTTTGGATGCAACATGAGGGGTTTGAAATGAGTTTGAACCATGCCAATTATATTGTGCAATGTAAGTAGTTCCACTTCTTCTGCAATAGCACCAGCTGAAATTATCACTTTCGATTCCATTTTCTTTTTGTCCAGAATCAAAAAACAAATGCAAAAATGCAAATAAGTAAACTTCAGGAGTTTAAACGGGCGTTTATAACAAAGAAATATGACGTCCCACATAATCAAACTAAACAAACTGATAACTGACGTAACTGTAACAAAAACGTGTAAATGTAATATTAAGCGCAACCGTAATAACATAACGTTTGCTCTATTCAAAAGTTGCAATATCTCTGTATTAACAAAGCGAACTGTTTCGTTTCATAGTACAAATATGACTCCTTCATCAGAGATACGAGAAAATTAGCTGAATTATTTCCTTTTGATTCTCGATATTTTTGTCAATTGACATTTGAAAGAAACACAGCAACACAGATCCACCTGGTGTGAAAGATTTTCAATTGTACATCTTTTTGTAGTAAATTCAGCCAAATATATTTCATTTCTACAGAAGAGGGAGCGAAATCACTCTATCTATTCAACGAAATGCAGGGGGACTCCTAAATTTTTCTTTTCAGATTATCTGGTTTCGACATCAGTATTTTTGTATTGTTCTAATCTATCATGTGATTTGTAATATAGTTCAATGAATATTACACTTTTTCAGACAATCTTTGAATGAAAGGCCAATTCTGAAAAGAGTTCGAACGATTTCTATAAATAAAAATGTTCTCTCGTTAATGTCTAGATATTATTTCATTGAATCCAATTCGTATCACTGTAAATTCCATGGCAACCCAGTGAAGAAATCGATCTCAAATAATTTTTGAGTTTTGATTCATAGGAAATATGTTCATGGTAACCTTATTCCTAAAAATCACCCAACGAATCACATGGAATAAAAATATTATATACATTCATTTTATGCGAAAACTATCATACAAAACGAAGTTGAATCAGCATTGCCTCCCTCTCGCTTCAGGGAGACCTAATCAATCGTTCCGTTGAAAATTAAAAAATAACGGATTTTGTGAGAAGACCAAACAGAAGTTGTATTCTTCGAAATGACATGCTTAAAAACATTTATTTTTTTCGTCGTTCAAAGAATATTAACAATTGTATGAACATATCTTCCTTTCACTCAGTTCCTCTTTGATCCCAAATGAATAGCCAATATTTTGTCTTCATTATACTTCTCAGAGATATTATAGCATTTCCTTTTTCTCTACGGTGATTTCTCTGTCGGTACCTCAATGACCTAATGTAATAATACCCCTGTAAGCGCGTAGAGAAAGAGGAATCGATCACTCCCTGAGAAAGAGGCGCAATTATGGTCATCAGCTGTTCAGAGGACAAAACTTTGAGGTTTGAGTTTTAAGGTGTTATTCCATATGAAATTTCGACGAAAATTATGAAATTTTCCTCGAATTTTGAGTCTATTCGATTCACATTACTGGTTCAATTGTATCATGATAAATGTTTGCTATTGGGAGTGAAATATTCTATTTCGGTTTTATTTGACTTTTCAAAACATAAACAATATTTTCAAAATGACTCATTGTTCAACCTGTGGATCTATATCAACAAATACTACAAGAATAGAAATATATCAGTTTATATAGTGAGGCTTGAGAAATAATGATTTCAATACTTTATAATAAAGTTATTGCACAAATTCATGTACTAATGCTGATATACCTAATGGTCAGAAGCTACCAAAAGAGAAAACATTCCTGGGACAAAATTTTCATTCGGATGATTTCCTTATCAATTTTGGAAGGAAAACTTTGAAATGATTGCATTTGGGATAATTGCATTGCATCTTTATGAGAATTGAGATAACCAGTCAAGCTCAGATCTCAAGCTTCTCCATGAATTTGATGGACTATTATCATCTACGTGATTTGTGAATTATTATTTCATACCTGTCATGAGTTATGATTGATGTTTATCCGTAGGTAGCGGAGTATTGAATACAATAGCCTGTGCCTTGGATAGTATCCAAGAAAGTTTAAAAATACTGATATTTTTATGCTCCATGAAACATCACCTGGTAGGAGGTAAATCTTTCAGGTAAAATCAAATTGATAAATAATTCTTTTCAGAAAGAAAATTTACCTGCATATAGGTAACGTGGAAACTCGCGATCTTGAGAAACCCACGAAAACTCAAGTTTATTTGGCAAATTGCCAGCAAATCCACCACAGGAATGCAAATACAATTCAATAATCTCCTTAAAAAATTACGTACCTCCACAACTCATTTGAAAACTACCAATAAAATCTTCTCAGAATGCTATTCAAAACTTGGGATTTGCCAATAGCTTGTAGTGTGTTCTTCATTTATTCTTTCACCTGACTGCAAGGACTGCTGCTGCTTTTATTCATATTTTATATATCTTGATGATTTGGTGAAATTCAGTTGGCACATATTTTTGTCATTAAAATTGATTGAACAAGAATTCATCATTGAAATAGTTGACAGTTTGCTTTTTGAGTTTGGCACGATTATTGCTATAGAATAGATGTTGGAAAGCAACAGTCAAAGTGAGTATTCGAAAATATGCTCATTAAAATCTCGAAAAATGTTATGATCTGATAATTCTGAAATTCCCATATCACCAAGAATTAGAATGTTCATCATTTTATTTTACGAATAGATATGATCGAGTAACATGCTTTTATTTTTTCAACTTGGTGCAGAAGAGAAATAATTTGTTGTGTACAGGGTGATTCATTAAGGGTGGCCACCGGCCGTATCTCGGGAACCGTTCATCCATAACTTCCGGAAAAAAATTCTAATGACAAAATCGGCCCCTAGAAAATGATTAAAAATATTTTCAAGTTCGTAGTTCCCCAGTAGAGGGCGCAATCTATCACTTGTAAAATATAATCACATTTTTTACGAAATATTCTCCAGCTGACAGTGGTAAAGGATAATAAAATAAAAAAATACTCATCCTATTCAACAACTTTTGTTTGAGTAATTTTTCCATATTTCCTTTCTTTTAGTGTTGAGATGGAAAAACTTTTCTTCACAAAAAAAACACTCTCACTTGTGAATGCGTGAACCGATTTTCACGTAATTTGATTTTATTCGAAGGCCATTAAAAGCAGATCACAGAAAAATATGACAACAACATACCGGGTGATCCAATTAAAAACTACATGCTGTTTTATGTCACTTCACCCTATTTGCGCGTTTTACTGGAGAATTTCAAATGCAATGTTATGATTCTAACCGACTGAGAATAAGCTGAGCATTATCACCTATTTATTTGTTAAAACCGCAGACAGATACCTCCGGTCATTCCGAAGATATTAACATTTTTGTAAATTTTGATGAGTGTTGATCAACCCTGTGAGCTTGAAACAACGAGGAAGTGACTTTAGTCATCATGACAATGCAGCAAAATACTAAACACACATGAAATAACAATAATACGATAAAATGAAACAACAATTAGCAACAACGAAAATATTTGAACAAAAAACAACCCTTTTACATAATCATTTCAAATATTCAAAATGTCTACCATTTTTTTCTATACATAAATTAAGTCTTTCTTCAGTTGATACTGGTCACAGTTTCAGCTGCCTGTCGAAATCTATTTTTCATATACTCACTTGTAGTTGGGAGTGTTCGGAAAACTAAGTCTTCATTCTCCCCCAAAAATAAAATCTAATACTGTGAGGTCGAGTGATCTTGCTGGAAAAATAATTTGAATAGCAATATCTTCTAAAAGATTTCGAAAATTTTCCGTAAAAATTTCAAGCACCTTTGTCCCGTTAAGATACTATCGAAGAAAAATGGTCCGAAAACTGTTCCATCAAAAATTCCGCACCACACATAAACACTCCAGCGATTCTGATTATTGACTTATCTTTGCCAATATGGATTGTTAGATGATCAGTAGTGGCTGTTGTGTAAATTTACTTTACCATTGCTAGAAAAAGTAGCCTCGTCAGTCCATAATATTCTATGGACTAAGTTAGGTTCGACGTTAAGCCTTCGTTTCAACCAATTGCAAAAGTCCTATCGTCTCTTTCAATTCTTGGTACAAGACAACATGATAAGGATGCAGTTTATGGTCCTTTAGTATCCTTTGAACTAGCGAATAATTCGATCCCAAATCACTTGCAATTTTTCGGATGCTCAGATGTAATTCAGCATAAACATAAGCCAAAACTTTTATGATATTATCCTCATTACGGCTTCTACGTTTTCCATTTGTCCTTCCAACATATTGAACCTTCCAAGTTTGTAGCAGTCTTCGTGTCAATATTTTGAATACTTTTCTGGAATGACGACGTCTTTCAGGATATCGTATCGGGTATTTCCTATCAGCTACTGCATTTTCTAAACATTCAGCATAAACATTAAGCATGTCATATGCTTCTCCGTTTGAATAATTAGGCCTCATAAACTAGTAGTTTGCAATCGACCTAAATTAATTTTACAGCTATAGAAACCGAAAACAAACAGTAACGCCAAAGCTTACTGGATCTAGATCAGCTTGTTTTGTGAATGACATACATTTTTGATAAGTTTCTTCTTTCATTTGATTGTTTAGATGATGAAATAACTCTAATCCTCCTGAATTTCACAGGGTTGATCAACACTTATCGAAATCTGCAAAAATGTTAATATCTTCGGAATGACCGGAGATATCTGTCTGAGGTTTTAAGAAGTCAATAGGTGATAATGCTTAGCTTATTCTCAGTTGGTTAGAATCATAACATTGCATTTGAAATTCTCCAGTAAAACGCGCAAATAGGGTGAAGTGACATAAAACAGCCTGTAGTTTTTAATTGGATCACCCGGTATGTTGTTGTCATATTTTTCTGTGATCTGCTTTTGATGACTTTCGAATAAAATCAAATTACGTGAAAATCGGTTCACGCATACAGAAGTAAGAGTGTGTTTTTTGTGAAGAAAAGTTTTTCCATCCCATTACTAAAAGAAAGGAAATATGGAAAAATTACTCAAACAAAAGTTGTTGAATAGGAAGAGTATTTTCTTATTTTATTATTCTTCACCACTGTTAGCTGGAAAATATTTCGTAAAAAATGAGATTATGTTTTACAAGTGATAGATTGCGCCCTCTAGTGGGGAACTACGAACTTGAAAATATTTTTAATCATTTTCTAGGGGCCAATTTTGTCATTAGAATTTTTTTCCGGAAGTTATAGGATAAACGGTTCCCGAGATACGGCCGGTGGCCACCCTTAATGAATCACCCTGTATATGAAGGCGCATTTTTGTGAAATTTTAGTTTTTTTCAATTAAATTCTTCACTTCTTCGTTGATTTTCCGTGGCTTTCCTAACTATTACGGCTTTTGCTCCCTTGAAGCAACACCTATTATAAAAAATTGGTTATTACCATGATGATAACCAAGATTGTCTTGTAAATAAAAAATAGTATATATAGTAAAGTATTTATATTGGGTTTGAAACCTATACGAGCAGCGAATCCAGAACGTTTCCATTGATTGAAAAAACCCAGAAAAGCACTGCCGGGAAAGCAGCAGCTATTGCGCGCATGTTAAATGGAGATGACCGCTTTGGCAACGAATTTGAACATGAACGCAAAAGCTGCTGCCTTCACAGCAGTGCTGTTCTAGGTTTTTTCGACGAACTTCTTGACTTCAGTTCGATTTTATCTGTATTTTTCGAAATATTGAGAAAATAAAATATTGGATCGGTATATCTACGGAATCATTCGTAAGTAAGCCCCAAACCTACTCTACAAGAATCGAGAGCCTAAGTAATTTCAACCTAGAAACTAGATATTTATAGAGAAGGCTTAGACCTTAATTAAGAAGGCCGAGTTCGTGAATGGGTGAAATCCACCCAATGGTTCCGCAGATATACCCATTCAAAATATTATTTTCCCAATATTTCCAAAAATACAGATTATATCGAATTGAAACCCATTACTTCACCGAAAGGTTTATACAGAATTTAATGAGGATATTATTATAAGAAAATCACAGAATATGCAATATTCGAAAGAAAAATTGAATTTCTTATCGATTTTGACACCGGATTCGTCATCAGAGAGCCAACCTAATCGTTTGACCATTTTCAGCTCAAAATTCGAAAATAACAGACATTTGGACAAAACGATATAGCGCTGTTCCCCTAGAACATGCGCGCAAAAACATTGAATAATTACTAATAAAAAGTGAGGATTATTAGCAAAAAATGTTTCGCGAAAGTCCTTTAGCCAGTAATATAATATAGTGTGTCGCAGTTTGAAAATGTGGCTACTACCCTTAAAATCTCGTCCCTCATACAAAATTATAAGAATTGTAAAAGTTGGGTTCGTGACGGGATATTTTATGCAGTTGATTCGAATCAATTTGTATCCACCTCTTTGAGCCTGATGACAGCAAACCCTCAAATCTTAAATGGGAACGGGAATTAAGTGATACCTTTTTCCAAAGGCAATTAGATTCCTTTTCAAACAATACCATACACCTGACCTTGTTTGTTAGTACTTTAGAAAGTAAAAATAAAACATTATTATGCGCTTGTTCTTGGGAAGAGGGCGTTATCATTTCGTCACGATGTCTGTAACTTTGAGCCGAAATTGGTCTCAAACTACAAGGGTTGGACTCACTGATTCTGTCCGGCCGGCCGTCCGTGTGTGCGTCAACTTTCGAAAGAAAGGACCTAGTGTCTCGAAATTCTCAGGTTAGGTTTTGATCCGGAATACTCGGTCAAGTTCGTTAGTGGGCCAAATCTGCCGAATGGTTTTCGTGTAACAGACATTTCAAATTTTGATTTTTCAATAACTCGGAAAATATTCATCTGATCGAAATGAGACTTGGTTGGTAGATGAACAGTATAATTCTGAAGAATTATCTATCGAAAAATTTAAAAAAAAAATTTAATTCACAACCGAGTATTTCATTTCAGCCCAATAAGATTTCCTGATTTTCCTGAGGATCAAATCAATAGAAAAATTCAGAAAATTTATTTTAGAAATTCATATGTTTCAAAAAGCATATCTTCGATTCTGTTGAAATTTTATTCTTATCGACAGCAAAAACTCGGTTTCAGTCTGAATAGATATGTATTCTTTGAATTTTCCGAAACATAAGATTTATAGAATATTCCTTTGCATCGACCGTTCACGACATCTACTGGTGAATATTGGAAGCATTTACTGGATCCTACAGTCACATTATGCGGGAAAGCGGCATCTGATCACCCTCTATGCTTCATGAGGTGATTCTCTGGAAATTTTATCGGTACTTCCCCGTAGCGCATGAGCAGTTTATCGAAATCGTCAATATCACAGTTTTCTGAATGAATATTCCGAAATACAAGAGGCCTGATACGGCTGCTCGTATTTTAGAATTTTCTTCAGAAAAACTTTGAATCCCGTTATAATATTTACTAACCTATATTGGCAGAAAATCTTAAAAATTATTTTATTCCACTGTCAAACTCCTCAGTGGCACAAGCGACGATGAAAGTGTGATAAATATCGCGGTAGAATTTGCACATTAAGCTAGGAAAATAATAAACCTTTGAGAAAAATTTGTAGAGTTTCTTTTACTTCGCATATAAGCCGAGATAATACGGGTGGTACCTTTCCACGTTGATACGCTGTAGATACTATTATACAGGGTGTTGTGGTACTCCATTTCAGAAAAATAGATTTCCGAAACACAAAATGGTAACTAAAATTTCGATATATATCACTTCAGAATCAGCGGTCCGGTTATAATTAGTTTTTGGGGAATTGTTTACTTCTGAAAACACTTCGAAACATCTCGTGTAATCCGAATGTTTTCTGGAAAGTACTTGGAATATAGAGATCTATCTTTCAGTTTTTGAAATATATATTTTTGACATCATTCAAATGAAAATTTTCAGTATTATCATGAAAAATACAGAGAACTTTAAGTATTAACAATAATTATAGAAATATGTTTCTTCTTTCAATCAGTTTCTTCTCGATCCCAAATGGAAAGCCATTACCAAATCTTCATCACTTCTCACAGTTATATTAGCATATCTGTCTTTGTCGACAGTGATTTCTTTGCCAGTACATTGTCCTTTCATGAGATTTCCACTTATAATGTCACAATATCGACCCTCAGGGACGCAAACATTAATTCTTTGGTTGAAATTCCCCTCATTGTTGAAAACGATGAAACCCTTATCACCTCTACAGAAAGCTATCTGGTGATCACTAAAGGCAGTCCAGTTTTTCACTTCCGTACCTGAAAAACGGGTCAACGAGATCAAAACTGGCAACCGTACCATTATATTCCTTTATACCATTAAAAAAATTCCTGGGAGAGTTTCATTATCTAATGAAATGAGCAATATAGAGAAATAATTTTCCCTCTAGATAGTTGAAGATGATTTCATCAGTAATTTATGAAATAACAACGGTACTCAAAAGAAGCAACGAAATTCTTTAAATCTCTCCATCCGAATATCTCTCGACATAAATATCGGATCAAGATGGAATTTGGCTCAGTGTTGTGAAATATCAATTTTCATAACTGTGCCAAATGTTGTAGGAATCTGATACGAAAATTCGTTCAATAAACAAACTTTTTTACACGATCTTCACGATATTTTGCACTAAGTTGCACGTCGATATTATACAAGCAATACAACAATAAACTTTTATGAGCGCATAGCACTACTTGGAAATATGGAGGATATATTATCAAAATTTCAAATGAGGGTAAATATAAGAAAAATTGCGAAAATTACTGCACATATATGGTCGATAAATGGGCGGCGGGCCGGATAAACTTGGAATTGAGATAGGATTCTTCATAAGTGAGTCCAACCTAGTTGTTTGATACCACTTTGGAAATAAAATCGAAAAAATCTAGAAAAGCACTGACGTGAGGTCAGGAGCTCTTACGCGCTTGTTCAAATTCTTACAATTAGATCGACACGAAATTTAGCACCTAGTTGCGTGTTGGTAATCTCCTCCAGATTACGTAGTTTCAATCCGGTTATATTTGTACTTCTTGAGATATTGCGGAAATAACGTTAAAATTCCAAATAACAACGAAATTCGGCACATTTTTTTTCCTTGTATCTCCGAAAGTAAATATTGGATAGAATTGAGATTTGGAACATTGTTGTTAAACACTGACTCTAAAATTTGTGCTGAATGACATTGAAATCTAATCAATATCTTCGGAGAAAAAAAAATTTCTTGAAAAATTTTGAAAATTTTCCAAAAAAAATGTTTTTTCAATTTTTGAACAACTGGATCCACACGAAATGCTGCTCTAATTGCGCGTACGTATTCCAAAACTGTCCACGTAGTTTCAATTCGATTGAGTCAATACTTCATGAGATATCGAGGAATTAACCTTAAAAATTCAAATGGACCTAACTTCGAAATCATCCAACCGATTTCACCCATACAAACTCAACCGAGATATTTGGACTCCAAAACTCATCTGACAATTTCAAGTCGCCAAGTCTTTTCCTTCGAAAGTTGGAGCACATACGGACGGACGGACGGAGAGAATCAAATTTGACCACGGATTCTACTTCAGGGAGTTCAACATAATCGTTGAAGACCATTTTCGGCTTAAAATTCGAAAATTACAGACATCGTGAAGAAACGATAACGCGCTGTTCCCCAGAACAAGCGCGTAAAAACATTTTTGCAGCATTATTACTCGCTGTTGCCCAGAACTTCTGAATTTTTACGCAGAATTTCGTGACAAAAATACTGTCGCAAAATTGTAAAGTGAAGTTTGGTTGGACAAGGTCAACACAAGGTCAGTAGAATTTTTCAAATTCGGATTAATATTTTATAGTTGAAGATATAAAGAACTGACCTTGAACGGCATTCCTGAATCTAACCATATTGTAAATTTGGCGCCATCTGTGTTCGCAAATGTAACCATTGGTGCAAGTACCAGATAACCTAAAGCCAGGTGACATCAAATTACCCTCAAAGTCATGAGGTGGAGAAGTTTCACTATCAACGAAATCATAACTAGACATAATCCTTCCTATTCCATATGGATGCGCTAACATGAAAGCTATAGCCATCTTGTATGGCTCCGAATTCTTGTAGGTAAGGATGTCTTTCTCAGATCGCTGAGTATCATGGTTGTCTATGAAGGTAACTGCGTCATCACCAGGCTTAACTAGACCCCATTCTGGACCCCAGTTATTGAGGTACCTCATTTTATCTCGCTTAGAGAATACTTTGCTGAGAAGTTTACCATACCTAAACTCGAGTACAGTTCCAAAAGCAGTGTACTCGTCTCGGGTTACGGCGTCTCCACCTGCAATCGAATCTTATACAGTGTTTCACCATAAACTGAGCAAACATATACAGTCATGTAGATGACATTAGGGCAGTCATTTTTGCCCTATGACATATACTTCGTTCTGAAAGCATAAGCGAGATACAGGGCGTTTAATGTTAACTTAGAGCAATATTCTGATAGCTGTGGTAAGCGAGATACAGGGTGTTTAATGTTAACTTAGAGCAACATTCTGATAACTGTGGTGACCGTTCCTGGTCACATCCTAGTATTTTTTGATGGTCAATTCAATTGTGGTGTAGAATTCTGTAAAAACAAATTCAAAATGGCGGAAAACCTGCAGAGACGGAATTTTTCATTTTCGATTGCCAAATTGGATAGCGTCATTTCAATGCACTCGTTTGTCTGAGATTTTCGCTGGAAAATTTTTTCCAAGATTCACATGTCTACAACGAAGAAAAATTTACCCAAAATTGATGGAATCTTTCAGGAATGAACTGACCTTCATTCGGAACACTGGAGTAAAAACAATAAAAAAATATCCACTGGTTTCCATTTTGTAGCCTTCCAAAGATTCCACTCGGAGTACTTAAATAATCTTGAGTAAGAAAACAGGTGACCTTAGGGATGCCAAAATTGTGATAATGGGCCTCCAGAATGACCTTCATAGTAATAAATAATTGGTTATTGGCTTCAGGGTTGGGCAAATAAAATGATCAATTCTAGGCAGTCGACGTTTCGATCCTGATTTGGATCTTTCTCGAGACTGGAACGATTTTAATCGTGATAAAATACATTATAATACATAGAATAATACTCAGGCTATAGGTTACTGAATAACACAACTACAATACTACATATAAATCCTCTAAAAACTATATGATCGATCTAAAATTATATACATGACATCGAAGTGAGTCAACTTTTCAAAAAGGCCAAATTCCACCGAAAATACATGTAGGTTCACTCTCACAAATTTTGCCTTGTAAGTCTTGTAGTCAGTACTTTGTTCATCGAATATTAATATCGAACGTTTTTAGTGGTTGTTGTTAATTCAAGACTAGGAACGAATATATGGATCTATTGAGAAATGACAAGTATCTGTTTATCAAGGTGGAATCAAATCACGCTAGTTATTACGCGCGATATATAAAATTTTATCTTTAATAAGAATGATAATAATAATTTTATTGGATCCTTCAAGATATGTTTCATGTATATTCGTTTCAACAAATTGCCGTGAATAACACTTAAAGATTCTACGTCGGTTCTTATATTCTCTGTCTCGTTTATTGATATCTGTATCATCTCGCTTATACACCTTTTGTGATAGTTGTTTTCTCTGTCCAGAATTTTAACCTCGTTGAAATCAAAATCATGGCTTTGTTCGAAATGATACAGAGCTAGAGCAGTTTTTTCATTATTTATTTGTTGATTTCCTTGCAATCGTAAAAATTTCAATGAATTCTGCTCTTCAAATATTGTTTCGTCATGCCTATATACAACTCTACAAAAAGAACAAGTACATCAAAATATTTTTTCTAATTTCGTCGAAAGTTTATCTGAGAAAGCTAAAAAAATTAGTCATCAATTCCACACAAAAGTCAAGATTGGCTTTTTACCCATTAAAGATTAAAATATGCAATTCCCGAACCACTCGACACTAATTTGATTTACAAAATTCCAAATAAAAATTTCAACCTGTCGTATATAAGCATGACGAAACAACATTTGAAGAGCAAAATTCATCAACACTCTCACGATTGCAAGGAAATCAAGTAACAAAAAAAATAAAAAACTGCTCTAGCTCTGCATCATTTCGAACAAAACCATGACTTTGATTACAACGAGATTAAAATTCTGGATAGAGAAAACAACTATCACAATGGGTGCATAAGCGAGATAATACAAATATCAATAAACGAGAAAGTGAATCTAAGGACCGACATAGAATCTTTGAGTCTTATTTACGGCAATTTGTTGAAACGAATTAAGAAAGATAGAATTTAAAATATCGCGCGTAATAACTAGCGTGACTTCATTCCACCTTGATGAACAGATGCTTGTCATTCCTCAATTATTAGTTCCTAGTATTGAACAAACAATAAAACCGTTCAATATTAATATTTGATGAACAAATTACTGATTACAATTTCAGTGAGAATACGCAGTTTTGTTTATTAAGCAACCCAAGTTGGTGAGTACAAGGCGAAATTTGTGAGAGTGGACCTACATGTATTTCCGATGAAATTTGGCCTTTTCAAAAAATTGACTCAATTCGATGTCATGTATATAATTTTAGATCGATCATATATAGTTTTTAGAGGATTTATATGTAGAATTGTAGTTGTGTTATTAAGTTACCTGTGTTCTGTGTATTTTTTTATTTATTTATTTATTTATTTATATCATTGGAATACATGACAGGACGGAACCAGATTATGTACTCACTAATGAACTATTAATACAATGGTGCTTAATATTAAAAAACACATATCCAACATACAAACCAAAATGCGGAAAAGTTATTTTTTTTTCTCAACAATGGCCTCTAAAGAACCGTCTCAAAACACCAGAAAATAGAAGCAAGGAATCCGAAAAAGGGTTGAGCACAACAAGGTTAGAAGGCGAGTTGTACGATCTACAACATCTACTTAAAGGGGAATTCAGAAGATAATTTGTTGAACTTTGATTGATAGGAAATAGAAATTTATTTCTTGTGCAGTATGATGGCACATTGAAGGTAAGCATATTCACCAGTTCACAGCAATCAAAGGTATTTATAATTTTGTAAACATATTTTATATGTCTCATCATTCGTTGATCAGCCAAAGTTGTTAAATTCAAGTCTTTTATTATTCGACGTGGATCACTAATGGTACTCTGGTAACATTTTCTATTGACGGGCTCGATGAATTTGACTTGGACACTTTCCAATCGATTCATATAAATATTGTAACTGGGGATTACGGATCCGAAACTAAGAATGCTCTGTACATATGCAACGTATAGAGTCCTCAGGGATTGATGCTGACAAAAATGTTTACAAACCCTGGTTATGAATCCTAGCATTGTATTAGCCTTCTGAGAAATGTAATTGATATGGTGGTCGAAAATGAGCTTTGAATCATAAAAAATACCCAAGTCCTTCACCACAGTTGCTGTGGTCAAAATACTCTTGTTGATGGAATATTGAGCGCTTATAATGTTTTTGCTACGGGAGAAAGTGATGAAGTGACATTTACCGAGATTAAGAAAGAGGGAGTTTTTTCGGCAGTACTCGGTGAATCTATCTAAATCCTCCTGCAACCTAATCACGTCAAGCAAGCAGGAAATGATGAAAATATGCATATATATTATATTTATTTTATCACCATTAAAATCCTTCCAGTCTCGGGAAAGATCCAAATGAGGATCGAAACGTTGACTACCGAGAAATGATCATTTTATTTGCCTAGTCCTGAAGCCAATATCCAACTGTTTATTAACATAATCGGACGATAAAGAAGTCAAATATGGCTTCATAGTAATATGAATTTATCAAGAAAAAAAAATTTTCAATAAAATTTTGATGAGACCCGAACTCTTTTCACATTCGGACATGATGTCGAAGAACTACCGTGGCTTGATAACAGATATCGAGTTCCCACCAATGTTTCTTTTAAAAACTGTTTTCTGGACAAATTCATATTTTTATCCAGGTCAGGTGTTCAGAATAAAGTCTAGTCCAACCTTGAAAGATCCCAATAATTTTTGGTTAATTTTTTTTTCCTGTGGACATGCACCTATAACTAAAGTTGAGTTTGAATTTTGTGAATTTTTGAGGGAAAATCTTAGAGAATCGTGTACATTGAAATAATATACTATCCAATTTGGCAATCGAAAATACAAAATTCTAACTTTACAGATTTTCCACCATTTTAAATTTTCTCACAGAATTCTACTGCTCAAAGTTGATATTTAACACCCTGTATCTCGGTTCTGCGTCGAAAACTGGGTACCCGAAGGGTGTTTTTTTTTGGAAGTATGGAACTTTGAAATCGAATAAAACAAGGATTAATTTCTAAAATTGACATGAAGCTGACCTCATTCAAAAGATCTTTTGGCATTATGATTTGGATATAATTTTTACCATATGACCGCCATGGCTGGCTCGGACGAAATCTAATCTGGGGGTCCAATTTTCAATAACTTTTTCCAACATTTGTGGCCGTACATCGGCAATAACGCGGCGAATATTGTCCTCCTAGTGGTCGATCGTATTGGGCTTATCCGCGTAGACTAGCGACTTCACATATCCTCACAGAAATTAGTCTAGCGGCGTTAAATCGCACGATCTTGGAGACCAATTCACGTTCCCGAAACGTGAAATTATGCGGTTATCAAACGCTCCCTTCAGTAAATCAATTGTGGCACGAGCTGTGTGGCATGTTTTGCCGTCTTGTTGAAACAGCTGCTGCACATCATGGTTAGTCAATTGAGGAACGGAAAAGTCAGTAGTCAAGGCCAGCATCGTCTTTAAAGAAGTACAGACCAATGATTCTACCAGCCTATAAGGCACACCAAACGACATCTCTGTGGATGCGTATTATCAGTTTGAGCAGACGTAGTCTGAAAACGGTCCATAGGTATTCGAATTAATGGCTCTGATGGACGATTATGTTGACCGCAAAATGGACGTAGAGCGCGATTCGTATTTCGAACAGAACCATCATTCTCAAAATAAATTTGTACAATTTGGAGGCGTTGTTCAGGCGTCAGTCTGTTCACGTTGAAATTCCAGACCAAACTAAACACAAATCACTTGAGAGCTGACAAAATGGTCACCAGTGAAAACAGTGTTGCCAACTCAAAGTTCTATAAAAAAACACCCTTTATATGTCACAAGGCAAAAATGAGTACACAATTCAATCTATACTGCTATGAATGTTTATCCAGTTTATGGGGAAACACCCTGTATATTGTTAAATAATCATTGATTAGTCAAAAACTATTATAGGTAAAGGCATATTTGTACCACCTTTTTTCTGTTTACAAACTTCAAGTCGACATTTGTTGGTATTCAAAAAACTATAAAGATATTATGGTTATTGTAATTGTGAAAGAAATGCTTGCCTTTCATCCAAGGTAGTTTTAAAATTTAGTTTAAAACTCAAAATTACGTTGTTAATTCTCTTGTTGGATAACCATCCCGTTTTCTTTATTAATGAGATATGAGCATGACTGACCAATTAATTATAAAAAGAGTACACACAATTTTCAAAGAAAATTTATAACTACGGATATAATATGTTTGATTCTCCATCGTTAATTTGAAACATCGATTGAATATGAAATATAATAAATATAATTAAATTGAATGAAAAGCTCTTGAAAACGGTAGGCTGAACCGGAATTTGGACAAATCTACGCAAAAGTGGAATGATTGAATCAGGATAAATCACTTCTCCTCTCATCGTTTTCCAACATTTTTCACAAAATCGCAAAATCGTTCCGGAAGGAACTGGATTCCAAATCCTATGTTATTCTGAACCTATCTCAAACAATCATTTTTTAGGTTTTTTTATGGGTTTTCAATCCAGATATCTGACACAGAACTAATAAGAATTAAATAAAATTGTTTTTTCATGGAAAACGTCCTCGCGGATTGCAGTATCAAACTGTTCGTCAAGGGCAGTTCCTTGCAAAATAGATTGGCTAATGAACAATACAATTATCGTTTGTATTATTTTTGTATTGTTCATTCGGCAATCTGTTCTGCAAGAAACTGCCCTTGACAAATAGTTTGATACTGCAATCCGAAAGGGCGTTAGTCATGAAAAAAACAACTTTATTTGATTTTAAATAGTTCTGTTTCAGATATTGGGAGTGAAAACCCATAAACAACCTAAAAAATGATGTGAAATCCTCCCGAAATAAGCTCTGATCGATATCCCAAACAATCGCTTGAAGCCATTTTACACTCCAGATTCAACTGTTTCGTCGTTGAAGATGAACCTATCGCTAGAAATCTTGGAGAGCCAACTCAAGTTTGAACTGTTTACATAAGACTGGATGATAAAAACTCGAAATGTGAATACCTTTTTCAGGATTTTCCAGAAAAATTTGAAAATGGAGCACTCCTAAAGTTATCTGAAGCCTTCCTAGTTGTACTTATTGTTACCATCAAGTACCTATTCTACTCACCATCAGAGACTTCTTGATAAATAAAAGCCTTGGAATCCTTTGGGAAATTATATTTCGTATTTAGATTGTGGAGACGCCCGAAGATATTTTTGAGGTCATCTGGGTGCATGTGTTTTGCTGCATCTATTCTGAATCCGGCCACGCCAAGATCAATTAAATGATTCAGAAAGTTAACAATTTTGTCTCGAACATATTCTTGACTCTGAAATATGGCAAAATGTTATATCTTCCAATAAGTGCTTCGCCTGACTCTCACAGATGGCAGTGCCAGTGGCATACAACCTTATTTTTATTCTGCAGAAATGCGTACCAACGTTTTGTACAAATAATAATAATAATAATAATAATGATAATAATAATAATAATAAAGGTCTTTATTCACCCAAAACGATTACAATCAAAATAAATGGTTACAATTCCACTGTGAAAAAGGCGAGATCCAGTACACTACGAGAGTGTACTGTTCAATCTAACCTTAGATCCATTGAAAAACAATATATATATAATCAAATATTTCAGCTCAAATAATCAAATATTTCAATTCACATAAAAAAAACAAGATTATAATTCAACAACCTAGAAATAAATAATTTATAAAGAAAAATAATAATAATTATATCATCTAACACAATAATTTAGCAATCAATGAAAAACAGTCCGACAAAACATAAACCTGGTCATCACCCAATCAAAGCTCTCCCCTGCTTATCCCTAAGCTTTCTGAACAATAAGGTCCTAAGGCGGCCAACACTAGACACACTCCTGATGTTCGCGGATAAGTCATTAATACAAAATGTGATATTGTATGAATATGATCGCCTAAAAAGTTGAGTCGCATGCAAGGGTGGAGTGAGAGTTCCCTTGAAGCGAATATTTACATTGTGAACATCAGTGCGAAAAGTTATCTTGTTATAAAGATATGGTGGAGGTCCGGTATTGATAATCTTCATGAACAAAAGAGTAGAATGGAGCAACCTCCTATTTTCCATGTTTAGCCATTTTAAATTGCCAAGGGTATGACTTATTCTATCATATTTTCTTATACCAAAGATTAAGCGCAAACAAGAGTTCTGAAGTTTTTGTATCCGCCGCTTATCAGAGGAATTTAAACAAGGACCATAAACTGAATCGGCATAGTTCAAATGTGAGAGCACCAAGGATTCACAAAGTAGCACCTTAACTCTTCTGGTCAAAAACTCCCTACTCCTATAAATAATCTTCAACATACCGTAGGCCCTCCGCAAACAAGAAGAAACATGATCGGAGAACCGCATCTCGCAGTCCAACCAGACACCCAAGTTCTTAACCTTGTCGAGAAGTTCAACCGTCTCTGTACCGATAGTAATACGGCTACCAATCTCCAGATATTTCATCCTGTCATTTTTTCTGCCGAATAGGATAGCAACTGTTTTCTTGGTGTTCAAATACAAACAGTGTCTCGCGCTAACCTCCTGAATGAGATCTAAATCACAATTCAGCGCTGCAACCGCCTGGTCAATTTCATCCGGAAAGAAGGAGATATATAACTGTCCATCAACCGCGTAGTAATGCAACAAACAGGAGATAATAAATATGATGAACTGCGATATGTAAATTATGAAGATAATTGGTCCCAAGATAGAACCCTGTGGTACACCCCTGCATATTTTCAAGAAGGATGACATGTTGCCGCCACGAAAAACCGCCTGAAACCGATCCGCCAAATAAGAGGAGAGTAGGGCAACCGCATCCATGGAAAAGCCAATGTGAACTAAGATTACAGACATTTGTATGAAACGTCAGTACGCTTTTTTCGACCTTTCTTTTTCTGAAGATATTCTCAAACTACTACGGATCGGACTCTGTTCGGCCGTCTGCCTGATGAAACAACAAGTTATCGAGTTGAATATGTTATTTCCTCGATATCTCGAATATCTCTAACTCTACAAATATAGAGTTTTACTTCTTTCTTTCGGCAGGTATTGTGTTAACAGCCGGTCTACCGGCCGATAGTAAACACAATAGGAAATAAACGACTTAGAGACTAGATATTTGTAGAGAAGGTTTATGATTAAGCTATAAAGGCTGAATTCATGACCGAACCCATTCGAATTTCCCTTTAATCGATCTCCAAAAATAAAGATCGGATTCAAGTCTGGTCTTTTTCTTCTTCGCTTTTCGCTTGACAGAGAAGCCGTGATCACAGTTTCAATCATTTTGTTCCGCGGCTAACCATTTCTCGGCATTCTTCTCCGTTGAAGGCGCCGGATGCAGCCTGATTTGTTGTTAAGGCAGTGGTTGCTTTTATTTGGTCGGTCCACCGTATTGGAGACCTACCTCTGGGCCTTGTACCTTCTACCTGTCTCTGGACTATTAGACGCTCCAGTAGGTATTTCCTGGTCTCTGATATGACCAAAATATCTGAGAATTCCGGCCTGTAGTATTCTAGATAACATTCGAGGTTCTTCGATTTCCCGGAAGATAGACTCATTAGTGTTTTTTGCTGTCCAGGGAATTCGCAGGACTCTCCTCCAACACCAGAGCTCAAACGCGACAATCTTTCTGCGATCGACGGCTTTCAGTGACCATGTTTCCGCCCCATATAGTAGGACCGGAAATATTATATTATATTCAATTCTAAAAATATTTCTTGATAATTCAATCTAAAAAGTGATTTCAATTGAATATTGCCACCCTGTATTTACATATATGAATTTGGATAGTTCAATTTTAAATTTAAAAAAACACATGATACCTGGGTAACTAATGAATTAATTTCAAGTGGATCTGTCGTTGAAGTCATCAAAAGGATGAACATCATCAGCAAATAGATACCGAAAGAATCACAACAGTCATTTTCGTTCTTAAAAAGTCTTTACCAAAAAATTGCTGAGGGAGCAATTTATAAAATCATTCTTCAAATTGTGTAGCCAGAATATTGTCTACATATAAAGTGCGCGTCAGAATTATGGAACAAATTCATCTTCTCACAAGAAAAATATTTGGCAACAAAATCCTGAAAAAGGTTAATTCTTGTTTCACTTTTACCAAATTTTCATGCATTTTTGAAGGATTTTTGTTGTACCCTGTGCCATCCTCATCAATCCTCTGAATTTATTGAATAGGGAAATTGGGACATGTGGTACCTTTTTGGCAAGGTCTTTGTATTTTCATTACAGGCGTGCTGAAATTTTTAAGATAAAAGTTTTTTTTTTGAAAAATCAGTTACTTCAAAGAGGTTTTTTATGTATCCTTCATTAAAATTCAAGTATGGAAAAATATCACTTCAACCGATAAATTGATGAATAGGATCATTATATCAATGCATCAGGCGTTCATAGCTTTCATGTATAAGTTCATTAAACAATGAATAAAGATACATTGATCAACTGACGTATTTCATTAATATAATGAATTAATTCATGGAAGAACGATGTTTTGATATTCATTAACACAATTAATTGTTCATCGACTTATAACCGGCATCATAGATCAATGAATTGTGTTTCATTATATAATGAACCTGGTATTAGGCCTATTTCAATGTGAACGTTCATTATATTTTGGTTCAGTGAATTCATGTAAAAACGTGAGAACTGAAACTACCTATTCGCCTATTAATTCAAATGGAAATTCAATATTTCACGGAACTTCAACGAGCTGCAAATTAAGTACTATTGCAGAGCTATACGAAAATAGGTCTTTTTATTGAAGGTTAGAATTTTTATGAGAAAGAAAAGGATTGCAGTACTCAACTCATTACCTGATCTAAATCCTTCAATCCTACTAGTTCACATGTCCTTATTTCGTTTGCGTTATTGTAGTCATTTATTGAGCACAACTTGTGAAAATGCTCCTGTTTATATGGAACTCCGGGAAAATTATACTTGGAGGCTTCTCCCACATTACCGGCAGTTCCCACACCATCTCCACCACTCATGTGATTGATAACGGTGTCGACGTAAATTCTGAAAAAGAATTTTCAGAAATACAGCTTTTCACAATAAAGGCTGGGCAAAGTGTGTGATACAAGAGCAACAACTTTTTAATCCTGAAAGTAGGCCCCTTCTTTATGCGCGCATGTTCTGGGGTACGGCGTTCAATCGTTTTGTCCCAATATCTGTAGTTTTCAAAATTGGGGCCAAAAATGGCCCCAAACAACTATATTGGAATCACTCATTGAAATCGATTCGGTCTGGCCGTCCGGTCAGGTACACGATAACTGTCGAACGAAACAAGCCAGTGACATAATACTTTCAGGGTAGTTCGCGAATATTTTTTCCGAAAACCGATCATCGAATTCCGACGGAACTCTGAACAGATCTCAATTTCCATATTTCGACACAGCGCACCAAATTTCATTCCGATGTGTATTTAACTTTTGGTGATATTATAGGAAATAATTGTCACAGTTTTTTCATTTTTCCAGGGTATCGCTACTTTTATCTGGAAATAGTCAAGAAATACCGATCTTATCATGACGTAAATTAGAAGTTAGTTGAAAAACTGGGAATACAACATTGTGCAAAATTTTGTGGTAATCATGGCACCCAAATTCGTTCTCAAAGCTATCATCTTTCCACATCTTGACCCCGCCAAACTCACCCTTGCCTACTGAAGCGAAGACTCGGCGATCTCCTTTCTATACAGTTTCTGGTCCATAGACATAAATACCTTGTTTCCATGTTTATGCTCTGATCACAAGATAGATAAGTACCTCTGTGTTTTCTGTGGTCCGAATGAACGCGGGAGGAGCTGAATTTAAGGCCTTCATAAGCTCAGGGGCGGAACCACAGAAGTAAGGAAATTTCTCGAATTTATATTAAATGTTATATCACTCGACGTTCAATATCTCTGGAACGGTGCAAAAAAGGAAAAATGATGAGGAATCAAGAAATTTTTGGTGACTGGAGATAAAATTTATCGGCATTATTCAGGTTTATTTCTTTTAGTTTAATGAATGGGCGAGTCTACACCTAGAAAACCCTTTTGAGTAGGAAAAATTCTATGCTGAAGAATATGTGTGTTAAAAAAAACTTCACATAATTCATTTCCTTCGAAATAACCAAATTAAAGCTAGAAAACAAATGCTGAATTTTTTCCTGATATTTCAACAGCTAGTATATTTTCACCGAATCCGAATCTGGAAAGATAGTACATGAAATTAGTTAACATTTGATGAGATTAATATGTGGTATGATTAAATGTAAACCTTGAAGACTCACCTGGTAAAGTCCTCATGAAAACCTGCATACACCTTCAAGCTATCATTTTTCAATAAAGTGATACAGTTCAATCGATCCAATTTTCGAAAAAACCGATTGGATTTGATTGTAATCTAGTAGTCGATTGAAAATTTATATTTAGAGGTTTTTGAAAAATTTCCATCAGGAAGTAAAGGTGCGTTTGGTGAGGTCAATACATGAAAAGGTCACCGCACTTGCCATAAATTTGAATATGCGTACAGACGCTGCTGACTTCACATCAATGCTTTTCAAGAATTTCTTCCGGTACCATTCCAATATGCCCATATATATAAGTATCGAATAATTCACTTATTTTACAAGGAAGTTCATTTTTTACTCTCCCTTTGGACACAAGCTCAACTCTTTTCAATATTTCACTATGGTTTTTCAACCTACCTCAACTATACACACATGTGATATTGTATTGGTGCATGTTTGTTGAACTAAATGAATTTAGAAACATACATCAGATTACCAATTATTATCGACGCAGACCTCTTAATTTTTTGACGTGAAACCCAAATGTTTTTCATGACATGAGTTTCTGTTTCATCAACATATATCGTAAATTTACATCAAAATACATTCCTTCTAATTGTTGGTAAATATATTTCAACATACCTGACACCAACGTCGTTACATCTTCTGGTCATTTCTTTGAAATCCTCTTCGTTTCCAGATCTTGTCTGCAATACGTAACTTACTGGCTGGTATCTTTCGTACCATTGCCTTTTGTTCAGTATCAAGTTCTCATTCGGTGGAGATATCTTGAACGATAGATCATTTTAGTGATGAATTTAAAAAAATACCTATCACGCTAAAAATTATGTTCATTCAAAGAAATTCAGATTTTTCTGTGATATCTTTATATAATATCCTTCGATACTGATATCTTACGATATACTCATATACTTTCATTGTCTTCAACGTACTTCGCATGATGTAAGTAAAGCATGGTGTGCTCATCTACTCATCTGCGATCGTATTTGCCGATGATGACGTTAATTTTTTCATTCAAATTCGAAGCACAGAATATATATTTCCTTGTATTTCAGTCTTGCAGAAGTCACTTTTTTTTCAGCTGAGCACACCACGTTTTTTATATGATGGTACTACATAATAATGACAAACTTAACCATTTTGTCCACGACCATTGGATAATATATATGTATATATATATATATTTGTCCACGACCATTGCATAATATATACATTCCGATGGCTCTTTTTGAAGGAAAATGAAAGTCATTTATCAATTGTGTATAATGAATATTATACACTCCATGCATAGATCAAGTGAAAGTTTTGACGTTTCTCGTAAGCTTGACAGCTTCCAGCAACCACAGAGAATGAAGGCTGGCATTCTGGCAACTCGATTGTAGGTTCTTCAAAATGCAGAATTATTCCAATTTTACCAATGAAGTCGTGGACAAAGCAAAGTATTTAACTCGCATATAATTGCTATTATTCACTTGGGTGATTTGCGGCACTCGTATGCGGCTCGTGTCGCAAACTTCACCCTCGTGAATAATAGCAGTCATCATATGCTCGTTGAATAATATACTATTTATCAACTGACATATAACGATTTGAGTATGAGACTCGAGAAAACGGTAACATAATAAAATACTATACAAAAATAATACTAGACATAGTAGGTTTGTTTTGGTTCCGAGTTCAGAACTGTTCTGGAACGGTTCCGCATGCGCGATTGCAATTTTGTGTTTTGGTTCATTTCAGAACCGGTTCAGGATTTGAGAAATCCTGTTTTGGTTATTTTCAGAATCGATTTCGAGTTGTTCTAGAACTGTGAGAGGAGGTCGGACGTTTGAGTCCGAACTGCTTCAGAATTTGGTGGTTCGCACATGCGTAGAATGGCTATCAACGAATTAAATGGTAAACCTGACTTTTTCGCGTTGTATTGATTTGGTTTTTGATTTTATTGTTGTATTTGTTGAGGAAATGATTAACTGTTAAATATATTTTTGTTGCTGGGGATAACTACTCCGCTACGACCTCCCAGGATAATCTAACGGATTTCATTTCCATTGTTCACACTTGGGATGTCTATTTCTTAAATAAATTTATGAATGCTTTTCCTCTATTGAATAATAATAATGTTTCGAATGATTTTTTTTTCTGAAACGCACATATTTGAAATAATTTCATCATTTAATTCATTATTATATCAATCAACAATATTATTATTATTATTATTATTAAATATTGATCAGAGTGGAGGTACAACCTATGCACTCAAATGGAAAAAAACAAAAAAAAGTAACTGTCAAAGAAAAAAAAACGTCTTCACACAAGCACCTCACGTAAGTCTATCGAATGAGTTCTTGAACCCGTTCACCGAACTCGCGTTTACCACCTCAACGGGGAGGCGATTCCAAGCCTCGAAGACTCGATTGGACAGGAAGTTCATTCTGCAGGAAGTACGAAATGGTTCCTTGGCAAGTTTGAACTCATGGCCTCGAAGGTTATTTCGGTTCAGAACGAACAGCTCTCGGAGGTCCACACCGAAGAAACCATGCATCGCCCGGAATGCCACGATCAAGTCTCCCCTGGCACGCCGATCCTCGAAGCTGGTCAGCCGAAACAGTCTCAACCTAGCAGGGTAGTCCAGTCGAGAGGTGGTTCTGGAATGGAATTCTGGTGCACCATCTCTGCACGGACTCAAGAAGGTGGGAGTCGGATCTTAAGGTGACCCACCAAGCTGGGCCCGCGTATTCCAGAATTGGCCTCACATAAGTTGTGTACAACAACTTGGCTGTCTGGATATTGCAGCCGCTGAATGAGCGCTTAATGAGACATGTAGTCCTCCTGGCCTTGTTACAGATTGTCGAGATGTGCTCCGACCAATCTAGATCGTAATTCACCACTACGCCAAGGTCACAATGGCTCCTGACAACGGCGAGAGGTCGCCCCATGAGCACGTATGATAGTTCGGGATTGTTCCTACCAATGTGTAGCACGCAGCATTTCTCCAAGTTGAGGGGCAACATCCACTCTTCGGACCACCGAGCAATCGCGTCCAAACTAGACTGCAGCTTGTTTATAGTCAAAGATGGAATGTCGTACAACTTAGCATCATCAGCGAACAAGAGGCATCTGGAGCTGATCAATCTGGGAAGATCCGATGTATAGAGCAAGAAAAGGAGCGGTCCGAGAACCGATCCCTGCGGCACCCCACTTGTGACCCGTTCGTCTTGAGTAGAAAAAGCGTCACCAACTCTCACTTTGAATGTTCTTTCGCTGAGGAAAGACTTAATCCAACAAAGCAAGTTGCCACGAATACCAAAATGCTCCAGTTTATGAATCAGGCGACGATGAGGAACTCGGTCGAAAGCTTTAGCGAAATCCAAGTACACGACGTCTACTGGAATACCCGCATCCAATGATCTCCAGTCATCAGTTGCTACTAAAAGGTTGGTCAGGGTCGAGCAGCCCGGAAGAAAACCGTGTTGTTCGTTGGGAATCAATTCGTTGGACATAGCAAATTCCAGGATATGGTCAGTAATGATTCTTTCCAAGACTTTGGAGACCGTGAACACGAGGCTGATAGGACGGTAATTAGAAGGGGAAGTTTTATCCCCATTCTTGTAAATCGGTGTAATATGTTGGTTCATTTTGAAATATAATTGGAGTAATGAAGAAAGTTCAGAAAATCGATTTTTACAAAAAAAGATTCATTTCATTAAATTCATTATTATACCAATCAATAATTCGTTGGTCCATTTTGAAATATAATTTAAGTAATGAAGAGAGTTCAGAAAAACGATTTTTACAAAAAAAAAATTAGTGGACGGAAGTATCCTCAAAAATATTTATATATTATCTACATAGTGCGACAAGGACTTTTGCATATTTTTAAATGAACCACAGGCAATATATAAGAGCTGATTAACATCCCTCTTCTCTGCCAACTAAAACGGAAGTTTTTTCCCTCTACAATCCGGATCAGAACCCGAACTTAATTCGTGTTTTGGTTTCATCGCTTTCAGAACTTTTCTAGGATAGTTCAGAATCGGGCTTCAACAGCGCATCGTTTATACGCAGTTCTAGAACTGTCCTAGGAGATTTCTGAATTTCGCAACCAAAACAAACCTAATGATTCATCTTTCGATTAAGAACCCTCAGTAGCATCTATTCTGTTATACGTCAAAATCTCACCACGTGCACCCAATAACACCTGATAACAAACGGACTCAGCTGATACCTCTGGCAAGCTTGTAAAATTCGAATATTTCTGCACAGAATAATGTTGACAACTAGTTTCAAACCATCTTCTTCCTATGGTCAATGAAATATAATAATCAACAGTTTTAAAAACCAAACATCGAATTAAGACGAGTCTACTTGATAAAGGTTACCAATACAATGATGAAAAAATGCAGATTTTTGCGCGCATGTTCTAGGGGAAAAGCGTGCTATCGTTTTGTCCAAATGTCTGTAATTTTGGATGATTGAGCCGAAAATGGTCTCAACCGACTAGGTTGGACTCACTGATGACGAATCCGGTGTCAAAATCGATTCTGTCCGGCCGTAGACACAATAACTGTCGACAGAAGCAAGCTAGCAACTCGAAACTTTCAGGATAGGTTGCGCATCAGAATGCTGCGTTTACGTTCGTTAATGGGCCAAATCGTTCGAATAGTTTGGGAGTTATAGGCACTTGAAGTTTTGAAGTTATTTATTTTTTATTTCAGAAAGTACTTGGGCGATTGGATTCAAACTTGGCAGTTAGGTGGAGTGTAACGACGCGCAACTTTGAGCCAAATTTTGTCAGGATCATATCGTCAGTAAATTTAGAAAAAAAATTTTTTTTCGGAAACCATCCATCATATCCAAAAAAAAAAAATCACTTGCACTTTGAGCTTTATATTTCACAGCAGTGTACCAAATTTCAGTTCGATACGATCATGAGTTTCGGAGATATCGGAAAAAAATATGTCAAATTTCGAGGTTTTCTTCTCGATTTCGTTGATTTTTTCGGTATAACTCGAGAAATACTGACTCAGTCCTGATAAAACTTCACAGCTAGTTTTGAGATGCTGAAGGACAACTTTATGCGAAATTTCGTGATAATCGTGTCATTAGAACAATTTGAAAAAAAAATTCTATGATTTTCTTATCATATCATCCTCATTAAATTCTGTATGAAACTTCGAACTGCTATTTTTAGATGTAGTACTGGATTTCAATTCGATCTGATCTGTATTTTTGGAAATATTGGAAAAATAAAATTTTGATTGGGTATATCTAAGGAATCATTGGGTGGATTTTACCCATGCACAAATTCGGTCTTCGTAATTAAGGTCCAAACCTTCTCTACAAATATCGAGTTTACAAGTTGTTTCTTTCGGAAGTTATTGTGTTTACGCAGTCGGCCGTTAGGCTGACCGTAAACACAATTCATTTGGAAACATTTTCTTTGAGACTTATTCTAACGGAATGCTCATCGAGAAATTCTAAAAGTTTGCGCATCTACATCTGCAAAATAGATATTCAGGTGGGGGCCAAATAGGTTAAATGTTTTTTCGATGTCTGGGAAACTAAATATTTGATCAGATTGAAAATCACTATCACTATCACTATCATTAAATTTTCATTTCAAAGCTCGTACCAAATTTCATTCGAATGGATGAATAGATATTCTAAATAAGAAGATGTTTTCAAGAAAAATTTGATTTTTGAAAACCTTTTTTTTTAATTTACACCGAAATGATTCTCACGGAATATTGCAAAATATTTCGAGATAATATACTACAACTGGTACCAAAGTTTCAATACAATATATGTAGGAAATGATCTGAAAAGCTCAATTTTTTTCACTATCTCCGAAAACAAATGAATTCTAAAGTAGTGACTTCAAGGTCTGTGCCAAATTATATAGTTATTTGATAAACAGCCTTTGAATCTTCTCAACTGATATATTCTTCTAAAATTTTGTACGAAGTTGCGAATTGCTTCTTTTCTGCAAATTTCGAAGTTTCAAACTGATCGCAGCAGTACTTCTTGAGATAATAAGGAAGTCAATAACAAAAGTACATACATATATTTTTCCTACTAACTCCAAAAATAAATATCGTGTTGTATGAAAATTTGACACACTATTGTGAAATATTCATCCGAAGGTTCCTGCCAAATTTACTATTGAGCTGAATAATAGTCAACAATACTGATTTATAACAAACAGTAGAAAAATTTTGGAAAAAAATTACGATGTCTTTTTGCATTTTCTAGAGTTCAATTTTGAATGCTTCTAAAGAAAACTTCACATTTTCCTATTGACCCTTTTTTGCGCGCATGTTCTAGGGGAACAGCGTGCTATCGTTTTGTCCAAATGTCTGTAATTTTGGATGATTGAGCCGAAAATGGTCTCAATCGACTAGGTTGGACTCACTGATGACGAATCCGGTGTCAAAATTGATTCTGTCCGGCCGGCCGTCCGTAGACATGATAACTGTCGACAGAAGCAAGCTAGCTACTTGAAACTTTCAGGATAGGTTGCGCATCCGAATGCCGCGGTTGAGTTTGTTAATGGGCCAAATCGGTCGAATAGTTTCAGAGTTATAGGCACTTGAAGTTTTGAAGTTCTTTATTTTTTATTTCAGAAACTAATCAAGCGATTGGATTCAAACTTGGCAGTTTGGTGGAGTATAACGACACGCAACTTTGAGCCAAATTTCGTTAAGATCATATTGTCAGTAAATTTTGAAAAAAATTTTTTTCGAAATTTTTTTAGAAAAAAATTTTTTCCGGAAACCATTCATCATATCCAGAAAAAATCATACTCACACTTTGACCTTCTAATTTCACAGCAGTGTACTAAATTTCAGTTCGATACAATCATAAGTTTTGGAGATATCGGGAAAAAATATGTCATATCGTTGATTTTTTTTTTCTCGATATCGTTGATTTTTTCGGTATTACTCGAGAAATACTGATTCAGTCCTGATTGAACTTCACAGCTAGTTTTAAGATGCTGAAAGACAACTTTATGCAAAATTTCGTGATAATCGTGTTATTAGAACAATTTGAAAAAAAAATTTCTATGATTTTCTCATCATATCATCCTCATTAAAGTCTGTATGAAACTTCGAACTGTTATTTTCGATGAAGTATTGGATTTCAATTCGATCTGATCTGTATTTTTGGAAATATTGGAAAAATAAAATTTTGATTGGGTATATCTACGGAATCATTGGGTGGATTTTACCCATTCACGAATTCGGCCTTCGTAATTATGGTCCAAACCTTCTCTACAAATATCGAGTTTCTAAGTTGTTTCTTTCGGAAGTTATTGTGTTTACGCAGTCGGCCGTTAGGCTGACCGTAAACACAATAACTTCCGGAAGAAACGACTTAGAAACTCGATATTTGTAGAGTAGGTTTGGGGCTTAATTACGAAGGTCGAATTCGTGAATGGGTAAAATCCGCCCAATGATTCCGTAGATATACCCATTCAAAATTTTATTTTTACAATATGTCCAAAAATACAGATATGATCGAATTGAAATCCAGTAATTTATCAGAAAAAAATTTCAAAAAGCACTGCCGTGAAGGCAGCAGCTTTTGCGCCCACATTCAAATTCGTTGCTGAAGCGATCATCTACATTGAACATGCGCGCAAAAGTTGCTGCCTTCACGGCAGTGCTTTTTGAAATTTTTTCATTAACTGAGATAGCTATTGAGCAAAATATAAACAATCACCATGTAGATAAGATATATATTCGAATATTCAAATACAGAAACTGGTTCGCATAAGAGGAATGTAATTTTTTCAGTAATTCAACCATACTCACTTGTACACCTCCATATCCATTTATTGATAAGAAATCTTCACATTCTTGCGCTATAGCATCCCACTTCCATTCAAACAGATGAACAATTGTGGAACGATTTTCTACGAAATGTGGATCCTTCTGACTGAGGACTGACGTGAAGAATATGAATATCCAAAAGAGAATCATTTTCCTGTTTAACAGTTATAATGATTATTATTTCCTCATCACTGATGAAGATGTTCTAAGTTTGATGTATTCCTTTTTTCTTCTTAATGTTTTCAATGCAGAAACATGTATGGTATGTAATGAATTGTATCGAGAAAACTATCCAGAAACACGACATCCATTCAAATATATTTTCGCATTATGATTGATGAATAAAGGTCGATTTGGAATGAAGAAACCAGAGAAATATTAAAAGGATAAAGATTAAAAAGAGGTTGTTGTTTTAAAAGCTGTTGAAATAAATTTAGAACAACAGCTCGTATTAGAATCTGATGTTTCATTTCCTACTAAGTTTATCATTAAAATAGATTTTCAGGAAAGTGGTTTTTTGAAAAAACTCAATTCAACTGATGTCGCTGTTTCGGAGATATATTTCCACTTCTTCAGAGCTACAACAGAGAAGATCGAAGATAAACTTAACTATTACGTACAATCGCAAATTACAATTTTTTTTAAGAATGACAATATTAATAATTTCAAAAAAATCAAGAAAAAGAATAATAATTCAACAATACTTGATACAGATGGACTCATTATTTCAGTTTGTTATTCATAAAAAAAATTGTAATTTTCGATTGTACGTAGTACCATTGAGTGTATAATACTCAATGGTAGTACCTAGTTAAGTTTATCCTCGATTTTCTCTGTTGTAGCCCTGCAGAAGTGGAAATATATCCGCAAAACGTTGGCATAGGTTGAATTGAATTTTTTCAAAAAACCACATTCCTTTCATTTTGTGAAAATTCATTTTAATCAGCTCGTATTTTAGAATAATTTGTACTATGTGCTTGTACGAGAATCATTTAGGGCCGTATTTATAGTTGCTCCTTGAGGCTTCCTTACTGAAGGCCGCCTTGAATTTGAACTGTTTGGGAAGCAAATTCAAGGCGGCCTTCAGTAAGGAAGCCTCAAGGAGCAACTATAAATACGTCCCTAACTCCTCGAATACCGTAAACGCGGGCTACTTTGGCCCTAGGGTCCTTCTTTGGCCCAGAGTGAAAACAAAATTGAACCGTCTCTATGTACGTTCTGGAAACAGACTTCGAAATAGTTTCGCTTTTGGTTTATTATTTGATGAAATCAAATAATAAACCTTAGTGATCGACGAACAAAAAAAAAATTTTAACCCCCCCTGAAAATTTCACAGTTTTTTCTACAAGAGTGCACTACCATGCAGCGACTGACGTGCACGAAATTGTTCGGTAGTTCCCCATATATCCAGCATTTGTGGATTGTTCTCCTTTGTCAAAAAACGCAGTTTATCGAACTCCTAAACTTCCACCTGGAAAATGAGTCCTACGTCTACTAGAAGTTTGGTAAGTTTTTTTTGACAACTCACTTTAATAATTTGAGCAGGGGTATGATTGTATTTGTCTTTCTTGTTCCCGATTTGATCATAATATTCAATAATAATAACAGCTCTGGTAACCTCAAAAGTAAGACCTTCTTTAGCCCAGCATTTTTCTGGGCCAAAGTAGGTCTTACTTTTTGGGCACTTACTTTCTGTGAAATGCACCTTTTCTTAATGCATTATTTGGAGTTTTTTTATTGCATGTGTTCGTTCTCAGAGTGATGAAGATGCCGTATAACTACAAACGACAGCCAAATCTTTTCTCAAATGACATACCAATTGACAGTTAATCTGAGGGATAATTTGAGATCTAGTTCCAAGAAGGCTGGCATATATCCCATCAACAAAGAAGAAATATTAAAATGATTTTAATAATGTCTCAGTAAATTGGGAAAGGGTAGGCGGAACCATTATTCAACACTTGGAACAGAAAAGGAAAGAAGTTGTCAAGCCCCGATCAACAAAAAGACAAAAGCTAGATGTTCCAGCTGGTAAAGGTTTAACAGCCAATGATATTCTTCACTATGAAATAAAACAAAAAAATCAACAAAATCAGAAGAAATGGGAGAAAAAGAAACAGAAAAGGGAAAAGAGAAAAAAAAAACAGTTGGGGATCAGGAAAATAACCGAAAAGTTAAGGAACAATACCAAAATAAGAAAATCACTAAAAATTGTGAAGCCTCATCAACAGACCTGAAGATATACCGGTAGTGACAACTACAGTCTTGTTTCATTAGGCCACAGTGACATGGTGTTTTCAAGTGAAGAAGAGTTGCAAACTATTGTCAATTCCCAAGAAAAACTACAAGGATTTGAACCAATTGCATCTACTTCCTCAAACGAAACTGTTGGCAGTCCGGCAAAAGATGGCTCAAATATTAATCTGACTATCTCAACCACTTCAGACGGCATGAATCATCATGAAAACATTGAGAAAAATCTTCAGGAAGGCAATTTTGTTTAGGTTGAATGGAATGGGATGAAGAGTTGGAAATGGCCCAGACAAAAAGATTCATTGTTCTACTAATTGAAAGATATAAAGAAAATAATTTGTTCACCGACACTTATCAAAAGAGGACTTTTTTCTATCTTTGATAACATATAGTTAATAAATATTTGAATTTCTGCATTATTTTTTTGAGGAAACTTGTTTAACTTGGTTTGAAAAATAGTTTTCTTCCACTGAAAAAGGATATTTCGACGACCCCATCTCCTTCTTTGACCCGAGATGTTCATAACATGCTCAAAAGTAGATGAAATCAATGTGGGCTAAAGTAACCCCAACCCATGTGTAATATTGGCCCAAGTGAAAAATTGAGAAAAAAACAAATCTTATAAAAAACAATCGAAAAAGTCTTATAAATTTCATGAGAAATAGTCTAACTCTGTAATAAGCGTTTTCAGAGCTAATAAGTAGGAAAATACACAAAGTTATTGAGAGTTGATTGAAAACTTTACAAAAATGGGCCAAAGTAGCCCAGGTTTACGGTACCTGATTGGATTAAATTATTCGTTTCTTGTTATTTTCAAATGAAGTTCCAGTGTTATATATTCTAAAAAGACTACGGGTCTTGTTCAAACTGTCAACTGTTTGAATCGAATTTTGACAGCCAACAATCAATGTTCGCATTATTTTATTTCCGTCTCCCCGCAGTCCCACACCTAGAGTTACCTAAGAGATGAAATTTGAGATTTCAATACCTCGAATATGATTTCAGAAAAATATCAAGTATTCTATATTTTCGATATAGTAATTCCAAGCTCTATCGAAATATGTGAAATATATGGGGTGTTCCATATGAAAAAAATTTCCAAGTGATATCGCATAAAATATCAGTTCGCAGAAATCTCAATTAACATCATTAACTTCTACATGACAAGTTACTAAAAGAATGTTTTTACAGAAATAAAATTTCCAACAGTAAAAATCCATATTTCTAAAATTAACATTGTCGGAAAACACCTGGTAACTATGTAGCGGTGGTATTTATGGAGTTGTAGTTTTCGCCAATGAGTTTTTCATGAAAATTCTTCCACAGACAACGCCATCAGTATTGTTCTTTCGAGTACACAAATAGGACTACCCTTTCGAAATTGTCTAATTTGGCCCACCCTGTACACTGAAAATCAATGAAGATAACTCCACCGTGACGAAAGTGAATAATCTGAAAGACAATTGTGCCCTTGAAGATTTCGCCTTCGTCGTAAAGTTTAATTTCATCAAGCCCAATTCTTAGGAATATCAACCCTCTGAGAGGTTTAGTCTCTCTATTAGATTAACCAATTAAATCAATGATTTCACGAAGTATACGGCTCAATAGGTCTTGGGATGAGATTTCGAAGAGATTAAACTTGAACAACATTCCATATTTATATTTTCGGGATTCATATTTGACTAATACCTTGAAATTCGGATACCTTGTATAAAACTTCTCGCTTCTGGGAGTTAGAGAATATTTTTTGATGAAGCCCTGTCATATCAGATTGTACTAAATCAAAATGCATATGACAATTGACCTGCATTGAATTTCAAAGTAATGAACGTACTTGCCCTAAAATTTGGTTACTTTCCAACTATTAAAATCCACAACTCCCCAGGAACAATCACAAATATAACTTCAAACTAACAAATACATCTGGTTTATACTCCTAATAATCACTTTGACCACAACGATTGAATAATTATTTCGATATCATTGATAGTAACGTATCAAAATGACCGGAACTATCAATTAAGTCAGATGTCAACACTTTGTCGGAATTCTTCACAAGGTCAGTAAAATCCCACAAATTTACTTCTAATGGATAAACAATTTTCGGGTTAAATTTGATTTTTATGTACGTATATATATATTCAGATGAAGTTGTTATTGTTGATAAATTTGCATCAACCGACACAGTGATTCGAAATTAGTGTAAAAAAAAGTTGAAAGTGATAATTTTCCTAACGTGTTCTACTATCATTATCTGATACATCCATTGAAAAGTTAGATACTCTTATATCTGTTTTTCTGATGTAGTATGATTATTCCTGTTCCCTTTATTTCGCAGAGCCCGGTTCAATCAGACAAGGTTCATACAAGAAATGTTGCTTTGTTAATTTTAAAAGTAGTCCCTTCCTCAATCAATGCATTTTCACGTTCAGAAACCATATTCTGAAGAATTTTTGCTTGAAATTTGCAGTTATGATTCTTCAATTGCAATTTTTCGATCTAGTCGCAAGAAAAAAATATGGAATATTGATGTTATTTCCTCAATATCTCAAGAAGTACAGATGCGATCAGATTGAACCTTTGTAATCAGTTGGGAAATATCACCTCGCAAAGAAGTTCAAAATCTAGTCGTTCGAAAAAAAAAAATTACAAAATTCTTAACATTTTCGTTCGAAATTTTTTTTTCGGAGAGTATCAATCAGAATTATTTGAAATTTTGTCATATACCTTGTTTTGAATTAACTCTAGATGTAAATGGAATATGTATAAAAGTGATACGTAGGAAAACTGTTCATTTCGTTTAACTGTATTTAATAGATGAATGACGTATTCACAATGAGGTACTGTGTGTTTCTCGAGTCTCATCTGATCATAAGTGGTTGAAAAGTTTACAAATTCACACTTTTAGGGTAACACAAACCATATGGGAACAGTTTGGGCGCGCACGGGGGTGTATTCACTGAATTCTTTTATTTTCGGAAATTTGAAAATATATGTCAAATATCGTTTTTATTCGAAATTCCGATGTTGGAGAATAACCAGCTGCAACATGATGCAAAATTCCATATGGATTAAGTTGTAATGAAGAATTCTTCGAAAATCATTATTCGAAAATTTATTGAATACTTGTTGAGAAAAAATTGTTTCTTTCGGAGTATATTTGTAAATTTCAATGGAATTCACCATAATCCTTGAAGTCGATATTTACCAACAGTGTTTCAAATTTCAATTTTATCCGAGATTCATTCACAGAGATATATAAAAAAGGAATGTTTATTTCGTTATTATTCGAAATGTTGAGGTTATTACCTCAACATCTCAAGAAGATCTGATTCGATTAGATTAACATTTGGTAACAAGTTGCGAAATACTGCCTCGCAACATTATGAAAAATGCTTTGAGGATATAAATGGTGAAAAATGCGAAAACTACTTTTTTTCGCAAAGTCAACAAATTTTCCCTGAAAAAATTGATTCTCCGGAAACCATTAATCAGACTGCAGCAGAAAAATTCAAACTTATATTGTGCATGAGTGCTTTCAATTTCAGTTTGATCCGATATTTATTTCAGTTTATATTGGAAAAGAAATATATCGATATCCTTTTGAAATTTTGAGGTAATTTCCACAACGACTCAAAAACAACTAACGCGGTCAGATTTAAAATCCGTAGATAATCGTGAAACACCGATGCGCAGTTTTCCTCAAAATTTCCCATGAATCGTTGGACAGGCCGAAAATTCGAAAAATTATTTCTCATCGAAAACTTCCGAATTTTATTCGAAACATTTATTTTTCCACAAATAATTCACCAGATTCCAAAGAAATTTAGCCCAGACCTTAGAGGCACTATTCAACAACAATGTTGAAAAGTCCAGTTTTATTGTATTATAATCGTTGGAGATATATGAAAAAATAATGATCAAGTTTCTTGGTTATTTCCTAGATATCGTTTTATTTCCGAAATACCTCATACAATTTTGATCCGATGATGAAACTCAATAAAATTTCAAATTTTTCTTATTTGGTGTTCATTCAAATTGTCATTCCACATTGAAGTGCTGGATTTCAATTCGAGACGATTTGTTATTGACGAAATATTGGGAAAATTATTTTCTGGATATGTTCATCTGCGGAATCATAAGACGGACTTACGCCCACAATGCAAGCATCAAGTCCCTCACTAGAATTTTCGGGGAGTAATTTTTTTCACTATCGGTTAGGCTAGTTAGGTTACTTTCGAAAGACACGACTTGAATCGAATTGATCGGAAAATGGTCGCTTGAAGTTCATGAAGAATTTCGTGAGAATCACAAGAAAAGAAGATCGCCAAATCTTTCCATAACGAAATAAAGGTTCATCTGGCGGGGTCAATACGTGAACCGCTGACCGACGCCTTGCAACCAATTTGAGCAAGCTTCTGATCTCACGTCAGCGCTTTTCTATTGACTCCCAGGCACGTGCTGAGTTTCATTGAAATATGACGAATATTTTCGGAAAAAAAACTTAAATTTACTAACGATACGATCTCAACGAAATTTTGCAATTGGTGGGGGGATATTCCATAACCAACTACCAACTCTCAATCCCATTACATGAGTGGTTCCTGAATATTGAAGAAATAACCTCAAAATTTGAAATGAGTATTACTCCTAAATCGTTTGGCCGATTCAGCCTGCTGAAAGCGTTACCACTGCATTTCGATAGGTGGTACGTAATACACTCTGAAAAACGCGTATGACATATGACTGAAAGTTTCAAATCGCTAGCTCTCTCTGCTCCCAAGTAATTGTAGCAACGGACGGACGGCCAGCTGGACTGAATCGATTTTGACAACCATCAATACAGAATGCAGAATACCCGCTTCTGATACTCAAGAGCCACCACTGCCCTAATGTTACTTATATCTCACTGAAATTTAAGAATGATTTATCTTTTATTCGAAAATATGTAGCCCCTATCTCTCACCTTTTTTTATCAAAACTGGGTAACATAGTTCGACTCGTTATTCTACTTATGTAATTTATTATCAAAGTAAACATTTTTCAAATGAGCTCTCACAGTAACCACTTCATTATAATATGCAAAACGTTCAAAAACACAAAAGCGGCAGCATGATATAATTTGAAATCGGCAAGAAATTGTCTATCAAAAACTAAGATTAAACGCACAGTATCCCCCTTCAAAAAAAATCTCCTTAAATGTGCACGTATACTCCATTCACTTTTATAAACTATCCCGGTTGGCCACGATTTAAGTCTATCAAGTTTTTTACTTGAAACTGGCGCAGGTTGGCACTCGTGAAATATCAGCAAGGTCAAAATGATTCGCAGAGACGTTGCCAAATGCCAATTTCTACTCTCAATCTCAACATAATCATCACGCTTGGAAACTAAAATTGCCGAAAGTAGTTTTGAAGAAGCAAAGTCAAAGTATCAGGAAGTGGTATGTAGAATTGAAATCTGCGTTTTCTGATAGTAATACTGATAATTTGGAATCAATAATTTATTTCAAGCTATCCAACATTTTGGATGTATGTCAGTGAAAACTCAGTGTATCTTTCTCAAAGATTCCCAAAACCTTAGTGAATTGAGTTAGTTCTTTTGAGGCACAGGTTTTGTAGAACTACTACATTTTCATACTGGAGTATTTCAAGTTGTGTATCAAGGTATTTAAATGTCTTCTGTAGACGTATTTCTTGAGAATTTTGAGAAGAAGGGAATTCCATAGGTTTGTCTGTTTGTTAAGAAGTTTTACTGCAGGGTTGTTCGAGTACTTTTATATTTTTTTTCGAATGAACTATCAATTTATCACTATGAGTAACAAACTACTCTATCCATTATTTTTCAGTAAAATTTCAACACTTGATTCTTGATTTCCTGACAAGAAAATAGCACAACTGAATCTTCCAACCATGTTTATATACCTAAAATATTTCCAGTATTAACAGAGAAAAAACTTTCTTCAACATTCGGAGGGTCTTTGGAATTACTAAATTCACATAATATTTTCTCAAATTCATTATTTTTCCGAAGTAAATTCACATTTTAAAAAATACGTTTTTAACGACCTCTATGAAGAGAGGACAACGTTGTGTAGTCATCTGACAGGAAACTGACTATAACCTAACATTTTCAAAATGTACACGGTGAAATATATCAGAATGTCATGGCCAACCAGGATAGTTTATAAAAGTTAATGAAGTATAAGCGAAAACGTTCACATGAATTGTGTGTTGAATATAGAGAGAATCCCTGTACCTAGCTGGAAATGATTGTCATCTGGTATGATTTTTGATCATGCAACCTCTGCACAACCAATATCACAATATATCACATAAATGGACCGAATTTGAAAAAAGTTAGAAAAGATTTTGTGAATTTTTGGAATTTCACTCCCTTATTTGTATGAATTTGATTTTTGAAAAGACAAAAACGCTTCACGAAAGAAACTCATTAGAGATATTTCAATATCTACTATGGGAATGATATTGTCCATTTCTATATAACAAACATTCCAACAGATTCCATTTATAAATAGAATATGGCACCCAAGAAAATTTCTGGTGTTTTTCCGTTTCTTTTCCCAAGTAATTTGAAAATTTTCTTTGCATAATGAACTGAAAATCCTGCAGACTTCAGTGGTGCGCACCGAAATGGGGAGGAACTGGAGGTTATAATATCAAAAACAATGAAGGTAGAGATCAAGTGGGATTCTGTTCTGAATATCTCACTTAATCTATTCTTATATCCGATTGCGACCAAAATGGAAGTTGAGGTGGAATTAAACATTGATAAAACCATATTTTCATTTAAATTTTTCGAAATTTATTTGAAAAATTATAAAAAGTACAGTTTCACTTCACACTTAACTCATAGCTTAGCATTACTATAAAGGGCGAGCACTCCATCATATTCATCATAATGCAACTTTATACGGGCAATACTCCCATCTCTAACTTCCACAATTTTTCCGGTACACTTTCCGCCAACCAAACTTCCAGTAATGATATCACAGTATCTACCTGGTGACACACAAACATTCAAATCTCTATCTAAATTGCCCCATTGTGTAAACGCAATAAAACCAATATTTCCCCTACAAAAAGCGATTTGTTGGTCACCATTCGACCACCAGTTCTTCAATTCAGTTCCTCTGGTGGCTGCTCTGAATGATGCCATATTGTAAATCTGCCTCCAACGGTGTTCGCAAATCCAACCATTGGAGCAAGTGTCATCGGAGTTAATTCCAGGAGAAATAATTCGCCCAGCTTTGTCCGCTGGAGGTCCATTATTACCGAATTGATAACTCGACATCACCCTAGGTTGACCATACGGATGTGCTAACATGAATGCAACTGCCATTTTGTATCGTTTAGACTTTGTGTAGTTCAAAATGTTGGAGTCTTCACTTCGTTGTGTGTCATGGTTATCAACGAATACCAAAGCATCCTCAGATTTCTGAATGAACCCCCAACCTGGTCCCCAGTTGACTAGATATGTTAGTTTATCGTTCCCTTGAAACACTCTTCCGATGCTTGTGCCATATTTAAATTCGGTCACCTGACCAATTGGGGTGTACTCCTCCCGCTTGATACCTTCACCACCTGAAAAAAAAATATCTTGAAGAAATGTTGCTTAACTTTATGAAGAAAAAATTTCAGGATGAAATTTTGAGAATAAGCGTAGAATAGAATGATAAAGATTCCAGTTTCAATATTCTAATAGTATATAGTGAAAAAAATATAAAGTTCTATCATAAAATGATACAGTTTCTTCTGTATTACCATCACAAAATATATTTCGAGATCGGTATCTTACGATATACCTACTTTATTGGCCATCTCATTCGTTTGAATCAAGTATTCAAGATTATTGCCCATCAGCATTTTCATTTCGATTTAATTATTATTTTTTGAGTTATTCTGGAAAAGAAATATCGAGAAATAACACGAAATTTTACAAATTTTTTCTCAATATCTCCAGAAAATATAGTCGTATCAGAATGAAATTCGGTACACTGCTGACAAATATGATGTTCAAGGTACGAGCGGAAGTTTTCTCCGGATTCAATGAAAAGTTTTCAAGAAAAAAAATTTTTCGAAAAAAAAATCGAAAAAATTTCTTTAAAAATTTACTGACAGTGTGATCTCAATTAAATTTCATGAAAAGTGGTGCGTTGTTATGCTTCAACTAACTCTCAAGTTCCAATTGAATAGCATGAGCAGTTCCTGAACTATCAGGGAATTAATCTCAAAATTTCAAATGACCATATCTCCGAAGCCATTCTACTGATTTGTCCCATCAACGAACATTACCGCTGCATTCCAATGTGCGACCCAATCTGAAAGTTTCAAGTCGCTAGCTCGCCTCTTTTGACAGTCATCGTGTCGTCGTCCAGCCGTACAGAATCCATTTTGGCACCGGATTCATCATCAGTGAGTCCAACCCAGTCGTTTGAGACCATTTTCGGGAAAAAATTCGAAAATACAAACATTTGGACAAAACGATAACAAGCATTTCTCCTGCGCATGCGCGCAAGAATCCTAGAGATTGATGAGAGCTATACTGGCAACCTTGAAATTTGGATATGAAAACGATGATAAAATTCTGGTCTACCAAACACGAAATTTCTATCACGAAAATTTCAATGCGAAAAAAATTGGAGAAAGACGAATTGAGAATCTTCTTTTTTAAGTTGATTTAAAGGTTTAGATGGAAAGCATAGCCTGTAACGAACAGGAAAAAAAATTATTTTCGATTCGTTCATGCACAATTATCCAGGGCATGTCGCTATGCAGCAAATTATGCATTCGACCATAAAATTGTTATGAATGAGCACATTCTGTGACAGTTTGGCAATTTCAATATTTTGAGTTCCATTTATTTCCGTAATAAGCATTCACCCCATTATTTACCTCTCATATTGGACAGCAAAGCCTATTTATGTGGGAATAATTGAATTGGGTCTAATTTCAAACAAAAACCATTCATGTGACATGTGTTAGAATACTCTCTAGAGACTAATCGAGCTATTTGATGCATAAAATGGAAACGAATAGTCTGTAAATATCAACTATTACTTATGCGTTTATTAATTGGTTGAAAATAGAGAAAATATACAGTTACGTGTGTACAGGGTGGGCCAAATTGGACACTTTTGAAGGAAGGGTCTATTTCTGTACTGGATAGACGAAAACTGATGTCGGAGTCTGAGGGCCAATTTTCATGAGGAACTCATTGGCGAAAACCCCAATTTTTACTGTTACATAGTTACCTGTTTTTCGATATCGTTTTTCGGTAACGATATGCCTTTGATAAAGAAAACTTGTTTTCCCAAACGTGCGTTAGACGCAGAAAGGGTAGGTGGATTAGAGCGTAGTTACACACTGTTTTGTTATTCTCGTAGCAAGTTCTCAGGTAGAATTCAATGACGTTAGATGAATTTGCTTCAAACTGATATTTTATGAAATATCCCTATGAAAATATTTTCTTCAAATGGGACACCCCGTATATTTTATACTGAAGATGTAACAACGCATAAAGTATTAGTGTAGAACGAGAAACAAATTTTATCGTCGCATCTATAAGTTTCGAATTTTCCACACGTGGAATCCGCTGGTATTCTAGGAAATGATGCTAATTTTTAAAAAAATTTCCATCGATTCAGTTGTTCACAAGTCTTGCTATTGTAACTAAAGGTTTCCCAATAAGAGGTGTTATTCTGAATAGCCCGCCAATTCAGTAGATGTCACTTTTGAAGCTGTCGTTGTTTGACATTTGACAAGTAGAAACAACGCATGGAATTTATTGAAATTCACTATAAAAATGGTGAAACTTTGACAGAGACGGTTCGTAAAACACGAACATTTTTGGGTCGTCGTGAAGCACCTTGTCGGACCGCAATAAAGAAATTGGTGGAAAAATTCGAGCTCTTGGGACAAGTTAGTGATGTGAAGACTAAAATCCGTGCACGTCGCTCAAGAACAGCCGAGAATATTGCTGCTGTAGCCGAAAGTGTTGAAGAAAACCAAGGTTTGTCCATTCCTCGTCGTTCTTTGGTATTAAGGCGCAAACTGACGGACGCGTTTGTCGCTCAAGCGATGACATTTGAGTTGTCAGATGCTCTCTCACCAAAATCGCCCGATTCTTTTTTGTAGTTGAATAATTTCAGCTTCAAGAAAATGGCCGGATATTCAAAACATTCAAGAGGTTGTTCATACTCGACTGTAATGATTATAGGCACTTGTTAACAAAATAAGCTCTTGGTCATTATATAGAGGTAAAATACAGTGGATGAGGAATTATAAATATATGAAAAAAAGGTTTTTTCATTTATTGTCTTAGAAGAATTATTATTATTATTAATTCAATCCTTGGAAAAATATACGTATAAAACCAATTACTATATTTGTTGAAGAACCAGTTTCACGCGAAAATAAATTCATACAATCTAAAATGTGACATTTAATTAACAATCTTGCGTTTTTGTAATGACATATGTCAGCCACAAATAACTGACATTGGGCAAAAAAATCGCGCGATTTTTATTTTTCGACGCGTCCATGAGTACGAGCTTCAAGGCATTCCACAAACGTCATTACACCGTATTTTGCATAAAGATTTGGGTCTTAAGGCTTATAAAGTTCAGTTTACTAAAGAGCTCAAGCCGGCCGATCATCAACAACGTCGCGTCTTTGCTGATTGGGTCGTTGAAATGCATGAAAATGATCCGGAATTCCATCTAAAAATGATCTTGAGTGATGAGGCCCGTGGAAATGGGCTTCGTCAACAAGCAAAATTGTCACATCTGGCCCGATCTGGGGCTCGGAAAACCCGAGAGTTATTGTTGAAAAGCCTTTCTATCCTCAACGTGTGACTGTTTGGTGCGGTTTATGGTCCGGCGGAGTCATTGGATCTTACTTTTTCGAAAATGAGGCTGGAGCAACAGTTACGGTGAATGGATTGCGCTATCGAGAGATGATTAATGATTTTTATGGCCGGAATTGGATGGTATATTGATCTGGACAACGTTTACTTTCAACAAGACTGCGCTACGTGTCACACAAGCAACGAAACCGTTGATCTTTTGCGGGAAAAGTTTCCGGACTGTGTTATCTCTCGAAGAGGTGAGATCTTGTGATTCAACACCTTGCGACTTCTTCCTTTGAGGCCACGTATAGAGAAGGTCTACGCTAATAGCCCAGCGTCGATTCAAGACCTCAAAGATGGAATTCGTGAGGCTATCGAGGACATAGGGCAACCACTTTGCGATTTGGTTATGGAAAATTTCATTAAAAGGATATGGTCCTGTAAGCGTGGTCGTGGTGGTCATTTGCCTGATGTTATTTTCCACTATTAACGGCATCTTCATTAGAATGAAATGAACATCCGATCATTTATATTGAAAAATGGCATTTTTCATCGAATATCGAATTAACCTCTTATTGGAAATCCCTTTATTCTAATCTCTTTCAACCTTCGAAACAAGGTTTCAAAACTCCTTCCTATTTAGTATTTAGGGCTTGCTATCATCATACTCACAGAGCTGTTATGAATTGATTGGAACCAACCGTATATATTACAATGTCTTCCAACGAACCAACTCTTACCCCTGTTTGCATTTGTTCTTTTTTTGCATTGAGGGCGAGATATCTAGGGTGTAACTATTTCAAATTGACACGCTATACAGGGTTTCCCCAGTAGTGACGTCAATGATTTTTTAGATTCCTCATACTTGGGGATACCCCATGTATTTTACTTTTTTTTCAGTTTTAAAGTTTTAATTTTTTTGTGTTTTGTTCAAATTATTATGCCAGCGAGGTTTAAAGAATTCATATCTTTTTATGTAGTGAATATTTTGCAACTTCGTCTGTGACATTTTCACCCTACATGCTGTTTTGATAATGAAAATAACTCAGCTTTCTGAAATTACTCAAAGTTACCCCAAAAAAAAATTGAAAGTTAGATTTTTAGTTTTCAGTAGGACCCACTCAAAAATTCAACTGCAAGTTAGGAATACAAAAAGGAGTTTCTTAGCTTCTGGTTAGGTTTCAAAAATTCGCACTGTACTTGAGTACCAAAATCATAAGAAAAAAATCATATTTAATTAGCCTTCTTTTATTGTAATCGGCTATCGAAGGCGGATAGACTGGTGAATTCAACTGGAACATATGATTGTAGAGTAATGTCAATTGGAATCCCTGTAAACTTACCGTAGCTCGTGGAATTTTTACAATAATTTTGGTCTCACCAATGCTTAAAAATGTGGGCGTAGTTCAAAATTGGTACATTTGAAATTTCAGGCTATTGGAGAAGAAATAAAAAGCACAAAACACTGAAGAATTACTATTTACAACAATGAATTTTCGAAATCTCTTCCTCCAACTTGAATTCATAATGGTCAACGTTTTACAAAGTTGTATTTTAATCGTCTTAAGAAACTCGAATATTCTTGTTTTATTTTTCTTTCTGCTTCTGAAAGTTTCGGTATTAATTCTGTTTCGTTGTTTGCTTTCCGTCACCTACACCAGGTCTTTATAGGATCTCCAAATAAAAAATCGATGGGGTTTAGATCACGCCAACTCGCAGGCCATTCGATCGGCCAATCCATCCTAATGTAAAAATAACACGAGCTACAACTATTTCACAAGAATTTCAACTGAAATTACTCCACAATCACATTTTTTAGTTTGATTTACCATGAAATGACAAAAAGTAGAAAAATAAATTCAATCGTGTGTGAATGATTTTTAGCCTATCCCCCTTCGAAGGCCGATTGCAGCAAAAAAAGGCCACTAAAGTACAATCTTTTTCTCATGATTTTGGAAGTTTAGGACCACGCGAAGTTTTCAATTTCAGCCGGAAGCTTCAGAAGATCCTTTTCATATTTTTAAATTGAAATCGAAGGTTTGAGTGAATCCTACTGATAACTAAAGTTCTGTATTTTCAAGCCTTTTTTCGTTAACTTTGAGTGATTTCAGGGAGCTGAGTTATTTTTGTTATTAAAATTTCATTAATTTCAAGAAAAAAGTTGCAAACTCCTACTACATGAAAAGATTTGACCTTTTGAAACCTCACTGGTATAATGAATTAAAAAAACACAAAAAAAATATATCTCGAAAACTATAAAAAATTGCGTAACATACATTTTTGGATAACCCCATGTGTGAGGAATCTAAAAAAAATACGTAACGTAACTTCTTGGACCGGCCTGTATAAATAACTGACATTCTGAAAACTGTTTACACTCAACAGCGGTTTCATTATAGATTCCCATGCAAAAGCAATCGATTTTTAAATTATTTTCCACTGCGAAAATAAATAGCGAAAATAACGCAACCTCAACTTTTTTGACTGTTCGAGGTTAATTTTTTCAACCATTCCATACAATCATTCCTTATCATTTAAATCCGAATTTATGTTCAGAGATTTTTATACGTTTTAGCATTCATCGCTATTTCATCATAGTTCATTTATTTCAGTCTTCTCCATCTGAAACGTTTGAGTTATCTGCACGACTTGATGCTCATAATGAAAACGAATATTATAAATGATGAAACTGTAACTGTCATATCTTGCAATGAATAAATGAAGATCCTTGAATTAGATGAATAACGATTCATGAGTTAGGTGGACGGGTGATATTCGAATGGAAGTATTTTTTAACAGTAATTGGATCATTGAAACGGATGGCCTTTCAGTCTTAAAGTGTATTTAGTGATCACTAACACAGAATGTTATACGCAGCCTTGTGCACATTTGCTGATGTGGACAATCTTAAGGATGTAGGCAGTAATTACTAAAATATTTTCCTTTATGTTGTGAATTTATGATTCACTATACTTTATTGAGGTTACAAGGAATCGTTCTCGTAGAATCTGGAATGCCGAGGCCTATATATAGCAGAAAACTTCTGTTTTCTCAATTACTCCAATTCCAATTAAATATTTCCAAAGTTAGGAGAAGAAGTAAAAAAACGGATCTCAAAGCTAAGTAAAATTACACGAAACGAATAAAAAAAAGTTTCCTAATTTTGTTGAAGAAAATTATCCGTTTATCGATAACGATGAAACCTCTGAGACCTTGGCGTCGAAAAGTAACAGTATTTTTTCAAGTCACAATTCGATCCTGTTTTCATTTTCGGATATATTAGAAAAAAATTTGTGAAATGTCTTTATTAATTTGAATTTTGAGAATACTTGATCGAAATTCTCGAAGATACTGATTGGAACTCCGTAACAAGTTGAAGACTGCTGACGCGCAACATAATAAAAATTTCGTGAAGATGGTAGGTATCGGTGAAAATTCAAGAAAAATTATTTTCTCGAAAATTTTTTTGGCCAACCATTACGATTTTATGATATTTGGAGCAGGCCTTAAAAGTGGTTTCCATATATTCTGGCTGATTTTCAAAACTTTGCACGGTGCTAAACTACCAGAATCATAAGAAAAAAATAGAACTTTATTGGCCTTTTTTGCTGTAATGGGCCTTTGACGGCAGATAGGATAAAAACCATTGAAACACGATTAAAATTATTTTTCTAATTTTATCATTCTTATGGTGGATTAAACTAGAAAATGGGTTCCTAAAGTAATTTCAATTGGAATTCCTTCAAACTAACCGTATAGCTCGAGTAATTTTTACAATAATTTGGATCCCATCAATGACTGAAAATGTGAGCATATTTCAAAATTGATAGTTATAAAATTTCTTGCTTTTGGATGAGGAATAAAACCACAAATTACTGAAAAATTACCATTTACAACAATACATCTTCAAAATCTCTTACCCCTTTTTTAAAACATAATTGTCAACGTTTTTTGTTTTATTTTTCTTTCCGCTTTTAGAAGTTTTTGTCTTAATTCTGCTTTGTTGTTGCTTTTTTCGGTCACACTAGCTCTTTGTAGAATCTCCAAATAAAAAAATCGATGAGGTTCAGGTCGGGCGGACTCGCAGGCCGATCGATCAGCCTGCACGCTTAATCCATGTTAATGGGAAAATAACACGAGCCACAATTATTTTACAGGAATTTCAATAAAAATTACTCCAAAGTCACATTTTCATGGTTAATTTGCCATAAGAATGATTGGGAGTAGAAAAGTAGCTTAGCTCGTTTTTCAATGATTTTGAGCCTATCCACCTTCGATGGCCGACTACAGCAAAAAATGTCCAATGAAGTACTATTTTTTTCTTATAATTTTGGTCGTTTAGGACCGTGCGAAATTTTCAAATTCAGCCAGAAACAATGAAAGCTCCTTTTTATATTTTTACATTGATGTTGAATGTTTGAGTGAATCCTACTGAAAAGTGAAGTTCTAACTTTCAAGCCTTTTTCGAAAACCTTTGAGTAATTTCAGGCAGGTGAGTTATTTTTTTCGTCAAAACAACATTGAGGGGGATCATGCTACGGAAAAATTTTGCAAAATACCTAATAGATAAAGAGATATGAATTTTTAAACCTTGCTGGAACAATAAATTGAAAATACACAAAAAAAAACTCGAAAACTGCAAAAAATCGGGGTAATAATAAAGATGGGGTATTTCTGGATGCCCCCAAGTGTGAGGAATCTAAAAAAAAAATTTGGCGTCACTATTCGGACCACCCTGTATATCGTCATGTCATTTCCTCGACACATCTCATATATTTCAGTCGAAAGAAATGAATGGCTCCGAGGATTTTTTCATATCCAATTAAGTTATTCGAAGTATATAAAAATTATCTTTTGCTGTAAGAATTATATAAGAAGTCATCAATGCTCAAATCATCAATTTAACACTTTTAAAGTTGTCAAAAAAAATCTCATTTACAATAATGGTTCGAAAAAAAATTAATCAATTAGATAACTTTTCGTTATGGAAGTAACTAATACGAATCCATCCCTATTAATTTTAACATAGAGATGTTAATCGTAAGGAAAGTTTCATCACGTTTACTTGGCTGTTTCTCAAACACAGTACCTGAACGTTCTAATACCTATGATTACATGGAATTATGAACAAATTGTATTCATTCCAGATGATAGTTGCCGCAACTCATGACACAAAGTCTATAATTGAATCTTTCCAGCAGAAAGTGGTTGAAAATACGAAATATATCTGACAAAATCTTGTTTCTTAAACGGATATGGTTTCTCTGATGTTGACTGACGTAAACTTTTTAGAATTATAGGTACATTTGAATTTCTGTTCCATCTGCTTCTGTGGGGACTAACGTTATAAGAAATAATCTTTTAAAACTTCTAAATGTGCTACATTTCAAAGGCTTTGAATAGGGAACGACGAATAGATTATTTCGTCGATTTTAAGCCAAACATTGGCTTAGGGCTGTTATTTCTATTAATATATAACTTATTATTGGGCCGGTTTCATAGACATGCATTCAAGTTAAAGAAAAAATTTTAAAAATTTCAAGAGATGCACTGACATGAGGACAGGAGCTTTTATGAGCTTGTTCAAATTGACCCCGCTAAACGAGGCTTCACTTCCTGTTGGAAATATTTGATATTATTTTCATATCTTCCTCACGAAATCCAGTTGAAGTAACTACATTTCAATTCGGTCCGATAAGTGTCTTTGAAAATTTCAGAAAAATTTATAATTTTGAATGAAAACCTGTATCAACGGAGGAATCATAGGAATTTTACCCATTCACAAATTCTAACTGGGTTGAACCGAATCCTACTCGAAAAATAACGAGTCGTTACTTTCGAAAGATGATGTATTTAAGGCATATCTAACCGCTGATAGTGAACAAAAAACACTGACTTAGAGACTTGATAACTGAAAAGTAGTTTGGAGTTTAATTAGGAAGGTCGAATTCCCGAATCGGTCAGATTCACCCGATTATTCCACAAACGTACACATTAAAAATTTAATATTTCCAATATTCCCTTTTTATACAAAGCGTATCAAATCGAACGTCAGTACCCCATTAAAAAATTATAGCTTGAAGCTTTCTGCGGAATTTGGTATGGACCATATAAAAAGATGATCGCTAAATATGAAATATTAAAAATTGATATATTTTTACACCTTTATTTTTGATTGCTCTAATTAAACGATCATAATAAAATTCTGCACTAATTTGCCTATCAGTATTTGCCAATTAGTGACAAATTTTTTTCATGATCAGATCAGTGTTTTTGTGGTATTTCGGGAATGACAAAGATACCTAAGAATTAATCAAGAAATTTGATCAGTCCATTTTTTTCAATATATCCAAAAATTAAAAAACAATCAAACTGAACTTCAAACAGTGTTGATAAATAGTTACTTCAAGGTTTGTGCCGAATTTCATTGAAATCTTATGAGTATATAGTTTCCGAAGAAAAAAATTTATATTGAAATTTTGAAATTTCCGAAAAGAAATAATTCTTTTATTATTCTACCTGTACGATCCCCACAAAATTTAGCAGCAATTTGCGTATTGGTTTTCAGCTATATACAAAGTTCGAATCTGATCGCGTCAATACTGCTTTCTTATTGAGGAAATAAGCTCAAACTCTCAAATAGATGATTTTTTTTTTCAGTATCTCCTAAGATAGAGATCGAATCAAATTGAAATATGGAAAAGTTTAGAATTAATTTGTAGATGAACACTTAATCTAGATAAACTTGAAATTCTGCACCAAGCTACGCGTCGGAATTCTCCAATTATCTACGAAATTTAAATCGGATCGCATCAGTAGTTATTGGGTTACTGAGGCAAGGACCTCAAAATTTCAAATGAATAAATAATGCAAGATGTACAATTGTCAAGGGGTTCATTAACAAGAAGACTCAGTATTTTATTCTGAAAATATAATAGAAATCAATGATAAGTTTCCATCATTCGAGTGTGTATACAGGGTTTCCCACGAGGAACTCTACATACTCTTATCGTATATAATAAAGTCTACCATCAGCATTGGGAAATGGCCACTTAGATATATCTGCTACATTCCCTGACACATATACAGGATGATCAATTCATTCTGACCAAAATTTCATTTGACTATGTTTCTGGTATTGTAAAACAGAATGGAATGATTTTTCCAGAATCTGTTACACTTTCTAGCATATGTTGGATTGTTCATATCGAATATCATATTTTTTCAGTGACCTACTCAGAAAAATCAATTTTGACCACCCTGTAGGTCACTTCCTGGACTTTTTTTTCACATTTATTTGAGCTGCATAGTCGGATAAACGGAATGCATGCTTCCAGTTTTTGTCACACCTTTGAACGTTTCATAATGATCAAACCAATCTTCAGATACATTATAAGAATGTTTATTATCATTCCAACCTGGGAAGCTCAAGTCCAAAAAATTCCTCCATGAATCTCTTCATAATGGTCAAGCAAATCAAGAATAAATTTTTCTTGGATTCAAGCTTCCCAGGTTGGAATGATAATAAATAATTCCTATGATGTTTTTGTATCGGCAGATTCGTATGATCATTATGAAACGTTTGGAGGTGTGACAAAAATTTCACTACATGCATTTCATCTGCCTAATTATGCAGCTCAAATAAATGTGAGAAGTGGCCTACAGTATGGTCATTTCTACATCAGTATTCAAAATTGATTTATTGATTTTCCTTAGTACGGCACTGGAAATCTGATAATCGGTATGTATACATAATACAACAGATGTTATAAAGTGTTATGAATTCTGAAAAAATCAATCAATTCTGATTTACAGTACCAGAAATATAGTCGAATGAAATTTTGGTCTGAATTAATGAATAATGAATCATCCTGTATATGAGCAAGGAAAGATAGAAGACATTTCTAAGTAGCCATTTCGTGATGCTGATTATAGACTATATATATGGTAGGAGTATGTTAAGTTCCTCGTGGGACACCCTGTATTTGGCTAGGGGTTAAGCATCCGAAACAAAATTTACAGAGCTAAAATGTCTTATTGTTGGCCTGATCCTATTTTATGACGGTCTTTTTCGAATAAGCCTGTATATTGAATATATTCAACCCATTAAACCAATTATTGAAAATGAAGATAATAAAACGCTTCAATTCAATTATTCACTGACGTGCTCGCAAATATGGAACGATTTATTCGATATTTGTTCACGATAATTTGCTTCGACAGTGCCACTAGTTTGTCAAATTCAATCATGGATCATGGATCGAAAATGCCAAACGCAATTTGCTTTCAGGCTTCACTATCATCATAAATCTCCATTATTTTACCAGTACTGTAACAATACTTCTTACGTTTCCATTCTCTTTTGGTAATATGATTTACAAACAATCTACTTCGATAAAATTACGGAAGTTGCATGAAGGCTATTAGCTTCTGAACGAACGAATGTTTTCAGGTGTCGAAAAATCGACCTAACAAGTTCGCATTTGTTTGTGAATTATTGGATAAGCACTCACGAATCGTTACGTAAGGGAATGGATAAAGTTTGCCGAATCTATTAATTTCATATTTCATCGTCGATTTGTTTGAAACTCTTCCGGAAATAGAAAAGAATCAATATATCCTGAACGTCATTGCAATCGGAAGACGGAAACTGATACCGAAAATTTGCTCCTATAAAAAAATTAAAAGCATTCATGAAAAAATTTTTCATTTATATGGTAGAAAAAATAAAATTTCGCCGAGATACACTTTGAAGAATTTCAGTTCAAACTCATCAAATAGGCGAGCTGGTTAAAAATTACATTACCAGAGTTGAATCTTCCGTAGCATCATAATAATTGAATGCATTCTTGAATACAGAATGACACTAAATACGAGATACAACTAGATTGAGGTGATGACTTGTATTATAATGAACATCGTAATCTCTTGAAGATGGGTTCAAAAAAATCTTGAAAAGCACCGTCGTGAAGTCAGCAGCTTTTACGCGCTTGTTCACATTGGGAAATGGCGACTCGGAAATTTGAATGAAATATGAAAATTGTCAAAAAAAAATTATTTTTCTTGAAATTTTTCAATGGATAATTCTTCTTTTTGATACTGTCCATCTTGCAACCAGGTTTCATTTCGATCAGATAAATATTTTTCGAGTAATCGTAAAATCAAAATTTCAAATGGCTGTAACACAAAAACCATTCGGCAGATTTGGCCCATTAACGAACTTAGCTGAGATATTCAGGATCAAAACCTAACCTGAAAATTTCAAGACTCTAATGCCTGTACGCATAGTCGATACTCCGTACTTGAGAACGTCCTAAGTCGACTCGTCCATCCCATATTGGTTACTGGACAGCCGAGCACTACTTCGCCAGTGCTTGGTGGCATGCTTGCTACGTCTACGAACGACCTACCTTGAGGCGAGCTCAAGCAAGACATAATCACAAAATAGCGAAGATTATTCGTTTTCTGTGACTTTTCACAACCCAGTGTTGCTGTTTGTATTATAATCTCGGAGTTCTGTACTATGTACAATACCGCATGTACGATAATATCGTTTTGTGCGATAATTTCAGAGAACCTACCATTCTACCATCTAAAGTGTCCGAAGATACGAAAGCATTCAATGAAACTGCTGAAATTATTTTCGATATACAGATTGCTCTCGGGAATTGAAGATGATTTTCAACGAATTCATCATTCATTCTTAATGACCATCATGCTAGTAGGCACTCGGAAAGCAACACAGATGCCATAAATCATACACTCTGTCATTTTATATAACAGAGTTACGGTGCGTTTTATGGGGCGGCTTCTTTGAATTAAATTTGACCACGGATTCTTCTTCAACCCAATCGTTTAAGAGTATTTCTGGTTCGAAGTTCGAAAATTACAGACACCGTGACGAAATGATAACGCGCTAGAACAAGCGCGTAAAATTACTCTGTTTTCAAAATAGTGGTTATTGAATTTTGACTCTCCTTTCCATAGCATCTACATTTCACAAGATATTCAGCACACTTAGCACACATATTATGCTTCAAGGTTCACACAATACAGGGTGTTTCACCACAAACTGGACAAATATATATAGCCGTGTAGATTACACTTTAAAGTCATTTTTGCCTTATGAAATATACCCGGTTTTCTAGTAATAAGCGAGTTACAGGATGTTGAATGTCAACTGCGATTGCCGATTTGGATAGCATTATTTCAATGAACAACGAAATTTGAAAATGAATATCGGATCAAATTAAAATTTGTATTATTGTAATCAAAATACAGACTCAAAGGTCTGGACCAAATTTTAAAAGAGTCTGATCAATTCTTTCCGAGAAAAAAAAAATTTAAAAAAATATGAATATATTGTGTTTTTCAAGTTTTCCAACAACTAGATCTTTAAAAAATTCTGCACTAAGTTGCTCATTGTTATTCTTAAACTATCACGAAGTTTTGTTCGGATCGAATCAGTACTTCATGAGATATCGAATAATTAACCTCAAAATTTCGAATGGGCCTAATTCCGAAGCTATCCGACCTCTGAATAAAGAACATAAGGAAGGAGCATAATGCATCACAGAGTGGGTCCGGGATGGATGTTGCATATGGCCGACTTCCCTTTCACTTTGAAGAGAGAACAACTTGTTCCGAGACTTCTTTGTCTGAAGAAGCTAACTAACATGACTCATATTTGGAGGTTCAATATGGGTGCCTATGTCCCACTGATATACGAGGTAGAAAAGCGTTATGCTTATTCCTGTTGTTCTTTATTCAAAGTATCCGACCGATTAAACCCATTAACGAATTCAACCGAGATATTTGGACTTCGAATCTATTCTGAAAAATTTCAGGTCGCTAGATTTATCGTTCGAAAGTTTGAGCATATATACGGATGGATGACGAACTTAATTGAATTTGACCACGGTTTATTATTCAGGGTGTTCAACCCAATCGTTTAAGATCATTTTTGGCTTGAAATTCGAAAATTACAGACATTGTGACGAAACGCTAACGCTCTGTTCCAAAGAAGATGTACAGTGCAACAAATCATTCTATCTACTTCTTTATCCTTCTCTTGGAAAAAGAATTGTAGCGCAAATTCGGGTATCGACTAAAGGATATTTTGAAAAAATTTCGCATTATTTTTCAGGTGTTTTCTTGATTTTCACTTCCAATATGTGGAAAAGAAATATTAAAATCAAATAAAATTGTTATTTATAGACAAAGCCATTGCAGCTTGCAGGATTAAAACTATTTGACAGTTTCTAGAAAATGTCAATTTGACAAAAGTCTTGAAATACGAAAGTATTGAAAGAAATAATTCCGAAAATTTTCCCTTTAATGTCTGGGGAAGGAATCAGATACAGACTCTGAAACGGTACAGTTCACTTCCATGATTACATTATTCCCATAATGTGCATTAGGTAGCATTCTTTCTAGAAACTCTTGACAAATTTCGTAATTTGCAGAAGCAGATTGTATAAATAACAATTTTATTAAATTTTTGATAGTTCATTTTTAGATATTAAGAAAGATAACCTAGAATACACCTGAAAATTGGGAATCATAGCATTGATTTTATTGAGAATTTTATAGGTTGTCCCAGCGTTCTCATAACCTTTGGATTGGCTCGAATATAATAAGAAAGGATCGAATTATGAGTATTAGAATCATATGTAATAAAAGATTCATCTGATTGTATTAAGTCGCAAAAACTCAGTGCACTTTACCCAATCATGAAGACACGTTCAGACTGAGAGACCAGCATACGAGCGACAAAAACAATTACCAACCTGTGGTAAGTAATCTCTTTGAATATGAGCAGCACGTGAAAGTTCACTGCAATATTCATAAACAGAAATCAGACGAAGATTGTATCTTAATTGTTTTATTAGAAGGGAAATCCATTCATCACGAAATAAAACGATAAAACATTTCCATTCAAAATGATTTACAACCCAAAATATTCAACCCGATTTATATGGGATGGAATATAAATGTTCTGAGAATAAATCATATGTTTAAAGTGTGATCGAGAAGCGTGAAGCTATTGATCTATGTTCATTACCAGCAAAGAGTTGAATTTCCTTAAAATCATAAAAATACTTCAGAAATTTGGAACGTTGCTCTTTCAGAAAAACCAGTTGACAGATTGAACAGTGAACGAGGGTTGTTCCTTTTCTGTTCAGTCTATTTAGAACACGATGGTTTTTTAACAATAAAACTTGTTCAACAATTCGTTCTATTTGATTATAAAAAAGATGTCTGAAGTACAGGTGGGACTTTATCTCGTTAAACGTTCGGTCAAACTTGCGACATATTGTGTTCCATTGAGATATGCGTTACTAGTTCAATCAATTTCCGCATCGCTTCTCAACTCTCAAGGCGGCTATAGCGATCATATTTTTAAAGCCTTGTCAAATGAAATTATGAGTTTTTATTGGGGAATACAAGAAGTAACATTACTTCTGCACGACGGTGACTATGAGACTGTAGCAGCTGTCAGATTTCTGAATGAAGTGTGAAGCATGGAAACTATGTTCATTTATCAGATTAAATTGAATGGATTCGGTCTTCACCTGGTGATTATTCATTTTAACCTCACGATCGATCGGGAACACAGTAACTTCCGACAGAAACAACTTAGAAGCTCGATATTTTTAGAGTAGGTTCGGACCCGTGCGAAGGCTTCATTCAAGAAATTCATGAATATGAACGAGGACTCTTAAGATATGACCATTCATCTTTTATTTTCCCAATTTTTCCAGAAATACAGATTGGACCGAATTGAACTAAAGCTATTGATTGATACATCAAAGTTCGAAGGTCTATGTAGAATTTAATGATTTGAATATCTTCGAATTGAACTGAAATTGAGTACACTGTTGTGAAATATGGGGTTCAAGTGTTCAAAGCCTGTGCAAAATTCATTCGAAATAACGACCATATCGAGTAAAAATTCGACATCCCGATATCCTCAAAAATTAAATTCGGAACAAAATTGAATTCGATACACCATTGTTGAATCTGGAGTTTCAGTTGTCTGCCAAAAAAAAAAAATTTGCAGCCCTGACATAAATATTTCGAATGAATGAGAAGTTCTTTTTCACTGGTCTTCTAGTAATAAACATTCAGAAAACAATGAGCAATTTGCATAACGAAATCAGAGGCAATAGATAGATAGATAGATATCTTTATTTCATAGTATGTAAATCAACATAAAAGTATCAAGCAACAACATTTAGCACAAATAATCAGACAAAGAATATGGTTCCAATTCAATAACGAGTTCTCTTACTTTTTTCTTAAAAATTCTTAAATTATTTAAAATCTTTATACTATCAGGTAATCTATTATAAATCTTGATACATGCATATGAAGGATGCCTTTCAGATGATGACAGTTTATGTATTGGGTAATGAAAACTCAATGATCTAAGAGGGTTATCATTCCTATTTGTATGAACAGAGAACATATCTCTTCTTTTGAAAAAGAAAACTAAATATTCTACAATATTAGTCCCACATTCTGTAAGTAACTTGTTCTTCTTAAAAATTCCCCTACATGTTTGAAGGTTACTCATCGAGAAAATATACCTCACCACTCTTTCATGTATGATAAACAGTCTTTCCACCTCACTGCTCGATCCCCAATAAATAACACCGTATCGAATCAAGGACTCAAAATTAACAAAGTATACTGTCTTTAAATTTTGAACACTCAAATATGCTGAAAGTGTTCTGATACCAAATCCCACACGACAAAGCTTTCCTGCAATGTAATCTATTTGATGATTCCACCCAAGAAAACCATCCATGTACACCCCTAGAAACTTCACACATTCCTCAACTTTCACCTCACAACCATCCAGATTCAATATACTTTCTCTTGTTTTATTTTGATCTGCTAGTACTGCTGATGTCTTGCTTTCATTCATCACTAACTTATTTTTAGCAAACCACAATTTTATTTCACTAGATGTTGATAATGCTTTAGATTTAATATCATCAAACTCGGATCCTTCCACAATAACGTTTGTGTCATCAAAGAAAGAGGTCAATCATCTCAAGATCTCCTCATTCAAATCACATATGTCAATTAGAAAAATTATAAACAATATTGTGCCCAAAACACTTCCCTGGGGAACCCCAAAATTTGACTAAAGTACGTCAGATCTTACCTCTTCACCATCCTTGGCAAATGATACTTTTTGCGAGCGCTCAGAAAGATACGACCTAATCCACTCTTTTGCTTGCTATTCCTCTAACTCCTAATCTCTCAAGCTTCTCCAACAGAAACGGCCTGAAAAGACAGTCGTAGGCACTATTCAGATCTATAAACACGCCCAGACCAAGCCTATCTTCAATAATCTTCACCACTCTATCAGTGAACTGAAATAAAGTAGTCTGAACCGAACATCCCATCCAAGTAACCGTGCTGAGAACTATTAAAAACCTTACATTCACCCATAAAACTCAACAATCTACCACCGAAAACATGTTCAAAAATTTTGGAAAAACTGCTTAAAATACTTATACAATAGAACTCTTCAATCATTTTAGAAATTTGAATTAATTTTCATAATTGTCCCTTAAATACACAGATTTTAGTTGTTAGTGGAACCAATAAAAATTCAGGAAATTTTAGTGATTCTCAAATTTTGAGCTGAAATTGGTCTCAAACGACTAGGTTAAAATCACTGATGAAGAATTCGTGGTCAAATTTGATTCTGTCCGTTCGGCCGGACGTCCGTCTGGCTGGGTGCACTTTAACTTTCAAAAAAATACCTAGAGTCTTGAAATTCTCAAGTTAGGCTTCGATTCCAAACAGTTTCGGAGTTTTGCCCATATGAAATTTTGAGGTAAGCTCCTCGATATCTCATGAAGAACTAATTCGATCGGATTGAAACTTTTTAATTTTTTTTAAATACCAACGCAAATCTTAACGTGAAATTTCGTATGGATTCAGTGGTTAAAAAATTTAAATTCGAAAATGTTCAAAAAAATATTTTTTCTCGGAAAATGATCATCAGATTTTAACGACATTTGGCATAGATCTTAGAATCACTATTCAAATACTATTTTGTTAAATTTCAATTCAATACGATATTTACTTTCGGGGATAAATGGAGAAGAATATGTCATGAGGTTATTTCCTCAATATTTCAAGAAAAACTGATGCGATCACGTCGAAACTTGAACGTGATTATTTGAAGTATATTAACGCGTTATTTTCTGCAGAAACTTGTGCGGATCCTATCGTTAAAAATGTTTCTCGAAAATTGTCCACATCATTATCAAAAAAAAAACAGTTTTTTCTGATTTATTGACCTGATTTCGATGAGATTCACCACTCACCTTGAATTTTACGTCAGTTTTTTTTAATTTCAATTTGATCTGATGTTTATTTCCGGAGTGTGAAATTGTATTGCTATTTGAATTCTTCAGAAGATAACCTCAATATTTCGATAGCTTTTGACGCGATCAAGTCAATATTTTAAAATAGTGCTTTGAATTTCAGTTCGATCCGGTATTCATTTTCGGAGATATTGAAAGATTGAGGTTATTTCCTAAATATGTCGAGAAGAACAAAAGCGATCATCAGATTCAAACTATGTAGTAAGTTAAAGAAAACAAACGCGTGACTGCAAAAGGCAAATCTTCGTGAGAATCGTAGGGGCAGAAGACTGAAAAAGTATTGGAAACTCGTTGAACAAATTTTTGACCGGAAACTATTCATCAGAATTCAATAACTCGGTAAAAACCTCGAGTGAGCATTTTACAACAATATTGCAGAGTTCAGTTTGATCTGATATTCGTCTTCGTAAATATGGAAAAAAAACTGTGTCAAATTTCTTGCTTATTTCCTCAGTGTTGATATTTACAGAGTGACTCAAAAATACTAAAATAAAGTAATTGGACCGGTACAACAAATGGGAAGTCTCCTAATGGATTCTCATTTTTTTAAGCCGACCTCGAGCACAATAACATTCGAAAAAAAACACCTAGGAGACTCGATATTTTCATAGCAGCTTCTGGGTTTAACTGAGAAGATCCAATTAGTGAACACTCAAAATTCCCCCAATGAATTCGTAGATATATCCATTTCCAATATTACCAATAATATCGATATGATCGAATCGAAATTCTATGCACTTGGTTGAAAAATTACGGAGTAAATGTTCATGCAAAATGTCTTGAGTAAATAGCATCGAACGCGAACAAGCGCATAAAAGCTCCTGACCTCACTTCTATGCTTTTCTAGATTTTTCTGGATATTTTGAATTTTTGAAGATTAATTTCGATGAAGATTAAATTCATAATCTTCTTTATTTTGAAAAATTTAACGAGTAGTTTTTGAGTGAAAAAGAGACTGTAACGTTTGCTTCCAAGGAATCTCGAAGAATTGGAAAAATTTCATGAAATTATAGGGTTGATGTTGAAGCTCCTGACCTCTCGTCAGTGCTTTTTCAGATTTTGTCAGTCCCTCAACCATTGCTCGGGGACTGAAGCACAAAATCAACCCATATCATATAAAATCAAGTTATACCCAGGTTGACGTACTTGATCCTCTTTCACCATCAGAGTATGAGAAAATTCACTTTCTTCGAGTGTCACCTGCCATTTGCATATGTTTAGGAACATTTTGACAACGTAGCATTAAACCTTACAGGGGGCATAGACATGAAGATGAGGACTGAGCAACAAACCCAAAAGTGTATTAGCACAATGTGAGTCCTATAACTTCTACTATTGAATCTATGGAAGGTAATCTACGATTAAAATTAATGAATAACTCGAAGTCTTAACCTATATATGTAAATATGTTTCACTCGCCTGTGCAACAAAACAAAAGTGCAAATATACCTTACACTCAGTTATTATTGTTTATAGAATTGTAATAAGATATACATTTGTTCTGTATGTATTGAAATGAATAAATAAATAAATAAAATATAAAAACTTCAACTCACCCTGATCGATCACTTCTTGAAAAATGTAGGGTCTTGCATTTCTTGGAAAATTGTAGTTTGTATTCAGATTCTTCAATCTTGAGAATATGACAGCCAAATCGGCTGGCCACATATGTTTTGCCGCGTCAACTCTAAATCCACCTACTCCCAAGTCGATGAGATGATTCAGATAGTCAACTATTTTTCCCCTTACATATTCAGATCCCTGAAAGAACCAGGTACTGTTCAAATTGACATGAGCTTCCATCCTATCACTCATATTCAAGTTATGGGTCATATTATCGATAATATGCTTTACCCAATCGAAATTTCATGTGCGAGACTTAAAAAAATTCTATAAGAGCACTGACGTCAAGTAAGGAGCTTTTACGCGCTTGTTCGAAATCGCAGCCTGGGCGGTTCCCCACTCAGGTATGAATTCGGCCCACAGCAAATGTACTGACTGATAAAACTGTTTTGGATTTTTCTGATAATATGATTTTTACGAGATTTGCATAATGTTAAGAAGAAAAAGCCCCATGCCTATGGAAACGCAAACGTATCGTTTTCGAGATACAAGGTGTTGAAGTTTGAATGTATTTCACGTTGTTTTTCTGATAGTATTCGCACTTCAAAAGATGATTATACGAGTTTATCAAATCTTTATGAATCATTTATACAGATCCAGAAAATATCCATAAAAACCTAGAAAAACTCTGCCGTGGAGGCAGCAGCTTTTGAGCGCATGTTCAATGACCTATTGTAAACACAATAACTTCCGAAAGACACAACTTAGAGCTCGATATTTGTAGAGTAGCTTTAGACCTTCAATACGAATGCCGAATTCGTGAATGGGTAAAATCCATCCAAAGAATCCGCAGAGACACCCATTCACATTTTATTTTTCCAAAAATACAAATTAGATCAAGTTGAAATCAAGTGCTTTATCGAAAATGACAGTTTGGCTGTTCATGCAGGAATTTATGAAGATATTATGAACAGAAGATCATAGAATATTGAAAATTTGGAAAAAAAATTAAATTTTTTTTTTTTAAATTGTTCTAGAGACACGATCATCACGAAATTTTGCACAGGGTTGTCCATCAGTATTTCCAAACTAGATGCCAAGCTTCATCGTGATCTAAGCAGTATTTTCAGAGTTATTCCGAAAAAAAATACGATATCTTGAAAACAACCACGAAATTTGACATATTTTTTCACGAAATCTTTGGAATTTTTGATCGTATCGAACTGAAATTTGGTTCAATGCTGTGAAATATAATGTTCGAGGTACGACCAAAATTTTCCTTGAGTGTAGTGGATAGTTTCCGGGAAAAAAAATTTTTCGAGAAAAAATTGTAAAATATTTTTTTTTTTTTTCAATTCAGCTCAAAATTTCAAATGGCTTTAACTCCGAAACCATTCGACCGATTTCGCCCACGTACGAACTTAACCTTTCAATTTGGAAATTTTCAAGTCGATAGGTTTCTCCAATATTCTTCATCGAAAATGAAATATCACCCAATTCACCTGAAGCTTTACATGATTACCAATTTCAAAGAGAGAGTGCAAGAGAGGAAAATTTGTTCAGAGAAAACAGGACAAGTGTTCTGAATAGTGTAATCAAACACAGGCTCAATTTCCTCCTCACATTCTGGAGAATTTCGAGTGTAATTCCCCAAGAGGAGCGCATTGGTTTGCATAAATTTTCGATTTAAATTGGTCCTACGAAAAGTTCTTTTATGCCAGCAAATGTGCATAATTCCCGGAGGTTACTTTATATTTCATGTTCAATTGCCTGATCCATGTACTTTTTGGCACAAATATGCTTCAATATTTTTCGAAATCAAATACCCTTCGGCAAACATATTCTTCAATATTTTTCGAGATGAAATTTCCAGTCTACTGGATAGCTTCAGAATGATATTGCAAAATGCTTTTTATATAAGTATCACTTTATCAAATTTTTCGGGAGGAAAACCACTCGAAATATTTCATAATCGCTGAATAACATCTACTGCTTATTCATGATGTCATATAAACCACAAGAATGAAAATGATGGAAATCACGTATTACCTAATGAATACTATGAAATCTTTTTTTCTGTGGTGAAATCAAAATTGAATTCAGTATTGAATATGCAGACTTTGGTGTGCAGACCTGAAGCCTTTTTATTTTGGATCAATTCACTTCGAAAAGAATTGTAAATAATAGGACCTGATGATGGTGAAGAATTAGACCGAAAAGAAGTAAAACGTGAGAGATAAACTCAGGTACAAAACACGAGGAAAAGAAATAAACTTATTCTGTTAAATTGAGGTTATAGTCACACCTGATTCAGATCTTTCAGACCTAACAACTCGCAGTTCCTAACCATTGACGCATCATTATAGTTAGTGATACCACACGAACTATGAAAATCGTTCCAACCGTAAGGAACTGCTGGATAAGACTTGCTTTGTGGGTCCGCTTTGCTTCCATTGGTACCACTACCTGCAGCAGCGGTCATGTGGTTGATCACAATATCTGGATATATCCTGGAAAATGAGAAAACTGTTTCATTTCAACAGGGTTTGGTGGCAGGTTTCTTCATGAATAGCATACATTGACTTCATAACTTCCCTGTCAAATGCATCCAATTCCTTTTTTTATGAATCTACACAGTTTTTGTCTTGAGAACGAGAGTCTTAGCAGTCGTTCCAAAAATCAGTAATTTTCGAACTTCAAGTGAAAATGATCCCCAACAATAAGATTAAACTCAAGGATGAAGTAACTCCCAAAAAGATACCTTTCAACTAGATTGAGGTTCTCTTACGCTTACTTTGATTTTTACGCGCTTGTTCTGAGGAACAGCCCGTTATCGTTTCGTCAAAATGTCTGTAATTTCGATTTTTCTCCGGAAAATGGTCTCTGACTAGGTGGGACTCAATGATGAAGAATGTGTGGTGAAATTGAATTATGTCCGTCCGTCCGACGGTCGTATGTGCTCTGACTTTCGAAGGAAAGTGATTAGCAACTTGAAATTCACAGGTAGGGTTTGGAGCTTGAATAACCATGGTTCAGCAATTTGGAGTCACATGATAGATTGGGACAATACAAAAATACCGATGTTGGAATCAGATAATTTGAAAAGAAAAATTGAAAAGTACCCTTGCATTTTGTTAAATGGAGAGAGTAATCTTGCTCATTGTTCTGTAGAAATAGACCCAATTTGACTGAATTTACTTAAAAAATAGGTAGAATTGAAAAACTTTCAAATCAAATGATTCTTTGTGTTTTCTGAAAAATGACAGTTCAAGAAATCGAAAAGGAATAGTTCTTGAAATTTTTTCATCTGTCTGATGAAAGAGTCAGAGTACTCTGAAACGTCACAGTTCGCTTTGTTTATCGTTTGTACCTTTTCTTCCTATATTGTTCATTAGGCAATCTGTTTTCCAAGAAACAGCCCTTGACAAATAGTTTAATCCCGCAATCCACAAGGGCGTTTTTCATGAAAAAACAATTTATTTAATTTTTGGTAGTTCTGTTTCAGACATTGGGAGTGAAAACCCGGAAAAAACCTAAAAAAATGATGTGAAATCCTCACAAAATAAGCTTAATTCGATACTTAGCTTGTATGTACATGCAGAATTTTATTGGGGCTATTTCGAAGGAGATCGGCAAATCTTTCCATCAAAATGTAATGCTTCGTTTGGCGGGATCAATACGTGAAAAAGTATACCCTTTGGCAACAAATATGATCATGCGCGCAAAATCTACTGACTTCACGTCGGTGCACCATTGAAAAATATTCAGCTGTGAAAACGAACTTCTAACCTCTATTGAATTCTCCAATTTATAACAACTTAGCTGATATAAACTTCATAGACAAAAGCACCAATCATTATCTATCTAAAGGGTCATTCACAATGATGTTAATGGTAACGTCAATGTCAAGATATGTTGTTGTATATGTCAAGACTGTTCACAATCATGTTGATGTTCTGTAATCTGTGGTTGCTATTGAAGAAGGTTTGAATTGCAAGCCTAAATACGAGAATCGAAGTGTCTCTTACGATTTCAAATTACTACGTTTCAATAAACTGTGAAAATGCTTCTGAAGTTGAAAGTCTTGTTGTAGCTTGGACAAAAACAAGAAGGAATAACAATCGTGGTTGGGAAGTTAGACCTTTTTTACGAGATATTAAAAACCGGGGAGTTTATTACTTCATTTCTCAGATACAACTACAAGGAAAAAATTACAGGTCACCATACACTCGCCATCACAATTCGTAGGGGAAGCTAACACAAGTCAAAATACTACGAACCATTACAATCCAGAGTCTCTTCTATTAGGAATTAGTTTTCTTTTGAAGATCTCTAAAATCCTTTCTACTTTTATTATATAGTGAGCTGTATTGCTGTACTAATTCCAACGATAAAGGTACATCGATCGGCATCTTTGAAGCTTATTTGATCTAACAGCGTCTACGAGAAAGGTTGAATAAAGCTTAGATGGGTTAAGTATGAGAACAAAAATGATGAATCGACAGTATGTATCTACACGCTTAACAATAACATTGATTTGAACAGTATCGTGGTATCTCTAATATTTAAGCGTTAACATCGTAGCTCAACATTGACATTAACATTACCACTAACATCATTGTGAATGGACAGTAAGTAATTCAGTTAATTTCAATGCAAAAATCATCAAATGTAAGCCAGATAAACCTGAAAATCCTTTCAGCTATCACAACAATGAAGAAATAATGGACATGTCTAAAAGATATCAAAATCTTATTCTGTCAACTTGAAGTTAATTGAAATGTCAAAAGATAAATCTATATTCGCAATTTCACAGCAGGGACATAAGACAGGGCCAGAAATCAAATGCGAATAATAAATTTTCCTTTAATCACATTCGAGCTGATTCGAATTGAAACTCACCTAACTCCCACTTTGTTACATCTCCTTGTCATTTCTTTGAATTCCTCCTCATTACCAGACCTTGTAATTATCTTGTAGCTCGTTGGTTGATAGCGTTCATACCAGGGCCTTCCATTTATCACGAGATTCTCACTTGGTGGAGAAGTCTGAAATAGTTAAAATTAGGTTACTTGAATATTTTCATTGAGTACTCAACTAGGTTAAATACTCAATGGTATTTCAGAGCTCAAGAGTCAAATAATATAATATGTATTCCAATCTTGTTTTTGAAACAACCTGTTCCTGATTATAACAGGAATTGAAGTCAATAAAGGTCTCAATCCCTTAGCAAAAAAATGAAAATAGTACTTAAGATTGCTCTGAAATGCTAACATATGCAAGGTGTCAAATTAAATATCACCACACATTACCTGAAGATAGGCCTGCTGTTTTTCAAGAAGATCACAGAAAATATCAATTAATTCCATTGTTACTTTCTTGTATTGAGTGAGCCATTCAAAGTGTTACCGAATCTAATATCCATAGGATTAAGAAGCTTATAAAAACTTTCCACGCGTTGTTTTAATTAATTAAATAATTATTTGACCACACTTTGACTTCATCGGAATTTTATTTTGACATTTAATTTCTACCAAGCAAAGACCGAATCAATCAAATACCTCTGTGAAAGGCATGAACTACATGAATTTACCATAAGACTTTGGCCAGCCACTCATGTAACACCCTGTAGAATTAAGTGATAAGGATTGCTTCTATTCGATTTTCTCGAATTATTTGAGAAAAAAAAGACTGTTGATAAGTCATTATCAGCATTATGAAGCACTTCTATCAGAAGATGGTACATTTCAAAAATTCAGATCTTCGACAAGAAAGCTACCGAATACGATTTATAAATTTTAAGTGAGGAATAGTCCTTCGGGCCTTCTTTCGGAAACGAGAAATTGCATACTATTGTCTTGCTAAAGTCTAAGGTTAGGTTCAGTTAGGTAGATTAAGGCCGCACTGTTGCAAATTTAACTGCCGTCCTCTCTGCCACTCGTAACCACAATTAACTACTTCCAAAAGAAACAACTTAGATACTCGACGTTTGTAAAGTAGGTTTGGACCTTGAACAAAAGGCCGATTTCGTGAAAGGGTGAAATCTAACCAATGATTTCGCAGATATAACCAATCAAAATTTTATTTGTCCAATTTTTTCACAAATACAGATAATATTGAATTGAATTCCAGTAGGAATTTAGAAATGTCAGCTCAAAGTTCTACACAGAATTTTTTGAGGAAATTATATGATCATAAGGTCGCTGAATATTGAATATTTGAGAAAAAAATTTATTTCCATATTGTTTTAATGTCATCACAAAATTTTGCACAAAGTTGTTGCATTCTCAAACAATTTATACCCAAGTCTCATTATGATTGTTTCATCATTTGTCGAGTTAGTCCGGGAAAAAGAACTATACTGAAAAAACCACGGAAATTCACATTTTTCCGAATATCAAAAATTATATTCACATCAAACTGAAACTTGGTTCATTGGTGGGAAATACAAGGAGAATATTTTATATTTTTTCTCAACTGAGTTTTGCTTACAGAAGTTAATCGGCATTTTCAAACTAGTTGCCAAGTTTTCTCATGATTTTTTCTGGATATTTCGAGTTATTCTGGAAAACAACGAAACCGTGAAAAATCTTCGAAATCTGACATATTTCTGCACAATTTCTCCGAAAATTATAATCGTGTAGCAGAATTCCTTTCGAATAAGATGAAAAGCTTCCGAAAAAAAATGTACCTGGAATTTTTTTTTATTTTCTGATAGTACGCGGTCAACAGAATTTCAGATGAAGATGTGCGTTGTTACGTTCCAACTAACAAGTGTCAAATAGCGTCCCAAATATGAGGTAAATAACCTCAAATGACTATATCTCCGAAACCATTTGGCCGATTTGGCTCATTTACCATTTTGAAATGCAAACTTTTCGACAGATAGCCTGTAGATAAGAAATTAGTGCCAATGGCACTGACTAAGGTGAAAAATTACTAGATAATTCCACTCTGCTATGCATGCTTTCAATACTAATACTTTTCTGGAACTATTTATCATTAAAAATTCACTGGATATAAGATTTCCGATGGATCATTTCATCTCTTAGATGGCAGTCTGGTTATCTTGTGGGATATTATATAAGAATAAAGTGCCTTTATTGGTATTCTATGAAATACAATCATGAGGTGAAGTTTATCTTATGCTATCCTTCTCAACCTCTCACAACAATTGTTTTTTTTATATTCCTTTCGCAACGAAAATTTTCACTTACCTGTACGCCACCATACCCTTTTACTGATAAAAAAACCTCACACTCTTTCGCTATATCCAACCACTTCCACTCGAACAGATGAACTATAGTACTCCTGTTCCCAACAAAATGGGGATTCTTCTGGCAATTCACTATGAGAAAACAACAAACCATAAGGAAAACTCGAAGCATCATAATGCAGTATGATAACGATGTGAGTCCAAACGGTGAATGTTAAGTCGCGTGCCAAAATCCTCGTACGATTTCATCATTGCATTCGACGATTAAAAATAGAATGATTCAGAGAAATAGGATGTCAATTTTTTTCTGGAATTTTCGAATGTAACTTCAATGCCTTCATAAAGAAATATTGATCTACGTTTCAATTGCATTTCAATGATCACTTTGTTCAAGATTGGCAACCCTGGAAAATCAAAGTTGACGGTTCACAGTTAGTGAAATTGCAGTGTAAGTTCATGTTGAGTCGAAAGAACCATTAGTACCTATGGGAGAAACAAGGAAGCAATTTCTTAGTGAACTTCTCTATTTTATGGATGCCGACTCGTCAGTACTCTACTTTATCTTTAGCGCCGTCTCGCTCTTGACTGGCGTCATATGAGGTACTGTTCTTAAAACAACCATCCTCACTTTAACTGGATATACTATATAAGGTCTTTTTACAAGCATGTATATGCTAGAAATCACGAAGAATGCTTTTAAAGTCAAAGTTAAATGTAAAGGACATGATGTACATATTTGAATTTCCGTTGTACAGGCACCACTTGGACTTCCAACGTTTACTAACTAGGATGCCCTTCGTACATCGGTTCAATGGAAGATCAGTGGACATCCATTAGAATCCGCGTACTTCGTGTGAACAAAAGGAACATCCATCTGATATAGTTATTTGGTTATTCGTAGAGTATATATGTTGGATATCAACAAGACTATGTTGATTTTTCAATCATAATCGTCCTAAGCAATCATAATTGCTTTATTGACCACAAAAAGTGCCAAGTGCCTTAGATTTGTTGAAAAACACATGCATCCACATGCGTGTTAATGTTGGGTACGAATCTTGGGCGGCTGGGTGCATCACTCATTATTGCATTATAATTTTTTTTTTTTGAAACTCAGTTTTGATATGTTTTAATATTAATTGATATACATGATAACTTGACAGTTTTCAAACAGTGTCTACAACATGGGTATTAAGATCATTGTACCTGCATGAAAATATTATTTTACAATCCACTGACTTTGATTTCTCAGTGCGGATGAGTTTAGTTGATTGTAGTCACAGATAAAGGAATGCATGTTCTATGATTTCACGAAAATCCAAGATGACAGAATTCGATCCTTCTTTTGTATTCGCATAGATGCAAAGAATACATGGTTCGGACACTATTTAACAAACTTTCGGTCTGAAATACGGTCAAAATGTACTCAAAATATAGAGGTTTTGTTCCATTTTAATAGAGGCCAGCATCGGAAAACCAGCCATAAAAATCTGAAATATCTACGGAAGGTACCGACATGTTATATCAAAACTAGTCAAGCAGAGTTTTTCCTGGTTTTCCGAGTTGGACCATATCTACCTTATGTTCAAAAATTGTCGAGAAGAAAATAATTTCGGCAAATTTAAGTTATGATTATTCATTTCATTCAATCAGATTGACGATAATATAATATGTATAAAGGTTTTTTTCGTCTTTGAAGACAGAAGTCTGAAAATTGATATTTTTGAATAACTGTTCATTAAACGAGTTAGTTATCATCTCAATATTTAGTTCATGCAAGGAAGTCTTCCAGAGTTGCGTTTTCAAAAATACCTTAAGAAAATATTCGGAACGAAAGATACTACAATTAATTTGTCTGGTTTGAAATTTGTCTGATAAATTCGTATGAACATGAACAGCAAAGTGAAAATTCATATTTCAATTTCAATAATAATAAACATTAACATTTCTCCGAAATATTTCCATAAGTATGTAAGAAAATTCATATATTAAAAATTGAATATTTATTGATAGTTTCATACAACATTTATAAACCATATTTTTATGGAAGGATATCCAAACTATCCAATTAAATCTCCCGTTCCGTTTTCACCGTTGTTTTTGCGTCGGAATGACTTCTTGTATTAATCCATGAAAGTGTTCGTGCAATAAACCTCATATTGCTCCTTATTCCCTGCTTATACGTATTTCATATTATTAATGAGTAGATGTTCCACATTTGTTGAACTCCTCTTATATATCTGTAAGAATCCATTATTTCAAATATCTGATTAATTTTTTGGGAAATAGTTTCATCAGATGAATCAGATTATAGCTCAGTTCATTTTATTCAGCTGTATTAATCGTATAGACTTGACAAAGCGACCTTAGCGCCATCATCGTTTACAAAGCAAAGTAGGACAATATTTGACAATTCTAGGACCACGTTTTGGACCCAAAATTTCAGTGGGTAATAGTAGGAGAGTGTCGACACCTGATATATTCTATGCATCTTGGGTTATATCAAAGATGCATAGAATAATTGTGCATAGAATAATTGTGCATAGAATAATTGTAAGTGTAATCATATGCGATAACTGACATTTGTCAGATACCGTTTCGACTATATATCAAATGTGAATTTTTTGATCAATCACATGTTCGGTGAAGCATGGCATTGCTTGATGGATGCATGTATATGCATCTCAAAATCAACCTCACACCACAATTCACTCAGAATCGATATGTACAGAATACAGAACCTTCGGAAACATTCAAGCTATCTGTAATTCCTCCTAATTAGTTCAAGACCGAAGAAAATTGCGGTATCCGCCCGATCTACATCAGTCAAGAGGTCGCAAGGTTCGGTAGACGGTCTATTTTATGGCAGGATGTTCGTAACAAATTACAGGCCACTTGAATTGGCGGCACGTTTTCGATAATTTGTCACCGACCTCGGCTGAATATCGAAGAAGCAGAGGAGCGTCTTTTGGCTTATGCATATTCCAAGTTTCCGTCCTCTAATGGACCGCTCTCCCAGGAAAAAATTAACTAATGACTATGGAAGGTAAAAGGTGACCTAGGGAGAAACTCAAATCTAAGGGAGGAATATCCTTGTATTAATGAATATTGAAATATATTATTTCGTTTCTCATTAGTGCGCAACACTTGACCACGGCAAATTAGTGCCACTGCAAAGAATGAAAGTCTGTCAATTGACAGATTTAATATGTCAACTGATTCAATTGACACAGTAACCTGTGAAATATCATATGTCAACAAAACCAATTTGCTGAAGGCTAAGAGGATTATTTATAAAGGGTGAGCCTTTAAGTTGTACATTAATTTCAACCGTACATTCCTCTCATGAAATAAAACACTTTTTTCATTCAACATTTTTCCAGATTCGGCTCCAGTGAAAAGATAGAGGCTGTTTGAATTTCCGAAAAAAATTAAGTTTTTCTTTTTTAGCTTTGATATGATAACTCCGAATGAGATGAATTTTGGTGTGAAGTTTTCTATAAATATGACACTTTCATCCTTCTTCAATCAGTTTCCGAGTTATAGACTCAACGATTCATAAAATTACATGAAATTAGCATGAAGATTGCAGATGAAGTTTATCTTATGTGATTAAGAGAATTTCAATCATTTTAGAATACTTAGTAATTCTTTATAATTTCCCCGGTAAATTAAGTTCCGTCTACCTTTATCCAAACCATGGAATACACAGAAATATTTATCTATTTCGCATAGAACTAACGTACTTATATTAGATCCATGGAGATATGGAGGCTAGGTGATCATGTCTATGAACCTGACTTTCCATAGAGTTCAATTAATGTGTTCACGTTAGTTGATTGATTCATGTATAAATTTGATGAAAATAAGAATAATTATGAAGTTTTAAATATGAGAGTGGGCGAGGATGGAATTGTGAATAGTTTTATAGTGGAATGAAAGTGAGTACCTCAAAGATATCATGTGGAAAATCTCTGTTCCGATAGTCAAGTGAAGTGAAATGTTTACCAGGCTATATTATCGCAAAAAGCACCAAATCATAAGAATTAAGTGAATAAATGAGTTTTTCAATCATGTTTCTTTGAATTAAAAACATCGGATTGGATATTCTGCCAAAGAGATCACCGTAAGAGATATCTGTGGTGAATTTGCAAAGAAAGTGCAGAAGTGTATCACCACATTGAGAAATATTTAAATGCTCATAAATTTTTACCTGGGCCGAATTTGGAAAAATGGCAAAGGAAAAAAGGTTTTTTTTTTGATTAGAGGAATCTATGGTTAAAATTAATGTACACCTTAAAGACTCACCCTGTATAGAACAAAATCCCAGGGCCTTCAGACATTACCGTAGTTCCATACTCATTTTCAAACACATAGAAAGTATAGTATAAAGTAGTATTATTGAGTTCATTGATTGAGTGCATACACGCTAGGAAAAAGTAGATAAAATAGTAATACGTTCTGTTGAATTCTCAAAGTTATTCTTACATATAATAGAATATTTCTGAAAATTAGTAATCGATACTACCAGACACGTTCCGTCGGCCCTACTCTGAAGAAGCTTTGAAGCTTCATTCATTTAAAAAGAAGCCTCACTCAAGAACAAAACTGACGGGTTCGAACAATTTTCCATATCTTGAATTTCTACTAAGATACCTTTTTTGATGCGACACCCTGTATAAACAAATATTGGTCTGAATATCTGACCGTTATCCAATGAATGCACCAAGCTCAAATTATGAATGAATATTGTTTTGAGTACGGTCCTGTAAGTAAAACACATATTTCCTAAAATCATCCATAGAAACATTTCAACAAAACAATAAAGAAGTCATAAATATTCGTGTGGTGTTCATGAATGAACGAAACAACAATTTAATTCAATTTAGTTCTATTACAGTTCTCCGATAATTGCAACATATTTCTTGGAGTAATTGCCAGTTCGTTGTGAAGCTCTGGGTTTGATTGTGCAAGCCAGAGCGTATACCTTCGCATCTAAATCATACCATTAAGGATGTGTAATGAGTAATTAGGATTTGTTTCATTAGCATGCGAACTTTGAGTCGTGAAAATACTCCGTTAATTGAAAATGAACTTGACAACAATAGTTTTATGTATGAATTCATGCATTGATGCAACTTGTACAAATAATAGAATCGTGTACTTGGTCGGAATTGATGCAACTGAGGATCATCAAGATTTACTTGCATCGAAGATCTTCACATCTACATTTTAGGGGGATTTTGGTATTCCTAGAGCTATCTGAGAACTCATGAAACTGATGCAACATTTCTGAAGGACCAACTTATCGTTGAGAACCATTTACTGATCCTCGTCAATAGACCTTTGAATGTTTAATTCATTAATTAAATAGCATAACATACTTATAAATATTCAAATCTCGACAACGTATTTATTTATCTAATGTCTTTACTTCACATTTGAAATATAAAACTTTGAAAAGCACTGCCATGAAGGTAGCAGCTTTTTCGCGCATGTTCAATGGAGATGACCGCTTTGTCAACGAATTTGAACATGCGCGCGAAAGCTGCTGCTTTCGCGTCAATACTTTCCTAGGATTTTTCGATAAAGTACTGGATTTCAATTCGATCTAATCTGTATTTACGGAAATATTGAGAAAATAAAATTTTAAATGTAATGTATACTGAATCATTGGGCGGATTTTACCCATTCACGAATGCTCTGCTAATATCGAGTTTCTTAGTCGTTTATTCCAGATGTTATTGTGTTTACGGTTGGCCTTACGGCCGAAGAAACTACTTAGAAACTCGATATTTGTAGAGAAGGTTTGGGGCTTAATTACGAAGGTTGAATTCGTTAATGGGAAAAATCCACCCAATGATTCCGCAGATATACATACCCATTCAAAATATTATTTTCTCAATATTTTCAAAAATACAGATTAGATAGAAATCCAGTACTTCATCGAAAGTGATAGTTCGGACGTTCGTACAGAATTTAATGGAGATAAGAAGATCGCAGAATATTGAATATTTGAAAAAAAGATTTAAATTTTTTCTTTGATTGTTCTTATGACACGATCATCACGAAATTTCGCACAAAGTCGTCCTTCAACATCTTCAAACTACTAGGAAGTTTAATCATGATTGAATAAGTATTTCTTCAGTTATACCTAAAAAACGCGATGTTGAGAAGAAACCACAAAATGTTACATATTTTTCCCAATATCCCCAAAAGTAATAGCCGTATCGAACACTGAGAAAAAAGGTTCGCGATTTAATCGCATAGATATATTTCGGGCAGAACGTGACCGCCATCGTGAACGCCATCGCAATCGCCATCGTGAACGTGGTCGCGTATATGTGGACTTCCTTTATATTTCTATCAGTACTGACGCGATCAGATCGAAATAAGTTGAAGAATACGGAGAGCCACTTTAAGGGGAGGATCGCGTCCTCGATGACGATCGCGATGGCGTTCACGATGGCGGTCACGCTCTGCCCGAAACATATATATGAGATCAGATTGCGAACTTTTTTCACAGTGTCTTTCAAAATCTCTATAGAAAAGACAGTATGCTTCATTTTTGGATTTTTATCCGACATTTATTCTCATTCATTTTTCTCATTGTCTGTCAAAATCTCGACATTATGTTTCATTAACGTCATGTGATCCCGTCTGAACGCTGACAGGTTGCAAACAGATCGCGGCAAGTGTGTTCTGCTCCACTAGTTCAATGTAAATATCTGATCGCCATCGCCATCGTGAACTCCATCGTGATCGTGATCGCGTATATGTGGCCTCCGCTTTATATAAATTTCATATAGAGTTCGTTTTCGAAAGATAAACGAAGGAAATATTTCTTCGAAAACTAGATTTTTCGGGAATAATTCACCAGATTTCAATGAGATTTGGCGGCATAGCGCTTCGAATTGGATTATGATCCGACATTTATTCTCATCCATAACTTTTTGAAATTTTGAGGTTATTTTTCCAATATCCTGAAGGAAAGGCCACATATACGCGATCGCGTTCACGATGGCGATTACGATGGCGTTGATGATGACGGTCACGTTCTGCCCGAACCATATATATGCGATCACATCGCGAACTTTTTTCTCGATGTCTATAAAAATCTCTATAAAAACGACATTATGTTTCATTAACGTCATGCGATCCCGTCTGGACGCTGACAGGTCGCAGACAGATCGCGACAGGTGTGTGCTGCTTCACTAGTTCAATGTAATTATCTGATCGCCATCGCCATCGTGAACGCCATCGTGATCGTAATTGCGTATATTTGGCCTCCGCTTAAAATGAACTAAAGCGATTAGAAATGAACTCAAATGAACCCTGTTAGTTGAAGAATACCGAGGGGCAATTATATGCAAAAGTTTGTAGGGATGGTACAAGTAGAATTCAAATCAAAGATGATTAGAAAATTTTCCAACTTTCCAAAAACAATTAGTTCGGAAAATTTCATCTGTTTTCAATAGAAAATCTCAAAGACCCTGAAGACAGTGTTTAACAACAGTGTTCGATTTCAGTTTGCTCCAATATTTATCTTCGGAGATATTGAGGGAAACTATGTCAAATTCTTCAGTTCTTTCCTCTTCATCGCTCATATTCATAGATGAACCCAAAAATTACATAATGAAACTGAGAAACGAGTTGGAAACTGCTGATGTGCAAATATATGCTAAATTTCGTGATGTTTTTCATACAGAGTGTAACAGCCAAATGGAATAAATTCGATAACGAATAAATGAGGGCGTGCTGGAAAAAAAGCTCGGACACGTCGATTTGTAATTTGAAATGCGCATAGTTTTCAAGAAAATAAAATTATATAGGGTGTTCCATGCGACCGTGGCCAACACCAACTTTCTTATTTCAAATGTAACTCCCTGTATATTATTTATTTTTTGGATTCTTCAGAAAATTCTAGACATAATTCATGTACAATGTCCTATACCTATCTTCAAGTTTTTCGGAAATATTAAGTGTTTTCAGATTTTTCACAAAAATTAACATTTTAAATAAAAATTATTTTATTTCACAAATTCGATACATTACACTCAATACTTATTTCCCATTTATCTCTCGATATGAAGAATGTAAGCAAAAACCATTACTGAGAAGAAATTTAAAAAATAAAAACAAACCCTTAACCTAAAAAACCGAATCGCGCTTGCGATTATATCAGTCACGCCTGAAATGTTGAGTAACGTTAGAAGACAATTCTACACCAGATAAGCATGTTGCCAAGACGTTCGCGGCGAGCATTTTGAACATTTCCTGCATTGACATTAATGTTTTTTTTTTGTTTTTTTTTAATTATAAAGAAATAATCAGTATTACTTATTAGGTTTTAAGTGTAATGTACCGAATTTGTGAAATAAAATAATTTTTATTTAAAACGTTGATTTTTGCACTAAATCTGAAAACACTTAATATTTCCGAAATAGTTAAAGATAGGTATAGGACATTGTGCATGAATTGTTTCAAGAATTCTCTGAAGAATCCAAAAAATATATAATATACAGGGGGTTGCATTCGAAATAAGAAAGTTGGTATTGGCCATGGTCACATGGAACACCCTATATAATATTATTTTCTTGAAAAATATGCGCATTTAAAATTACAAATCGACGTGTCCGAGCGTTTTTCCCAACAAGCCCTCATTTATTCGTTATCGAATTTATTCCATTGGGCTGTTACACTCTGTATGTAACCATTTGAAGAAAAATGTTTTCAGATAATTAATATTTTGCTATCTACTAATCAATTGGTCCTCACAAAATTCTTCATGAGCCTTCAAACTCTTTTTTTTCGGTCAAATATATATCAATGCGATTTGAGCTTCATTTTTGGAATAGGTACATCTGGCAATCATTGGGTAGATCCTAGCAATTCGCGAATTCGGCTATCGAGATCAATTTCCAAACGTGCTCAACAAATTATTATCTAGTCTATCGGCATATTCTTTCATTCATTGTGTTAATCATCCGTGGTTAGACCGGCCGCAAACAAATTAACTTCTGAGAGAAATGACTTAGAGACTCAGTATTTGTAGAGAAGGTTCGGGGCTTGATAACGAAGGTCGAATTCGTGAATGGGTAAAATCCGCCCAATTATTTCGAAGATATAACCACTCACAATTTTATGTAGCCAATATTTCCAAAAACACTGATTGGATCCAATTTAAATCTGGTACTTGATGGAAAAATAATAGCTTGTGGGTTGATTTGGGACTCAAATTCGATGGTCGTGATCGTGAATGGGTGAAATCCGCAAAATGATTCATAAATATACACATACAAATATTTCCAAAAATACGGATCGGATGGAATTTAAATCTATCACTTGTTTGGAAAATGATAACTTAGAGGTTCATGCATAAGTTCATAGGACTCTATCAAAAGAAGATCTTCAAATCAGTCTATTAAAAAGTAAAACTGCGTTTGGGGGGATCAATAAGCAGGTGACTGGGGAACGAATTTAAACAAGCGCGTAAAAGGTCCTGACCTCACGTCAGTGGTTTTCTAGATTTTTTTCATACTACACTGTTGAGCTGGAAACCAAACTGAAATTACTTAAATCAATCAGCCTTATTGTCAAAAGCGATGCAGATAATGCAGATTAGAAAGGTTGAAGAGGAAATAAACACATATTCGCAGAAACTCACAGGAATGCTTTCAATTTTAAATGGATGTGGTGGATGAACAAAACTCATTGAAATTGTATTATTATAGTCCGTGAAATGTCTAGACAGGAACAGAATGAGATATGTTAAGATATAGGAGATGAGACTGTGTTCCACCGAGTAATTTCATAATAATTTCTAAGAAGTCGGGAAGTGACGAATTTTTTGTGAAGCTCAGTTATCAAAAGTATGCTAGAGATGTCCATCCTGTATTCCGTAACGTCAATTATTCATTAGAGTCTAAATAATATAGGTATCTAGAGCATGTTAGCGTATATAGAGTCTAGTCGTTCAGCGTTTATTGTTCGCTTTTCATGCTTTCTACAGTGAATAATTATAATTTAATCGACTGTTGTAGGTGATTCTTCAACCATAGCTGATATTTTATTATATCATCACAGCTTCAACTACGTAATCTCGCGTAAATTCAATGAGATGAAACTATGATCGATCATGTTCTTTCCATTGAAAAATAATTTATTGCAACTATAATCCTTGTATGATGAAGAAATTAGTTCACACATTACATGAATAAATTTTGCCTATGAATCAATTTTTCTTCAGAGAGGTTTTTTGTATGCGTATTTTATTGTTGTTTCAAATGTCCTCTTTTGATTGACTGATTGAGAAACGATCATGATATACGTGGAAAAAATTTCTTTTCTAACAACAAAAATGTTCAATTTCATATTGTGGGATTGAACTCAATAAATCAAAGCCAAATGTTTCGTTAGAAATATGCTCGGACAGGTGGATCAGAATTTCAAATTGAACTCTATTCGACTTGAGAAAAATTATACAGAATGTCCCCAATTTGATATATCATCATCGACTCCAAATAGAAATCCCACTTCTTATGTGTATTCTAAAAGGGTATTTCAAGTTACACACCCTCGCCAAAAATCAATATTTCGTTCGATATGAAAGAAAAGAAATTTGATCAACGTTAAGGAAATTCTCAATTAGTAAATGAACAACATTTTGAATAATTATTGTCTATGAGTTTGTGTCAGGTAGCTCAATTTGCAAGTGTATGAAATTGATTAGCAATAGTCCCCCCCAATAGTTAGGTTATCTAGTGTTGCAAAATGGCGAAGGATTTCTTATTCAACATATTGAAAAAAAAATTACTCCGAATAAATCTTTGATATTCGGTACAATATGTATATTTCCAGATAAGTACATTTTGTGACATGCATTTCCGATTTCAAGTGGTCTCACCAAAATTAGTCTAGAGAAAGTTTATATCTTGAAATTGATGCTTGACCCTATCTGGAACATTTGGGCCAATCAAACAGAATTTCATTTGACTTACTCATTTGAGTCAATTTTCTGGTCCAAATTTCAGAATATCGAAAATTAGGGCACAATGAAAGCACAATGTTTCTTTTAACATGCCCATGAGCGCCTTCAATCAAACCTAGAAATTTCGGATTTTTGAGATATTCCTGGCCACGATCGATCAGATAACATTTTCGGACATGTGAGCCTCAGAAAATGTTGCCTAATAGTGTCGGTATTTTGCACCTCATTACAGAATTTGCATTTGCCAATTTTTTTCAGGTATAATCTGGGTTTCCACTCTCAATATCTGATAAAGAAGACTCAATAATTCCACGAAATTGTTATTTTTTAAAAAACTCTTTGCCGATATTTGTCGAGAGCAATTTCTAGGAAAAAAATCCAAATCTGACTCATTCATCAGACAGACATTGTTCCAATATTGTACATTTGGCAACTTTCTTCCAGGAAACTGCAATCCGTAAGGGCTCTACATAAAAATTTTATGTGATTTTAATAGTTTCTTTCAGATATTGAGAGTGGAAATCCAGAAAACACCTGAAAAATAATGAAAAATCTTCCAAAAATAAGCTTCAATCGATACTGAATAAGTTTCCAAGTTTCATAATGATTGGATAATTAATTTGGAGTTTCTCTGGGAATAATACGGGGGAAGTACGCAGGAAATTTTGCCAATATATCCTGAGATAAATATCGGATCGAACTGAAATTTAGAACATTGTCAATGAATATTGGCCTGAAGATCTGTACTGAACTTTTTTGCAGTCCATTGAATAGACTCCGAAGGAACAATTTGTTTTGGGAAAATTTTCTGTTCGAATTTTCTACCTGTACGATCCTCACGAAATTCTGCATAAACTTATGTATCGATACTCTATTTCTAGTAATGAAAATGTAAATAAATATAGTACCGGACTAAACGAATGGAAAATCGATTGTTGAACATTCCTCCCCAAGATCTGTACCCGATTCCATCGTAATCAGGTCAAGAGTCTACCAAAAACGCTGCAAATTTTACACAAGGGTTTATTATTTTTTGAGTTGAGTAACACTATACCATTGATATCTTAAATAAAATTTACACAGCGTGCCAAAAAAGTAACGTAACCATTCAATAATGCTTGTAAGAAAAATTATTAAGAAATATTCCCGCACCTGACACCAATCACAAATTGTTAATTTTCTAATAAAAAAAAAGCTCAACAAATTCTTTTTTCAGTCACGCCACTCAATATGCAGTGGAATGTACTTCCATTTGATATATCACAATCAATATATCACTATTTGAAAAAAAAAATTTTTTTTTTGGTCGATCACTAAGGTTAACTATTTGATTTCATCAAATAATAAACCAAAACGAAAATTTCAACAAAAATTGGGAAAATTTTTGTGAGTTGTTTTATTTCCTAACGGGTAGATTCACAAAAAATCTGCACGAAGCTGAGAGTCGGTATTCCTACTAATTTCATCACTCCGAAACCACTCAGCAGATTTCACCCATTAACAATTTTACCCGCGATATTCGAACTCTCCTTCGAAAGTTAAAGCAAGTACAGACGGTCGGAGAGAACTCAATTCAACCACGCATTCTTCTCCAGACAGTCTTACCTTACCAGTTTGAACCATATTTGACCCAATTTTCGAAAATTACAGACATTTAGTCCAAACAATAGTGTGAAAATGGATGAACAGTATACAGACTTAAAACATTTTACTAGGTTCTCTTTCACCTTGAAGTCTGAAAATTCGTTCATCTCTTATCAACCCCTCTTGAAAAATCAGACATTTGGACGACAGTACCTGACCCTTTTCTTGGGAACAGCATTCTATCATTCTGTCCAAACGTCTGTTATTTTCGAATTTTTTCACTCACTGATGACGAATCCAGTATTAAAATCGATTCTGTCTGGCCGTCCGTATGCACAGGTGTACGGAGAATTCTATCAACCTTAAAATTTCAGGGTTAGTTGCTCATGAAAATGCGCGAAGGTTGAGTTCATTAATGGGTGAAATCAGCCGAACAGTTTCGGTATTATAGCCATTTGAATTTTTCAGATTATTTCCCTGATATGTCGGAAACTACAGAAGCGATTGCATTGAAACTTGGCAACTAGTTGGGGCATAAAAATCTGCAACCTTCGCGAAATTTGGTGCTGTCAGTGAATTTTCAAAAAGTTTTTCTTCGAAATTTTTTTCGAAAATGATTTTTGTCGAAAATCATTTATTACATTTGAAGCAACTATTGATCCTACTTTTAACTTCATATTTCACAGCACTGTACCAAGTTTCAGTGTGAAACGACATTAATTTTTGAAGATAATGTGTAAAAATATGTAAAATTTCAGGGTTATTTTTTCCTCGATATGGTTCTTTTTTCCTGAACAACTCGAAAAATACTCATTCAACAATTATTAAACTTGATTCGTAGTTTGAAAATGCTGATGAACAACTTTGTGCATAATTTCGTGATGATCGAAATTGAAGAAAAATTGAATTTTTTTTTTGAATATTTAATATTCTTCGATTTTCTGATCATTTCATCCTAATTCAATTCTGTATTAACTATGGAGTTGTAATTTTTTGGTGAAGTACTGGATTTAAATTCGATCCCATCTGTACTTTCGGAAATATTGAGTTATTGAGCCCAATGATTCCGTAGATATTACCATTCAAATTTTATTTTTCCAATATTTTCAAAAATACAGATTCGATCGAATTGAAATCCAGTACTTTATCGAAAGACCTAGAAAAGCACTGACGTTAAGTCAGCACCTATTGCGCGCATATTCAAATTCGTTGTCAAAGCCGTCATCTCCTTTGAACATATACGCAAAAGATGCTGACTTCACGTCAGTGCAATTCTAGGTTTTTTCTGGAACAAACTCTCAATAAAAGAAAGAATTATATATACAACTTCAGGGTCATTATACCCTGATGATGATGATATGATTCATTGAATCATAGGAATGTCAATTCTCCGCTATATTATGAGGCCATATACAGGGTGATTCCGGAGGAGACCGTCAGATTTTACGATAAGTTTACACTAGTCAAGACAGTCTCGAAACACTATTTGGTTTATGGTTGGGGGGTCTCTGTTGAGAATATACAGGGTGATTTGTCCGATTCGACCGATTTTACTTTTATTGATAACTTTGGTATGGCTCATTCGATTTCAATGAAATTTTCAGCGTAGTACAATATCGATGAGCACATTCAAAATAAGCGGTTGTTATTGTGATAAAACCAGATTAATCGTGTACACCCTGTACATCACGTTTCCTAAACTACGCTCTCTGTTTACGATTTTACTCTGATAAGTCATTATTTGAGAGTTTCTATTTTTTTTGGCACACTTCTAGTTTTCCGAGAAAAATTTTTCAAAAAAAGATAATGTCGAAATTTCGCTCCAATCGATTCTATTTTTATTGATAACTTTGGTATGGCTCATCAAATTCTGATGAAATTTGCAGTGTTGAACAATCTAAATGAGAACATTCAATAATTGCAACAATCTCTCAAAATACAGGATTGTGATTGTGATAATTTCAAATTAATTATGCAGTTGAAAAAAAAACACCCTGTACATTGCTTTTCCAAAACTTTCTGATTCGTGTCAGATTCTACAATGATATGTCATTGTTCAGAATTTTTTAATTTTTTTGGCACATCTCCGGTTTTCCTAGAAAACATTTTTGAAGAAGAGCATAATCGAAATTTGGCTCACAAGCAATGAGAGTATTCCGCACTAGGTAGGAAAGCTGTATCGTCCAAGGATGCAAAGTTGTTCGTCACTTCTAAAATATCCTTTCGAATTCGAAATATATTCGGAATTGAATGATTTCATACAGAATATTAGCAATTAAATATGAATTTGGAATTTGAAAAGAATATTTTAGAACATAAGAACTGCTTTGCTTCCTTGGACAATGCAGCTTTCCTACCTAGTGCGGAATACTCTCACTGCTTGTGAGCCAAATTTCGATCATGCTCTTCTTCAAAAATGTTTTCTAGGAAAACCTGAAGTGTCCGAAAGAAATTGAAAATCTTTGAATGATGACATATTATTGTAGAATCTGAAACGAATAAGAAAGTTTCGGAAAAGCAATATACAGGGTGTTTTTTTTCCAACTGCACAATTAATCTGAAATTCTGAAATTATCACAATTACAACCCTGTATTTTGAGAGACTGTTGCGATTATTGAATGTACTCATTCAGATTGTTCCACACTGAAAATTTCATCAAAATTGGATGAGCCATACTAAAGTTATCAATAAACGTGGAATCGATTGGAGCGAAATTTCGACATTTTTTTTTTGATAAAATTTTCTCAGAAAACTAGGAGTGTGCCAAAAAAAAGAAACTCTCGAGTAATGACTTATTATAGTAGAATCGTAGACAGATAGCATAGTTTTGGAAACGCGATGTACAGGGTGTTCTTTCAACCTGCAGAATTAACCTGGAATTATCACAATAACAAACGCTAATTTTGAAAAAAACTTTGTAATTAATGAATGTTCTAATCAAGATTGTACTTCGCTGAAAATTCCATTAAAATCGAATTAGCCATACCAAAGTTATCAGTAAAATCGGTCGAATCGGACAAATCACCCTGTATATTCTCAATAGAGGCCCCCAACCATTAACCAAACATTGTTTCGAGACTGTCTTGACTAGTCCAAACTTATCCCAAAATGTGACGGTCTCCTCCGGAATCACCCTGTATAGAGATAATATCTACTATTTTTTCTGAAAGGTACCCAGCTGAAAATGACAAAAGAAATCCGGGTACAACTAGAATTCTCCGGAAGAAATCGTAAGCTAACCAGACACTACCAATTCTTTGCGCGCTTTTTCTGTCTAGGAACTTACCGTAGCACAAGCGTCATGAAGTATAAATCTTCTGGTGATTACCTAATTACCCAAGGTCACTGAGATAGATCACCCCTGTCAAGGTCCTACAACATCTTCAGTATAATGTCTGCCGAATCTCCCACACTCAGCAGAATCCACCAAAAACACTTTCACTAGCTTACCCATCTTCGCTACTATAAATATATGTCTAGTAGGGTTCAACTAGCATCATATCTTCAACGTTTCGCAGACAGTGAAGACAACTTTTTTTTAGTGAGTGCAGGTGCAACTAACACAATGCGTAGATTTTTAATAGTGGTAAGTTTTGTGATCAGTGGAAAAAGAGTGTCAAACGGCTTACATAGGATTACAATGGAAATGTGATGAGAAAAATTCAAGAAAAGCACTGACGTGGAGTCCAGTGTTTTTGATTACGGAATAAAATTTCAAATTGGGAAAACAGTATCATCCAAATTTTTCCAGAATATATCTTATAGGTCGCCGGACTGTAGAGCATTTTCTTTTTAGTACACCGTCCACAAAAATTCAGCAGCATTCAATACTTCTGAAATATAAAGAAAGCCAAATTTTCAATGGTTTGGTCTTTGCTACCATTGGGTGATTTTCAACCATTTCAGAATTTGATGTGCCTATACATATTTATAAGTCACTGAATTACTTTTTTGGATAGCCACCAGGACAGGAGGAAATTTTTAAAACCAATACTCACCTCTCTGTAGAAATCGTAAAATTTCAATTTCAGCCATAGAAATTTTCTGTGAACTTCATGTTGGTTTTCCTTTTGAAACCAATATCGAGTAAGTAAAAAGTTTTCAGGGAAATACAAGCTCCTGTTGAAATATCCTTCAGTCTACTTCATAGAATCGACGCTTCACGCCAGTTCGAGTATTTTCAATATAGAAATCTAAAACACTAACCAAAGAAATATTTTTTCCGATAAATATGAAATCCACTCAATTGAGTTCCCAAGAAATCATAGTAACTAAACTATAAATCAGCACAGGTACTATCTATCGGTTTTCGAAATATATCCAGTATTGAATCCATGACTGTGGGTAGATAACTCTGATAATCACCAAAATAGTCTTCTGTTGATAATAATAGAGCTAAGACTGAGTTAATCATTCTGAAAATATCGAAAATTTCAAAACTAGTTTCAACTATACATCCTATTGTAAATTTTTCACAAAATTGGACAAAAACGTCCTGATTGTTGGTATACATGCACCTTCTTGGTAATAAATAATTTTATGGAATATTCATACTCCAAGATAAACTCTCTCTACCAGCTAGATTTTCCGCTCGAAAATTCATGAATTGAGCAATGAATATGCTCGTAAAACATTCTTTAAAAATGAATGACATCTAAATATGAATTGTTTTATCTCGAATTCTATTTTAACGGATAATTCCTCATACTTAGCAGAGCTATAAAATTTTCATGTAATAACTCTCACCTCCAATTTCTCTGGCATTCCTTAAGTGTTCAATGCATTAAATTGTTCAGGAAGTGGCGGAAGTGCTGTTCAAGTGTTTCACGCTGAATATTTTCATTTTCGGGACTGCGAACTCTGGAACAACTGATCATAACGTGCATCTATTACTCAGAACGAAACATTTCAATACTAGTCGTATTTTACGAACCTCCATGTATAATCATTATCTTTTCAGATTTTATATTTTTCAAGAATAAGCTATCTCGTAACACTCAAACCTCTTCAACATTTTCCCCAATATATATGGTTCAACTATACTTTTTCAGATATGCGTAATTATAAATGCCTTGGAGAGTCAATTTCGTAAAACTCTTTCAAATCGGAAATATCGAATAATTTTAAGTTGCGTTTTTTTTCAACGTTGAAGAGAACCATCAAAATAATTGGAAACGACAAATTCACAGGTTGTGAAATAATTTTAATTACTTCCAAACTGTTTTCAATATATATTCCTCCTTGCCATAATTGTCATTTGTCTAGAATTGCCTGCAGTAAACGAGCGTTTAGAAATTTGATGCGACATGACAACAAAAATGCTGCGAATTTTACACAAGGGTTAATTATTTTCTCAGTTAAATAAACCAATACCATTGATATCTAAAATAAAACTTATATATTATTCATAACTCATTGGTTTTTCACAAGACAATTTGCATTTGCGTTTTTCTTTATAACCTAGGGACCACTGGTCAAAAATCATCCGGGTGAGATTTTTAGGTTGAGTTATGTAACAGTAATCAACGTTCAGAGTTTCATGAAAATTCACGGATTTCAGTTCTGTACTTTCAGGTAAAAGCGGCGTTAAACGGAAGGCGTACGGAGGAGGGACGGATTTTTTTATAAGTTCATTCAAATCTACATACTTCAAAATGTAAACTGTGAAATTTTTGGAGGGAAGGGGTAATTTCTGTTTTTTTTCGGTTCGATCACTAAAGTTCATTCTTTTATTTGATCAAATAATAAACCAAAATATATTTTAACCTGCTTTGAAACGAATTATAATTCATTTTCATTAATTTTACGGCCTGAGTTATCATGCTTGAAGAGCAATTTAGCTTCATGAATATATCTCAAAAAGTATAAAGTCTGGAGGTATGGCATATGGCTCCTTCCTGACCACAGGATTCATGATCTTCGAAACAATTTCCAATTATACTTTCGAAGAATTAACCTGAAATTCTGGGTGATAAGGAAATAATTTTCGACGCACAGATTCAAATTTGTAACCCGTTTCGAACTCGCAGTTTGCTGTGAGAAAAAATTCTGTCTACTTCAGGCAGTTATGATTGTATCCAAAGGTATTCATGAAACCTATAATAAGAAATATCATCCACAGTTAATCATGGCAGATTTTATTTCTACAAATTATTTGATGAAACGAAAATTTAGAGGGAAAAAATAAAATGAGTTGTATGTAAACAACTCCAGAACAATTCTCTCGATTTGTGTCCATATCAAATATGTTTTTGTTATGTTGATATTTTGAAAATCACAAAATCGCCGAGTCACTTCACAAAGAAATTTGCAAATACAAAGTACCTATTTCTTTAACAAATATAGCCAACTTCTTCACTTGTCGATAGAAATCTTTCTCTCATTATACCAATCATCCTAAGATACACCCTTTAGTCCTTTGACAATAAATCAATTCAAAACTCTGCTAGGACAGAGTCGATTTAGCGAGAAAACTCATTCATTATCATAACGATCCAATTCAAATACGCACTATCAATTGCAAAGAATATAAAATGAAATACGGCTTTCTTTTCTTAATTCGTCACTTGATGTCTTGTTTCATTTGAATAAATCCATATCCGTCTTCAAAAACATAATACTCGTAATTATACGGAGAAATGGCATTGGATAAAGACCATTACCTTGAATATTGATGAAAACATCATTAAGATAGGAGCATGAAATAGAAAGTTGCGACAATGAAGGTTCATAAAAGATTTCGTCCACTTATATATCAATGGAAATTTTCTTCTAATAAAAACTTGATTAGGATTTTGAAAAGGGACATCCGTGTATTTCTTTTAGTTAAGCCTCATATTTTTCCAAGTTGAAATGAAATTTTGTCACGTACAGAATCTGAGGAAATTTGAGTCAATTGCGAATAAGAATTGGATTGCTTAAATTGCGTCAATGTATTTTGAAGCATAAAAGTTTTCTAACTACGGTACGAAAATTCAGGGGATGATTCGCTAGGTCGTTTGAAAAAAAATCCTGCGAATTTATATCTGGTGTTGTTTCATTTTTGAGATACATAGCTTTCAAGTTTCAGAAAACAATATTACATAACAATTTTGGATTGAGCAGCTAAAATTCAACTTTCTGGTTCCTTGTATTTACTCCACATCAAATCAGAAAAAAAATACTTTTTTCTGATATGACAATACTACTTTCCTGGAAACGAAGCTTGGTTTTAAGGAAACTAAAGGGGTGGAAAGTTTCACCGCATATGAATCAGTGGCGTTCGTTTCTCCATAATTCCAATCTAATTAGGCTTGAATGAGCTTATTCATTACTGGAAAAAACTCTACTGAATTCCAACACAATCGGTTCAACAATATTCATGGAATTTATTGAGGATAGTTCACTTCAAAAAGGAAATACTCTGTATAAACATCTAACAACATGCGTCTATAATACACAAAATTGGAATAAAAAAAATAAACCTGTACATAAAATTTTGTTATCTTACAGTAATTTGCGTCTAAGGCTGAAAATTATTTCATTATTATAATTTTTCCAATTCATGATAGTACTAAGAAAGCAGTTTATTTTTACGAATAATGATACTTATTTCGTTGCTTATTTTTTCATAGAATTTTATATGAAATCAATAGTTTCAGTGTGAAAGTGATCTCAAATCAAACTGTTTAGCTTATTACATGCATCCAGCCCCATAATGAAGAATTAATAATTATCAGTGCTACGAAAAATCATTCAAATATCAGTTAACATCCACTCAAAAACTGCTGAAGATATTTCAATACTTTTTTCATATATTATTAGTTCCATTGTCATCTAGATATCTCAGTAATAAACGGCGATTCTTTTGAACTACAAACTAAAAACTGTCTAATTTACAATTCATCTATCCATCCTGATTTTTGATTCAATTTTTTTCAGGGCTGTGCACTTGCACTATGTTCGTTAACACCATCACAAGCAGGACAGCTCGCTAAACGAGAAGGTGAGTCCCAAGAATAACAGAATTATTTATTACTCAGAAAATACGATCGAAGAAGATTTATGTTTTGTATTGTTCCGATTATCCTAGGCTTCAAGGAAACCCCTCAGAAGCTTAAAACTTGTTCGACTCAGGATACCGGGTGGTTTCTTTGTAGGCTTTGTTTCTGTGCCTTCACGCCACGTGAATGGTGTCCGGTATGAATCTAGAAAATTTCTTCTCTAGTCCGGGATCGAACCCGAGACCTTTCAATCACGAGTCCAACGCTTTAACCACTGAGCTACCTACACAACCATCAAATTCAATTGGAACACATACAACATGTTAGAAAAAATTATTCTGAAATGGAGTTGAATAAAGGGTTACAGTAAAGCTGACAAAAAACTTGCTTTATGATCTTGGAATTTTGAAATCACTTCTACTGAGAAGTTATATCGTCTAACTAATTTCAAATCAAATTTCGCATTATCAAAGTTCGATGGTTGAATTTTTTCACTCAGCTTTATTTAATTAAACTTCAAGTCAGGCTCTGAAGTCACCCAATCAGCCTAAGAGGGCGCCACTGCCTGCGTATTAATGCTACATGACAGACTCTTGCACTGAATCTCATAATTTTAGACTTTTTCACGTGCTTGTTCTAGGAAACAGCGCGTTCATTTCGTCACGATGTCTGTAATTTTCGAATTTTGTGCCGAAAAGTGTCTTAAACGATTGGGTTGAACTCACTGAAAAAAAAACCGTGGTCAAATTCAATTCTTTCCGTCCGTCCGTATGTGCTCTAACATTCGAAGGAAAAGACTTAGTGATTTGAAATTGTCAGATTAGGTTTGGAGTCCAAATATCTCGGATGAGTTCGTTTATAGGTGGAATCAGTTTAGTAGCTTCGGAGTGAGGCCCATTTGAAATTTTGAGGTTAATTCCTCCATATCTTATGAAGTATTGACTCGATCAAATTGAAACTCCGTAAACAGTTTTAGAAAACCAACGCGCAACATGGAACCAAATTTCGTGTGGATCCGATTGAAAAATTTTAGAAAAATTCATTCGAGAAATTTTTATTGATGAAAATTTTTTTTTCTCTGAAAATATTGACTAGATTTGAATGGAATTTGGCACGAACCTGAGAGTCAGTAATTAACAACAATGATTCAAATTTCAATTCGATCCGATTTTAATTTCAAATTTCGTTATTATTTGTAAATTTAACGTTATTTCCGCAATATCTCAAGAAGTACAAATGCAATCAGATTGAAACTTCGTAATCAGGTGGAGATTACCAACACACAACTAGGTTTCTTATTGATCCAGTAGTTATAATTTGAACAAGCGCGTAAAAGCTCCTGATCTCACGTCAGTGCTTTTCTAGATTTTTTTGTCGTTGGATTTATCGATTTGAATTATGAGACACATTCTCATACCCAATATTGCCTGCATTATTTTGTCGAGAAAATGATACGTTCGGTGAATAAAGTATTTCATGGTTCAATTGAGAATAATATGTAATTGTTGATGTGAAAATCGGTTGTTTCGTCATGATATTGAATGCCTAACACAATTGAAAAAAAATTTTTACGATTTATTAATGAGATGTTTCAAGGTTAATGAGAGCCACTAAATTCCTCGCAATAATCATATCTACCTACCTATAATCTTGAAAATAAGCTTTTTCTGGGAGGATGAAACTGAGAAGTCGACAAATAATATACTTCTATCATTTTTCTGGGATCAATTTCGTAAATTTGTATGAAATACTATTTAACGAATAATCTGATCTTTTCAATCGAGACTCCAAGTAGGAAATATTTCAACGAAATAGAAAACTATAATAACATATATTAAGTCTAAGAACTAGCCTGAAAAAATTGGTGAAATTTGCACGGGACACTCGCCATAGATGAAACGATGCACAATTCTCTGGTTTCATAAACTCATTAGGTAATAGTACGCTAAAACAATTAAATGTTTCTCCACATTTGATAAGATTATTCCGAGGGAGTTTCTAATAACGAAATCGACTAAAACAAGCCACATACATACTCATTAAGAATCATGGGCATACGCGAACAATAAAGCGATAATTTAATAGTAGCTATTGGACTCGTAATAAAGTTGCGAACTGATAACTCTTTCGCCAGATGCAATATAATTTTGATGTGACAAAAGGAAAGTTATTTACGTTCGCTCCACAGTAGTGATCATAGTAAATGACTGTATCTCTTGTTGAATCCGGATGCTTTTTCAAGGAAGATATTCTCACCATATAATGTTGACATGTAATTTAAAACTCGTCAAAATTCTAAAAAAAAGCAAGGACATGGTGTAGACTCTTGAATTATATTTGAATTGTAATATAAATGAAGTTAACCATTCTTTATGATTGAGTACAGCCTCCGAAGATCACCTTTGGCTCAAAATTAAGAATTATACACATTGACAGAGCAGGATCTAGGGTTTTAGCGCCAGTGGCAAATTGTCAAAATGCGTCCTTGAGGTAATTTATTTTTTCATAACTACATAATTTTTATAATTATCTCGAACTTCTTCATTCCCAAAAATCTTTCATATTTTATAAGGTGATGAATAAGGCTCGTAGACGTACTTGAATAGGATTATGTGTGTAAGAAAAAAAATCATACGATTATTACCCGAGCCCATAGAACGAATTAACGAACTCAGCCGATATATACACACCCCAAATCTACCTTTCAAGTCTCTGAGTTATATCGACTATCGTTTTCACGGGCGGATGACTGGCCGGACAAAATATTATATGGCCAAGAATCTATAATCAGTTTGTTGAAAAAAGTCATTTAAGACTTACATTACCTGAAATTCTTGAATTACAAGCTTGCAAAAATTCTCCTGAATATTATGACAAAGAGCAGAATAGTTGCACATAGATTCATTCAATAACTTAAATATACCTGATTGAAATTTATAAACTTTTTCCAACACCCGCTTGGACTACAACCGTATTGCATATAATATTGTATAATAAGTTTCTATATTTGGAATTGATTCGATATGAATTGTAATGCACCCTCCCATGTATAGAAATACCACAGATGCAAGAAAAAAGAAGTATTCAGACTAGGGTTCATCTAGCCCCTCTGTCGTAATTTATATTCTTTGAGCACATTCTGGATGGATACTGAATCGAGAATCTTAGGGCGCTCGACATGTGACAAAATTATTATCTGGGATTTTGTTTGGTAACTACTTTCTTTAAGCATTTTCAAGAAAAAAACATACTTTTGCGCCCCTATTAAGCAAGTGCCTGTGGCAAATGCCCCTTTCGCCACGCCCTTGATCCGGCTCTGGACATGGGGCCCTTGTTCTCTGGAACGATCGCGTGAAAACATGATAATTTGTTAACGAAATGGATCCACAACCGAAAATTTCACAAAAATCTCGTTTTTTCGGCTGGTTGAAAAGCTGTACAAATTCGAACCACCCGCTGTATGTTGATCCAAACTTTTGAAAATAACTATTCAATAGTACTCCGATAATTTAATATTTTCAGAATTCATATTTGGACGCTTATGGTGATCATACAATAGGTTTCTCCTCGACTTTTCCGAAATATCGATTAAAGCTTATTTTGGGAGGATTTCGTATCATTTTGTAGGTTTTTTATGGGTTTTCACTCCCGATATCTGACACAGAACTATCAAAAGTTGAATAAAATAGTCAAGGAGAGCTTCTTGGTACGAGGTAAAATAAAAATTTACTTATAGTAGTTGACAGGAACTAGGAATCGAGAAAGATTAACAAACCTTGGCTAATATTTGTTAATCTTTCCTGATTCCTAGTTCCTGTCAACTACTTTAAGTAAATAAATCACGGAATTATTAATGTAAAATAAAAATATTTCATTGTGACACAAAATGGAAACTGTGAAAACACAGCATTGTCAAAAGATACGACCTCTTTCATAGCAGCGATTGAAAGATATGAATTAGCCGCAATGTGCTCAGTATTACTGAAAAATCATTATGCTTTCTTCTTTACTGATTCAACTGGATGCGATAACACTCGAAGGTCTGAAATAATAAATCACATTTTGACAGTAGAAATGAGTTAACATTCATTATTGAACCAGATTTATCAAGTTATCTCTAGTTATCTTTGAAAATTGTTTTATAATATCCTTAGTATTATGTCTTTCCAAAGTATCCATATTCGTGATGTAGATTTGAATTAATGATTATTTATTGATTCATTACTAGTTTTTATCAATATATCAATCCCACCTTTATATTTTTTAAATTATTTAATTGTCTATGCTATCTTACGAGCAGTAGACTGCTCGATATTACATATGAGTTGAAATCTGACCCTCCAAAGGGCCCAACTACTTTATTTAAATACAGCGATTCTTCGACAAAAACTTCATTATACGGGGTGTATCTGAATAATACCGAAAAAATTTAAGAAATGATTCTGTGCTGAAAATAAAGGTAGGTATGTGGTATAAGATTTTTTAAAAAACCTCCCCCCGCAAAAGTTACACCCCTCCGAAGGTTAAGAACATTTTTTTTTATTTTCCCTGTATATTGAGCTAGAGACCGACACTTGGTGAATATCATTCTTCAATAAAACTACACATTCTGGAATTTTTTCAACCCTGAAGTATGCTTGGAAGGGGTTGAAATAGTCAACCCCTAAAATATTTTGCTTACAACTGTTTTTTGGATGAAGATTTTCCTTCAAAACAAACATGGTTTAAAAGCCAAATTCATTCAATAACTTTTTTATCTCGACAAGGTTTTTCGAAAACTAAAGCATTCACGAAAAAAAACGATGATCCGCTTTGTAGCAGAGTGTGAAACGATAAGAAATAAAGCAATCATATTTCATCGCCTACGCATTTCAATAAGGAGAAGAGTAAATGCTTGCATTGAAGCTGAAGACGCCGAAGGCGGTCATTTATTATAATTATATTGTCAATATTCGACAGGTTTTTGTTCATTGTTTGCTATTGTTGTAGTTGTGGAAGTCTTATCCTAGTAGAATTATAATTTGGTTGGCTGTTGTTCAATAAAATGCCATTTAACATGAGTTATGTTTTTCTCGTGAATGTGAAAGTTTTCGAAAGAACTTGTAGAGATAAAAAAGTGTGGGAATGAATTGGGCTTTCTAGCCATGGTTTTTTTTGAGTAAAATTTCTATCAAAAAAAATGTTGTAGGAAAAAATATTATAGGGGTTTACTATTTCAATCTTTTCTCAGCATACTTCAGGGTTGAAAAAATTTCAAAATGTGTAGTTCTATCGACAAATAATATTTACCAAGTTTCGTTTCTCCAGTTTGATATTCAGGAAAAATAAAAATGAAAAACAATTTTTTTGTTTATATTCAGAGGGGTGTAAATTTTTCTGGGGGAGGTAAATACCTACCTTAATTTTCATCACAGAATCACTCCTTAAATTTTTTTGGTGTTATTCAGATATACACTGTATAGATTAGATTCACTTGCTTTTCAAAGAAAAGGCTCTTCTTCAACACCATATATTTAATGTTTATATTCTATTTTGTTTTTATTTGAAGAAAAATTGAGGCATTTCCACCATATTCTCTAATATTTCTCATTTTCAGCTCCACTTCCCAGCAATGGAGGATATTCTTCCGGTGGTCCTTCTAACGGTTATTTGCCTCCTTCGACAGGCGGTGGATCTTTTGGAGGTAATGGAGGAGGATATTCTGGAGGAGGTGGTAATGGAGGAGGATATTCTGGAGGCAACGGTGGAGGTAACGGTGGCGGATATTCCGGAGGAGGAGGTAATGGAGGCGGATATTCTGGAGGTAATGGAGGAGGCAACGGTGGGGGAGGATATTCTGGAGGTAATGGAGGAGGCAACGGTGGAGGAGGATATTCTGGAGGCGGAGGTAATGGAGGTGGATATTCTGGAGGTAATGGAGGTGGCAATGGAGGCGGTGGTTATCCATCCCCTGCTGCGCCATCATCAAGCTACGGAGCACCCCAAAGTCCTCCATCGGGAGGATACGGAGCTCCACCAAGTCCTCCATCTAGTAGTTATGGTGCTCCACCAAGTGGTCCAGCACCTGCTCCATCTTCATCTTATGGTGCACCAAATGGTGGTGGAGGTGGTGCAATCTTCGGTGGTTCATTCATAAACGGGGGATCGTCTTCTATTGGATCAAGCTTCGGTGGTTCGTCTTCATTTGGTGGATCGTTTGGAGGAAACGGTGGAGGAAATGGTGGTGGAAATGGAGGTTATTCTTCTGGACCTTCACCATCTAGTTCTTATGGTGCTCCACCAGCTTCAGCTCCAGCCCCATCCAGCAGCTATGGTGCTCCACAGAGTTCACCACCTTCCACTAGCTACGGTACGCCAATCGCGCCAGCAAGGCCCGCTCCAAGACCATCTTCAAGCTACGGAGCACCACCGTCTCAACCATCAGGAGGTTACGGAGCACCACCAGCATCCCCACCATCTTCAAGCTATGGAGCACCACCGTCTCAACCATCAGGTGGATACGGAGCCCCGCCAGCATCTCCACCATCTTCTAGTTATGGAGCACCACCTTCTCAGCCATCAGGCGGATACGGAGCCCCACCTGCATCTCCACCATCATCTAGCTATGGTGCTCCTCCGTCCCGTCCAGCCCCATCCAGGCCTTCTTCAAGCTATGGTGCCCCCCCGTCAAGACCATCTTCAAGTTATGGTGCCCCTCCATCGAGACCAGCTCCTTCCAGACCATCTTCAAGTTATGGCGCTCCACCAGCCGCACCACCTTCATCCAGCTATGGTGCACCTCCTGCAGCGCCACCTTCATCAAGTTATGGGGCTCCTCCTTCAAGGCCTTCCTCGAGCTATGGGGCACCACCATCAAGACCAGCACCCTCTAGACCATCTTCAAGCTACGGTGCTCCCCCAGCTGCACCACCATCCTCAAGTTATGGTGCTCCTCCCGCATCACCACCATCTTCTAGTTACGGCGCACCCCCAGCCGCTCCACCATCGTCTAGCTATGGCGCACCCAATGGAGGAGGCAAATCTAATGGTTTCGGAGGAGGCTCTTTCGGCGGTTCATCAAGCTTTGGAGGATCGAGCTCATTCGGTGGCTCTGGGGGATACTCTTCAGCGCCAGCACCATCCTCGAGTTACGGAGCACCTAAAAGTAACGGTGGTGGTAACGGAGGTGGTAACGGGTATAGTTCATTCGGAGGTAACGGAGGTAACGGAGGTGGTTTCGGTGGAGCACCTTCCAGTGGATACGGAGCTCCTCCAGCATCCCCACCTAGCTCAAGTTATGGGGCTCCTCCTTCTGGTCCATCTAATGGAGGCGGTCAGAGCTATGCTAGCAACGGAGGTTATTCATACTAAGATGCTTTGTGCAAAAAGAAAGATGTATATAGATAGGAGTAATTATTTATTATCGATTCTTAATGCAGTATTATGATTTTTGTATACTTTTTTTATGGAATAAACATTTTTTAATGAAATAATCACATGTTTTGAGGAACACGTCTGTAACATCCAATTTGATTCAATTTTTTTACATATAAAAAGAAATTAAATAAGAGAGAGAAGGAAGTGAGAACTGATCAGGACCATTATTATTATAACAATTCACTATATTCATATTTTTGACTCCAAGAGATATTTTATTGGCATTATTGCAAGGAAAAATTTGGTTGGTTGCTCAGAAAGAGCATATCCGACCTTCGAAGTCCAAATTTGAGCTATGAAATAATGATTTGAAATTATATGGCAAGTAGCTGGGAAACCATTTTGAAGAGAACTTTGATGCCATACTAGATATAATCTCAAATATAAATATAAACGTATCACAAAAGTCAGTGTCCCAGAAACACAATTTTTTCCGTTATCATAATAGTTATTTTCTTATAACAAGGGCGGAAAGTAAACACGATAACTACCCGAAAAACAACTCACAGTAGTTTTGGAGCTCAATAACGAATTCATGGATGGGTCAAATCCACAGAAATACCACATATATATCCATTCCATGGATAAAACTAAAAGGTTTATGCTTAGTTTCAACTTCATTCGAAGAAAAGTTCTGAATACAATTTAAAAAAAAAACTTTAGGAAATTCTGCGCAGTTCGTTCATTCACTAAGGTTCAAGTCAATAGGATCAGTTATAGAGGAAATAATATAGTAGAAGATCCGAACCTGAGTCGACCTTCATCGAGGTGATAATAGAATAGAACTTATTTTATAATAAATTTAGTTCATAAGAAGATATATTAAAAATGGGTTGCTTTGAAAATCCTCGACAGAATATTTTTAATTATTTTTTAAAAAAATGATTTTGCATTCGATTCTGTTGGTTATCATACCACGTGTTACAAAAAAGTTACTGTTTTAGGAAATAAATACGAAGGAAGAATTCGAAATTTTTGAGTTTTTTGAAAAATCGCAAACCTCCATTAGGACCGAATTTTTTGCAGACATCTCTGTATCAGCGAGTTCAAAATAAAACAGCGCTTATGCTGCTGTAAAAGTTTTTCTATTATCTTATCATGTGAAAGTAACTGGCATCGACATACCTATTTATACCTAGTAGTTTGTCCAGGTAAATAATAGATTCTTTAAAAATAATCAAAAATATTCTGTCCAGGATTTTTTAGGCAACCCAATCATGATATATTATCTGATATACTAAATTCATTATAAAATAAGTTTTATTCTAATATCATCTCAGGGATGGTCGATGTAGATTCGGATCTTAGTCTAATATCAAAATTTCAGAAACATAATTAAGATTCATCAGATTCTCCATCATTCTTTGTTTTTTTTCTGGGTTTTCACTCCCAAAATCTGAAACAGAACTATTGAAAATTAAATAACACTTTTTTCATGAAAAACGTCCTTGGGGATTGCAGTATCAAACTATTTGTCAAGGGCAGTTTCTTGCAAAAAAGATAATGAACAATTCAGGAACAATACAAACGATAAAGAAAGTGAACTTTGAGGTTACAGAGTACAAATCTGACTCTTTCATCAGAAAAAGCCGAAAATTTCAAGAATTAGGTGGGGCGTTTTTTTGTGTGTGATATATTTTATATAATCCTTCCAATTTTCTGAAACAAACGATGGAAAAAGGCTCATACCTTTCCTTTGAGTATCGATTAAAGCTTATTTTGGGAGGATATCGCATCATTTTTCAGATTTTTCTGGGTTTTACTTCAAATATCTGAAACAGAACTATTGAAAATTGAATAAAAAGGATGCGAAATCCTGCCAAAATAAGCTTTAATCGATACTTACAGATTTTCCATCTCTGAGTTCAACGTAGTCAACCTTTACGGTTAGAAATTCGTAAACATTATGGGCAGATTGGAAGGGCTTTTGTTTTCTAGATCGTGTCTGTAGAATAATGAGAACATTTATGGTTATTAGGATTTACTATAGCAAATGTGTATGGTGTAGTTAATTAAAAAAAAAACTGAATATATTTCATGTTGTTTCCTTTATACATTATCCTCGATTACAAAAGGACGTATTTTGTCACCCTTTCAAATTGAATTCGATACATACTACTTAATGAGTTTAAGTGAAGGAGTATTCAATAGGGGCAGTTGAATTTTAACCATTCATGGCTATGTATGTTAATCCATCGTTAATTTCAAAGCTTCTCGTTCTTCAGATAACACGGGGGAAATCACCATGACAATCGATAGCGCCTAGTAGTAATAAGATTGAATAATGAAAGCTCGTTGTCAAAATACGAAATGTTTTGTCACAACGTTGATTGCATTGCATTCATTTCAATGCTCAGAATTTAAATGTTCCTTCTTTGTTTTCGACTGATCTTCGAAGCGATCGGTCAAGGGCAGACAACCCCGTTCGTTATTGTACCGTGAAATCAGCGGAAAATATCGCCGATTTCCGTAAGAATGTCCAGGAGAACCTCATTTACTCAACACTAGTGAAGGCCATCAATTAATCCTAGCGGTGGGTTCGCCTGTTGGAGAGATTAAATGAGATGGTGGTGCAAAAAACCGAGTAAAAGACATCAGCCCAGAGCAATAAATTACAGAATTGCGCATGAGCCAGGATCGATCGCTTATTAACTGTGTCAAATTTGATAATTTTTTTAAAATACTCGGGAAAGATAACGTTCCTCAGTTAATTAATTAACTTCATATTTCAACTTTTTCCGGAAAACGTCGAAATGTCGATTCAAACTTTATTCAATTTGTATAGTTCGAAATAATCCAGCCAGTACAAAAGCACGGCCTCTCGCAAGTACCAACAGTAGACAACCGAAGAATATCAAACTGACCCAGAAATATGAGATTTAACTGAAATGCCTTCCATTTGCTGAAAGTTCTGGAGCCGTTGGAATTGGATCCAGATTCTAACAAAAAAATAACCTCAGTAACGTGGCACATTTTGTACGAAAGAGTACGTTAATATGGAAATATGAAAATTCATCTGAAGACGTTACGTTCCATAAAGAGGGAGCCACAATCGACCACATAAATTGAAAATTTTCTTTTTACGCGCTTGTTTTACGGAACAGCACGTTACCATTTCGTCACGATGTCTGTAGTTTTCGAATTTTGAGTTGAAAATGCTCTTAAACGATTGGTTGAACTCCTTGAAGAAGAATCATTCAATTCTGTCCGTCCGTCCGTCTGTATATGCTCTAACTTTCGAAGGAAAAGACTTGGCAACTCGAAATTGTCCGATTAGGTTTGGAGTCCAAATGTCTTAGTTGAGTTCGTTAATTGGTGGAATCGGTTGGATAGTTTCGGAGTTAAGCCCATTTGAAATTTTAGGTTAATTTCTCGATATCTCAGGAGGTATTGACTCGATCAAAATGAAACTTCGTGTGCAGTTTCGATATACTAACGCGCAACGTAGAGCCAACTTTTAAAAAAAATTTCATTCGAAAATTTTTGATGAACATTTTTTCTTCTCTGAAAATATCGATTAGGTGTCAATGAAATTTGGTACAAACCAGAGTCAGTATTCAATAACAGTGTGCCAAATTTCAATTCGATCCGATATTTACTTCCGGAGATATAAGGAAACGAAGTGTGCCAATTTTCGTTGTTATTCTAAATTTTATTTCCGCAATATCTCAAGAAGTACAAATACAATCATACTGAAACTTCGTAGTCGTCTAAAGATTACCAACATGCATCTAGGTACATGCATCCGCGTAAAAGCTCCTGACCTCACGTCAGTGCTTTTCTAATTTTTTTTTGTTTTCTGTGCAATATGAACATTCCATACGAGCGATTTGGGCATAGGAATTCAACGCAAAGCCGCTGAGGTCGTCCGATTCGACGCCTTTAAGATTTTTCTTGCAGGTTCTCCAGTCCAAAGTCAATAAACCAACTTCAAATAGAGACATATATTAAAATTAGAATCAAACTTCAAAATGGTAATATTATAATCAATTTCAAATTGATCATGTTAACCATCATTCAAGATTTTGCATTTTTATTCTTCTGAATTCAAGCCCGTATTTGATTGAACTCATTGAAGCTGTGCCAATTTAAATGTGTTTCATTCTTATAAAATTATTTTACCAAATCTTAATTCATTGTTTTCATTCGGAAGTTTTTCAATCTCAATTTGAATATGACAAATCTCAATTCGAAGTTGAAAAGGTATAGTGTGCACTACAAATTCCATCGATGAGCCTTCCGAATCTAACGAAGAATTCGTTGGTATCAAACATTCTTTCCTTCCGTTTATCATTTACCCTTCCGTATTCCATTTCTTTCATGAATAATCCACATTCCTCCGTCGAAAATTTTGTTACTCGAATATCTTAAAAATCAAGACAATGAATTGAACAGAAAAGAAGTAATTCGTTTCATCAGTTTGCTTTATTCTTATAATGGGTATTTCAACTATCACGCTAAAACTAAAGAATACATTGAACAATATTACATTTTCAGCAAGACCTATTTCGATATATATTTCAATAAACTTTAAAACTCCAACACAAATTTTAAACAATATAAATATTCCATTTCCATAAACAACAGTGATAAACTATACATGATATTTACATAAAGTTTTACAACTCAAGTGCTAACTAAATAAAGCCTCGAATCAATGGGAAGTTCACGAAAATTTCGCTCTATTTCGCATCTACAATGTTGATATGTTTATGTTGTTGCTGCTTTGACATTTCAAGTCTTATGTCTCTGGTACGTGATAATGAGGTTACAAATGACTAATTTTCGTTTTTGTCACATAAGAACACTAGGATATGAAAATCCGAACAACGAAACTGGAAGAATATATGCATACTTTTGGACCTCTAACCTTCAGAATATTGATGAAACTGGTCAATCAATATACGAAAGAGATTTCTCTGGGTGTGAAGGGAATTATCCATAATGAGGCAATTCAAAATTTAGTGTCACTTTTTTTACTTTTCATTTCCCACACTCAATTCAAGAAAGGAAATGCTTTTTTAGGAGAGAGAGTTCATTTCTAAAATTCATGGTAATCATATCATTCAGAGTTTTTTGAAAATGATCCCTTCTTAGAAGTATCGAAAGAATGGTTCGTTCAATAAAGGCTTAGTTTTTTCCATTCAAATTTTAAAGGCTTCGAGTTCGTACGGATTTTCCTAGATGACGCAGATAGAATACTTTCCCAGAGCATCCTGATTCATAGTGTTCAAGTATTCATCCTTGTCATACAGAGTCTACATTACTGACGACTTAGAGGAACACAGCTATCGATCCAAGGTTGCCCTTAATAGCACTTATTGTCATTTGTGTTGATTTGAAAGGGATATGCCCAGATCATATGGGATATTCGTTTGTTTCTTAATCGATATCCGTCCCTGTATCGAAATTTTCACGAGTGCTTCTCTCTCACCTCACATACAGCGTAAAAACTGGGACGAAGTTGAGTTGGCATTGCTACATTGTTTTCGATGCACGAGACTGGATCTGATCGTTTTTAGATCTTATATTTCTTTTCGTTATTATTTCCTGGTTATTCAAAACACGATACTCTTGAAAGTTTTCTAAAATTTTTCGAATGGTTTATATTCCTAACGCAGTACCAACTTCTGAATCATTTTTCTTCCATCAACGTAAATCCGACATGGAAATCTGTTAAAGGTTTCATTTAATATGCAGTAAATATTAGAGCCATCAGTACTTCGTGCTGGTGAATTACGGCTTCAGCAACACTGCCACAAGTTTCATTAAACCTCGGTAATATTTCAAGGTCAGGGATGTGCTCACGGTCTGCATGCTTTAACGTTCCTAATAACCGCGAGAAATATTAGCGTTCGGAGAATTTTCGACGTTAATAGTAGATAACGGGGTTCTGCAGGCTTCAGTGATTATTTTTTTCTATTTTTTTAGGACGTACTTAATTTTTTTGTGAGAATGCGCCATGTTAGTTATTTTTCCATTTTTCACTCCATTTCGGGTTTTTTCCTGAAAATTCCTAAATATAAAAAGTGTCAAAATTGCGAACTCTTGAAATTTTTTTTTAACTATTTGCACCCAAAAATTTTTTGCGAAAAAGCGAACTGTGGCCCCCAAAAGTCAAAAAGATTGAAAAATAAAAATAAAAACATTTCAATCAACCTTCACTATATTTCCTGTATTGAAGAGTACTATCAATATTTTCTTGACTCTCGAAATCATATGATCCGATGCATGGCAAATGGTTCTGAAATATTGGTCGAAATATATTCTCATTTAATTGGCATTCATTTTCATAGAATTGAACTGAATCTTCCAGTTTCGTCATTCCAGATATTCGACAACCATAATGAAATGGACACTTATACTGGATATAATACATATATACACCCAAAAATGGACACTATAGAATATATTATGTAAGGAGCAACAGTGATATGTTTACGTTACATTTCCTGTAATTCTATTACAGATATCACACTGATAATATAGGAAACTATAAATAAACTTATTGAATTTGATCAACAACGCTTCAGGGTCTACTCGATGTACGGATGTTGGCTAAGGATCCATAAATGGTGGATATTTCTATATTTCAAGGCCGCTTCCCTAAAAATACCTGTTATTTCAAAGCTTAATGTTGGTACTGTGTATTTGGCAGGAAAATATATTCCGAAAGTTTCATGATTTAGGAATCGACTCCAAAGAGGCTGTGAACATTACAGCGAAAGAAGGAGCATCAGTCAAAAACATCCATCTGAAAAAGAAGTGGCTAATCCAAAAATCATTTCGTCTTTCGGAAAAATGATCAGTAAATTTTCCATTATCTTCCATTCCTAGTGAAATATTTCATGACCTTCGAATTTTGTCTCTAAACTCAGAAGTAGCCTTAATACTTCTTACTTAAGACTTCTTCGAACGGAACTAATATCAACTTCAAATCGGAACTTTGCATCCATAACTCAGTTTGAAATTGAAATTAATTTGATTCTTTGTTTGAAGTCAGAATCAATTAGAAAAAATTGTCCCTTAAATCTTGGCTCTCCTACGTCTTTTTATGGAAGAAATTTCTAATTCGAAACAGAACCATGAATGTATCCATAATTCCGAATTTCAAGTGAGAATTCGTCCAATTCCGAGTTCGAACCAGGAAATATGTATAAATCCAAGTTTCGTCTATCAATTTGGATCATCTTTGCGTCTTCTTACCTAACATCCTTTCACTTCGAAACGGAACTCTGTATCTATAATTCTGAGTTTGAAGTCGAAGTTTTGTATGATTCCGAGTTCAAAGTCAGAGTAATAAGTGATTTGTAGTAGCAAAAGGAAAAACGAAATAGTAGTGTATATTTAAATTTTTAGGTTTTTTTCTGGAGTTTCCCTCTCAGTATCGGAAAGAGAACTATTAAAAATTTAATTAAATTCGTTTTTTTATGGAGAACGCCCATCCTGATAGCAGAATAGAACTATTTATCAAGGGCAGTTTCTTGGAAAACTGATTGCCTAATAAACGAAACAGGAAGAATGTGAACGATAAACGAGGCGAACTGGGACATTTCAAATTCAAACCAGACTCTTTCATCAGAATAACAGGAAAATTTTCATAATTATTTTCCTTTGAATCTTCGTTTTGAAACTTTTGTCGAATTGACATTTTTCTGAAATTGCAGCAACACATATTCACTTGGTTTGAATTTTTCTAATTTAACCTCTTTTTAAAGTGAATTCAGCTAAATTATTCTCTTTCGATTTTTCCTTTTGGGACTTTTGTCAAATTGACATTTTCATCAAATCACAACAACACAGAAACAATTGGTTTAAAAGTTTTCTAACTCTTCACCTTTTGTAGGTCAATTCAGCCAAATAGGGAGCGTTTCTACAGAACAATGAGAGAGTAATTCTGCTCATTGTTCTGAGGAAATGGGCGCTATTTGGCTGAATTGACCTAAAAAAGAGGAAGAATTAGAAAACTTTTGAACCAATTGACTCTGTGTTGCTGTGTTTCATGAAATCTCATGGAAATATCAATAGGACGAAAGTCTCAAAACGAAAAATCGAAAGAGAATAAATTATAAAAATATTCTCGTTTTTCTGACGGAAGAGACAGATTTGTACTCTGAAACGTAACATTTCGCTTTGCTTATCGTTTATATTATTGTTCATTAGGCAATATGTTTTCCAAAAAACTGCCCTTGACATGTTGACATGCAAGGGCGTTTTCCATGAAAAAAACATTTTTCATTTAATTCTCAATAGTTTTTTTCAGATTAGGAGAAACCAAGAAAAAAACTAAAAAATGATGCAAAATCCTGCAAAAATAGGCTTTAATCGATACTTAGTGTATATTTCCTTGGTCTTTTCAAAAAAATAAGATAACAAGTTACGAAAGCGCTATCAGGACTATCAAATTCAATGTTATAATCAAGTGGCAATTAGGTAGAGTTGTCTATGTAAACTGGAAATTATGGCTTATTTGCAGTTCAAATGGCAATTACGAATAACTACTAATTTGAACTGGCAATTATGGCTAATTGTCAATTTGAACTGAAAATTATCCATCATTCCCAGATGAAACTGACAATTCGCCATAATTGACAGTTCAAACCAAACTGGCAGTTAAAGGTAATTGTCAGTTTGAACTGGCAATTCTGACTAATAGGTCTCTTGCATATATTTTTTTATCATTGGAATCAAATATTCTATCCATAAGTATACTGGAAAACTTGAATCACTGTCAAAAATTTCAATTTCCAACGAGAAAACGATCTTTTAAATTAGGCTCCTCATATTGGTTGTTCAAACACTCGGAGCTTCGCGCCTTCCGTGACGTACCATGATATATCCACTCTCTCCCTCTTCTCGTGTACTTTTCTCTCTAGCAAGCCAATAGGAATCGTCAGCTGTATCGATCAGGGCATCGTGGAATAACGAGTGACGTAGGAGGCGATCTACTGCGTTTCGCCCACTTTGGTTTTGCGTCCCTATTTGACGATTTTTAATACCGAATTATTCGGAATTCGCGAATTGTTAGAGTGTGAGATAGCATACGTTATGATTTTTAATCGATATGGAATGAGAAAAACATAAAAATATGATAATTGTGTTACATGCAAGAGACCTATTGTGTATTTGAGATGTTGGCTAATTGTCAGTTCAAACTAACTATTATCCTTAATATCTAGTTCAAACTGACAATCATCCATAATCGCCAATTATATTATTGTCATTCGCATGATCATTTATTGCATTCGTAGCAACAAGTATAACAGGTAACTGATCGATTTTGAAAATGTGGACATAACCAACCACATACGTTAGTAAGGATTTCAAGAGGATGAAACCTCGAAATATAGAGAATTTGAGTGGAAGAACTTAGAGTTTTTAGTTCATTTAGAGTTTTTTTTTCGAATTACGGGCTATATAAGAATTCCTTCTAATATTCCGATTCGGCGAGAGTTCCTCAATGGACTCGATAGCTCCTTTGAATAAACGGGAGATTCGAATTTACCGAAGCCTATATTATTCCCACACATCTATGAACGGATTTACGTATTTTTGACCCAGAAGCCACCATCTACCGACCTGCGGTTTACTTTCAATCTAACTAATTTAGCACCTATCTAAACACAACCCATCTCAAAACCCAGTTTGAGTCTCGGGGTTTGGAGCTGACCTATTCCTTCCCCCACCACTAATACTACCTCTCAAAGCGGCTACGTCGTTTGGTGTAATATCGTCATCTATTTCTAAAGCAGGATTGATCCTTCCGTTCCTTTCGTCTTTGCCAACAAGTGTTGCAGCGCCGTATAATCTCCCCATAGCCCCTGAAGCCATCATTGACATTTGCTCGCCTTCCTCCAATGGTTCTCCTACTCGTTGTATATCTTCTGGTATATTGACCACGCACTTGAAGAAGTCATATCCAGGTGCCAAGCGTCCTGTTTCGAACACCCACTTGGTCCACCATGAGACGCCGACTAACGTTACCAGAGACATGAGCATAGCCATAGTTCTGAAAGGGAAGAGCTGTCTGTGGTTGACTTCGTCCCATCCTGGATAATGGATGAATGGCTCTAAGTTCATCAGAGGTTCTCCGCCAGATAAGCGAACGAAGAAGGCCACTATGTAAGCGGCCAGACTTCCGTAGGTGTTGCAGTAATCTTTGAAGTGTACAACCATCAGAAGTTGTGGGAATAAGATGACGTAAACCAAGTCTGAACACATGGACCTGTAACAAAATGTTTCACATGTAATGAAATCTCTAAACGGTTTCACTCACACCTTACGGTGGACATTGCAGAAGTTTCATTTCGATCGTAAACAGGGTGTCTCACTAAGAATTGTCATACAGTAGCTGCAGAAACTTCAACGCAAAATACGGAAGTTTAGCCTAAAATGCAGGAATAACATATTCCTCCATGCCGAGATACAGCGCGTTTGATTATGATTAATCTAAAATGATCTTAGCCCATTGTTTTGACACGATCCGATATTTTCGTTCGAATTTGGCGAACAGTTCAAACATGTAAAATAATTTGGAAGGTATTGAAAGTTGTTTTTACTCTTTTACCAGAGAATCAACGATACAAGTCTTGAAAATCATAACAGCATATTTTTTCTATTCTGGGTAACTTTCAACGTAGATCTCATCCTCTTATCGATAAATGATACAAGTTGCCCTTGTAAGGTCCATAGTTTCTAAACAGAGTAGGTCAGACATTTCAAACACTATACCTTCAAACGCAAATAACTTGTGAACCACCACTATATCGCATTGGGACAAGAAGAAAATATATAGATTCTCTGGTAATAGAGGAAACACTTTTCAAAGTTTCCTAACATATTGGACTGTTTAACAAGTTTGAATGATTGAATGACATTGGAAGGAGTTATAGTGATGGGCTGAATTAATTTTGGAATATATGGAATAAAATACTATGTATCTTCTTAAAAAGGAATTCAAGTGTTTTTGGTTAAATCTCCGTATTCTGCTGAATTTCCTCCAGTTACTAAAACAATTCTCCCCGTATATTTTTCTGGAAATATTTTCGAAATAAGATTATGATTGGGTATATCAATTTCAGAATTACAGTTTTCACATGGAAAGAAAATTGAGTTTTTCAATCTAATATATCGAAAACCTTCCGGAATAGAGTGACATGTTCGAATTATGATATGAGGATAGTAAATGAAGACCAGAGGAAATTTTCCAGAGAAATTTTTATGAAACGATATGTGTCACCTGGCTGAGTTTTATTAGGCTTGAGTTTTGATGTCATAAGGTAATAATATTGATAAAAGCACAGTCAGTAGTTATTCCTCTCCTACTTGACCGGTGGTTAAAATGAAAATTTGATCTGATCAATCAATCCAGATAAATTGGCTTGAATTAGGTTAGTATAATTCAGGACACTGTCATTTAATTTCATCTTTGTATGTGGCTGAGGGTCCTCAATTACGTACTAGAAATGGTTCGTCGATGCCAAACTCCATGATCACAGTCGAATTGCATAAAATGAAAGACGAAATGATTGTTCCGTATAGTCCATGTTTTTCAATCGATTATATTTGAACGAGAACAACCAATGGTTGTGGACTGGTTCAAGGATATATCATGAATAACAAGAAATAATTAACAATTGTTCTGATAGTATAAAAATTAATCTGAAAATAAAGTTTATCTGAACTTTGGGAGCCCATAAAACAGACAAACCGTCGAAATTCAACTACTGATTCATGTTCTGAAGACCAGTTATGGTTATAGTTTGGTAAGGGGTTACATTCCACTGCGAGCTTAATATCTGTTGTGCCCCCGTCAGAAAGGTTTACGCACTGCGCTACCTACTGCTCGTCCTCCAGCTATAGAGCTCTAATTAACTCCAATATCTATGACGGCTTCAAGGAGTGTAAGTTCACATACCTCCTATTATTCTCCTGTTCAAGGCATTCCTTGTGCAGGCTTGCGATGGCGAGGCATTCTGTGATCAGGTGAAGAGGAGGTTTCTCCTTTTCCCTATCTGCACTCGTCAGTTTCTGATAAGCCCATTCTCTTCATATGCCTCCTAAGGCGACAGTGTCCTATGAAGAAGCGAGTGAGGAATCCTAACTTGGTCTTACTGAGATCCAAGTGATTTTTGGACCATGCAATTTCAAAGTTCCGAACGAACTTTTTGAAATGATCCCTTCCTGGAAAATTCCTCCAGAGTGTTTTTGTAATCGGAAATTCGATACACCTCGAAATCTGAATCATATACTTTAAACCTTTGACAAAAATATAATGGTCGTTTCGAAAAACCAGACAATTTTCATGATCTCCAAACACTAACAGATTAAATCGCAAACAAAAATAGCAACGACAGGTTAAATTCTCAATTCAACTGGCGATAGGCCTAAGGAACCGAAACTTCGTTCACATGTTCTCAAGTTTGAAGAATTTGAAGTGCACAATTAAATTCCGTGGAAATTGCTTCCCTTCGTGCCCATTACTCCACTCCAATTCCAGAAATGGATTAAAGCCAAATAACTGCATCGATCTGTAGAGGCTGCAAACCAACACGATCCCCTCCAAAAAATATATATACTCTTGTGTCTTCCAAGATGCGATGCAAAAGGAACCATAGTGAGAGCTCTGAGTTTTTATTTGAAATCCGGACCAAATTTCTTCGAGAAGGTTGATAAGTGGAAAAGGGTGAGTTTTCAAGGGTAAAACATGGTTAATCTCGACTTCCGGCAAAACTACAAATCCTATGTGGAAAAGTTGCAGGGCAAAGTTGTAGGTAATCTACAACTTTCGATTTCACACTTTTTGTCCAATGAACTCTATATTATATACCTGGAAGGGGCCCGTTTTGAGCGACAAGTGAAGCCAATTCGTTGCTTATGCAACCCGCGAAGTGGACGGGTATCTATCTCTTTCTTCCTCATTGCAGTAAAGGGAACTCTGTCGCATTTATTCTAAATATTTTTAATTTTTCGATTCAAATTAGGAGAACCTGAATTTTTTTCTGACTAATTCGTGAATAAAGCAGGATTGAAGAAGATCGCACATGTTCAAGTGAAATTTCAACTTAGTGAGCGGTTTTTCTGGGGAACAGCGCGTTATCATCCTCCGTAAATTTGCGTTTTTTTGCAGAAAATGGTTCCAAGCGACCAGGTTGGACTCACTGATGAAGAGTTCAATGTCAAATTGAATTCTATTCAGCCGCCCGTTGCCACGATAACTTACTACCGAGAAAAGCTATAGCGACTTAAAAAATTCAAAATAAGTTCGTTAATGGGCGAAATTTATCTAACAATTTCGAAGTTATAACCATTTCAGATATATTATTTTATTTCCTCTATATCTCAAGAAGTACTGATGCGATCAGATTGAAACTTGCTAACTGATTGCATGAAGAATCGTTAAAAAATATTTTTTTCGGAAACTATCAATGAGATTTCAATGAAACTTGGCGCAGACCTTGAAGTCAAATCTGAACAGCAATTTTCGAAATTTCAGCTCGATTCGACACACATTTCCAAAAATATCGGAAAAAAGTATGTCATATTTCGCATTGGCAATGAATTTTAACCAGCGCTTAAATTTTCCTGACTTCAAGTCAGTGCTTTTCCAGAAGTATTTTCCTATGTTCCTATTATTTAAATTTATTGTAATAATGATGAAACTATCGACAATCGTCAATGCACAGCTCACACCAACATAATTCTTCACTTTTTGAACCACACGCGGTGAAGGCAGAGAAAGTAATGGCACATCAGAGAAAAATAGATATTCATTTTCAAAAATATTGCCCTTTCTAAACGATATAATACCCAAACTACCTGAATTTCCAAGTAAAACCAAATTTGAGCCGTTCAACACCATTTACTTCAATGGGTGTGACAGGGAGAGGTTACCGTAATTAGCGCTATCTTTGTTTCGTTGCCCCTTGTAACGCTTTAAGCTTAGTTAAAGAAGGGTCGGGTCCTTTCCAGGTAGTAATATAGAGTTCTATGTTTTTGTCATATAACCTCAAAATTTTTGTGAAATTTTGAAACAATCTAGTTGTTGGTGTTTCATTTTCCCAAAAATAAAATTTTCCACGAAATTCGATGAAAACTTATTTTTTCATGTTCCTAATACACTGTAATTTTTTGGTTGAAAATATTCATTTGTTCGTCTCATTTCGAAAAAGCACCTTAATTTTCAACCGACAAGTACTATCTACTTTTTCAGAAAAGTGTGTTCGTCGAAATCTCTTCTTTCTGATGTGAAAAATAACCATTATTATCTTAAACTTTCTCGGAAAATGCAAATATATACTACCATAATCAACAACCAAATGAATTGATAAGGTTAATATTTAATTGGACACCTACAATATCTTGAGAAAATGGTAAAACATTCTTCTGATTATATATAGAAGTAGAGATTTCAGGGAACAAAAAGCTCACCAACATTTTTGAAAAGTGGATATTTTTCGATTGAAAATAAGGTTTTTTTTCGATATTTAGTCAAAATAAGACGAATAAATAAATATTTCAAATCAAAAGATTACAGTGTTAATGAAACATAGAAAGGTAAGTTTCCACTAATTTCGTGAAAAAAAATTTTTTTGACGAAAGAAAAATAAAATCCAAGCAATTGGTTTTTTGGAAATTTCACATGAATTTCGTAGTTATGTGTTAAGACAAAAGTTGGATATCTTTTCATTACCTATAACTTTGTCATTCAACTTCTTGCCATAGGACTTGTGGTATTGCTGGAAGTCGAGAAAAACCATGTTTTACCCTTAAATACTTACCCCCTTTCACTTCACGACCTCTAAATTATTTTTTTTTATTTTTATTATATTCTCTTCCTAACTAATGAATATTTATGACTCGAAAATGAATATGTTAGCAAACCCACCTTTCCCCCAAACGTCGCCAAATAAATGAAGTCGGAATTAAATTTGGTGGTGAGTTATAGGATACTGACGCGCATCTGCTCGCGAAATTATATCGTTGGTGTCGTTCCAAAAATTTCAAAATTTTTGTTGAAAAAAATTATTTTCAGAAAATATTCATAAGGTTCATATGAAATTCTGCATCAGGACAAAAATAAAATACACACACTGACACGTTTTGAAATCGACTCAATTAATGTCAGGCAGTTAGATTTTCAATCTAGTTCTAGTTCTAGTTCTTGGTCCAATTTTTTTTTTTGAGTAAAAAAACAGTCACTCACCATAGGCCATAAATAGATGGTATGGTCAACGCCATAATAGTCGCCAACACACCAACGATTAATATGGACACCCTCATCACCCAAATTATCTCCATCTCGCTTGCTTTTTGTCTGAATATCAACTTGTAAACATTCCTCGCAAACATAGAAGATGCAGATAGTACACTTGAATCTGCACTAGACATCACAGCTGCTGAAACAGCTCCCAAACCGAAGAACGAAACAAAGTCTGGGGTTAAATATTGTAGCACCATAGGGAGAATCATACTTGTTTCGTCCTGACTAAGTGGGTACGGGCCTTTATAATCTGTTTCATTCCAAGCTGAAAATAAAAGATGACAGAGTGAGCCAATGCGAATATGTAATTTGAACTTTTCTATTTTCATCTCGAATCATTCATCTTTGCGATTAGAACAGTGAAATATTACACAGGAAGTTTCTGAAACATACTCATACATATTCATATTTGTTTTCTTTACAATATACCCTGACACAGATTTTTTATATCTGAAATTAAGAGTTTTTTAACTCTTTTTTTTTCTTATATCTAGGAGTGTGATTTAGAGGTCAAGGTAAGTTATTTAGTCTAATATTTTTTGAGAAATGATATGATTTGCTTGTTCCAATTATGTTTGAATTCAACTAATCATTTCTATGAAAAAAAATACCAGGAAAAAACTGCCATGATCTAGCAGGCTTCTTAAAATCTTTTCGAATGATTTGACAAAATTAATTTTCTTCAGGAAAAAGTGTAACCTAGGAATATTCGGCGTATTGTATGCACTTAGGGGTTAATATTCAAGAACAAATATGACAAATTTAAACTGACAGTTTCAAACACTTTGAGGATGTTTTCAAATTAGAGTCTTCATTCTTAACAAGACTCATTCATATAAATAATTTCACTAGAAAAATGTTCTTGAAAAGTCTGAAAATGAAAAATTTAGAAAAAAACTTTGGTGACCACAATCCTTTATTTATCAGCTATTGAATGATATATCAAAATTAGAAGCGAGGACCAAGTTGATTCTTGAAAATGAAGAACGGTACCTTATCAGTTAAGTCCAGATACCACTTATTTTCGAATTTGTAGCCAAAAATAGTCAAACCATTAGTTGGACTCCCTGTAAAAGCATCCGTGGTCAAATTTATTTAATTAGCTCCGTACGACCAATCATAGGTGCTCCAACTTTCGAAGGAAATGAACTACCATTTTAAAATTTGGAGAATATTTTGATAATGTTCGTTATTGGGCACAATCGATCGAAGAGTTTCGAAGTTATGTACTCATTTGAAATTTTGCGGTCAGTAGTGTTGCGATCAGATAGGGGATTCGTAATGAGTTAAAAGAAGCCATCACATAATTCAAAACAAAATTTAGTTAAGACCTTATCTTCAGAAAATTTGAAAAAAGAATGTTTTTCGAGAGTACAAATGTGACTCCTTCATCAGAGAAACGAGAAAATTTGCTGAATTATTTTCGCATTTGTCTGATGAAGGAGTCAGATTTGTACTCTGAAACGTTACACTTCACTTTGTTGATCGTTTGTCTTGTTTTGCTATTGTTCAATAGGCAACCTTTTCTCTAGAAACTGCCCTAGACAAATAGTTTAATCATTTCTCATAAGAGGAACAATTTTATTTGATTTGAAAAAATTCTGTTCCAGGTATTCGGGCTGAAGACCCAGGAAAAGCCTGCAAAATGATGCAGGAGTAATAAACTCCCATAGATAAACGATAAAGAATTAATTTACAATTTGTGATTGGAGAGTACTGCAATCAGACCATTATTCTTTTTATAATTATTTTTAAGGGAAATCCACGAATCCATGGATTTGTAATTCCGAAAGCAGCTCTCACTATGCTTTTTCGAACTCGAGATCTCCCACCCTTTACGCTCCACACCCCATACTGTTTTTTTCAAATAATATATGGATTGTGATATATCAAATGGAAGTACATTCCATTGCATATTGAGTGGGGTGACTGAAAAATGAATTTGTTAAGCTATTTATATGTATTGTGATACATCAAATGAAAGGTAATTTGATTACTTATACAGCGATATGGCTAAAAGTAGAATTGGTTTTGGCCTTTTTTTTATTAAAAAATTAGGAAATAATTTACAATTTATGATTGGGGAGGACTGCAAACGGACCATCATTCTTTTACTTATTATTATCAAGGGAAATTTGTAATTCCGAAAGCAGGTCTCCCTATGCTTTTTTGAATTTGAAATCTCTTACCCTTTACGCTCCACACCCCTATGCTGTTTTTTCAAATAGTAATATATGGATTGTGACATATCAAACGAAAGCAGAACATTTGATTGGACATTGAGCGGTGTGACTGAAAAATGAATTTGTTAAGCTATTTTTTTATAAGGAAATTAACAATTTGTTATTGGTGTCAGGTTCTCATTCTTGGAATAATAAATATTGAAGTATATCCTCCTACCGCCGATTTCTATTTTCGAAGTTTGAGATGCATGCAGTTTTAAAGTTGGGAGTTTATACCCTTAGATCTCAACAGTTTTTTTTTGGAAGAATATTGCATGTGATATAGCGCATCAAAGGTCATTCGATGACCAATTCAGTTATGTGAACGAAAATGAAAGTTAATTATTAATTCAATTCAAATTACAAATCGATGGGTTCGAGAATTTCCCTTAGTAATAAGATAAGTGTTTTTGAGGCAAAAATTCATTTTGAGAATTATACTGAAGTTAGGTTCTAGAGAATTATGTAGAGGGCATCTTGAAGAGAACAAATTTTTAACATCTTATAGTCTATACATATATGGGGTACTCGTTTTCATGAAGGTTCATCCAGAATACTTCCAACAATATTTAAACTGTAACAACACTAGGCGCACAGATACATACTTGTTCCCACGTCACTCTTTAACCTTAACAGAAAAGTCGCTCTTATACATGGGCCTAAGGCTATGTAATGCTCTACCCCAGGGGTTGAGGAGGACATCCAGCTTGAAAGTGTTCAAAATTACTCTGTATTATGCAATTGTTGACTGTGAACTATATTCTTTGAGTGAATTTTTTATTATTGTAAAATAAAATAGTTTTGAGTTATCTATTCTGTTTTGGCGAGACCAACCTTATTGTATCTCAATAAGCTTTTGATTGAATAAATATATTATTATTATTAATTAATAAAAGAATAATGTTCTGATTACAGTAATACCCGTACTACAAATTCTAAATTATTTTCTAAGATTTCAATGAAAAACGGCACAAGTAATTCTACTTTAAGCCACATTGCTGAATGGGTTATCATATTACCTTTCATTTAATGTATCACAATCCATATATTTCCATTTGAAAAAAAAAGTAGTGGAGTGAGATATATCAAATTCAAAAAAGCACAGAGTAAATTGGTTTTGAAATCAAAATAGGCCGAGTGCGAGGACATTCCTTAATAATTCTTCGTACAAGCATTATTAACGAGTTACGTTACTTTTTTGGCATGCTGTATAAGTTTTATTTAAGATATCAATATTGGGTTACTCAACTGAGAAAGTAATGAACCTGTGTGAAAAATTTGCAGCGTTTTTTATTCTCAAGTAGAAAATTCGTCATTTTTTCTCATAACAGGATAATCAAAAGGAGAAACTAGCCGCAAAAAGTAAGTTTCAAAATTTTCTATTACTTAGATTCTTCTTGCTACGGAGTTCATCTCTGAAATCATTTCCTTCTTGCGAAGGTCATGCAAGAAGCAACCGTCATTTGGATTGATTAATGTCCTCGAAACATGCTACAAACCTAGCTGAGACAAATAAATTATTTCATCGGTCTCTACTCTACAACCCTACTTTCGAAAATATGCGTGAATAGAGCTATTTCTGTAAACGTAGAATGGAATGATCGATTAACTCCACTTTGTTGTTTTCCCCATACATCGGCTAAGTTCAAATAGATTATCAAATTGAGTAAGAAATACAGAAGCTCTTTATACCTAAGGGTGACGTATCAAGGACTCTATGAATGCTGAATGCTGCTGATTTTTTGATGAGGGGTGCCGAATCAATATTTGTGTTTCAGGCAGATATCGATCTCAACATCAAACATGTTCACAATCGTCTAGCAAGTCGACTGATTCATTCGAAAACTATCATCCCCTTATGCGTTCTATATCACCTTCTGCCTTTATCGAAGGTGCATGCGGAAGTAGGTCAGCCAGAAGCACGTATCGATCTGAAGAAAATAACCAGTAGGCTTGGGATACCTTCCTTATAACATCTCCACTGAGATTTGACCTTTAGATTTGCTGATGATGAATGAAGCAATATCTTAGATATCATAATCAGCGAATATTTACGTACGAAGGTTTTCATATGTGTTTCATTTTTGCGTTTGTGTTCTGGGAGCACCATGCTATCTTTTTCTACCGTCTGTAGGATAACCAATTCGATGTCAAAATTGATTCTGTCTGCCTGGCCGTCCACGATAACTCGTGGAGGAAAAGAGCCAGAACTCTTTTCAGAGTAGGTTACGTATCAGCCTGATAAAGTTCGTTTATGCACCAAATCGTCTTGAAGTTATGGAAATTTTGAAATTATTTTTTCGCTATCTCAGGAACTCCTTATGCAGTCGGATTATTACTTGGTGATTGGAATGATTACATATGACTAATGGAAGAATTTCTTAGGTATCTTATGGTGAGTGAATTTAAAAAAAAATTGAAAATTTGACGGATTTTATGACGAAAAACAATTCGAAAATTCTTCAAACCTACTCTAAAAATATTATACTCTATTATCTATTATTATCATTTGAAATGAAATATGTCGAACATGATAGCACCTAGATCATGAAATGTCTTCAGTATTTAGTGAAAACAACTATGAAAGGAAACCATTTCTAATGAGATTTAACACAATAGACCATTTGTGAATGACACAAAATTCAGGTTTACCTCCAAAAAAATCTAAATTTTTCAAGATATCGGATTGAAATTTTGTACATCAATACTACAGATTTTCCCTATCGACTGAAGTAATTAATGTGGTCCTATGACTTCTGGTCTAACTGAAAGTGTACGTAACTTTCTATTTTCTTTTATGGACTGATCTTTATTTTTGCATATCGAATATACGTTGAATTTTGGGTGGAATTCTGTCGAAGCAAAAATGGAACTAAAAAAAATGTAATAATAATTTTTTTTTTGTTTTTGACTTCGGGTTCATTTCAATACTTGATATATTAATCTTAGCCATTATAACAAATTATCAAAATTTATTTTCACTACAAAGTGACCCCTCGGACAGGAGTTATACGTTCTATGTTTCAGTTCCATGCAAGGGCTGAGCCTTTTGCTCAAACTCTAATTATACTGTGTCTAGGTTAATGAAATTTTGCACGTATATACTCTGATCATACAGTATCTGGATTGGAAATAATTATGTTCAATTTCGAAGCATAGAGCAAGATTAAAGGGTTCATTTTTTCCACATTTCCATGGAGTATTCGATTTCTTACCTCTTTTCGCAAATATATCATTCAGAACTTACTAAAATATATTTCTCGATACAATTACTGCATTTTCGGAGAGTACGAGAACGAAATTTCATAAACCTAGACGCAGTGTACTTAAAAGTAGACCACCCCTCGCAAGGGACTGAAATGAAACACTTGTTTTTTCAAAAAGGTGAATTTTGAGTAGAAAATGTTTCAATGATTTTATATAATGGTGGGAAGTAATATGTCCAGAATTCCAATTGATCCTATATCAATTATAAAGTTTTGATTAAATTTAGTTTTCTTCCTTTTATATTTATTTTGACGTAATTCAACTCAAAATTCAACGTATGATTCGAATATGCAGAAAATCAGTTCATATAAGAAAATCGAAAGGTACGTCCATTTCCGCCTGAACCGGAAGTCATAGACACACCTTGTTCACCTCTGTCGATGGAAAACACTCTGTAGTAGAAGTCAGCAGCTTTTGCGCGCATGTTCAAAAGATATCACCAAAAGTAAAAATGAGCTGACGTACACGTCAGTACTTTTCTAGGTATTTTTTCATTTCACATTTAACTTTGTGTTCCATATTCAAAAATGCTGTATTATTGTAGGCGGATTTCACGATTTTAGTCTTTTGAGATTTATAAGATGTTCATGTTTTTGATCTGTCAATTTATAGCTGTTTATTGTTGGTGTATTTTTCACATATAATGTATCAATTTGAAAAGTACCTTTCTTGATATCTCAACCCACAAGTAAAATGAGAAAAAACACAAAAAAAAATAAATTTAGTTCGTAGGGAGACATTTTTCGGTTAGTTCCAATCAATTTGTATCAACCCGGTAAACGCGATGACAGCAACCCCGAAAATCTTGAATTTGAAAAGACATTAAGTGACACTCTTTTGATTTATTATTTGATGAAATCAAATAATAAACCTTAGTGATCGACCAACAAAAAAAAAATTTTAACCCCCCCTGAAAATTTCACAGTTTACGTTTTGGAGTATGTAGATTTGAATGAACGAATAAAAAAAAAATCCGTCCGTCCGCCGTCTGCTGTTCGCCGTCCGCCGTCCGTTGTCCAGAGCTTTTCTCGGAAAGTACTGAACCGAAATCCGTGAAACTTGGTAGAAAAATCATGTGTCGCTCGCGATTGATCCTCCAAGCTTTTCAGCAGGAGTGGTGTACCCTAAGGGCTTAAAATTGATGGTTGGAGGGAAAAAAAATTATTTCTCCGAAACTTACCAACGAATGTTTGTGAAATTCTCAACGTTGATTACTGTTGCATAACTCAACCTAAAAATTTTTACCCGGATGATATCTGACCAGTAGTCTCTGAGTTATAAAGAAAAATGCTGCAAATTTCCAATAATCCCGAGAATGAATCATCGCATTCGGTTCTAAGATTGGAATTCAGTGAAAAAATCGGTTAACTTTTCATCCAGAATCATATATCTGAAAGTAGATGAAAAGGTTGTTACCAAATTTTCAACATATATTGAGAAATTTCGAGCGGATTCGTTAATTATTTTATAAACACAATGTGCAAATGCCCTATCGATGTTCTCGACAATTTCATAATCGTTAGTAGTTCAAATTAAATATTTTTGGGGTTTCTCTCCTAATATCTGAAACATAACTACAAAAACTCGGATAACAATTATTATTTATAGATATCACCCTGCGAATTACGGGATGAAACATTAAATTTCTTCATGGAGCTCAATTATATCTTAAATAAAACTTATATATTATTCATGAATCATTGGTTTTTCACAACCCGAAAACTGATTCCATGAAAAAATTCATTTGAAACATTGAAATCTCAATAAATACTCTTGTGTGAATGAATAACCCATTCACATGCAGAACGCGAATTAAGAAGCGTTATTTAAAATAATGAATATTTCCAAAATATTCGGTCGATCGGAAGTTTCCATCAATTTTAGATTGCTTAGTACAATTATCGTCAACATGTGGATATCGGCTACTGGTTTCAATCGAAATCCAATATTTTTCGTACTGAGACTTTGAAATAGGGGTGAATATAGAAGATAATGAGCATGTATATGATAAAACAAATTGGAGGATATATGCAAACAAATCAATTAACAAACCGGAAATCTCATCAATTGTCGAGAATCTAATACTAAGGGTACTGGGGACCGTAGACAAGAATACTCCGCATGTTTCAACATCTGGTGGTCCGCAAACTACTTGTTTGATTTGGAGGTTTTTACATTAAACAGACGTTGGGATTTGACACCCTCTTAGTTGAGTGTATCTGACAACTATACGGAACGAAATTTCTCTTTTAGAATTATTCAGTCGAATTCAACCTTGAGAGGTTGACGATATATTTGATTTTTACAGAAAAGTTATTGAAAATAACTTTAGGTTTTCAGTTTGTGTATTGGATATTTTGTGAATCAAGTGAACTCTTATCGGATATATGCACTGTGGAAAAATTTTTTTCAGATAAGTTGCACAGGACGGGTGAGTTTTTTTTATTTCATTGATATTTTTCAGAACAAAGTTGAATCCTAGTAGGAATCACATCCACACATTTAATATTAGCGGAAAATCTTGAATTTTGTTTTACGTATTTGTTGTTAATTTGAGAGTTTAAGTTGATTTTCCCGAAAGTTTCTCAAGAAATACTAACGCGATCAAAGTGAAACATCATAACTAGTTGTGAAATATCGACGCTCAATTTAATGCATGATTTCGTGAGAATTGTATTGGAAAAAAATTGAATTTTTTCTAAACATTTTTTTCGGAAGCTATTCATTAAAGTTCAATATAATTTGGTACAGGTCTTAGTCAACATTTTGAAACCATATTTATTTGCAGAGATATTGGCGGAAAATTTTGTGCCCATTTTAAATTTTGAGGTTATTTCCCTTATATGTCAAAAGGCGCAAACGCTGTCTGATTTGAATTTCATTTCTATTTGTGTAATACCGACACGCAATTTAATAAGTAATATCGTGAAGATCGTACTGGCAAAATATTAGTAAAAAATATTTTTCGGAAATTTAACTTAACTTTAACGAAAGAAACAACATAGTGACTTGACCTTTGTAAAGTAGTTTTTTCAGAAACTCAACACCAAGATAATTTTCTCTTCAACTCCAATATTTCATAGGAAATGTGATTTGGAATGAAAAATATTTAAGATTTTTATGAATAACATCCTCTAGGCTTAAAAAAATAAAGTGATTCTTTCAATTCTTTCCAGCAAAATTTTCGTTATATGTTGATACCTTAGTGAATAGGTTTATCTACCATATTTCGGGAATATATTAAGATGAGACAGACAACATATATACGGTAATTGATTATATCGGTGACAGGACTGATAATTCTGATGATCAGTCGGACATAAAAACTCCATCTCATTGTCGTAACTCGACAGATTTGTCCCCAGATAATTAGGGAATACGGCCCTGTGCGGCCACCTGCATTGGTCTCACTTTTCGAGCGAGTTAAGGCGGTTCGCCCTTCAAGTGATTTTGTGCGTTATTATAAACATAGACATATTTAGGCATGTAAGATTTATCCTTTGGGATATTTGAAAATTGATTATTTCGTATCGGCACTAGTCTAGTATATTCATTTTACAACTAGGAATCGAATTAAAGTGTGTTTTTTTTAACCGTTAAGTTTGATTTTGAAAACTTTCGAACCTCCTAGACGCCAGATCCTAACGGTGTGTAGGACTTCGGCGGAGAATTCACAACACTCATAGTAATACTACGGAATCTTAAAAAACACGAAGAAAGTTGCTAAAAATCTTCTTCAGGTATCTACATTTTACTGACTGATGGTATGTAGTACAACAAGGTCTAAATATGGTCCGGAACGTGCCTAAATAATTATACGAAAGCGTAAAAGTGAGAGTAGGTATTGTAAATTGGTAAGGTAAATTGGGGTTTGCCACAGAGATTTTAGGTTACAGAAAAAAATTCAGTAGTGGAGAGCTATTCATATCTGTTTGTTCATTCAATAGGTTTTTGTGGGTGTTGTAGGTAATTTTGGTTTCGACGTGGATAATTTTGTAGTTACTATTGAATTTAAATATTTCACATGAATTTCTTCATTGAATTGATTTTCGTTTGGTGAGAAACCAATGAGTTATAAATAATATATACGATTTATTTGAGATATCAATGATATTGGGTTATTAAACTGAGAAAATAATAAACCCTTGTGTAAAATTTGCAGCGTTTTTTGAAAATAATTCGATGACGGCTCCTCTTTTGACCTTGTTTGTTAGCACTTCTTCAATTCATCATTCTGAAGATGTGAACAGAAAAAATTTAAAAATGCAACGACGAATTCATTAGTATTCTGAAAAAAAGTTTATCATGGCCTAAGATTTATGTTTCTCCACACGAGGGAAACCTTTTAGTAAAAAAATTTCATTATTTTCAAGTTCCATTGCAACTCTTGCTATCATAACTAGTCTACTCTCTCTTATTTTTCCTCTTCTCATTTAGGATTCAATTCATCCTGTTCACAGGGTTGATACGAAATGAATGAAATCAACCATATACAATATCCTCCTATGACACAAAGTTTATCACTTTTTGCATTGTTCCTGGATTTGCATGTGGGCGAGAAATAAAGGGTGAATCTTTTTCGAATATTCACAATGTATGTTGTTTATACTTAGATTTTACAATAAATTTGAATAATTGTCTCATAAAACTTATCGAATTCAAAGGTGGCTACTCACCTGTACCCTTCGCAATAGCACCGATGAGAACAGGGGGTATTGCCATCAAAATACATCCAAAAGCAGCAACATAACTCAGCAACTGCGCTCTTCCTGCAGATTTACTGGATAGCACCCTCTGGAAGTAGACCTGCCATGGGATTCCTCCAAATATAAGTAATAACCCATTGTCCACGTATAGCCAAAACTCATTTTCACTGACGTGCCCAATCCAGTCATGTTCTAGGGATGACAAAGACTGGACATGCTCGTTCATCCAGGAGAACGGTATGCACATCCACAATCCAATAAAGATGCAGAAAAGCTGTATTACATCAGTGTAAGCTACTGCGTACAGTCCTCCGAAAAGAGTGTAGAATACAGCTATACAAGAACTGAATATTACGCTGGTTCTGTGGTCCATATCTATGATTACACTTAGAGTTGCTCCCAGAGCGGCCAAAATTCCAGCAGCCCAGAAGACTTCTCCACATAAAGCTGGGAGAAAGAGCAATCCTCCCATACGTTCTCCGAATGTGTCTTGAAGTGGATCTAACATAGTAACGTAACCCTGTTTGCGCATTGGATTGGCGAAGAAGATCCCTCCGAATACAAGACTAAGAGAGTATCCGAAGGGAGCTTGGCACCAGACGAGTCCTTGGGTGTATATGGCCTCAGCTGTTCCGTTGATGTAGCCACCACCAACCCAGGTAGCTAAAATAAATATTCAATTAGCCTCTTCCTAGTGTTCATTCGAGATTTATGTTCGATAAATAGACATAAAGACATGTACTGCGACGTTCCTTCAAAACTGTGAACAAAATGTAGTGGCCGATTTACATCAGAAGAGCTCATTCATCCCGCATTTTATCAAATTCTTCTAGTGTCAACAGACGCGGAGCATTCTTTCGTCGTTCTATCTGCGTTCGCGAAGATTCTATGCTATGTTCTAAGTGTTATCGCTGAAAATGTGATTAAAGATCAATAAGAATGTTCTTGTTCTAGCTCTTGCTCTTTGTTTACTTGGTTTAAACCCACTTAAGATTCCTGATTCCCACAGGATTATGAGGTGGGTTATAGTTATTTATGTATCAAGGGAGTTATGAGGTTGTTAACTACCGAGGGCAACAGATTTCAATCCCGAGTGACTACAGTCCCGAGTTCAGTTTCAAGACATGGTATGTATTTATTCTTGTACACTCTAGTCTAAGTGATTTGATTCATTTCTCTTACAGCCTTAAGTGGTCAATATGAAAATTAATGATGAGAATTTATTATGATACAAATGGGACTGAATTTCAGGAACTGGAAAATTCGACAATTGTCGGTCTGTTTTTGTAAATATAATACATCAGAGGGAGTTAAAGATTTATAACTGCCTAATATAACTCCCAGAGAAGTTATAACCTTGTTTATAGTTACGGTAAATAAGGCTTTATTTGTCTATAATGTATCAATATGAAATAAAAAACTTTACAAATATCGATTTCAAGCAATGTACCAAAAGCTCCGGTTATAGTTACGGTTATCTAAACTGACAAATAGGCAAAGTATAATCTGTCAATGTGGATAACCATAACTACAACCGGAGCTTTTGGTCCATCGCTTGAAATCGATATATGATTAATCAGGAATATTTTGACTTTATATTTCAGCCATACAGCACGTGGGTGAAAAACATTGGATGTTTGGATTTCATGAAAGAATTTCAAGAAGTCATCCTTAAAAAAGCGTTAGCTCTGAAAAAAGAGTTATTATGATTGATGGATAATACAATTAAAGATGTCCTGAATATAGAGAATGAAATTGTAATGAAAAAAAAAATGGGCGTTATATGATTTTGCCCAAATGTTATTATCGAATTTTGGACCCAAACGTCTGCAATCGTTTAGTTTTGCGCTCAATGAAATTCTATTCGACATTTTCTGAAGTAGGTTTGGGACCTGAATATCTCGTTAATGGGCAAAATCCGTCCAAAAATTTCGGATTTAAAGCTATCTGAAATATTGTTCCCTCAAAAAATTGAAAGATATTATCATCCCAGAAATTACATATCAAAATTCATCTCATTTATTGCTCTGCAAATAATATCGATAAAAAATGTTGCGATCTTCCAGTCTTATGATCCTGACGAACTCCAATTCATTACAAAGTAAAGCTTCATTTGGAAGGTCAATACATGAATAAGTGAAAACATTCGTACCGAATTTAAACAAGCTTGCTTTTATGAAGACTTTTCTAGATTTAATAGTATACTAAGTTTATTTTTCCTGTTTCAGACAAATATTAAACTCAATAAGGGAAGAATTTCATTCTGATATATACCATATTTGTTAAAAATCACAAAAAAATTAAGGCGTTTGTGATTGTGTGTGTAGAGAATAAATAGGATCAAAATAACCTTTAGTCAGGAGATTATTACCATAATGGAAGAGTACTGACGCAGATTCTGTGGGGAAGAGGAGGAAACTCCTGTTCACCTGATCACAGAATGCCTCGCCATTGTGAGCCTGCGCAAGAAAAATCTTGGCAGGAGTATTATAGGAGGAATGAGAACTAAGCCTCCTTGAAACCCTCACAGATATTAGAATGCATCAGAGCTCTAGAGCTGGAGGGCGAGCTGTAGGTACCGCAATGCAAAAACAGCCCCGACGAGGGGGCACAATAGACCTTAAGGTCACAGTGGAATGTGACCCCTTACCAAACTATAAACTACCATAATGGTGCAAACAACACGGATCCTATCCCACAACTTTCCTTTATACGCCATTGTCTGTATAAACTATCACAAAAAAGCCGATGAGCTAACCATGTTTTGCTTATATCATGGGTGTATTCATCATTAAAAACAGATAATACCTCGAATATAACAGGCTGACTTCTGGAGGCCAGAGTTCGTTTTTTTCCAAAATTTTTTTCGCTGCAAATGGTGGAAAAAAATTGTATGAATGCAAAATGTTGCGACTTTTTATATTCAAGAATTTTCGGTGGGATAAAACTGGAATGGACTAAAAAATGGAAAAAATAACATTGCGCATTCTCACAAAAGTATATCCCAAAAAAAATTTTCAAAAAATACTCGCTGAAGCCTGCGGAACGACACACCGTTTTCTCCTACAAACGTCGAAATTACTCCCGATTCTAATATTTTTCGCGGCTATTAGCAACGTTGAAGCATGTTCAGATGCCTGACCTTGAGATATTAACGAGATTAATGAAACTTAAATGTGGCTGTGTTGCCCAGCCGTAATTTAGCATCACGTGGTATTGTTTGCTCTTAACTTGTTAATATAGAAATGAATGATGAATGGGGGAAATAGGTTTGTCTCTTTCTAGGGAAAACCGATATTATGATGTTATTGCGTAGTCCATATCCCTATGTCTATGGTTCGATACAATCTTCAGTTCATCATTATTTTTTCTATGAATTTACCTGTCATTGTGAATATACCGACGAACAAACCAATGTTTCTTCCTGCCAGCATAACCTCCTCCTCAGAGTCATTTCCTGCTTCTTTTTTTCTTCCGGCCCATATTCCAACTCCAAGAATCAGAATGTAAAAGAGTACAATTGAAACAATCCCTGCAACGTTTATCATTTTTTATCTGGAAAAAAGAAATAGAATAGCTATATTTTTTCTGAACTCATTAATTCTGCCTATTTGTATGTTTTGAATACTCTTAAAAAATATTGAACTAATTTCACGAATGCAGACGTACTTCCTCTTGAATGGTAAAGGCTATATTTGGTTATTGTGTAGTGAATTTTTTCTTCGAAAATGTATCAAAATGATCATCTTAATTGTGGAAGTCTGAATCAACAATTCACAGAATTGAAATCAAGCAACCTAGGCCCTCTGTAATAGCTGAATCTCATGAACTGAAGTCAAAGAAGGATTCACAGGGGGGTTAAGAGAATATTTCTCGGAAAATATTTTTAAATGTAACAGCAATATCTCAACAAAGTTTTGCAAATACATCGTTATTATTCTACCAACTAAACAATTTGGAATCCTATCGTATAAGTGGTTTCTGAGATATTGAGGAACTATCCCCAAAATTTCAAACTCCGAAACCGTTCGGCCGATTTGGTCCATTAGCTGCCACATTCTGATACGTCAACCTATCGTGTGAGTTTCGAGTAGCTTTCTTCGTTCTTCAGTTATCTCGTAACAATGGACATTCGAAATCAAATTTGACATCGGATTCTTCATCAGTTGGTCCAACCTATTCCTTTAGGACCCTTCGTTGGGATTTTTTTTAAATTAGGGACTTTTGGATGGAATGATTGCACGCTGACTCAACCATTCGACAAAAATTTCAATCGGGGCGAGTTCGAACTCGAAAAATTTCAGAAGGAATTCTGGGAATTGTATAGAATTTTTGAGTTTCTCCTTCCAGTTTTCTTGAAATGAATATAATAAATATGAAAGGAAGATATTAAAATCATCTGAAGAAAAGAAGATAAAATATATTCTTGGTTGAGATCATTTGATATCAGCTAATAGCATATTCTGCTTCGAAAAATGGTCAAGAAAGGTATGAATTAGAGTGTCATTGACTGATTCTTTACTAAACCAATTGAATAAGATGTCAATCGAGGAAATTGAAAGCTCGAAGAGTTCTGAACAAAACCTCCGGAATTGTTTAGCTTTTTTGAGTGTAATTTCGGAATTCTCAATAAACAAATATAATAAAATATTAAAGAAAAATAGGAAATTGGTCCAGGGCAAAGAAGGTATAATGTATTCTTGGTTAAGACCATTTGATATCAGCTGAAAGTATTCTGATGCGTTGAAAGGTTAGAAAAGAAGTAGAGTTTCATTCACTGATTTTCTACTAAACCAATTGAATGGGATGTCAATCGGGTCGAGCTCAAACTCGAAGAATTTTAACGAAAATTCGACCTCACTGGGTGAAAGTCGAGAAATAGAGCTGAAAATTCCGCTAAATATCTCGGTTTTTTGAGGACTTGGGGTAATTTTGAGAAATTCCCAAATTTTACACAGTAACCTATCGATCCCGATCCTTGCACCATTTTGCAACTCTGGACGCAGCCTATGGTATCGATATTTTTCATACCTTCATCCCAATGGATATTGTATCTATTGCTAGGAGTAATCGATAGCCTTCACTGCTTCAACAACTAAGGGAACACAATTATTAGGGAATGGAGCAATAATTCAGCCATTTAATGAAACATCCAATTCAATAGGCCCAAAACTGGGAAGAATCTCAAAAATGAGAATGAATGTTCAGCTGGTAAATAAGTAATAACATATCCCAATTTGGAATTAATTGTTTATAATTCAAAAAAAGTTTGTTTTAGTTATCTTTCACTCATGGCTAATGAAAAAAATAACAACATCTGAACAGTCTGCCAGCTTCTTAAATATATTTTTCGTCGTAAATGCTTAAGCATTGACACTGATAAATTATATATAGAATATTTATATATATATATTAATATATAATATATTAAAATATCAACTAGAATACTAACAATATCAATAGCAGTTGCTCGTCTGGTTATTACTCACAAAACTATGAACACGCTAAATAACATGGTATCGAAATAATTTTGTATGTCGAACTATTCGTGAAATACACGAAATAATTCCAAAGGAGACTCTCATATCTTGGCACACGAAACATACTCATTGTCTCGAATTTGGTAAGGACATGTGCAAAGTCGAAATTCAAAAGATTTTTCTTGTATGCCAGAATGAATCCAGGTGGAGTCAGTATTTTAATGATTGATTGAATTTCATTTTATAGCCATTATAGGTGTTTTGTGATTTCAATGACGTAACCGAATGAAAATGAATCACTTTACTTCTTCGAAGAAGATTTTCAAGAATTCAACACATTTGCAAATATATCTTTCACATAATATTATATTCAAAATTTAACCCATCAATTGAAATATAATGTTGATTTTTAATTCTTTTGTAATTTATTGCGGTAGAATATGGCTTCAATAATAGGTCTTTTAATTATCCCCATAATGCTATATCATCGTTAATCCTTGAACATTGACACTGACTAATTATGTTGACCTCATTGATGGTATCGATAGATGTTCTAAATCAACCAAGACCAAACATAACCTGAACCATTCTTCCATACCTCAGCTATGAACTTAGCTCTGACAAACACAATAATTCAAACTAATTCTATTAAAGACAAACAAGATAATTATCTACGATAATTTATATTCGAATTCGATCTTAACAAACGTTAACAAAAGTTTTGTGAACGCTTGCGCCTTAGTCGAAAATATAATGGATTTTTCTTGGGTTTTCACACACTATATTCCTCATCCAAAAGTATTATGAAGGACTTTACTTTCATAACAGAACCGAAATCTCGAATATTCAAACAAAAATATTTCGAATATAACTGTTGAGAACAAGTTTTCTTTTTTTTGATAAAAATATTTCAGCCTATTTTTCACTCTTTTAATGCGGTTTCAAGAATGAACGAATGCAATCTACTTCACCTATTCTACAATAGCTTTTTATAAGGGCACGAGTTTAGCCAATTCACAAAATGTCTAACAAAATATAAGCTTCGAAAACAGCAACAGTTTCATTGTGCAACTTATGAATTAATCAACATTGAAAATCAATGGGAAAAATTTGTAGTAGTATCCTTATAGTCCAGATGAATCTAATTGAAAACTTGAGTAGTTTCTGTCAATCTAAAGAAATTTTAATGTTTCCAGGGAAGTATAACAACTGATGAGTACATTTCATTTTATATAGCCATTATAAGCAGTTGTTCGTATACTCCATGAAATAACAACCAAATAAGAATAATTCAATTTGTGTCCTAAGTAGTTTCTCAACAATTCAACACATTCACAAATATGCGTAACAAAATGCAAGGTTGTAAATGAAACCCATTAGTCGCAATATCGTTTTGATTTTTTATTAATTTGCGATTCATTCGAAAATAAAATGGCTCTGTTAAGTCTTTCAATCATCCCCGTAATGCTCTATTTATCATGAATCTTTGAACACTGACGAACTATGATGACCTCATTGGTGATATCAATAGATTTTCAAAATCAACCAAAACTGAACAGAACTATACTATGAACTATTAGTACTGGGAAACTGTTTTATCCAAACCAATTCAATCAAGGGCAAACCTAAAACTTCAATTTGATTTTGATTCTATTCCTCCATACATTAACAGATATTTCGTGAACGCATGCGCGTCTATCGAAATGGAATGGATTTTTCGTGGATTTTCCCACACTATATTTCGCCTTATTCTGAATCTAAGAGTAAAAAGACCTACTTAAGTTTTATAACAGAGCCTTAAATCGAACTTTTAGACAAGAATTTATGAAATAACTGTCGGGAGGAACTATTCCTTTTTTCAGATGAAAATGTTTCAGCTTAGTTTTCGCCCTTTAAATTGCACTAGTTTAGCAAATTTACAAAAATTCTAGCAAAATATATGCTTTGAAAAACCAACAGTTTCATTGTGCAACTTATGAATATATCAGTTTTTAAAATCAGGGAAGATTTTGCAGTAGTCTCCTAAACGTCCAAATGAATCTAATCAAAACTTGGGTAGATTCTGTCAATTTTAAGAAATTTTCATTTTCCCAGGGAAATATAACAACTGATGAGTACATTTCATATTATTCAGCCATTATAAGCAGTTGTTCGTTCACTCCATGAAATAACAACCAATTGAAAATCATTCAATCCATCTCCTCAAAGGGGCTTCTCAAAAATTAACACATTCATAAATATGTGTAACATAATGCAAGGTTGAAAATGGAACCCATTAGTCGAAAATTCATTTTGATTTTTTATTAATTTGTGATTCATTCAAAAATAATATGGCTTTGTTTAGTCCTTCAATCATCCCCGTAATGCTCTATTCATCGTGAAGCCTTGAACATTGACACTTACAAACTATCTTGTCGTGACCTCATTGGTGATATCAAAGGTTTTCAAAATCAGCCAACACTGAACGGAACCATACTTTAAACTTGCTATTAGTACTGGGAAACCTTATTATCCAAACCAATTCAATCAATGACATACTAGGAAATTTTCAATTTTAATTCTATTCCTCCATCCATTTACAAAAATTTCGTGAACGCATGCGCGTTAATCGAAAATGGAATGGATTTTTCGTGGATTTTCCCACAGTATATTTCGCGTTATTTTTAATCTAAGAGTAAAAGACCGATTTAAGTTTTATAACAGAGCTTAAATCGAATTTTCAGACCAGAGTTCACGAAATAACTGTCGGGAGGAACTATTCCGTATTCAGATAAAATTTTTCAGCTTAGTTTTCACCCTTTTATCAAATTTTCGAAAATGAAGGAATGCTACTTTACCTTTTCTACAACAGCTATTTATAGGAGCACTAGTTTAGCAAATTTACAAAAATGTCTAACAAAATATATGCTTTGAAAACACCAACAGTTTCATTGTGCAACTTATGAATTAATCAACTATTTAAATCAAAAGGAGAGATTTGCAGCAGTCGCCCCAACGTAGGGAAGTTTTTTGAGAGGGGCTATTTCTCGTCCTAAACGCTAGGCCACACATGGGCACACGTGACCGTCATCAAGTTACCCGCACCACGACACCTGGAGGACGAGGTGTGCATGTGAGGAGTCCCGGTGAAGAACTGCTCCAGACCGTGGTGACTATTGATCCGGGAGTGACGTCAACGTGCCCCAGGTCCCCATTGGAGGAGCGTAGGCTTTTCCGCCCCGCTCATTTCCCCCTCGTGGCGAAACGTTTTGGGACTAGGAGGCGTTGCTTCTGAACCCATTGGAGATGCTTTTGGTGTAGGTGTTATTTCCACCCCCGCACTCTGTTCATGGTGGCCGGTGAGGTTGTGTCGAAGAACAATGACGAGATTGTTAAGGCCGGTTGTTTGTTGGGGATGGTTAAGAAGTTTTGGTCGTGTTTTGAATGATTATAAGAATGTTTTTAGGGATTTTCGGGATTTTTTTTGGGGGGACAGCGGTATTCGTGCATGTTTTTGACTAATGCTAATTGAGAACTTCGGTTGCAAAAATGGTAATGGGGAGTGCGATGTATTCGGTTTGGAGGTGAACATGGTATATTACCAAGAGGCGTTTAATTTGTTGGAAAAACTGAAAGCATATTTTCGAATTCATTTAATCATTCGTTGCTTCAATATCTTCTATGATTCTTGTTGAAATTATCAATTAATATTTAATTTACAAAGTTTTTTTCGTAGGTATTTGAAATTTAGAGGGATTTTTTCAGAAATGTTAACCGACAAGTTTGTTTGCTTAATTATGATGGAGATTCTTATCTATTCGTTTTATTGTCAAATGTAGTAAATTTCTATTCAAATGTTCCCATTGTTTGGTGGAAAGTGTGTGGATGCAGAAGTATGAGTTGATGATTATACACTTGCTCTATTTTTGGTTTATTATTTAATAAAATCAAATAATAAACCTTAGTGATCGACCAACGAAAAAAAGATTTTAACCCTCCCTGGAAATTTCACAGTTTACGTTTTGGAGTATGTAGATTTGAATGAACGAATAAAAAAAATCCGTCCGTCCGCCATCCGTTGTCCGGGCCTTTTCTCTGGAAGTCCTAAACGGAAATCCTTGAAACTTGGTAGAAAAATCGTGTATCACTCGGGGTTGATCCTCCAAGCTTTTCAGCAGTATCAGTGTACCCTAAGGGGTCTAAATGGGGGTTGGGGGGAAAAAAAATTATTTATCGAAAACTTACCACCGAATTTTCATGAAACTCTGAACGTTGATTACTGTTGCATAACTTATCCAAAAAAATTACCCGGATAATTTTCGACAAGTAGTTCCTGAAATATAAAGAAAAACGCTGCAAATTTCCAATAATATCGAATATGAATCATCGCATTCGGTTCTAAGTTGGTTAAGATATCAACGGTATATTGGGTTACTCAACTAAGAAAATAATAAACCCTCGTGTAAAATTTGCAGTGTTTTCATTGAGATTGGAGCAAAATAAATAAAATATTATCGAATTAACAAAGTGAAGATTTTTTCCAGTGATCTCCTTCAAGTCGGCTGGGGGCAACATTTAAAATAAATGCTAAAAAACTACTGACGTGAAGTCAGCAGCTTTTGCTTTTGATCATCTTTTTACGTATTGACCTGGTCCAACTCACCTTTACTTCTTGATAGAAAGATTTGGTGACTTTCTAATCATATTATCCTCCCGAAATTCAGCATGAACCTTCAAGCTGTCATTTTCTAATCAATGCCTGAGAGGAGTTGCTTCTGAACTTACTGGTGATGCTTATTTTGGTTAGGTGAATTTTCCACCCCCGCACTCTGTTCATAGTGGCCGGTGAGGTAGTGTCGAAGAACAATGACGAGATTGTTAAGGCCGGTTGTTTGTTGGGGATGGTTAAGAAGTTTTGGTCGTGTTTTGAATGACTATAAGAAGGTTTTTAGGGATTTTCGGAATTTTTTTTGGGGACAGCGGTATTTGTGCTTGTTTTTGACTAATGCTAATTGAGCACTTCGGTTGCAAAAATGGTAATGGGGAATGCGATCTATTCGGTTTGGAGGTGAACATGGTTCATTACCAAAAGGCGTTTCATTTGTTGGAAAAACTGAAAGCATATTTTCGAATTCACCTAATCATTCGTTGAGTTCTTTTCCATTAATGGCCTTCAACTCAGCTCAAGAAATATTACAGTAAAATCTTATTGGAGATTGAGTTTATTTGCAAAATTGTGATAGAGATTCTAATGTAGTCGTCTTATTGGCAAATATGGTGAATTTTCATTTAAATGTATCAATTATGAGGTGAAAAATGTGGATGCAAAAGTATGAGTTGATGATTATATTCGGGTAAAATAAATAAAATATTATTGAATTAACAAAGTGAAAATTTTTTCCAATAATCTCCTTCAGGTCGGCTGGGGGTAACATTATAAAAAAAATCTAGGAAAGCATTGACGTGAAGACAGCAGCTTTTGCGCGCATGATCAAATTCGTTGCCGAAGCAGTCATCTTTTTGCGCGCATGTTCTAGGGGAGCAGCGTGCTATCGTTTTATCCAAATGTCTGTAATTTTCGATGATTGAGCCGAAAATAGTCTCAATGGACTAGATTAGACTCACTGATGACGAATCCGGTGTCAAAATCGATTCTGTCCGGCCGGCCGTGGACACGATAACTGTCGAACGGAGTGAGCTAGCAACTTGAAACTTTCAGGGTAGGTCGCGGTTAATTTCGTTAATGGGCCGAATCGGTCGAACAATTTCGGAGTTATAGCCACTTGAAATTTTGAAATTATTTATTTTTCATTTCAGAAACCACTCAAGCGATTGAATTCAAACTTGGCAATTAGGTGGAGTATAACAACGCGCAAGTGAGAGCCAAATATTGTCAGGATCATACTGTCAGTGAATTTTAAAAAAAAATTTTTTGCAATTTTTTTTTCGGAAATCGTTCATCATATCCAGAAAAAAATTCCACTTGGACTCTGAGCTTCATATTTCACAGTAGTGTACCAAATTTCAGTTCAATACGATTATAAGTTTTGGAGTTATCGGGAAAAAATATGTCAAATTTCGAGGTTTTTTCTCGATATCGTTGCTTTTTTCGGTATAACTCGAAAAATACTGATACAATCCTGATGAAACTTCGCAGCTAGTTTGAAGATGCTGAAAGATAACATTATGCAAAATTTTGTGATGATCGTGTCATTAGAACAATTTGAAAAAAAAAATTCTTTGATTTTCTTATCATATTATCCTCATTAAATTCTGTATGAACCTTCGAACTGTAATTTTTCTACACTAATTCGGCGTTCGTAATTAAGGTCCAAACCTACTCTATAATCTCTCTTCTCTTAATTACGAAGGTCGACTTCGTGAATGGGTAAAATCCGCCTAATGATTCCGTAGATATACCCATTCAAAATTTTATTTTTCCAATATTTCCAAAAATAACTAATTCCAAAAGTATTTATGCATGTTTTTGAATAATGCTTATTGTGAACTTCAACTGCAAAAATTGTTATTGAGAGTGTGAGTTATTGGGTTTGCAGGCGAAAATGGTGTATTTCCGGACGAATTATTCATACATTGAAAAAAGTGGATGAAAAATTTCGAACTCATGAATTCCTTTGTTGCCTAACTTTCTCGTAGGATAAACAGTTCAGTAAATAGAATATTTATCATTGAATCAACAAAGACAAAATTTTTTTCCCAATCATCCCCTTCGCCTCACCTCAAGAGATATTAAGATGGAACCATTTTTCAAATGCAATAATTTCCTGCGTAGGTTTTTGAGATTTTTTAGGAAGTCATTGATCATTATATATTTTTTTGGGGGGAAAGCTAATTGTAAAGTTTGATTGCCAAATGGTAATGGAGATTCTTATGTATTCGTTGTAGGCAAGTATGGTATATTTTTAGCCAAATGTTCGTATTGTAAGGTCGAAGAAGTGGCCGCAAAAGTTGAAATTGTTGAATATCCAGTTGATTTCCTAGTTAGATTCGGAAAAAATTGATAAAATATTGTTGAAAGTGATGATTTCTTCCCAGTAATATCCTTCAACTCGACTCGACTCGACATTACAAAATAAACCTATTTTCAACGACAAAAATCTACTTCGGAGGTTCTTGAGATTTTCTTAGAAGTTATTTATGTATATTGTTTTGATTTATACTAATTGATAAGTTCATTTGTCGAAAGTTTATCTAATAAAGCATAATTAAAATATTTTCAGTTTGCAGGATAACACGCTAAATTCTCGGAAAAATGTTTTTATGGTATGAAAAAAATTAATATAAAGGATTAATTTCTTGAATATGATCGCTTCAGTTCCACTCGACTCAAATGAAGTACTTAAATCAATAAATATTGAATTAACAGAGTGAAACATAGATGTTTTTGAGATTATATTTTGATGTTTTTGAAATTTTTTATGGGGGTCATCATACAGTTTTTTGAAGAGATGCTAAACAAGATGTCCGTTGGCAAAAAAGGGTAGTTAAGAATGTGGTGTTTTCTGTTTTCAAGAGACCATGGTATTGGTATGCTTTTTACGGACAAAATGTATCTAACTACCTATTAAATGGTGCAATGAGTCAATTCAAAAATTTGAATTATAGAATTGATTCAATTCCCTTATCCCTTATTCGATTCGAGTTAAGCAAACCAATTATTTTCGAATCAAAAAGTCAAAATTTCTTTCCCAATAATCCTGTTAATCTGGGCCTAAGTTACTACACTACACGAAACGTTATATGAAAACTCCTTCAGCTACAATAATTTTCTTCATTAAGATAGTCATTAAAGATTACTTTTGAGGAGTGCTAATTTGCAAGTCTGTTTGTTCAGTTAGCTACCTATTGGAAAAAATGGATACCAATGATACTGGTTAAAATTAATGAATATGTAGTTGCTTTAATTCCTGGATCCTTGATACATACAAGAGATCTTTTATTATTGAATTAAGAGAGTGAAGACTTTTTGCCTGATCTCCTTCAATTGAGGTTGAAAAACATTATGGAGGAATCTTTTTTCAGATATTTTTCGTTGTTGAAGAACGGTTGTCCTTTGAGCAGAATCTCTACTGTGAGAAGCAGCCCGATCCGAAAATCTGAATAGTGCTGGGCTTCATTGAAGGCTGCGTATGTTACCCAAAGTTTCAATATTTTCGACACAAATATACCGTCTTCATTGTTTATTGTTCCTTTTTTTGCCAATACTTCTTCATCTTGAAAAAGAGGGTTCACGGATATGGATCATAAAAAAGACAAATATTCATTAATCAATCAACAAATATTTCACATTGATCTGAATGAGTTATACTACCGTCCAAAGCATCTACAAAGAAAAAATATAATATATGGGGGACCGGGCATAGCGGTCACTGTAAGGGAATTTTATTTATCTTTTTCAAATGTGAATTTGTAGAAACAATATTACATGGATATCTAGCCTATTAAGTTACCCATCTATTGAAATAAGGGTGTACTACTATGAGTAACCCCTTTTATTATTTTTTTTTTAAACTCTACCAAATGGTCACTTTGCCCACACGGGTGGGGCAAATTGGCCACACGTGGCCACTCTGACCGGGATCGTTGCAATAAATAGTAGCCAAATTTATATCAATATCAAAAATGTATTTCATTGTAATTAGGCAAATAATATGGAAATTACACAAAAAAGACAATATATTATCATATAAAAAATGACGAAAAATGAATGAAACATGTATACAATTTATTGCAGTAGAGACAATCAGTGTCACTTTCCGCTATCAGATTGTTTATCAACTTGTAGTTGACATCTCACCTTAACTCCACAATTCCCTTTTTTATATTTCTTTCCTGCTTTACTTTCTGTGTTTGTAGTTTTTCTTTTTCTTGTAGTCGTCTTTCCTTTCTCTTCTTTTTCTTTCATCTCGCAACTCGCCTCTCATTTCTTTATCGTTTTTTTCTTCTTTTGTAACTGTAGACCATTTCAAACCTAAAACCACAAAATCTATGTAGGCCTACCTATATAATAATAAGCTATTACCTAGTTTATGAACCAAAAACACGAGCCAAATTATAGTAAAACCTGTTTAATACTTGATAATAATTATTATTGAGCTAAACATGAATATAATAATAATTATCCGAACAGGACTTCTGCCGGGAAAAGTGTCCATCATGGTCACTTTATCTGTGGCCACTTCACCCCAAGCGACGCCATTAATTAAAATCGCTCTACCCCCATATCTACTGAAACCTACACAGTTGATTGACATGTTGAACTGAGCGTAAATTCATACTGTTCGCAGACAATGTAATTGATTGACTCAAGAAAATCATGATAAAAGTAAAAAACGAATGGTATAAACACGCACCTTAGATCAGCTGTAGTTAGAACCCATGTTTTCTTTATAAAACTGACAAACGCAAACGCATCACCTTCAAACTTCCTCAGATAACTAAGCAGCACATTACGGACCCAATAACCTGGCCTGGCGACTTTGACGTGACGGCCACTTTGCATGTGATGGCCACTTTGCCCGGGTCACCCCTACATAATTCGTGAACTGCAGTTACACAGTTTTTGCTAATCATTAGCAAGACATGCTATGTCCTGATAACGAAAAACTTATGTGCACTGCCCTCTTGGATGGTAGATTTGTGAGAAAAAATTCTTTAATGCCATCTCCAGGAAAATCTCAAGAACCTTTACTCCATAGAGGCAGAATGTTTTGAGGGATGCGTGTGGGGCTAATCTATTTGTAGTTTCAGGGAGCTGTAACTGTGATTTTGCAGTTTGGCAGCTATTTCACGCCTGGGAAACTTTAAACTCGTATGTAAATATCATACGCAACGCAGAAATTATTCTGCATCTCTAGTGTTACGGTTCAAAACATTCTCCTTAGCTTCCATCCAAGTGGATGGAAGGATCCAGAAATCTTTCATAATCAGACCACGATAAATCGTGCTGATGATCGGTAAAAACATTGAATGAAACTAGAGTACACGAAATATTTGGGCCACGATATGTATCGTGGACGTACTTTTGGAGATACTACCTCAGTGCAGAGGTTTGCGGTTTTGGGGCTAGCTCAGATCAAGGTAGGGCATTTGGTTGATTCATTGATGAATATTGGTTCTTGTTTTCACGTTGATCTATATTTTGTCTTCAGTTAAAAATAAAGAACTATAGAGCTGCACTCTGTCTCCTTAGAAGCTTTAGTATTTCAATATAGCTGCAGCTCAATATCAAAGCGCTACCTTTGAACTGTACTGTGTTGTATGGATGAAAGGATGTTCACATAATACAGTTTATTATCAAACATTCCAGAGAACTACACACCTGATAGTTAGGGACCCCGTTAGACGCAGCTTGATTTTCTGATCAAAGCACTGGTGTGGTTTCTCAATATATCATCGTAGGGAAATTTTGCATAAATCAGAAAAATAGGTAGTTTTCAATCAAATACTTGTTTCAAAATCAATGGAATCAGTATTATTGGAAATTTCTAAAAATAACATTTCCATAAAATACAAACACTTCCGCAATTAAATATAGAAATTGGTTCAAAATTGACTGTTCATGCTACAGTTCAACGTAACTTGACAAATAGTAGCTGAAATATGTATGGATTGTAATAAACTCCTATTCTTTTAGATACGATCCTCCCGATATGAAGTGTGAATCGTCGAAATAATTTTGAGTTCCACATGATCGACTATTTCAATCGATAAAGTTACAGAATGAGATGGATGCATCCGAGAATCATTTTTATGGGTCTCCAATATAAATACGCACAAGAACCCATCAATTTCAAATATCATATGAAATATCGCATAATATACAGGGTGACCTCACACACGTCAATGGCGGATTTTTTTTTTGATCTTATGGTATTTGTTGAAGAACATTTTCTGACCGCTTTTTAGAAAAACTATTATTTGATTCGAATAGCCAAGGAAAAATGCTACAATAATCGCTCACCAATGTGGATGGCTCACCTTAACTATTTCAACAAAAAATTGAAAAAGGAAAATTGGTAAAAAAGTTTTTTCATTTTCGACTATCAGTGAGTCAAACCATTTTCGGCTCAAAATTTAGAATCACAGACATTTGGACAAAACGATAACACGCTGTTCCCCAGAACGTGCAAGCAAAAATGAATTTTAGTGAATTCAGTCGTAGGTTATGTCCGGTGGGAAATGACAACTTTCTTACGAATTGTTCTTTGCCAATTTTTTTTGTTGAAACAGTTTAGATGTGCCATCAAAATTGAAGAGCGATTCTTGTAGCATTTCTCCTTGGCTTTTCGACTAAAAATAGTTTTTCGAAAAAGCAGTCAGAAAATGAAGTTTTTCAACCAACAACAGAAGATCACAATTTTTTGAGCCCGGCCATTACTAGAGAATTTTGAAAATAACTTGAAGCATTTCAGAAATATCGCTCATCAAAGTTTTATACCAAACATTCAAAAAACCCTGTATCTTCGTATCGAAAGAACAAGAAAAAAATTTTCTGGATCTTGACAAGCCTTGAAGTCCTTTATCCACAATTGACTTATGTTGGGTAGAAAATGAAAACTTTCTCACAATTTTTTTTTTGTTAGGACAGTTTAAGTGTGTCATCCGAATTGAGGAGCGATTATTGTAGCGTTATTCCTTTGCTTTTCGAATCCAATGATAGTTTTTCGAAAATGCGGTCAGAACGTGAACTTTTTCAACAATTTTTTTTCAGCCCGGCCCTGGATTTCAATTAATCCAGAATTGCATAGTGACAAGTTCTAACAGAGGAATCTTACTAGCAAATTTCAACAAAATAACTTCAAGCGTTTAAGAAATATGGCTAATCAAAGTTTTATACCAACCATACATAACACCCTGTATATTCTCAACCAATGAACAAAAAAAAAATTTTTTCGGTGGTTCTTAACTAGCCTTGAAGTCCTCTAGCCGCCATTGACATATTCAAGGTCACTCATGAATCACCCTGTATAAGGGAGAAACAGACTCGAATCGAGAACCACAATGAAGAAAAATATGAAATTTCAAACTAGTTCGACATACATTTGAAAAGTTTATAAAAAACAGCAGCTTAAGCACGCATGTTCAAATTCTTCGCCAAAACGGTCACCTATCCATGTATTGAACCTGCCAAACGAGGCTTTACTTCCTGATGAAAAGATTTTGCGATCTTCTTTTCAATCGAGTAAGAGATTCCAATTCGATCCAATCTGTATTTTTGGGAATATTGAGAAAATTAAATTCCTAATGGATATATGTACGGAATCATTGGGCAGATTTTAACCATTCAGAAATTCAATTTGTGGGAACAAGTCCCTAATGTTCTTTTGTTAATTGTTGTAGTTACCATCGGCGGTTATAGACTGACAGTAAAAACAATATATTCCCAAAGAAATTACTCAGAATCTCGATATTTGTGGATATGTGGCTTGCTTATGACCTAGTTTTTGAATGGGTAAAAATCGTCCAAATGATTCCGTGGAAATACCTAATCTGAATTTAAATTTCCCAATATTTTCAGAAATAAAGATTGGATTGAATCGAAATAAAAATAGTTCTTGATTGAAAAATAATAGCTTATTGAAGATTTACGAAGAATTTTGTTAGAAAAATTTGATAAATATATGGCAGAATATGGAATATTCGAAAAAAAAATTGTATTTTTTTCCTGAATTATTATATCTCGAAATAACGAATATTCCGATGAAAAAACAGAAAGTTGTTTCGAATCGGATCGGAATGAAATTTACTGTGGTAAAATTTTGGGAATAAGATCTCTCATCAATAGTGTTTGAAGAAAAATTATTCAACGAAAATTACTAGAAAAAACTTTTCCAAATTAACTGATCATATATGATCCCAACAAAATTCTGCAAGCACTTGCACGTCGATATGCTACAATCTAACTTCGTAGTTTCAATCGGATGGTTTCAGTCGTTCGGATGACAATAAATTCTAAACTATTAAGACAATTTCCTCCATTAACGAACATAACTATCGCATTCTGGTGCTCAATCTACCCTGAAAGTTTTAAGTTGTTAGCTCGTTCCTTTCGAAAGTTATCGTGTTCTCGGCCGAACGAGCGGCAGGACAGAATCGATTTTGACATGGGATCCTTCATCGTTTATCTTCACAGACATTTTGTTCATAATGACTTTCCCTAGAACAAGAGCATTGTACGAATTTATACAACAAGGGCGTCTGCGAATGTTCTTTCCGTTCATAACTTTGCTGAATTATAGCGAAAGCTTATCTTCCCTAAGGGTGCATTCAAGGGTGCCTATTTATATGATCTTTCTACAATCGGTTTGAACATAAACTCGACTATTAACATTTTATACCTCAATTTTAGGACACCTTACAATGCTATATAGCTTGTGATCAATTCCAAGTGAAGATTGGCATTGACAGAGACATCTACGCCACAGAGGTCGTAAGCTATGCTTTCAGGACTGTCTAATTTTCAGTACTCTGTAACCATTGTATAAACACAATGTTGTCTTTATACAATGCTGTAACCAATCATTAAGAGAGGGCAGCACCTATTCAACAAAAAATAATGATAGGGAAATTTCCGTTTTCGAATTATTTGAAAACTCAATAGGTCCTTTTAGATATTCTATAGAATATCTACACTTCAAACGCAAACGAAACCTCATGTAGAGACTTGCTAGACAATGCTATTGCTCATTGCTCTGTAATCTGTAATTTTATCTATCGTGAGACTCCTGATTCTGAAAGTAATATAATTAAATATTCGGAGAGAACTACGAAGAACTAAAGTATGGTTTCGAAAGAAAAAAGGAAAAGTTTGAAGTCCAAAATGCGCCGGTTCGATTCTCGGTCCGAACATTGATAGAAAACCTAGAAAACCCCTGACGTGAAGTCAGCATCAGCTTTCGCGGGCATGTTGCCTTTTGGTGTTATCTGCTGACCTCTCGTCAGTGCTTTTCTAGGTTTTTTTTGGAGTTATTCTGGAACATGCGCGCAAAAAAGTACGATAACGAGGAATGAACTGATAAATTTTACATATTTTTTGAAATATCTCCGGAAATCATGATGGTATCAGACTGAAATTAGGTACACAGCAGTGAAATATGAAGTTCAAAGTCTGCGCTGAATTATTTTCAATTATGATGAACAGTTTCCGAAAAAAAAAATTTTTACGAAAAATATTTTGAAAAAAGATTTTTTAATATACTGATAGGCATGATCTCAACGAAATTCAGCGAAAAGTTGTACATCGTTATACTCCAACTATCTGTTGAAGTTTACATTCAATTCCGCTATCTACCAATAGATGTCGCTCTTATCCAATATTCATGTATGTAGAATACTTGAGCTTATGAGTTCGTTAGTTGCATTAACAAGAAGATAGTTTAGTTCAGTTGCTGTACGAAGTAGCATCCATTTTTGTCAACCGTTTACTTTATGTGTTTTTTGGTTCTAATAAAGAACAGTGAACTTTAAACCTATTTTATTGATCAATAATCGATCCACAATTACAAATCAATAGGTTATGGACCCCAGTGAACGGTGAAGATTGATTAATAAGTCTTAGGAGAATAAAGTTCGGTAACGTGAGTGATCGGTTAGGAGAAAATGGCGGTAGCAATGAATCAAACTCTGGTAAAACTTTTCAACGGTACGGATTTCTTGAACTGGGAATTTAGAATGAAACTCCTGTTGGAGCAACATGAAGTTCTTGAAACGTTGTACGAGGAATTCCCAGAAAAACCTGAGGAAAAAGTGGTATTCAAGAAAAAAGATACAAAAGCTCGTAGCTTGATTGTGCAGTGCCTTGCAGATAATGTGCTGGATGTAATAAAAAGTAGAACAACGGCTAAGGATATTTATGAGGCTTTGAAGAAGACGTATATGAAATCGGGGTTGGCAGTTCAAGTGACCTTGCAAAAGAAACTGAGAAGCATGTCCTTCAAGAATGGTCCACTCAGTGAATTTCTTATGGAATATGAGAAAACTATTCAAGAATTGAAAGCTAGTGGAGGAATTATGGGAGAAGAAGAAATCATCACACAGTTGTTAGCGGCAATGCCAGAAAAGTTCCAGGCTATAACAACAACGATAGATGTGCTGTATTCTCAAAATTCTAGTGAAATGGACTACCAGTTTGTGAAAAACAAGTTGTTGCAAGAAGAAACTCGTCAAAATGCCATATCCAGTGTGGAACAAAATGAAATTGCTTTGGCAAGTAATGGTACAAGTGCGAATTCTTATCGAAAACCGCGCGATAAAAATTTTGGAAACGGAAACAGAAATGGAAACACATTTAGGTATCGTTGTTATCGATGTGGTAGAAAAGGACACAAAAAGAGTGAGTGCCCACAGAAATCAACAGAAAAGGTGAATGTTGCAGAAAATACAACCACTGAAAATGATGTGACGTTTGTGGCAGAAGCAGAAAGTAACCGAAAGGCAATGTCAATGTCAATGTGTCAAACATTTGAGAATGACATAATAACATTTATTGTTGATTCTGGTTCAACAAATCACCTGGTGAATAAAGAGGTAGGAAAATATCTACTGCAGATAGAAGACATCAATTTCAATATAAACGTAGCGAAGAAGGATGCCAAACTGAAGGCTCATAAGACAGGGCATCTGTATGTCACTGATATAAATGGTACGAATATCAAGATACAGAATGTTTTGCTATGTGATGAATTAACACATAATTTGCTATCAGTTAAAAGAATCCAAGATGCAGGAATGAAGGTAGTATTTGAGAATCAAAGTGTGCTAATTCTAAGAAATGATAAAGTAGTTGCACAGGGTAAATTAGTTGGAAATCTGTATTTCATTGATTTCAGAATAAGAAATATTTATGCCTGTAGTACACATGAAGACAAAATTCTATTACACAGGAGAATGGGACATTCATCTCGTTATCCGACAGAAAACATGTGTGAGATCTGTAAAAAGGGGAAGCAAACAAGAGCATCTCTGTCCAAAAATATTCCTTCGGACAAGAAACCCAAAAGAATATTAGAAACTATTTCTTCAGATGTAGCAGGACCTTTCAATCCTCCGACTTATGATGGTTATAAATACTATGTAACATTTATAGACCACTATTCTCATTTTATGCACATATATTTGATGAGAAACAAAAGTGAAGTCATTGATAAGTTTAAAATATTTGAAGCCATGGTGTCAAGAAAGTTTCAATTTAAAATATATAAATTTAGATGCGACAATGGTGGAGAGTACTCATCAAGTGAATTCAAAGAATATTGTGTTAAGACAGGAATCCAAATTCAATATAATGTTGCTCGAACACCAGAACAAAATGGAATAAGTGAGAGGCTTAACAGAACTATAATGAATATGAGTAGATGTTTACTGTTAGACTCTGGATTATCAAAAGAATTCTGGGGTGAGGCTGTAAGATGTAGTGGTTACATTATAAATAGACTGCCTAGTTCAGCATTGGCAAATGGCCAGACACCTATAGAAGTATGGGATAATTGCAAATTGAGAGTTGAAAATATTCGAATATTTGGATGCACAGGTTATGTGCATTTATCAAAAGAAGACCAAAAAGGAAAATTAAATGCCAGAAGTATCAAAATGATTATGATGGGTTATGCACCGAATGGATACAGGATGTGGGATCCAGATAGGAAAAAGATTGTAGTAACTAATCATGTCATATTTGATGAAAATAATCCCATTGGTCAATCTGAATTTAAAATCCTAAACGATGAGAAGGGTACCCAAGGAAAACTAGAGGAGAGTTCAGATAAAGAGGAAGATATTTCTGAATCTAGGGAAAGTACGAGTGAAAGTGCTGAAACCAAAGAGAGGAGAAGTAACAGAAATAAAATGATACCAAAGAAATTTGATGATTACGAACTAATGATGGCTTTGTCAACTGGTGAAGTTTTGGAACAAGATACTCCACGAACATTTGAAGAAGCTATTGATTCAGGATGGAGAGAAGCTATTGAGGAAGAAATGCATTCGTTAAAGCATAATGAAACTTGGACCTTAGTTCCAAAATCAAGTGTACCAAATGGTGAGGAAATCATTGATTCTAGATGGGTATTTTCTATGAAAAATAATAATAAGAAAGCTAGATTGGTAGCACGTGGATTCAGACAAACCACTATCAGTGAAGAGGTATATTCACCTGTGGCAAGAATGATAACTCTGAGAATTTTATTATCAAGAAGTCTAAATGAAGATATGGAAATACATCAGATGGACGTGAAGTCAGCTTTTCTCAACAGTGAGTTAGATCAACCAGTGTATATGTACCCACCTAGAGGGTTAACCAAGTGTGTAAACAAAGTATGTAAACTCAGAAAAGCTCTATATGGCTTGCGACAGAGTCCAAAACATTGGTATGATAAAATTTCTATTTTTCTGAAAAATTTACATTTTGTTAGATCAAATGTAGATCCATGTTTATTCATAAAAGGTAGAATGTTTTTATTGATTTGGGTTGATGATATGATTTTATTTGCTTGTAACAAAGATGAAATAACTTTTGTTAAAAATAGATTATTTGAACATTTTAAAATGAAAGATTTAACTAGTAAGGATATGACTTACAGATTTTTGGGATTAGAAATTAAAAGAAATGAAAGTAAAATTTTTATTTCTCAGAAAGGATTAATACAAAGTGTCATTAATAAATTTAACATGAGTAATTGTAAGGAAGCTTTACTTCCAATGCCTTATAAATTGAATTTAGAAAGGAGTGAATCGCTGTCATGTGAAGATTTACCTTATCGTCAGCTGATTGGTAGTCTCATGTATATTATGCTTGGCTCAAGGCCAGATCTTTGTTTTGCTGTAACATACTATAGTCAGTTCCAAAATAATTTTACTGATACACATTGGAAAAATGCTAAGGATATTTTACGGTATCTGAAAAGAACAAAATATTATTGTTTAGTGTATTCTAAAGAAAATAATGAAAACTGTATAATTAAGGCATATGTAGATGCAGATTTTGCTTCGAATATAAATGATCGCAAGAGTATTAGTGGATTTGTATTAGCTTTGAATAATAATTTTGTGTTTTGGAAATCGAAAAAACAAAATATTGTTGCGTTATCTAGTTGCGAAGCAGAATATGTTGCTCTTTCACTTTGTGTAACTGAATGTATCTTTATGAAGCAGTTATTGGTTAACATGTCTTATAATGTTGGGAATATTATTGTGCATGAAGATAATCAGTCAGCTATTAAGATTGCTAACACATTGGAGACCAAAAGGTCTAAACATATTGACGTTAAATGTCATTTCATTAGAAATTTAATTAATGAAAAAGAAATTAAGATTATATACTTACCGAGTGATGAACAGGTTGCAGATATGATGACGAAGTCGTTGCCTTATGCAAAATTAAACAAGTTTTGTAGCATTATTGGTTTAATAGATGTATCTGAAATAATTTAATGTTGTGTTATGAATAGTTAAGTGTGAATTGTATACTTACGAAGTTGTAAGCTCTTAGAATTGCAGAATTGTGCGGGGGTGTTGAAGTTTACATTCAATTCCGCTATCTACCAATAGATGTCGCTCTTATCCAATATTCATGTATGTAGAATACTTGAGCTTATGAGTTCGTTAGTTGCATTAACAAGAAGATAGTTTAGTTCAGTTGCTGTACGAAGTAGCATCCATTTTTGTCAACCGTTTACTTTATGTGTTTTTTGGTTCTAATAAAGAACAGTGAACTTTAAACCTATTTTATTGATCAATAATCGATCCACAATTACAAATCAATACTATCTGCCAAGATTCGATCCAACAGTTCCAGTAGCTCCTGAATTATCAAGGAAATAATTTCAAAAGGCTCTAACTCCAAAACCATTCGATCAATTTTGCCCATTAACGAACCTAACCGTCGAATATTGCAACCTTCTGTGAAAGTTTCAAGTTGATAGGGTTCTCCGTACGCCCGTAATCGTGCCTACGGACGGACGGTGGGACGGACAGAATGGATTTTGACACCGGATTCATCATCAGTGAGTCCAACCTAGTCGTTTGAGACCATTTTCGGTTCAAAATTTGAAAATTACAGACATTTGAACAAAACGATAGCACGCTGTTCCCTAGAACATGCGCACAAAAAGTTTGAGAAAAGCATTGACATCAATTCAGGATATTTACCGCTCTTGTCAAATTGATAGCGAGAGCGGTCACCAATCCATGATTGACCTTGCCAACAAAAATCGATTTCAAGCGATGGACCAAAATCTCCGGTTATAGTTAAGGTTATCGACATTGACAGATAATCCTTTGCCTATATGTCAGTTTGGATAACCACAACTATAACCGGAGCTTTTGGTCCATCGCTTGAAATCGATTACAGATTCACTTCGTCATAGATATTAACTTTTCAGCAATAGTTAAAACTTCTTTATTTTCCTTCGGATACATACATACACAGATGGCGAAAACGCAAATTACTATTCCAGCAAAATATAATTCATACATAATTTATTAGAAAATAATTTAAAAAACTATTGAGTATTCACAAAGCTTCAACACATAAATGGAGAAAATTGTCAGGATAGCTCAAATGTTCTGACATCCACTGCAGTGGTGTATCTAATGGGGGCGATATTCCATGGATTTTAACTTCTGAAAAAATAAATTGAATTTCATGTTTTATGATAATAACTCAAGTGTAATTGTAGTATTTAAACATTTTTTGACGAGGACAACCTTAATAGTCTCCTGAAATAAGTTTTGAAATATGAAAATGATTATTTTGGACTTGGAGTGCGATTCACTTCAATTGAACCCTTATATTTTGGAGGTAACTACACTCAAATCAAATTTGTCCTCTATTTTTCTAAAGATGTAGCTGGCGTTTTATGAAATAATCCCGAAAATGCTAATACAGCTATAACTATTTGCAAAACTCTTTCTATCAAATAATAACCTATTTTTCATTAGTTCACAAGAAAATGACGATGTAATAGAAATATATAATGGACTATGTAACTGAAGTTTTCAATTTTGTTTTGAACAATATTTGGACAAAGTCAAATGTTTTATTTGAAGAATAAAAATAGCTTTACTGTTGAAAATTATGATCTTCGAATGTATCAATTGGATATTTTTTTTGATTAATTTGGTTAATGACGAAATTGTTAAGTATCTTATCAAAGTAAGCAGTAAGTTCAGATAAAGCATGATATTTTAGGCACTGATCACCTGAAAATGTATAATTAATCGAAGAAAATCTGAATTTCAGGAAATTTTTTCCATTGCCAACATTGATGCAACTTTTGAATTAAATAGAAGAAAAACGATAAATTTTCCTACATAATGTTATTATTGAAAGACCTCCTGCAAACCAAATAATTCTTGCTGATAATAATAGAAAAATATTCAACGATAAATCAAAAAATATCACATTTTAGTTTCTGCTGCCCATGTCATCACCCAAAGAATCTACAAAGTGAAGGGTGTCGATTAGGCTCAGAGAGACTGATCCTGAACGAAAGTGGCGGTGATCTCAGAACTAAAGCCCTGTGGTTGGAAATGCTTCATTGGAATAATTTTTAACAATCATTGCAGGACATCCAGATTGTCAGATCTTTTGTGATGCAGAAACTTTGAGTGATGTCATGATGTTCAGCCCTATGTCCCAGTAGGCAGAAAAATAAAATATCATTTCGAGCATCTCCAGAAATTATTGCCTACAAATATCAAAAGTTCCAATCTCTTTCTGTGAAAAAATAAATTCTGGATAGATGAAAGATCTTCGAAATATTTTGAGCACTTTTTCATGGAATGTGAATGGACATTCTTTAAAATAAGCACATCATTCGTAGAGATTTGTGAACTTCCAATAAGCAGTATTTCAATACCGAAATTATGACGATCTATAAACAAGTATCTGAAATTTCTTACTGGTTTCTTTTTCAGGAAATACTTCTTTTAACAGATCCTTGAGTGTTTTACGTTGCCCATCTTCAGAAATTGGTTTCACTAACATTTGTCTATATCCCTCATCTATATAACATCTAAAAGGAATGTGTCTAAAATGTTCATATTCTGCAGAAACCTCCATGAGTTTCCTATTCACAGCCCAAAACTGATCAAACTTATCTGGAAAACATTATACATGAAAACATTACTCTCTTCAAGTTTCTTTCATAAATTACACATGAAAGAAGAAATACACTGACCATTCAAGAGTCCCATCCACAATTGATTATGATCTTTAATCTGCATACTACTAACAATCTGACCTTTGAACTTCAGTACATCTGCCTCTTTCAGACATGACATAAAATAGGATTCAATTGATTCCCTGCAATTGGATAATATAACATTGGTTCCCACTAATTCAATGGCAAGTCTTTTGAATTACCGAGTGACTTACTCACTTATTTTTGAAATGATAAATTTGTTCTTCAGGAAATTTTTCAAAGTGAGCTGTTATCGTCCAGGGAAGATCTTCTGGCTTCGATAGCATATCAAACAAGACACCAATTGGATAGTGCCATTTAAGAGGCTGCCCGTTAAATTCCAACCACATAACCTGATCCATTTTATCACTAACAACATAACGCAGAAAATGTTTACGCACTTTATCGATAACTAAAGGAAAATAACTAACTCTAGGGACCATCAAGTAAAAGGGATCTGGCTGTTGTAGTTCCACTACCTCATCAGGGTCGAGTATGAAACAAACGGGAAGCTTTCCTTCCCAAAGCTCCCTAAGAATTTCCCTATCATTAGCCATTGTAGGAAAAGTATCTCATATGTTAACATTCATTTTTCTCTGGAAAATTGTTTGTTTATAAATCACAACCTGTTTTTATTTTCAATGATCAATAATAGTCATAGAATAAAATACTTCACCGTCTTAAACTGACAAATGACATTTTAAATTAATAATTTCTGGCAGAAAATCATAGCCGTTTTTTGCGACGAAATTGGAAATCGGCTCTTTTCTTCTTCGTTCTTCATTCCATTGAATCTTTACGGTGACTTCATTTTCTTGGAACATTCGAAACAAAATGCGAATTTTTTTTATCCCAATTGATTGCAGAATTAGGGGGCGTAACGACTAAGGGCCGGCATTATAAAACATATTTCAACCACACAAGGCAGTTAAATCTCAGTTTGGAACCAGATTTCACAAGTTAACTTCTTGTTATCTGTCCTTAAGGCCTTTAAGGCAGGGCCGTAGCTAGGGTACGGCAAGGTAGGGCAATGCCCTAAGTTGAAACACTATTGCCTTACCTCAAAAAGTGAAAGATAAATATCTAACAATGCATTCGATCCATGGAGTTAAAATAAGGGGAGGGAGCATATCCTATATTTCCCTTGTACCAAAAGTGTAGTAAAGTTTTGAGCACCTTCTGTGGATTTACCCATACCAATATGGCCGACGAATACAAGGTAATTATTTGTATTATGTGGTGTATAGCAAATGAGACAAAAATATTCAGTTCAAAGAGGGCCCTATTGGTAGGGGTAAATCCACAGAAGGTTCTCAAAACTGTATTACACTTTTCAAACGTTATGCCCCATCCTCTCTTTTCCTACCTCCATGATTAGATCAATAAAAACTTTGATGAAATCTTCACTGCAGCACAATATGAATGAACATATTCAAAAACTCTTAATTTTTTTTCAAAATACGTACGCGGTTGGTATTGAGATAATTTCAGATTGATTCTGCTAGTTCAAAAATACCCTGTATATTGCGTTTCTGAAACTTCTTTATTCGTTTTAGATTTAGTTATGAGTGACTATTCAGGTGTATCCATTGTTTTGGCATAGTTTTTCGAAAAATAAAAACTATGAAATTTTTCAACCTGCACAAATAATCTGGAATTATCGAAATAGCATCCCTGTATTTCGAGAAATAAGGTGAAATTATTTAATGTGATCATTCAAATTGTACTACACTGGAAATTTCATCGAAATTAAATAAGTCATACCAAAATTATTAATAAAAAGCGATAGGAGCAAAATTTCGATATTGTCTTGTTTTGGAAGAATTTTCTCGGAAAACCAAAGGTGTGCCAAAAAAACTAAAATTGATCGTATAATGATTTATTATGGTAGAATCGTTAACATATAGCGAAGTTTTGGAAACGCATTTGTACAGGGTATTCTTTCAACCTGCACAATTAAGCTGAAATTATCACAATAACAACCACCTATTATGAAAATCTTTTCAGAATTATTGAATTTGATCATTCATATTGTACTTCACTGAAAATTTCATCAAAATCGAATGAGCCATACCAAAGTTATGATTGAAAGTTAAATCGGTCGAATTGGACAAATCACCCTGTATAGTTTTAAAAGAGATCCCCAACCATAAATCAAACATTGTCTCAAAACTGTCTTGAGAAGTTTAAACTTCTGCTGAAATTTGACGGTCTCCTCCGGAATCACCCTGTATATACCTGTTAGTTACCATCCGTAAGTTATATCGCCATGTTCGAGAGCACCAGGACATTTCTCATATAGTCCACTATTTGAGTTGTCTTTAACTGCGAACCACTTTTGGCAGCTTTTGAAATGGTGCAGAGAACGTCAGCAGTGGAAGGCACTTCTGTATATTTGAGGCAGTATGACAGCTGCGCGATATATTGACGATGCTCTACAAACTACTCTACTTGTCTCATCTGAATGGAAGTCCAGACGTTCTTTTTCAGCAAGACAAGGCACATCCCCATAAAGCTTTAAAAGATAAAACTTTAACGTTTTGTCGTGTGTACCACATTCGCCGAATTTAAATATCATTGAACACATGTTGGATGTGATGGGAAGGACAGAGCCGGATCTAGGGCGTGGCGAGGGAGGCATTTGCCACGGGCGCCAACCAACTAGGGGCGCAAAGTTATGATTTTTTTTCTTGAAATGATGTTTTTTCACTTCAAAGTCCATTCATATTTTTGAGCGGTGCTATAGTGCATGCACCTGTTGTTCAATATGCGGCGACAAGTAGTTACCAATAAATTAACAGATGATAAATTTACACTTGTCGGTCGCCTTACGATTCCCGATCGCGTCCAGATGTTTGTTATTCGAACACTGAAGACCTCAATTAGCGGCAAGTTCAGAGGGAGTTTAATATTCGAGCTAGCGGCATGACAAAGAGATTCAGACCGTCCACATTGTTCGCCGAATCGTTCATCACACCGGCTTTGATAAGGGTAATGTATTTCGAAGACGTTTACGACCGATAGGCAGTATTATTAATACTACTTTTTTTCTCGCATGTGGGGTACTTCCATGCAGCGGCGCAGTTGATGGCATCAATAAGAAAAATAGGAACCTTGAACTTATCATAATATTTTATATTATGTGCAATACCGCAAATAACGTGATCGTGCAAACGGGCCGGGAAATTATTCGTGCTGGGAAAAGTTTAAAAATTTCAATCAGGTATGTTATTTGAATAATTTTATTTTGAGTTGAGGATTTTTGCGCGCTCGGTCAAATTATATTCTGTCCGTGCACACTAGGGTCAATCATTTTCGAAAGATATAACTTAGAGACTGCCAAATTTATAAGGTTATGTTTGGGTTGGGAATATGTCGGCGATATTATCGTGCGAATTTTATTTGCGAGATCCCAAATTATACCGATTCAATTAAAATTGCGTTGTACCATAATTACACGAGTTTTTATATGTATTAGAAGAAGTTCAAAATGTTGAGAAGAATACGATAAATTTATCGTATTTCTAGTAATTTATTAATCAGCTTCTTAGCTAAGGGTACTACAGAAAGAGATGTCGATCAAATGAATAGTATGATTTTTGAGTTTCACTGAAACATGAACCCTTTTTCTGTCCTCCTGACGTTTGTCGAGCATTGAGAGAATTCCACATATGAATATAAACGAGCGCGCAAAACATTCCGATTCGACGTCCATGCATTTTCAGAATCTTATATAATTTTGGGTTGATATAACCAACTGAAATGACGCCCAAGAAACTATCAGGATCGCAATCTCGGAAGATCAGGGATAAAAATTATTAGACCTAAAAAAAATACTAGTAATATCTCAAGTTACTATAAGAAAGATCCGCGGGTATTGTGTCGACAAAAAGTGGTTCCACTAGCGAAGTCCATCATGTAGCGTAATTTCCTTCTACTCCTTCAAGTACCGAGCCTATCGTGAGAAAGTATTCCATTTCGGATAATTCGGACAAGGAAAATTCTTTTGACGAGGAATCAGGACTTCCCGAGGTTAAACCTGAACCAGTTGATTTTAATGACCCTACATCATGGCAAATTACAAAAAGTAATATTAAAATGTTCGTTATGACCTTTGTTGGCATGTGTGTTCTCTAATGTATTTCAGTTTTTTATTTACACTTTCATTTATTGTTTTTTTTTGAAGCTTTGAATGCTTATATATTATTTTGAGAATGAATTATTCTATACGCTTCCTTTTTATTTTTTTCATACCCTCATTATCGTATAATAATACGTTCGTGAGTTCTCTTCACTACCTTATAAGATACATGGGAGATTTTAGTAATTTCTCTACACATATTGTTTGTTATACCTAAGAATCTGATGCTCGTTCTCAAAAGAATATAACAATGGTAAAATATCTTAGGAGTAGAATAAATACTATCATTCATGAAAAGTGTGTAGTCATTGAAAAAAAAAAATTAAAAAAGGCGCATTTCGATAACTTGCCACGGGCGCTGAAATCCTAGATCCGGCTCTGGAGAAGGACACTCTAAAATTTGCAGCAACCTCCTCAGACTCTGGCAAATTTATTTTTATTTAAGTTCGAGTTGCCTGAAACTATTTGTCACAAGCAGACATCAACCATCTTATATTGTCGATGCCTAGATGTGTACAAGAGTTCATTCAGCTACGGAATCGTCCAAACATATCATTAATTTAATTAAATACTTATAAATGAAAATGTACTCGTTCATTCTTCCCCCTATTGGCAAAAAATGAAGTTCACTAAAATATTGCCACTACTATATACCGGGTGACCCACGAATACTGTTGGTAAAAATATTTTTGGGAAAGAATAGAAATTCACATTTGCAATTTTGGACTGAAGCTTTCGTTTTTCAAATGAAAAACCTCATATTTTATGATAAAATAGATTCCTCAAAGAATTCTGAGTGGTGAATTCGGTGAATTTGGAGTGGTTTTGATGTCAATTTCTCAAATTTCCGTCCGAAATGTCTTTTTCAACATGAAATTGCAAAAAAATTGAAAATGGCGCTCTGCTCAAACCTGGATTTCTTCGGGATATTTCATTGGAGAAATTTCGTTTTTAGGCTTTCACGAGAAGTAAGAATAATGTTTCTGTCACAATAGTTAGAATCGAAAATCATGATTTTCGTTTTTAGGCTTTCACGAGAAGTAAGAATAATGTTTCTGTCACAATAGTTAGAATCGAAAATCATGATGAAGGAGGCAATAAAAGCGTGGTCTAAGTTGGCAGTTTCGAAAACGTGAAAACTCATTCTTCGCAAATTAAAACCTCATTTTTTTATAGCCATAATGGAAACTACATTGAATAATAATAATGAAGGTGTGGAAATAATACCAATGCCCTGAAATTCATATTTTTTACGCACTTCTGGGGGAACAGCGCGTTATCGTTTCTTCATAATGTCTGTAATTTTCGAATTCTTAGCTGAAATTGGTCTCAAACGACTAGGTTGGACCGGTCTACCGTCTGTCTGTGCTTTAACTTCCGAGAGGTAAGACCTAGAGTCTTGAAATTCTGAAGTTAGGTTTTGATCCTGAATATCTCGGTTTAGTTTGTTAATGGACAAAATCTGTCTAACGTTTTTTGTGTTACAGCCATCTGAAGTTTTGATTTTTTAATAATTCAAGAAAATTTATCTGATAGAAATGAAAGTTGTTTGGTTAATGGACTGTATCAACAAGGAAAAGTATATATAGAAAATATTGAAAAAAATCATTTCATAACCGACCACTTTATTTCGGACTGATCAGATTTCCTGAGGGACAAATCAATGGAAAAATTCAGAAAATTCATTTTAGGAATCCATATACCTATATCGAAAAGCATATCTCCGATTCCGTTGAAATTTTACTCTAATTGACACCGAAAACTCGGTTTCAGTCCAAACAGCTATGTATTCTTTGAATTTTCCTAAACATATAGAATATTTCTTTGCATCCACTGTTCACGACTGGTGAATATTCGAAGCATTTACTTAATCCTACAGTGACATAATGCAGGACAGCGACGTCAAAAGATCGTCAATCGATGTATTACCATTGTATAAAGACAATGTGTTGTCTTTATACAATGGTATTACAGTCGTCTTTTCACACTCCTTGAAGTTTTATCGGTACTTCCCCGTAGCGCATGAGCACTGTATCGAAATGGTCTATGATGCTGATTACTTGAACAATAATAATACATACATAATACTATAGTCTGGCGCAGACCTTCGGGTCAATACTTAACAACAGTGTTTCAAATTTCAGCTTAATCGGATATTCGTCTTTGGAGACATGGGAAAAAATATGTCTGATTTCGTGCCGATTCGCTGAGAATCATTGATATTTCCGAAATAACTTGAAAAATATTGATCCGATCATGACGAAACTTTGATTTTGATGCAAAAATTCGTGCAAAATTTCTCGACCATTTCATTGGAATAATTCGAAATTTAAAGATTTAGTTTACAAATATGTTACATCTTCTAATCAGATGGTTTTGGAAGATAGCTGGATATCGTTCCATCTCAATGTATATAATTATCAAATTTCAAACCGGAATTGGTCTTGAAGGTTGGACTTCCTGGGGAAGAATCCTTGACCAAATTCAATTCTGTTGTAGTGACCGTGTGTGATCTAACTTTCAATAGGTCTCTTGCATATAACACGAATTATCATATTTGCATGTTTTTCTCATTCTATATCGATACAAAATTATAATGTATCTATCTCACACTCCAACAATTCGCGAATTTCGGATCATTCGGTATTAAAAATCGTCAAATCGGGACGCAAAACCAAAGTGGGTGAAACGAGGTAGATCGCCTCCTACGTCACTCGTTATTCCACGATGCCCCGATCGATACAGCCCGACGCTGTCTATTGGCTTGCTAGACAGAAAAGTATACGAGAAGAGGGAGAGAGTGGATATATCCCCATACGTCACGGAAGCCGCGAAGCTTCGTCTGTTTAAACAACCGACATGCGAAGCCAAATTTAAAGGAGCATTTTCTCGTTAAATATTTAAATTTTTGATGGCGGTTAAAGTTTTTCAGTGATCTTACGAATAGAATATTTGATTCCAATGATAAAAAAAATTCATGCAAGAGACCTATTCAATTTTTTCCGCAATTTCACGTTAAAAAAAATTTCTGACAAAAATTCGTAAATTTGACATCAAAACAACTCAGAACTTCATGGGCAATCTATTTTGATTACAAAATGTTGGGTTTCCCATCTGAAAAAGTTGGTGTCACTTCCGGTGAAACCGGAAGTCCCAAGAATCTCAAAAAAATTTCAGGTCATCCTCCTAGTCAAAGCTCAAGTCTAAAATTGCAAACGCGAATTTCGTTTCCTTCTCAAAAATATTTTAACGAACTTTCTTCGTGGGACACCACGTAGATTCTTATTTGCAACTGCATATTTGATATCTGATATATTTTACTGTCGAATTCATTGGGTTTATGGATTATCTTAATGAAGAAATAGATCCTTTTTCATTAACAAAAAAAAGAGCATCTTTTCTATCGAAGCTTTCCTCGGTAAAAGGCAGATGACCAATATACATTTTGAACTGCAACATCATATCAGTGTTCCAGCCAGAAAGAACAGCTATTATCTGGAAAAAATTCAAAATTGAATATAACGGAAATATTTAACACCGAAAGCGTCGTCCTGTGGAACCTACCTGTAGTTGGTAAGTTATTTTGAAAAGCCTACTGTATCTGAAATTTGGAATGAAAATATCGGCTGGTATTTCGATATCAAGTGTAAATGAAGTTTCCGAATATCCCTTGACACCTCTAAAATCACGACTTTTGGTGATGAAATCTCTGAAAATTTCTTCTTTCGGGTATGGACGTTCGAAATAAACAGTTATTGTCTGAAAAATAGGAAAATACATATTGAGAATTCGATGCTGGGATATGTGACCTGAATAAAAAATTCGAGATTCATATCAACAGACTTAAGCCATTAAATTATATATTTATTCTGCTGATTGACAGATCTATTCTGTCAATTTACACATTTAGTAAGTCATTTGACAGATTAAATCATCTGTCTATTGACATATTTTTATTTTAAGCAGTGGTACTAATACTATTTCGTATCAACTCGCCAGGATACAGATTTAAAGAATTCGTCAGAAATGACTAAAATAAAACTTACTTTCATGATTTTGCAGTACACCTTCTTCACATTAACGCCGGATAAATTGACAATATTGACTTCCAATTCTATGGTTTCTCCTCTCAAGAACAATCTTTTGCCTATCGTCGCATTAAGTATAATCCGACCACTAGAAAATCCACAGCATTTACTTACCAACCTATCGGTACTATAATCGGATTGAATCTGAAAAGAACTTGAATTAATTGTTTCCAATTACTGTCAATAAGAACATGTAGGGTTTTCTAAATGAAAGCAAAAAATAAAAATTTGTATATCTTTTTGATTTTAAACATGAGATTTAAAAACTATTATTACTGAAACGCTGCAAATTATACTCAAGGGTTTATTATTCTCTCAGATAAATAACCCAATACCATTGATATCTAAAATACAACTTATACAGTGCTTTCATGATGAAAGGAACAAAGTCATTTAAGAATTAGGTTTCTATTTCATGTTAATCCTCGGACACGTCGATTATTATATTTATTTGGGCATTTTTTGCAAAAATTTTGTATACAGGGTGACTATGACTTTGTTATTACTTTTTTAAATGTATTACCCCGTATATAACACTGTACAATTCTACGATAAATTCTCATTACTTTTTGTGAACATACTGTATACAAAATTTTTATTGCGAAAAATGTCCAAATAAATATACTTATCGACGTGTCCGATTTAGGACCGGTATTATAAAACTCAACTGGAAGTTATCTTTAACTTTAACTGATAGTTTTGACAGTTGTGTTAGGACATAACTACCAAAACTGTCAGTTAAAGTTAAAGATAACTTCCAGTTAAGTTTTATAATACCGGCCCTTAGACATGAAATAATAATAATAATAATAATAATAATTTAGAAACCTAATTTTTAAATGAATTTGCACTGTATGTATATTACTCATAAGTCATTGGTTTTCCACAACACAATTTGCAGCGTTTTTCTTTATAACTCAGGGACCACTGGTCGAAAATCATCCGGGTGAAAATTTTTAGGTTGAGTTATGCAACAGTAATCAACATTGAGAGTTTCATGAAAATTCGGTGGTAAGTTTTCGAAAAATATTTTTTCTTCCTCCTACTCCTAGTTTTGAGCCCTTTTTCTACAAAGTTTCACGGATTTCGATTCAGTACTTTCAGAGGAAAGCCCCAGATAACGGATGGCGGACGGCCGGATTTTGTTTTATTATGATATAATATCAAATAATAAATTTAAAGAAAAACGTTGTGTAAAATTCGCGGCGTCTTTTTAATAGTTCATTCAAATTTACATACTTCGAAATGTAAACTGTGAAATTTTCAGGGGGTGTAATTTTTTTTTGGTCGATCACTAAGGTTTATTATTTGATTTTATCAACTAATTAACCATAAAAGAGCGTTACCCGATGGTGATTTTCGGAGACATTTTAGGAAGAATTTTAGGAATTGAATAAATGTTGTAAAGGTGCTAACCAACGATTCAAGAATTATTTTAAAATTCTCATCTGAACAAATTTGATTTCCTGATTTAACTTTGTACGGCAGATGGTTTTCGTTTCAGAAAATTTCGTTTTAATTCAGCTTCAAAATGCTGGACACGTTATGGGGTGACCATTCCGGAGAAATTGTTTGCGTGCTTAAATTTTCAGCAGTTTGACGGTGAAGTGGAACGAGTTTTATTTTGTCAAGCGAAAACTATGCGCTGGACAAAGTAAAATGAAGATATCAAATTTGTTCAGAAATAAATGAGAATTTCGAAAATAGTTCCTAATTTCGGAAAAGATAGTGTCGTACTATTTTATTTTTGGACAAAAATTTTCAATTGGAAACGCATCCAAATGCCACTTTTCAAAATGATGAAATTGTTTGGACATCACAGAATGTATATTGATGTAATGTCAACGTGTACCAAATTTCATAGAATTATCTACAGTAGTATTATTGTGGTTATAAATAAATTTGATTTCTGTGTGTTAACTTTACCACCCTGTAGCTCAAAAGTTAGCCCGTTTACGATATACGTTCATTCAAAGATTGGTTCTTAAAATGGCTTCAAGAATCACCCTCTGGGATATTAGCATATTATGGAGAAATACGCTGTGTTTATTAATGAGAAAAATGCCAAAATATGAACAAACTATCAAAGCACCTCATATGGAATACGGAAAGAAGAAAATTAAACATATTTTCGTAAAAAAATTCGATAAAAAATGCAGTTAACTACTACATTTTTGAGCAACTATTTATGGTATCGTGTTATTTCTACCAAGTGAATACCGAATCATCAATCAATCAAATAAGTGAATTCAATGTGTAAGTTCAAACGGTATACAGAGGGTTCTCTAACCTGTAAAGCTGGCAGGTAAGTGTTCAAATCTATGTACGCTACAATTTGTATCTCTTGGGTGACTGTGATATCCAGTCTTAGAGACCTCTTTACTTCTGCCTTCAAAAAATACTTTATTTCCCCGTTGTAGAGCTTGAAACTAGATGGTATCTTTTCAGGGACGTCGATGGAGAACTCATACTTGCTGATACCTGATGGCACGATAGTTTCTGCATCTGAAGATTACGTTACAGATTAAATAATTTTTCGAAAAGAATCATTGTAGGTAATCGTGGTAATAAAAGTAGAATGTCAAGTAATGTTCAAAACTCAATCCAACTCCAAACTAGTGAACTACGAAGAATACATATTCACAACACGTGGGCGACTCCAGAGTTTTATGAACATTCACGCCATCTAATTATCGGTCTGTGGAAAAATAGTGGAAATGAGGTTTTGTGTGTATCGTCATTGAAAAAAGTCTTTATACAATGGTATCGTTGTGAACTAAAAGCTTCCATACTTCAGAGTATTGCTGAAGAAGAAGCGGATTGTTTCTCATCAACTGAGCTACAAATAATGGTTGATGGGTTTTGCCATCTATCAACAAAAATTGCTCTGAAGATATACTTAGGGCCGGTATTATAAAACTTAACTGAAAGTTATCTTTAACTTTAACTGACAGTTAAACTTTTGCTCAAAAATGTCGGAATTATAAAAGTCTCATTTCTATCATAGACAAGAAATACTGTGATGATTTCTATGAAATGGGGAAGGAAATAATTTAAGATTCTGTAATAAATCTAACCACCAATTTTGGGTTGTAAAAGCTGGACTTTGGAAAAATACCCCCTTTCAAAATATGATCGGAATAAACAAATCCTTTATTGACAAATATTCGCACTATGTATCAGGGAGCTTAATGGATTGTAGTTTCCATAAAAATAGAATTACTGATTTGAGGGACAATTGCAATGATCAATTTTGAATTCTTATACTTTTTGCAATATGCAAGGGATGTTTGGGTATTTATTCGGTAACCTTACTAAAAAAACTACGTCCACTAATGAATATATTAGAAATGAAAGCTTAAAAGGAAAAACTTTGGCAATAATGAGATACATTCAATTCAGGAATTATTGAATAATTACAATAAAATTTGTCCAAATCCAATTAGGTACAGAATTTTTTTTACAAATACTTCAATTTTCACCAACGGGCAAGTATTTTCAACTGACACTGGGACAACACTAAATTTTCAAAAATCGCATTCAATTAGAGAATATGGTAATGTTTTGTGTGGCTCCGGGTTATCGAGCCCTGATATCTAGAATTTGTACACAGTTACCAGTTTGGCCATTATTGTAAGAAAAGTATCCATTGCAATTGTGATGATTTCCTTTCATCTTAAAAGTTAAATAATGTGTATAAATTATTATGCTTCATTACGCCTTTACAACTTTTATCTGTTATATAAGGCACCGAAAAGAATAAATGCCATTGATTTTTTTTTCATTTACATCTTATAATAGTTGAACAGAAAGAGTTACTGATATTTTCATTACAATAATATGCCATGATGAACTCTCGAGATTGGATTCTTACTCGAGTGAGGTTTATAGCAGGCATTTTGATGTAAATAGATAATAAATATGCAATTTTCCATGGGACATTTCTGATAATACAGTCAGTATAGTTGATTTGTGAAAACCCCTAAAATCTCCAGCAACTATCAAGAAAGAACAAGATGCATAAACTCTGCGTGTAGCAATACATTTGCATCACCATGAATATGTATTCCATTACAGGCGTACAGTGTCCAGATAAGCGAAATCGGTTTTTGAATTCTGTTTCTTCCCATAAGTTCAAATGGTTCAGCCGATTTCTGAATATCCTTTCTCAACAAGGATATTCAACAATTTTCATGGCATCATCGTCATAGTCACTTAAAAGTTCATCAAAAATGAAGTGAATATCTCTCAACGAGGATGTTCAATAATATTCATGTCATCTTCGTCATCGTGAATTAAAAGTCCTTTAAAAATGGTGTGAATATATCTTGCCAACATGTTTCCGAAAATATCATAACAGCAAACAAATCGAGGTTATATTCCCCTTATGTCAGCCGAAAAGACAGAGAATCTGTGGAAAAAAACGATTTAACTTCAACTTTAACTATAATTGATACCCAAACCACCAGATAAAGATAACCCTGCAAATCTAACTTTAACTGGAAATTACTGCTTAATTTTCAGTTAAAGTTAAAGATAACAGTTAAGTTTTATAATACCGGCCCTATTATTATGTTAGTGACATAAGAAGCGTAACATTCAGAAGAAATAACATTGCAAACTTAATTTTTTCCCAGCAGATTCAAAATTTTGAAAGTGATTTTTAGTTATTGCCCAGCAGTGGATTTGTGTTAAACCATAGTTATCTATTTTGCAAAGAGTGAAATTATGGCCTTTATCGAAATATTCGTTGGTCCTTTCGCTAATATGTAATGTGAATTGTACAGCAACGATATTCTTGCATGTGCGTCGAATATGGAAAAATGCTGCAAATTTTTTACAATGGGTCATTATTTTCTCAGTTGAATAACCGAACACCATTGATTTCTTAAATGAAACTTTTATATTATTTATACCTCATTGGTTTTTCACAAGCACAAACACTCGATATGTAGTGAAATTTGGTAATCAATCTTTTCATCTACTTTTAGATATAGGATTCTGGATGAAAAGTTAACCGATTATTTCACTGAATTCCAATCTTAGAACCGAATGCGATGAAACATTTTCGGGATTATTGAAATTTTTTTTGGCACGCTGTATACTATTCATAAATCATTGGCTTTTCATCCAAAAATTTGCAGCGTTTTTCTTTATAACTCATGGACCAAAGTTCGGAAATTATCCGTTTGAAAAAAATTTTTAGGTTGAGTTATGCAACTGTAATCAACGTTGAGAGATGAAATGTCGGTGGTAAGTTTTCGAGAAATATTTTTTTTTCTCCAACCACTTATTTTGAGCACTTAGACTACGCCGATCCTGCTGAAAAGCTTGGGGGATCAATCTCGAGCGACACACGATTTTTCTACTAAGTTTCACGGATTTCGGTTCAGTACTCTCAGAGAAAAGCCCGGACAACGGACGGCATACGGACGGTTTTTTTATTGGTTCCTTCAAATCTACATACTTCAAAATGTTAACTGTGAAATTATCAGGGGGGGTAATTTTTTCAGGTAGATCACTGAGGTTTATAATTTGATTTTATCAAATAATAAACCAAAACGAAAGTATAGCTACACAAAGAAGACCAACTATGGTTAACCGAGGCGTACCAAATAAAGTGCTAGACTGTTGCTAGACGAGAATCATACATCCCGATTGGAGCGTTTGAACTCTTCTAATATCGTTCGCGATTAGCGCTGCCTTTAACTGTGGACCACTGTTGTCAACGTTTGATTCGGTACAGAAAATGGCTGCAGTGGGAGGCAGAATGGCACTATGTCGTATTTAGCGACGAATCACGGTTCTATCTAGGTATACACGATGGCTGTAGAAAGGTAAGACGGCTCCGTGGGAAGCGACATGATATTGTGTTTGTCGTTGAAAGGCATGTACACAGAACTGTGAGAGATATGCTTTTATGGCAGTCTAGGCGTCCTTTTTCAGCAAGACAACGCGCCTACCCATATTGTTAGTCGAACTATGGATTTTCTTCAATGAGCAGAATATTCTGAAAATGTAAATGTTTCATTCTGATATCCTTTCCAGGTGTTATAGTTCTGATGTCACTTACTAAAGTACATTGAGTCTTTGCACAAAACAAAGACCATTTTCTACAATGGAGGCTTTTTTAGAGGCTGGTTCGTTTCGTCGAACGACAGCCTTCTTCAATAATTTTATTTTCAATACTTTCAGCCAGTTTGTACGCTTGTGAGACCCTTTAGGAGTTGACTTGAGTTTGGAAAATCTCTTTACTTCTGCTTATCTTGAGATTCATGAATCGAATATACGTCACATTTCTTCATCTTATACCGAAGAACCGAAGTATATTATATGAGAGCATAATATCATAAAAGGAATTGTATGCAATTCACATGCCTACATACTTTATATTCGATTCAAACATGTATTCAGTGCTTCAACGAAAACTCAATCTTGAATGAGGCTCTCTGAGTAACAAAGAGTAGCTGTCGGTTTCACAAATCTTTTGACTTCTGATCAACTCGTTGATTAAGGTTTGCATTCGATGGTTGGGTTGAAAATGAACTGAAATCGAGCACAGAATTCACCGTTGACTGACAATCAAGCCCTTTATCTGGCAATCAAAGTTTTGTGGAACCGGGTGTATGTACTCCATTTGGAATATGGTAATATGAACAGTTCGTGTTCTTCGCAATATTGAGATTCTAAAGATATATCATTTTTCTATAATCCATCATCACAACAAAAATTCAGTAGAAACCAGAATTACTGTTATGTGAATAAAAAAAATTTCTTCGATTTAAATTTGTAATGAACCAATTAGTGATGAATTTTATTCAATGAAAAACATTTGGTGAAGGTATTGAATGGGACAGAGGAACCAAAGATTATGTTTATGTCTAAACATTGGATTTGAATTATCTGCTGGAGATGCTGAAAATATTCACGAAAGATTCCTTAAATGGCAATAGGGGTTGAGTGATACGTTATTTGAAAGAACTTTTTATTCCCTACATTTTGGCACCAATTTTTTCAAATTTGTGTTTATCGACCCGAAAAATTTTTGGTCATGAATGATAAACATTTAAATTTTTTTCTTTTTCTTTTATTTTCGTTTGCAATGAAATTCGTCTCAATTCAATTTGTTGAAAGAGGCAAAGTGATTTCTACATAAAAATTACTCCCCCTCGATAATAAAATTGACGTGTCCTAGCGATTTTATGAAAACTTAACCCGTTTCGATATAATAAGGGTGGGAAGTTTTCAAATTGACACCCTGTACGTGGTGAGGTTCAAGACTAAATTTTTTGCTGAGGTTAGATTATTCGTTTGCGTACCTAATATTCGACTTTGAAAATAAAATATCAGCCAATTCACACCATGAGGATAAGATGATTACCATCAATCTCAAAACAATACGAAAGGGGAAAATACATTCAGAAAAAAAATCTTAAATGGAGCCTCGACATTATGTGGTATAAATTTTCGATTTGGAGTGGCCCCACAGGAATAAGTCGAGAGGGGACATATCTGAAGATCTGACTGGCCATTCTGTACGAATTTTTCCCTCCAGCATTGTCGTAACTCGACAGATTTGTCCCCAGATAATTAGGGAATACGGCCCTGTGCGGCCACCTGCATTGGTTTCACTTTTCGAGCGAGCTTAGGCGGTTCGCCCTTCAAGTGGTTTTGTGCGTTATTATAAACATAGACATATTTAGGGCCAATTGCACCGTATTACAAAACCATAGATTAAGACCATAACCAAGGTTTAGGTAAAAAATTATCTTGCACCGTCACGTAATCCACGTTCAATGGCCTTAACTGACTATTAAATTTAAACCCTGGAATTTGGGGGCTCAAAAGAAGGATTAATGGTAAGCTTCGGAATCTAACCCTACTTTCGAGCGATTTCGTACAAGTTTGACATTTTTCTGGACGTAACCTCCAGTTTGTTTACGTTTTTTTTGTTTACATTGGACATTGATGGAGAACTCCTACGAGTTGATAATCAAATTTTGTTTAAAAGTGGTTGAATTTCAGATGATATTTATGAAAAATGATATAGGGAGAAACTGGCATCAGTTGGCATTGATTCGTATGTTTTAAAGCATGAAGAATTAACACCAGTATTTCCACTGAGTTCGTAAACTTAATGGTATTTCTATAAGCCTTCAACTATTTGAAATGAAAAAGTTACAATGATATGCTCATTTATTTCCAAGAGCAAATAGCAGAATGAAATCGAAGACATATTTGGAATGAAAAAACATAGTTTCATGAAGATTCTTCAGTACTATTTCATTCAGTGATGTATTACGTGGAAAGCTATTATATACTACTTCATTATTGTGCAGGTGCTGTCTCTGTGCTATCATCATCTTATATTATATATTAACTGGACTCAAAATATAACTACAAACGAATTAATGTGAAAGAAATAGCATTCTCGTGTTAGACAATCTTCAAACGTACACCTTTGTCAATCCATCCATGATACTTCAATATTTATATAGAATACTTTTTATTCTGCGGATCCACATCAGAGTTTTCATTATCTTCGACCAAAAATTAACTCGATTCATAATATACTTATTACAAACAAAATAATTTAATAGAAAGTCTACTCTTAGGTGAGCCATTCCTTATCGGAAAGTTGTTTCGGATAAATCAATACTATTTATTTATTCATCTTACAAACGCCACGATTGTAATTCCATTCAGAAGCTTAAATCTTAAGATATTACAAAATATAAGTTTACTTGAGTATATGACTATAAATTTGAATAATGTTTAAAGCCTGATGCAGAAGTAAGAGCACAGGTCTGTGGTAAGAGATCCCTAGTCTTAAAGATAATAAACAAGTCATATGCAATATTTTTATGGAAGCTATAAAGTCTGTCATATATATTTTTTCGTTGGAATTTTCAATAGATGCATCTTGATTTTTCATAACTTATGGAAATATGGTAGTAATAACCCATAATAATGGGTTTCATCTTTTGAATTAAAATATTTCTTCAATTAGGGTTAAAATAAACAACATGAAGCTAGTCACAAGTACCAATTCATGAGAAAGTAACCAGATTTGTAGATTAATTTTAATCTAGTTACATTCAGCCTCGGTGCAAGCCGAATATTTAAAGCAGAGTTTAATAAGTTTATCGTCGCTTAACTAACTGTAGCTTAAGACGAAAACGGTGCAATTGGCCCTTAGGCATGTAAGTTTTATCCTTGGGGATATTTGAAAATTCCAGACAAAAGTCAGTCGGGATCGGAATTCGAAACGATGAGCTTAAGGTCGAAAACGCCGAGGCTCGGCTCAAATATTTAAAATAGGTTTTTTACGTTTTTGTTCATAATTTCACACGATCCATTATTTCGTATCGGCAATAGTCTAGTATATTCATTTTACAACTAGGAATCGAATTAAAGTGTGTTTTTCTTTAACCGTTTAGTTTGATTCAGAAAACTTTCGAACCTCCTGGACGCCAGATCCTAACGGTAGGACTTCGGCGGGGAATTCACAACAAGCATTGTCTCTTGGAAATTGGTAACCATCTTATTCATCAGGTTCATTGGGTGGTATTTCAATTTCAAAGTAGAATGATTATATCATATTCAAAAGGAAAGATCCTTTTTAATAACATATCTCACGAACAATCTTTCCTCGTCAAATTTTTGGGGTCAGGATTGCCGCGAAGAAGAGTAAAATAATATGATGATGGATTTTATGTATGAGAATAAAATTGATGGGTCCCAGCGATTTTCCATGCAAATATTGATTTTATACTGAAAAATACCTCTGTTTCCTTTCCAATGTGACAATCTGTATATTCAGGAACTGAACAGGAGGTATACTGAAAGAAATTTAGTATTTAACACATATTGAAGAGAGTGATTATGGTAATCTTTATCTTGGTTTATGGAGAACTTTCTCTGCGCCAAAATGAAAAAAGATTTTAGTGCTAAACCTTCCGTAGCCTAAGCCAAAGGAAAGACTGAGGCTTGGATCGCAGGTAGAGGCAATTTTTTGAAAGGTCACGTCTTATTTCAATAGAAAATTACAATATTGAAATTACCCGAAGCATAGATGGATTCTATGTTAAGTTTTAAGTGTAAAGAAGTACTTAAAGAAATTCATATCTTAAATTTTCAACTCACACCTATGACGACTTTTTCAGAATCAACTAGGATGTTCGTGCCTCTGTTTACGTTTCTTGTATCTCCGATTGTATGTGTCCCTTCGGTTCCATGAAACAGCACACGGATTGCTTGAAAAATGAATTATCCTGAGATAATATAATGAAAATATAACTCAATGAAATATAAACTATACAGGGGGTTCTAGTGTAAGATACTGATCACCACGGTTGTGATACTTTCGATAATTTCAAAACACTCGAAATATACCATTGTCCTAAGCCTTTTAACAACTTTTGAGCTAAAGTGTGGTCAAGTATCTTTGTTTTATCAGAACATTAATATATTCCTCCATATTTTATTAAATTTTTCATCACAAACTCTCTGAGCTCCAATAAATGCCTGATGTAGAAGAAATTTTAAAGTGAAAACTAGATAGATACTTCCGAAAATATTATGTATGCCTCTGCATTTCTAAAATGAACATTTCTGTACATTTCATTCATTCGGGGTAGATTTAATAGTTTTTTTTATGTCATGTTTTTAGACATGTTCAACTTTTGATAGAATAAATATATGTATAAATAAATCATGCAAAAAACATATAGATTCTAGCGAGCGCCCTCTCTCAGCTCTTACTTAAGTCGCGCGCGCAGTACCATCTTGCGTCTTAATTATCCTACGTTACCACCTGTAACGCTTGGCCAACATCATCGGTCAACGTACAGGGGGCGCTAGCGCGCACGCTCTCCCGGTTGGATCCTCTTAAGATCTCGGAAATACGCTCATCCCCAACGGTCTGGTACACTCCCTTGTGTTCCTCACAAGGGGTGTCCGCTCACGTAGGCATGTAAACGGCTTAGTTTGGTGCATGCCCTGACGAGTTCCCCCAAACTAAGCCGGGACGAAACGTGACACTTCCCCAAAGAGGTTGAAGCTACCTCGCAAACCTTCAAAAGCTTCAAGATATTCATTCACTAGTAAGCCATTCAACGTGAAAAATAGAATATAAGGAATTACTTTGTTTTTATTACTATCTTTTATTAAAGGTTTCACAACGACCCAAGTTTCGTAGTAGGTACTAAGGTACTTCTACATTTTCAATCTGGTGTACTGCATGTTGTGTAACAGAGATATTGCAGTGCCAAATTTGTGTGACGTTATTACAGCAAACGTTATTTTTGACATCTAAGCATGACGTTCATTCCATTGTCGTTTCAGGTCGCTGTATCTTCGATGTTGCAGTTGGTACAGCACTCAGAGGCCAAAGTTCATTTCAGCATTTTCAAAGTAGCTGCCAAGTTTCATCACGATCGAGGTACTATTTTCCGAGTCATTCCGAAAAAACAACGATATTAAGAAAAAGACAGCGAAATTTGACATATTTTTTTACAATATCTTCGAAAATTCTCATTTTATCGAACTGAAATTTGGTACACTTCTGTGAAATGAGAAGCTCAAGGTACTACCGGAATTATCGCACATGTAATGAACAGCTTCCAAGAAAGAAAAGTTTTTCGAAAAATTTTTTTTTCAGAACTTACTGACAGTACGATCTCAACGAAACTCCCCAAAAAGTTGTATGTCCTCATGCTCCAACTGGCCGCCAAGTTTCAATTCAATCGCTTCTGTAGTTCTCGAAATATCAGGGAAGTTACCTCAAAACTTCAAATGGCTATAACACCGGAATCGTTACACCGATTTGCCCATATTAACAAACTTAACCTTCGTATTTCGAAATGCAACCAACCATGATATTTTCAAGTCGATAGATTCCGACATGTCGTCAGGCAAGACATGTCAACATGTCGTCAGGCAAGACAGATGTTCCGATTGTTAACTCGCGTGATTCTCAGTTGAAATGTAGTGAATGTAAATATACCGTTGTCAAAAGTGGTATAAAATGTAAAATCTGTTACAATATTTTCCATCGTAGCTGTGCTCAAAAATCTAAGAAGTGTTGTGATGAAGAACTAACCTTCTCACTTCCCGAGTTATCTAAAATGGAAGATTCATCCCATGGAAGCGAGACTATCAACGTTAACATGGAGATCAGTGACAAATCTACGAAACATGAATTGTTGTTAAAAATAATTCACGAGTTAGAAGAGAAAAACCGTTTGTTGGAGGAGAATAATCAGTTGCTGAAATTCAAGATTTCTGTGCTGGAAAAAAATAAGAATGATACGGATATTGTACGAAGTGAAGATCCTGATAACATACGACGTGAACGGATTATCATAACAGATAACGATATAATTCAAATACCAAAAAATAATACGGTGCGCACGTATCCCCGGCGTACTGCAGTCGATCAGGTTCTTCCTACGCATATGCAATTGTCCATCTCTGGCGCATCTGTCGCAGATTCGAAGGGAAAGGTAAATAAACAGACCATGGAGGAAGATGGGAAATCAGGAACTACCTATTTCGAAAGAAAATATTAATTCGAACTCGATTGTGACAGAAAGTGATGATTGGAAACAGGTTGGTACTAGAAGATCTAAGAGAAAGTCTCGTCCAGCGCTAGTGGTCGGATCAAGTACAGAAGCTGACTCGGTAGAAGGAATAGAGAAGGTTAAGGCCTATCATGTTTCGAGGTTGAAACCAACTACAACAGCTGAAGATCTTCAGAAATTTTTAAGTAAAAACTTTTCGGATGTCAAATGCGAACCATTGCAGTCTAGATATTCCGAGATTTATGCTTCATTTAAGGTTATCATTCCAAGCAGTGAATCAGAGAAAATTCGGGATCCAAACAATTGGCCCAATAATGTCAGTGTCCATCATTTCTTTCGGCGACCAAAAGGATTTAACCAGACAGCGTGACATCAGAAAAATTCAAGATTATTCAAGTCAATGTTCAATCTCTCAACAATAAGATTGAATGTCTGGAGCTACTACTGGAATGTCATCGTCCTTTGGTGGTGAGCATTGCAGAACACTGGGGTACAGTGGAAAGTATATCAACGATGGCTTTGGATGGGTACTATCAACCAGCTTCGTTTTGTCGTCAAAATCGTGAGCATGGTGGTACTGTGATTTATGTGAAATGTGGGTTTCCAGTGACTGAAATAGATATTTCGAAATACTCCGTTGAGTTTCACTTTGAAGTGTGCGGAGTGAAGTTTTCATTAGGAGGAAAGAGGTACATTGTAATTAGTGTATACAGAGTTCCTAAGGGGGATATTTATCTGTTTTTGGAACGACTTGCTTTTGTTATTGCTCATTGTAACCAAACTGCAAATGTTACTTTTATCTGTGGAGATATGAATATCAATTATCTCTATCCCAATTGTTCGCATAAACCCCTTCTGAATGATCTGATGCAATGTTTCGATTTGAAAGTCACTTCTATGGCTCCTACAAGAGTTTTTACTAATGCCAAAGGTATTACGACTTCATCTAAATTAGATTATATTCTGACCAATGCTTCTTCTGGGTTGTATGAAACTAACGTTTTTGAAGGTTTTTTGGGTGATCATAAGGTTTTTTCACTTGATTTCATGGTGAAGTTGCCTATTGCGGAGGAGAAGTTGGTTGATAATACTATAGTCAGGCAAATAAACTCTGAAACGTTAGCAAATTTAACAGCATTCATTTCAACTATAAGTTTTTTGGATGTATATAATTGCACCAATATTGATGATGCTTTCATAAGATTTGCACAAATAATACAACATTGTTTGGAAATAAATTGTCCATTAATCCTACCTAGAAACTCCAACCAAAATAGAAAAAAGTGGATCATTAATGAAGTAATAGAAGCTAGCAAAAGTTTGAAAAATTTGGATTGGTTAAACAAAAACTTGAAGACCTACGACTCTTATCTTACCTATAAAAAGGCAAAATCTGATAGAACAGTATGGAATATAGTTAACGGTATTACTGGGAGAAAAAGTGGTATAAAATCTGCATTGGAAATAAATCATTGTAATAAGAAATATACACAATCAAGAGATATTGCTAATCTATTCTCAGATCATTTTGCCACGGTTGCTAAGAGAAGTCTCCAGACTTATTATGGTAATGTCTTATCATCTTCGTGTACAACCTCTGTTCTGCTAGGGAGCACTTTCTTTTTTTACCCCGTTGTAAAAGAGGAAATTGTTAGTACTGTGGTAGCATTTAAGAATAAAAAGAGTACTGCTATAGATGGGGTAACTATGTCCATCTTAAAATCTATTGTGAATAATGTTGCTGATCATCTAGTATATATCATCAATTTTTCAGTTACAACTGGTAAATTTCCTGATCTCCTGAAGGTGGCATCTGTGATTCCTGTTTTAAAAAAAAAGATCCTTGTAACATTTATAATTATAGGCCTATCTCAATATAAAGTGTTTTCTCAAAACTTTTTGAAAAAATTGTATATAATAGGATGATTTCGTTTTTGTCTCGTTATAAAATTATAACCGACTGTCAGCATGGTTTTAGAGAAAAAAGATCTACTCAGACAGCAGCATTTTCATTAGCTGAATTCGTTTATAAAAAATTGGACGAAGGAATGTTTGTAGCAGGTATATTTTTTAACTTGACACGAGCATTCGATGTTATAAATTTCGAATTTTTAGAAGTAAAATTATATAATATCGGTTTTCGTGGTATTTTTCTCCAATGGGTGATGTCATTTTTGCGAAACCGATCAATTTTTGTTAAAGTTGCAAATTGTTGGTCTGAAAAACAAGACCTCCATTTTGGGGTACCTCAGGGTTCGAGTTTGGGACCATTACTGTTTTTACTTTTTATAAATGATCTACCGAATTACATAGATCCTGAAATTTTAATAATTTTTGTTGATGATACTTCAGTGGCGGTCTCAGCTAGAACACTGAGTGACCTATCTGAAATTTGTAATTCACTGATATTGAAGTTTTTGGATTGGTGTAAACTGAATTCTTCAATTCTAAACTTGAATAAGACTGAATGTATTCGCTTCAGTAATAGAATGAGTGATTGTGAACCTTTAATTGTTGAATGCTTGAACCATGAGATTGTTTCGAAAGATAATATAAAATTTCTAGGTGTATACTTAGATAGCTCTCTGAGATGGAGCGATCATTGTGATTTTGTTTGCAAGAGATTAGCCAGCTCTTTTTATGCGATTAGTAGAATTAAGTACACACTGCCTAGACAGTCAGTTATGAATATTTATTATAGTTTAGTTTACAGTTTTCTAAATTACAATGTAATTTTGTGGGATAATTCTATTGATTCTAATAGGGTGTTCATCATGCAAAAAAAGAATTGTTCGACTAATTTTCAATTTGAAACCTAGGGATACCTGTAGAAATGTATTCAAGAAAAATGAAATACTTACTTTGCCTTCTCTGTATATACTTAGGACCCTATTGTACTTGAGGGAAAATGAATATTTGATGGTGAAGCTTTCCAGTTTTCACAACTACTCTACAAGGAATATAACAACACTTAGCATTCCTTTTCATAATACCGCGAAGTTTGAAACTAGTCCTCTGTATCAGGCAATCATATTGTATAATCATCTTCCAACTAGGATTAGGCTGTTAGACATTAAACTATTTAAGAAAGTGGAAAAAAGTAACCTTGTTCGGAAAAGTTATTATACTGTGGGGGAATTCTTGGGTAATAATGCCTTTTGTGGGGAATAGTATCTGTTCTTTTCATTTTTGACTTGTCCTATACATACTTGTATGTCTCGAAGGATTAATAAAATTCTATTCTATTCTATTCTATTCCTTCGTTCGCCCGTAATAATCAGTGAGTCCAACTTAGTCGTTTGAGACCATTGTCGGCTCAAAATTAGAAAATTACAGACATTTGTACGAAACGGTAGCACGCTGTTCCCCAGAACATGCGCGCAAAAAAAAATCTACAAAAGCACTGCCGAGAAGGCAGCAGCTTTTGCGCGCATGTTCAATGTAAAAGACCGCTTCGGCAACGAATTTGAACTAGCGCGCGAAAGCTGCTGCCTTCACGGCAGTGCTTTTCTAGATTTTTTTTCGATAAATTACTGGACTTCAATTCGATCTAACCTGTACTTTTGGAAATATTGGAAAAATAGAAATTTGAATGGGTATATCTACGGAATCATTTGCCCAATATTTCCAAAAATACAGATCAGATCAAATTGAAATCCAGTACTTCATCAAAAAATTACAGTTCGAAGGTTCATACAGAAAATAAGAAAATCACAGAAATTTGGTTTCAAATTGTCCTAATGACACGATCATCACGAAATTCGGCATAAAATTGTCTTTCAGTATATTCAAACTAGCTGCGAAGTTTTATCAGGATTGAATCAGTATTTCTCGAGTTATACCGAAAAAACGAACGATATCGAGAAAAAAACCTCGAAATTCGACATATTTTTTCCCGATATCTCCAAAACTTATATGTGATCGTATCGAACTCAAATTTGGTACACTGCTGTGAAATATGAAGCTCAAAGTCCGAGAGGAATTTTTTTCTGGATATGATAAACGGTTATCGGAAAAAAAATGTTTGGAAGAAAAATTTTGAAAAGAAATTTTTTCAAAATTTACTGACAGTATGATCCTGACAAAATTTGGCTCAAAGTTGCGCGTCGTTATACTCCATCTTATTGCCCAGTTTGAATTCAATCGCCCAGGTAGTTTCTGAAATAAAAAAAAATAAATTCAAAATTTCAAGTGGTCATAACTCCGAACCTATTCGATCGATTTTGCCCATTAACGAACTTAACCGCGGCATTTCACCGGATTCGTCATCAGTCAGTCCAATCTAGTCGTTGGAGACCATTTTCGGCTCAATCATAGAAAATTAAAGACAATTGGACGAAACGATAGCACGCTGTCCCCCAGAACATGCACGCAAAAAAAACTAGAGAAGCACTGACGTCAAATTAGCAGCTTTTGCGCGCATATTCAAAGGATATGACCTCTTGGACAACCAATTTGAACTTTGATTCGATCGTGCAAAGTGTTTATTGATAGTGCTCGTTCGGTTTTCGTTGAAGCACTTGATGATAGCAAATAGGTATACAACATGGAAATTCGAACATCCGGATCGTACCTACTAATGATTTCTTAATGACCACTATGCTCTGCTGAGCGTCGAATGGTGTGGGAATGTTCAGGTGATAACGGTGGCTGTGAGGCTCATAGGTATTATAAGTGATCTGGAAGGTCTGCACAGCTGACTCTGATCCATAAAAGTTCAAATTAAGTCCTTGAAAAAAATTATGAATGAACAATTATGAGAATAAACCTACATAACACTCCCCCTCCCACTTGAAATGCACTCATTACAATACTTATAATAGAATTGGTTCATTGAGAAGAAATCCTTGGCTAATAATAAACATAAGGACGAATACAGCACTTTGTCGATCGTATTCCTTCAATTATATAGAACACACTAATCGAGGGATCGGAATATGTCAATAGAAACATCTATTCACTCTTGGAGCGACGTTTCGCAATTTTATTGTTGCTTTTTCAAGCTCTCGAATTCAATGATGTTCTTCTAGTTCATCGCGAACTGATCGTACGTCGCTGTTCGCCGATTATATATTGTTTTTACGATCAGCTCGTGATGAACTAAAAGAACATTGAATTCGAGAGCTTGAAAAAGCAACAACAAAGTTGCGAAACGTCGCTCGAATTCAACGATGTTCTTCTAGTTCATCGCGAACTGATCGTAACAACAATACATAATCGGCGACCAGCGACGCACGATCAGTTCGCGATGAACTAGAAGAACATCATTGAATTGAAGAGCTTGAAAAAGCAACAATAAAGTTGCAAAACGTCACTCGAAGAGTGAATAGATGTTTCTATTGAAATATTCCAATCCCTCGATTAGTATTTTCATATAAGGACGAATATCTGTCGATTAGTCAACAAATATTGCGTCTTGATTTACACTAAAGAATCGCCGTCCAAGCAATTCGGTAATTGTAGTTTCACGGTTGTTACTGATCATCAGATCGACTAACCTTGGAACCCCAGAGAAGATTGGATACCCACTGTTGAATGAAATACTGCGATATGAATAATAAACAGTGCCATCCCAGGAATATCAACCCAACCAGGGCTGGGCAAAATACATGCCTGGCTTAATTGAAATACAAATTACAAAATACTTTCTCGCAAATATTTGAAATACGAAATGCAAAATACTTTCAAGTCGGGTATTTGAGATATAAAATACAAAATACAGTTTTTTAATTATTTGCATTTGAAATACAAATTACAGAATACATTCAGGTGTTACGTAAAATGTGAAAAGAGTACAACTAATTCAGCTCAGCTATTTTATCGCTAAATAAAGAATTTCCTTTCAGAAACACAAGATTTTTGAATGTAGTATCAGACAAACAGCCTCTTGTTGGGAAATGAATAACACCTGCTAAAGAAAACGATCTTTCTGCAGGTCCTGATGGGCAGAAACTTGTGTCATTGTATAAAGACAACAATGCTTGTGTTATATTGAATGAACACATTTTTTATGTTAGGATAATGTTCAAGGATGGTAAGCTCTTTGCTCTAATCGTTTTTAGAAGTTGACTAACTCTAACTCCATGATGGAATGACCATTGCGCAGGACCTTTTGTTCCTTTCCATTTGCCGAAAATATGATTGCTAGCAAAAGAACAAGATGAAGCAGATGAACGTCGCGCCATCTGAAGGGAGATTCAGGGACTATTTTCTGTAGAGCGCTCAGCGCTAAATGTATTTGTTCGAAAGTATTTCGAAGACAAAAGCATCGAAATACAAAATACAAAATACTTCAGCGTCAGGCATTGGAAATACCAATTACAAAATACATTTTCAAGAAGTAATTGAAATGCAAATACAAAATACGTATTTGTATTTTAAATACGTATTTCAATTACAAGTAATTGAAATACTGCCCAGCCCTGAACCCAACCTTCGAGTAAAGAATACCTTGATCGATGTGCATTGTAGTGCACTTCCAGTTGTATTCTGTGACTTCCATTATGCCACACAGTACAGAATATAATATGTGCTTCTAGTTCTCAAGTTGCTGACGTAACTTTTGTATGCACATAAGCACACCATTTTATTGAATCATTGTTTAAACTTTCAGCACAGCATTTTGGCTGTAACGACAGTGCAGCGCAGCCCCGCGCATCGCCACTGACACTACGGACACTAGGCGTTCGCGCACGAGCAGCGTGCGCGCACATTTGCTCACCTTTGAATACAAGGTTTTCCCAAGTGAGATTTCACTTTCGCGAAGGATAGAGAATTTTTGCCCTCTTCAGCGGGAACGCTATAATGAATATCGTGAAGAGCAAGATTTTTTTCGTCTATAAGTGCAATGTAGAATATCATTATGTACATTCCGAACATGGAAATAAGAACCATGAACCATTGTATGAAGAAAAAATCTAGGAAAGCACTGACATGAAGTCAGCAGCTTTTACGCGCTTGTTCACATTGCGAAATGGTGAAATTTCAATGAAATATAAAAATTTTCCGAAAAAAATGAAAAAAACTTTCCGAATTTTTCCATGGATAATTCTTCTTATTGACATTGTCCATCTTCCAACCGAGTTTCATTTCGATTAGATAAATATTTTTCGAGTTATTGAAAAAACAAAATTTCAAATGGCTGTAGCACAAAAACCATTCGGCAGATTTGACCCATATACGGACTTAACCGAGATATTCAGGATCTTAACCTAACCTGAAAATCTCAAGACTTTAGGTCTCTTCATTTTAGAGTTACAGCCCACACGGCCGGTCGGGCGGACATAATCAATTTTGACCCCAGATTCTTCATCAGTGAGTCCAACCCAGTCATTTGAGACCAATTTCGGCTCAAAATTCGAAAATAACAGACCTAGTGACGAAATGATAACACGTTGTTCCCCAGAACAAGCGCGTAAAAAAGCTGAACTCACCTTTTATTTTTGTAGGTTTATTGAAGTTGCAGACTACGAGTCCAACTATTTTGCTTCCAACGACCACTGGTAAATCGCTTGTAATTTCTAAAGAACAACTCATCAGGAAAAAGGAATATCATTGGTTTTCGTGACAAATATTCAACCTCGCCATTTTTCGGAGACATTAATTGAAAACGTCAATGAAAATTTGACTGTTTCAAACTCAAATCTGTCTGAAAAATTCTAACGAGCAGTGACGTGAAGTAGGATATTCAATGCATCTTGGTTCAAATACTCTTCAAACTGAATAGCGTTGTTTCTTGAGTTATTGAGGAAATGATAATGATACTGATGAAATGCCAATGAGATTTTACATATTGAGTTCTTTCCGAAATTAGAAATAGGATCTAGCTGAAATTGGGAAAATATCAATAATTATCGACTGCAAAGTATCAGCTAAATTTCATAGAAATCTCAAAGATATTTGCCGAAATATTCTCACGACCTTTTGTACTAAGCCGGTTTTCTTCAACAAAAGTTTCAACCTGATCGCATTGGTACTTCTTGTGATAATGGAAGTCATAATCCCAATATTTCTAATGAGTATAATTACGAAATCGTTGAGCGGGTTTTGCTGTTCAAATTCCAAAACTATCCTGGAAATTTCATACTTGCTTTGAAAGCACAAGCACATACGGCCTGACAAAATTGAATTTGACCACATATTCTCCTTAGGGGCGTCCAATTAATATAGTAACCATGTCAGGTGCAGAAGTTCGAATAGACGACTTCGGCCCAAGTTGCCAACCCACAATTTACTTAGCAAGTTTACTTTCACTGGGGAACGGGAATTTCAGGACAAATTCGACATGATAAGGCTCACATTATTTATAAATACCCGTAAAACATGCCTCGGCTCTTCAAACCAGATAATTCCTTCCAAATATAGGTTTTTGTTAAGATCGTCCCCGTTGACTGAAATTTAAGTTGGGATTCCTGATTTCATGCAAACAATGTCAATTTTCATAGGATACGTTCCGAAAATCAACTCTGTTGTTTCGGTTGCCGATTTTCCGCTCCGTAAATATGAAATATTCGGATGGTTCCTGGAACAAGCGCGTGAAAAAGGTTATTTACGGAATCTGGTTGATGAAAATGCGGTCGATTTACTGTCAACAGAACGAATTTCTATGGTAAATATCCATAGCATAGAACAATCTATGTTTACTTTAGATTTGTTTTGGTTCCGAGTTCAGAACTGTACGGGACGGTCCTAGCACAGACCAACAAGACAAATCACTTCATCGTTTGCGGGAATCGCGTCTCTCCGACCTTGAGAAATATAACGATATAACCCCCCTCCTTCTTCCTCGAAAGAGCTGTCAAATTGAATACTTGATTTTGGAATATCTAAAATCGAAATGTAAAAATTTGTCAAGATTCAGGAATCACAAAATCAAAATCAGACTAAGATTTTTCGATGAAACCATTTGAAAAGAAAATTTCCAACACCAAAGCGAGTGTTTTGTCACACCTCAAACTCCTGTAGAAGAACTCTGTTGGAGTAAATGAAAAATTTGGAAAAATGTTATGGAAAACCCGTTTACCTTAATCAGAGAATCTTTGTAGTTTCACATCAAATGAGATTCATTTCAATATAAAATCAAATTATGAATAGACCAACTTTGTTCGATTCCAATCCTAGTGTTTGTGCAATCATAATATATACAATTTTATTAGACATCCCATCGTTTTAATTGAATAATGGAGGTTGTTATGCTTTTAATTCAGTTGCAATTCCTTTATATTATATAAAATGAACATTATGAATGAGTCCACCTAAGTTCGATTCCATTTCTTGTTGTATAATTAAAACATTTAATGAGGACTGTCATCATAAAATAGAACCTCAAAGATGATTAAACAATTGATTCAGTTGTAAAAAACTGTTTGGATTATATTCTTAAATGGAACAGATACAAAATTATTCATCAATTAATAGGATGAAAAATTCATTTCAGTTTGTTTACATGTTTATAACCTCTTCAAGCGAGTCCGAAAACGGCGAGAGTGACGTAATCCTATTCCTGCAATCTGATTGGCACCCCAAAGCACCCCAAACGCCTACTAAAATTCTTATTAGCTCGATTCAGGGTCATATCTGCGTTGACATAGATTTCCTAAGTAAATGACGCGAGTGGTTTATCTGGTTGATCTGTGGTCCTAGTTCGAAAATCATAGTCTGATTTGAATCTTGTGATTACTGAATCCCTGCAAATCCATTTAGGTATACATTTCGATTCAAGATATTCGCAAGAAGAGCTGTTTTGTTAAGCGGAAGAAATAAGTGTGGTTATGTCCGTTATTTTTCTCAAGGTCAGAAAGACTCGATTCCAGCAAAGGATGAAGTGATTTGTCTTGTTGGTCTATGCTAGAACCGTCCCGTACAGTTCTGAACTCGGAACCAAAACAAACCTAAAGTAAACATAGATTGTTCTATGCTATGGATATTTACCATAGAAAATCGTTCTGGTGACAGTAAATCGACCGCATTTTCATCGACCAGATTCCGTTAATAACCTTTTTCACGCGCTTGTTCCAGGAACCATCCGAATATTTCATATTTACGGAGCGGATAATCGGCAACCGAAACAACAGAGTTGATTTTCGGAACGTATCCTATGAAAATTTGACACTGTTTGCTTGAAATCAGGAATCCCAACTTAAATTTCAGCCAATCAGGGACGATCTTAACAAAAACCTATATTTGGAAGGAATTATCTGGTTTGGAGAGCCGAGGCATGTTTTACGGGTATTTATAAATAATGCGAGCCTTATCATGTCGAATTTGTCCCGAAATTCCCGTTCCCCAGTGAAAGTAAACTTGCTAAGTAAATTGTGGGTTGGCAACTTGGGCCGAAGTCGTCTATTCAAATTCAATGTATATTTTTGGAAATATTGGGGAAATTTCCGAAATTTTGCATAAAGTAGTATAATAATATTATATTCCTAAGTTGAATCTCTAAGGGATGTACTCAATCTGTATCATCAGTAAAACTCTGAAACCCTCAACATTTTAGGTAGACGGCAGTATTGTATTGGATTTGCCGCCGGATTCTTCATCTATGGATCCAACCTAGTCTTTTGAAACCAATGGAAAACTACAGACCGACACTTAGGGCTATTCCCTAACGTAAACATAAGATGAAACAATAAAATTTGTTTTAAACTATGCACGAACACTCATCATGCTGCATTTAAACCAAAGCTAATTCGAATTCACGAAAGAGTCCCAACAATATGGCATTCAATCAATGATTTATATTTTTTTCCAATCGACCGAGTGCGAAAGTTATCTTGAAAAGGTTTTTTGAAACAATTGGATAGCCAGAACATTGTGGAAAATGGTGGTTGCGCCAGAAAGGTAGGTGGAAGCATTGTTTAAATGGTGGAAGTTTCGGATGAAATGGTCTCTCATAATGTACGAGGATAATACATGAACCAGAACTGAGACGATAGTTATTTTGAAATGGGTTTAACAAACCATTTGAAATGCCAAGAGCCAACAAGTGTAAGATCATCGATTTGATCAACGCGTATCCATCATAAATTTACGTTGAAGAATGACTGTGTATCACTAGTCAGTCAACTTCTTTCCAGGAGGAATTTTTTCACCAAAGGCCTTCGTAATATTCCCAACAATTCCTCGTTAAGGTGAAATACGAGTATTCATTCTGCAACCAAACTAATGTAGTATCCTCGTTCGAGGAGGAAGGCCCTTAAACAATGGTATTATCATTGTTTAAGGAAACAATGGTATTAAATAGATCTAGATATGGTGGATGCGCTCTCCGTCCAAACCCGAATAATAATCTGTCTTGAGTTGCCGTCCAGAACTCTGAATGAAGACCATGTTCTTTATTCAAAGGTCCAGAATTACATGGCTCAATTATTGTTAGAATGTTAATATTATTATGGTTTCAAAGCGCATATTATTTCCTATCAAGTTTGAAATTTACTCTGTGTTATAGAGTATTAGCCAAATTAAATGATGAAAAACTTATGAGAAGGTGATCACTTTTCAACATACAACAGATGAAAAATATTTTCAGATTGCAGATTGTTTGCATATTCAACACTTCCCTGAAATTCAAATATTAAGGTTCTCACTGAAAACCTACCCATCGTTTTCTGTATATTCTGTTGCAGAAACTTTTCTATGCAGTTCTATGCCTCCTCCAAACAGTTGTCAATTTTAAATGTCACGACCTGTCATAACTTAGTCAAAATATGGCGTCGCTTGTAAGTAGTGTTTTGGTTGTTCTTTAAATTTGATTGTTTAGATTTAGTTCCGAAAAGTTCGTGTGGTTTTGAAGCAGATTATTGTGGAGTTTAGTAATGTGTATTATGGTTTCAAGAAGGTTTTCGTTCACAATTTGAAACGATATGGTAACTACTCGACAAATTCAGCTTCCTTCAAATAGAAAGTACAATATCAAGTGTTGAAAAAGGTAATTTATGCATTTAGTTTAATTGAAACGAAACATTTTGACATCTTCAGATTTCGCACGGTTTTCTATTTATTTTGGAATCCTTTCCAGGTATTTTATCAATAAGTGGTTCGTTTAAGGCACACCCAATTTGCATTGAGAGCTATCGTTATTATCATTATGTGGGCATTCTTTCACATCTTCATGAGTGCATATGTGTGTTGATTCGTAATAAGTGGGTTGTACGATATAATTTAACATCTGAAAATCATAGTTACGGAATTTGACTGTCACAAAGTTGCAGCTATAAATATATATATATATATGGAATCATTTAACACAATATAGCGGGTGCTCTGTTTTGCAATTATTACTGCCAAAATATTAATTGCAGTTTCATTCAATAGAAATGAGCCAGCTGTCAAACAACATCGAATTTGTTTGTTCCTTCCTTTGAATGAATAACAACAAAAAGTTGTTTTTATTCAGAGGTTTCTTCAGATCTTCAAGCCAATCGAATTTCGGTTATAATTGTCACACAAAATAATCCAAAACATGTATTGGACACGAATTGACATTTTCTTTATAAAATCCGAAACCCTTACACCTACTTGTCTATGTAAAAGAATACATTTATATGCTTCGGAGATATCATATATGAATTATAATAAAACCTAACTGATTTTCATATTGCCATATCCATACTCAATAACATCTTCTTCATTAAAATTTTACTTCGAAACCAGGTATGAAATACTGGGCAAGAATATCTGAGTGCAAATTACCCCGCAAAGTACTACCTACTTAGTTTTATTTCTCATTACCCAGCTTGAAAATATAATTCTAAAGCATGTATACCTATATATTAAGGCAAATACCTTTATTATTAAACATGTGGCAAATATAATATTTTCGTTCCTCGTCGTAGATAGGTATATGATAGGTTTTTCATATAAAAATACGCATTCGTTTCTTGTCTTGGTCTTGAAAAATTCGGCATATTCATTTTTAATTAAATTTTGCATTGATATAAGACCTTGACATCTAAGATTGTCAAGTCTGATTTATTTCAATTTTTGTTGCATTTGCAGTTTTATATTACTTATCAGCTTTTGCAACTTTAAGCGATTTCAAGCAATGGACCAAAAACTCCGGTTATAGTTGCGGTTATCCGAACTGACATAAAGGCAAAGGTAACTGAAACCGAAGCTCTTGGTTCATCGCTTTCTCGATCGCTTTATATTACATTATAAGAGGCTTGTGCATAATAGGTCATGTGCATGCATCTTCCAAACTTTTCAATCGATTATACCTATTCATAAAAAAAATTGGAAAAAAGAGAAATGCTGAAAGAACAAAATGAATTAAAATGTTCTAAGTAATCAAACTACCTACCTAATACTAATTTGAACTGTGGGCCATTTGGCAGGAACCGTATGACATTGTTTATGTGCAGAAAATGAATATTCATAAAAGGGTTCTGTGCATTGATATACAGGGTCTTTCACGAGGAACCTCACCCATATTTATACGGGAAACTACTGAACGTATTTTCATGAAATTCAGCACTTATAAGTATTTCACGATGCTGATGAAATCTAAAATATTTTCAAGGCGTGAGCACCTCCGGTTTTTCCGGAAATGACGTCAACTTCCGTTTTTCAAATTAGAACACCATTTTTTTATTGCAGAAATAGATTCCTTAGAAAATTTCAATTTATTTTGATGTAACATTTTTCAGTTTTGGTTGGAAAATTCTCTCTGAGCGGGAAAATTCGAAAAAAAAATCGAAAATAGAGCTCCGCTGAAACAAGAATAACTTCGAGGTTTTTGGATGGAAAATTTTCATTTTTGGGATTTTTCAAGATGTAAGATTGATGTATGCACTTTAAAAATCGAAATCGCTATTCATGATACAGGGGGTGAAAAAATCGCTTTCAAAGTTAGGGATGACAAAATTATATTTATTGCAGAAATAGATTCCTTAGAAAATTTCAATTTATTTTGATGTAACATTTTTCAGTTTTGGTTGGAAAATTCTCTCTGAGCGGGAAAATTCGAAAAAAAAATCGAAAATAGAGCTCCGCTGAAACAAGAATAACTTCGAGGTTTTTAGATGGAAAATTTTCATTTTTGGGATTTTTCAAGATGTAAGATTGATGTATGCACTTTAAAAATCGAAATCGCGATTCATGATACAGGGGGTGAAAAAATCGCTTTCAAAGTTAGGGATGACAAAATCGTGAAAAATCAGTTTTTTCAAATTAGAACCCCATTTTTTATGGCAGATATTGAATCTACGTTAAAAAATAATGTGAGTGTATGCATCACACCCTTGCCCTAAAATGGATATTTTCTGAGTTATTCACAAAAAACTGTTTTTCGTCTTGAATTTTCAGCTATTTCTTTTCCCTTCACGCCAAAAAGATGAAATTTTCAAGAACTGTTATTTGAACCATGCTGTAGATTTTTCACCCCTTCTTGAAACCGACTTCAAGTTACTATTAGGAAAACCATGGCAAAATCTCGCAGTTATAACTAGAGAAGATGGTCAAAGTTTTGACCGTTAATTTCTAGACATTTATTTATACGTCTCAGGAATGCTTCGTGCGTTGCTCTTCTTATTTCATCGGGAGGAAGAGATCTGCAAAAGTGTTTAAAAACCAAATTGAGTTTCAAAACTATGAATCTAAAAATCTAAACAAACCTGAACGCATTTCTGACTCGTTCTATGCAGTCCTCTTTATCAGTCAGGGGAGTTGAGTAGACAATATTTTTTTTCCTACCCCAAACATAATAGTCTAAAGGAGTTAAATCGGGAGAACGTGGTGGCCAAAGATGTGGACCATTGTTCGCCAACCATCGATCTTCAAATAGCCTGTAGAGGATATTTGACACATTGAGTGAATTGTGTGGAGGCGCGCCATCTTGTTGATACCATAAGTCATTATGGTTCTGTACTAGCGGCTCAATTATTTGAGTCAATATGTCAGAATATCTATCTCCTAAGGGAGAACATTCTTTAAATAATGCAAACATGTGTAGTGTTCTACCTTACCAGTTAAAGTCCCATCATAAATGTGAACATCGAGAATTGCATTATTTTTGATGGCGCAAAAAACATTGAAACTCCAGGTCTCTTGAAAGTTCCATTGTCTGAAGTGGTGGTTGTTCTCTTCATCCCAATAATGACTGTTATGCCTATTGAAAGAACCATTCTTTGTGAATTTAGATTCATCTGTCCAAATTATACAGTCCAAAAAGTTTTCATTCTCTTGAAATCGAATCATCATAGCTTCGCAAAACTCTGTTCTCCTGACGAAATCAGTTTCCTTCAAATGCTGTACCCTATTGAATTTATATGGGTGCATTTTATGTTTTTTTAATATTCTCCAAACACTCGATTGAGATAATCCCAGATCAATCTCGGCATCTTTAAGAGAATTTTGAGGATTCACACGAAAATATGCAAGAACTGTAATTTCGTTGTTCTCATCTTCTACTACACTTTTTTCTCTGTGTGTAGTTTTCTTAACGAAAGATCCGACATTTCTCAAGTTTGTCATGGTTCTGTTAATGGTATCTCTCGTTGGTCTGGGTCGGTCAGGAAACCTCTCAATGAACAGTCGAATCGTTCTATTTACAACTTTATTACATTCTCCATGAAGTAGAATTAGATTTAAATAATCTTCATTGGTAAAATTAGGCATAGTGATCGATTTTATAACTTAATACGAATTATCACCAAATTAATAGTAAACACAAAATGCTACTGAATAAAGAGGAATTTGGCAGATGTAATTAATGATATCTATCATTAAAAAAAAATAATGTAAAACATGGTAAGTTTTTGCATATGGTTCATAAGGAATTATTTATTTATCACTGGAGAGAAAACCTATGGCCGATTAGTTGAAATAAAGAGGTTTCCGATACAAATTCGAATCCAAATTCGCCATCTATTTAGGAACAACCTGTAACTTTTTTCTCTTGCATATTAGGGTAGTAAAATCTAAAACATGGTTTAAGTAACAGTTCCTGAAAATGTCATCTTTTTGGCGTGAAGGGAAAAGAAATAGCTGAAAATTCAAGACGAAAAACAGTTTTTTGTGAATAACTCAGAAAATATCCACTTAAGGGCAAGGGTGTGATGCATACACTCACATTATTTTTTAACGTAGATTCAATATCTGCCATAAAAAAATGGGGTTCTAATTTGAAAAAATTGATTTTTCACGATTTTGTCATCCCTAACTTTGAAAGCGATTTTTTCACCCCCTGTATCATGAATCGCGATTTCGATTTAAAAGTGGATACATCAATCTTACATCTTGAAAAATCCCAAAAATGAAAATTTTCCATCCAAAAACCTCGAAGTTATTCTTGTTTCAGCGGAGCTCTATTTTCGATTTTTTTTTCGAATTTTCCCGCTCAGAGAGAATTTTCCAACCAAAACTGAAAAATGTTACATCAAAATAAATTGAAATTTTCTACGGAATCTATTTCTGCAATAAAAAAATGGTGTTCTAATTTGAAAAACGGAAGTTGACGTCATTTCCGGAAAAACCGGAGGTACTCATGCCTTGAAAATATTTTAGATTTCATCAGCATCGTGAAATACTTATAAGTGCTGAATTTCATGAAAATACGTTCAGTAGTTTCCCGTATAAATATGGGTGAGGTTCCTCGTGAAAGACCCTGTATAGATTGATTGACGTTGATCTTCTAGTTCAGAAGATAGTGGAGCGCCTCACACTGTATATTTTAAACCTCGTATCGTGAAGTAGCTGCAAATTTCATAGAAATATGAGGGATAGAATATTTTTGCAAAAATTTTCTCACAATAAGATTACTTTATTTTTTATGAAGTTGCGCGTCAGTTTTATTCAACTAATTACGAAGTTTCAATCTAATCACCGATCGCATCAGTACTTCTTGAGGTATTGAAATAACCTCAAAATTGTCAGATTCTTTGGGTTTTCTAGGATAACCTCCCGGATGAATATTATGTTTGAATTAGTTCCTGAGTATTCCCAATTATCCTTTGAACCCAGTAAGTATACATGTGAATATAATTTATTATGAACTGGTCATAGTGTCAGGTAACATATCGACAGATATTGGCTAATTTTGTCCGTTCCAGTTTCTGGTTAAACGAATCTAGTTCTTTCTGTGTAGAAATATGAAGAGAATGGATAGCAAACTAGTTTGATGTATTATAATAAAATCATATGTTTCGAGTGTTTTATCTTTGGTTGTGAAATGGAGTGAATGGATCCAGTATCTGGACAAAAAAGTTTTTGAAACGAACCAATTCGTATTCAAGGATTACCTCTCATAATTCTTCTGACTAAACTTTCGAAGCCGAAATACCATCGGAATTTGTTCTTTTGCAAGAGATCTATTAATTTCACTAGATTCACAACTAATATTTTAGCATTTTCATTTTTTTTACAGCATTTAGTGTTAAATACAAAGTATCTAGTGTAATGATGAGTTGTACGATTGAATGTTGAATGTACGGATTATCTAAGCTCGACTCGAATAATTTCTGATAATTTTTTCTATATGTTCATGTAAATAACTTACTTTACGCGCTGGTTCTAGGGAACAGCGCGTTATCATTTCGTCACGATGTCTGCAATTTTCGACTCTTGAACCGAAAATGGTCTTAAATGATTGGGTTGGACTCTCTGAAGAAGAATCCGTGGTCAAATTCAATTCTGTCCGTCCGTCCGTATGTGCTGTAACTTTCGAAGGTAACGACTTAGCGACCTGAAATTGTCAGATTAGGTTTGGAGTCCAAATATCACGGTCAAGTTCGTTAATGAATGGAATCGGTTCAATAGTTATGGAGTTAAGCCCATTTGAAATTTTGAGGTTAATTCCTCGATATCTCATGAAGTATTGACTCGATCAAACTGAAACTTCTTGGACAGTTTTGAAATACTAACGCGCACCTTGAAGCAGAATTTTGTATGGGTCAAACTGTAAGAAAATCTGAAAAAAAATTTTATTCGGAAATTTTCAATGAAAGTTTTTGTTTTCTCTGTAAATAATGATTAGATTCCAATGGAATTTGGTACAAACTTTAAAGTCAGTATTAAACAACAATGTTTCAAATCTCAATTCGATCCGATATTCACTTTCGCAGATATGTATATAAGGAAAAAATGGGCCCAAATTCGTTATTATTTGGAATTTTTACGTAATTTGCGCAATATCTCAAGAAGTACGATGCAATCAGATTGGAGATTACCAACACGCAACTAGGTGCAAAATTTCGTGTTGATCTAATAGTTTGAATTTGTACAAGCGCGTTAATGCTCCTGACCTCACGTCAGTGCTTTTCTAGATTTTTTTGTGTCACAATGTTACGTCGGTGTATATCCGTGAGAATGGAAATTTCCATTATTCATCAGCATTCAAACGAAAATTTTTCGTTTCGGGAAATGGAAAATTTAAAATAAGACCCAATATCAGTCTATGATGATACGGAAAATAAACGTGAAGTATCAATTTAACAATGCAGTGTTGCCGACTTTGCGAAATATCCCCAGAAAATAGAACATTGTATTAAACCTTAAAAAAAAGCTATGAAAAAAATTATTCTTTCTGTTTTTTTCACATTAGATGGCTTACCACAAAAACACGACAATTATTCATAACCACTGTGATCGAATGCGATGCATATTGTAGAATGGCACTGTTAACTTGATATTAAGTTAGCAGAGCCACCCCTTCAAAAAAAAAAACTGAAAGCGCGACATGTTTTTATTCTCACGACAAATATTTGACAATTACTGAGATGGTTTCCATTGACTTCCGTGCAAGTGGCTCTGCCTACTTTATGGACATGAAATCCATCAGTAATTCGTGCTCTAAGACATCTTAATCGCAATATATTATTTTAAATTGGTAAAAGAGTTTTATGCGGACGTCTTATGGAAGTTCAAATGACCATTACAAGGGTTATCAACATTTATCATTGAAAAAATCCTGTTCTACAAACATAAAATTGAACTGTCCAATCAGTTGTTGTCATCGAAAGATAAAAATTATTTATATATTTGATACAAGAAGCCAACGAAGCGCCATAAATAGCACGAAAAAAACATGCTGTGAGTCGGATTTATTTCTGTTTATGATTGTATTCCGAGGAATGATCACGGATTGTATGATTCAACTTTTGCGGAAATCATTTCTCGATTTGTTCTAGAAATCGCAAGCTGAATGGAGTAATTATTGATGATCATTTGCCGAAGAATGTTATGGGTAGCGCGAAATTTGATAAGGATTGTTAATATTTAGAGTATCTGTTTGATAGTTATTCGGAACCATAACGCGATATAGATTATTATTGACCACTGTTCAAGGTTGTTGGAAGGTAGTTCTTTAGAGGTTCACAAAGGATCAACAAAATAATATTCGAATTCTGCGCACCTGTAAAATGATTTTAAACTGGCTTGATGTGATTAGAACTGAATCATTTCCTTATAATTCTTCGTTTTAACTTCCTCAAGCAGTTCGAAGGTAACAATCTGGTTGTCTCACAGCAGCTCTAGTAGCTGCAAAATTCACACTGTAACTTCCTAAGAGGGGGTTATACAACGACAGATATTTTGTGGCAAAAGATTGCCTCCCCTCAGGATCTCCTTAAGTTCTCACCGGGATCTCCTTGTATGTCATTGGTTCTCTTCGGATCTCCTTGGATCTCTTCGAAAACTTCCTTCATATAGTCAAGGGATCAATTCTCACATAGTCGCAGAAGGTTTCTGTTGAAGGTTTCAAATCACGTTTTTTTCAACCTCTGGTGTCCCTCAAGGTTCCTACTTGGGGCCCTTGCTTTTTATAATTTATATGAATGATATAGTGAAATGCTTCGAAATATGTGAAATTCTCTTGTTTGCCGACGATTTGAAAATCCTTTACAGAATCAAATGTGAAAATCACTGCATAGATCTTCAACGAGATCTGAATAGACTGCTCGACTTCTGCTCAGCTTACTCTCTGTACCTGAATATTGAAAAGTGTCATGTTTCCACTTTCACCAGGAACAGGAGGGTAATCGATTTTTCATACGAACTCTTGGACGTTGTTAAAACGATCCAAGCGTGTAAGAGATCTGGGAGTAATATTTGACTCTGAACTAGAATTTATGCACATGTGGATAGTCTGGTAAGCTCATGCAGTGTAATGCTCGGTGTTGTATTGAGGCAAGGTCGCCATTTTTCAGGTTATCACACATTGCTCTCACTATACTTTGAATTATGCCTTCGTATTGTGGAGTCCATACCGAGGGGGAAACCACTGAGGAGATTTTATGTCGTAGTGAAGGAGATCCGAGAAGATCCCGGGGAGATCCGGAGGAGATCTCGGGGAGATCCGAGGAGTTCCAAGGTTTGTGTGTCGTTTGCGCATGCGCAAATGTTCTGATCATTGTCCCTCTCGCTCTTTTCGCGTCTGCATCGGAAATATTGGTGGTAGGGAATATTTATATTTCAATAGGTCGATTGCGACATTTTAAGGTTATTTTCGACCGTGGGTTGAAAACTCGGGGTGAAAATTCATATGACCGGTGTTAACTAAACGGCCAAAGGTGCAGACTCCAGGATAATCCGACATCCGAAACCAGAGGCGTCCCGAGAGGCATCCGCATCGATTCAGTTTCATCATACAAAATCGATGAATTATGGGAGGAAAGGAGGTTAATCAGTTCGAAATGGAGATTGTATATATTCGATAGGCTTGTAAATTATGGAAGAAAATTGTCACTTCGAATGGGATTTAGGGGTTGTACTTTCAACTTGTCAACTTTTGGGTTCGTTTTTCGATAGGCAAACATAAAAGCTACATCACGAAATTGGAAAAAAAAATATTCTTCAGCATATTATTATGCATTACGAAAAAAAAATTTGGACTTTACATAAGGGTTCGAGGGCTGAACTTTGAACCATTAACTTTTGGTATTAAATTAATGCTTATTTTGGCCTTGCAGATTGCAGGATTGCCAAATGAACAATACAGGAACAATGCGAACTATCTACAGAAGAACTGTAACGTTTCAGAGTACAAATGCGACTCCTTCATCAGACAAAAGAGAATATTTTCAGAATTATTTCCTTTTGATTTTTCGGTAATTGTCTAGGAGATCGCATAACGCTCTAAATTTCATGAAAAAATCAGTACTTACTAATTTTAGTATGAAAATCACAAATCCGAAGTCAAAAAAGGTCGCTCGCTTCTAGTTTTTCCAAAAAAAATTCATAAACTTCTTCGAGGTCACTGAACTTTTCTCGCTGAATTTCGCTATTACACTCTATCAGGAACCATTCCCTTGATAGCTATTGATTATAAGAGCATCAATATAAAGATTTCAAGCAATTTTCGTTACAAAAATTACCAGGAATTGTTAAAATAAATTGATATCCTCATTGCTTACAATTTCCCTTTTTGACGTACGCGGGTACGCGTACAGCACTATATTATGCAGGGTTGCCAGTGCCAGTCAATTTCCTGAATCTATTATGCCGGGGAAATTTTGAAGGATATTCATTTTCAAAATTGGTTTTTAGTGAATATAAATTGTTAAAGTATAGTTTTCTTTAAGTATTATATTCCAAATTTCCATTTCCGAGTTCAGGTTATTCTTGCTTGGTTCGAAATACTAAATTCTAGCGGTCGCCCTGCCATGGGTGAACACATTCGCGTTAGTCACAGGTGGTTTAATAACTAATAAAAATGTTTAGTTCAGAAGATATTAAGTACTTGGTTAGGTTAGGTTAGTTTAGTTTAGGACAGTTCGAATCTGAAGAGTAAATTAATTAACTCTTCTGATTCGAACTGGCACTGTTCTAAACTAAACTAACCTAACCTAACCAAGTACCTTAACCTTATTTTTCCATTGTGTGCTTTCACCCATGGCGGGGCGACCGCTAGAATCTTGTGTTCCAAATTTCCCAACTTCTCTCCATAACCCAAACTTTCCTCTTTTCCATTCCCCTTTCCTGGCAGAGTTGGTCCACATCTCCTCGTTATCTTTGCTGAATAACTTTTCTAACCATCTCATAAATTGTACATAATATAATAAAACAATTGCATGTTGGAAGATGGAATGTGTTGGAACAAGTTCACTGTTCACTAAGTTGGGCCTAGGGAATTTTTCCTATTCAGTCTAATCGGGAATGTTTTCGATCCGGCAACACTGTAAAGTAGTAGACTGAAGTTGCTGTCAGATGTCGTTCTTCCGAACTTCAAAACCATCATGGCCGAATAAATGCCGAAAATAAACAATGAGCAAATGAATGTAATTTCACAATTCCTGGCAATTTTTGTAGTGAAAATTGCTTTAAATCTTTATATTGATGCATTTATAACCAATCCATCAAGGGAATAGTTCGAGATGGAGTGTAATAGCGAAATTCAGCGAGAAAAGTTCAGTGACCTCGAAGAATTTTGTGAATTTTTTTTGGAAAAACTAGAAGCGAGCGACATTTTTTGACTTCGGATTCGTGATTTCTATACCAAAATTAGTGATTACTGATTTTTTCATAATATTTAGAGCGTTATGCGATCTCCTAGACAATTACCGATTTTTCGTTTTCTGACACTTTCGTTGAATTTACATTTTCAATAAATCACAGCAACACAGATTCACCTGGTATGAAAGTGTTTTGATTCTACCTCTTTTTTAGTAAATTCAGCAAAATTTGGTCCATTTCTAAAAAACAATGAGTTAAAATACTCCCTCCATTTAACAAAATGCAGAAGGATTCTTCAATTTTTTCTTTTCAGATTATCTGATTCCGACATCAGTGTCGTCCCAATCTATTCCTAATGTTTTAGAGAAGAATTTTTTTTTCGGAAAGTCATCCTTCAGCTCCATATTTTACAGCAGTACCAAATTTCAGTTTGATACGATTATAATTTTTGAAAATACCTGTTGGGAAAAAAAATATGTCAAATTCCTCGATATCGTTGTTCTTTCCGGAATTACTCAAAAATATTGATTCAATCATAATGAAACTTGGTACTTAGTTTGAAAATGCTGATATTCCACTTATTGCGAAATTTTGTGATTAGAGCATTTTCAAGAAAAAAATTCAATTTTTTTATACTAAATTCAATATTCTGCGATTTCCTGATCATTTTATCCTCGTGAAATTCTGTATAAACCTTCAGGATGTCATTTTTAGATGAATAACGGAATATCAGTTCGATCCAATCTGTATGTATTTCTGGAATTATTAGGAAAATGAAATTTTGAACGGGTATATCTGCGTAATTATTGGGTGGCTTATCCCATTCACGAATTAGGCCTTCGTAATTAAGGTCCAAATCTACTCTACAAATTTTGAGTTTCAAAGTGGTTTCTTTCGGAAGATATTGTGTTTAAGATCAGCTGTTAGGCGAGACCGAAAAAGACACCCGTCTTCACCGCAGATTTTTCAATTTTGATCTCGAAGAATATCTTAGGAAGATCCAAAAATAATACCGAGTCTACCTTGAATTCCTCAGAATATTCTTGACGAACTGAAATATTGCACTTCGTGTGAATTGATCCGAAGAGATCCGAGTAAATCCGTAGGAGATACAAGGAGATCCGTGGAAATGAGGAGGAGATCCAATGACATACCAGGAGATCCCAAGGAGATCCCAGGGAGATCTCGGGGAGATCCGAGGAGATCCCGAGGAGATCTTGAGGAGATCCTGAGGGGAGGCAATCTTCTGCCAGAAAATTTCTCTAGTGGTTTCCCCCTCGGTCCATACTTCTTAACTAACACTAACCGCCTTGAGAAAATTCAACATGAACTCTTGAGGTGCTTGGCTTTCAAGTGTAATTTAATATTGAACCGAGGAGATCCCAATAATTATAGTTTGACACTGAAGTTTTTTAGAATGATCTTAGGGACGGAAGAACTATTGCTCAAAAATAAATAAATAAATTAATAATCAACTAGAATGCATCAATATCAGATCAAAATTGCAATACTATGCTCCCGTGAGACGATTCAGGCGGTTGGACACTTCATATTTACCAACAAGGCATACCACTAGCGCGATGAACTCCCCCATTCATAGGATGCTTGCACATTGTAACGACCTCAACGGTGAAAAAGATTTTATCACAGCTCAAACTCCTTGAAGAGGGTGTTGAAAAATCGTTTTCTTATTACGGAATGATTGTCATGATGTTCGATCGGTGTTTGCTTTTGTCATTGTGAGCTGATTCGTGTTCTTTAGTTGTTTTGATTCTACCTTACAATCATCAAATTTACCTACCTTTTTTATTACTGGTCTTCTTAGTTAATCAATAGTCTGATGAATTTGGATGAACTGTAGATAGAAATAGGAAACTTTTTTTTTTGTTATACACATCTGTTAAAATTTCTTTTTGTTGCTCTGTGAGCACATTCTTCTGATAGGTATTTAATTATCTGTATGTGCTCCATAATGGAAATAAATAAATAAATTTCAGTTCGTCCAGAATATTCTGAAGAATTTAAGCTAGACCCGGTATTATTTGTGGATCTTCCTGAGATATTCTTCGAGATCAAAATTGAAAAATCTGGGCAGAAGACGAGTCTCTTTCTCGGTCTCGCCTTACGGCTGATCTTAAACGCAATAATTTCCGAAAGAAATCACTTGGAACTCAATCTTGTAGAGTAGGTTCAGACTATAATTACCAAGGCCTAATTGGTGAATGGGTTAATCCACCCAATGATGAATAAATGAAATCCCGTCATTCATCGAAAAATGAAGGTTTATACAGAATTCCATGAGGATAAAATGATTCGAAAATCGCAGAATATTGAAGAGGTATTTGTTAAAAAGAAATTTGATTTTTTTTTTGAAAATGCTCTAATCACAAAATTTCGCAGTAAGTGGAACATCAGCATTTTCAAACTAGCTACCACGTTTCATTATGATTGAATTAATATTTTTAGAGTTATTCCGAAAAAAAATCCTATCGAGGAAATAACCACGAAACTTGACATATTTTTTTTCCCAAAATTATAATCGTATCAAACTGACATTTCGTACACTGCTGTGAAATATGGAGCTCAAGAAATGAATAAATTTATCTCGAAAAGAACTGTTTCCAAAATTTACTGACTACGATGTCAACAAAATTTCGTTTAAACTGGCGCATCGTTGGGTTTGTTTTGGTTCCGAGTTCAGAACTGTTCGGAACGGTTCGAGTATGCGCTATTGCGATTTTTCAGACTAAAAATCGCAATTGCGCATACTCGAACCGTCACGAACAGTTCTGAATTGGTTCTGAAGTCGGAACCAAAATTTCTGTAGTTTCCGAGTTATCACGGAAACAACCACAACATTTTAAAGGCTAACTATGAAACCTCTTGGCCGATTTCGCCCATTAGCGAAATTAAACGTCGCATTTTGAAATGGATTCTCCCCTTGAAGTTTCAGGTCGATAGGATTCTCCGTACGCCCGTAATGGTGCATACGGACGTCGGCTGGCCGGGCAGAATTGATTTTGACACCGGATTCGTTATCAGTAGTTGTTAGACATCATTTTCGGCTCAAAATTCGAAAATTAGAGATATTTGGACAAAACGATAGCACGCTGTTTCCTTAGAAAATGCGCCTAAAAATGTACCTTCTCATGAACAAAATTCACAGGTTCGAGAGATTTTCCAAAAAACTTATTTTGCTACTAGAATTATATGGAACGTCGAATACATTATGAAATAATGAGCTTTGAAAATCGCCTCAAAAAACATCCTTTACAAATAAATGATATAAAAGAAATGAGGTAAGTAAATAGAGGTTGATTCAGACGTCAACTGTTCATATAAACTTGGTCGGGAAATAATTGATGGTAAACCATTTCGCGGCTAATGAGCATTTAAACTCTTCAATCCATTAAAATATATGAACATTCGTCATCTATATTTTCGATCAATTTCAAATAGTCTGCGGGATTTTAAGTGCTCGGAGGCACGTGTAGTTCTATGCATGGTGTGCCCACAACTTGGGCTTATTTTCGTAGGGCTGGCGCATGACGTCATATGGAGAAATAATTCCGAACTCTTTTACCTATTCGTCAAATACAACCCTCCATTATCGAAGTCTTCAAGGGTTCTAATGGTATTTCTGTGATTTATTCGCATTGAAACTGAAAACACTAATGTGCGATATTATAGTTTTCCAAAAAATAAAGCAAAACATTAATTTATTTTCAGAAAACTTATTGATGCAGTTAAGTTTAATCCTGAATTTATTAGCTTGAATGTTAACATATCTGATGAACTTTTACTATACGGATGTCCGTCGCAAGTAAATATTCTGGTCTATTCTCAACTTTCACAATTTTGAGGTTGCAAATTTTTCGGGACAAAATGATTAATTAAATAAAAAGATCTGTTACTTCCTAGTTCGTTTATTGGTGACTAGTTTCACTCAAGAACATCTGAGCATCATCAGACCAGTCCCACTAAAAATCACAAAATACAAGAGTTTCGACATTACATATTACACACCAATATTCCCTCACCTGAACTCTCAACCAGATTCGTCAATAATTACTAAAAAGGTACAGGTATTATTCTCAGTACAACATATCAACATAATCTCATCTACAATTTCTTATTCTCTTAAAATGGCTACAACTAACATAGAAAACAAAAACTGGAATCACAGAAACAATACAGATTTTTCTTTGACATATTATTCTATAATAAACATTTCATCAGACAATCATTACCAAAATCCATCTGAGCATTCAACATCAAACTATCATTAAATTTTTTGTGTTTTAAAATTTCAAATTTTTCTAAACCATCAATGATCCAACCACTAACATTAGCATGCAAGATATCAAAATTATCCTCTTTTTTAAATTCATGTTGATACTCATATAAGTGGTTTCCAAAATGCGAGCTGTCATAGTTATTTCCTAAGAAGAACTAGGAAGTAACAGATCTTTTTATTTAATAAATAACTTCCTACTTGGACATTGTTATTTGTAAAATGATTAATGATTGACAATAATAAACTAATTGCTTGGAAGTTTTCAGAAAAAAAAAAATTCAAATCTTCTTCTAATTAATATTTTCTCAAACCAGAGTTTTAAGCAATAAATTCTTGCATGAAGGACATTTCAAATTTTGTTTTGCTCTATTAACAACGATTTTCTGATAGCATGTTGATACATCTTCCCAGTTGTTCATGTCAGTTGCAGTTGTTGCTCAAACTTGTCCTATCATGAAGCCCAAGTGAAGTTTATCGAAAGATCATAGATTTTAGTTTAGCCCTAAGGTTGCTCTAGGATGTCTTATCCATTGTATAAGGTATATTCAACCCAAACATTGTCGAATTCACGGTCCAGTAATACTCTGTCTACCTTCCTTGAAGATGGGTCAATTCCTATCACAAAATCAGAATTTAGTATTGAACCACAATTTCGATAATATTTGGGTCTAATCGACTCAATATTGTAAAGGGGCCTTTTGTGCAAGGGAGATTCGGGTATTTGGGTAATCGGGGATTCATCCTATTGGTCGAGAGATTCGCCCGGCTGACGACGATCACGTGATCGTCGTCGGCCAATAGGAAAGAATCTCCGATTATCCAAATACCCGAATCTCCCTAGCACAAAAGCTAGCTTAAGGGATTGGAGAATCTAAACCAATCTTGCAATTATGTGATTTATTTCCGTTGGGCTATTTGAAAGTATAACGGTAGATCTGTAAAATACTAAAATACAATTGACGTGGAACAATAATTGAAGTGATTGGTGTATCCATATGGACACTCAGAGTATCGTTGGTGCGGTGGCAAAGCATGTCCGAAAAAGTTCTTCTTGACAGTATGTCATCTTGGCATCAGAACACATAGAAAACAATTAAATAATATTTTTCTATAACTTATGGATTTTATTGCTTGAAACTCTAGTTTGAAAAAAATCAAAAATTTTTTGTTTTTCTGAAAACTCTTATTAATCATTATTCCATCATTTTATTCCGAAAAATTCGCAACAGCAGACTTTTTTCCTCAAAATAGTGAAATTTGTGGATATACCAGAATTCGATAGCAACGGAAATATGACCCCTTTCAGAAATATCAGAGTATGTTCAATACAATTTTGGAGAGTGGACAAAGTGCGCATCGGGTCAAAGTTACGAGAATAATTATAGGTAGAATTCAAATATGTCATTTATCCGAATTTTCCGCAGAATTAAATCAATTTTTGAAAATTATTTCATTCATCCGAAAAGCAGCAGTCATCAGCAATGTTCAGTAAAAAAAAATATTTCAAATCAGTACCAATTCAGATACATGGTGGCCAAAACTTCGATGAAGGTAGCGATTTTTTACGGATTTCCAAAATGCCCATTATATCGAAAACGGTGAAAATTGTACCCAAAAATTTTTCGATATTCTGAGTGGTCATGCATGACCTATCACGAGCACAAATATTGTTCAAGGTTTACCGGGTATATGGCATGTACCAGGAAGTACATTACATTGAGCAACCTTTATAAAAAGATGAGTTTTGTAGATAGTAAAAAAAAAATAAAAATAAAATGACCTATCACCAGTACAAATATTCTTTAAGGTTTAGCGGACACCCTGTATATGGCACTTATCAGGACGCACATTAGATTGAGAAACCCTAATAAAAAGATGAGTTTTGAAAATAGTTAAAAAAATTAAATAATAAAATGAGAAAGTTTCCTTATTACAAAAAAATAATTTCCCGGTTTTTATTTCGACACACCCTTCTGAAAATTATATCGTTTTATGCATATGATATCATGGAATAGCATCAGAATATGAATAATTAAGCATTGCGTCAGTGTTTCTGAATACAGATCACTAAAAATCCCTGAAGATTTTTCATGAAACTTTTCTTATTTGCTTTAAAAATTTAAAATGCTATTGATTCATCTGAAGCTTTGTTGAAAAGCTTTGATATCAATTTCAAGAAACCATGATTTTTAATTTTAAAATGGTCATATTATCTTCAATTAAAAATATTCAGATATTTTATTCTTTTCATATGAAAATAAATGAATACCAGTACGGATTCTCCTATCGACTTTTTGAGAAAAATATTATCACAAACTCTAAAATGAAAGCCATGTTGATCCTTTTTTCGAATATCTTCAAACACTCCCACTGAGTTTTATAGAGTTTTTTCCAGAAAAGAGAATTTCTTGAGTTCAGTAAATACTTTCAATCCTAACCTATTGTTTTTTATAAATGAGGAACGCTTGTAAAAAAATTCATTTTGAGATCCTGTACTAGCGATTCAACAGTTTTATGATTGATAATTAAGTCGTTTTCCTCCCTCGTAGTTCGAAAATATTGATTTTACTGGATCCCATACTTATTTCACAGAAGATATTCGAATAAATCATAACCAGCAAAATTGTAAACGAGTAAATACATCGAAATATCCATTGCGAACGTTCCAAACGATTCAACAATCTGACGTCATAGCGAGGGACAGGACGGGTACATAGATGCGCAAGAACACACCATGTTATATTTCTACCGTGGTTCTATGTATGTAACAACTGACGATCTTTCACTCTTTATATTATAGATAATCCTGACGTGATTACATTTTACTTCATTCTTTATTCACGCATGTTCGTTATTGAAAATTTCATTTGTTAGAAATGAATCTAAATTATGGTTAAACAGTTTTGATGTATCGAAATTAGTTCAATCAAAATAGTTCCAATATTGGACTGATTCAGCCGTTACAAGTTATTTGGTAGTTTATCATAATGAGAACAAATTTTTTATTACTAAATTATACCACCAATAATTATGAGATCTTTTAAAATATGTAAGGTTTACATTTTTGTGATTAGTTTCGAACTTTAGTTCATCTTCAGACAACTGACCTCTGAGAACATGAAAATTTTCAATGCAAATACATTTTTCTAACATCTGTTGCAGACAAAATTCCTCAACTATCACTTTTTATTACCACGTAATTTTTCCTGAATTTATATAAATACTCGTACCACGTGCTCATGACAGATGTCTGAAGACGAACGAAAGTTCAAAACTAATGACAAAATGGTAAACCTAACATTTTTTAAAACATCTCAATTGTTGATAGTAAAACAGGAATAAAAAAATGTTTCAATCAAAATTGTTCGATCTTTGGCCTATCGTTGTCTAACTGATGAATATTTGTATCAAGCCAGCACTGGATTCATACAAAAGTTCGTAAAATTGAATGTATCCTTGATCAATTATCTCTATGAGGTCGTCACAATAGAAATGTTATCTTAAAATTCCTATCTGTTATATAAATCAGTTTTTACACTCATAATAATTGACATTGAGATAGATACATATGTTTTCCCAATTAGCAGATATTTTTGTATGTTTTGTATGTTGTATAATGCAAAAGCCAAAATAGAATTGAATAGATTACTTTAAGAAATCTTGCAACTACTCGTTTTCACGAAATCCGGAAGTGTTAGGTTCGTCTTTGCCATTTCTTTTTCGATACCGTCATCCAGTGATTTGTTCAAAGATATGTCCTATTAAGGATATCAAAATGGTGAAGTCGCCGATGCTTTTGCAGCACGAAAAGAAACATGATGTGAAAATCTGAGCAACACGCTGCTACCAAACGGAAAAATATAAAATAATATTCTTCGTCCAAGCCTCGAAGCGTGGACCGCTCTTTATGAATTGATTGAAGTAAAAGTCCCAAAGAAACAACTAAACAGCAGCTTCAAGCCTTAGAGTGAAGTTGACAATAAGGAAAAGATTGTCAGAGCGCTTGACGTCAAAGATTGGAATAAAAATTCTCAGTCGAAGTCTAATGTTAGTGAATCCTGTTTCGATAATTTTGCTGTGATAGCAAATATCATTAGTACGCTCTTAAATGGATCTGATTTCGCGGAATTTTTTACCCTAGGCGCTGTATTTGTAATTGAATCGACTTGGAAAAAATCAAGGGTAGCAATATAGGTCATACTTATAACCTCTCATAAAATGGTTTTTTTTTACAATTTATCGTTTTCGATAAAAAAAAAAATACTAATTGGGTGCCAAAGTAGCTCCGTGTCTGTTAAAATTTAAATCAAAAAAAAATTAATTCGAACATTTTTGATGAAAAAACTTTTTTCTCTGGAATGTGGATCAGATTTAAATGGAATTTGGCACAAACCCTAGAGTCATTATTTAATATCAATGTTCCGAATTTCAATTCGATCCGATAATTACTTTCGGAGATACAAAAAAAATGTGCCGAATTTCGTTCTTATTTGGAATTTGAACGTTATTTCCGCAATATCTTAAGACGAACAAATGTATTCAGATTGAAACTTCGTGATCAGGTGGAGATTACCAACACGCAACTACGTGCAAAATTTCGTGTTGATCTAATAGTTAGAATTCGAACAAGCGCATGGAAGCTCCTGACCTCTCGTCAGTGATTTTCCAGATTTTTCTGGAAATTTTGAATTTGCATAAATCGATGTTGAGGAAGAATTAATTCATGATATTCTTTATTTTGAAAAATTCAACGAGTAGTCGTTTAGTGAAGAATTTAATGAAACACTTGCTCCGAAGGAATCTCGAAAATTTCATAAAAATAAGTTTTGATGTTGTTTCTCTTGAATATGGAAGAGGAGCAAATCAATTCGTCCCTCAAAATCATCAAAAATGTTGATAATGCTAGAAAAACTTTATAACCCGAAAATATTCAGCTGTCATTTTAAACTTTATAACCCGAAAATATTCAGCTGTCATTTTCGCAATCATGAAGATTATGGGAAAGAGACTGTTTCTTATTATTTTCTAAGGGCAATACTCAGAAAAATTTCCCTATCATACTGAGTTCTGGGTGAGTTCCTTCTGATTTCAATGCGGAACACCCACTTCTTTTACCCACGAGGCGCCACTGCTTCTTCAGAATATATTGTTGCGACACCATTTGCGCCACAACCATCCAATTATAATAACGCCCCTATGGTCCATGTCTTGTTCATTATGGCTCAAATGTTGCTCCATAAAACTGCTGCAATAGTTCCTCCTCTTCACGGCCACTCCTCGTACCGCATCATCTTGGTCTTCCGTATCCTCCAGGCAGATGCTGCAGCCTTCGATGCCAGCTACTTCCATCTTCTGGGAATCTTACTGGGCCGATCATTTGCAAATAATGCAGCCTTAACATTCAAGGTCGATTTCTATATAATCCCCAGTTTCGATGCGGTCGAACAACAAATAACCATAATAATAGGGAATGAATGATCAAGATAACACAGCGTCGTCGTTCGTAAATATTCCTTTGGATTATGGTTGTTAGGATGTTACAATATTTTAGCACTTGTGTGACGTTTTATGTGCGTAGTTATGGTGTTACTTATTTTCTATTTCTGTAAGTGTCTTTGTTAAGCTGTTTTGTAGTCTTACACAAATTCTACGTTAGCAAAATTCTCTTTGCTACTGATCTAGATAGAATTTAAATTGAAAAAAAATTAATTCAAATGTGGTCAGTCGATGAACTTTATTAATACAATCACTAAATAATAATAATAATAATTGGTTAACTTCGATTCATAAGTTATAACGGTGAAATTATAACATTACATACAGATTTACTTCATGAACTTCTAATTTACTGTTCCTCAATAAGATTTCAATTTGATATAAATTCAGAACACAATAAGAAACAACTCCGAAAGTCGATATTTGAAGAGTAGATTTGGACCTTAATTACGAAGGCCGAATTCGTGAATGGGTAGAATCCACCCAATGATTTCGCGGATATTCCCATTCAAAATTTTATTTTCCCAATGTTTCCAAAAATACAAATTGGATCGAATTGAAATTCAGTACTTAATCGAAAAATGACAGTTCGATGGTTCATACAGAATTTCATGCCGAAAATATAATCAGAAGATCACAGAATATTGAATATTTGAAAAAAAAAATTAAATTACGAAAGTCACGAAATTTCGCCCAAAGTTGTCCATCAGCATTTTCAAACTAGTTGCCAAGTTTCATCATGATTGAAGCAGTAATTTTTGAGTTATTACGAAAAAAACAACGATATCGAGGAAAAATCCACGAAATTTTTTTCAAATATCTTCAAATATTATGATCGGATAAAACTGAAATGTGGTGCTCCACTGTGAAATATGAAGCTCAAGAACTGAGCAAAATTTGTTTCTGAATATGATAAAAACTTCAGAAAAAAATTTTTTTCGAAAAAAATTTTGGAAAGACTATTTTCATCCATGTGTTGTTATATTCCGATTCACTGCCAAGTTTCAATCCAATCATTCCCGTAATTCCCCAGTTATCACGGAAATAACCTCAAAACCGGAACCTCTTGGCCTATTTCTCCCATGAACGAACCTAACCGTCGTATTTCAAAAGGCCTACCTTAAAACTTTTAGATCGATAGGATTCTCCGTACGCCCGTTATCGTGCATACGGACGGCCGGACAGATCGATTTCGACACCGGATTCGTCATCAGTGAGTCCAACCTACTAGACCATTTTCGGCTTGAAATTTGAAAAATTTCGACGAGATTCTGCTCAAAGTTGCGCGTCGTTATGCTCCAACTATCTGCCAAGTTTCAATCCAATCGCTTCAGTAGTTTCTGAAATATGAGGTTAATAACCCCAACATTTAAAATGGCTGATTCGGCCCATTAACGAACTTTACCGCGACATTCGGATGCGCGGACTACCCTACAAGTTTCAAGTCGCTAACTGGCTCCGTGTTCACGGCCGGCCAGACAGAATCGATTTTGACACCGGGTTCGTCATCAGTGAGTCCAACCTAGTAGTTTGAGACCATTTTCGGCTCAATCATCGGAAATTACAGACATTTGGACAAAACGATAGCACGCTATTTCCCTAGAACATGCTCGAAACTTTATGAACAATTAATTAACATAATCACAATGACAAATATCTATCGATAAATCAACAAATAGTCCCCCTTGATCAGAGCTTATCATCCAATAAATCAAAACATCTACACCGAAGAAGCGGATCCAAGGAGAATGACTACAGCTGTTTCACAGTTGTTAATGATCGTCAGGTCCACTTACCTTGGATAACACCGCAGAGGGAATCTCGATACTTGTCACCATCCACATGAACCGAGCGTTTCCATGTCGTGATGGTATCTGCAATATCGCAGATACAGCGACCTGATGCGACTAAAGGATGAACGTCATGCACATCGATCAAAGTATTCTGCACTCGAAGGTGGGATTCGTAAGATGTTCCCAGAAGATGGCGCGTTGTACGTTGTTAAACTGCAGCGGTCCATCTGAAAGGTGAGTGACAAGTATCTAGATTCCCTCTGCGGTTTTATCCAAGGTAAGTTGACCTGACGATCAGTAACAACTGTGGGACAGCTGTAGTCATTCTCCTTGGATCCGCTTCTTCGGTGTAGATGTTTTGGTTGGATTGAATGATTAGCTCTGATCAAGGGGGAATATTTGTTGATTTATCGATAGATATTCGTCCTTGTGATGTTAATTTATTATTATTGGAGCTCTTTCTTCTCCATTAGACCAATTCCTATTTATGAACAAGCCTTCTTGTAGTGAAATGTTACTAAATAAGGTAAACCCGCAAGATTTCCCGTCGCGAAGCTATGAGTGAGATATTCACATCATTGTAAGCAGTGTGAGTTCCTGAACAAAAAATATGAAGCCCAACATAGGCGGTCTCTCGTTGTTTGGAAGATATGGGCTCCCAAAGTTCCAAATTGTTGCATTTTCAGATCCTTTTTTCTGCCATAAAAATGATCTCTCACTTCTCAAATCTAGTTCATAAATCATCTTTAAGCCTTCAACCAACGAATAGAGACACTTTATTTCAAGAATATTCATTATTTAAAGGAAGAAAAGTGAAAATATTAGACAACAACTTAACCTATATTTCTACGAAATACTTCTCAATGTTGAAGCGGAGCTTGGCAACAGCGTCTTTTCATCGTTGGCCAACGTATTATGACCGAAGAGTTGTTGCTGGCGGGAAATATGAAATGATGGACAGTTGAAGGATATGATTGTATGGAAAATGCTTCTGTCACTGAAGAAGAGGTGTTTATTCTAGAATCAAAACAAAATCATTGAGAATATTTGTTAAAGGTTTCACTCTCAATATTTTCGTTTGAACTTTCTTTCCATCCCCTTCAAAATAGAGCGGTTGTTATCTACTTCGTTTTTTGTTGTGTCTTCGAGATGGTCCCACTTAAGAATGAGATTCAGGGTATTCCAATAAAATGCGTTATATAATTACCTCGATTTCATTGGAAATCTGGGAAGGCCGCGACCAATCACATATGAAAAAATGAACGTTGAAATATATATCAGGGTGTACTCCCATTCCATTACTATGTGTTTCAACCTTGTAGATTTCATTAGAAACGAATTTTCCTATTGGAAGATTTAGCGTATCGCAGTAAACAGTAAGAACATATTTCATTTTTCTCGCCAGCAATAATCTCATTCACGAATACGCACGATGGCACGATTCCGACCGATGAAATTCGCGCCATTGCCAAACTTCACTTTTAGTCTGAGTCGAAATCAGAAGGAAAAGAGGTTAAGTGGTTGTCCAGTAATTTCATTAAATATTGATTATTCTTGGAAAAAGTGTTGCTTATTGTTGGTTGAAGGTTCAAAGGTGGTTTGTGAACTATACAGATGAAGTGAGAGATCGTTTTTATGGTGGAAAAAGGGACCTGAAAACGACTCATTTTGGAACTTTGGGGGCTCATATCTTCCAAATTAAGGGAGACCGCCTATGTGCGAATTCACATTTTTTATTCAGAATATCACACTGCGTACAATGATGGGAAAATCTTTTTAATATCTCGGCGACGGGAAATCTTGCGGATTTACCATATTCTCCATTTAACCTATTATTTATTATGTAAAAAATTGGTTTCAAGCAAATACTGGATGAGCGCACTAATTCTGCTGCCGGATCCCCTTCTAAATCTATCTTTCTGGACATTCATTCCTGCTGACTGCGCTATACGCCTCGTGGGGGCCAGCATTACAAATTACAATATCCTATCAATAAATCGACAAAGTCGGCGTTACGAAGTGTTACGACAGCGTTACAACGTCTGAGAACGTTACAATCGCCGAAGGTAGAGGAAAACGCAAAACGCCGTTCAAGTTATCGAGAAACGCTCACCGACACGGGACTCAGTTAACTCCTCATCGTCGTAGTTTACGGACAGATCTGGATCTCGCACACGGGCAAATTTCGGTTGGCGGACCTGTATGCGCCCGTGCACGGCCGTGTGTTGTGCGTTTGGTTCTGGTCGGAGTTGGTTAACCGGTCAAGGGGGAGTGAGATAAGAGTAGTGGTCTTGTGGGTGGTATTGGCGAAGGTTAGTGGGACATTGTTGCTAATTATAAAGCGCGTCTGGTGTTTGGCGAGATGTTGAAAGTGGTTGGCAATGATTTTAACAGGGTTACGTACGCTCCTTGTTGATGATGCGCCCTTGCACTAGTTTGCGATGGATTTTTTAGAATCGTCAGGAAATCTGAACAGTACCGAGTGCTTCTAATTCGGGGGATACTGTTTTTCTGGATATATTCACACTTAATTTTGAAATCCGCCAGTTTGTATCTCAAACCGTTAAGGATCAGGGTGAATATAAAAACAACGTATTTTTTTAAACCGGTAATACAGGGTGTCCCAGAAGTAGACGTCAAGCCGAAATCGGGTAACAGGCTGAGTCTTAGTAGTCATCAGAAAAATATTTGTCGTGTACTATTCAAATTATATTGCATTTTTTATTTTTTCAAATTTTGACGAATAAAGCGACATTTTGGAGATCTGATTGACGTTTTGAAACGTCTTAGTTTGTGTAACTAGTTGCACAAATTAAAATATAATGCGAAAAATGGTTTTCACGATTAGTGACGAAAATAATTCCATTTATTTAACTGGATACTTTCGGATCTTTCTTACCCTCAAAATATGCAAGTAAGACTTTCTCATTAATATGTTTTATCTTCTTCTCATCACACAAAGTTATAAATTTATCGTAAACCTTTGACTGTTGGGGAATAACTGATGAAAAAACATTCCCTGCTGTCTCTTCAACATTGCTAGGCAGCTCTCCAGAACTTTGATCACCGCGCGTTCTGGATTATTTATCTAAAAAGTGTCAAACTGAGTGCAGCAGTCAAGGAATAATTTCTATCAATAATATTATATATTTACCATTACTTTATTCAAAATTTACAAAAATCTTGTAATACGTTAAGAACTGTAATTTTGTGTAACTTGTTACACAAATTCGGCGTTTTCTAACATAAATAGCTATTTCAAGTTTTTTCTGTGTTTTCACTCCCAATATCTGAAACAGAACTATTGAAAATGAAATGAAAATTGTTTTTTATGGAAAGTGCCCTTGCGCATTGCAGGGTAGAACTATTTGTCAAGGGCAGTTTCTTGGAAAACATATTACCTAGTGAACAATATAGGAATAATATAAACGATACATAAAGCGAACTGTTACGTTCCAGAGTACAAATTTGACTCTTTCATCAGAAAATAAATAGATAGAATTCTCAGAAATATCTTCTTTCGATTTTTCGTTACGAGGCTTTTGACAAAAGTCTCAAGCAATCGGCTTAAAATTGAAGACTGCAGTTTACAGAAGCACTATTCGAGATAACAAAGGAGAAATAAAATTAAAAAAAAGGAAAAATTGTAGCAACAAGAGATAAAAAATCATCACAGGGTGTGCGTTTTCTTGAAACAAGGAAAGTGCAATATAATTTGAAAAACACAGGACTCAGATTTTTTCAATATTTTTATGATGACCATTATAACTTAACTTGATTCCGGCTTGAGGTCAACTTCTAGGACTTCCTGTATACAGGGTGTATACAGGTTGCACTCCGTCCATCGGACATTCTTGAAATATCGTGAATGACCATACTTTGGGAATTACATTCAAAGTCGGGAGTTTTTCGGATTCTCAAAACAAAAAAAAAAACTAGAAAAGCACTGACGTGAAGTCAGCAGCTTTTGCACGCATAATAATTTTTGGTGATATCTTTCGAACATGTGCGTAAAAGCTGCTGACTTCAGGTCAGTGCTTTTATAGGTTTTTTTTCGATAAATTACTGGATTTCAATTCGACCTCATCTGTATTTTTGGAAATATTGGGAAAATAAAATTTTGAATCGGTATATCTGTGGTATCATTGGGCGGATTTTACCCATTCACTGATTCGAAACTAGATATTTGTAGAGTAGGTTTTGACCTCAATTACGAAAGCCGAACTTGTAAATGCGTAAAATCAACCCAATGTTTCCGCAGATATATCCATTCAAAATTTTATTTTCCTAATATTTCAGAAAATACAGATTAGATCGAATTGTAATCCAGTACTTCATCGAAAAATGATAGTTCGAAGATTTATACAGAATTTAATGGGGATAATAAAATGAGCAGATCACAGAATATTGAATATTCGAAAAAAAAAATTGAATTTTATTTTTCAAATTTTTTTAATTCCACGATTGTCACGAAATTTTGCACAAAGTTGTCCTTCAGCTCCTTCAAACTAGCTGTGAAGATTCATTATGATTGAATCGGTATATCTTGAGTTATATCGAAAAAACCATCGATATCGAGAAGAAAACCACGAAATTTACCAATTTTTTTCGAATATCTCCAGAACTAATAGCCGTATCGAATTGAAATTTGGTACACTGCTGTGGAATATGAAGCTTAAGATAAGAGCAACATTGTTTCCCAATACGATCGATAGTTTCCGAAAAAAAAAAATTCTAGAAAAATTTGGAAAGAAATTTTTTTCAAATTAAGTGGCCATATGATCCCAACAAAATTCTCCTCAAAGTTGCGCGTCGTTATGCTTCAACTAAATATCTATTTTCAATTCAGTCGCTTCAGTAGTTCCCGAAATATCAGGAAAATAACCTCAAAACCTCAAATGGCTTCAACTCCGAAACCATTCGGCCGATTTGTCCCTTCAACGAACTCAACCGGCGCATTCCAATGCGCGACCTAATCTGAAAGTTTCAAGTCGCCATCTGGCTCCGTTCGACAGTTATAGTGTCGTTGGCCGGCCAGACAGAATTGATTTTGACACACGATTCGTCATCAGTGAGTCCAACCTAGTCGTTTGAGACCATTTTCGTTTCGAAATTCGCAAATTGCAGGCGTTTTGACTTATCGATAGCACGCTGTTCCCCTAGAAGATTCGCGCAAAAAAGGAAAAATAATAAACGCAATCATCCAGTATCTGATTTTCTCATGGTAAATATTTCCAAATCCCTCAAGAAAAAGTTAATTGAAATATGTGAGATGTATAATATTCCAATATCCTATGAGCTACATTCCATCTCAAAAATTCAAAACATTCGGGATTCTTCATCATCACCCTTTTGGACATAATATCACGTCGTTTAGAATAAGATTTGGGAGAACATTACGTACACAACTTAATCAAAATCTACAGAAAGATCTGTGTAATTTACAAATGATTTAAACGCCTTCATGTACCATTGTCCTTTTCCGTAAATCGAAAATTGTTTGAGTCTTAACTTTGAGTCTCTAAACTGCATAAATATTTCGTGCTTTATTGGTACCCATTGTGCACAAAGTCTTATCTAAAACCGTTGAGAAGTTTTGTTAGTCAATTAATTCTGGAATGTAACTAGCTGCTTTAAGTACCGTTTTCGGTATTCGAGTACTTAAGAACCGAGAACGCAGAAAAACAATATCGTTTCGAATTTTAATTTTATGTTTAGGAATCCTGATAAGAGGACGAATTAAGTTCAGGGCCAGATAGGCTACAGGATATGCGGAAAATCTATAGCGATTGGAGTGAGTAATCAGAAAGGCAAAACGGTTCGTAGTTTTTCGTGTTTATCATACAGTGCGCGTCAAAATTATGGAACAAATTCATTTTCTCGGAAGAAATATATTTGGCAACAAAATCCTGAAACAGGTCAATTTTTGTTTCACTTTCACCAAATTTTATGCATTTTTGAAGGATTTTTGTTGCCATCCATCAACCCTCTGAATTTTTTGAATAGGGAAAGTGGGTCATGTGGTACATTTTTTGGCAAGGTCTTTGTATCTTCTTTAAAGGCGTACAGAAGTTCCCAAGGAAAATTTTTTTTTTATTGAAAAATTAGTTAGTTAAAGAGGTTTTCAGTATTTGCAATTCGTCATGGCTCATTTACTTTGAGACGATGGTACCTAATGAAATTTGTCACCGAATGAGAGTCGCCCATTACAGTTTATCAACACTTGAGGGTGTTGATAGGGGTTGGAAATGGTGCATGAACAAAACTGTAATGGTCGACTCTCATTCGGTGACAAAGTGCACATACTGAAATCCTCTTTAAACTAACCGATTTTTCAAAAAAAAATTAAAATTTCTGCCCTCTTGTAAAGAAGATACGAAGACCTTGCCAAAAAACTACCACACGACCTACTTTCCCTAATCAAAAAAGTTAGAGGGATGATGGGGATGGCACAGGGTGCAACAAAAATCCTTCGAAAATGCATATTAATTTGGTAAAATTGAAACAAAAATTGACCTGTTTCAGGATTTTGTTGCCAAATATTTTTCTTCTGAGAAAATGAATTCGTTCCATAATTTTGACGCGCACTGTATATTATTATATATAGAATAAAATTGAATTTTTCTTGGATGTAAAAGTATAAAAGTGGGGCGTAACTTTTGATTTACTTTCAGTTGATGCTGTATCAGTTACACGGTAATTCATTTTCTTAAATTTTGGGAAAATACTATTCCGGATGGGTATATCCATAAAAATCACTCTGGGAAAAATTTGGCAATCTTCTCACTATATGGTGCACAGGAAATTCTGCTTGAACTTTCAAGCTATCATTTCTCAATCAAGTTATAGATTTCAAGTGAATCCTGCCTGTATTTTTGGAAATATTAGAAACATTTTGAATGCTTCAAGACTTCGACCCTCGTAATTAAGACCTAATCTACTCTACAAATATGAACGACTAAGCGTTCATTCTGCAAGTTTGTGGCATAATTACGAAGGCCGAACACCAGAATGGCTATTTTAGCGGAATCATTAAGTGGATTTTCCACTTAATGATTCCGCAAGTATACCAATTCAAGATTTTATTTTCCAAATTCTTTGAAAAACTTCAGATTGGATCGAATTGAAATCCAATACCTAATTAAAAAATGACAGGTGGAAGGTTCGAGCAAAATTTCGTGAGGATAACGTGATAAAGAAATCGCAGAATTCAGAATATTTGAAGAAAAATTCGAAATCATTCAGAAAATTTCGTATATAGTTGCGCATCAGAATTTTTTAATTAGGTGCAAAGTTTCATCATGATGGGAGCAGTATTCTGGACATTTCTTCCAAATATATCAAAAAAGTCGAAACCTTGAATTTGGTACACTTTTATGAAATATAGGGTTTGTGAAGGATTTTCTCGGAATCTGATAAGTAGTTTCCGAGTAGTTTCTGATATTGAGGAAGTAACCACGAAAATTCAACTGGCTAAAATGGGGGCATTTTCCTTCGAACGAAAATGCAGTAATTCACATGAAAAACCTTCAGAACATCACATTTCAAACATATAATTTCAATATTATATTTTTAAAAAAATGTTTGATCACCTAAAATTGAAAAATAAAAATGGGGATTTGCATTTAAAGGGATTTGTCATGAGTGCACGATATGGCAACGTCGAATTCAGCTTTCTCGGAAAGAAAAGGACGTCAAATGTGTTACTTTGCTTAGAAAAACAGAGATAGCTATACTTCGATCTGGTTAGAGTAGAAGACAACGACCAAGGAATAGAAAAAGAAGAGCACAGGCTGTCACACTGTCATATTACTGACAAATCGCAAACGGCAATCGTTTGGTTATATTGACGAAGAACACGTGTGTACCACAGAATAGGAATAAATATTTCGTTATTCTATAGCAGAAAAAGTATTTCTACCAAACACCGTTGTCACTTTGTGCATGCCTGACAAATACCAAACCCCAATTTTGAAACCTGATTTTGAATACTTTCTGAAGGTAATTCGGGAAAATGATGAATCAAACCCGAAATAATTATGTTCAAATTTGAATTTCCAGTAATAACCCAAATTCAGCAAAAACCCCCATTCCGAACCGTTTGGCCGATTTGGCCCATTAACGAACCTAACCGTCGTATTTTGAAATGTAACCTACCCTGGAAGGGTAGGATTAACCAAAGGGTATGATTCGATAAGATCGGTTCTTTCCTAAACCTATATCAATAAAAGACGATATTTGGTCCATCGATATTTCTGCATAGAATCACGCTCAAACGACTGCACTAAATTGAAAAATTCTTTTTTGTTGTATTAATCATTGCCAGGTCAATGGTTATACAACGGAATATTTCCGAAAAAATTGTACGGAATAGAAAAAAAGCTTTCCTTCTATTATAGAAACCTATACCATAGTCTTTTTTATATCGTTATTTGACAAATTTTTCGTTCTGATTAGAATAATAATAATAATAATGTCTTTATTTCTCCAAATCGAACCTCAAGGGGAAGTTCACCAAGAAGATGCTCTACCACTTAACCCTTTTTACACAAAATAATTAAATTAGAATGACCATTGGAAAACAAAAGAGAACAATACAATGGAAATGAATAAAATAGAGCAGAACTTAGATAATAATAGAAATAAAAAGCATTCAAGACATTGAGTACTAGTTTCTGTAGACAATAAGGAACTTTATACATTTAGTATATAATAATACAATAATGTAATAGCATACATATATGTAGGCCCTGGTGCCAGTTTTTTGTAACTGTTTTGGGGTCATGAATAAAGATTTTTATTATTATTATTATTATTACATGTATGTGGGACTTCTGAAATAAATATTATCATTATTATTATCCTACGTAAGTATACAATTCATTGCTTTCGACCCAGCGACCAATCATAGGGTCCTTTGACACTTCTGCAATCTGCAAAAAAAACTATATTTGTGATTTACGAGCTTTCCAGAAAAACAGGGGGTGAAGCGACGAAATTCGGCAACAAGGACATACGTCCCACATAGTATATTTGAAAACCAAATTTTTGATTTCTTTCAATTTTGAAAATCTCACGAAATTATGTTAAGTAGCGCGCCGGTTTTCTTCAACTAACTTTCAATCTGATTGCATCAGTGTACTCTTTGAGGTTGTAATGAAATAACCTAATAATTTCAAATAGGTAAAACTCCGATACTGTTAGGTGCATTTTGTCCATTGACGAACTGAACCATTTCATTCTGATGCGGAATCCATTCTGGAACTCACAAGTCGCTAGTTAGTTCCGTTCAAAAATTATCGTGGCAACGAGCGGACAAAACAGAATTTTTCCATACAAAAATTAAAAAATTACAGATATTGTGACGAAACGATTACTCGCTGATCCCCAGAACAATCGCGGAAAAACACTCAACAATTAACATTTTCATCATTGTTTCAGATCATCCGAGCAAGATTTTTCTATTCGAAAGAAACAAACTGTAACCTGCAAATCTTATTCAGGTTATTGTACGTCAAGTGAATGCTCTCAGAGTCACTTCAGAATGACTTCGGCAATGGGTTCAAGGTTATTAAAATTTTTCCACTCAACTTTTCTTGCCTGTTTCCATCCATTAAAACTTTCATATTCACCTGGGGAAATTAGAATGAAGTAGGCACTCCATTAAAATTTCCTTTCTTCTTTAGCATAGAATAATTGCGTTGCTTCTTCGAGTATGCGAATTTCATGGTGTATACTATGACCTGAAAAGCGCAGAATTTATAAACTTCCACTAAATCATCACTTTTTATTTTATCAACTCGCAAACAAAATTTTCATATCCATGGAAAAATTGGAAATATTTTTTTTTTAATTTTCATATTTCATTTAATTTTCACTGAAATCTCCAAACCGCCACTTCATAACCGAGCACTTTATTTCAGCCCAATCAGATTTCCTGATTTTCCTGAGGAACAAATCAATAGCAAAATTCAGGAAATTTATTTTAGAAATTCATATATTTCAAAATCCAAATTCGTTGAAATTTTACTCTAATCGACAACGAAAACCTGAAGACTCGAAGTTTCAGTCTAAACAAATATGTATTCTTTGAATTTTCCGAAACGTAAGATATATAGAATATTCCTTTGCATCGACCGTTCACGACAGTTACTGGTGAATAGTAATAGAATAAAAAAAACCTAGAAAAGCAGTGACGTGAGCTCAGGAGATTTTACGCGGTTGTTCCGTTGCCAAAGCGGTCATCTTCGCAAGAATTGACCCTGCAGAACGCAGATTTTTTTATATGATCCTCATGAAATTCTGCATGAACCTCAAGCTATTTTCAATCAAGTGCTAGATTGCAATTCGATCCAAAATTTTGAATGGGTATAACTATCCAATGAATAATTGGCAAATTCAACCAATTTTAGTATTCGACCTTCTCAATTAAACTGAAAACCTACTGTACAAATATATTCCCTATGTTGATTCTTCCTAAAGTTTATGTGTTTGAGGCCGGCCTAACCGTTGATAGTGAACAAAATAACTTCCGGAAGAATCTACTCAGTAGCTTGATAATTGTAGAGGAGGTTTGGAGTTCAACCGAAGCCCTCACGGAATTTCGGGATTGAAATTATTTGTTAAGGGCAATTTCTCGAAAAAATGTTGCCCATATTTTCTTCCAAGTATCTCCAAATTTGAATGATCAGATGAAATCTGGTATACTGTTGTGAATTATAGGGTTCAAGACATGTGCAAAATTTAATGATGATTATTTCGAGGAAATATCGAAAAAGAAAATTATATTAAAGTTCTCTTCTGACCATACGATTTCAACAAGAATTTGCGCAAAATGATTCAAACTCAGAAACCATTTGTCCGATTTGGTCCATTTTGAAATGCAACCTACCCAGAAAGTCGGTAGGATTCTCCGTACTCACTGAATCGTGCCAACTGTAACGTACGAATTAATATCCACGGGAAATTTTGGTTATTGTATGCTTTCAATATTTACACGGTCGAATTTCACAGACCTTAACGAACCATCGTTCGACACTCCGATCGGCGTTTTAACGTGTGAAACCGACCTCAGGCCGAAGATGGCCATGGTTGTCTGTAATCATAAACGGATTACGCGCTCATTACAACATGGCATGGGCATTCCTGGCATTCCTAAGCTCGTTATTGCGACTGATTCCGGCATGAAAATTTCCAGGCCTCTGAATGAATGCATCGCATTGTTTTGTTTTCTCGTGAGGCTGAAACAATAAACGTAGTCGAGTGCTCCGTGTTCATTGATACAGATCACGAGGCTGCTGGAATTTGACGATGGAGATGGCGGCGCCATCGCTGATGTTTCAATTCAGTGATTAGTTGAAGATGATGATGATTGTTTTAGGTACATGGTGGGCATAATTTGTGATACCAGGGGGCCGATTCTTGAATCTCGATCAAAAATTGAAGAGTATGAAAATTGCCATATGTCCTGGTCGATTTTCTAAGTTAAATATAAACAAGTAGATATGACCTGCGCATGGAACCGAATGTCTCGAGAATCGAATGTTATATCTCCTATACCCCGTACCACTCGTTGCTAAGTCGAAGGAAACGGTGATATGGTTATGTTAATATTCCGATTTGAAATTTCTCGATATCTTGATTCAGTTTATTCCTCGAATATTTGCTTGAAACATAGTCGAAATGGCGAATAGAACTCTCACATATTTTGCTGATACTCGAGAAAACTTAGAAAATCGACATAAACATATGATATGACAATTGTCATACTCTTCAATTCTTGATCGAGATTCAAGAATCGGCCCCCTAAACTGCAACTGTTCAAATCGACTCTTTGGGAGAAATTATAGTACGCCACTGGCAGAACAGTTGTAGAGATCTTGATTTTGAATAGTTCTGTTTTGGTTCCGAGTTCAGAACTGTTTGGAAAGGTTCCAGCATGCGCGATTGAAAATTTCTGTTTTGGTTCATTTCAGGCATTGTTCAAGATTTAAGTTATCCTGTTATGGTTTTAGGTTTATTATTTCGTAAAATAAAATAGTAAATAAACCTGAGTGATCGACCAACAAAAAAAAATCACTCCACCCCCCCTGAAAATTTTACAGTTTACATTTTGAAGTATGATGTAGATTTGAATGAACTAATAAAAAAACACTGCGAATTTCACACAAGGGTTTATTATTTTCTTAGTTAATTAACCCAATATACCATCGATATCTTAAACATCTTAGAACCGAACGCGACGATTCATTTTCAATATTATTGGAAATTTGCAGCGTTTTTCTTTAACTTTCAGGAACCACTGGTCGGAATTCATCCGGGTAAAATTTTTCATGTTTACTTTTGCAACAGTAATCAACGTTTAGAGTTTCATGAAAATTCGGTGGTAAGTTTTCAAGAAATAATTTTTTTCCCCCCCAACCCTCCATTTAGAGCCCTTAGGGTACACCGATCCTGCTAAAAAGCTTGGAGGATCAACCCCGAGTGACACACGATTTTTCTACCAAGTTTCAAGGATTTCCGTTCAGTACTCCAGAGAAAAGCCCCGGACAACGGACGGCGGACGGACGGATTTTTGTTTATTATTTGTTTTTTATTCGTTCATTCAAATCTACATATTCCAAAACGTAAACTGTGAAATTTTCAGGGGGGGTTGAAATTTTTTTTTGTTGGTCGATCACTAAGGTTTATTATTTGATTTTATCAAATCCGTCCGTCCGTTGTCCGGGGCTTTTCTCTGAAAGTACTGAACCGAAATCCTTGAAACTTGGTAGAAAAATCGTTTGTCGCTTGAGATTGATCCTCCAAGCTTTTCAGCAGGATCTGTGTACCCTGAGGGCTCAAAACTGGGGATAGGAAAAAAATTATATTCCGAAAACTTACCACCGAATTTTCATGAAACTCTCAAGTTGATTACTGTTGCATAACTCAACCGAAAAATTTTCAACCGGATGATTTCCGACCAGTGGTCCCTGAGTTATAAAGAAAAACACTGCAAATTGTTTTATTCAAGGTATCAATGGTATTGGGTTATTTAACTGAGAAAATAATAAACCCTTGTGTAAAATTTGCAGCGTTTTTTCAGAACCGATTCCGAATTGTTTCAGAATTGTGATAGGCATTTCCACATTTTGAGTTCGAACTGCTTCAGGATTGGGTGGTTGAATTATCGTGGCTGTCAACGATTTAAATGTTTATTCTGACTTTTACGACTTCGTGTTGATTTGGTTTTTTATTGTTGTATTTGTTGGGAAAACGTTTTATCTGTTAAATTCATACAACTCCCATAATACTCTAAAATTGATTTTATGATCCATGAGAGCAAGAGTCCTCTACCTATTCAATAGTGATATTTCGGATGAATTTTCCTCTAAAGCGTAGATATCTTAAATTCGTTCATCATTGAATTCATTATTATATCAATGATATTTTTAGTACTCACCTTCATATTGTTGATTCATTCTGAAACATAATTGAAGTAATGCAGACAAATTTAAAAAAATTATTTTTACAACTTAAAAGTTGATAAGGACGCAAGTATCTCAAAAAATATATATGACATACAAACTTCGACATGGACTGCCGCATATTTTCGAATTTTGCAATCGACAAGTTATGATTACCATTCCTCTATTCTGTCATCGAACTAAGACCTCTACGATCCAGATTAGAACCAGAACTTGATTCGTGTTTTGATTTCATCGCTTCTAGAACTGTTCTAGAATAGTTCACCATCAGGCTTCAACAGCGCATCGGTTTTGCGCAGAACTATAACTGCCCTAGAACCGTTCTGAATATCGGAAAGGAAACTAAGCTAATGGCTGATATAGTTGACAGATTGAAGGTCAGATTATTGGAATGAGATACCACTTGTGTAATACAGAGTATAAATTACAAAAGATATTCATAGTTATGAAACAAGAACACATGAAAGCTTATATCAGACAAAAGTAAAAAGCCAAAATGGGTTGAATAACCTAATAGCAAAAGCTTCAAAAATATTCGATCAACTAAATTTTCCAATCAAATAAGAGAATACTTAGAATAAAAGTAATGTTATGTGTCTATTTATTCAATAGAATGTTGAGATAGACACGGTTTTTTGTTAGGTATTGCTCAGTTGTTCGCTTCTTTAGGTTATCTTGATGTGGAACTGTGATTCCATCAAACATCAAGTGTATATGAACATAAGAAGTTTTAATGGGTTTACGAAGGCACTGTTTGATTCAAAGTGAATTTTGTATTTATTATCCTCGATACCAGTTTAGGTTACTGTTTAGAGTATGATGAATGTTGATTTTTTGTTTTCTATAATTTTATTCAATAAATCGTTAAAAAAAAACTTCAGGTAGAACACTTTTTCAATTTGCTATTTTCTCAAATTCGGCTCAAGTAAAAAGTTATAGGGTTTGAACATCTCTCAATCTGCGAATATACTCCTGCACTATGTTTACAACTCTAACACGGACTCATCTTCTGATGTATTAAAGAATATCCGATTCATTGTGTGATATTCAATGAAACTTGATTGCGAAACCGATCTATTCACTTAATTCTTATGATTTGGCGTTTGTTGCAGAATAATTGTTAGGAAAATATTTCACTTTAATTGACCATTAAAATATAGATCTTCCATCTGATATTTCCGCAGTATCCATTTGTTTTCACCATGAGATGTACAAAGTTTCATCATCTCCCATTCCCATATTGAAAATTCTGTAATCGTCATAATTTTCATCGAATTTATGAATGAATTATTAAAAAATCACTCGGTCAGTGTGAACGCATTAATTGAACTCTATGAATTCCTTGAAGGCATAATATGTCTCTGGTAGGGTCACATAAAAAAAAATGTTTATTAAGATTAGCAAAGAACAAAAATAACATATTTATGTATTCTGTGATCCTAATGAACGTGGATGGAGCTTAGTTTAAATCCTTCACTAGCTTAGAAGCGGATCCACAAAAATGGGGAAATTTCTCGAATTTTCATGAGATTTTATAACATTCAACGTTGAATGTCTCGAAAACCTCTCAGGACAAATTATAAGGAATAATAATGTATTCCGAAATTACTGAAAATCTTCGTAATGAGAGGATGCAGGGTTATCTAATACGAGGTGTTATTTTAAATAGCCCGCTGTTTCGGTAGATGTCACTTTTGAAGCTGTCATTTTTTGACATTTGACAAGTAGAAACTACGCCGTTAATAAAAATGGAACGAAACACGCTTCAACAACGCATTTTTGGGACAAGTTTGTGTGTGAAGAATAAAACCCGTGAACGTCGCCCAAGAACAGCCGAGAATATTGCTGCTGTTGCCGAAAGTGTTGAAGAGAACCCAGGTTTCTACATTCCTCTTCGTTCTTTGGAATAAGGCATTCCATAAACGTCATTACACCGTATTTTGCATAAAGATTTGGGTCTTAAGGCTTATAAAATTCAGTTAACACAAAAACTCAAGCCGGCCGATCATCAACAACGTCGTGTCTTTGCTGATTGGGTCGTTGAAATGCATGAAAATGATCCGGAATTCCATCGAAAAATCATCTGGAGTGATGAGGCCCATTTCCACCTCGGTGGCTTTGTCAACAAGCAAAATTGTCGCATCTGGGGCTCGGAAAACCCGAGAGTTATTGTTGAAAAGCCTCTCTATTCTCAACGTGTGACTGTTTGGTGCGGTTTATGGTCCGGCGGAGTCATTGGACCTTACTTTTTCGAAAATGAGGCTGGAGCAACAGTTACGGTGAATGGATTGCGCTATCGAGAGATGATTAATGATTTTTTATGGTCGGAAGATGGTATTGATCTGGACAACGTTTACTTTCAACAAGACGACGCTACGTGCCACACAAGCAACGAAACCATTGATCTTATGCGGGAAAAGTTTCCGGACCGTGTTATCTCTCAAAGAGGTGATCACAATTGGCCACCGAGATCTTGTGATTTAACACCTTGCGACTTCTTCCTTCGAGACCACGTGAAAGAGAAGGTCTACGCCAATAGCCTAGCGTCGATTCAAGACCTCAAAGATGGAATTCGTGAGGCTATCGAGGACATAGGGCAGCCACTTTGCGATTTGGTTATAGAAAATTTCATTAAAAGGATATGGTCCTGTAAACGTGGTCGTGGTGGTCATTTGCCTGATTTTATTTTCCACTATTAACGGCATAGCTTCTTCTCTGTAATGAAATAAATATCCGATCGTTTATATTGAAAAATGGCATTTTTCTTTGAATATCAAAATAACACCTCTTATTGGAAAACCCTTTATAAACTGCATTACTATACTTTATCACATTATTCCTAATAATTTCTTATAGTTTCATGAATCGGCAAGAAAGGAACTGGGAAACTGTTTTAGGTAGGAAATAAGTGATCACTGAAGAATATGTGTCATAATTATAGAAACCTTCACACCTAAGCTACTGAAGAAGAACATAGAAAAGCACTGACGTGAATTTAGCATCTTTTGCTCGCATGTTCCCTTTTGGTGTTATCCTTTGAACATGCGTGCAAAAGCTGCTGACTTCACGTTGGTGCTTTTCTAGGTTATTCAGGAACATGCGCGCAAAAAAAAACGATAGGTACCGAGAAGAAAACTACTAAATTTGACATTTTTTTCTTCAAATATCTCTGGAAATTATGATGGTATCAAACTGAAATTTGGTGCACTGCTGTGAAATATGAAGCTCAAAGTATGCGTAAATTTTTCGAAATATGAACAGTTTCAGAAAAAAATTATTTTTTGTCTTCAATCTACTGACAGTAGAGCGGCGGTGTACTTCAATTATCAAGTTTCGATATAATCGTATCAGTAGTTTGCAAATTATCACGGAAATAACCTCGAAATTTCAAAAGATTTCAACTCCGAAAACTTTGGCCGATTACGCCCATTAAAGAACTCAACCGTGGCATTTTAAAATGCAACCAACCGGAAAATTTTCAAGTCTATAGGATTTTCCATACGCCCGTAATCGTGCCTACGGCCGGCCGGACAGAATCGATTTTGACACCGGATTCGTCATCGGTGAGTCCAATCTAGTCGTTTGAGACCATTTTCGTCTCAAAATTCGAAAATTGCAGACATTTGGACAAAACGATAACCCGCTGTTTCCCAGAACATGCTCGCAAAAAATAACTTTTCGGGGAGATTTCAACAGCCTGTATCTTTCTTCCTGACTCGAATCTGGCAAAATGACACTAGTGTTTCAGTCGATGGGAGGAATCTATTGTTGAGAATAATGTCCAAGACTCACTCTTTATATGGACAAAACGATAACCCGCTGTTTCCCAGAACATGCTCGCAAAAAATAACTTTTCGGGGAGATTTCAACAGCCTGTATCTTTCTTCCTGACTCGAATCTGGCAAAATGACACTAGTGTTTCAGTCGATGGGAGGACTCTATTGTTGAGAATAATGTCCAAGGCTCACTCTTTATATGGTCTTATTCGACGTGACTTCAAAAATAAGTAATTTATAATTGGTTTAACGGAAAAAGGGAAATCAAGAAATGTTAATTTTCAATTATGCGGTTCATAACTTTTTTTCACTTGTTTAACCTCCCGTTGAAGCTTAGGACCTTTGAAAGTGAACACCTCGTAACCTATGTAATTTACCTGAAATTTTGTTTGCCCTCGTTCTGTTTTGTTAGCTCTTCACCCCACATGACGTATGAGTTTTATCTATAAGAGAATACGCCACGTGAATATTCCTCTGTCCTTTATGGGAATATTCGATTTTCAATTATATTCTAAATGTCAGCCTGCCCCTTGCAGACCCTTAAGGTCAATAACCTTGTTCCGTATAAAAGAAATTGATCTAACATATACTCACTAAATGCCACCGATCTTTCCGTAAAGTGCTGGCTGGGGTGATCCGGAATGGAATCCTATTGGCAATGAATGAAGCGTACCACTGTATAACGGTCCCTAACATCGATAAAAAGCCGGTAATGCACTTTATTGTCGCGAGGAATTCATATTTATTATCCAATACCCTTTTTGTCGCATTTGAATGGCAAACTCGTTACGATTTCATGGAGATTGTGATATATTCGAATTCGATATGTGCCCAAAGAGGGGTTTCGAAGGTTTATTTTCACGGCGATCTTTAATTCTGTGTGATGCTCAATTCTGAGATTTGGATATAAAGGGTGTTTCAAATTGCGCGTTTTTTTTAAGAATGAATGAAATATAAGGTTTGTTCCAACACCCAGTTCTGTTACTGTCTTGAACTCATTCAGAACTGAATCAATTCACACGTCTTCGCTCATTCTAGTTCGGGACTAATTCTGAATAGATAGTTCGAAAGTGTTAGAAACGAATCATTCTTAGAAATTCCCTTGTCATAGCCTAAGGGCTGTTTGTCACCCGAAAAATGCAGCCCGTCTCTGCCAGATGTGGTTTTATAGCCCCTTGCTGCATTCGAATGGCATGTAACAGCTGGCCGATTCAATTCCTCCTTCTCAGTTCTTGCCTAAACCCAAGAACTGAATTCACCGTTCTAGAACTGGTCTGACACAAATTCTTTTTACGTCGGAACACTTGGTTTGCAATTCCTTACCAGTTCGAAATTTGTTGGAACGCTAATATCGATATGCGCAAACTCCGCCTGATTCAGAACTAGTTCCAGAGTGTGTAGGAACAAACTTATAGATGGCGCACTGAATTCGTCGGGGTATTTTGACATTTAAGAAGTGTGATGTGGGTCATTTATAAAAATGGCTTCGTACACGATATAACAACGCGTTCAAATTGTTGAATTATTTTATGAAAATCAGCGTTTTGTGGGAAGTCCTTTCAGAAAATTTCGTGAATTTTATGGTTTACATAATCGTCCATCTCAAAGTACTATTGGTCGAATTATTAAAAATTTCAAGAGACTGGTTTGGTGAAAGATCAAAAAGGTGAAAAATACAGTCGTAGCGGTCGTTCACAAGAAAATATTGATTTTGTTCGTGGAAGTGTTGCTGAAGACCCTGGAATGTCCATTAGACGACGTTCACAACAAGTTGAACTTAGTGGGTCCACAACGTGGCGTATTTTACACAAAGATTCAGCTCTGAAGGCATGTAAGGTTCAAAAAACACAGGAACTTAAGCCATTAGATGATTTAAAACGTCGTTCATTTGTCAGTTTCATCAATGAACAACCAGCTGATTTAAAAAAAAAAACTGTTTTCCGATGAGGCACATTTTCAACTTGGTGGCTCTGTTAATAAACAAAATTGTCGTATCTGGGGTGAGGAAAATCCACGAATTATTCATGAGAAACCATCCTAAACGAGTCACTGTGTGGTGTGCATAATGGTCAGGTGTTGTGATTGGACCTTACTTCTTTGAAAATGCTGCTGGTGAAGCTGTAACTGTCGATGGTAATAGATACCGTCGGATCATAATCGAATTTTTGTAGCCGTAATTAATGAATATTGATTTAGAGGGCATTTGGTTTCAACAGGATGGCGCTGCGCCTCACTTTGCAAATGACACAATTGATTGATTGAGACAAAAATTTCCTGGACGAATAATCTCCAGAAACGGTGATGTCAATTGGCCACCAAGATCATGTGAGTTGACACCGATGGACCATTTTCTTTGGGGTTATACGAAAAGCCAGGTCTATAAGAATAATCCACGAGCGATTTCTGAATTAAAGGATGAAATCATTCGTGTCATCAGTGAGATAGAGCCTCAATTATGTCAAAATGTCATTGAAAATTTTAACAAAAGAGTGGACGTCTGTAGAGCTGCAAGAGGAGGCCATTTAACAGATATTATATTTCGTACATAAATGTCATAACTGATACTTCAATTACCAATAAAGAGAAAATGAAAATGAAAATTATGTGTTTTATTTATTTAAAAAAAAACGCGCAATTCGAAACACCCTTTGGAAATATGTATGTATTATTTATTAAAAACTTTTTAGAGACTATCCATAGGAATACAATCGAATTCAGCATATACTTTGGGGTTTATATTTAACAACAGTTTTTCAAATTTGGATTTGATCCGAAGTTTAAAATTTCTTCGTCAATTATGAATTTCGTGATTATTTCCTCAATATCTCAAGAATCAGATCGACGAATTGTTGTGGAATACTCATGCGGAAAATAATACAAAATTTCGTGGGGATGATAAAGGAATCGCTGTGGCAACGAATTTGGACCAGCGCGTAAAAGGTCCTGACTTCAGAGCTTTTCTAGATTTCAATTTCGCATTTCAAAACAGTACATTCAAGGAGGATGAAGTGTATCGAAAGATATTATTCGAAGGTATTAGATAAAACAAAAAATCTGTTTGTTTAACTATTGTATTGTATTTTATATTCAAAATGAGTTCTTCTGAAATGGAATAAAACATGGATGAATATTTAAAATTGACATGAAATTGACTTCATTCAAAAGATAATCTTTTGCCATAATTCAAATATAATTTCTCGCATATGACCGCTACGGACGTAATCTAATCTGGAGGTCCAATTTTCAATCACTTTGTCCCACATTTGTGGCCGTATATCGGCAATAACGCGGCGAATGTGGTCCTCCAAGTGGTTGATCATTTCGGGCTTATCGGCGCCGACTAGCGACTTCACATATCCCCACAGAAAATAGTCTAGCGGAGTTAAATCGCAAGAGTTTGGAGGCCAATTCACGGGCCCGGAACGTGGAATTTTGCGGTTATCAAACTTTTTTTCAGTAAATCACTTGTGGCACGAGCCTTGTGACATGTTGCGCCGTCTTGTTTAAACCACAGTTGCTGCACATCATGGAACGAAAAAGTCAGTAATCGTGGCTCAATCGCGGTCACCATTGATTGTTAGGTTCTGACCAGCATCGTTTTCGAAGAAATATGGACCAATGATTCCATCAAATAAAGCTCACCGAACATTCAGTTTTTCTGGATGTAGCGGTGTCTCAACATACATTTGAGGATTATCTTCACTCCAAATACGGCAGTTTTGTTTATTGACGTAGCCATTTAACCAAAAGTGAGCTTCATCGCTAAACAGAAATCGGGATCAACGGCAATCTTGTTTTGGGTCCATTCACCGAATCTACGCCTTGTTAGGTGATCGTGTGGCTGCAATGCTTGCAAGAGTTGGATTTTGTAAGCAAGCAAACCAAGATCTTTCCGCAAAATCGTCCATAAAGTGGTTGGAAACATATCCAATTCCTGTGCAGGATGGCGGATAGACTGATTCGGGTCTTCCTCTACGCTACGCTCTACAGCAGCAATGGCTTCTTCTGTTGTCACTGTACGACGTCTCTGTGGATGCTTATTATCAGTTAGAGTAATCGTGGTGCGAAAACGGTTCATAGTTAGTCGAATTAATTGCTCTGATGGACGATTATATTGACCGTAAAATGGACGTTAAGCGCGATACGTATTTCGAACAGAACTATTATTTTCAAAATAAATTTGCACAATTTGGAAGCGTTGTTCAGGCGTCAGTCAATTCAAGTTGAAATGCCAGACCAAACTAAACACAAATCACTTGACACCTGATAAAATGGCCGCTAGTTGAACCAGTGTTGCCAACTTAAAGTTCTATACCTCTTAAAAAACACCCTTTATTACTTGTGTGTCGAAAATCGGTAGAGATATACCATAAAAATTGCAAAAAGATAACGAGTTTTTTGTAGATTTGATCGATCAAAAATTACGTGTGTCCTGATTGATATTCTAATCCCGTTTTTCGCCATCTTCAAAATCAACGCTTTTAGAAAGTGAAATTTAATATTCGGCTGGAGTTCCAAACGAAAATTCGATTACGATTCGTCTCGTGTAATCACAACATTCCAACGGAATTCGAGTTCATATCGGAGAAATCTAAAATCTCGGAGTTTCGTGAGATTTCCTATGTATTCCGCAAATGAACCGTCGAAGAGCGAATGTTGTAGAAAGTTCTTCAGTTAATTAATCGATTCTTTATTCAGACGTTATGAGGCGAGTAAACAAGCCAATTTAATTCGTATAGAAAGGACGCTATATGCAAAATGGAGATTGCATCTCCATTTACTTGAATCGTTATATTATCTCAGAAGTTTCTCACGATATTGAGTGTCGTCTGCTTCGTCCTTTTCCGCCTCTCTTGGCCTTCTCGTAGCGCCGAGTTGACCATGTGTGAATTTTGTGCGAGGAATGTACAGGGTGGCTGAAATTCAAGGATAATCATCATTGATATTAGGATAACGATGGGGATACAATTCGGTGGAACTATGGAAAAGTACAACAATTGTAAGATGTAAACGGGGTACCATACATTTTTACGTATGACAAGAGCACAGATAACAACCTCAGGAAAAACTCTGTGTTCCCGTATGAGTGTAGTGAAATTGTTGTTTGTTATTTAGGGGCTTCTTTTTCAACCACAAAATTTCTTCTTTCCTATTCGATGCAGGTTGTCATATCAAAATCACACCTGAAAACATAAAAGAAGACGAAAAAAACAAATATGAACTAGAAAATGATTTATCACTCATTGTATTAATTTAAAGTTCACGATCCATCTCAAATAAGAATCAGACACCGATTGAATTGCCTCGAAACCATTGTCAAATTTATATATTGGACAACTATCAACTAAATATTCTATTGTTTCCTCTTCTTCTCCGCATTCGCACCTTGGACTTTCGACCTAATTCCATTCGAAGAGGAAACCATGACCGGTTCTTAGTCTTAGTCGATTCAAAATACACCAAATTTTCTTAGGGAGGTTAAAAAACCATGAACATGTTCTGAAGGATCGCTGATCAAATCTCTGTTGAAAACATTACCCGAATTCCATCCTGAACGCCAAATTTCTTTGTCACCTTCATCAGAATGAAGAAAATCGTAAATCTGTAAAGGTTTGCGAGATTTCACTCTAGCAATTTTTGAATCCGGAATATAAGACATGATCAGGAATGAATTCTGGAAGAAATGATATTTATTTCAAGACTTTATCACTGCAATCTGTCTACGAACATGGGGCGGTAAAATATTGGAAAGAACTAGTAACCACTGTAAAGGTGTAAATCTTTTGGTCCCACTAATGATTCTCACGGCAACATAAAGCGCTGTTAAACGAAACCGAACAACAATTTTCAGCAGTTAAAAAAACCAAAGCCAAAGCTGCGGTACGAAAGGTGGTGGGGTCAGCACCCTATGAAGAACCAGCTAGTTTTTGAGGAATATTATTCCTAGATTTCAACTTTATGCGTAAGTTTTCCAAACGAGCCTTGAAATTTAAAAATCAAATCAGCACGTTATTTTCCTAACGGTCCTCGTAAACACAATAACTTCCGGAAGAAACAACTTAGAAACTCGATATTTGTAGAAAATATTTGGTCCTCAATTACGATCTAATTTGTATTTTTGGAAATATTGGGAAAATAAAATTTTGAGTGGGTATATCTACGGAATAATTGGGCGTATTTTACTTAATCACGAAGTCGACCTTAAGGTCCGAACTTACTCTACAAATATCGTGTTTCTTAGTTGTTTCTTTCGGAAGTTATTGAGTTTACGGTCGGCTTAATTACGAAGGCTGAATTCGTGAATGGGTAAAATCCACCCAATAATTCCGCATTAAAAATTTTATTTTCCCAATATTTCCGAAAGTACAGATCAGATCGAATTGAAATCCAGTACACTATCAAAAAATAACAGTTCGAAGGTTCATACTGAATTAAATGAGAAAATTATGCCCAAGTTTGCCTTTCAGTATGTTCACACCAGCTGCGAATTTTTATCATGATTGAATCAGTATTTATTGAGTTATACCGAAAAAACAACGGTATCGAGAAGAAAACTACGAAATTCCACATATTTTATCCCAATAATATCTCCAGAAATTATGATCGTATCGAACTGAATTTGGTACACCGCTGTGAAATATAAAGCTCAAAGTCTTAGTGGAACTTTTTTTCGAATATGATGAACGGTTTCCGAAAAAAACCTTTTCGAAAAAAATGTTGATAATTTTTTTTTCCAAATTCACTGACCGTTTGATTTCGACAAAATTTCGCTGAAAGTTGCGCGTCGTTATACTCCACCTAAATGCTAAGTTTCAATCCAATCGCTGTAAGTAGTAGTTTCTGAAATAAAAAATAACTTCAAAATTTCGAATGGCTATAACCCCGAAAATGTTCGATCGATTTGGCCCATTAACGAACTTAACCGCGGCATTCCAATGCGGGACCTACCCTGAGAGTATCTAGTCGCTAGCTCATCCGTTAGACAGTTATCGTGTCCAAGGCCGGCCGGCCGGACGGACGATCGATTTTGACACTAGATTCGTCATCAGGAAGTCCAATCTAGTCGTTTGAGACTAATTTCGGGAAAAAATTCGAGAAATACAGACATTTGGAAAAAACGATAGCACGCTGTTCCCCTAGAACATGCGCGCAAAAATGATATAACAATCCTAATACAGGAAATAAAACCTATGTATGTTCGCCGACGTTTCGGAAATATATTTTTCCATCCTCACGGCTACACTTGGGAGAATGTATTTCCATAAAATCATTTCATTCCAATTATTTCTTTAATCAGGGACAATCAATGCGTCCGATGCTGAGACAACGTGCCAACCTTTCAAGAGTAATACGTCACCTAAGAAAAATTTACTCGGGGTTCCCCAGTGAGAACAGTGAATTGGTTAATTATAACTTCATGTGAAGAGATAAGGGACCGTCATTCTTTCAATTGAAGTCTTGGGGTGACCAGTTTAAACGAGACTCAAGTCTTATCATCTGAATTTAGAATGACCTGCTGAAACAAGGTCAGTTGGCACAAACAGGCACGTTAAAGATGGATGATTTTTTTGGGATATTCAACTATTGCGGTTTATTAATTTGTGAAAGGGTAAAGGAATTTTGGTCAATAACCATTACCTTTAAAAAACACTGATATACAGAGACATTGCCATTTAACAGAGTTTTCTGATTCAATACAAACCTATTTCGTAGTTTTTTTTTTTGGTTTTCGCTCCCAATATCTGCAACAGAACTATGAAACAACAACAATGAAAACCCAAATCAACACGACGCTGTTAAGTCAAGTTAACCATCTAAATCGTTTACACGCAGGCACGCGTGAACTGCCCAATTCTGATGCAGTTGGGACTCTCAGAAGTTCGGAATAAGTTCTGAATAGAACCAAAACAGGAGTACTTAAATTCTGAATCGGTTCTTATATAAACCAAAACTTAAAATCGGAACCGGACATGCTCGAACAGTTCTGACCTAAGAACCAAAACAAAGCTTTCGTTTTTGCTGATTCAATACAAAACTATTTTGCATTGTACATGAGAAGATTCAATTTTAATTACGTTTATGCATAATATTTACAAATGAAATGTTATTTACACAGGCTTAGGACTTCGGTCGATGATCTTTTCAGAGTGAATAAAGAACGGTGTTATTATTATTTTGTAGTTTTTGGGTTTCCGCTCCCAATATCCGAAACAGAACTATCAGAACAATGATAACCCAAATCAACACGACGCCGCTAAGTTAAGTTAACTATCTAAATCGTTTACACACAGACAGCCACACTACGCATGCGCGAACTGCCCAATTCTGAAGCAGTTGGGCCTCCAAGGTCAGAACTCCTTCCACAGTTCGGAATCAGATCTGATAGAACCAAAACATAAAATCGGAACCGGACATGCTCGAACAGTTCTGAACAAAGAACCCAAACAAAGCTTTCGTTTTGGTCTCGAAATTCAGAACTGTCCTAAGACAGTTCTTGTAAGGTTTGTTTTGGTTCCGAGTTCAGAACTGTTTGGGACGGTTTGAGTATGCGCGATTGCGATTTTGTGCCTGAGAAATCGCAATCGCGCATACTCGAACCGTTCAGAACAGTTCTGAACTCGGAACGAAAACAAACCCATTGTTCTGCGCAGAACCTATTCGTTGTTGAAGCTCGATTCTGAAAGAGTTCTAATAACGATGAAACCAGAACACGAATCAAGTTCGGATTCATCAGGATTATAGAGGATTATTCCTTTCACAGTCCTAGAACTGTTCACAATCGGATCTGAAAATAATCAGAACACTGATTCAGAACCGAGCATGCTCGAACCGTCTCGGAACTAGAACAAAGTTTAATATCTCTCTAAAATGGTGACGTGACGAAAAATTCCGTCTCCTCTCGAATGAAGTAACCGAACGCACCTATTAAAGAAGTCGTTCCTACCCTGAATGACTATGCTCTGGTTCTCCCTTTCTGTTTAATTATACCGTGCATTCTACTCCCCTCGATAATTATGAAAAAATATTTCTAAGCTCGGGGACCACAACGGCATTAGAGGAAGCTCCTTCCGGTGCTTGCATAAAGACATTTGTTAAACGGTAAGTGGTATTCTATGATTCCGTTGCGGTCCCTTCGAATTTTTTATTCGACAAGGGTAACTGACGTCTTTCCGACTATGCTAATCAACAGGAAACGACCTTAAAAGGATTCGGTCTGTTTCCGGCATCGTCTCAAGTGATTGATGTTGTTTTTGGACGGTCTAATGGTCTTTTGGACGGTCTAATGGTCGAGTACCAAGAAGTCGAGAGTTCTTAAACTTCGATCGACAATTGGTTTCGTAATTATTCCTCGATGCTATTGAAGGTCAGCTGATAACTGTTCAGTATTTGAACTAGGGAGTTCTCAGTTTTCTTAGATGATGATGTATACGGTGATCGTTCAAAAAGTTCTTAGGTGGTCGGATGTGATCGGTGATCGAAAATTTAAATACACAGGGCGTCACATTGAAAAGGTAACAAGGGGGTCTTTCCTAGAAGGAAAATGAAGATTCTGAAAAATCGCTCGGGTCCGTCGATTTTGTTAGTGCGGGTGCGGGAATTTAATATCCATCATAAAATATCCTCCGTCTGCATGGTATCCCAAATTCCTTAAATTTGAAAATGGGAGATGGATCGTGCGATCTTTTGTTGAAATGTATTTTTCCCTTCGGATATGTCAGTAAATTTTTCTTGTCATTTTATTTTGAAATATCTCTAAGATTAACATAATTGGAGCATAAATAAGATGACTATCAATTTTAAAGATGCAATGTAGGAAGGGGAAATTTGTTCAGGAAACAAATGTGGCTCCTGCGATAGGTTATTGAAAAGATATTCAACTTTTGAAAACGACTTTTTTCTGAAATTTGTTCATTCTTTCACATAATATTCGCTTTTCGAAACGAATAATCACAAAATTTTCCGAGAGAATGAGATGTTTACCAATTCAAGAGATATAATGCAGGAGGGGAACGTGTCCTGGATAGTTTAACCATTGAGTTTTCAAATATTATTTGAAAACTCAATGGTTAAACTCAACAAACGCTCAAATTGAGCCCCACCAGCTTACAATGGTATAAATTTTGATCAAACATTTCGAGTATAATTCGGCTACATTCGTCGACAATTCGCTTGCTTAATTCTTTCAAAAAGGCACATTCTGTGGCATCGAAAATTTTCGCCTTGAATTTCTGCTCTCTGTGAAAATTGCGCCGGCGAATTTTTGACGAATATGGGCGAATTACCCCCCAAATGCTTCAGAATGTGAGGCGAAAATCTGGACAAAATTTATACTGTTATATGGAAGTCGGCGGGGCATTTTTAAGTTTAAACTATTCAGAACACATTCCCCTTTCAAATTGTCCCTATGAAATTGGTAAGATTGGGAGATATTTAATTTTGAAAAGCGAATATTACGTGAAGAAATAATGAAATTTCAAAATTATCATCTTCAGAAATTAAAGATCTTATTGCCACATATTGCAGGACCCACATTTTCTTATCAAATCTAAGGGGTTACAGTTGCCGAGTAAATAATACTCTGTGTATGATGTTGCCCTGGTGCTTCACCTTGTTTCAGGTTTATTATTTGATAAAATCAAATAATAAACCTTAGTGATCGACCAACAAAAAAAAATTTCAACCCCCCCTGAAAATTTCACAGTTTACGTTTTGAAGTTTGTGAATTTGAATCAAGGAATAAAAAAAAATCCGTCCGTCCGCCGTCCGTTATCCGGGGCTTTTCTCTGGAAGTACTGAACGGAAATACTTGAAACTTACTAGAAAAATCGTGTGTCACTCGAGGTTGATCCTTCAAGCTTTTCAGCAGGAACGGTGTACCCTAAGGGCTCTAAATGGGGAGTTGGGGGGAAAAAACTTTTTCTCGAAAACTTACCACCGAATTTTCATGAAACTCTGAACGTTGATTACTGTTGCATAACTAAACCTTAAAAAATTTATAGGGATGATTTCTGACTAGTGGTTCCTGAAATATAAAGAAAAACGCTGCAAATTTCCAATAATATCGAAAATGAATCATGGCATTCGGTTCTAAGTTGTTTAAGATATAAATAGTATATTGGGTTATTTAACTAAGAAAATAATAAACCCTTGTGTAAAATTTGCAGTGTTATTTTGATGTCTCTAATTTTATTGACTTAGTCTGTTAGTTGACTAGCCTTGATGAAGAGAAAATTTTGACCTCGAAACGTTGGCATTGTTTTCAAAATAACAGACAATGAAATATCCAAATTCCCAATACTTTTCTATTTATGTAAATATATAATATTTCACCTTTATTTTTTAGGTTTTTTCTGGGTTTTCACTCCCAATATCTGAAACAGAACTATTAAAAATCAAATAAAAATCGTTTTTTTCATGAAATGATGCGGAATCCTCCCAAAATAAGCTTTAATCGATACCTGTATATTTACATATCGATTTTTTCATTTGTCATTTCCTGATTCTTCATTGTTATCGACAGAACTAATCTAAGGTGTCGATCTATTCAGGACATCCTTGTATATTCTAATTAGTATTGGATTCAATCGAAGGTCAGTTGTTCGAAGCTCTGCTTGAAGGAAATGAATTTGGGAACTCTATTTAGTTCGGAGATAACGAAAAAAATATGCCAGATTATTATTAGCGAAAACGCACGAGGTCAAGTGTTGAATGGATTCGAAGAAGGATTGTTGAATGCAAAAGTTATGAATCCATGCCAGAATAGAATTGAATTCGAATGAAAGGAGGAATATTCGATTAGATAATGGCCGAAAGTGCATGGATTTATTGAGAATTCGATTAACAAATATTACCCACCTGAACCGGTTTTTGATATTCGGAGTTGTTCAATGAAAAATGGGTTGAGTCATACAATTGAAGATTGCAACGAAAAGTAGTCTTAAATATTTATCTATCGTGTGAATTATGTCAGAATGATTACTTGGAACTGTTGCTCTGTCTGAAACGTAAATGATGTTCAAATTTGACCTTTTAAATTTAAAATTGCTGGCCCTGTAGAACGTTTAACTTACGCTGAAATTTTCGCATAATTTGCGTTCGATTAGCAATACATGTTCCATGTTATCTTTTGGGTGAAGGCAAGTTTGACGATTGGCTGCATAATATTTACTTCCTTTTTCCCTATGAGAAAGAAAGAGATTTATGACATAATCTGGTGGTCATTTCTCTTTTTCGATTCGAAAAATGTTTCTATTATCAAGTTCCCATTTCGAAATATCAATTGATTCCGCTGGCATGTGGCATTTTGTGCCGTCCTCTGAATATCACATATTCTGGGAATCCGAACGGTGAATTCATTTATCTCCTAAGGTGTTCAGCATAGCACTTGTGTCCACCACTTAGCATTTTTTCTCCTTAGTCTGAACACAAAATTTTCCGAAATTTGAAGTTGGTTTCAACAGTGAAATCTTTTATTGTTCATTTGTGATTTGATCCATTTCAACTTATCAAATTGCCTTCAATTCACACATGGAAACGTATCTGTACCCAAAAAAATTATTAACTCTTGAATCAAGTTGCATTCTTTCTGTCGAAACTAAAATACAATCCGTTCATCCGTTAAAATTCTTATTTTCTATATCCTGGATTTGGGTTTTTACATTCTTCCTGTAAACAAACTAAATAAACTTTAATTGACTTAATTATTGACTTCAATTCAAACATAAAATTCCTCATGATGATTTCATCAATTTAATTGTAGTGAGATTTAATTGGAACAAATTACGATGAATGGAGAATTTCAAGGAAGTTAATGAAACTAAAACCTCAAATGTAAATGCGAATTTTTTTGCGTATCGAATTTTTTATCAGTCCAACTCAGTTCCTAGTTCAAGAACATTTCCGGCTCAAAATTCGAGAATTCAAGACGTAACGTCAGTGCTTTTCAGAAATTTCCATAAATAGGGAAATTTCTGAAAAGCACTGACGTTACGTCTTGAATTCTCGAATTTTGAGCCGGAAATGTTCTTGAACTAGGAACTGAGTTGGACTGATAAAAAATTCGATGTGGCTTGTGTATCAAAATGCGACGTTCAAGTTCATTAATGGGCAAAAGCAGCCGAACGTTTCCGGAGTATTGCCTTTGTGAAATTTCCTACTTATTTCCTCAATATCCCACGCAGTACTGACAAGATCAGACTGAAATTGCCTTATAAGTTGTGAAATATCAACGCTCAACTCTATGCAAAATTTTCGGGAGGATCATATCGAAAGGAAATTCAAAGACACGTTTTTTTCGGAATTTCTGAAATTTTGTTGAAATAATTTTTTTTCGGAAACTACTGATCATATTTCTATGAGCATGAAGTCGACAACAAAAGTTAAAATTCGAATTCGATCCGATATTTTTTCGGAGATATTGGGAAAAAAACCCAGAAAAGCACTGCCGTGAAGGCAGCAGCTTTTGCGCGCATATTCAATGGAGATGACCCCTTTGGCAACGAATTTGAACATGCACGCAAAAGCTACTGCTTCTCGAGGTTTTTTTCGATAAAGTACTGGATTTCATTTCTTTTTTCTCTCTTTTTTCGAAAAAAATTTTTTTTTTATTGAGTGACTAGGATTTTCAACGAAATCTTGCGCGTCGTTATGCTTCAACCAACTGCCAAGTTTCAATCCAATCGCTCCGGTAGTTCCTGAGATATGAGGGAAATAACCTCAAACTTTCAAATGGCTATAACTCCGAAACTATTTGGCCGATTTGGCCCATTAACGAACTCAACCGCGGCATTCCGATGCGTGAACTACCCTACAAGTTTCAAGTCGCTAGCTGGCTCCGTTCGACAGTTATCGTGTCGTCGGCCGGCCGGCCTGACAGAATCGATTTTGACACCGGATTCGTCATCAGTGAGTCCAACCTCGAGACCATCTTCGGTTCAATCATCGAAAATTACAGACATTTGGACAAAACGATAGCACGCTGTTCCCCTAGAACATGCGCGCAAAAATATGACAAATTTTGTTATTTGCAATTCTGAGGTTTTTTTCCTAAATATCCCAAAAAGTACGGACATGATTAGATTGAAAAGCACCTGCAATAACTTTCTTTTACGTTTCATAACCCTACTTTTCACAACGCGAAGCAACGACTGAAGTCGAATGCTAGGCTGAAAGCCGGCTCTAACGCCAGAGAAGAATGCCCCGTTAGGGTCAATCTTGCGAATCCCAGGAATCTGACAGCATGCAGACCTCTTCGGACCTTCGAGGTCGACTTCCAGAATACCGGAAATGAATGGATCCCATAAGAATTTCATTGTAAATGAAAGGAAAATTGTTTTTTTTTGGTATATACAATGTTCCTTAATTGGAGGTTCAAAAAAAAAGGAAAGATTCGTTGTGATATTTTGAGAAAGTTCCTTCCTTACACATGGGACCAAAAACGTTTCTTTTTCGAGACACAGGGTGTAAAAGTTTGAATATTTCTCAAGTTTTCTTTTCATAGTATCTGCACTTCACAAGATGATCATACGATATTGTAGAATCTTTCTGGAACATTGCTACAGATCGGAAAAATAACTATTGAAACTAATAATAAATTTGTTCTCTAACAGGGTTTTTGTGATAAGTTAAATTTTTCTGAGGATTTCGAAAGAATCGAATTTTTCTTCTCGAAATCGGTAGAAGGTACGATGAAACTTCAATTGTCAATAAGGTTAAGTATAACGACAGAGCTTCCTTCAACAATTTTCCAAACTAACAGTGGCTCAACAAAAAAAATTCTGGAGAAAAATTGGGAACAGCAAAAAAATCACCTCATAGATTTTCAATCGAAATTGGCCTGTCACATGGTGTAAACTACAAGTTTTAATATCTATACCAAATTTGAATATCTCGTGGAATGCAAAAACTTGAAAAACAAACAAAGTTAAACACCCTGTATCTCGAAAACAAAACGTTTGCAGTCCCAGGTTCATGGGAGTTTTTTTCTTTAAATGATTCAAGGAATCTCCCCCTTATGTTTGTACCCCCAATTTAATAACACTCTGAGTTTTAAAATGTTATCTATCATGAAGATTATCTTTGTCATGTATTCTTTCGATGTTAATTTATTAGAGATGTTTATCGCAATGTGAACGCTACGTCATCAAAAACATGCCAGATGCGACTCCATATGTTCGAAGCCTCAACTCTTCATGATTTCTATCGAATTATTCTTGTTATCCTCACTCGAATTAATTGTTTTCCCACAGTGTTTCTACAAGGATATAGCAGCTATACACTGTGGGAAAATAAATCAAGATAACCAATTCATCTCCTGCCTGTAACCCGGTGAAAAACAACTCGATAACACGAGAATTTGTCGTTGTTTTCCCTTTTCAATAAGTTTGCCGTAACAAACAGTCACTGTGTGATCATCGTGATTAATTTCGGTGCCATTGCCCCATTCCTTTCGATTCGTCTGACCCATCCTGACCTTTCTGATACCGAACGCGGTGCCTACCGAAAAAAATAATTCGTTCACGCAAATTCGTGAGCTGCCCGATAGAAATCCGTTTTGTAGATACAAAAAGGTCGCACCCTGTTTTTTCGTCCGTTATTGGGACCTACCTCAGAAGGGCGTTGGCCTGAGTCGATGAACCTAGGGAATTAATATTAATTTGAGGTTCACGAAGAGGTGTGAGGAATATTAGGGTTCGGGCATCGATATTTTATTCATCGTTTCTTGCCAGTGATTCGATTGGGAATCGATAATTGATATGTTTGGAACAAGAGTGTGTTTAGAATTATATGTATCTTCGAGCCATATATTTATTAGTTGCGACAATATATTAATTTTGTGTGCCTATATATTTATTTTTCGTTCCAATATATTTATTACTCAAAACACAATATTTTTATGTGTTAGATGTTGCAAAATATGGTGGTGTCCAATATATTTATTAAATCGACCTATTCGCAGTTGTCACGAGAGCATATGGCAACATGGCGTAGCCATTAGTTCAACATACCACGTCGTTTTATCTTATAAATTTGTAGTACCTACACTGGTTAATAGATGGCAATATCTCCTGAGACTTCAGCATGATTCTTGTCGATATTGAGAAGCAGAAACCTTTTACTTTTCCTAGCATGCTGTCTTTGAATATCAGATCAGTAAGCAATGATCTAATAATACTAATAATAATATATTATTGGATCATTGTAACCTACAATTGCAAGTTTATTTTCACTGATCTGTTTTTTCGTTATCTGTCTTGTAGATAAGTAGTTATTATTATATCAAGAATCCTAATAGCAGTTGGTTTGTATCCTAATACTAGGCTACAATTTACTTAATTCGGTTGGTGCTTTGCTACGGCAAGAAATAGAAATTACGATTTTGTCAGCGGTACTTCACGAATTATTATATGGCCAATTTATGCATCATTCATTCATTATCCTTATTAAACACTTTTTGCCGTGGTTATGTTATTCGTATCGTGATCTTTTACGCTATTATTTTTTATTTCGGAACTTGTAACCATGGAGGTATATAGGGAAAAGTTAATGGAACTCTGTAAGTTGGACAACTTTCCCAATCATTGCTTACTATCAGCAATTTTATGTACTTATTACTACGCCATGTTGCCATGAGTTCGAAACTGTACTAGACGCTGCCGGCGCGACCTCTTGTGACGACTTGGGATAGGTCGAATTAATTACCACGAATTCGTATATTTGTAACACTCAACCTATATATATTGCGTTTCGTAGAAGATGAATAAATCGGACCGAAAAATAAATATATTGACGCACAAAATAGAACTAATGAATATATTGGCTCGAAAATACCTATATTTGAGAACACTTTTGTCCCAATATGTTTCGCCTCATATGTTTTTCTTGGTTACTGTATACATAGCCATTTTTCCTACGAATAATGGAAATAAATGCATGAAACTCCAGGAGTAATCATGAAAAATCAAGCAAATTTATGGGAAATTATATTTATATCGAGTAGCAACAAATATTCATTTTGGAAATTAACATTCATGAGAGATTTACAGTATTTTTAATATATCGCTGTTCAACGATATAGAGTACATGAGAAATAAAAAGAATGGTTTTCCACACAACGTTGCTTCAATCATCGAGAAATTTTCAGGACTTCCATGATACTCAATTCAAAATACAGATTCTTACTTGAAACAACAGGGAATAAAATATAAAAACAACTTCGAAAAAATTATTCAGAAATATACTTTTCTGTGAAGGTTTCTGCATTCTTCATATTGCAATAATTTTCCTGTCATTATAGTTTCTCCTTGTTACTTATAAAGTTGTGATTCTTTGTTTCAGTACTAAGAAAATACGTCCTTCCATACAACTTCATCCAGAGCTTTTCACCGCAAGTACCGGTGAGTATTTATGGAACTGCCTAATAATAGTAATGTGAAATGTTTTTAATCAATTGGAAATATCCGGAAATAATACGAACAGAGATTGAAAGAAAATTTTGGTTCGAAAATACATACCTTCGTGAAATTTTCAACGATCGTTATTTTGAAGAAAGTGATGTGGACGGTTCAAGATCGATGTGATTTTATCATTGTTGCTTAGAATCTAGTGGTTGTTTTTTTTTCCTGCAAGTGATGTAAATGAATTTATAAATTGCCCACTACAGAAGTTTTATCAAATACGGTGAAAATTCTGGAATCAACAAAGAATAACACAAAAAATAAAAAACCCTAGAAAAGCACTGACGTGAAGTCATTAGGTTTGTTCCAACACCCAGTTCTGTTACTGTCTTGAACTCGTTCAGAACTGAATCAATTCACACGTCTTCGCTCATTCTAGTTCGGGACTAATTCTGAATAGATAGTTCGAAAGTGTTGGAAACGCATCATTCTTAGAAATTCCCTTGTCATAGCCTAAGGGCTGTTTGTCACCCGAAAAATGCAGCCCGTCTCTGCCAGATGTGGTTTTATTGCCCCTTGCTGCATTCGAATGGCACGAAACAGATGACCGATTCAATTCCTCCTTCTCAGTTCTTGCCTTAACCCAAGAACTGAATTAACCGTTCTAGAACTGGTCTGACACAAATTCTTTTCACGTTGGAACACTTGGTTTGTAATTCCTAACCAGTTCGAAATTTGTTGGAACGCTAATATCGATATGCGCAAACTCCGCCCGATTCAGAACTAGTCCCAGAGTGTGTAGGAACAGACTTATCAGCTTTGACGCGCTTGTTCACATTGCGAAAGGGCGACTTGGAAATTTCAGTGAAATCTAAATGAGATGTGAAAATTTAAAAAAAAACTAAAAAAAAATTTCGAATTTCTCCATGGATAATTCTTCTTATTGACACTGTTCATTTCCCAACCAAGTTTAAATTCGGTCAGATGAATATTTATTTTCATGAAACTTGGTAATGTGCTTCATCATATTGCCAAAACTGTGTATCAGTCCAATATGTACCTGAAAATACTTCAAAACGAGGATTGGAATCCATGGAAATTTACAAATACCTCGATAACTCGGCAATGAAACATCTGAACGAACAGACGGACCTATGGAATTCCCCTCTTTTCGAAATTCTCAAAAATTAAGCCTGCTTTCCTTGAATGTTAACTTTTTATCAAAAAAATTAAAATATTTTCGTCTTAATTCATACTGCGACCTCTTGCATTCTACAGTTTTGAACAATTACTTTCTTTTCATCAAAATGAAAATCTAGAAAAGAACTGACGTGAGGTAAGGAGCTTTTACGCGCTTGCTCAAATTCCAACAATTAGATCAACACGAAATTTCACACCTACTCGCGCGTTGGTAATCTCCACCTGATTACAAAGTTTCAATCTGATGGCATTGTACTTCTTAAGATATTGCGTAAATAACTTTAAAATTCCAAATAACAACTAAATTTACCACATTTTTTTCTTCTTATATCTCCGAATGAAAATATCGGATCGAATTGTTGAATACTGTTGAATATTAACTTCAAGGTTTGTGCCAAATTCCATTGAAATCTAATCAATATTTCCAGAGAAAAAAACTTTTCATCAAATATCTCAAAAATTTTGAAATAATTTTTTTGAATTTTCTAACGACTAGATCAACACCAAATTGCTCCAAGTTGCTCGTTGATATTCCAAAACTGTCCACTAAATTTCAATTTGATCGAGTCAATACTTCATGAGATATCGAGGAATTAACCTCAAAATTTCAGATGGGCCTAGCTCCGAAACTATCCAATCGATTCCACCCATTAACAAACTTAACCAAGATATTCGGACTTCAAGCCTTATCTGATAATTCCAAGTCGCAAAGTCCTTTTCTTCGAAAGTCAGACCACATACGGACTGATGGAAGGACATAATTGAATTTGACCACGGATTTTTCTTCAGGGAGTTCAACCTAATCGTTCAAGACCATTTTTGGTTCAAAATTCGATAATTACAGACATCTTGACGAAATGATAACGCGCTGTTCCCTAGAACAAGCGCATAAAAAAGGGCCCGTTTACGGAAAATTGCTTCGACAATATAATAACTACTCGAACTATAACCATGAAATAATAAATATTCATGAAACAAGGATATTATCTCTTCTAAAACGATAGCGACATCTAGAGCGGAATTGAAACAAACCAATAAAGGATAGTTCGACATCCACGCGATGCCTGGGCGGATCTGCTTGTTCGGTGAATGTAAATTCCAGAAAATTACCAGATTTGATTCGGAAAACAATCACTAAAGTAACTCAAGTTCTCTCTTCTTGTTCTTCGACATTTTAAGTCCAGCATTTCCGAACAGTCCCTAAGCTCTACTAACTTTTCTAGGATAATCCCTACTCAGTGCTGCAGGGACTGCACCCATTTTTTATCCATTATTCTAATTGACGCCGGTGCCATTAGTAAATAGGGAAGAAGCTGAAACCGCAGACTGTCCCCCGTGACGGGGAAGAGTGCCTATGAATTCGATTAATAAACCACGTGGGGGAGTTTATCGATGCCGGTCACGATAGAAGACACGAAATCGGGGCAAGGATAAGTTCAGGAAACTATTCGGTTACGAGAAACCGCAGGACGAAATGATGATGTACACTGTTCGGTCGAAAAGTTCAGCGACTAATTTCGTACGGGAGATTCAGTTTTATATGCCGTGCACTAAGAGCGCCCAAGAACTTGGTGCCCCAGACTGCATCGTTCTAAATAATGGTGATTGAATTAGGTATGAACTAGTGAAGGCCATCAATTGATCTTAGCTATCATTAACCTTTTTGGGGCCGACTTCGGCCCAAGTTGCCAACCCACAAATTACTTCCAAACCTACTAATACTGGGGAAGGGAAATTTCAGAACAAATTCGACATGATAAGGTTCGCGTTTTTTAGAAATATCCGTGAAAGATGCCTCGGCTCCTCAAACAAGATAATTCCTTCCAAATATAGGGTATTGTTTAGATCATCTCTGATTGGCTGAAATTTAAGTTGGAATTCCTGATTTCATGTTAATAGTTTCAAATTTATATAGGATATGTTCCGTAGATCAACTTGGTTGTTTCGGTTGCCGGTTTTCCGTTCTGTAAATATGAAATATTCGGCTGGTTCCTCAAAAATAAGGTTAATTACGGAATTTGATTAATGAAAAAGCTATCTTTCTGTCACCAGAATATAGATTTATTAAGTCTATGCACCAGAACGACAATCAATGTTTTATGGTAACATATCCATAGCATAGAACAATCTTTGTTTACTTTATGATCCATAGACCATACCTAGTAACTTTTCCATCGTTGATTGTTGTCTCTTCTATATTTTATAGATCATTAAGCAAATACAGATTGTTCTATGCTATGGATATGTTACCATAGAACATTGACTGTCGTTCTGTTGACAGAAAGAACGTTTTTTAATCAATCAATTTTCGTAATTGACCTTTTTTTCAGGCACCAACCGAATATTTCGTATTTACGGAATGGAAGACCGGCAACCGAAATATCCATGTTGATATGCGGAACACATCCTATATAAACTTGACACTATTAACATGAAATCAGGAATCCCAACTTAAATTTCAGAGATGATCTCAACAAAAACCTATATTTGGAAGGAATTATCTTGTTTGAGGAGCCGAGGCATCTGATTACGGATATTTATAAATTACGCGAACCTTATGTAGAAATTTTTCTGAAATTTCCCTTCCCCAGTAATAGTAAATTTGGAAGTAATTTGTGGGTTGGCAACTTGGATCGATGTCGTCTTTTGAGATGCAAGTACAAATAACCTACTTAAAAACATCGACAGCATAGCTATTTGCTTAAGACCAAGCGGCGGAGGAGCCGGAATCGATCTCGTACTGTGTTGATTTTGAGAATTTTTCAAAAATGCTCGAAATCGTTAAAAGATCACGCTTTTTAGGTAACTTGTTAGCTTTTTCTCACGAATTTATTTCGAAGATGTCGGAATATCTTTCGAGTTTTGTTGGCGGAAAATCGAGCTTACAGATAAACTAAACAACGTGATCTCTGGACTATTCTGAGTATTTTAAAAAAATCTCAAAATCGACACAGTAATCGATCGATATCGGCTCCTGCGCCATTTTGCGACCCTAAAAAATTACTCTACTTTTGATGTCTTTAACTAGATTTGCTGCACTACAAGCCCATTTGATTTGTCTGAAAAGGCGAATCTATCCCTAGAACTCGTTGACGGTCTTTACCGTTGAGGTTCAGCCATAAGTAAGCACAAGGATACTATCAAAACGGAATTCTTCCCAATTTCGATAAAAATTTTACTTTCGTTCAGATTATTCAAATTTTTGAGGGACCAATGCTCATATTGAGGGTTTTGTGCCCTTCGCATTGTTTCAGATCATGCTCATCTCAAAACTTTACGAATGGTAAGTTGACCCATGCGCTAACTGAGATCTTTTTTGCTGATAATACTGAGATTGGTGTCGATCATTTATAGCTCACTTACGTAGGTAGGCACGAGTATCAGTTTTTCTGTTTATATCAAATAGAGTTTGAAGTGTTCAGAATCAGAAATGAAAGTTTTAATACTTCCAGATATCAGGAAATTTACTACAGAAATCATGATAAACTCCATTTTCAAATGTTTCTAATGTTAAAGAAATTTAGAAAAAATGTTTTTAACCTCTCTCCAGAAAACAGTCGCACCAGTATATTCTGTATTTGGCTTTGTTATTCCCAAATGCATCCGAATGGATTTGAAATAATTATTATCAAGCAGATTTTTTTCCGTACCTGGATTTTTCGGAACTATTCAATGTTATATTTCCTCTATGGATTTTACACGAATAGCGCTGTTGTCATGTTGACGTTTGCAGGTTTATGCGAATGGGGTCAAGAATAACACTTCCCGATATTATTCGCAAATAGGCCCTGACAACTGACAATCGATCTCGTTTGCACAGGAACTTTCGCGAGAAAGAACTTGAAAACTGAATAATATCAATTCGATGGCATAAATTCAACATTTAAAAAGGAAACTCCGGAACAGCTGGGCAATTTTCGTCCATAAGAGCAAAGAATACCTCGAATATAACAGGGTGACTTTTGGAGGCCAGAATTCGTTTGTTTCAAAAATTTTTTCGGTGCGAATGGTTGAAAAAAATCGTTAGAATGCGCAATGTTGCCACTCTTTTATATTTAAGAAGTTTCGAGAAAATAAAAACTGAATCGGAGTGAAAAATGGAAAAATAACTAACATTGCGCAATCTCTTGAACTAAATAAGTATATCCCAAAAAAAAGTACCACGTTTTCTCCTAAAACGTCGAAATTTCTCCGAATTCTAAGATTTCACGCGACTATTGACAACGTTAAAGCATGTACACCGCGATGCAGGTGCCTGACCTTGAGATATTAACGAGGTGAAATGAAACTTGAATCTGGTTGTGATTCCCACTCTTTGCTTTGCTCTTAACGAACTCGAGGGAGAGAGATATTCATGCTCCAAACCTACCAACATCGAGACTTGATTTTCTCCTTCGTGAGTTATGGCTAGACAGAACATATTTTGACCACGGATTTTTGATCAGAGTCAACCTTTTTTGGACGCCCATTTGAAAATTACAGATATTTCGACAAAATGGCAGTTTCTTTCCGAAAACAGTCCTAGGAAGAACTAGGATACAGATTTTTAGCAGTCAAACTTTACTTTTTGAGATACCTGCAGTTTGAAGAAGAAAATCATATCTAAAACAAAACTTACATCATGCGTTTGTTGCAATTCAAATTATAATAATCATATTCAATGACCGCCAAAAGAAGTTTGGAGCGATTTGGATCTCTTCCCTTCAGAGAGATGTGCTTCAATTGTTCCGCCTTTCGCTTTGTGGCAGTCAACGTTGTCAATAATATTTTATACTTCAAAGTACAGTAAATACTTTTTCCTCACTTTTTTAAAACTTATTGATGGTTAGTTCTTATTGAAACAATGCGCCAGACTATAATCACCAGCCTCCAGAAGATAAGATGGACTTCTATGGAGTAAGTTCCCCATCATCTCAATGGGCAAGAGTTGAATGACCTTATTAAATATTTACATCTCCTTGAGGGGGCTCAATATTAATTGAAAAAGATTTACGCTGATTTATTCGTTATGTATTTGAAACATATACTCGGTGTCATAACAAACGACCATCAATTTGTAAGATAAATGGTGCATAGTTCTTCAATTTTCGTTTCAATGCATTACGGATGGTGAATGTGAAAGGTGAAAACCTTCTCATCATGCACTTTCAACGTCTTCATTCTATATGAGGTGTTTTAACCCCAAAGATATGAATCCATAGAGGCCTCATGCCGAATGAATGTTTTCAAGCGGGAAAAAGTGCAAGAAACTGCGATTCTGGCGATCAAGCTTTATCAAAAGGCAAGGTGAGTGGCCGTCGACTTGAGCGGTGTTGCCAGATGTAAAATGATTCATGGTGTCTGCCTTCTTTTGGATCCGTTGGAATCGATAATTTGACAACCTATATACCGATATTTCTACAAGACGAGGTTGAATGATGAACTGAGTTGTCTTGATTTCAACGAACATGATGGTTACATAGCATCGAGTCATTTTTGTGAGGTTTCTTTCGCATTTGTTCTAAGAAACATCGCGTTGACCTCTTACTCAAGTGTTTGTAATGTTGCCAGAAAATTTTCGCAAATGACTAGGGTCAGTTCACTGATGAGAAATCTGATGTCAATTTCAATTCTTTACAAGTCTGTCCGTCTGTGTGTTTGTAGTATATGTTTCGAAGGACCCTAGTTTGAGTCGAAATTTTCGGGATAGGTTCGCATCCTGAATATATATCGGTTAATTTTTTTAATGGACAAGTAGTTCTAATGTGATCGGATTGGATAATCGTTATCAGTCTTATGATATTGAATCGAAATCTGGTCCAAAATTCAGTCAGGATTATATCGTTGAAATTCAGATTTCATTCAAAAAATTTTTTTTCAGTTTTCTATTAAATTGAGCCCAACCTTTGAAATCAGTGTTCAGCCTTCAGCTCGATTCGATCTTCATTTCCTGATTGGAAAGAATGTAAAAATGTAAAGTTCTTTCCTAGAATTTTATTTTTGAGATCCTTTTACACATTTGAGGTTCTGAAATGAGCTGAGACAAAGTTGGATGTAGAGCGTTGTCAAAACCACATATCTATGATTACTCAGAATAAATTTTCATTTAGAAACAACTAAGTAATTCGATTGTAGTTAAATGCTACTTCAGCAATTCTATTTTCGAAGTATTAGTATCTTGACTGAATGAAAATAATGTAGGTTTATAGAATGACATTGGCCGTATAGAATATTATACGACTACGGAATGTGTTCGTGATGATGTAATCAATAGCTGCGAGATTATGTCATAAATTGGCAAAGTTTATACTCAATAAAAAACCGCCGAATATTATCTTTAGTACTTCAATTACATGTGATGAATCCGAAGATTATTATCAGTCAGTCTCGGTATTCTCAGCGCTATTAAAACTGCACCTAAAGATCGACTTTGCAGCCTAACGGCCGACCGTAAACACAATGACTTCCGGAAAATACAACTCAGAAACTCGATATTATAGAGTGGGTTTGGGGCTTAATTACAAAGATCCAATTCGTGAATAGGTAAAATTAAAATCAGCCCGATGATTCCGTAGATATACCCATTCAAAATTTTATTTTCCCAAAATTCCCAACAATACAGAAGAGATCGAATTGAAATCCAGTACTTTATCGAAAAAAACCCAGAAAAGCACCGCCATGAAGGCAGCAGCTTTTGCGCGCTCGTTCGAAGTCGTTGCCAAAGTGGTCATCTTCATTGAACGTGCGTGCAAAAGCTAATGCCTTTACGGCAGTGTTTTTTCAGGTTTTTTTCTTGTATCTCCAGAAGTTAATATCGGATCAGATTGAAATTCGAAACATTTTTGTAAAACGCCGACTCTGAGCTTGTGCCAAATTCGGTTGAAATATAATCAATATTTCAGAACGAAAAAAATTTAACAAAAATTAAAAAATTTTTCGAATAAACATTTTTAAATTTTTCAATAACTGGATCCACACGAAATTTTGCACTAAGTTGTTCGTAAGTTTTCCATAATACTTTCAATACTTCATGAGATATCGAGGTATTAACCTCAAAATTTCAAATGAGCCCCTCTTCCGAAACTATTCGACCGATTTCTTCCATTAACGAACCTAACCGAGATATTCGGATTCCGAACCTAATATGACAATCTCGAGTCGCTAGGTCCTTGCCTTCGAAAGTTAGAGCACACAGGGACAGACGTACATAATTGAATTGACCCAATCTTCCCAGACCATGTTCAGGTCAAATTTCGGAAATTAGAGACATTGTGACGAAATGATGAAGCCGGGTCCAGATGAGTGTAATCCGAACAACGAATTCAATAATTTGATGAACGATTCGGCGAATAGTGTGGACGGCGTTCGAACTCAGCCTCGAATAATACATTCAAATGCATCGTTCGAGTTGAAAACCGAGTCCAGGGGCGCTATTTTCGAGCTCATCCGAATTCATTTCGTCTACGAGCTCTCGCGGCGATGCGACAGTTTGGCAACGTGGTGTTCACGGTGTACTTGGGCATGATTTATTCACGAAAACACCTTTTTTATTATAATTTCGAATGTTTCAATTATAATTCTGAACACTAAAATAACTTCTGAATATAAAAAAGCCGAATGAGCACAAAAAAGGGGGAAATGATAAAATGATAAAATTTTTGGGTGTGATGATCACTTTGCACGGTACAAAAATGACTAATATGCACTTGCGCACCAGTAAATGAACTTTCGCATAGCTTCGTTTTCGACTGAAATACATCGGATGGGTCGAGGCAGGAGGATTCAAATCCGCATGCGGATTCACTTATATGTAAAAATTATGTGCACATCAATTTTTTTTTTCTATTTCAAAAACCGTGTATTAATCCATAGAGCAAAGCTATTCGCTTCCCGCAGTTAAAAAGTATTTTCTTCATGCTAAATAAAAAATTTCTAATTTTTTCAAAAAAACTTTCTTCCCGGGGGTAATAGTTGATCCAGAACAATCTTTCATTGATTAACTACCCTTTTAATTTTTCACAATTTCGGTGCTGTATATAGGATTTTCTTGGGTTCCGAAAAGCAGAAAAAGCGAGAGCGAGGTAGATATAAAAAAATCCCATAATCAAGTTACTTCCCTCTTGATGGGATCTAAATTCAAGAACAAATATGCTAATATCATTGTATATTTATACAATGATAATATGTAACCTCGTTTGAAGGTGAAACATTTAAAAACTATTTTGGAAAAATTTGCGTTTGTATATGAAAATTAATTTTTGTTAGCGTAGGGAAGGTGGAAAAACATTAGTTTTCAATTTAATCCACCAAAGTTTACAGTTCAATCCACCAAAAATCAATTATTTATACATAACACGTTCAACAATATTATTTTGTTGCAGTGCTCTTGTGAATTTTCTCCAACAATTATTCCCTGTATAATATTAATCAACTGTATTTTAACCGAAAAAATTGATTAATTTTTGAGAAAACCCCAATTAGAACAAAATTAAAATTCTCCTGCAAATGAGCACTTACTGGGACTTATCAATCTAGTTGAAGTGGATTTGTGATGAACTGAGTACCTTCAAAATTTGCATTTGAGTTCAATTTAACTATATATACATGCAACTTCTGTTGCGATCACCAAGAATAAAGTTCAAATTAGGTATTTAAAATGCTTTTTTCAGAACTCAGAAATAAATCATTTCAACCATCAATTTGTAAATAAAACACTCCATAATGTATATATGCTTCATTTATTTTGATATTGTAACTTATATTTTGTACATATAAATTACTAATAGTTTTTGAGTCTTCAAAGTATTCGTAAGATAGTAGACATTTAAAAGTCTGCGTCTGCACCTGATTGTGCAGAAAGTGCTATTCGACACCTCATATGTACCTAGTATATTCACAGCATAATTCAATTCCGCTGAAGCTCTGAGTAATTGATTTTAGACATTCAAGAGACCATATATCCATGTGATACCTAAAACAAAACTAATCATAAATATTACAAATAGAATTTGGGTACGATATAGTATATATCCTACCTTCAATCATTGTTTAAAAAGGCTTCAATCCACATAGCCTTTCGTACATCAACTTTCAGATATTCACTCCATCACTAATATTAGTTCGCAAGAGGACAGGAATTGTTATTAAATCAAAAGAAGAGCCCATAAAAGCAATTCCAAACTGTGAAATCCATCAAAAACATTAATAAGTATCCACTGAGTTTTCGTTTGTATGTCATGTCGCCTTGAGGCATGTAATTAGGATTGCCCACAAATACAAATTCTAAGGAAAAACAACACGTTGCCAAACTGTCGCATTTGGCCAACCCCACTTTCGCATGCGAAAGTGATTCGGATGACTCGAAAATAGCGCCCCTGATGGAGTAGAGAGAACGCTGCCTCGAACCATAAAACTCCCTGTGATTTATTGCATTCGCTGTTCGCATTGAGCCCAGATAAGTGTAATCTGTACAGCGAATGCAATAAAATTTGATAAACGACTCGGCGAATAGTGTGGACGGCACTCGAGCTCAGCCTCGAATAGTACATTCAGATGCATCGTTCGAGTTGAAAACCGAGTCCTGATGGAGCAGAAAAAACGCTGCCTCGAACCATAAAACTCCCTTTGATTTAATGCGTTCGCTCTTCGCATTACACTCATTGGACCCGGCTTAAAGCCGGGTCCAGATGAATGTAATGCGAACATCGAATGCAATAAATCACTGGGATTTTTATGGTTGTAGGCTGCGCTCTTTCTGCTCCATCGGGAGTCGGTTTTCAGCTCGAACGATGCATTTGAATGTATAATTCGTGCCGTCCACACTATTCGCCGAGTCGTTCATCAAATTTGATTGCATTCGCTGTTCGGATTACACTTATTAAGGCTCAATGCGAACAGTGAATGCAATAAATCACAGTGAGTTTTATGGTTCGAGGCAGCGTTCTTTCTGGTCCATCAGGACCCAGTTTTCAACTCGAACGATGCATTTGAATGTTTTATTCGAGGCTGAGCTCGAGTGCCGTCCACACTATTCGCCGATTCGTTTATCAAATTTTATTGCATTCGCTGTTCGGATAACACCCATCTGGACCCAGCTTAACAGAGATATTTTAACTCCTAGCCTAATCTGACAAACTCAAGTCGCTCGGTCCTTGTCTTCGAAAGTTATAGCACAGACGGACATAATTGGATTTGACCCAATCTTGTTCGGCTCAAATTTCGAAAATTACAGACATCGTGACGAAACGATAACGCTCTGTTCCCCAGAACAAGCGCGTAAAAACACGAAAACCCAATAAACAAACACATCCTTCACTCTCCCCTCGACACGAACCACTCGAAGCGTGCCGGAATGCAAGCGATGCCGGTAAAAGTGGAAATATCGGTTTCGGATCTTTCTCCTCTTAATTATTGGAACGAATTGTTTATCTAAAGTTACGAGGGGAGTTTAACAATGAAGACGGAATCCGCGCCATATGTCGGTTTTCGAACGGGACGGTCTCGCTTCTAGAGTGTTCCCCCTTATCCATTTCCGGCCTGTCCGTCGATAGGGGGCTTAAGTCTTCTATTGTTGTTTCAGATTAGTGTTCTGAGTGATGAGAATGGATGCATTCACGAGATATGTGGGTTGAAAAAATTCGAGGGATTAGACCAGAAGACTGCGTTCTTTGTTGGGGCGGTAGCTGTATTGAATTACGTGTCAAGGAGGTATTAGAATGGGATCTACCAACTATGAAAACGCTACAGATTTTACACGACGGTTTATTATTACCCATTTATCTCAGTTAAACTACATTTTTACGAGCTTGTTCTGGAGAAAAGCGAGTTATCGTTTCGTCACAATATCAGTAACTTTCGAATTTTGAGCCGAAAATGGTCTTAAAACATTGGGAACTTCTGCGAAGATGCCAGCGCCCTAACGGTTAAATTTGAAACCTGTCCAAGATAGTAGTAACCAAACCGTTGAAATGTAGTGGAGATCGAATATTTATTAAGCAGAGCTACAATATTAGAAAAAATTATTATAATTTTGTGACAGACTTTTTGTTTGGATCACGATTTAAATCGTACTTTGGATCGTTCCTGGAGGATAATTTCGACGATATTTTAGTGTCTGTTGCTTGGTGGATCCAAATGAACAAATATCTCAGTTCAGTTGAATTTCTGGAAAAAAAGACGCCTCAGTAAGTAATTCGAGGACTCTTATTGATTTGAAGAAGTGCTGAATGCAGGCCATATTTTGTGGTGCATCTAGAATCAGTCCGAATGATATGACTTGTGTTCTTTCTGCTTACAAACGAGTGAACCATTAAAATGAAGAGGGCCTTTCTGCTTTAGTTCTATTGCATCGTATTTCAGAAGACAAGGAAGCAGACAGACGACATATACATGATTTTATTTTCACAGCAGCTCAAGATATAAGCAATTCGAAAAATGTCACAACTGGTTCCACCAAAACTCCCTTTATATAAATGAAAGATTTGTATCTGTATAAATAACTCAAGCTATTATCAACTATAACAGTATATCTTATTTTCTTCAGGTTTTCAACCAGATCGCTCTCTTTGAAAATGATTTTGTGTAGTATGTGAAGTAGGTAGCTGCAGAAGTGCTCGGTAGTTTATCTCCAGGAACAGCATTCTCCATAAAATCCTCTTATTTTCATTTACACCTAACACAATATAGAATGAAGTTGTTTTGAAATGAATACATGGTTTGTCATCTTCAGGGAAATGCATGCTTTCATGTATTTTGTGAACTGTTTTTCAATCTTCAATTTCATAATCCAGGCCTTCTATCAACGAGTTCCCTGCCTAATGCTGCTTCCAAATTTACTTTACACTCATTTGGCTTTGGAAAAAATGAAAAATTAAGGCAGAAGATGATCCTTTTTTCTTTGACCATGAATTACATTGAGTTGAGGCATACAACAATAGTCATTTCATGAGGATGCTATTTCGAATTTAAACAATCGAAAATTTCAATAGGAAACAAACGAATCGAATAATGAATAGTATTACAAATACTTCGGTATACCAAAATTTCAACTCTGAGAACAACACAAAAGCTCGAAAATGAACTCCAAAAGTAAGCAAAATACGTAAGAATAACAGACACGTCAAAAAACTACTAGCTTGAAAGTGTTCGAATTTCTATCGCCAGAGGGCGTATCGCTTCTCAGTAGTTGCGAATTGGGTTGAACAACCTGAACGTGGTCAAATTCAATTCTGTCCGTTCGTATATGCTCGAGCTTTTGAAGGGAAGGACCTAGCGACTTGAAATAGGTCACTTGCATGTAACACGAATTATCATATTTTCATGTTTTTCTCATTCTATTTCGATAAAAAAATCATAATGTATGCTATCTCACACTTCAACAATTCGCGAATTTCGAATAATTCGGTATTAAAAATCGTCATAACCAAAGTTGGTGAAACGCGATAGATCGCCTCCTACGTCAGTCGTCATTCCACTATGCCCGTTTCGATACAGCTGGCGCTCCCTATTGGCTTGCTAGAGGGAAAGGTACACGAGAAGAGGGAGAGAGTGAATATATCGCGGTACGTCACGGAAGGCGCGAAGTTCCGAGTGTTTACACAACCAATATGTGGAGCCTAACTTAAAATATCGTTTTCTCATTGAAATTTGAAATGTTTAACGGCGATTGAAGTTTTTCAGTATTCTTATGGATAGAATATTCGATTCCAATGATAAAGAAAATACATGCAAGAGACCTATTGTCAGATCATTTACAAAATGAGTAGAATTGGTCGAGTTCACCTGAAAAATGGCTAATGAAAAAAACCTAGAAAAATACTGACGTGAAGTCAGCAGCTTTTGCACGCATGTTCGGGAGAGATCACCAAAAGTGCGTTTGGTAGGGTCAATACGTGAAATAATACGGTTTGGCAATGAATTTGAACATGCACGCAAAAGCTACTGACTCCACGCGCCAGTGCTTTCCCAGGTTTTCCCAATATTTCCGGAAATAATAATCGTATCAAACTGAATTTTGTTACAGTGCTTTGAAATATGAAGCTCTAGGATTGAGTGAAATTATTTTCAAACATAGTCGATAGTTCCTAAAAAAGTTTTTCGAGAAAAATTTCGTACTTTTTTTTTACAGTACGATCTCAACAAAATTTAGTTTGAAGTTGCGCGTCGTTATGCTTCAGCTGACTGCCAAGTTTCAATCAAACCATTTCAGTAGTTCCTTGATGTATGGAGGAAATAATCTCAAATGTTCAAATGCCTATAACTCGGAAACCGTTGAGCTGATTTCTCCCATTAACTGGTACATTCTGTTGAGCGACATACCTTAAAAGTTCAAGTCGCTAGCTCGCTCCGTTCGACAGTTAGACAGTTATCGTTTCCAGCCGGACAGAATCGATTTTGAGACTAATTCGTCATCAGTGCAACCTAGTCGTTTGAGACCATTTTCGGGAAAATATTCTCAAATTTCAGACATTTTGACAAAACGATAGCACGATGTTCTCCAGAACATGCGCGAAAAAGTGGTTCATTAGATGGGATGAATTTATGGTTGAAACCAATGTACAACTTAAAGACATGTCAACAAAATAATATAGAAACGCCTTTCATGACTTGAAACTTTTGTGATTTTTCAAATTACCTAATATACATCGGTTTGTTCCAATATTCGATAATTATAAACTCCACAACATATAAAATATCAAAATTGAAATTATTATTCCAAGTTTGGCTAAATGGCATTGAGTACCATCTGTATATGTGGAGTAAGGCTGAGATTCAATAAATTTATCATTCAATTATGGGTGATTAAAATCAATGGGGTTCATACATTCGAACGGACAACGAGTTATTCATCGAATTGATTAAATCTATTTGCATAATTATTTATGTTGCAAATGAGAAATCCATGCAGAAAGCGTATTCGCAGCTGGTTAGTCATCATGACACAAATCATAACAAATATTAGGATAAATGAATTAATTATACATTCTCAATTTATGAATTTAAAATTTCTGGTGCTCGTTCACAAACTTTTGAAAGATTTTTGTGAAGATAATATACCGATTGTAAGAATTATTATTTAATTCAATTATTAAAAAATCTAGAAAAGCACTGACGTGAGGTAAGGAGCCTTTACGCTCAAATTCTAACTATTAGATCAACACGAAATTTTGCACCTAGTTGCGTGTTGGTAATCTCCACCTGATTACGGAGTTTCAATCTGATTGTATTTGTACTTCTTGAGATATTGCGGAAATAACTTTAAAATTCCAAATAATAACGAAATTTGGCACAATTTTTCTCCTTATATCTCCGAAAGTGAATATCGGATCGGATTGAAATTTGAGACATTGTTGTTAAATACTGACCCTAAGGTTTGTGCCAGATTCCATTGAAATCTAAATAATATTTTCAGAGGAAAAAAATTTCATCAAGAATTTTTTAAATTTTCGAATAATTTTTTTTTTCCAATTTTCTAACAACTGGAGTGCTCTTGGTTGCGGTTTAGTATTCCAAAACTGTCCACGATGTTTCAAATTGATCGAGTCAATACTTCAGGAGATATCGAGGAATTAACCTCGAAATTTCAAATGGGCCTAACTCCGAAAGTATCCAACCGATTTCACCCATTAACGAACTTAACCGAGATATTTGTACTCTAAACCTTATCTGACAATTTCAAATCGCTAAGTCTTTTCCTTCGAAAGTTAGAGCACATACGGTCGGACGGACAGAATTGAATTTCAGAATGAAGTTGTTTTGAAATGAATACATGGTTTGTCATCTTCAGGGAAATGCATGCTTTCATGTATTTTGTGAACTGTTTTTCAATCTTCAATTTCATAATCCAGGCCTTCTATCAACGAGTTCCCTGCCTAATGCTGCTTCCAAATTTACTTTACACTCATTTGGCTTTGGAAAAAATGAAAAATTAAGGCAGAAGATGATCCTTTTTTCTTTGACCATGAATTACATTGAGTTGAGGCATACAACAATAGTCATTTCATGAGGATGCTATTTCGAATTTAAACAATCGAAAATTTCAATAGGAAACAAACGAATCGAATAATGAATAGTATTACAAATACTTCGGTATACCAAAATTTCAACTCTGAGAACAACACAAAAGCTCGAAAATGAACTCCAAAAGTAAGCAAAATACGTAAGAATAACAGACACGTCAAAAAACTACTAGCTTGAAAGTGTTCGAATTTCTATCGCCAGAGGGCGTATCGCTTCTCAGTAGTTGCGAATTGGGTTGAACAACCTGAACGTGGTCAAATTCAATTCTGTCCGTTCGTATATGCTCGAGCTTTTGAAGGGAAGGACCTAGCGACTTGAAATAGGTCACTTGCATGTAACACGAATTATCATATTTTCATGTTTTTCTCATTCTATTTCGATAAAAAAATCATAATGTATGCTATCTCACACTTCAACAATTCGCGAATTTCGAATAATTCGGTATTAAAAATCGTCATAACCAAAGTTGGTGAAACGCGATAGATCGCCTCCTACGTCAGTCGTCATTCCACTATGCCCGTTTCGATACAGCTGGCGCTCCCTATTGGCTTGCTAGAGGGAAAGGTACACGAGAAGAGGGAGAGAGTGAATATATCGCGGTACGTCACGGAAGGCGCGAAGTTCCGAGTGTTTACACAACCAATATGTGGAGCCTAACTTAAAATATCGTTTTCTCATTGAAATTTGAAATGTTTAACGGCGATTGAAGTTTTTCAGTATTCTTATGGATAGAATATTCGATTCCAATGATAAAGAAAATACATGCAAGAGACCTATTGTCAGATCATTTACAAAATGAGTAGAATTGGTCGAGTTCACCTGAAAAATGGCTAATGAAAAAAACCTAGAAAAATACTGACGTGAAGTCAGCAGCTTTTGCACGCATGTTCGGGAGAGATCACCAAAAGTGCGTTTGGTAGGGTCAATACGTGAAATAATACGGTTTGGCAATGAATTTGAACATGCACGCAAAAGCTACTGACTCCACGCGCCAGTGCTTTCCCAGGTTTTCCCAATATTTCCGGAAATAATAATCGTATCAAACTGAATTTTGTTACAGTGCTTTGAAATATGAAGCTCTAGGATTGAGTGAAATTATTTTCAAACATAGTCGATAGTTCCTAAAAAAGTTTTTCGAGAAAAATTTCGTACTTTTTTTTTACAGTACGATCTCAACAAAATTTAGTTTGAAGTTGCGCGTCGTTATGCTTCAGCTGACTGCCAAGTTTCAATCAAACCATTTCAGTAGTTCCTTGATGTATGGAGGAAATAATCTCAAATGTTCAAATGCCTATAACTCGGAAACCGTTGAGCTGATTTCTCCCATTAACTGGTACATTCTGTTGAGCGACATACCTTAAAAGTTCAAGTCGCTAGCTCGCTCCGTTCGACAGTTAGACAGTTATCGTTTCCAGCCGGACAGAATCGATTTTGAGACTAATTCGTCATCAGTGCAACCTAGTCGTTTGAGACCATTTTCGGGAAAATATTCTCAAATTTCAGACATTTTGACAAAACGATAGCACGATGTTCTCCAGAACATGCGCGAAAAAGTGGTTCATTAGATGGGATGAATTTATGGTTGAAACCAATGTACAACTTAAAGACATGTCAACAAAATAATATAGAAACGCCTTTCATGACTTGAAACTTTTGTGATTTTTCAAATTACCTAATATACATCGGTTTGTTCCAATATTCGATAATTATAAACTCCACAACATATAAAATATCAAAATTGAAATTATTATTCCAAGTTTGGCTAAATGGCATTGAGTACCATCTGTATATGTGGAGTAAGGCTGAGATTCAATAAATTTATCATTCAATTATGGGTGATTAAAATCAATGGGGTTCATACATTCGAACGGACAACGAGTTATTCATCGAATTGATTAAATCTATTTGCATAATTATTTATGTTGCAAATGAGAAATCCATGCAGAAAGCGTATTCGCAGCTGGTTAGTCATCATGACACAAATCATAACAAATATTAGGATAAATGAATTAATTATACATTCTCAATTTATGAATTTAAAATTTCTGGTGCTCGTTCACAAACTTTTGAAAGATTTTTGTGAAGATAATATACCGATTGTAAGAATTATTATTTAATTCAATTATTAAAAAATCTAGAAAAGCACTGACGTGAGGTAAGGAGCCTTTACGCTCAAATTCTAACTATTAGATCAACACGAAATTTTGCACCTAGTTGCGTGTTGGTAATCTCCACCTGATTACGGAGTTTCAATCTGATTGTATTTGTACTTCTTGAGATATTGCGGAAATAACTTTAAAATTCCAAATAATAACGAAATTTGGCACAATTTTTCTCCTTATATCTCCGAAAGTGAATATCGGATCGGATTGAAATTTGAGACATTGTTGTTAAATACTGACCCTAAGGTTTGTGCCAGATTCCATTGAAATCTAAATAATATTTTCAGAGGAAAAAAATTTCATCAAGAATTTTTTAAATTTTCGAATAATTTTTTTTTTCCAATTTTCTAACAACTGGAGTGCTCTTGGTTGCGGTTTAGTATTCCAAAACTGTCCACGATGTTTCAAATTGATCGAGTCAATACTTCAGGAGATATCGAGGAATTAACCTCGAAATTTCAAATGGGCCTAACTCCGAAAGTATCCAACCGATTTCACCCATTAACGAACTTAACCGAGATATTTGTACTCTAAACCTTATCTGACAATTTCAAATCGCTAAGTCTTTTCCTTCGAAAGTTAGAGCACATACGGTCGGACGGACAGAATTGAATTTCAGCGAGTTCAACCCAATCGTTTAGGACCATTTTCGGCTCAAAATTCGAAAATTACCGACATCGTGACGAAATAATAACGTGCTGTTTCCTAGAACAAGCGCGTAAAAAAACGCGATTTCCCTGTAATACCTTTACATAATAATAATATCTTAAGATAAACTTTTATTGTCTTCAACGTACTACGTCTCCAATGTCAAAATATTATATCAACTGACTTACAATAATTGAAGTAAAAGTTAAAATAATTTGTCAGTGAAGACTTAGTACGTTGAAGACACTAAAAGTATATCGTAGGATATCGATATCGAAAGATATTATGTGAAGATATCACAGAAAAATCAGTATTTTTTCGCGCATTTTCTAAAGGAACAGCGTGCTATCGTTTTGTCAAAATTTCTGTGATTCTGGAATTTCTTTCCGAAATTGGTCTCAAGTGACTAGATTGGAATCACTGATGACGAATCCAGTGTCAAAATCGATTCTGTCCGTCCGCCCGGCCGAAAAGCATTAATGGCCATAGGGGTTGAGTGATATTTCATTTGAAAGAACTTTTATTTTCTACATTTTGGCACAAATTTTTTCAAATTTTAGTGCTGCGTTGCCAAATAAGGGTTATTTAAAGATTTTTTATTAGTGATTATTAGACATTATTCCTGTAAGTGTTTTAATTACGTTAAAGCTAAGACTTTTATTGGAATTTTTTTTTAGGTAAGTAAATTGTTTTAATACGCCAATAAATCATTTTACTAACCTATTGACTGACTATTTTTTGACATGACCATAAAGAGAACAGGTGCATTTATCACTGAAAGTATTTATCAGTCCAATAAATTCTTTTAGTCATGAAAGATAAACATTTAAATTTTTATCTTTTATTTTTGCTTGCAATGAAATTCGTATCAATACAGTTTGATGATATTATCTGAAATTTAAAATATTATTGAGTGAACTTTCCTACCAGTCAATATCTTCTTGTATAATAAAAATTTTTCTTGCGCATCTTCCTTGCTCGCCATCAATAAAAATCATTTCAATTCTTTGCCTAAAGCGTGTATACCATAGTTACTAACAATAACACACAAATTATCGCAATAAATATTAACTCATTTATTAAATATCCTGTGATATTGACTGGTAGGAAAGTTCAATAAATAATATTTTAAATTTCGGATCATATCATCAAACTGTATTGATACGAATTCCATTGCAAACGAAAATGAAAAAAATTTAAAGGTTTATCTTTCATGACTTTCAGTGATGAATGCACCTGTTCTCTTTATGGTCATGTCAAAAATCAGTAAGTCAATATGTTAGTAAATTGATTTATTGGTGTATTAAAACAATTTACTAACCTTTAAAAACATGTTCCAATAAAAGTATTAGCTTTAACGTAATTAAAACACTTACAGGAATAATGTCTAATAATGAGTAAATTACAATTTTTAAATAACCCTATCTTGGCAACGGAGCACTCAAATTTGAAAAAAATGTCGCTTAAATGTAGAGAATGAAAATGTCTTTCAAATGACGTATCATTCGACCCCTTTTGCCATTTAAGATTTTCGAGAGTGAGGTTCTGGGGAGTAGGGAGTTGAAAGGGGCAAAGTGATTCCTACATAAAAATTGTTCCCCCTCGAAAATAAAATTTACTTGTCCTAGCGATTTTATAAAAACCTAACCCATTTCGAGATAATAGGGATTGGTAGTTTTCAAATTGACACCTTGTATAAACCACTCGTGAACCTCTGCAATTTTTATCGGTTTGTCCGGAATTTTCGATGATGTTATATTTCAATTTATCTATGGATTGGTTACAGCGAAGATAACAAACTTACTCGTCATTTGAATTGAATGATGATTTCATCGAATTATCCACAACAATAATGAATATTTGCTCATCACGGTTTTGATTCATATGCAACGCAGTTTTTTGTCATGCGATTAAAAACTGTACGAATTAATTTCCCCCCTAATCCCTAATCATAGTCACATAGTGGAACACGAAAATCGCCATGTATGTCCATAAAACATAATTCCATTTCTTGCTTTTGACTCGAGTACTGCATGATAGGTAGTTTTCATCGAGAATTTATCCAGATATCTTGTCATTACACCCAAAGATAACAGAATGAAGCTAAGCTGCATCCCAGTTTAGAAATATGTTGATCCCAATCCAGTGTATGTATCATTCACGTAGATTCCCAAGACCTTTGTAAATGGAGTTAGTTCTTTTGAGGTTAACTGTGACACAGGTTTCGAAGTACTACTACATTTTCATACTGGAATATTTCAAGTTGTGCAACAAGGTATTTAAATGACTTCTGTAGGCTTATTTCTTGAGAATTTCGAAAAGTAGGGAATTCGAAGTAAAGGACTACTCTATCCATCATTTTTCAGTAAAATTCCAAAACACTCGATTCTTCATTTCCGTACAAGAAAAAAGAATTACTGAATCTTCCAACCATGTTTACATACGTGAAATATTTCCAATATTAACAGAGTAAAAAGTTTCTTTAACATTTGCCAGGTCTTTAGAATTATTGAATTCACATAATATTTTCTCAAATTAATTACTTTCCAAATATAGATTGACATTTTGAAAAATAAGTAATTACTACGACTTCTTTGTAGAGAGGACAACGTTGTGTTGTTATCTGACAGGAAAATGACTATAACCTAACATTTTCAAAATATACACGGAGAAATCTGTCAGGATGTCATGGCAAACCGGGATACTTTATAAAAGTGAATGGAGTATATGTATCTCACTTTTGTCCCAAACCGCGCCTCATAAGATGATGAGGGAGAACCCTGCAATATTCATTTACATGAACACATTCGCGAAGGGCAGTCTCCTTTGAATGTTTAACATATTTCCGAATTTTTATAGGCCAGGAGTGCCCGCAACACCATTAAATCCTAGAACCGTCGTTAACCTTCGATGAAACTTCAATAATTCGGCAAGGCCTCGACTTTACGACAGCCGAAAATGCTGACCATGAACGAAAAAAAATTGGTGAAGTTTATGAGTAGTTCGTACACGAGTGAAAAAAATTAATTTGAATGCTTCGCGTGAGTTATTACCCGCTTTTCCATCTTCCAATCTCGTAGAGAGTTCGAAAAATTGCGTGTGTTGAATTTGTTATCGACTTCGGGCGAATAATCCCAAAAAAATTCGTGGAGTTCAACTTTTGTATCGCGTAGAACGAATTAAATAAACAACTGCGGAACTCGGGATTTTTTACCGTACATAGGATGGTATATATTTTTAATTCGCGGAAATGCCGATCGATATTGCGAAAAAACAAATTCAGAAAAGCACTGGCATGAAGTCAGGAGATTTCACGCCCATGTTCTAATTCGTTACTGAAGCGGTCTCCTAGACGACTATTGTTAACACAATAACTTCCGAAAGAAATCTACTTACAGGCTGGATAATTGTAGAGCAGGTTTGGAGTTGAATCAAGAAGGTCGTATTCACTCATCAGTTAATAGAATTCAATAATTTCTCAGATACAGATACAGGGTGTTCCTAACTAAGTGTATCAACGGTCAACTAAATTTCTCATGAAAAAATAACATATTTTTTCTCCTCTATTTTTTCCTCAGGCTCTTCGTTTCAGAGATATAGGGTGTCAAAAATTCATTTTTTTTCCAGTTTTTTGCTAATATCTCAGAAACCGTTGGAATTACAGAATTGAGATTTTGTACACACATTGTCACTAGAAATAGCTACTTTCTTGGACTCTACTCGGTTTTATGAGACGTGCCAGTGGCGGAGATATTGAATTAGCACAAAGGTTTTACCCCCCAATTGTTACACCACTGAACAAATTTGCATTTGCACAGCAAATTCTGATACGCCAATGTGTTTTACATTGAAAAGTTACTCCCCAGTTCATTGCTCTAAAGTGAACCGTTTTCGAGAAAACTGGCATTTTATGATCAATAATAATGAATTGTAAATTTTCTGTTATTGGAAAAATTAGGAGTGATATTCAACAATTTAATTAATTTCAACAACTCAATACTGCTTTATTTTAATTTTTTATCATAAAATGCCAGTTTTCTCGAAAACGGTTCACTTTACAGCCATTAACTTAGAGTACCTTTATTATGTGCAACACATTGGCGCATCAGAATTCGCTGTTACAAATGCAAATTTGTCCAGATTGTCTGAGTTGAATATATTATGAACAACAAGTTGACATGACCTGCGCATGGAACCGAATGTCACTCGACAATCGAATTTTATATCTCCTTTACTCCGTACAACTCGTTGCTAAGTCGAAGGAAACGATGATAAGGTTATGTTTATATTCCGATTTGTAATTTCTCGATATCTTGCATTCAGTTTATTTCTTGAATATTTGCTTGAAAACGTGGTCGAAATGGCGAATAGAACTCTCACAAATTTTGCAGATGCTCGAGAAAACTTAAAACATCGACATGAACATATGACAATTGTCATAGTCTTCAGTTCTTGAATCTCGTAGTGTTGTGAATTCCCCGCCGAAGTCCTACGCACCGTTAGGATCTGGCGTCTAGGAGGTTCGAAAGTTTTCAAAATCAAACTAAACGGTTAAAGAAAAACACACTTTAATTCGATTCCTAGTTGTAAAATGAATGTACTAGACTAGTGCCGATACGAAATAATCGATCGTGTGAAAATATGAACAAAAACGTAAAAAACCTATTTTGAATATTTGAGCCGAGCCTCGGCGTTTTCGACCTCAAGCTTATCGCTTCGAATTCCGATCCCGACTGACTTTTGTCTGGAATTTTCAAATATCCCCAAGGATAAATCTTACATGCCTAAATATGTCTATGTTTATACTAACGCAGAAACCACTTGAAGGGCGAACCGCCTTAGCTCGCTCGAAAGGTGAAACCAATGCAAGTGGCCGCACAGGGCCGTATTCCCCAATTGTCTGGGGACAAATCTGTCGAGTTACGACATTCTCCCACCTGAGAAATAAGTTCACGTTAGGAACGTTTTCTCACAAATATTTCCTAAAACTAAACACAATTGTCAAAACTCTGTGGTCTCTTAACTACGCGTCCACTACAGGTTACTTTAGAACCATCACTACCGGGAGCACATTTCGTTACTATCTTCCTCCTGGTTCTCGTGGACCTCCTCCTCGTGACGCCTGGATTGCACCCTCTCCCCATGAGAGGATTTGTTACATTCCAAGGGGCTTAAGCGTTGAACAGGACCTAACGAATCATTTTTTTTTCGAAAAAACCCTCCCACCACGAGGGCGTTGGGGTGTTAAACTTCCTCGATTTTTCGAGGTCGATGTGGCATGGGAAAGTATTTTTGCTTTCCTACCTATTTCCATTTCCATTGTCCTCTCCGGGGGATTATGCATATCTCGGGGACAATTTCCTGTGCCTTGCGGGTACTCTTTCGACTTTCGACTTTGTACTTCTTGACACATTAATGAAACATGCGCCCCACCGCAGTTAACGCAATTCCAACGAGTCTTGCATTTACGAGACATGTGACCAAATTTCAAACATTTGAAACACGCCTTTTTCTGCATCAAAATCGATTTTCTTTGAACAAGAGTCATGCTTCGAGCCTTAAAACACTTTTTACTTGCATGTGCTCTAGTGCAAAATACACACTTGACATTATCGATTTCAGAGTTCAATAGACTCTCGATAGTCATTTTCCTCGAGTCTGAAGGTAGTTCCTGTCTCTTTTCAGATACTTCAGCTGCACCTGCGGATTTTGTCAAACCAAAACCTTCACTAGCCAATGCTAATCTCTCTTCATTCTCGACTTCTGACCTCACGAAACGCAGGAGGTTCTTGAACCTATTTTCCAATGATGCCTCACATTCATTGATTCCGGCCGTATTACGATTCTCATGCAAGATGTCCAAGTTTGAATTGAAAGGAGATCTTTGCCAAATTCTCAACAACTCTTGTGGCAAACATGATTCGATAAGTGGAAGTAAAAGTGCAGAGTACTTATCCGAATTGATTCCTAGTGAATCCAGTGCCCTGACTTGGGTCTCAATTTTATCATACAACTTGCATAATTCGAAATGTTTATCTTTGTGGGTTTGTACATTTAAAACCAACTTCAATAATTCTCGAACATAGAATTCAATTTGTAGGTCATCCCGCCCAAATCTTGCTTGCATGAATTCAATAATTTTCACATAATTTTGGCCAATGCAAGGAAAGCTCTCAACAATTTGACGTGCCCGACTCCTAGGAACAGTGGCCTGCAGAAGGTATTCAATCTTATCACAGTTATCAATCTCTTCATCTAAATGAATTTTCTTGAACTGTGACCAGAATCCTAGCCAATCCTTTATGCTGCCGTCGTATTGTTTAAATTTAATTTGGGGTAATATATATTTTCTCCTACCTTGGTTCGGGTCTCGCCTACCCGAACAACAACTTTCCGAGCGCACCTCCGAAGGTTTATCCATGAGCTTTTCCACTTTCAATCTCAGACCTGTGAATCGCCTCATGTAGACTTCGCGCTGCTCCATTTCTTCCATCAGTTGTTCCTCCGTAGCTTCGTCTTCCAACATCAAACTGTAGACTTCACCATCACAAACATTTAAACTGTCCCACTTGGGCTTGAAACACTCCCATGAGATTTCCACATCACTCAAGTCCAAAGGAACTTGTCTAATATGTCCGTCTAAGTCATTAGCCGATTTGGTAAAGCACATACGAAGTACCTCCCTATTCTTCTTAGTGATTTCGAGAACGCTCATTTTTACCCTTTCGTAAATACTCAACTGAGAAACTGAACTCGCAAACACACTAAACTTTTACGTGGGGCTACTTTACGTTGTTCAGCCGAATTCCACGATTCTTCTTATTCGTAACGCACTACTATATTGTCTTTTTAACAACTGTCCTGTCACGGTCGCCAAATGTTGTGAATTCCCCGCCGAAGTCCTACGCACCGTTAGGATCTGGCGTCTAGGAGGTTCGAAAGTTTTCAAAATCAAACTAAACGGTTAAAGAAAAACACACTTTAATTCGATTCCTAGTTGTTAAATGAATGTACTAGACTAGTGCCGATACGAAATAATCGATCGTGTGAAAATATGAACAAAAACGTAAAAAACCTATTTTGAATATTTGAGCCGAGCCTCGGCTTTTTCGACCTCAAGCTTATCGCTTCGAATTCCGATCCCGACTGACTTTTGTCTGGAATTTTCAAATATCCCCAAGGATAAATCTTACATGCCTAAATATGTCTATGTTTATACTAACGCAGAAACCACTTGAAGGGCGAACCGCCTTAGCTCGCTCGAAAAGTGAAACCAATGCAAGTGGCCGCACAGGGCCGTATTCCCCAATTGTCTGGGGACAAATCTGTTGAGTTACGACAAGTAGACATGACCTGCGCATGGAACCGAATATCACTCGACAATCGAATGTTATATCTCCTATACTCCGTACCACTCGTTGCTAAGTCGAAGGAAACGTAGATAAGGTTATGTTTATACAGGGTCTTTCACGAGGAACCTCACCCATATTTATACGGGAAACTACTGAACGTATTTTCATGAAATTCAGCACTTATAAGTATTTCACGATGCTGATGAAATCTAAAATATTTTCAAGGCATGAGCACCTCCGGTTTTTCCGGAAATGACGTCAACTTCCGTTTTTCAAATTAGAACACCATTTTTTTATTGCAGAAATAGATTCCTTAGAAAATTTCAATTTATTTTGATGTAACATTTTTCAGTTTTGGTTGGAAAATTCTCTCTGAGCGGGAAAATTCGAAAAAAAAATCGAAAATAGAGCTCCGCTGAAACAAGAATAACTTCGAGGTTTTTGGATGGAAAATTTTCATTTTTGGGATTTTTCAAGATGTAAGATTGATGTATCCACTTTAAGAATCGAAATCGCGATTCATGATACAGGGGGTGAAAAAATCGCTTTCAAAGTTAGGGATGACAAAATAGTGAAAAATCAATTTTTTCAAATTAGAACCCCATTTTTTTATGGCATATATTGAATCTACGTTAAAAAATAATGTGAGTGTATGCATCACACCCTTGCCCTAAAGTGGATATTTTCTGAGTTATTCACAAAAAACTGTTTTTCGTCTTGAATTTTCAGCTATTTCTTTTCCCTTCACGCCAAAAAGATGACATTTTCAGGAACTGTTACTTAAACCATGTTTTAGATTTTACTACCCTAATATGCAAGAGAAAAAAGTTACAGGTTGTTCCTAAATAGATGGCGAATTTGGATTCGAATTTGTATCGGAAACCTCTTTATTTCAACTAATCGGCCAACGGTTTTCTCTCCAGTGATAAATAAATAATTCCTTATGAACCATATGCAAAAACTTACCATGTTTTACATTATTTTTTTTTAACGATAGATATCATTAATTACATCTGCCAAATTCCTCTTTATTCAGTAGCATTTTGTGTTTACTATTAATTTGGTGATAATTCGTATTAAGTTATAACATCGATCACTATGCCTAATTTTACCAATGAAGATTATTTAAATCTCATTCTACTTCATGGAGAATGTAATAAAGTTGTAGATAGAACGATTCGACTGTTCATTGAGAGGTTTCCTGACCGACCCAGACCAACGAGAGATACCATTAACAGAACCATGACAAACTTGAGAAATGTCGGATCTTTCGTTAAGAAAACTACACACAGAGAAAAAAGTGTAGTAGAAGATGAGAACAACGAAATTACAGTTCTTGCATATTTTCGTGTGAATCCTCAAAATTCTCTCAAAAATGCCGAGATTGATCTGGGATTATCTCAATCGAGTGTTTGGAGAATATTAAAAAAACATAAAATGCACCCATATAAATTCAATAGGGTACAGCATTTGAAGGAAACTGATTTCGTCAGGAGAACAGAGTTTTGCGAAGCTATGATGATTCGATTTCAAGAGAATGAAAACTTTTTGGACTGTATAATTTGGACAGATGAATCTAAATTCACAAAGAATGGTTCTTTCAATAGGCATAACAGTCATTATTGGGATGAAGAGAACAACCACCACTTCAGACAATGGAACTTTCAAGAGACCTGGAGTTTCAATGTTTTTTGCGCCATCAAAAATAATGCAATTCTCGATGTTCACATTTATGATGGGACTTTAACTGGTAAGATAGAACACTACACATGTTTGCATTATTTAAAGAATGTTCTCCCTTAGGAGATAGATATTCTGACATATTGACTCAAATAATTGAGCCGCTAGTACAGAACCATAATGACTTATGGTATCAACAAGATGGCGCGCCTCCACACAATTCACTCAATGTGTCAAATATTCTCTACAGGCTATTTGAAGATCGATGGTTGGCGAACAATGGTCCACATCTTTGGCCACCACGTTCTCCCGATTTAACTCCTTTAGACTATTATGTTTGGGGTAGGATAAAAAATATTGTCTACTCAACTCCCCTGACTGATAAAGAGGACTGCATAGAACGAGTCAGAAATGCGTTCAGGTTTGTTTAGATTTTTAGATTCATAGTTTTGAAACTCAATTTGGTTTTTAAACACTTTTGCAGATCTCTTCCTCCCGATGAAATAAGAAGAGCAACGCACGAAGCGTTCCGAGACGGTCAAAACTTTGAGCATCTTCTCTAGTTATAACTGCGAGAGTTTGCCATGGTTCTCCTAATAGTAACTTGAAGTCGGTTTCAAGAAGGGGTGAAAAATCTACAGCATGGTTCAAATAACAGTTCCTGAAAATTTCATTCTTTTTGGCGTGAAGGGAAAAGAAATAGCTGAAAATTCAAGACGAAAAACAATTTTTTGTGAATAACTCAGAAAATATCCATTTTAGGGCAAGGGTGTGATGCATACACTCACATTATTTTTTAACGTAGATTCAATATCTGCCATAAAAAAATGGGGTTCTAATTTGAAAAAATTGATTTTTCACGATTTTGTCATCCCTAACTTTGAAAGCGATTTTTTCACCCCCTGTATCATGAATCGCGATTTCGATTTTTAAAGTGGATACATCAATCTTACATCTTGAAAAATCCCAAAAATGAAAATTTTCCATCCAAAAACCTCGAAGTTATTCTTGTTTCAGCGGAGCTCTATTTTAGAATTTTTTTTCGAATTTTCCCGCTCAGAGAGAATTTTCCAACCAAAACTGAAAAATGTTACATCAAAATAAATTGAAATTTTCTAAGGAATCTATTTCTGCAATAAAAAAATGGTGTTCTAATTTGAAAAACGGAAGTTGACGTCATTTCCGGAAAAACCGGAGGTGCTCATGCCTTGAAAATATTTTAGATTTCATCAGCATCGTGAAATACTTATAAGTGCTGAATTTCATGAAAATACGTTCAGTAGTTTCCCGTATAAATATGGGTGAGGTTCCTCGTGAAAGACCCTGTATTCTGATTTGAAATTTCTCGATATCTTGCATTCAGTTTATTTCTCGAAAATTTGCTTGAAAACATAATCGAAATGGTGAATAGAACTCTCACAAATTTTGCAGATGCTCGAGAAAACTTCGACATAAATATATGACAATTGTCATACTCTCAATTCTTGATCGAGATTGATCGGTCCTCAGATCAACTGATTTTACATCAGTTTGGAAGTGATTCAGCGCCAAATAGAAAGCGCCTCTATATCATAACGAAGTCAAGCTGTGTTGAGTGGAGTTAATACTTGAATAGGCAACAGCTTTTGCAACGAACTTGAACAAACTCTTGACCTCACGTCATTGCTTCTCTAGAATATATGCTTACGCACTCTCAAACATAGTTCACTGATTCGAATATATAAAAATATCCGTTCCTAATTAGAGACACCTGATTGTATCACCCGACTTCCTCAGATGATGAAAGTATTCCTTCGAAATGAATATAAACGTTCGCAACATCAGATTGTAGATGAGAGTTGTGAAATTGACAACTTAATTGATCTCAACGTAATTTTTATATCAGAAGACACTTGCGCTATTTGTAGAACAAGTTTCTCATTATAGTTCACTTTCTACAGTATTGAAAGACTTCATTCTTATTATCGATATTAAAAAGGTGCTCACTTCATCTGTATTTATACGATGCCATTTGTAATTACTGCAATCTGCCGAATGAAAAGCTGCTTGATAGTATTAATGTTGTTACTCTCATAGAAAACCTCACGAGTTCTTCGCTAGGTTTAATTGCCTTCCATAATAGCTATATTTTCGAGATGTCTGGGATTAGCTGGAAAAATTGTAGTTCATTTAATTCAATCAACTGGCCCCTAGGGACGTTAAGAGCAGAGACACGGTATCAATTAAAGATATTATTCTTTTTTAATATCTCTTGTTGAGCTGACCGAAACCTTCAATGCACCTTGTTGAGTTCATAATTGAACCTTAAATGACGAGCTTGAATGAGATCGGTAATTTCGTGAGGATAGTTTCTCTGGAAGGATAGAAATATAATTCCAATTATATTATATTATATTATATTATATTATATTATATTATAATATAGAATCTACTTTTGCGCGCCTGTTCTGGGAAACGGGGTGCTTTGTTCGGTCCAAATGTCTGTAATTTTCGAATTTCGAGCCGAAATGGTAACAAACGACTAGGTTGGACTCACTGATGACGGATCAGGTGTCAAAAATCGATTCTTCCTGGTCGGCCGTCCTTATGAACGTTTACGGACGAACGGAGAATCCTATCGACCTTAAACTTTGTAGGTTGCATTTCAAAAGACGACAGTTAGGTTTGTTGATGGGCGAAATCAGACAAAAAGGTTAACTGAAACGATTTTTTTCGAAAAAATTTTTATCCGAAACTGTTCATCATACAGGGTCCGGCAGAGGACTCGGACGTTTTTGAAAAAATCATAACCTCGGTAATTGTTACTCAAGAACATTTTATTCAAAAATTCGGATTCAGAATTCAAAGCATTTTAGAATTTCATGTGTGAAAATCACATCAGTCAGGTGGCGTACTTGTTCCGCGATACAATCCTGCAGTCTTTCTTGGAAGTTTCCGAAAACTGTTTTCATCGTTGCTCTCTCAACTGCGGCGATTTCCACGCGAATTGCTTCCTTCAATTCCTTGGGTTGGGGGTTGTGTTGGTAAACTCGCGCTTTAAGATGTCCCCACAGAAAAAAGTCGCAAATGGCTTAAACTGGGGACCGATGAGGCCAATAAACGTCACCAAACCTGGACATAAGGAGGCCAGTGAAGAGAGGTCGAATAACGTTTATTGTTGCTCTGGCTGTGTGGGCAGTCGCCTCATCCTGTTGGAACCACACACGTCGGATTGCAACACGATGTCTTCTTAGTTCAGAGAAGTTGGTTATCGTTTCGATATAGCGCTCAGAGTAACTGCATTGCTCTTGATGTTTTCAAAGAAGTAAGGGCCGATGACGAAAGTTTGGGATACAGCGCACCAAACGGCGCTTTAAGGCTATGCAGCGCTGTTTCGTGTAATTGTTGAGGATTTTCATCAGCCCAAGAATAGTGTTTCGAGAGGGAACAGCCCGATTTCGGCGGATATTGAAATGGCGACGAATCTCCCGCTAAGCGGCCGTGACGAACTCGTTATTACAGACTTACTGTCATAACCTGAAACGCGGTGCTCTACTGTCCACAGGTTGATGATTCCAACTAGTAAAAAATTTCAAAAAGCACTGCCGTGAAGGCAGCAACTTTTGCGCGCATGTTCAATGTAGATGACCGCTTCAGCAACGAATTTGAACGTGCGCGCAAAAGCTGCTGCCTTCACGGCAGTGCTTTTTGAAATTTTTTTCTGATAAATTACTGGATTTCAATTCGATCATATCTGTATTTTTGGACATATTGTAAAAATAAAATTTTGAATGGGTATATCTACGGAATCATTGGGCGGATTTTACCCATTCACGAATTCGACCTTCGTAATTAAGGTCCAAACCTTCTCTACAAATATCGAGTTTCTAAGTCGTTTCTTCCGGAAGTTATTGTGTTTACGGTCAGCCTAACGGCCGACTGCGTAAACACAATAACTTCCGGAAGAAACAACTTAGAAACTCGATATTTGTAGAGAAGGTTTGGACCTTAATTACGAAGGCCGAATTCGTGAATGGGTAAAATCCACCCAATGATTCCGTAGATATACCCAATCAAAATTTTATTTTTCCAATATTTCCAAAAATACAGATCAGATCGAATTGAAATCCAGTACTTCATCGAAAATAACAGTTCGAAGTTTCATACAGAATTTAATGAGGATGATGAGAAAATCATAGAAATTTTTTTTTTCAAATTGTTCTAATAACACGATTATCACGAAATTTTGCATAAAGTTGTCTTTCAACATCCTAAAACTAGCTGTGAAGTTTAATCAGGACTGAATCAGTATTTCTCGAGTAATACCGAAAAAATCAACGATATCGAGAAGAAAACCTCGAAATTTGACATATTTTTTCCCGATATCTCCAAAACTTATGATCGTATCGAACTGAAATTTGGTACACTGCTGTGAAATTAGAAGGTCAAAGTGTGAGTATAATTTTTTTTGGATATGATGAATGGTTTCCGAGAAAAAAATTTCGAAAAAAATTTTTTTTTAAATTTACTGACAATATGATCTTAACGAAATTTGGCTCAGAGTTGCGCGTCGTTATACTCCACCAAACTGTCAAGTTTGAATACAATCGCTTGATTAGTTTCTGAAATAAAAAATAAATAACTTCAAAACTTCAAGTGCCTATAATTATGAAACTATTCGACCGATTTGGCCCATTAACGAACTTAACCGCGGCATTCGGATGCGCAACCTATCCTGAAAGTTTCAAGTAGCTAGCTTGCTTCTGTCGACAGTTATCGTGTCTACGGCCGGCCAACCGGCCTGCCGGACAGAATCAATTTTGACACCGGATTCGTCATCAGTGAGTCCAACCTAGTCGATTGAGACCATTTTCGGCTCAATCATCCAAAATTACAGACATTTGGACAAAACGATAGCACGCTGTTCCCCTAGAACATGCGCGCAAAAATACTAAGACCTACCGAATCCAACGAATCCTTCCCTGCATCCGTCGACTCAATAAGGGGGGAGTACGAGCCGTTTCAAAAACGTCCGAATCCTCTGCCGGACTCATCATTCAGAAAAAAAATTCAGCGTAGACTTTGAGCTTAATATTTAACAGCAATGTACCAAATTTCAGTTAATGCGATTATAATTTTTGGAGATATCGGGGAACAATATGTAACATTTTCCTCGGTTACGTTGTTTTCTTTTGGAATAACTCCAAAAACCTTGAAAAGCACTGCCGTGAAGCCAACAGCTTTAGCACGCATGCTCATATTCTTTGCCCAAGCGGTTATCTCTTTTGAACATGCGCGTAAACTGCTGACTTCACGTCAGTTCTTTTCTGGGTCTCTGATTGATTGATGATCAATCATTTACCGATCAAATTTTTCTGTAATATATGTAATGATCGGATTTATACAGCTGGCGTCTCCTTTCTGTCCCCAACTTTCAGTGATTCCTTTCATCATAGATTTCCATGCAAATTCTGAAGTCATGGCTTCTACATCATATCGCCAGGTTCTCCCGAACCCTCCTTTTTCTCTTAGGTGGTACTCACTCCATCACCCTCTATAAAAAGGTCATTCTCTTGACGTGAACGAATGATGTCCTAGCTCTTCATCATATCTTTCTATGTGGAAATCTTACTAGACAGAGTGTAACAGCCAAATGGAATAAATTCGATAACGAATAAATGAGGGCGTGTTGGGAAAAACTCTCGGATACGTCGATTTGTAATTTTAAATGCGCATATTTTTCAAGAAAATAATATTATATAGGGTGTTCCATGTGACCGTGGCCAATACCAACTTTCTTATTTCAAATGCAACCCTCTGTATATTATTTATTTTTTGGATTCTTCAGAGAATTCTAGATACAATTCATGCACAATGTCCTATACCTATCTTTAACTATTTCGGAAATATTAAGTGTTTTAAGATTTAGTGCAAAAATCAACGTTTTAAATAAAAATTATTTTATTTCACAAATTCGGTACATTACACTTAAATCCTGATAAGTAATACTGATTATTTCCTAATAATTAAAAAAAAAAACAAAAAAAAACATTAATGTCAATGTAGGAAATGTGCAAAATGCTCGCCGCGAACGTCTTGGCAACATGCTAATCTGGTGTAGAATTGTCTTCTAACGTTACTCAACATTTTTGAAAACACTTAATAATTCCGAAAAAGTTGAAGATAGGTATAGGACATTGTACATGAATTATGTCTAGAATTTTCTGAAGAATCCAAAAAATAAATAATATACAGGGGGTTACATTTAAAATAAGAAAGTTGGTATTGGCCACGGTCGCATGGAACACCCTATATAATTTTATTTTCTTGAAAACTATGCGCATTTAAAATTACAAATTGACGTGTCCGATTGTTTTTCCTAACACCCCCTCATTTATTAGTTATCGAATTTATTCCATTTGGCTGTTACACTCTGTATACTTGTATTGTCTTCAGCGCACCTCGCTTTAAATGACAAATTTAATCATTATATCAACTGGCATAAAATGATTGAAGTAAAAAACTTCTGAAAAAGATAACATAATGAAATACAATACAAAAATAATACTAGACACAGTGCTTTATCTTCTATCTGTCAATCAAGAACACATATATTTTATTGAAATCTTACCACGTGCTTTCACCAAGATTTGATTAAAAACGGACCTGACTGTAATTCAATGATTGCATTAATAGCGTTTATCAAATTTGAATTTGAGATCTAGTGTAATTGCAACACTTTGGTGTTGCCTTTTATACAGGGTGTACATACTGTAACCTGAGCTAGAGCTACCCTAGGCGAGTCCAAAAAAGCTATATATGATAGGTCTAATCAATTCCATAACCGAGATACAGGGTGGTTCATGTTTTCACTGATAATTTCAATTTCTCTTAACTTTTGAACCACCCAGTATATTCGGTTGATAAATGGAACGTATGTTCAAGTTTCACAGGTCGATCGATTCATATTTAAATTATCAAAAAATTCCAGGTCCGTATCTGAAAAATATTGGAGTTCTTGCAAGCTGAGATTCTACTGAAATTTTGGGAATTGATTGAGATATTCGAAAAGAGCAGAAAATTTTCAATGGGGTTCAGTAGATTCCATCGTCCCGCACGTTATTATTATATTATTATTATCTAGTCAAACGTTATCAAACATAATTGCATTTAATCAATAAATCTTTATCAGTGAAAAAACCTGACGTGTTACGTTTTTCAATAAGAATCGCGCAAAAATACGGATGATTTTGACATCGAAATCATTCGGCAAATATGACCAAATATTTAACTAAACCGCTATCTATAGACCTCAAATATACCCTGAAGATTTCATTCTTTAGGTAATTTGTTTCGGAAGTTTTTGTTTTAGTGTTTACTGCTGGCTAGATGGACGGGCAAAATTTAATTGGCCACTAATTTCTCCGTCTCAAGTTTTTTTTGCTTATTTTTAGAGCCATATGATTTTCAATCCAATTATATCTTACCTTCCGGATTCTGAACAATAACACAAGAACACAATTTTCACACGATGGTTTATTATTTCTACGCCATTAACCTTCAAATTTATTATTCCTGCTCTTACTCAAAAAAAAGAAGCGTTGAAAGAGTATCCCTGAAATTTGTTACTGTTGCCATGAAGACGCGTACACTTCGAATATATTCAAAAATAATCAATCTGCCTGTTCACGAACCAGCAATATTGATTCATCAGACTGGGTGCTAGAAAAATTTATAAAGAATTGAATTCACTAGCCGTCAAGCTGCTGTTCCTGTTAATGGCTTAATGGTTTCCAATTGATGGATCGGTAAATATTCAAAATACCAAGTGGTAATGTCATTATTATTATTTTTTAGTCGTGAAATACAATAGAACGGGTTATTTCTGGGTCTCGTATAATTCAAAAAATTTAAATTCAAACTAGTCTACTTGATAAAGGCTATGAAAACAATAGTTAGGAATAAAGATTTTTCTGTAATATCCTCACATAATGTCTCTCGATATTTATTTCTTACGATATACTTTTATTGTCCCCAATGTATGTACCACGTTTCGAATTGCAAATTTAATTATCATATCATTGAAGAACTTGTTAAAACGTTGACATGATAAAATACAATACAAAAATAATACCAATCACAGCATTTCATTTGTCAAAGGAAGAAGAGGGTGTGTGACAATATTGTTCCATATTCGCATTTGAGAATCTTCTCAGTCGTTCTATACCAGCTAAGTACGTTTTCGAACAAGTGTTAGTGAAAGCACGTGCTTAGATTTTGACATATAATATAGAATAGATGCTATTGATGATTCTAAATCGAAAGAAAAAATATGAACCACTATGTCTAGTATTATTGTTGTATTGTAATTTCATTCTGTTATACTTTTCTTAAGTTTTTCACTTCAATTAATATATGCCACTTGATAAAATAATTAAATTTGTCATTCGAAACGTGGCTCTTTGAAAACATTAAAAGTATATTGTAAGATATCAATATCAAAAGATATTATGAAAAGGTATAAGAGAAAAATCGGTATCGTGGACGATTGTAATTAAAAAAACATACTATTTATTAATATCTTTCGTTCGAGCATTCCCTACAAAAATATCGGAAATAATATCTGAAGCTAGGAAAATTGATTATTACCATCACACCATGCTTAGAAGGGAAGATCAAACTGAGCTCACTGATGCTCTCTTGAAAACTGCTCTTGGCTCTTGTACAGATGGTTCAACAAGGATAGGATCATGCATCTATAAAAGCAAGCACAGAGTCAGCATTTCACTGGGTCTGGACAACATTTTACCCTACTCCAGACCGAAATATGTCTTCGAGACTATGAAGCCCTGCTGATAAAACGGCAAATACATCACAGTAATTTAGAAATATTTAGTAACTTCCAAGAAACTTTCAATGCTCTTTTATCAAAGTGTCACCTTACACATCCTCAACCTTGTCTAGATACCGATTCACACAGGATTCTCATATAATTAGGCGGTAGATAGCAGAGCCGGATCTAGGGCGTGGCGAGGGAGGCATTTGCCACGGGCGCCAGCCAACTAAGGGCGCAAAATTATGATTTTTTTTTTCTTGAAATGATGTTTTCTCACTTCAAAGTCCATTCATATTTTAGAGCGGTGCTATAGTGCATGCACCTGTTGTACAATATGCGGCGACAAATAGTTACTAATAAATTAACAGATGATAAATTTACACTTGTCCGTCGCCCTACGATTCCCGATCGCGTCTAGATGTTTGTTATTCGAACACTGAAGACCTCAATTAGCGGCAAGTTCAGAGGGAGTTTAATGGTTCGAGCTAGCGGCGGTAGCGCTTCGTCTAGGGTCGGTTTCTTGACGGCATGACAAAGAGATTCAGACCGTCCACATTATTCGCCGAATCGTTCATCACACCGGCTTTGATAAGGGTAATGTATTCCGAAGAAGTTTACGACCGATAGGCTTGATGAAATCACACCAGTCTTATTAGCTTTGTTTTGGTTTCGACTTCAGAACCAATTCAGGACTGTTTGGGAAGGTTCGAGTATGCGCAATTGCCATTTTGGGTCTGAAAAATCGCAATCGCGCATACTCGAACCGTCCCGAACAGTTCTGAACTTGGAACCAAAACAAACCCACTACTTTTTTCTCGCATGTGGGGTACTTCCATGCAGCGGCGCAGTTGATGGCATCAATAAGAAAAATAGGAACCAGGAACTTATCATTATATTTTATATAATGTGCAATACCGCAAATTACATGATCGTGCAAGCGGGCCGGGAAATTATTCGTGCTGGAAAAAGTTTAAAAATTTCAATCGGGTATGTTTGAACAATTCAATTTTGAGTTGAGGATTTTTGGGCGCTCGGTCAAATTATATTCTGTCCGTGTACACGAGAGTCAATCATTTTCGAAAGATCTAACTTAGAGACTGCAAAATTTATAAGGTTATGTTTAGGTTGGGAATATGTCGGCGATATTATCGTTCGAATTTTATTTGCGAGATCCCAAATTATACCGATTCAATTAAAATTGCGTTGTACCATAATTACACGAGTTTTCATATGTATGAGAAGAAGTTAGAAAAAAAAGTCAAAACGTTGAGAAGAATACGATAAATTTATCGTATCTCTAGTATTTTATTAATCAGTTTCTGAGCTATGGGTACTATAGAAAGAGGATCAAATGTCCATCAAATGAATAGTATGATTCTTGAGTTTCACTGAAACATGAAACCTTTTTCTGTCCTGAAATTTGTCGAGCATTGAGACAATTCAGATATGAATATAAACGAGCGCGCAAAACATTCCGATTCGACTTCCATGCATTTTTAGAATCTTATATAATTTTAGGTTGATATAACCAACTGAAATGCCACCCAAGAAACTATCAGGATCGCTATCTCGGAAGATCAGGAACAAAAAATTATTAGACCTAATAAAGAATACTAGTAATATCTCAAGTTACTTTAATAACGACGCGGGTATTATGTCGACAAAAAGTGGTTCCACTAGCGAAGCCCATCATGTAGCTGAATTTCCTTCTAATTTTTCAAGTACCGAGCCTTCGTAAGAAAGTATTCCATTTCGGATAATTCGGAAAAGGAAAATTCTTTTGACGAGGAATCATGACTTACTGAGGTTAAACCTGAACCAGTTGATTTTAATGACCCTACATCATGGCGAATTACAAGTAATATTAAAATGTTCTTTATGACCTTTGTTGGCATGTGTGTTCTCTAAATGTATATCAGTTTTTCATCTACACTTTCATTTATTGTTTTTTTGAAGCTTTGAATGCTTATATATTTTTTTGAGGATAAATTATTCTATTCGCTTCCTTTTTGTTTTCTTCATACCCTCATTATCGTATATTTATACGTTTGTGAGTTCTCTTCACTACCTTATAAGATACATGGGAGATTATAGTAATTTCACATACACATATTGTTTGATATACCTAAGAATCTAATGCTCGTTCTCAAAAGAATATAATAAGAATATAATAATAGTAAAATATCTTAGGAATAGGATAAATACTATCATTCATGAAAAGTATGTAGTCATTGAAAAAAAATTTGAAAAGGGCGCATTTCGATAACTTGCCACAGGCGATGAAATCCTAGATCCGGCTCTGGTAGATAGGCTTGCACACAATGAGGCAACCACAAGAGGGTGGCTCCTGTGGGTTCAAAATCATTTCTAGGCATGCCACATGAGGTTTCGAAGCAATAACAGATATATAGGTTGATGGCCAAATAAGACTCCGTCTGATTGACCTGAGCTAAGCTAAACGTTCATCAAAACCGATTCGGACCAGACCTTTACTTCATTCACTTTTATAATGCCATCCGGTTGGCCATGGAAATTTGACATTGTACTAGAAATAATTTGATTGGTTAGGTTTATTTTCCTTTCAGATAACTACTCAACGTTGTACGTTCTACATAAAGGTAGTAGTAGTTGAAAAATGAAACCATGAGGTTTTTGTCCTCTGATTGGTTGGAAGATTAAACTCACTCAATCAAAATTCCAAAGAACATTTGGAAGTTAAATTCTATCCGAGAATGCATATGCCCTCCTTCAAATTACGTTGTCTGATTTAAGACATTCCCATGGTTTCCACTCGTTCATTTCTTTTTCCGGTTCACGCCGTTGAAAGGGTTATCATTCAGCAGTTGCTACTAAACTGAAATTATCCAGAACTTGTACCTTAATTTCAATATAATCATCCGACATTATACCTTTGTCCTTGGTTATTGCTTTCTGTCACCTTGATGTCTATCTGAACTTTGTCATCCTGGTATTTATGTGCACGCAACCACTGAGTATTTCGGATATCTTTAAATTTCATTGAGTTGTGTTAAATTATGAAAACGCTTGAAGTGAATGAAAAAGACGTTATTTGAAATTTCATGTCGGTATTTCCTACATGAATAATTGGGGTTGCAGATGTTTCATGACTTTCAGTACTCAGTCTTTCGCAATAAAACCCGGACATAAAATGGACAAATGACACTATATTTTTAGTTTGTGGTGTACTTTATTTCGAAAGGTTCTTCGGGATATCCTTTTTCACAATTTGTTCTTACAATACTAAGTATTCGAAATTTCTATCTCTTTTGGAACATTCCTCGAGGGTTGTTTTCTTTCCGCTGAATCTTATAACTCATAATTTATTCACAAAACATTTCTATTTTTATTATTCACAATCAATCTCCTCCTAACCAATGCATTTTAGCTTTCTCGAAATCATTCCGTCCAATTGTTCTTTTTCTTTGTTTCATTTTCACAAACGCCCCTTCAGCTTATTTGAAACTTTACCCTGTTAATTATCCTTCAACCTCGGTAATAAGGTCTGGACCATATGGCGAATGAAACAACAATTTATATTTTGGGCATCCGCATAATCTTTTGTTCGAGCAGCAATGTGAGCCCGAGCGTTACTCAGTTCTAAGGTAATCCTTTCGCTTGGACGTTTATCTCGAACTTTTCGGAAATCCTTTGGCAAAAAATCCCCACTGAACAGTTTTTTTGGATCCATTTTAATACCATGTTTTTGAATCCTTCATCGGTGACCTTGCTAGACTGTCCCATTCCTAATACTGTCACTGTGGTTGTAGATCACAAAACAGCAAGTGCGATTCAGCAGAAAAATTTAGATATTGTTTCCTTCCGTCTGTCGATGATTTGTTTTTCGATCTTTCCCGTACATTTTATTCCCATAAGGTCGAGTTCATTCTCGAAAAAATATACCAAATGGGTTTTAGGGGTGTGACTCTTGACTGGATACAACCGCAAACTTTTTGTTCGAATAAATGGATGTGATTCTAAGGAATATGCCAGCCACCTCGGTGTTCCCCACGGATCAGTTTTGGGCACGCTGCCCTCCTTATTGTTCATTAACGTATTGCCGGATTACATTGTGGCCCTCATTTAGATCATGTTTGCCTACGATTTCAAGGTGAACATGGAAGATGAAAGTGTGCAGGAATCCAAGGCGCTGTGAGGTGATTATTAGAAGCTTTACTGATTGGTGACCTCATTGTGAATCAAGAGAAGAGGGAAATCATGAAGTTTCGAATGCTTGATGTGGTAACTATCGAAGCTTTCGTCATTAGGCATCAAAAGGGTCTTCGACAGTGGATGGAGTGTGTGAAATTCCTGGGACTGCATGTAGACAGCACTCTCAGGTGGCAACATCACTTGACCATTCAAAAAGTTGAACAAGGGCTATATCTCGTCCCAGAAGTAGAATGCTGGTCGACACCATGCTTGGTGTTAATTATGGCAGGGTTTACTTTCACTTTTGCTATGATGTGGTTCTGAGGGGTTCCTCAACATCTAGCGGACTTGCTAGTTGCACAAAGAAATAATTCCATTTTATTCAACCTAAAACCGCAAGATTCTTGTAAACCTTCATTCAAGAAATTCTAAATTTCATTATTTTCATCAAATATGAATATGTAATTAAAAAAAAAAATTGCTGATTTTTTTTGGCAATGGGACCAGACATAATGATGTTTTAAGTATTCATCGGCAAACTTCTACTAAATATGAAGTATCAATATCACAATAATTTTCTAGAAAATTATTGAAAATTTGTATCGATATCACATCAAAAAGTACCACCAAAACGTCGAAGAATTTTTTCCTGATAAAATTTGTTAATGAATTTATTTTCTTTAATTTTAGTGTCTATTTTAAATTCTTCTGGTTTTGTCTCGTTGTTTATTTCTTGTATGTCGGCTCACTTTTTGTTTCTATTTGACGCATCATATACCCCGTTGGAATGTCCGAAAAGATCAGGGGGCCGATTCTTGAATCTCGATCAAGAATTGAAGAGTATGACAATTGCCATATGTTTGCGTCGATTTTCTAAGTTAAATATGAACAACAAGTAGATATGTCCTGCGCATAGAACCGAATGTCACTCCACAATCGAATGTTATATCTCCTATACCCCGTACCACTCGTTGCTTAGTCGAAGGAAACGGTGATAAGGTGATGTTCATATTCGGATTTAAAATTCCTCAATATCTTGCATTCAGTGTATTTCTCGAAAATTTATTTGAAATCATAGTCGAAATGGCGAAATGCTCGAGAAAACCTAAGAAATCGACATAAACATATGACAATTGTCATACTCTTCAATTCTTGATCGAGATTCAAGAATCGGCCTCCAGTATACTTATTTTCCTTTCTTGTACCCTGCACATGACTCGCCTCTGTCTCGTCTGTCCACGTCTCCGTCAGACGTTGCATCTGGGTTCACTGGACTCAAGACTTATGTAACTTATGTAACTCACTTATTTAAGACTAATTTCGCCTTCCCCTATCACTCATCTATGAATCATTCTGAGGATTCTTATTTTTGTGTACTGTTTTTCCTGTCCGCCTCAAGACGAACGCATAGACGTGCGCTTCGAAGATAACGATAAAATTTTTACATAGATAAGACTGCATCATTATGGGAATTCAGTTTGTTTTCAATTTTGCTTGGGCAGGAAATTTGTCAGGTTTGTCGGTCGACGAAAGTTCGAGCTCGGATTGGATTTCCTACTAGTTTTATTGCAACAGTGCCAGCCAGTATCGTTTTTGCATTGTATGTAATATGAAACCCGAACCACTCTTTGGCTCCGTGTCAAATATTGTGTCATTGTTTTGATCGTGATTGGTGTATAGAAGTGAGTGATTATTATTTGCATAGGTATATATTTCATTGGAATTGGTCGATGTTTTCTTCGATTCGTGCGGTAAGATCTATGTTTACTCATGAGCCGCTAGAGTTTTTCTCTGTTATGCACACTGTCAAGAAAACACTGAAGATTGATCGTTCAACGATCCCGTTTAAGAGATCGGAGTTATTTTTGTGTCGAAGTAAGCACAACCACCCCAAATACGCCGAGTTTGATCGTAATCTGTCATTTAGTTTGTTTACAGTGTTTCGTTTTGTCAACCTAACTGACGATCCTATGTACGAAAACCTCTGATAAAAACAACGTGAAGACTTCATGAAGAGCGAATTTGAAGCTCAATTATGATGCTGAATTCGTGAATGGCACAATCCACCCCACTAGTCCACAGATAAATCCATTTGAATATTTATGATACTCATTTTTCAAAAAAATACGAATACTTAGTACCTGGTGTAAAAATGGAGGAATAAAAGTTCGAAATTTCGTGATCCACAGAATCATAGGGACTATTCGATCCATTCATTAATAGCGGCGGTAGCTCAGTGGTTGTCCCATGATCGTAAGGTCTGGGGTTCAAGCCCTTGGCCGGGAAAGAATTTTTCCGGTTTTCAGGGAACCGTCCAACGATTAGCTGTTGGGTAAACAATTAACAGTGCTATTCCTAACGTGGCACAAGGAATTAGTAACAAAGCCCACACAGAACACACCTGGTCTCCCAACTCGCACAAGCATTATCTTCTGAGGGGTTCCACAGCGGAACCTAGAAGAATCAGTAACAATTCAATACAATTCTTCCCTCGTAATCAATCCCCAAGATACTCTACGAATATGGAAGCTCTATGAAATTTCTTTCGGGATTCAAGTGTTTATGTTCAATAAAGCGCCCGATTGTTAAAAAATTTTTTTCGATAATATCAACTTGTAGACTCAAAATTTAAATAGCTGTTCTAGAGCATATAATAACGAAGCGCAAATTCGGAAGAGGTACAACAAACCCTGAAATTCGGACGTTCGAAATATTTTTTTCCAATATTTCCGAAACTATCCGACCGAGCTGAAAATTGGTACAAGGTTGTAAAAAAATTTGACGTTAGCGGAATTTCACTCGAATCTAAGCGATAGTTTCGCACTGAAAATCAAATCAAATATTTCTTCTAAATTCCGACGAATGGATCCTTACGAAATTTCAACGGCATTTCAAAACTAATTACTAATCATTTTTTAAGTTTCTGGGGTTTCACTCCCAATATCTGAAACAGAATCATTAAAAATTAAATAGAATTGTTTTTTCGTGGAAAAAACCTTTGCGGATTGCAGGATTGAACTATTTGTCAAGGCAAGATTGTCTAACGAACAATACAGGAACAATACAAACGATAAACAAAGCGAACTGTGACGTTTCAGAGTACAAATCTTAAAAAACCTAAAAAATTATGCGAAATCCTCCCAAAATAAGCTTTTATCGATAATTACCAATTAATCTGATACCATCAGTTTTTTTGGGGTATCCAGGAAATAAACTGTTTCTGAAATAAACTGTTTCTGGAAAATTCCAAAATGATTCGGATACAATGATAACATCCCTAATAGGAAACTGAGCACAAATATCTCGTCGGTAGTTCATGGAGACAATATTTTATCGAACATCCGACATTTTCCACGAAATAAATGCGCAAAATCAATCCTTATCAACATAGTGTTTTATTATTGAATACCTGAGATATACATGTCTGATATTGACTTGATATGAATACGAGTGAATACAATACCAAAATACTGGAACATCATTGTCTATTTTATCGTATTGTCTTATCTGTACAATTAAGAATGATACACCCACTAGAATATCAGTTTCAAGTTTCAGAGACTTTGGATTTAGCGAATCAGCCTTCAGTGCGAAAAAACTTGATTTACCAAACATGAAATCCGTAATTCAATCTGTAATGGCATAATCTAAAAATGCATTCTTTGATTCTTCGTGATGCCAAGTCGCTGTTGAAAATGAAAATTGCTCTTTAAAGATGCATGATGTAATTTTAGTAGCTCTACAGAAATACATTTCTGTGAAGATTTCCTTCATTGTCTGTTACAACTATTTGGCCCAATATACAGGGTGTTCTACAAGCTCTATGACAAACTTTGACAGATGGTAGCTGTGCTCATTCTGAACATTTTTTTTCCTATGAACATAGGTCTGATTTGTTCTCGTTTCGAAGTTACAAGCAGTTGAAAAAAATTATTTCCATGTTTTGATCAAGTAGACCGACATAAAATATCGGTTGATATGGTAATTGACGTTATTTTAATTATTCATTTGATACTTGGTGTACGTTTTGAATAACAATGCATTCTTTCACGACTCAGGAATATGCAGATATTGTATTTGAATATGGGTATTCTAATGGTAACTCCAGAAAAGCAGCCGAAGAAAATATCCTAATAGACAGCAACCTGCTCACACAGTATTTTGTGCATCATTCCGAAGACTTCGAGAAACAAGCAATCCTGCTCCAAAGAAAGCCATTCGGCCAACTGAAGTGAATGTAGAAAATGAGGAAAATGTAATAGATGATGTCCGTGGCAACCATTCAATTAGTGTTCGACGTATAGCTACTAATCTTCATTTATCACCAAATTTCGTATGGCGTGTTTTGAAAGGAGAAATGTTGCATCCATTTCATAGACAAAATGTACAAGCTTTACATGCTGACGATGGGTTACGAAGGTTAGAATTTTGTAGATGGTTACTTCAACAACATGCCCAAGATAATAGATTTATTTCGCTTGTCATGTGGTCTGACGAGGCTTGTTTCACTAAGGACGGTATCAACAATAACCACAATGAACATGTATGGGCACTGCAGAATCCATATGCCATTAGACAAAGACGATTTCAGCAACGTTTCAGTGTAAACGTTTGGGGTGGGATTTTCAACAATGATTTGATGACAGTACATGTTATAAATGACCGTTTAAATGCAGATTTGTATAAAAATTTTTTGGAGCACAACCTTTTTGACTTCATTGATGACTTGGAGCTAAACTTTGTAGGAAATATGTGGTATCAGCACGATGGTGTACCACCACATAGAGGGAGACAAGTAGTCAGTTGGCTGAATGAACATTTCCCGAACAAATGGATAGGTCAAGGAGGACCAACACAGTGGCCACCTCGTTCGCCTGATCTAAATCCTTTAGATTTTCATTTATTGGGACATATGAAGCAGCTTCTTTATCATGTTGAAATCGAATCTCATCAACAATTACTTGATAGAATTCAAGATGCAGCAAACCAAAGACGAAACGACCCAAATCTGATCCGCCGAGTAACGTCATCTTTAGTTCGTCGATGTGAAGCTTGCATTCAAGCCGAAGGTGGACATTTTGAACAATTTTTATTGTATTGAAATTTCCATTTATAATTATGATTTGAACATGAAAATATAATTTTTCAAATGCTTGTATCTTCTTAACAAAAACGAAAAAAAAATGTTCAGAATAAGCACATCTACCATCTGTCAAAGTTTGTCATAGAGCTTGTAGAACACCCTGTATAGCAAAAATATATTTCATTGAGTGATTTATTTTACAGGAAACCATAGATAGACCTCCAAAATGAAGCGTAGTATTAGCCAGAAAGCACATCTTTAACCTACAATGAACGACCATATACCATTCAGAGAGCCGACGCCATCTAGCGTGGCTCATACGAAGCGTCATAGACTGACTATTTTCAAAGATGCCGTCCCCTCAGTGCATGGAAAGCCATCGGTTTCCATCAATGGAAAAACGAGACTTAGCACACATCAAAGAAACCTCAGTTTGGATTTTAGGTGAGTTCTGTCGAAGTCTCTAAGTTTCGAAACACATTTTCTCGATAGCTTTTTCGCAAAATTAATGCGTTTGAAATGTGTTTTGAATAAGGTTATATCTGGAGCCATTGCATTGCAAACCAAGAACTCTACACTGACTGATATATGATAAGTTATTCTAAGAAATTATTGTCCTCACTAATATATAACGAATATATGATACTTATCCCACCGAAGTACTATAATCCATCTCGGCAATACTCATAATCTACGATAAACTGAACCCATAAATCTACCCCGACCGAATAACCATCAACTAATGTCGACAAAAATGAACTTTTCATAAAGCCGCGAACGGACACAAGAGCTGAGCGGCTTGCGAGGCAAGTTAATTGGGCTGCCTCGTAAGTGTAGACGGTGTTCCGAGCGGGAGCAGAGCGGTGCGCGAGCCGCTAGATTCGATCCATTCGATGTCTATTTTTGCGGCGAGGCCAAAGGATTCCTCAGGCTCAGTTTGGACGATAAACAAGCAGCGCTCGAATGTTTTTACGATATTTAGAGCGCACAGCTGCGTTTCGTGACGCTGTCCGTCTAGTTGTTATTCATCGGCGTATCGTTTGTTTGGGATAATAAAGGGTTTTCCAATAAGAAGTGTCATTTTGAATACCCCGCTATTTCGGTAGATGCCACTTTTGAAGCTGTCATTTTTTGACATTTGACAAGTAGAAACTACGCCATTAATAAAAATGGAACGATACACGCTTCAACAACGCATTGAAATTATTAAAATTCACTATAAAAATGGTGAAAATTTGGCAGAGATGGTTCGTAAAACTCGAACATTTTTGGGTCGTTGGGGAGCACCTTGTCGGACCGCAATGATGAAATTGGTGGAAAAATTCGAGCTGTTGGGATAAGTTAGTGATGTGAAGAATAAAACCCGTGCACGTCGCTCAAGAACAGCCGAGAATATGGCTGCTGTAGCCGAAAGTGTTGAAGAAAACCCAGGTTTGTCCATTCCTCGTCGTTCTTTGGAATTAGGCATTTCACAACGTTACATTTGCATAAAGATTTGGCTCTTAAGTCTTATAAAGTTCAGTTAACACAAGAACTCAAGCCGGCCGATTATCAACAACCGTGTCTTTGCTGATTGGGTCGTTGAAATGCATGAAAATTCCATCGAAAAATCATCTTGATAGATTAGGCCCATTTCCACCTCGGTGGCTTCGTCAACAATCAAAATTGTCGCATCTGGGGCTCGGAAAACCCGAGAGTTATTGTTGAAAAGCCTCTCTATCTTCAGCGTGTGACTGTTTGGTGCGGTTTATGGTCCGGCGAAGTCATTGGACCTTACTTTTTCGAAAATGAGGCTGGAGCAACAGTTACGGTGAATGGATTGCGCTATCGAGAGATGATTAATGATTTTTTATGGCCGGAATTGGATGGTATTAATCTGGACTACGTTTACTTTCAACAAGACGGCGCTACGTGCCACACAAGCAACGAAACCATTGATCTTTTGCGGGAAAAGTTTCCGGACCGTGTTATCTCTCGAAGAGGGGATCACAATTTGCCACCGAGACCTTGTGATTTAACACCTTGCGACTTCTTCCTTTGGGGCCACGTGAAAGAGAAGATCTACGCCAATAGCCCAGCGTCGATTCAAGACCACAAAGATGGAATTCTTGAGGCTATCGAGGACATAGGGCAGCCACTTTGCGATTTGGTTAAACACCTCTTATTGAAAAACCCTTTACTAACGAGTTAGCATTTTAATAAAAATGTGGATCGAGTCGTGAGCTATATGTTGTGAATTCAATCGTATAGATATGTTTCCGATTAATTCCCACTCAAAGAATAGATATAATGCACAATTCGGTACTTTTCAGAATGTAACTAACCAAATCAGAGGCAAAAAACGTACGATTCTCTTGGAGTTATACATATTGAAAATAATAATAATTACTATGCGGTCGGTTGTTCATCTGATGGAAAACATCTGTATATGATAGTAATTGTTTGATTACTTCTTCTTTGATTGAGTTAAAACCTGTTGGAAATGAAGGCTTTTTATTATTATTGTTATGTTCTCGTTTTTTGTTTCGTAAGTCGTGAGAAACTGTAATGAAATGTTTCGGCAGATTTGAGTCTATAATGATATTGAGTCTGGATGATTAGGTTTTATCTACCCTTTAACTACACCGTCAGCGTCAGGGCGCTATGAAAATTGAAACAGTTGTAAGTTGGTATGGGTAAAAGAGTTTTGAATAATAGGATAATGTGTAACTTTTCAATTCAGCATTAGTTTCGAGGGGCCCGTCAGTTATTTTAAATAATCAAAGGATTGAACGAATTATGTTCTTTTGACTTTTCCGGTTGATTTACAATGTGAGTATATATTTCGTTATTAAATTATCGACGAGAAGCTCATAATGTCAATATTCTTATGGAATAATCTGATTTTCCATATCTCCAACCACATTCTATCAAAACCTAGATTCTCCAATCGTGCCCGTTAAATAATATTCATGTTTAGCATCATTCTCATTCGTCATATAAGTACACTTTGATACATATGAATTCTTGTAAAATAATCAACGTCTGTTTCACTGCGCTGCTGTACTGACAACTGGAAAGAGGCTCGCGAGGAACTACTGCTCGACTCGGCCTCACATCTCGCTCAAGGCTGCCTCTCTGTGTCTATTTTTCCGCGAGCAGCTCTGTTCCCGGGTCTGTATGCAGCTTGAGAGCGAACCCACGAATCTATACCTATCGATGTACAACTATTCCGTCTAGATAATACACATGCTCTACTTTCGTATCCTGTCCGATGCAGTATCAATTATTCTTAACAATAATGGAAATTCCGGAAAAGCGCACCCTCGACTACAACTCTACTGATGATCGACTAATCCGTCTTGACTATACACACTGACTATGGACTGAACCCATACGGTCGATTATTATTAACAATAATGGACTTTTCAGAAGAGCAAACCTGTGAATCTAACTCTTCCGATGTACGACTATTCCGTCTTCAAAATACACATGCTCTACTATAGTATGCTGTTACAATAATTGATTATCCGGTAGAGCGAACCGACGACTATACCCTACCGTTGTCCGTCTCGACTATGCACACGATATACTGAACCCATAACTCTATCCCGGTCGATGTACGACCAATGCTACTTAACAATGCACCGCTTCTCGGAAGAGAGAACCCATGAATCTGCCTCGATGGATGTCTGACCTCTACTTTTCAACATTTTATGAATTTTTCGGGATATGTAACTTCCCATTCACTTCACTTTAAACCCTTTCTGTTAAGATTCATTTGAGCAAATGTGCGCGCACGTTGTTCGCGCACGCACGGATAGCGTGTGTGAATGCCAAGTTTCCGTGCTCAATGCTCAATGTGGACGTATGCCAACATGACAAATGATTAAATTCCTACGCACAACTATTCGTTCGCGCATATTTGCTCAAATGAATATCCACCTTTACGAGCACATAAAAATTAACGATTTCAAACGACAGTGATTACTTTGACAAGTTCAAGTGTCCAAATTTTGAAGTCACTATGCTCAGATGTCATGGATTCTTCTGTCTGTGTCATCAATTTTCAGTATATTCTGAATTTCTGATATTTTTCACTTCTCTAAATTTTGAAGGCTTGTAGGCTGATTATAACTTACACTGAAAAAATACTTATTGAAATGAGCACAGATGACATTCTGTTTTTTTCTAGGACTCAGAAGTTGTTGATTCACAAGTATTTCTGAACTTGGCTGAACATAGACATGTGTAAAAATGCAGTTCTGAATTAGATCGGGTGTTGTTATGAGACAGCACGTAGGAATACATCAACACATCTACTGATTCTTCCAGACGACAAGCGACCATAAAAAAATTATTCAACCGCTGTCGACTTCTTTTCGCCATGACTTATCTCGATTGAAATATGTTTCTATTTTCAGGTCTATGGGTATCCTCCTTCCACCAGTCACACAGGTAACAGCAGCCCCGGCAGTAACCAACCTTACACTACACCATCGAAACCGGAGTTTAGATTCAGCCCTCCAAAGAATACCTGAAGTAGATGTCACCCCCAGTCCCGAATGCGAAAAAGGGATCAACGGCATCCTTGCCACCTCCAAAGTTCATTCCTGCACCGTAGCTAAAACTCGACAACGAGATGAAGTTGTGAGTACATAATTTCTTATTTTTATCTGCGTGTTATTGTTGTTTATTATGTAAATAAGCCTTAGAGACTCGATATCCTGCCGATGCGAAAGCTTTAGAGGGAATTTTTTTGCGACCAACTTTTGGAATTTGTCCTTTGGCGGTTCTCATGAGTTCGCGCCATCTGAAGGACGGCGCGCTCTTAGGGAAAGTTATTTCGTCCCAGTGCCATCAAATAGGCTGAACCTCTGGCACTTGCCTATGACAACCGCAGAAACGGCGTAGTGAGAGACTATGACCGACGCGCTTATGCTGTGTTGGAATGTGCAGTAGCTAGCGCGCGTCGGTCAGCGGTGCCACCATCTGGCATCTCAGTTAATCTACGCCACCTACAGTCCTTTCTCAGAAAGTATTAGGTACCTGACGAACACTGCGGCTTCATACCGGATCGCTCTAACTTCTCTTGTATGCATGATTGGAGTAGTGCTTGGAGCATTTCGTGAGGTGCCAAGCAATAGATTATTGAGGAAATTTGCTATACTGGATCGGACCTTTGTCGATCGTTCCTTTCGAGTGAGAACTGGAAGCACTAATTCCTCCAGGGAAAATAAGATGATAAGAGACGTCCCCTAGGGATGTGTGCTGGAACCTTAGTTATGATTATAACAAAGAGCGAGCTTCCGAACAAGTTTACATCTATCTTCCTCCTATATGCTGATGATACCGAAATTTATAGTAATCGGCCCCTCAAGCTTGGCTCACTACAGTAGGACTTGAAATATTTGGTTGAAGGCTTAATGAGTGGCTTCTTCCATTAAAATTTTCTTTGGTGCGCGTCATCAAGAATAACCGTAACATCCCTATTTTTAGATAGTAGGCTAGTCAAGTCAGATTTTCGCCATATCGACTTGGGTGAATAATAATGAAAAGCTAACATAATCACGAGGACGAATATCTGTCGATAAATCAACAAATATTCAACCTTGATCAGAGCTAATCATCCAATCAACCAAAACATCAACACTGACGAAGCGGACCCAAGGAGAATGACTATAGCTGTTTCACAGTTATTACTTATCGTCTGGCGATCTTACCTTTGATAAAACCTCAGAAGGAATCTCGATACTTGTCAGATGGATCGCTGCAGTATAACTATTTACAGCGCGGCATCTTCCAGAGGGGTTATGTTATTTTAATATTACTGGAGCTCTCTTTTCTATCTTTGTCAGATGTAGGACGTTATCGTCTTGTGGGAAAACCACATGAACCGAGTGTTTCCAAAGTCGTGACGGTTGCTTGTAATCTGCGAAATCGCAGATACGGCTACCTGATGCGACAAGAGCATGAACGTCATGCACATCGATCAAAGTATTCTGCAATCGAAGGTGGGAATCGCAAGATGCTCCTGGAAGTTGCTGTACGTAGTTATACTGCAGCGATCCATCTAAAAGGTGACAAGTATCGAGATTCCTTCTGCGGTTTTATCCGATGTAAGTTGACCTGACGATCAGTAATAACTGTGAAACAGCAATAGTCATTCTCCTTGGATCCGCTTCTTCAGGGTAGATATTTTGGTTGATTGGATGATTAGCTCTGATCAAGGTGGAATATTCGTTGATTCATCGATAGATATTCGTCCTTGTAATTATGTGTTTTTAATATTACCGGGGCTCTCTCTTCTCCACGAACCAATTAATATCTTCATCTGAATGGATGTTGCTGTCTCTGATATTATTGAAAATGAAGAATACTGGCGTTTAATAGTAATGAAATCTTTTTCCAGGTGAGCCTCGGCTCCGACGACTCCGGCATACTCTGCGGCTCGGACAGCGGCGCCAGCGACACGACGACCAGGGAGTCCAGCATCCAGCTCAGCCGGGAGAGCCTCCAGAGCACGGACGCGAAGAAGAGCGACAGCAACGACACCGAGAACGAGAGCGCGATCTCGTCGTGCGACGAAAAGAACTTGAGCGAATCTGAAAGTGTGGGCGAGAGGACTAGTTGTGATGCCGCGGAAACGGACAAGTCCGACAGACCGGAAGTGTCGAAAAGTTTCGGGATGTTGAGGTTGCTCGAGAGCAAAGTGTTCGACGTGGCGATGGCCATCCATTATCTGTTCAAGAGCAAAGAGCCGGGCGTGCAGAGTTACATAGCGAATAAGTTGTTCAGTTTTCCGGACGATCGGGTGGATTTCTACCTGCCGCAACTGGTGTGCATGTATATACAGATGCACGATGTCGCCGAAGTTATTCATCCTTACCTAGTCTATAGGTGAGTTAACTGAGTAGACAACAATTTTTTGAACCAGTTTACCATGGTCAACTTGATTGATTCATGCGATGTAGATGTGAAGCTTTAACCTTAAATTTGGAGTTCTATCATTTTATTCTAAGGACTGTAACTTCTTACCCCTTTATATCAACTCAAAAGCACAGGTTCCATTGTGGGATTATGGATTTTTCGTGTTGAACCTTTCGAAGGTTTGCGAGGTAGCTTCAACCCCTTTGGGAGTGTCAGGTTTCGTTCTGGCTTGGTCTGGAGGAACTCGTCAGGGTCTGCGCTAAACTAAACTATTTCATGCCTATATAAATGAACACCCTGTATGCGGATCATACAGGAGTGTGCCTGAACGTCGGAGTTGACCAGGGTATTAGAGAGATATTTCAACTTTCGAATAGCGCAAACGTTTTGTTATTACGGTTACGCTAAATATTACGTTTTGGTTTTAACGGACGTTCCAGAAGTAGACCTATTTCTACACGTTTTTGTTACCGTTGCGTTAGTTATCAATTTGTTTGGTTAGGTTATGTGAGTCGTCAGATTTTTGTGTTACAAACTCACGTTTATACTCCTTGACTTTAATAATCATTTGCATTTCTGCATTAGTTTTTTGGTTCTGGACAAAAAGAAAAAGGAATCGAAAGCAGTAATTTCAGCTGGTGCTATTGCAGAAGGTGGAATTAGTTTATTGCACAATATAATTGGCATGGTTCAAACTATTCGTAATTTCAAACTCTCCATGTTTCTTCCAAAAGTATTTCTTAATTCGTGAAAAAGTAACAATTAAACCTATATATGAAAAAAATTTGCTGTAGTTGCACTAATAAATCTTAATATCTAATATCAGTTGTGTGTAAAAGGTATTATAAAATAGATTCAAAAAAATCTGAGGAAGTTTTGTAATTAACACCAAAAAACGTGTTACCAAACAGCTTTCCTATGACAGTGATCGGAGCCGGAAGGACCCAAAGCTTAACGAATCTTCCCAATATAGAATAGCGCAACGTAAATGGGGGTTTTTCCTTTAAACGAAAATGCAGTTATTTTCATGAAAAAACCTTCAGAACATCACATTTCAAACAAATAATTTCAATATTATATTTTTAAAAGAATGTTTGATCACCTAAAACTGAAAAATAAAAGTGGGGATTTGCATTTAAAGGGATTTGTCATGAGTGCACGATATGGCAACGTCGAATTCAGCTTTCTCGGAAAGAAAAGGACGTCAAATGTGTTACTTCGCGTAGGAAAACAGAGATAGCTATACTTCGATCTGGTTAGAGTAGAAGACAACGGACCAATAATTAGAAAAAGAAGAACCCAGACTGTCATACTGTCATATTACTGACAAATCGGAAACGAAAATTGTTTGGTTATATTGACAAAGAACACGTGTGTACCACAGAATAGGAATAAATATTTCGTTATTCTATAGCAGAAAAAGCAATTCTAGTAAACAATGTTGTCACTTCGTGCATGCATGACAAATCTCAAACCCCAATTTTAAAACCTGATTTTGAATACTTTCTGAAGGTAATTTGGGAAAATGATGAATCAAAACCATAATAATTATGTTCAAATTTGCATTTGCAGTAATAACCCAAATTCCGGAAAAACCCCCATTGCGGCTCGCAATTTTCCGTAAATAACGTTAGACGCTAACGCTATTAACGTCGCGTTATTCTGAAACTGAATCTGCGCATGCTTATATGTCAAAAATAACGTTTGCGCTAATAACGTCAAACAAATTTGACACTGCAATATCTCTCTAATAAGATCTTCTTGAGAGGTCTTGCATTGTGTACAGGCGAAGCGCTAACTCCCTCTGCACGTTCGCCGATATCGGCTAGGCGTTACAGGCAGTAAATGAAAGGGATGGACACGTGCTATATTGTCATATAGCAATCGTCTGCCGGATTAATCAGAAACGAGCCTTCGATTTCAGCCCAAAATGGTCTGGAACAATTAGGTTAGACCCACGAATGAGAAATTTGTGCTCAAATTCAGTTATGTGAGGCCTGCTGGGTTGGTTAAAATCGTAAACAGATCTAATTTCACCTATGGTTCTTGTAGAACAAAGCAATCTGATTCTTTTTCAAAAAATCTGGCAATACTGTGGCGAAAAACATAATTACGGTATAATCGCATTAAAAAAAAGCCTAGAAAAGCACCGACGAGAGAAAGCAGCTTTTGCGCGCATGTTGGAATTCGTTGCTAAGCTGTTATCTTTGGTGAGCTTCTAATCATATCCTCACGAACTTCTGCATAAACCTTCGAGCTGTCACTTTCAATCAAGCACTAGATTTCAATTCGATCTCAGCTGTAATTTTGAAAATACGGCCAGCCTAACGGCCCATCGTAAACATTTCCGAAAGAAACAACTTAGAAACTCGATATTTGTAGAGTAGGTTTTAGACCTTAATTACGAAGGCCGAATGCGTGAATGGGTAAATTCCACCCAATGTTTTCGCAGAGATACCCATCCAAAATTTTATTCTTCCAATATTTTCAAAAATGTTGATAATTTCGAAATGAAATCCAGAACTTGATTGAAAAATAACAGCTTGAAAGTACATACAGAATTTCATGAGAATAATATGAACAGAAGATGGCAGAATATCAAATATGTGGAAAATAAATTGAAATGTTTTTTCGATTTGTTGTAATATCACGAGCATCACGAAATTTTATACTAAGTTGTTGATCAGTATTTTCGAACTAGTTACTACCTTTCATTATTATTGAATCAATATTTTTTGAGTTATTCTAGAAAAAGCGTTCTCGCAGAAAAAAACAAGAAATCGACATATTTTTTTTTCCGATATCTCCGAAACTAATGACCGTATCGAATTGAATTTGGTGCACATTGCAGTGAAATATGAAACTCAAGGTTTTTCGGACCTGATGAGTAAGTTTCCAAAACAAATAATTGAAAGATAATAATTCTGAAAATTTTCTCCTTTTTCTGAAGAAAGATACAGATTGGGATGGGCATTGTCCTAATTTAAAGTAACCTTACCTAGGACCTAAACAAATCAGAAAACGAAATTCAAGGGCTCTATCCCAAATTATTTTTTTTCTGATTTGGACTGGTACTGTCCTAAATTGAATTTACTAATCTAACCCCCTAGAGAATTCATTACATTACTGGATAATTCTTTTTTGTTCCTTGTTTTCAAATCAGAATAAACCATTTCAAGACACTCATACTATCACCATTGTATAAAGTTGTCTGTTTACAATGCTATCACTCAAGTCGCATATTAGACTTCCGCACAATCTGGCAACGATGATACCTAAATGACACTGTTGGTGCATGAACACATCTTGTTTTGATTTCCACTTGTCGAAACTATATGTTTACTTCGCGTAACCTACATTTTTTGGTTATACAGAGTGGTACGCGTCAAAATTTCATAGCCACCCGACTGACTATATAAAAGTGGATAGAGTATACGTTCGCTAGCTATGATAAGGCGTTGTTGCCAGACTTCACTTCAGTATTAATTAATAATCTGTAGAATACAGGTTAAATGGTTGTGCGGTATTTTATTCTTATATTTTTCTTAAATATCGTATTATCTTTAAATACATTTCCACAAATAGTTTTGTCCAGGTTGAAAAACAATTCGCGTACTATATAGAAGCAGTGAGTGATTGATTTCATGATGAAAAAATTGACCTAAAGCTGCATTTAAGAACTTTGGGGGCCTCTATCTTCCAAACTATGAGAGACTTGCTAGTTTCGTCGGCAGATTTTTTGTTCAGGTGATAACATTACATACCTTGATGTAAATATCTAATTAATATCTTTGCGACTGAAAAATGTTTAAGTTTACCTAATCGTCTATTAATGTGGTCGCACTAAACGGGTCTTGAGTACAGAAATCCTCCATAAGTTTCATACAATAATAGTGTATATTGTAGTGATAGTGGATATTGTCCACTTAATGAGCAAAATGCAACATTGTCTAAATGTAAGAAAATATTCTTTGCAGGTGTAGACAATCCATCGACTTCTCCCTCAAATGCGCATGGCTGCTTGAAGCCTATGGTGCAGACGCCACGCCCCCCATGAAGAAAAAACCGCACAGCGTTAAACTGAAGAACCTGATCCTGTCCGAAGAACTGAGGCCGAAAAATAAGATGGCCGTCTCCTTAACCGGACCCCTAGAAAAAACTACCGCTGCACCTTCCACAACCATGCCTTCCAAGAAATCTCACCAGAGGTCGCAGAGCGACGCTTCTGCCCTAATTTCAAGGACAGGTTGGGGCTCCACAACCAAGCTATGTCTTGGTGATCTGAGCTCTGGTAGGGCCTTTGACAACGGCTGTATATGTTTCGACAGCTGTATGGGACTAGTGAATGATCTTAAGGGACGAAAGACTGAATGTACCTGTTCGGTAAGTACGTCATTATTTGTAGAGATATATTCCCATTCACTCTTTTGAAGTCTGTATATAGGCCATGGAAATTCGACACATTCAACTCTGTGTAATCGAAAAAAGTTAGTTTGGAATCATTTTGACGTCGTCTCGATATATTACTTTTACCATGACGACATTTCACGAGTACCAACCCGACTTCTTCTTCTAGTTACAAAATTTCTGTAAACCTATTCCAACTGACTTTATAAAAGCAACTGGAGTATAGTAGTAGTTATATTTTGAGCCGAAATGGTCTCAAATGACACGGTTCGACTCACTGTTGACGAAACTGTGTCAAAATCATTTTTTCCAATCAACCTGAAACTTTCAGGTTTCAGGGAGCCTTTTGAAATTTCGAGGATATTTCCGTGACAATTAGGGAACTACCACTACAATTGGATTAAAATTTAGCGGTTAGTTGGAGTATAACAACGTACAACTTTTCGCAAAATTTTGTTGAAATCTTAGTCGGTAAATTGAAAAAAAAAATTTTTCGAGAAGATTTTTTTCGGAAAATTTTTATCATATTCGAAAAAAGTTTTGCCAAGACTTTGAGCTTCATGGAGTTGAGTACCAAATTTCAGTTTGATACGATTATAATTTTTGGAGATATTTGAAAAAATTATGTCAATTTTCTTGGTTTTTTCTCGGTATCGTTTTTTCGCGAAATAACTCATAAAACACTTAGAAAAGCACTGACGTGAAGTCAGCAGCTTTTACGCGCTTGTTAACATTGCGAAATGGCGACTTGGAAATTTCGGTGAAATTTAAATGAAATATGAAAATTAAAGAAGAAATTCGAATTTTTCCATAGTTAATTATTCTTATTGACACTGTCCATCTTCCAACCAAGTTTCATTTCGATCAGATAAATATTTTTCGGGTTATTGAAAAATCAAAATTTCAAATGGCTGTAACACAAAAACCATTCGGCAGATTTGGCCCATTAATGAACTCAACCGAGATGTTCAGGATCAAAACCTAACCTGAAAATTTCAAGACCTTCCTTTCGAAAGTTAGAGCACATACGGACGGCCGGATCGACAGAGTGAATTGAGTTTGACCACGGATTCTTCTTCAGGGAGTTCAACCCAATGGTTTAAGGCCATTTTCGGCTCAAAATTGGAAAATTACAGACATCGTGACGAAATGATAACGTTCCCTAAAACAAGCGCGTAAAAACAGGTTAAATAATAATACTGGTTCACTCAATGCTAACATATTTACAAAATTCTACATACGGCAAAATGTTCGGATTTCTTATAATAATTCTTATCCATAACGACTGCCATTTGGTTCACTTAGGCGACAATGTGAGGGAGACAGTCAGGAGGCGTAACTCATTCTAACTGAGATCTAAATACTTGTTGCACCTTGTGATTTTGAAGTTCCGAAGGAGCTATTCGGAATACTCCATTCCTACAAGATTCCTGCACAGAGGTTCTCTTTCAGTTTCTTCCTTCTCCGAAAACTCTTTCTTATTGGTGCATTTGCCTATACCACGAAAAGGTTCTGGACCAGTAAGTGGCGTTTGTGTTTCCTTTCTGGCTAGTGTGTTAGCCCCTGTTTCCTTTAATTCCTGAGTGACCAAAAACCTAGACTAAACATACCTAGCTTGTTGTTCTTGACTACTTCATTGATTTTCATTTCATATCAGCTTGGGTAAATGCCATAGGAGTTCAGTGCTTCGATAGCAGCTTGACTATCAGAATGGATCGTTATGTCGCACCCTTGATAATTTTTCCAGGTTTAAGTCTATGCATCTTTCGGTTGCTAGTATTTCTGCCCCAAAAACAGTGGAGTGGAATCCTAGCAATAGTGTACATTTGGTTCTTTCCCTTATACTTCAGCGCCATTTGTATACCATTTAACGGTATTTACTTTAAAATTTTGGGCAGTGTTTTGATTTACTTTTCTGTAATGTTATAGTAGAGATTTAACATGTTCATTACGCGACAATTGTTTTTTTCAGGCACCAAGATTAGCACCCCAGTTAGAATTCCTCCAGGCTCTCATCTTAATCGGCAAATTGCTTAGTTCTATACCGACTAAGGAGGCCAAGACCACAAGACTGGTAGCCGAACTGACTACACTGAACTTGAATTTGCCAGCGCGTGTATGGCTTCCCTTAAACAGTACCACGCCCCATCACATAGTTAGGATACCACCCCAGGTGGCCGCTGTACTGAACTCGAAGGATAAGGTTAGTATCCGTTTTTGAAAGTTATCAGGTTTGATTGGTTCACAAGTTGGGAAACGTGTTAATTATTGTAACTGTGAGTCCATATATGTAAAATTTTAATGTTATCTACAAAATGTGCGAAAGTTCCAAGCCTGCGCATATGGAATTGCCAAAGCCACTAACAGTTGGAATTCCAAAAACATGAGGCCTGTTTGTTTTGTCACATTAGGGTTATGTTAAAAAATACCCAGTAGTAGAGGAAGTTCGCACGGAGAAACATTAACTCCCGAAATTTAATCTCATTGCATACTCAGTGACATTAGAAATGCAACTTCATTTTTCGATATTGTGGTAGTCTTACATCTCGTCTGTAGCGATCAGAAATTTGTTGCAACAGGTAAGCAAAATAATAATGGGTTTCACAACTCATTTACTTAATACACTCTTGTTCACGTCTAGGCATTGATTGTGACCACTAGTTCCAAGCAACTTGAACTTGGTGAATGAACTATTACAGAGTCTGGGGAGGTTGGTGCAAATTGTCCTATCTATTCCACATATTATCCAACACATGTTCAAAGGGATTTAAATCCGGTGAACAGGGTGGGTGGCCACGGCAAAAAGTCAGCTCCTTAGAGAAGTCCATGATTGGACGAGTGATATGGGGACTTTGTTTTGCTAAGAAGGACTAGTCTAAACAGCCATTAAGATAAGGCAGTACAGTGGTTTGAAGGACCTCGTCAATATACACGCAGCAGTAAAGCTGCCTCGAATAAACAGAAGTGGTGCTCGGCCATAAACTAAACCATATTTCCTGCAGTCCTGTGTGAATGGCTTTATGGATTTCGGAACCATAGCCACATTCAAATGGGTTTCCGAGGAGTATTCCTCGATTGGATTCGCAGTTTCCTCTCAAACCGATCTATGGTGGTTTAGCTGGGTAAATCCCATTCCCGAAGATATTACCCCAAGTTAGGTGTCCCTCAGGGGTCAGTTTTGGGACCTCTTCTTTTTCTGTTGTTGGTCAACGAGCTTCCTCAGTATATTGTGGCTTGCATTATGATTCTGTTTGCTGATGATACGTCCTTGGCCATTACAGCTCGTAATCTTGAGGAACTGAGAAGGATCTGTGAGTCTCTTATCAAAAGATTTATTGTCTGGTAAGGAAGGAACTCCTTGATTGTTAATTTGGATAAAACCAAAATCAATAAGTTTCAGATCAGAGACAGTCTAGATTTCACTGACAACCTTTCGGACTTCAGCCTCAGGTCGTCGGAGTGTGTTAGTTTTCTGGGAGTTCGCGAGGACAGTGAATTGAGATGGTCCTTCCACATTGTCCATGTATGTAATAAAATCAGCAAAAGCTACTGCTATTTTTCGGCTCATTAGTTCATTATCATTGGATTCTCTTGTTGGAGTGTATTTCAGCAGTGTATATAGTCATCTTTGCTACAATGTGGTTCTATGGGGTTCATCCCCAGATGCCGGGCGTGTATTTGTTGCACAGAAGAGAATACTTCGTCTCATTTTCAACCTGAGACCTAGAGACTCAAGTCGTCCTATATTCAAGGAAAATAAAATATTAACATTTCCATCTATATACATGTTGGACTGTCTAATGTATGTTCATCAAAATTTGAAAAAACTCAAAAAATGTTCTGAGTTTCATAACTACAACACAAGGCATGATTATATTTTATGTATTCCCAAACATAATTCCAAAAAGTATGAGTCGTCACCAACCTTCTCAGCAATGAAATTATATAATCACTTGCCTAAACATTTCAAAGGAATTGGTGAAAAACGATTTGAAAAGGAAGTAAAATCAATGTTGATTGAAACTGCTATTAGAGTATTCAAGTATTCTATGCTAGCCATTTGAGTTCTTTTTTTAACTTTGTATTACAGTTTTCAACCTTGTATTTTCATAATATTATTTCATTTTTTTTTCTTGATGACTATTCCTATACATTGTATGATGTCTTAAAGGAGGATTAAATTATTATTATTCAAGTTTCAAAAAACCTCGTTAATATCTTTAGGACAGGTTGCCACTAGCCCCCGAGAAATATTAGAATGCGCGAAATTTCGACGTTAATAGAGGAAAATGGCAACATTGCGAATTCTCACTATTTTTTTCCAACCATTTCCACCCAAAAAATTTTCTTAATAAAACGAACTCTGGCCTCAAAAAGTCAACTCGTTGTATTCGAGGTACTGTTCGCTCTTAACGGCGGAGTCTTACTCTTTTACGGCCATCGTGCATACTTAGACAGAATCGCGATTCGTCTCTGAATACGACATTATGCCATTCTGCTTCCCAGTGCCACTGTTCTCTGCTCCGTTTCAAACGTACACAAAAGTGGCCCGCCGTTAATGCCAGCAATAATCGTGGGCGGAATTCTAATACTGCGATATAATGTGCGTATATTAAGAGTTGAACCTTCTTCTCTAAACCATTGATCAGCGATTTGACGCGTCGTCTGCAAAACGATCTTGTGAAGCCAGTTGCCTGAGGCGGCTATCTTTTCATTCTCTGTACCACGCTCATTACCGTCTTTGCAGTACAATCAACAACTACTCAAAAGCACAAAGCAACATCTCTATAGGCAACAATTCTACAAATGTATCGATATCGATTAAAGCTTATCTGGGGGATTTGGAATAATTTTTCAGATTTTTTCTGGGTTTTTATAAATTAAATAAAAATTGTTTTTTTATGGAGGACGCCCTTTCGGATTGCAGGATAGAACTATTTGTCAAGGGCAGTTTCTTGAAAAACCTTGTACCTAGTGAACAATACAGGAATAATATAAACGATAAACAAAGCGAACTGTTACGTTTCAGAGTACAAATCTGACTCTTTCATCAGACAAACGAGATAATTTCTAGAATTATTTCACAGTTCGCTTTGTTTATCGTTAATATTATTCCTGTATTAATCACTAGGCAATCTGTTTTCCAAGAAACTACCCTTGACATATAGTTCTATCATGTAATCCGCAAGTTGTTTTGCATTAAAACAAAAAAATAATTTTAACTCTAATAGTTCAGAAAAATCTAAAAACGAACCATTCTACTCCTGTCATAATCGCTGACGTGGTGATTACTTTGACGTCTTCGATCTTGAGGCAATTTGTTACTCTCAACCATCTCTATATCAAGTTGACGACAGCGCATTAACTAGAAATATCCGTATTGTTCACATATAAACCTCTTTCTTCACAAACAAAATGGGAATACAAAAACGTTGTCGTATAGGCAAAGTAAAACTTTGATATCTTTGGCATAATATTATGCTCTATTAGTTAATAAAAAATGAAAGTTTGCCAAGTTTTTCCTACTGGATGTAACGCTTCTAATGTCACTGAGTATATTTGTGTTGTTAAACATTTTTGTTTTTTTTTGTCAATTGATCAAAACAATGTTTGCAGCTAATTTTCTTTGAGATATATTTTATTCAGCAACAAGGCATTTATATCCTATATATTCACAGGCACCTTATATAATTTATATGGAAGTTGTAGAAGTAGATGACCTGTACAGTTCCCCAGTGACACCCAAAATAATGCCGACTTTGAGGCATACGAAATCTGAAGAGAATCTCGGCGGCTATGACAACAATTCTGCATCAGCTTTTAGTATGTGCGGAATGTTATGCGATGATAACGATCCAGACTGGAGTAAAGAGGATGACGAAATATCACGGCAGGTAGGTTTTGATAAAAAGTGTATTTATTACTTCTCTCAGATGTGTCCGTGAAATACCCCCACTGCACATATAAATTTTTGAAGTAGATTCATATGGTATAAAAAAATATTTCTGCGTCTAACATAATTGGTGGTTTTACGGTTAATTCCAGTTTAAAGTTCGAATTAAACATTATGAAAATGATGTTCACAACATTGAAATAACAGAAACACCATCATCACCGAATACTAACTATGTCGACCTCAACATTTTCTTTCTACAGTACACCCAGATGAAGAAACCAATAGACAGGGATACCATTTCACAAATGAGTCAAGACTCCAGTGATTCCAGAGAACCACCAATGTGGATAGCAGCCATCGACATCAGAAAAAGACTGAGTGAGTCGTTCTATGAAAATCAAAACAAGCAGTTCACTCACGACCCAGAAGATCCGTCCGCAGCTGTACTGAAAGAACCCTGGCAGGTAGGATTCTTATTTTTAAATTAATTATAATTCTCTGCGATATATCCTTGTGAAGTCATGGTGTGCGGTCGAAAAAAATCTTCGAAAATATCTTGGTTTCATCTGAGAACTTTTGAGTCTCTTCACTCATAAATCATAATGAAAATAATAATATAGAAATGTTTTAATTTCTTTAAAATTTCACACATAAGGCTCAAACCATAACAGAATAATACAATAACTACCAGTACGACCGATACATACTCCAAAAAATTAACCACCTTCACTGGTTTTAAATGAGTCATCAAAAAAGCAACCCATCAATGTTATTCTGTCAATTACTCATCTGCATAAAAATGTTTCAGTCATATTTTCAACTTCTGGAAAGAATATTCACCATTCGAATTTTTTGTTCGTAATGGATTCTAGAGAAGATCCTTGGTGCTGTGTAATAGAATTAGTCCATAAATTGGTCTCTACTTCATTTAAGAGTTGTTTAGTACCAATTCTATCCTAAAAAGCAATAGTTACCAAGGCTCTCAACTCTGCTACCAAAACTCTTACGAATATAGGTTTGTTCTTTGTATCTGCATGAACAACAATATTATACACCAGTGTCGATGGTGTAGCACTGATAAAGTTTGTTGTTTTTTTTTGTGAATTTTCGCGTTACTGAATAGACGACTTCGGCCCAAGTTGCCAACCCACAATTTACTTAGCAAGTTTACTTTCACTGGGGAACGGGAATTTCAGGACAAATTCGACATGATAAGATTCGCGTTATTTATAAATACCCGTAAAACATGCCTCGGCTCTTCAAACCAGATAATTCCTTCCAAATATAGGTTTTTGTTAAGATCGTCCCCGATTGGCTGAAATTTAAGTTGGGATTCCTGATTTCATGCAAACAGTGTCAATTTTCATAGGATACGTTCCGAAAATCAACTCTGTTGTTTCGGTTGCCGATTTTCCGCTCCGTAAATATGAAATATTCAGATGGTTCCTGGAACAAGCGCGTGAAAAAGGTTATTTACGGAATCTGGTTGATGAAAATACGGTCGATTTACTGTCACCAGAACGATTTTCTATGGTAAATATCCATAGCATAGAACAATCTATGTTTACTTTAGGTTTGTTTTGGTTCCGAGTTCAGATCTGTTCGGGACGGTTCTAGCATAGACCAATAGTCTGTGGTTCTGAACTCGGAACCAAAACAAACCTAAAGTAAACATGATTGTTCTATGCTATGGATATTTACCATAGAAAATCGTTCTGGTGACAGTAAATCGACCGCATTTTCATGAACCAGATTCCGTAAATAACCTTTGTCACGCGCTTGTTCCAGGAACCATCCGAATATTTCATATTTACGGAGCGGAAAATCGGCAACCGAAACAACAGAGTTTATTTTCGGAACGTATCCTATGAAAATTGACACTGTTTGCATGAAATCAGGAATCCCAACTTAAATTTCAGCCAATCGGGGACGATCTTAACAAAAACCTATATTTGGAAGGAATTATCTGGTTTGAAGAGCCGAGGCATGTTTTACGGGTATTTATAAATAACGTGAATCTTATCATGTTGGATTTGTCCTGGAATTCCAGTTCCCCAGTGAAAGTAAACTTGCTAAGTAAATTGTGGGTTGGCAACTTGGGCCGAAGTCGTCTATTGTTGTAACGAAGTGTAATCATAGACTATACAGTTCCACCTTGGTACTCTGTGAGGCAACACAGATCTAAGATAGGAATTGGCTTATGGAGAAGAAAGAGCTCTAGCAATAATAAACTAACATAATCACAAGGACGAATATCTGTCGATAAATCAACAAATATACATTGGATGATTATCTCTGATCAAGGTGGAATATTTGTTGATTTATCGATCGATATTCGTCCTTGTGATTATATTAGTTACACAGATCCTTGGGTGTAGTGTGGAGTTATGTGTATTAATAACTGAATGAGAAGGGGTAACGATGTGAGAGAGATGTCTCTTTCTAGGAAGGAACCAATTCTGTGGTGTTGTGCTGTCCATGTAATATGCATGAACCTTTTTATATGTTCTTGGCTACTTAGGCCATTTAGACAAGCTCCATAGCGACATAATCTTTGGTATTATTCATTCATCGCACACTTTTAGTTTTTATTTTTAACGCCACAAACTTCCATGACCTCAGCGACATTCGAACCCGGCATTTTCGGATTTACAAACAGGCCCCCAACCCACTGAACCACTGTAGTGATCAGTATAACAGTTTTTTGCGAAAACGAAAAGATTATGGAATAGTCACTTTTGATTTGAGCAGAACATATTGAACTGCAATGCACTACCCTATACTACACATCTCCATTGACAAGTGGAAGTCAGTGGAGTGTAGTGTACAAAAACATTATCATTGAGGTACAACAAACAATCCTTCACAATGAAGTAAGAAACTGCCCTGGATTAAAGCTAGCTCTGTTCTGATTTTTACTATTCTATAGCTTCATTCGTGTTCCAATTTCCGGACTATCCTAGGATTGTTCCCGAACTGCGCAGAACCGATGAGCAGACCTTTCGAGTCCTAGAACTATCCTAGGACAGTTCAAACTACACGAAAACCCGAACAGAACTTAAGGCCAGAAAGTGGCAGAGGAGAATAATTGTTTTTATTTAAAACAGCTCAGTCATAGTGAATTCAATCTGGCGATAGGAATACAATCGACAAAACGACATCAAATCTCTCGACCAACCAGATGAGTATGAAAAAAAAACTCTTTCCCATTTTTCATTTCCACAAAATTCTTATATTTGATTTTTTTTCCAAATACACTTGTCGAATATTAGAAATAAAAAAATCTATAATTGGATTCAAAACGGAAATTTAATTGTGTTGAATATTAAAACACAACTTTGAAATTGTCATCGGCATTTTTCTGATTGAAAGAAAAAATATACTTTTATACATTAACGAGCACTTGAGGTCATCATAGATCTCAGTCCTCTACATCTAGTGATCAGAAGGGTAGCCCATGAAGCTATCCTTAGAATCTCTAGGGAAGGTACAGGGAATGAGAGAATCAAAAGTCAGAGAGCCTGGTCCTCCCTGAACAAGTACATCTCATTAGCGAGCCTACCTAGTGATGTTATGATTAAAAAAGTAAGCATCGAGAAGACCTTTGACTCAATGCTATGTAAAAGGGAAGAATGGGAAAAGGAATACACTACCCAAAAACTCAAAGCAAATACCGTTAAATGGTATACAGATGGTTCTAAAACCACGACGGGGGCCGGCGCTGGAGTATACGGGCCTAGAACCAAATGTACACTATCGCTAGGCTCCTACTCGAGTGTTTTTCAGGCAGAAATACTTGCTATCGAAAGATGCATAGACATAAACCTGGAAAGAAACTATCAAGGGTGTGACATAGTGATCCATTCTGATAGTCAGGCTGCTATTAAAGCACTGAACTCCCATGTCATCGACTCAAAGCTGATATGGGAGTGCCGAAGGAAACTCAATGAAGTAGGCAAGAATAACAAGGTCTCCTTAGTCTGGGTTCCTGGGCACTCAGGAATCAAAGGAAATGAAGAGGCCAACACTCTAGCCAGAAAGGGAGCACAAACGCTACCTACTGGCCCAGAACCTTTCTGTGGTATAGGCAAATGTACCTATAAGAAAGAGTTTTTGGAGAAAGAAGAAAATTCAAGAGGGGCACTGTGGAGGAATTCTCCAGGAATGGAACACTCTAAAAAGTTCCTTCGGAACTTTGAAATTGCTAGATCCAAAAATCATCTGGATCTCAGTAAGAATAAGTTACGCCTCCTCACTGGTTTCCTCACAGGACACTGTCGCCTAAGGAAGCACATGATGAGAATGGGCTTATCAGAAACTGACGAGTGCAGATTTTGTGGGGAGGAGGAGGAAACCCCTGTTCACCTGATCACAGAATGCCTCGCCATTGTGAGCCTGCGCAAAAGATACCTTGGACAGGAGTATTATAGGAGGAATGAGAACTTAGCCTCCTTGAAGCCCTCACAGATATTAGAGTTCATCAGAGCTCTTGAGCTGAAGGGCGAGCTGTAGGTTGCGACAACAGCTCTGACAAGGGGGCACAATAGACCTTAAGGTCGCAGTGGAACGTAACCCCTTACCAACTATCAACTATCAACAACATTAACGATTAGAAAGTCAATGATAGATCAATTGATGAAAATTAAAAAAAACGAACCCAAACACAAACATAACTCTCAACTGATATATTCAAATAATCGGATTTCAATGGCATTGTTCAAAATATAAAATCTGACCATGCGGCGGTAGAAATCCTAGAACAGTACCCACTCGAAAGCAGGTACTGTTTTCGTACAGTTCTAGGACCGTCCGAGGATAATTCTGATAAAACCCGAACACAGATCAAGTCGGTCCTGAAACAGTTCGAAAAAACCCGAACGTGACCAACTCTACTGCGCAAACTCCTGAAAGTTCTAGAACAGTAATTGTTGGAACCCGAATGAACCTTATAGTTTTGAAATTGAAGAATTCTATAACATGACTACGTACATAAATATCAACTATTGTCCAAATTCAAATCTGAGCTTCTCCATTCATATTCGGAACTTCTTAGACTATCGTACTATTATAGAACTGCTCTTCCAGGAAAAAGAGCAAAGAGTTAGGGAGAGCTCCCCTTATGGTCACCTTCCAACCTGGAGATTATTGTCAGTTATCGTGAAATGTGGGGACGATTTAAGGCAAGAACTGATGGCCTCTCAATTGCTCCAAATGTTCCAAAAGATATGGGAGATGGAACATGTACCACTATGGGTCCATCCATATAAGTAAGATTTGAAAAACAAAAAATTGGACATACAAGTTTTCTAATATTACATAATTATTTCAGGATTTTATGTCTTTCCAACGATAGCGGTCTGATTGAGCCCATTCTGAATACGGTGTCTCTTCATCAAGTCAAGAAACACGGGCAGCTATCGTTGTTGGAATACTTCATCAAGGAATATGGGCCTATGACATCTGAAGCTTTTTTGAGTGCCCAGAAGAATTTTGTTCAGAGTTGTGCGGCTTATTGTCTGATTTGCTATTTGATCCAAGTGAAAGATAGGTAAGTTTCTCCTTATTTTATATTTATGATGAACTGAATATTTCGAGCAACTTTTCCTCTAATTTGAAGTTTCAAGTCCTAAGTGAATTTATAATATTAATGTACATTTTGTGCTAAAACAAACCTTATAAAATGTACTCAGTGACATTAGCGTTACATCCACAAGGAATATCTGTGAGAATTTCGTTTTTTGTCAACAGAATGACCATACATATTCGAACCATGCTATGATAACGATATTAATGTTTGAGGTTCCACTAAGCAAGTTTGTTTTGTCATTTTGTTTTTGAAGAAAGCAGTTCACGAAACCTGTATAGTGTAGTTATTTTCAGTTATTGCCCGGCAGTGGAATTGTGTTGAGCTAAAGTTAAGAGTAACAAAATGCCTTGAGTTCAAAGACATCAAAATTATCACAATGTTAGTGAATTTGACAGGAATAAAACCGTTTCTTATCAAGATGTTGGTTTATACTTTCGTGAAATTAGCTTTTGTGTTAATTGTACTGCAATGACTGTAATGCACATGCGTAGAAGAACAAGAAGAAAACCAACTGGTTAATCAAGGCATATCACAGGATGTAAAGATCAGGCGTATAGCCCTACGAGACCGTTTTGCTACTACGCGTCAAATCGCTGATCAATAGTTTGGAGAAGGTAGGCTTGTTACTTACTATATGTACGTTACATTGCTGTATTCAAGCCTTAGGAATCTTCTCATACCGTCCACGATTAGTACTGCCTTCAACTGCGCATCACTGTCGTCAACGTTTGAACTAATGCAAAGAACGGTAGCATTAGCAGGCAGAATGGGATGCCGTATTCAGCGACGAATTGCGATTCTTTCAAGGTATCGTGGTGTACCCGGTTGGGGGTTGGTTCGTCCAGTTGGTTTGTACAGGAGAGGGTTGGAAATAACACTCGAAGAACTCGTTAGAGTGTTTAATTACTATGGGTGATTATTACGGCGACACATCAATGAACGCTCCGCTTGTTGTGTACCTCTTTGAGTTTGTTTTTGTCCTGAACCCATCGTGGCACTAGCTAGCTGAGTTGTATACCATTATTGCAACACCATTTACACCTCTCACTGCATTCTGGATATCTTCTGACATTCAGTCAACTGGCAGGATCGCCATGTGGTGTACCCCGGTTGGGGGTTGGTTCGTCCAGTTGGTTTGTACAGGAGAGGGTTGGAAATAACACTCGAAGAACTCGTTAGAGGGTTTAATTACTATGGGTGATTACTACGGCGACACATCAATGAACGCTCCGCTTCATTGTTCTCATTCACTGTTTTCATAATACAATAACAAAATATTATATATGTTTTGTCAAGGTGTTTACAAGCATATTATGATAACAGACGTGGGAATTCAATATCAGTAGGTAATCCATCTGAGCACGTTTTATGGATGATGCGAGGTTCTATGGACCTTGCTCGTCTTCAAGTAATAATAATACAGAGTGTTTAGTCTGACATACGTTACAGTATGCGCGATAACTGTAGAAGGGTAGGACGTCGCAGTGGAAGGCTGTCCTACAAACCACTCTACTGCTTTATCTAAATGGCCGTCTAGACGTCCTTTTTCAGCGAGACAACGCATGTGTCAATATTGCCTGTCGAACTATGGACTTTACTCCAAGAAGCTAAAGTTACCGTTTTGCCGCGGTAAACATTTTTCAAAACTATATGAACAATCACCGCTGAACAACATTGATAAATACACTGACTCTATGGTAAACAACTGGCACACACATTTTTTCAAACATAATTCCATTAAAGATATCGATATCACAGTCAACCAAGAATTATATTTTGACGTTCTACAGAGTCAAAAAAACACATCACCTGACTCAATTTATTGGATGGTTGTAAAAAAAATTACGCCTCGAAGTTCATCTGTTTATGAAAACTATCTTCCAGTTCTAATAATAATAATTAATAGCCAATATTTCCCGCCAAAATGAAAAAAAGAAGATATCAAGAAAATAAAAAATTACAGTCCAATAACACTGCTGCCAAACATTGGAAAGATATACGAAAAAATTGTTGAAACTAAACTACTGGAAGCAATCGCAGATAGCATTCCCAAGCACCAGTTTGGATTCAGAACACACTGCTCAACACTCCATCCACTTACAATACTGACATCGAACATACAAACTGCCAAACTGAACAACCTTGTTTTTGGACATCAAAAAAACTTTTGACAGTGTGTGGCACAAGGAGTTACTCTTCGAGCTTAAAAAAGTCTGACGAAAAATTAAGGGTAAAAATAGGAAACTACACATCTCAAACCTTAACCATTGCAAAAGGTCTTCCACAAGGCTCACCACTTTCACCAATACTCTATAACACTTACTGCCATGACATGCCCAATTCTGTTGATGATGGTGACCAATATGTACGTTACACTCCATTTTGCAGACGATACAGCATTAGTTTCCCATAAACGAACCTTACCAGAAGTTATGAATTCTCTAAAAGCACTTACAAATGCTACACTGGAATGGTTGGAAAAATGGAAACTTCTATTGAACCGAATAATGATATTCAATCACAAATTCACTAGTTCTTCTTCAAACATCACAATCTACCAACACAACATCCGGCCTAAGGATAACATAAAATACCTAGGATTCCAAATTGACCAAAAGCTAAACTTCAAATTTCACAGTATACAATAAAAGAGGTATCAACAAACAAGTTGCTGCCATAATCTATTAAAGCATAAGCAGACCACTTCTCGATCTATACTTGGGCTGTAGGAGGCCAACTATCAGACAACTTTAACAACTGCAATGAGGAAAATAACAAAAATTCGCCATCCTAATAATCCATTGCACAACCCTTCAAAACTCACTGCTATACAATCTACTCAAAATTGTGCCCACAGTTGACAGAATGAGGAAACTGTCAATAAAATTGGTCAAAAGGCCACACAATTGGGAATTACGGCAACCACAATTGAACCAACAAAACCAGCATTCTGAAATTCAAGAGCAAAATACCCTCAACAATCAAAGATCAGCCATATTTACACCACAACAAGGCACCCCTCAGGGCTCTCCACTGTCACCCCTTCTCTATAACCTATACTGTGCAGACATCTTCCAAATTGGGACAAACCAAAATCCTCAGCAATATATTCTACAGATTGCAGATGACACCCTCCTCATTTCACATGGAAAAATCCTCTTGAAGTGCATTCAGAAATTACAAGAACTCATTGACAAAACAGAAGATTGGTTCCGTACCTGGCGTCTAAAACCCAACCCACGAAAATCGCAGTTCTTGATATTCAACCATAGACCCTCAGCAAATTCTCCAACAGTTGTAGTGTCTAATGAACAAAAGACAACCCAACATTCCATAAAATACCTGGGTATACATTTAGACCACAAGCTCAACTTAAACCAGCACACTAAACTGGTGAAGAAGAAGGCCATATCCCGAGCAAAGTGCTTCTCCAAATTAGTGATAAGAGACCAAGGTCTTACCATCAAAAATGCTAGGAAGAAATAAATACACGGCAATTTGCAGACCAATTCTCGAATATGTACATCCTATTTTTCTGAACTGTAGAAAACCAGCTATCAAAAACTTAGAAACAGCAGAGAGAACAGCACTGAGAACCATCAGCCGAATAAGACACCCCAACAACAGATTGCATAATCCCCCCCAATCACTTGCTGTACTCATTGACTGAGGTAGAACCCATCTCTGAAAGATTCCACAAATTGAATGAGAAATTTTTCAAGAAACTTCAAGAAATGGGTGACGTAATGAACCTCTACCATAATGACGACCACTCCAGAACCAATAGGAAGTTCCCTGCATCTAATCTTTTACAAAAAATGAGAGAATCCTACACTTCCACATAGTTGTAGCTGTTTACTTTGATTTTTCGTCGCAGTGGTTCACTGTATATTCAATATATTTTTTTTTTAATTTAATATTGTGTAATTGTACCGAGCTGAAGGACCCAGGTCGATGGCTCTTGTCTGATGTGTCAGTCAATAAAGAACATTCTCTCTCAATACCCTCTAAAAACAATCAATGAACATCTCGAGGAGTTTAGGAACAGTTCTGCCCAATGAGAGACCATGCAAGTTGCAAGTTAAAGTCATTCTATTAATTATTTCACTACTCATTATTATAAGTTTTTTTTACCCTAATATAACTCGAATTTTCAAATGATTTATTTACATACATTTGTGAATTTGAATATAACTTCTTTTATAAATTTACCTGGCTGTAGGACTGAACTGTTGATGGCCAATAGACGACTTCGGCCCAAGTTGCCAACCCACAATTTACTTAGCAAGTTTACTTTCACTGGGGAACGGGAATTTCAAGACAAATTCGACATGATAAGGTTCGCGTTATTTATAAATACCCGTAAAACATGCCTCGGCTCTTCAAACCAGATAATTCCTTCCAAATATAGGTTTTTGTTGAGATCGTCCCCGATTGGCTGAAATTTAAGTTGGGATTCCTGATTTCAAGCAAACAGTGTCAATTTTCATAGGATACGTTCCGAAAATCAACTCTGTTGTTTCGGTTGCCGATTTTCCGCTCCGTAAATATGAAATATTCGGATGGTTCCTGGAACAAGTGCGTGAAAAAGGTTATTTACGGAATCTGGTTGATGAAAATGCGGTCGATTTACTGTCACCAGAACGATTTTCTATGGTAAATATCCATAGCATAGAACAATCTATGTTTACTATAGGTTTGTTTTGGTTCCGAGCTCAGATCTGTTCAGGACGGTTCTAGCATAGACCAATAGTCTGTGGTTCTGAACTCGGAACCAAAACAAACCTATAGTAAACATAGATTGTTCTATGCTATGGATATTTACCATAGAAAATCGTTCTGGTGACAGTAAATCGACCGCATTTTCATCAACCAGATTCCGTAAATAACCTTTTTCACGCACTTGTTCCAGGAACCATCCGAATATTTCATATTTACGGAGCGAAAAATCGGCAACCGAAATAACAGAGTTGATTTTCGGAACGTATCCTATGAAAATTGACACTGTTTGCTTGAAATCAGGAATCCCAACTTGAATTTCAGCCAATCGGGGACGATCTTAACAAAAACCTATATTTGGAAGGCATTATCTGGTTTGAAGAGCCGAGGCATGTTTTACGGATATTTTTAATCAATGCGAACCTTATCATGTCGAATTTGTCCTGAAATTCCTGTTCCCCAGTGAAAGTAAACTTGCTAAGTAAATTGTGGGTTGGCAACTTGGGCCGAAGTCGTCTATTGGCCTTTGGTCAATAAATTGCATTTATTATTATTTTTATTATCATCTTATTTCGTCCATGCCTAGATGTGTAGGCATGTCGTCAAACACCTTCTCAATTTTTTTTTCTTAAATGTTAATGAAATTTTCTGTAAATTTTATCATTCCTTGATGTAAGATTATAACATTGCTAAAAAATTGGGATCATGAGGTTATTCTTTCTCGTTCTAACAGTTCTAATGTCACTGAGTATAATTCCATAATTCAATTTTCAATTTGGTGCTCTATATTGAAAGTAAGTTTGAATTTATGAATCCGAATATTATCCCAATTATTCCTACAATTTTAGGCATAATGGCAACATCCTGTTGAAGAGTGACGGTCACCTGATTCACATCGATTTTGGTTTCATTTTGTCCACGTCACCCAAAAATCTCGGATTCGAGACCTCTCCTTTCAAGTTAACACCAGAATTCGTTGAAATTATGGGTGGAGAAGACTCTGATATGTTTGAATACTTCAAGATACTAATTTTGCAAGGTTTGATAGCAGCTCGAAAGCATCAGGATATGCTTATTCCTTTGGTCGAAATTATGAGATCAGGTAATAATTGCGGTATTTTTAGGAAATTTTTTTCGATTGAAGAATATTGTCGAGAATTATGAACTACTATAATTGTTAGATGAGTAGATATGACAAATATTTGAATGTATATCTTTCTGTTAGGTTCCCAGTTGCCCTGCTTCAAATCCGGCGCCGCTACTGTTCAGAATTTAAAAAATCGTTTCCATATGAACATGACTGAAGAACAACTTCAATTAGAGGTGAACAAAATGGTGGAGGGAAGCATACACTCCTTATCAACAAAACTCTACGACGGTTTTCAATACTTTACGAACGGAATACTATAAAGTGTGATAATTTTTTTACTGTATATTAATATTTGAAAGTATGTAATATTATTAATATTTAATATATAAACAATGCAAAGACTATAAATTATAATTATAGTGAATTTTTTTAGGCAAAGAAGTATTCCATGAAATCTATTTCTTTAAGTGTAATGATTTTCAAAAAGATGTTATTGTGTCCTTTAGGATGATGGCGACTTTGAGGAAATAGGAATACTGAAAAAAATCGTCTGTGATTCTCTGCATTTTAACAGAGGTAATTAGGAGAGAAATTTTTAATCTAAGGAGCGGTACTAATACTGAAAAATTTAAATCGATTAGTTAAATCAATTGAATTATTACCAAAAATTGTAAGATAGTTAGTCAAATTTAAAAATTGGGAGGTAAAGAAATCTTGGACTGAACATCTTTTTGAAAATAAAAAAAATATATATACGACTTAGTTGCAACAATGGTCCTTAATTTTATCATAATTTTTACTGGATTAGTGTTACAGGTTCATTTGATATAATGGAATATATCTTTGGAAGTAATATATTAAGAATTAATTAAAATACTCGCCCGTATGTTACTAAGGTCAAAATTTTTTATGAATGTTGTTAAATGCTCAAAGTTTTCAACACCAGTTATGCAGTTTTATTATGTAAAAAAATCAGTTTTCTTAACATTTTAACTGTATCATTGCCATTAAATGTTTAAGTAAATCATTTATCCCAAACTTGTATTATCTAAAACTTCCACCTTCTGATGTATGAGAGAAGTCCCAGAAGAAAGTTGGTGGCCCAACCTATCCAAATGCTTCAGTGTTCCGTTTGAGCTTCCTCGGCAAGTACTCACAATTTTAATGGATCGAAAATTTATCCATCTGCAATTAATGTCTGGATGGTTATTGCAATATCACACTCAACAGCCTGTATAGGTATACTCTATTCACTTTTATAAAGTATTCCAGTTGGCCATGACATTCTGACAAATTTCACCATGTATAATTAATGATTATTTTTTGAATATTCCGGGTAACAATTCGGACAATTCGGTTACTAACTACTACAGAGACAATCCAATAAGTTCTGAATGTTTCAGTTTCCGCTCAGTGGAAGAAAATGATATAATTACAGAGCTGAAAAAAATCAAGAATAGTGCGCCGGGTTCTTATAATATCTCGATATCGTTCATTAAAATTTGTTGTCCTCATATTCTTCCATTTCTTGTCAATATTTTCAACAGTATTTTACTGAGTTCAAAGTTCCCTACTTCTTGGAAGTGTGCTCAGGTCACTCCTATCCCAAAGAATGGTAGTCCACATGAGCTTTCAGATCTGAAACCGATCAGTATACTGCCTGGTTTATCTAAACTTCTAGAAAAAATAATGGCAGTCCAACTCTCTGAGTATTTTGAGCTGAATGCGATTCTTCCTGCGACTCAGTCAGGTTTCCGTCAAGGTTACAGTGCTACCGGTGCCCTTCTCGATGTGACTGATGACATTTTTCGGTCCATTGATGATTCTAAGTGTGCAATGTTATTCCTGCTGGATTTCAGTAGAGCCTTCGATACTGTGCGGCATGATGTTCTTGTGGCTATTCTGAAGTCTTGTGGAGTGTCAGGTGAGGCTCTTCGCCTTCTGAGCTCTTACCTCACTGGGCGTACACAATTCGTGAAGTTGGGTGATAAAATCTCTTCTGCTAAGTCTGTGCTAAGTGGGGTACCTCAGGGATCGGTTCTCGGGCCTCTTCTATTTATAATATACACAAGCCAATTCACCAAGTTCATCCGTCACGGAGAAGTTCACATGTTTGCTGATGATTTTCAACTTTTTTTCGATTTCTCCATTGAAGATTTTAACACCGCAACCATGAGAATTATTGAAGATCTGAATCGGTTGGCACTCATAGCGGAGAAACATTACCTCATTTTGAATTCATGAAAATCATTCGCTCTGGTCTTTGGTTCCAAAAATATAAGAAGTTTCGTTGAAAATAATTTTAGGCCTGTAATTGGTGGTGATAATATACATTTTGTAGAGAACGCTCGGGACTTGGGCTTGGTTGTGGATGGCTCATTAAGATTTCGTGAACATGTGGCGTGTTCAGTTTGGAGAGCTTATGGGGCCCTTAAGATGCTGTACCAGCATAGATCGTATTTGCCCATCCCTACAAAAAGGGTTCTATGTGAGAGTCTTGTCTTGTCTAAGTTTAATTATTGTTCTCCTGTTTATAGTTTTTGTCTTGATCAAGAGACATTAGGTCGAATTCAACGTGTTCAAAATAGCTGCATTAGGTTTGTATATGGGATCAGAAAATATGAGCATGTTTCGCATAAGTTGAAGGAGTTATGTTGGTTGCCTATGAAAACCTGTTTTGAACATTATGCCCTGTGTACTTATCACACAGTCATAATTGAGAAGTGTCCGCCATATCTTCACAAGAAACTGAGGTATAGAACTGATATTCATAAATTGAACGTGAGGCATAGGATTCTGCTTTCTTGTCCCCAGCACAGAACATCTATCTTTCAAAGAAGTTTCTCATATAATATAGTGAAGTTTTACAACGCTGTTCCAACCAAATATAAAAAATTTACAATGGTTGGATTTAGGAAAGAAATCAGGGCTCATCTTTTCCGTACGATAAATGTATAAAGTTCCTGATTGTCTACAGAAACTATAGTAGTACTCAATGTCTTGAATGCTTTTTTTCTATTATTATCTTAGTTCTGCTTTATTTTGTTCATTTCCATTATATTCTCCTTTTTTGTTTTTCAATGGTCATTCGAATTCAATTATTTATGTAACAAGGGTTAAGTGGTAGAGCACCTTCTTGGTGAACTTCCCCTTGAGGTTCAATTCGGCGAAATAAAGACAATATTATTATTATTATTATTATATTTTGAAAATGTTAGGTTTTAGTCATTTTCCTGGCAGATAACTATGCAATGTTGTCCTCTCTACATAGCGGTCATAGTAATTACGTATTTATCAAAATGTTTATTTACACAAATCGGATATTTTCATTCAACGATTTATACTGTAGAAATTTACGCAAGAAAGTCATTTTGGCTGCAACAACATGATTTCGTTGATGTATTTGTGACCCATTGATCTTTAAATTTTTAAAAGTGATGTCCGTCCTTCGTTATATTCCAAAAGTGAGTGTTTCAATCGAAAAGTTTTCATTTTTCAAATTATAATTCTAAATTTGTCGTTGCAGATCTTTTTTCGAAAGTCAGTCAGTGTCTTTTTGGGTGCACCAATAGAAGGAAATTCTTTGTTGTTGTCTTTCTCAGTGTGTTGATGTGCATCTTAAAACTAAATATCTATTCATATAAAATATAGTACACTCACATACGTCGAAAATTTTGGATAGCTTGTGATAAATTAATGATTCCAAATTATCATAGTTACTATCAGAATAAGCAAATTTCAATTATACAAAGCACTTCCTGATACTTTATCTCTGCTTCTTCAAAACTACCTTTGGCATTTTTAGTTTTCAATCGTGATGATATTGAGATTGAGACTATTGAGAGTGAAAATTAGCATTGGCAACGTCCCTGATAATTATTTTGACATTGCTGATATTTCAAGAATGCCACCCTTCGTCAGTTTTAGGTAAAAAACTTGATAAACCTAAATCTCGGCCAACCGAGATAATTTATAAAAGTTAATGAAATATACATATTTTAAGTGTTTTCTAGATCGAAAAATCATGAGAATTAGTCATTCCAATATCAACAAAATATCAGATGTTTCCGCAACAACAGATAGGATCGAGTTGAAATTTATGAATTGATATTGAAGAAATAATTTCTCATTTTGTAAAGACTTTTGTCTCAATACAGTACGAATAGTTTCCGAAAAAAAATGTTCCAACAAAAATTTCACAGTTTCAAATTGCCGAATCTTTAGGTTCTTAATTATATTGGCAACAGCTGGCCTGGATTCAAAAATGAGATTGTCGTCCTCTAAACAACCAAATATTGTTCTAGAAGGGTGTCCTTAAATTCTAACTTGGTAAAAGACAGGGGTAAATGCCATTCAGGGCATGGGCTAAGCATATCCTGAGACTCATGCCAGAGCAGGGACATCACAGACAGAACTACATGACGTGATTAATTGAGAAGAAAAATAATGAGCAGGAGCACTGAGCTAAAAAAAAAAAATTTCAAAAAGCACTGCCGTGAAGGCAGCAACTTTTGCACGCATGTTCAATGTAGATGACCACTTCAGCAACGAATTTGAACGTGCGCGCAAAAGCTGCTGCCTTCACGGCAGTGCTTTTCGAAAATTTTTTCTGATAAATTACTGGATTTCAATTCGATCATATCTGTATTTACGGTCAGCCTAACGGCCGACTGCGTAAACACAATAACTTCCGAAAGAAACAACTTAGAAATTCGATATTTGTAGAGAAGGTTTGGACCTTAATTACGAAGGCCGAATTCGTGAATGGGTAAAATCCACCCAATGATTCCGTAGATATACCCAATCAAAATTTTATTTTTCCAATATTTCCAAAAATACAGATCAGATAGAATTGAAATCCAGTACTTCATCGAAAATAACAGTTCGATGTTTCATACAGAATTTAATGAGGATGATATTATGAGAAAATCATAGAAATTTTTTTTTTCAAATTGTTCTAATAACACGATTATCACGAAATTTTGCATAAAGTTGTCTTTCAGCATCTTAAAACTAGCTGTGAAGTTTAATCAGGACTGAATCAGTATTTCTCGAGTAATACCAAAAAAATCAACGACATCGAGAAGAAAACCTCGAAATTTGACATATTTTTTCCCGATATCTCCAAAACTTATGATCGTATCGAACTGAAATTTAGTACACTGCTGTGAAATTAGAAGGTCAAAGTGTGAGTATAATTTTTTTTGGATATGATGAATGGTTTCCGAAAAAAAAATTTTTTTAAATTTACTGACAATATAATCTTGACGAAATTCGGCTCAAAGTTGCGCGTCGTTATACTCCACCAAACTGCCAAGTTTGAATCCAATCGCTTGAGTAGTTTCTGAAATAAAAAATAAATAACTTCAAAACTTCAAGTGCCTATAACTCCGAAACTATTCGACCGATTTGGCCCATTAACGAACTTAACCGCGGCATTCTGATGCGCAACCTATCCTGAAAGTTTCAAGTAGCTAGCTCGCTTCTGTCGACAGTTATCGTGTCTACGGACGGCCGGCCGGACAGAATCAATTTTGACACCGGATTCGTCATCAGTGAGTCCAACCTAGTCGATTGAGACCATTTTCGGCTCAATCATCCAAAATTACAGACATTTGGACAAAACGATAGCACGCTGTTCCCCTAGAACATGCGCGCAAAAACTGGTTTCTAACTACATGTCTGATTCACACAAGTACTTGTGTGTTGTAAACGTAGAATCGCAAATAACCGACATTTATGTTAAAGCTGATATTATAGCATTGTATAAAGACAATGGCTATAGGGTAGGGTCTGTGGGGTCGTGTCTATGGTGTATTTTTCCTCCATGGTCATCTTACACACGAGCATACTTGGTCCGCGATGTGAAGGAACCTTGTCTTTTACTAACCTCGTCCATAGACCTAATATGCGTTTCAAGTACCTATGTAAAATTAGTAAGTAAGTAGTTACTGCGCCCAAAACACGCTTAATATTTTACGTCGGCTCCGCGAGACTTCACGAAATTAACTCTAAACTATAAACAGTTATGAGGCACTTTTTGAAACGAAAGCGTGTTCATGAATATACAGGGTGATTTCAAATTTGACGGGAACCTTGGAATAGGCGTTGGTATGACGCATTAGCAGTCCTCTGAGCCATTCATTGGTAACCGAAAAAATAAACAGTTTCCGATATATTTTAGTTCTCGTGATTTTCAAACTGTTCCTCACCTTGGTTCAGTTTTGGTCAATTTTTCTATGTTAACCAATTTTCATTATAGTTTTGGGTTATTTTCATCAGACAAGGATGTGATATGTGTGAAAAAAGCAAAATTATATTGTATAAAGGCGCAAACTGATGGACGCGTTTGTCGCTCAAACGATGACATTTGAGTTGTCAGATGCTCTCCCGCCAAAATCGCGAGATTCTTTTTTTGTAGTTTAGTATACTTGTTGAAGAACCAGATCCACGTGGAAATAAATTCTTACAATTTGAAATGTGACATTTCATGAACAATCGCGCGTTTTCGTAATGACAGACGTCAGCCACAAATTACTGACATTGGGCAAAAAAATCGCGCGATTTTTATTTTTCGACGCGTCCATGAGTACGAGCCTTCAGATGTTAATCAAGAATTAGTATGATTGAAGTTGGGATCTCGATCCCGTTTCATTACACTACGTTCAAAAGGTTGCTGCTTATAAAAAAATCTGCTGAAGCGAAACTAGTGAACGCATTCTAACGATACCTTTTTTAAGGTATGAAGAAGGAAGATGGTAAGTTTTCGGAATAATCTTGGCACACATAGTAAATGGTGGAATCCGAAAGTTGCTGGCAACTATTGAAATCGCAAGAACTCAAATATCTCGGAAACTGGATTTTTCGTTATCATTAAATATGGCTCAAACGACAGCAAATTACTCATATTAACCTCTCCTCCAAAGTTCAGGTCAAATTTGGAATCACCCTGTATTTATTTTCGAGTCAATATATTTATTAGATACAGAAATTAAAGATTTTGTGTGTTGATACATTCATTATTCGTTCGAATATATTTATTTTCTACCAAAAACGATATATTTACAAGTTGAGAGTTCGAAATATATGAAACTCTGAGATCCAACACATTTAGTGATTCGATCTACCAAAGATCTCTAGAAGATTGACTTATGCCATCCAGAGGACATTTAGCGGATGTGACATTGCCACGTGTAAACTCCTTTACACGAGTTACATAAGACCATTGCTGGAGTATGCTGGCCCGGTTTGGTGGCCCTCTAACCGTGCCGACGAACACCATCTTGAGTCAGTGCAGCGTTGGAATACACGCATACCATACGGAATAACTCGCCCTTTATACGAGGACAGACTCATCGTTTTCGGGTTGCCATCTTTTCAATCACGACGGGAGAGGTGAGACTTAATATTCTCCTTCAGATCACTCCGTGGTGACTTCGGTGATCGTATTCGTGGCCTATTCACTGTGAACAACAACAATTTGAGAGGACATGAGTTCAAGTTGTCGAAAGAAAACTTTCGAACATCCCAACGACACAGTTTTCTGACTAACAGAATTTTCGAGAGATGGATCCGTTTGCCGAGTATTGTGGTCGATTCTGGAACCGTCAATGCCTTCAAGAATGCGTTGGATCTCTTTGATGCAAGAACTACTTATTTGTAAACTTTTTTCTATTTTTATTTTCTTTTTGAGTTTATAGGAATTTCCTCAGCTCTACTTGTATGTTTAATAATAATAATAATAATAATAATAATAATAATAAGATGCCGCAAAGAAAGCAAGCTTACACTTTCTAGTAATCAAAACTTCGAAAACACTGAAAATATTTATGCTCAGTCCTATATTGGTATGATTTGTGAATATTTAGTGAAATTAGTGAAACTGAATACTTACATTCTAATATATTTGAAACTCCCAACACATAAATATATTTTGTTAAGTAGAAGACAAATTTATCGGAACGAAAAATAAATAGTTAGGAATATCTGATATATCAGAAACCAACTAGTAGGTACTTAAACATTGTATAAGTGTCTACGAAGTTTTGGGGTAATTGATTCTGATTTTGGATTTCAACTAGGTAGTCAAGACGAGTTACTGTACTTTTTTTGACGGAACATATGATTGGTCTCGTTTGAATCATCTAATTAAAAACATCATCATTGGCCTAGATCTATTGATTCCGAGTTAATATCATTTCGTACAGGGTCAGTATCATAGAGGTAAAACAAGGGGAGGGATCATATCCTATATTTCCCTTGTACCAAAAGTGTAGTACAGTTTTGAGAACCTTCTGTGGATTAACCCCTACCAGTATGGCCGACAAATACAAGGTAAATATTTGTATTTTGTGGTGTATAGCAAATGAGAAAAAAATATTCAGTTCAAAGTCGGCCATATTGGAAGGGGTAAATCCACAGAAGGTTCTCAAAACTGTACTACAATTTTCAAACGTTATGCCCCCTCCACTTTTTTCCTACCTCCATGGTCAGTATAAATTATTGTAACATCATAGCCGGGTCTGTCATATTCTTATTCTTCAATAATTTTCACGGTTTTGGAAACGGTGTAGATTTACGAAACTTTATTGAGAATTGAAGATACAATTATCGCAACTGTCGATTTCAACTGCTATTATAGCTCCAGATCCTTCTTCGACGCACTATCATCCATTAAGATCCCATATATTCGAATTTTCCCTTCCAATTGTTGAGCAGTTTATATCGAGCTGTTCACATTCGAACGCAACGCGAGGCGACCAACGTTGCTCGATATACGCATTCGCGGGTTCACCCCACGCGCTCGTCCCCACCATATTCCAGACATTATGTCTGCGTTCACATTATCGAAACATACCGACAAGCTAGGCGTAGCAAAAGCGGTCGAACGTCGACTTAATACGAGATCGAGGGTGAATCTCTGTTCAAGATGGATGACGAAATCGAAACACTAGTCTTGTTGTGGTATCTGAGAAAAAGACGCAATAAAATAAAAAGAAGACATTGGATCCACCCTATAGTGCAGGAGAGATTTTCACTTGGAACGTTTGAAACATTGATGGGTGCCCTGAGAAGTGATGAAGCAAAATTTCTCGATTACTTTCGAATGTCTTCATCGACTTTTGATGATTTGTTGAAACGACTTTCAATAGACATAACTGTACGAGATACGAAATTCAGAGAATGTATTTGTCCAGAGCAAAGATTGGCCATTTGTCTCAGGTAAGAAATCTCAATAAAATTTTCACAAGGGTGTGAATGTTGGTCTCAGGTGGGACTCTTTATATTGTACGTGTTTCAACAAGTGCTCAGTGCTCCTAGAACGGTTTTGTTTATGTTGCAATAAATATCACGCAAGAATTTCCGAAAAATATTATACTTTTGTGAAGGTTTCATCAATAATGGTAATGAATAAATGATTGATTAATGGAGATAAAAGAGCTCATGTTGAATAAATCAACATAAACTCACAAGGACAAGTTGATATGCGTGGACATGCAGTTGACGGAATTCCTTGGAAATTGTTTCTTCATTATATATGTTCTGGTATGATTAGCCCAGATCGTGGCGGAATATATGTTGATTTATCGATAGAAATTCGTCCTGCTCTTGAATGATGATAACCTTGAAAATTTGAAAGCAAATAACATATCCGAGGCTTTATTTTTGTTTCGATCAATTAACAAAAGATCGTTCAAATGTTCCTTCCCGTGTTCGATTACGTTGTTATACAAATTCAAAATCTCCCAGCCCAAGGTTTTGCCACATATATATGTCTGCGCTAACGAAATGGCTGTTCACCACCAAATTGTTTCGAGGTTTGACTTCAGCGTAGGCCTCGGCATTGATAACGCCGCAAAGACTAAAAAAGTCCAGAAAGACACTGATGTAACGAGTTTTTTTCGCGTTTTTTTTGAACTGAGGGACAAAACAGTCACCGTCATCTACGCAGGTATTTCAAAAAGAACATCTCCCAATGAAATACCTTAAAATTATTTGGCTTTTCAATTTGCTATCATACGGAAAATGAAATTCGTTATTTTCCGAGTTTTCCAAAATTAATGCATTTTAACATTTTTTTCTTCGTACCTCCGTGTCTATATCTTGAAGTGAATACACCGCCAAAACTACTCCCACAATGGGGCAGTGGATTTTAAATGCAGCTTGATGGGTTGACGTTAAGACGAAACATAGACAGAGACCTTACTCTGTAAACGAGGAGTCAACTCAATGAATCTTCTTGGAGAATCGGCAACAATATCAATCATCTTTATCACTTAGATAATAGATTTCAAACCATAAAACTTTCAAAAACATAATGATCCACTATGAGAGACCAGCAAAAGGCTCATGTAGAAAGTCATTACACATACAGGAACTTCCTATGTAGGATTGGAACCTTGGGATTTGAACACAAAGCTAGTTGTCAGCTTTTTTTGAAAAAGCGCTGTTATAAGCACCCATTATTAATTCTTCCTTTGAGTTCATATATGTACACAGCGCTGCTCAGCGCTAACTTTTACTAGAATGAATTTTTTTGTTTCTTGCAAGTCGACGGTTAGCTTTATATGTGCTTAGAAAGAAAACCAGAAGAGTAGGAGTTCGTTTAGGTACCACTACCACGGTAAAAGTATAACTGCTTCCTCAGTCTAGGAATGTTTTCATCTTCAGATAGTACTCAAGACTCTAATACAATAAGGGATTTTGAGGCCATATGAGCTAAAATTGCTAAATTCCAAATCAAATTACAAATGATTTGGATACGGATTTCGGTGATGTTCTCTTGATTTGAATTGAAATCACTATATCTGTACAAATTGGGGCAGTAGTACCCTAAAAGTGCATTGAAGGGATGCTTCCATATATTATAATCATCCACCACAAGGAATTTCATTCAATCCAATAGTTGTCTTTGTAGCATACACTACTTATTTCTAGAATCACTACTCTTCTCTCTGCATCTATTTTAAAGTATTTCCTGCCTTAGAAACAAGTTTCAATCAGTTTTATTTAATATTTCCAGGTATTTTGTAACAGGATGTTCATTCAAGGAACTGCATCTATCATACAGAGTGGGTCTTTCAACAGTCAGTAAAATAGTGAAGGAAATGAGCCATATTATTTGGAACAGCTTAAGTAAAGACATTTTGAGATTGCCTGATACTGAAACAGAATGGGAAGATATAGCTAAGCAGTTCGAATCAAAATGTAACTTTCCCCACTGCTTGGGATCTGTAGATTTGAAACATATTAGAATTGTGAGGCCATCCAAGCGTTCCCGTAAAAACAAGGAATATTTATCCCTACTGGCTGTAGTCGATTCAGAATACCGATTCATATATGTAAGTGTCAGTTCATACGAAGAAGAAGGTGATTCAGATGTATTGAAGGCTAGTAAATTATGGGAAAGAGTTTATAATGGTACTTTGAATTTACCAAATTCCAGGCCTGTTCATGAGCATTTTAATGAAAAATTGCCGTTCGTATTTGTTGGTGATGAAGGCTTCGCTTCAACACCTTATTTGCTACGACCTTATGGAGGTTCACAATTAGATGAGAAGAAGAAAATTTTCAATTATCGATTGAGTCATGTGAGGAAATATATCGAGGGAGCTCTTGGTGTTTTAACCAATAAATGGACGATATTGAATCGACCGATGGACCTTAATGCGGAGACAGCAATTGAGGTGATAAAAGCTTGTGCAGCTTTATATAATTTTGTTATGGGTAAGGTCGTAACGAATTATGAAATTAGGCAAAATATATCAGCAAAGGAGGCTAAAAAACTACAAAGACGTTTCACTGGGACAGTTCGAGGTGGTCCTGGTGCTAATATTGTACGAACGACATTCTCCAATTATTTTGTTTCTGAGGTTGGTGCCATTCCTGGTCAGACAGAAGCGATTTTGAAGACAAACTAAGTTATATTATTTACTGCATAACATAATCACCATCATTAGTTATTATTAATAAAACTCTGAAATCTTGCACAACTCTATTTTTGCCTACACTTCATCAGTATATTACTTAAAAGTATCTAAAGCTGCGCAAGATATACGCAGCGAACAGTGAATTAGATATATAACTGCGTGATAGCCGTTTACAGATAGTCCACCTGATGAAATCTCGCAAAATTAGTCAAGTTTTTTCCGGTATCTTGAAACTCTTCGATTCGTACGAATGAGGTATCGACGGAAAGAGAGTTCTTTCTTCTTTCAGATCGTTAAGTACAAGATAGATGCATAGAATACCATGGTGCGGACACTCTTTGACATATTTTGGGTTCGAAATGAGGTCCAAATGTTGTCAAAATACGGCTTTGTTGTCCTATTTCAGCTTTCGCTGATAGATGCCGGCATAGGAAAATCTGCCATTTAAAATTCGAAATATTTATGGAAGTTACTGACCTGTCACAACAAAACTAGTCAAATCATATCTTTCTGATTTTCCGAGTTGGAACATACATTATTTTCAAGAATTTCAGAAAATAAATTCATTTTGACAAATTTAAAATATGATTATCCATTTCATTCGATCAGAATTGCGTTAACATATATATGAAGGTTTCTTTAGTCTCTGAATACACAAGTATGAAACTTGATATTTTTGAATACCTGTTTATTAAAAGAGGCATTTATTATCTCCTTGTTCAGTTCATGGAAAGAAGTCTTCCACAGTTTCGTTTTGAAAAATACTTCAAGAAAACATCTGGAACCATAGATACTACAATTAGTTTGTTTGGTTTGAAATTCGTCTGATAAATTCGCATGGACATGTACAGCAAAGTGAAAATTCATATTTCAATTTCAATAATAATGAACATGAACATTTCCTCGCAATATTTTCATGAGTATGTAACTTTTGAATTGTATATGTTTTAATTAGTTTATAAACCATATTTTTATGAAAGGAGATCCAAACTATCCAATAAAATCCATGAGAAATTTCAATCTCCCGTTCCGTTATCACCGTTGTTTTGCTTCGAAATTACTTCTTATGTCCATGACAGTGTTCTTACAATAAACCTCATATTGCTCCTTATTCCGTTATACATATTTCATATCATCATTAAACAATGATATTATTAATGAGTAGATGTTCCACATTTGTTAAACTCCTCTTATATATTAGTAAGAATCCATAATTTCAAATTTCTGATTAATTTTTTGGGAAATAGTTTCATCAGATCAATCATATTATTATTATTGGGTAATAGTAGTAAAGTGTCGACACCTGATATATTCTATGCATCGTGGATTGTACTGTCCGCTTCGCGGACACCTTTAGCTATCCAAGTTTGAAAAATCATCATTCTATGATTCTTCCTTATTTTACTTATATAGACTAATAGACTACAATAAATCTTCAAAATTGCTTCTTCGAACTTGAATACATCATCGTCAACGTTTTTTGTTATATTTTTCCTTCCGCTTCTAAAAGTGTTTGTCCCAATTAGATATGTTTCGTTGTTGCGTTTCTATCTTAATGTTACAGTTATAGCAATTTGAAATTTTGAGGGGTTGTTCCAAAATCAATTTATGAGATCAGATTAGTACTTCTTAACAAGTTGAAAAATACCAACTCGCAACGTGTTCACAATTTTGAGATGATATGATTGTTAAAAAACCTAGAAAAGCACTGACGTGAGGTTAGGAGCTTTCACGCGCTTGTTCCGTTGCCAAATCGGTCATCTATACAAGTATTTAGCCTGCCAAACGCAGATTTTTTTTCATATGGTCCTCACACAATTCTGCATGAACATCAAGCTATAATTTTCGATCAAGTACTAAATTGCAATTCGATCCAAAATTTCGAATGGATATAACCATCTAAAGAATAACTGGCAAATTCAACCCATTTAAGCATTCGACCTTCTTAATTAAACTTAAAACCTACTCCACAAATATATTCCCTATGTCGATTCTTCATAAAGTTGATGGGAACTGATAGTGAACAAAATAATTTCCCGAAGAATATACTCATAGTAACTTGATAATTATTGTAGAGTAAGTTCGGAGTTTCGAAATTTAGGTTTCCCGATATTTCCAAGAACAGTTTATAATTAAGAAGGTCGAATGCTTAAATGGGTTAAATTCGCCAATTATTCGTTATACTCATTAAAAAATTTGAATCGAATTGCAATATAGTACTTGATCGAAAATTATAACTTGCAGAATTTTGTGAGGACCATATAAAAAAAAATCTGCGATTGGCAGGGTCAATACTTGTAAGATGACCGCTTTGGCAACGGAACAAGCGCGTTTTTCATTGTGGCTTATAGACTTTCGTTTTTTATCTTCCCAGTACCCTGATTAAGCTTTTAATCGAACGAAACCTCGGCTGAATTCTTTATTCCTAACGAAAATAAAGTATAATTCAAATATTGGAGAATCGATAAATAATTTTTCAGAACCTAAACGTTGATTGGATTTCATCCTTTTCGAATTTGATATTGTGTACGTGTCACTTGATATATCTACACCATTTACAAATAATCATTTAAATATAAGGATTGTCATTTAAAAAAATGGTCGATGTATTCATAACTCAAATTTGGAGCGCACGCTGTATAACATCTTCTTGCATTAAAAAAGAGCAACTTTAAAGACTAATCGATCTGTCCGTACATATTAACAACAAAAACCTGTATTAGATTGAGTGAATTCATTTCGACTTAGACTAGCACTATATATGTTATTATACATAAAACTTTGATTGATCGGTAGATCTACTGCGAAATTTCAAGAAGAGGCATCGTGGCTTTTCCATCTGACAATAGACCACGAAAGCAGCTCGCTCACACCACTTTCAATCTTCCTAGGGATCCAGGGAATCCATTGAAAAGTAGGAATTTATCTCAGAGTAACGTACAACTCTGAAGAATTTATCAACAACAGGTACACAGAAACGACACAGGAATCAAACCACTGCCCAGTAAGTAGAGAGATGCTGAGAGACAAATATTTTAAGGTCAGAACTTCTTCGGTGTTAAGCCGAGTCCAGATGAGTGTAATCCGAACAGCGAAACTGATGAACGATTCGACGAATAGTGTGGACGGCACTCGAGCTCAGCCTCGAGCATCGTTCGAGTCGAAAACCGAGTCCTGACGGAGCAGAAAGAGCGCTGCCTCGAACCATAAAACTCCCTATGATTTATTTCATTCGCTGTTCGCATTGCACTCATATGGACTCAATTCCATTCTTGGTCGTTTAGTCGGAAAATAAGAAAATCACAAAATAACTATTCGGCCGGCATGACATCATACAATTCGGATCTTGGGGCTGGGCCTTTAGGGGTAACCTATGCGAAAGAAAAATCAACTGTTTATAGCTCTTTCATTCCTGGATGATATCAGTTGATATCATCCAGGAAATCTAATCTAAATCTAAAACTTAGTTAAGTTTTATTCTTAGTTGGTGGAAAACACGAAAATTGTTTGGCCAGAATGGGAGCCCTTGGTGGACCCTCAGATGTTAACAATGTGTACGAAAAATTAACAATTTATAGCTCATTTATTCCTCTACAAAATAAACTCAAATTTATTTTTGGCCGTCTATTCGGAAAATATGGAAATCACGAAAATCTATTTGACCGGCATAAGATCATACAATTCCGATCTTGGAGCTGGACCCTTAGAGCTAACCTATTTGAACGAAAAATTAAATGTTTATAGTTCTTTCATTCCTTCATAATATCAACTTAGTTTTTCCCTTGGCCGTCTATTCTGAAAACATGAAAATCACGAAAATTTGTTCGGCCGTCATGAGAACCTCCAAATCGTTCTTTGGAGCTGGACCCTTAGAGGTAACCTATCTGAAAAATTTTTCATTTAAAGAATTTTCATTCCTCTATAAGATGGACTACGGTTTATTCTTGGCCGTTTATTATGAAAATATTATATAAAAATCACAAAAATCTTTCGCTGGCGTGAAATCCTACAATTCTATAGGCTCGTACGCGTCAAAAAATAAAAATCGCGCGATTTTTACTTTCAATGTCAGTTATTTGTGGCTGACATCTGTCATTAAGAAAACGCGCGATTGATCATGAAATATCACTTTTCAAATTGTATGAATTTATTTCAGCGTGGATCTGGTTCTTCAACAAGTATAGTAATTGTTTTTATACATATATTTTTCAAGGGATTGATTGAATTAATAGACGCCTTCGATTTATTGGGCATGCACATAGCTATCGGATAAATTGTTTTTGCTGAAGTCAGTTTGTTCTGCAGAAACGATTATTTCAGATAGCTAAAACAATTTTAGAATTTATCATAAGAAAAGACATTTTATTTTCATCTTGATGTTGGACAGACATTACATTACATGCATATTTCAAACTGCGATAAATATATCGTCACCAGATGATTGCAATTGAGTACATAAATACCTAATTCCCTTAAAACAATAATAGTTGAAGATATTCTCTTCAATATACCTATAATTCCCCATCCATTTTATTAACAAGTACCTATAATCATGACCGACGAGTATAAACATTCTCTTGAATGTTTTGAATATCCTGCCATTTTCTTGGAGTTGAAATTATTCAACTACAAAAAAGGAATCTCGCGATTTTGGCGGGAGAGCATTTGACAACTCAAATGTCATCGCTTGAGCGACAAACGCGTCAATCAGTTTGCGCCTTATCTTGGAATTGGGCCTTAGAGTTAACATGTGTGGACGAAAAATTGTTTATTCCTTTCTCTTTTATTCCTCTATACAAAAACCTAATTTTATCGTCCAGAAATCATAAAAATCACGAAAGTGTGTTCGAGCTTGATTCCCGTAGAGCTGGCCGGCCGGGAGTTAACATTACCGGGGTGATATTGTTCATTAGGCACCATTTACACTCTTGTTATGGAGAACAGCGCGTTATCGTTTTGCCCAAATGTCCGACTTTTTAGCAGAAAATGGTCTTAAACGATTAAATTGATCTCCCTAAAGAAGAATTCGTGATCAAATTAATTTTTCTGATAGTAGAACATGGATATATTCCGAAATTTGGGGGCCAATGTTCCCGAATCTGAGATAGACCGATGAGTTTCCAATGCAAATTAATATTCAGTAGACAATAAACCACAAATCTAATAACTACTTGCAAGACGACGAAAGTTTAATAACAGGTATTTACTACCTGCCTGTCAGTATCTATATTTCCGAAATATGGGAATTTGGACTAAATGCGAAATACCATCGCAGTACAAAACACCGAAATTAAAACTCGTCCTAGTTCCTACTAGCCTGTAGAGTTGACTCATCCCCTCTACCGGCTCTACCTCCCCCAAAAATTCACGAAACCATAATAGGGAAGTGCCCATTGCCTCTCTCTTTCGCTCTTTCATTGCTAACTAGTCAACATAGATGTGGCTCGCTGTAAAGCTTTAATTTTAATACCCTCAAAAAGTAGATTTCACTAAGAGTTCCTACTGCAACGTTTATGTGATATTAATCTTTAAGAACATGGAGATAATTCTAGAAAATAAGGTAAATCATTTTAAAAATACCTATATATATTGTCAAATTCTAAAAATGGAAAAAAAATCTAATGATTTTATTTTGCATTTTCAGCCTTTTTGCCCTTTATGCAAAGAACGTGTTAAAACAAACATGGAAGAACACGTCGCTGCCACTGTACACAGATATAACTTGATAGCGCATTTCAATCATAGGCATTGGTGAGTTTAATGTTTTGTCAGCATGATTGATTAGTTCCGATGAAAAGAAAATATCTATCTATTATTATCTAACTATTAACTTTAAATATCCGATGTATGTACGCTGTTATAATTGACCACGATTTCTTTCAACACGTATTATTTGTTTCCAATTTCCATAGTAATCATTCTCTTTATTCTATGTTTGCCCAGATAAGACCGTGTATAAACAAGATGACTCAAATGTATGCATTTTGTTACCATTATATAATTTTCATTATTGTTGTGTCATCGATTCTTTTTCGCTGAATTTTACTTTTTGTTAGACATCTACTAATTAATTTCTAGATGCATGTTCAGCACCGGTTACCCTAGGTAGGATTCTATATTCTTTGTTGTTGGATCAACAAGAGATATATTTGCACACAAGGTTGTCGAAGGTCGAAACATGGCTGCTCTATTGTTCCTCTCGTTCTCCACAGTGGCGTACCTTTAGTGATTTTTCGATAGAGCGTGCATAGGTACACGAGATTATTCACAAAAGCATATTTTATTTTATAGTGTGCTGGTAATTATCGGTGACTTAAATATTTGATGGCTTGTAACAATGATGCATTTCCCGCCCAACTCTCTTCAATCTTTATTGCGTTCGTAGTTTTAGTGTGTGTATTTTTACGAGTATATCGGGTGTCAAAAGCATCAGGATTGCCCCAAATTTTTCAAGATTTAGAATTCTGGACATTTAAAATTCACTGGTACTCTCCGAGCATATGGTTACTGTAGGGAGAAATAATTTCAGTAATTTCCGAATTATATTTTTGTGAAAAGGGTTTACAAATCATATATGAAATGTGGAAAAAACTTCTTCTATAATATTGCTTTTTTCAAAAGTTACTTAAAGTATTTCTTCATCCAGGTGAACTGTATAATCACAGCGTAAGCGTGCAGAAATTCAAGATCTTTGATGACGTAGTATACTAAGGGCATTATAAATTTTGTTTCGACACAGAGGAGGAGTGGGGATAGTTCTGTAATACCTTCCCTTAGAGTACGAACAGAAACGTCACCTTTCAAAAGAGACTATAAAAATACTTATATAATCTGCCAGATGGTCAATTTCTGGTAGAACGTAATTTTAATGAACTGTAATATCGGCATAAATTGTTATATAAAGTATTACAACCAAACCGAACCTAAAAACTTGATTCTGACTTGTTTCTTCAATTTTTTGTTTTTTTTGTAAGTAATATCATAAGGGCATCTAATTTTTCCGAAAAGAATCGAAAAAAAAAGTTGCTGAGTAATATGTTAACAAGAAGCATGAGTGCTGATGGCAACAAAAATTCAAGTCGAAGACGAGGATTTTTGCACCTGCACGAATGCTTTCCGTTAAAAAATATTACTTTGCAATATGGTTTTTCGATTTTTTTCACAAGAAAATTAGATGCCCGAATGGCTTTTGAAATGACTATTCCATGAGTAACAGATTATTCTGCATGCATTATGTATAGGTGTTAATTTGAAAACTGAAAAACAGGTTCCTATTTTATTTCATCAAAAATACTACAAACTTAATTATTTATGGTACAATTAAAATATAAATTGCAATTTTGGTACACGGTAGGGGTATTGTTTGAAACAACTGTCAAGTTTTGTCGCGGGTAAACTCGAATAAACTGCTGACAGCTCCCGCCAAATAGTTTTTCCACCTAGAAACCATTTGTAATTCAAAATTGCGCATTTCTGATTGGTGGAAATTACGACGAGGGAAATAGTCGATGATATTTCACTTGAAATTCAGGGTAGAATTCAAATATGCAAAAATCTACTATCATTTCATATGGGAAAATTGAAAGTTACATCGAACCGAAAGCTGTAAACAACCATCATTCACCTCAGTCGATGGGAATCAATCTGTTAGCATCAAAGTACAAAATTCACATACAATATATATGTACGATTTTTGGAGTAAATCTAGTTCCTATGACTCCCGGTATATTCTGCCATTCGTCGTCGATAATTGAATCTATTATTCTTACTCCTTGTTCATTACACCGACAGTTCACATACACAATGTTCTCAATAGATTGAATAGAAACATGGCTGGCACATGGCACCTGTTGCTACGATATTCCACCGTAGTTTTTCTGCATTGATTCTCTATTGGCTCAATCAGCAAAGAAATTTTTTCACTTACTTTCTGCTCGTGGTCTCAATTCAGTAGAAACCTCTGAATAAATAAGTGTGTTTTATACTAAGATACACACATTTTTTCTCAAGTTTGGTGAAGAATGCTTCATGTATTTTGTATTTGTATTTTTTCTGAATATCCTAGGCTTCAACGAAACCCCTCAGAAGCTTAAAGCTTGTGCGAGTTAGGATACCGGGTGTGTTCTGTGTAGGCTTTGTTACTTATTCCTTGCGCCACGTTAGGAACAGCACTGTTAATTGTTTACCCAACAGCGAATGGTTGGACGGTCCCCTAAAAACCGGAAAAGTTATTTCCCGGCCAAGGGCTTGAACCCCGGACCTTACGATCATGGGGCTTGCGCTCTGACCACTGAGCTACCGCCGTAGACCTATATTTCGAAGTTAATCTTATTATATCATATTCGTTCTGATCCAAATTGTCATTTGTATATTTATGTTTCTACTGATTTATTCTCCAATAATTTTCAAATGAGTGCTCTGAAATGTGTTTCAATAGTTTCTCTCTGCTTCTCTCTGCTTGTTTATCACTAACAGAATGTGCATGAACAAGGTTGCTGAATGAAGAATATAATGTATATATTTATAAACACTGTTGCATTCGGAATTCCATTCTCAAGGTCACTTTTTATGATTCAGTTTTCTGACTGCGCATATATTATTCCGTTCTGACTTCAGACTAAAAGTAAATATATAGTATTTTTGGCGAATCTGATAGTTACAATGGTTCGATATGTATTGTTGTACTGTATTAGTTCCCTGAAATGAATTGTGTATTTATGATATGTCAGTTGATACTTAAAAACCTAGAAAAGCACTGCCGTGAAGGCAGCAGCTTTTTGTGTTCAATGTTCAATGGAGATGATCGCTTTTTTGGAAACGAATTTGAACATGCGCGCGAAAGCTGCTGCCTTCACGGCACTGCTTTTTCAGATTTTCTGATAAAGTACTGGATCTCCATTCGCTCTAATCTGTATTTTTTGAAATATTGGTAAAATAAAATTCTGAATTGGCTGACAGTTAACTCAATAACTTCCGAAAAAAACTACATAGAAACTCGATATTTGTATAGAGTAGGTTTGGACCTTAATGGCTTGAATCCGCCCAATGATTCCGCAGATATACCCATTCAAAATTTTATTTTCCCAATATTTCCAAAAGTACGGATCAAATCGAATTGAAATCCAATACTTATAGAAAAATGACATTTCGAAGGTTTATACAGAATTTCATGGGGATAATATGATCAGAAGATCACAGAATATTGAGTATTTGGAAAAAAAATTTGAATTTTTTTCATCAAAATGTTCTAATAATACGATTACCATGAAATTTCGCATTAAGTTGTTAGTCATCATTTTCAAACTAGCTGCCAAGTCTCATCATGATTGAATCAGTAATTTTTGAGAAATTCCGAAAAAAACAAATCCAGAAAAAAACACGACGTTTGACATATTTTTTTTCAAAATATCTCTAAAACTTATTATCGAATCGGACGGAAATTTGGTACACTACTGTGAAATATAAAGCTCAAGGCCTAAGCAGAACTTTTCTCCGTAAATAATGGATAGTTTCCGAAAAAAACGTCGAAAAATTTTTTTTTTTATTTACTGACAGCACGATCTCAACAAAATTACGCGCAAAGTTGAGAGTCCTTATAGTCAAACCATCTGCCGAGTTCCAATCCAATCGCTTCAGTAGTTCTCGAAATATCAGGGAAGTTACCTCGAAATTTCAAATGGCTAAACTCCGAAACCGTGGTACCGATTTTGCCCCATAACGAACTTAACCTTCGCATTTCGAAATGCCTCCGTACGCCTGTAATCGTGGTGACGGCCGTTCGGCCGGACAGTGAGTCCAACCTAGTCGTTTGAGACCATTTTCGGCTCAAAATCGAAAATTGCGGACATTTTAAAAAACTATAGCAAGCTGTTACCCTAGAACATGCGCGACAAATATGGGTCTCCAAATTTCTAAAAATGTTTAGATCTCTTTTGGCGGGCATGTTCTAGAGAGCAGCGTACGTGCTATCGTTTTGCCCAAATGTCAATTCTTATTCCTGGAAATTGTCTTCGAACCAATAGGTTATTGGACTCACTGATGAAGAGCCCGATGACAGAACAATAACAAGTGGACGAAAAATAAAGGGTTTTCCAATAAGAGGTGTTATTTTGATATTGATGAAGAAGAAGCTATGCCGTTAATAGTGGAAAATAACATCAGGCAAATGACCACAACGACAACGCTTAAAGGACCATATCCTTTTAATGACATTTTTCATAACCCAATCGCAAAGTGGCTGCCCTATGTCCTCGATTGCCTCACGAATTCAATCTTTGAGGTCTTGAATCGACGCTGGGCTATTGCATTAGACATTTCACCTCTTCGAGAGATAACACGGTCCGGAAACTTTTCCCGCAAAAGATCAATGGTTTCGTTGCTTGTGTGGCACGTAGCGCCGTCTTGTTGAAAGTAAACGTTGTCCAGATCAATACCATCCAATTCCGGCCATAAAAATCATTAATCATCTCTCGATAGCGCAATCCATTTACCGTAACTGTTGCTCCAGCTTTCAGGGTAGGTTGGTCCTAAAAATGGACTAGACAGTTTCTTTTGAAGTTATTTCCTCAATAACTCAGGAACACTACCCTTGCGATCGGATTGAAACTTTAAAATCAGTTGTAGTATACCGACGTACAAATGATGAAAAAATTTTGTTGATATCGTATCGTGAATGAATAAACAAATATTTGTTTTCTCGAAAATTTTCCAAATTTTCTTTGACAACATTTTTTCAAACTAGTCATCAAATTTACAATAGAGTTTCGCGCAGCTCTTGTAATTCATTTTGTACAACAATGTACCAAATTTGAGTTTGATCCTATTCAAATTCTTGGTGTTAATATTTCTAACACCAAAAACTTATTTATTTGATAAGTATGTCAATTTTCTCAGTATCGTCATTTCCGGAAAGATTCGTAAAGTACTGATCCAATCATGATGAAACTCGGTTGCTTGTTGGCAGATGCTCGGGAATGTGTTTGTGGCAAATTTCGTGATGATAGTAGTCATCAGAACATCGATTCGTTTTCGCCGAATTTTACTGTTTTGTTTTTCTTTACTTGACATCTACTAATTGATTCCTAGATGCATGTAGTAACTTATTTAGAAGAATTATTTCATAAATGAACTACAAATTAGGGCCGGTTTCTTCACTTCCAGGTACCGTTTCGCTTACTCAGCGGTCAGAGAAATCGCTACCTCTCAGTTAGCCGCCTTTGGTTTTTTCACAGAAATGTCATGGACAGTTGGCAAACTGCCTTTTTTTCTGGGGAATTAGGGTTGAACGATTGGTAAACGTGTCGTATCTAACCTTTCAATGCCATTTTTCTTCAGTTTTTACTTCGACAGATGTTTGTTGTTTCACTTGTTTCTAACCTTGTCCAGTTTGTTTATGAGCCTATTTCACTTGGTTTGAAACAACCTTCAAGAAAGGGTCAGCAAGTCGAAATGAAAAGAGTTTCAGTTTATTTCGAGGAAGAAATGAAAAACTTTCGGGTGAAATTCGAGAAGTCTCTTTATCACTCACTTTTTGAAAAATAATTAGTACATTCTCAATTTTAGTAGAGTTGAATTTTTTTTTCCTTACAGCAAATATATTGCTCAGGACAAATATGGCGTGAAAATCCGGGTCGAATGGATCAATCAAGGTATGCCTGATCCACGATTGCAATATTTTCCAGATCATGGCAACTATCATTTGAATGTAAGTATTATTATTATTAAGCTGGTCTTCCTATACTGATTTCTAGTTGAAATCACCGTTTAAAAGAAGAAGAATAATTAAAGCGATTCGTGAATTGCAGCCAATCATATTTTTTGGCCCGAAATTACATTACCGGTTCTACTAGCCCTTCACTCGTCAAAGGATATACCCAGACAACAAACCCGAATCCTTTCGTCAGCCAATGGACGTTTAGCTTACACAATGGCTGTACGATGGATGTCCATCGGATATCCAATATTATATCCTATGGATTTCCATTGAAGATCCATTTAATGTATATTGGATTTCTATCGAATAATAGTTATACTGCAGAATAGTATATTACTAAAATTTTTCTAAAAACGATTCGTAAATAACTAGGAGTTGAAACATGGTGGAAGCAGGGCCAGAGCTCAAATGACATGATATATTATGCAGAGCAAGGCCAGGGTCATTGTTTGCGTCACGTATTTTTTCATCCATTTGTGAGTGAATCAAGGAACGAAGGAAGCAGTCTCAAAGTGTACTTTTATATCCGATGGATGCGGACTTGTCATCGACTTCTACCACTTCCACATAAATTATATAAGGTGCCTGTGAAGATATAAATGCCTTGTGGCAGAATAAAATATATCTCATAGAACATTAGCTGCAAACATGGTTCTGATCTATTGACAAAAAAAACGAAAAAGTTCAGCAACATCAGAAGTATACTCAGTGACATAAGAAGGAAAAACTTTGCAATCTTTCATATTTTGTTAACTACAGTGCGCGTCAAAATTATGGAACAAATTTATTTTCTCTGAAGGAAAATATTTGGCAACAAAATCCTGAAAAATGTCAATTTTTGTTTCACTTTTACCGAATTTATATGCATTTTTGAATGATTCTTGTTGCACCCTGTGCCATCCCCATCAACCCTCTAAATTTTTCGAATAAGGGGAGGAAGGTCATGTGGTACTTTTTTGGCAAGGTCCTTGTTTCTTCTTTACAGGCGTGCAGAAATGTTCACATACTGAAAATCTCTTTGAACTAACTGATTCTTCAAAGAAAAAATTTTTTTCTTGAAAATTTCTGCATGCCGGTAAGGAAGATACAAAGACCTTGCTAAAAAAGTACCACATGACCTACTTTCCCTATTCAAAAAATTTAGAGGGTCGATGGGGATGGCACAGGGTGCAACAAAAATCCTTCAAAAATGCATATAAATTTGGTAAAAGTAAAACAAAAATTGACCTGTTTCAGGATTTTGTTGCCAAATATTTTTCCTCTGAGAAAATTAATTTGTTCCATAATTTTGACGCGCACTGTATAATTCACTCACTAGGGTAATCTCTGTGATCCTTCAAGAAATACCTCTTTCGGACATGCATAGACTGGCAACATATAACATATGGTATGAGTTACGGTATTCGAAGCAATCATTCTCACTATAACTAGATACACATAGGTTCTGTTACAACCTCATTATGATAGAAACAACCAAGGAGGCTTTTTGAAAATTCTTTAACTGGTTATGTCCATTGAACGTACAAATTTGGATGTTCTATGTATTGGCTCTACATGGACATCCAAAATCATACGAACTGGAATGTCTTTTGGACATCACTTCAATGGGTTCACAATGGACATCCATGGACATTCGGCTACTTCATGAATACAAAATAGACATCCAACGAATGAAGGTGTGTTGTATGGGTATCGCATTGAATTTCGCTGGTACCTTCGCTTTCGAAGCACCTGATTGTTCAACAATATCATCCACTGGAAACTATTTCATAATAGCGACTTCTCCATAACAGTGGGTTTACCTGTGAATATTCTACGACAGTAATTCATCATTGCGAGTAGAAGTAACTAATGAAGGGTGTTATTCTTTGATAAATTATTTGAGTATATTACTATTTTAAACCGAATTTTCAACTTCTTTCCTTCAGGTTTCCCAAAGAGAACTACATAAATTAGGACCAGTCTTCGAATTCAAGTGTAGTTTCTTCAATACGACGAATCAAACAATCAAAATCACACATGGAAGTATTTTAAAAGGGACAGCTTCTATGTATGATATAGTTAATAACGATTGGTTGCAATCAGATGGACGTGTTTGCTTGAGACCAAGTAAGTATAAATCAGTACTTATTTTCAGGCTACCATCTTTTGGTTGGTATTATTAGAAGATGGAGAAAATAACAAAATTATCATCTCGGAAATATTTTAAACATACAACAACCACCCTTCAATTTCGTACACGTTTTATAATTATTAATTATTTCTCTCTTTTCAGGATCCGCATACTATAATATCCACATAAGCTTCAACATTAGAGACATAATATGCGGAAAACATTCTATTCCTTTTGGTTTTGACGTGATCGTTGAAAGCGGGACCCTGTATATATCAAGAACAATTGTAAGTGAAAGAAAAATTTGCGAATATTTATGAATTATATTTGTAACTTTCCGTTTCAAGATCATTAATGTAACCGCTTCCGAAGGATGGAAGGTACTAGCTCAACCAATTTGCAAACAACGCAGTCCCTTCGTAAGATGGACACCAGTGGACAGCGTAGTTGCACCTCTTCAACGAAGGTGAGATCGAAATGTTGAGCTGGATCAATATTGAATAAATTTTCAGGGTTTGTTTGGAAAAATCTGAAATACAACTATTAAAAATTAAATAGAAACTATTATTTAAAGAAATCACCCTTGGGGATGGTGGCGGGGTTCAAACTGTTTGTCAAGGCCATTCTCTTGAAGAAATTGTTTTCAACGAACAAAATTAGAACAATGCGAATGATTAGCCAATGGAACTGAAACTCTACAAAGTCAATATCTGACTTCTTCATCATACAATAAACAGTAAATCTACGGAATTATTTTCTTGCAATGCTTTGGTACTTTCAACTTCTGTTAAATTAATTAATTAGTTATGAATTAATTTTGTATTTCAAGAACTTTTATCGAATTAATTAATTAGTTTGACAAAACTTGGAATACAAAGGTAATGTTGAAAAATAATGTGGAAGGTTTTCTATTTATTGTCTGGTTTGAGAGACACATAGACTCTTGAACGTTAAACTTCCATTGGTTTATCGATTTCTATAAATAAGAATTTTATTTAATTTTCGATAGTTTCCTTTCGGATATTGGAAGTGAAAACCGATACCCCGAAAAATAATTCAAAATCCCGCCCAAAATATCCTTTAATCGATATTCAATAATAAATGTTTGCCTGTGTTGAATAGCTCCGCCAAAGAATCCGTAAGTGCAGGAAAAGTCGATAAATAGATATTATATAATAATATATTATATAATAATAATATAATGGTGTAAAAGTCATATGTCATCTGATTTGTAAATAAGTCAATCATGTCTAAAATACGCACAACATTTCTTGCACGATCTGTAAATACAAGATGGGCCAGTAGGCCAGCGCTATATTCGCTATTTGGGAAATTATGTAAAACATTGCCCTAGGATTCTTGTTTCGGATAAACTGTGTGTTGCCCGAAAATTGAACAGATTTCCATGGAATCTTCTTATCTCTGACGACTTACATCACGGTTAGTGACAATATAGAAGAACGTTCCATGGTTCTCATGAATTGTATTTTTCTATTCATCGCTATTATGACTTGCTCGTATCACGTTGAAATATTTGTGCGTTTTTTTGAGTATTTCCTGGAATTATATTATTCTTGTGAAATTAAATAGATTTTCTTATTCGAGGTTTCCTCTATAGTTTTGTTCATTCTTATTTCATGAACTTGCGTTGCAGTACCTAAGTTTGTTCCCGATATTTTTGAATGAAATGCTGACATATCCAATATTCAATGTGGGTTTATTGTCAGTTCATCACAGCCTATACTTGAAGCGATTTCAAGCCATGGGCCGAAAGCACCGCTATTAGTTACGGTTGTCCAAACTGACATATGGGAAAAAGATAATCTGTCAATGTGGATAACCCTAAATATAACTGGAGTGTTTGGTCAATCGCTTGAAATCGCTCTAGATCAGCTCAACAATTCCGGTAACCTTGAAATTTCATTAAAAGTGCAAGGTCAATTCGATAAAATACAATTACAGAATCGAGTATTTCGCTTGGCATTATTCGAAGCAGTGGCTGCTTCTAACAATATTTTGAACATATTTGCCTCCAATTCCTATTGAAGAAATCAAGGCATTTTCCACAACAACTGAATCTCACTTCTCCGCAAGCTACCACCCCTATTTATAAGTCTTCTGAACATTCTGATGCTATTTTATCCATGAAATATATCTCAATTAATTTATATACACACTTTTGGTCATTGAATTGACGTGTCTGTAAAATTATGTGAAAATGGTTCGAGTATTATCTCATTTCCATGTCTTGGAACAATGTTTAATCCGACATATCAAAAAATTGGTCTTTCAACAAGTAGTAGTTTCCTACCAACTAATAATTAACTAATTTTATCGTAGAAATTTTGAACAAATCAATGTTTTCCTAAGCTTTAGGCGGCTGGAACTTTGAGTTCAAAACAGAAAAATAATGATCACCGCATACTGAATTGACCTGAAAATCACTCTTCGAGTTCTTTTGCATCAATTCAGAAACAATTTTTAATTGCAGAAAACGTGGTTCTGATATCTATACTATTGATGACGAAGTTGTCCAGTACATGATGGCTAGCCTCAAAGGTTATGATGAAATGAGGAAGGAGCGCTCGGTAAAAGAACAGGAAGTTTGGTAAGTAAAGGTCACATTTTTCCTCTGTTTGTTCTAAATTTACATCGAAAAAGCAAATTTTGGCGAGGCTCAAAAAAAGCAATTATCCAACTATATTTCCTCTGATTCGTATGAGATGACGTTTGGTACATAAGTGGTTTTGCAAATATATTTAATTTTGAGTTAATATACAGAGTGTCAATTGGAAAACTTGCTAGGCCAATTATCGTGATCGTGCTGTCAGTAAATTGAAAAAAAATTGTTTTCAAAATTTGTTCCGAAAAAAATTTTTTTTGAGAAACTATCAATTTCATTCGGAGAAAATTCTGGTAATACTTCGAACTTTATATTCTGCTGCAGTGTACTAAATTTCAGTTCAATGCGATAATAATTCCTGGAGATATTGTGAAAAATATGTCAAATTTCGTGTTTTTTGCGTGTTCTAGGGAAACAGCGTGCTATCGTTTTGTCCAATTGTCTGTAATTTTCGGGTTTTGAGCCGAAAATGGTCTAAAACGACTAGGTTGGACGCGCTGATGACGAATCCGGTGTCCAAATCGATTCTGTTCGGCTGTCCGGCCGGCCGTCCGTACTTTCAAGATATCGGAATTTTTTCGGACCATCTCAAAGAATACTATTTCAATCATGATGAAACATAGCAGCTAGCTTCGAAATGCGGATGGACAACTCTGTTCAAAATTTCGTGATGATCGTGTCATTGGAATAATTCGAAAAACTTTTTTTTCAAATATTCAATACTCTGTTATCTTCTGATCATTATATCTTCATGAATTTCTGAATGAACATTCGAACTATCATTTTTCGATGAAGTACTGGATTTCAAACCGATCTAATCTGTATCGGCCGACCGTAAACACAATAACTTCCGAAGAAACAACTCGGAAACTTGATATTTGTAGAGTAGGTTTGGACCCTAATTACAAAGGCCGAATTCGTGAATGGGTAAAATCCGTCCAATGATTTCGTAGATTTACCAATTCAAAATTCTATTTTTCCAATATTTCAAAAATACAGATAAGATCGAATTGAAATCCAGTACTTTTGGATAAAAACCTAGTGAAGCACTGCCGCGAAGGCTAGGAGCTTTTGCGCGTGTTCAAATTCGTTGCCAAAGCGGTCATCTTCATTGAACATGCGCGTAAAAGCTGCTGCCTTCACGACAGTGCTTTTCTAGGTTTTTTGTTTATATCGTTGCCTTTTTCGGAATATCCCAAAAAACACTGATTCAATCATGATGAAACTTGGTAGTTATTTTAAAAATGCCGATGAACAACTTTGTGCAAATTTTCGTGATGATCGTGTCATCAGAACAATTTCAAATTTTTTTTTCGCAAATATTCAATACTCTGTAATCTTCCTATCACACCATGCTCATGAATTTCTGTATGAACCTTCGAACTGTCATATTTCGATGAAAATCTAGATTTAAATTGATCTAACCTATATTTTTGTAAATATTGGGGAAATTAAGTTTTGAATGGGTATATCTGTGGAATCATTTTACCCATTCACGAATTCGACTTGGAAACTCGATATTTGTAGAGTAGGTATGGGGCTTAATTACGAAGGTCGAATTCATGAATGGGTAATATCCGCCCAATGGTTCCGTAGATATAACCATTCATACTTTTATTTTGCCAATATTTCCAAAAATACAGATTAGATCAAATTGAAATCTATTACTTTAAAAACCTAAAAAAAACTTTGCTGTGAAGACAGCAGCTTTAGCGCGCATGTTCACATTTGTTGCCAAAACGGTCATCCCCATTGAACATACGCGCAAAAGCTGCTGCCTTCACAGCAGTGCTTTTTTGGGTTTTTCATTTTCGAAACTCCCAACTCATAACTATATTGTTTTCGGTTGAAAATAAATATATCGGAACGAATATTAAATATATCGACACACAAAATAAATACCGAACTGATGCATATATTGACTAGAAAATATATGTATATGCATTTGCAAACACACTTTTGCCCAAACGGCGCCTTCTTGACTCGATCGAACCGCTAAGTTAGCACACGATTTATCACATTTGTACAGATGTAGCTTGAAAGTAAAAGATCATTAGATATAATTTGGAATGATTGAGAAAAGCTTTTCACTGATATGACATTTATATTGTTCTTCTACCCAGTATCTCAGTTCATTTCTTGTTGATACGATTCGATATTTTATATTCGAATTTCGTTGTTTAATATTAAGATGCAGCTGTGGTATGAAATTCAACATATACGGAAAATTTACTCACACTTTACTTGAACCTTAAACTAAAGGATCTTTTATTTTACAGTCGTACCATGAAAGCAGGTCTCAGATTCGATAATTATAGGGATTATTTCCACAATTGCCTTTGGGTAGAGGAAAAATTCAAAGTAAACGAAGTGGATTCATTTTGTCTGGAAAAGGTAAGTAGTGTCTGACACCTGTTTTAACCTCAGATTCAGAAATGAAAAATGAGGGGATCTAGCGTGGAGACTATTTTGTTTCGAAAATTCATCATTTCATTTTCTACTTTCGTTAATACAGTTCCGTTTATAGAATTTTCTTTGGAGTATTTCAAGAAATTTGGTATTTTTGTGTTTAGATTCAAAATATACAGCTTTTCATGAGTTCGGGCACTCAGTTCTTATAGCATTCAGTGAAGGAATGTTCGGAAAAAAAAACTTTTCATTTGAAATTCAGGTCATAATTTTCAGCTTTACGAATATCGCATTTTTCATATTGTATATAATAGATTTGTATTTTTTTGTATTTTTTCCGAATATCCTAGTCTTCAACGAAACCCCTCAGAAGCTTAAAGCTTGTGCGAGTTAGGATACCGGGTGTGTTCTGTGTAGGCTTTGTTACTAATTCCTTGCGCCACGTTAGGAACAGCACTGTTAATTGTTTACCCAACAGCGAATGGTTGGACGGCCCCTAAAAACTGGAAAAGTTATTTCCCGGCCAAGGGCTTGAACCCCAGACCTTACGATCATGGGGCTTGCGCTCTAAACACTGAGCTACCGCTTGCTTTGGTTCCGAGTTTAGAACAGTTCTGGAACGGTTCCAGCATGCGCTATTGCGATTTTTTGTTTTGGTTCATTTCAGAACCGGTGCAGGATTTGGGTAATTCTTCTTTGGTTATTTGCAAAATCGACTCCGAATTGTTATAGAACTGTGACAGGAGTTCGGGCGTAAGAGCATTAACTGCGTCAGAATCGGTTAGTTAGCACAAGCTTAAAATGGCTGTCAACGATTTAAATGGTTAATCTGACCTTTGTCGGCGTTGTGTGTTGATTTGGTGTTTGATTGATGTATGAGGACACGGTTAGCTGTTAAATTTAAACTTTTGTTATTGGGGAGAATTCCTCCCATAATAATCTAAATGATTTTACTTCCATTGCTCACACCCCGGATGTTTACCTACGTCTTGAATAAATCTCCTAACGCTATTGAATAATTATGTTTTGGATGAATTTTGAAACGCAGATATTTGAGATACGTTCACCATTAATCATTTTTACCTACTTTCACTTACTTTCAGATGGTTGGTTCATTTTGTATTATAATTAAATGACGAAAAATTCGAAAAATTATTTTTACAACAAAAATTGAAGTGGACGCAATATGTATCTCCAAAATTATATAGATCATATAACTGCGTCAGGGACTTTCGCATATTCATTAGATATACCCCAGACAATGAGACGTGAACAACATTTCTTTTTTCTGCCAAAACGAAGAGAAGATTTTCTTTCTTCACGTTCCTGATGAGAACCCGAACTTAATTCGTGTTTTGGTTTCATCGCTTCTAGAATTGTTCAAGGATAGTTCAGTATCGGGCTTCAACGGCGCATCGATTCTGCGCAGTTCTAGAACTAGCCTAGAACAGTTCTGAATTTCAGAACCAAAACAAAGCTTATATTTCTGAGCATCAGGAAAAAATATTCATTTCCATTGTTCGTTGTTAAATTCCAGATCGAAAGATAGGTTGAGCAAATGTTGTTCGAAGTAATCTCAAAAGAATCCATGAAGCGTAAATTCTCATCCTTCTAATCCTTGGATAATCACAAAATTATACGAATATTGGAATCGTTGATTTTCGATGAGGAAAAAATAACGTCTGATTTTCATTTCAATTAATCAATTTTGACGCCAAATTTTTAGATTCTACAAATTTAATAACATAGCATTATAATTCTATTCCAACCCTGGAGTTTGACGTAAAGTTACCGGCCAGCATAAGTCTACCCTTATGCTACGTTCTTATTGGAACACCTTTTTCGTACGACATATTTTTGTACAGATTGAACATGAATTTACTGAATTTTCAGGTGTGTGCGAAGGTTACTAAAGAATATGATCTCCTGTTCATTGTGCCATATCTCCCTAATAGAAGGTTCACTCTGCTTCCCGGAAACCCTATCCGTGTCAAGCAACACGGAAGCAATGAAGCCTTCTCAGGATATATCAAGAAAATCTATAGAAGCCAAGTCAGGGTACACCGCATAAACTTAAGGTAACGACAAAATTCCCGCGAACAAGCTTCAAGAAAGCGCATCCTACTCAATTCGGGCCGAAGCCAAAGCTGGGATCACTTCGATTGTGAAATGGCTCGTTTCAGTTGATTTTCTAAGGATAACTCTTGTATTTTTTCGTTTTGTCCAAATGTCTGTAATTCTCGATTTTTTTCCGAATATGGTCTCGAACGACTAGGTTTAACTCACTGATGACGAATCCAGTGCCATAATCGATTCTGTCCATCCGGCCGGCCGGCGGGACGTGGACACGATAACTGTCGAACAGAGCAAGTTAGTGACTCGAAACTTTCAGGTTAGTTCGCTCATCGGAACGCCGCGGTTAAGTTCGTCAATGAACAAAATTGGCCAAACGATTTCGGACTTACAGTCATTTCAAATTTTAAGATTATTTCCCTGATATTTCTGAAGTTACTTGAGCGATTGAAATGAAACTTAGCAGTCAATTGGAGCATTATAATGTGCCAATTCTAGCGAGTTCGTTTAGTCAATTGTTAAAAAAATTTTTGTTTCTGGAACTATCTATCATATTCGAAAAAAATTTGCTCATACCTTGAGCTCTATATTTTACAGCAGTGAACCAAATTTCAATTCGATAAGGTCCTAATTCCCTGAGATATTGGGATTTTTTTTTTAAATTTCGTGTTTTTTTCTCGATATAGTTTTTTTTGTATTTTGCCAATATTCAGAACACAAATCTAAAAAAATCCAGTACCTGGCTGGAAAGGTGTGAAGAATTTTAGTTTTATTGTTTCCAGCCTTACTTCTGAGATGATTTTTGATTCAAGATTCGAATATTACAGGTTTTTGGCAGAATGATAAAGCCCCAGTTCTCTAGAACGAGCTTATGAAAAGATTCTTTATATTCTTAACATATTATATGTTATATGTTATATTCAACATATTTTGGAATTGAAATCATATATGTTTTAGATTGTTGGATAACTTGTGTCTCTCGAAGAAACCCCTCATAGATATTCAATTCCAACTGGGAAGAGTACCTATGGAGAGGAAGCACCACGGTGTCGAAATGGTAGTGAAAAAGAAGCATATGGGAATGTTATTCCCTGATGAAGTTTCTTCACAAAGACAGGAGTCGGAATTTGAACTGAAGGATGAAGAGTAAGTACACATATAAATTACTTCTACATATAATTGAAGTGATGATTATACTACGAAAAATACGTATTTGTGACGAAGAATGAAAAAACTTTTCAAAAAATTATATATCTTCTCAATTCGATTATAATATCCCCGATTAAGAAATAAATTGTAAATTAACATGTAAAATTACGTCACTCTAGAAAGTTCGAGTAAAAAATTTTCAATGGTGACCTTTCAATAAACCAGCATTGTTCAAACAATTATAAAAGGATAGAACACCGCGATTATATACGAAAGCCCTACTTCTCCTAGGCACGCTCCTCATCAGGTAATTAATCTAATGTTTATCAATTTGTTGCCACTGTTCTCTCAAACAATTTAACCGTTGATCTCGCGTTTAAAAAAACCCTGCAAAATTTAAAACACGCTTGCAATATATCCCATACGTGTTCAATGGGATTTAGGTGACGAAAAAAATACGCGTATAACTTTACTATTGAAGTAATGAAATCTGAAATCAATTACGCTCACCCAACATGTTTCCCGTTGTCAACTCTTTGATCAGATACATCTTGAAAACAATATGGAAAGCCAACATCCATGCCACAGTTCCATATCCTCAGATGAAATTTATTTACGGGCAAACAATACCACATGGTGTTGAATTACGACTAGGCAACTCAACCACATTCAAGTTTTATTAAACCTGTTAATATCTCAAGGTCAGGCATCTGAATGGTGGTGTACACGTTTTAACGTTGCCAATAGACGCGTGAAATATTAGAATTCGGAGAAATTTCGACGTTCATAGGAGAAAACGGGGTGTCATTGTGCAGGCGTCAGTGAGTATTTTTTTTAAATTTTTATTTTGGGATGTGCTTAATTCTTTTGTGGGAATGCGCAGTGTAAGTTATTCTCCCATTTTTCACTTCCATTTCAGTTTTTATTTTCCCGAAAATTCTTAAATATAAAAAAGTTTTTTCCATTTGCATCAAAATGTTTGTGGGGGCGTCTGTTCTGTGGAATCAAACACACAATAAAAGGAAACGAATTAGCCTGTTTATTTTTCTGTCGAGTGTTACACAAAAATGAATTCGAAAGGCAATAATTCTTTTTGTTGAAAAGGCAGAGTTTAACAATTCTTCGGCGTAGGTCCCCTGGGGTGCTGATAGTAGCTGGCGCTTGAAGGGTCGGTGACGTCGAAAAGGGTCTCTGTCGTCGAGGAAGTGAACCAGATGTTGGACCTTGTAGAATTTCTTCGTGGCGCTTCGTAAAGTTGAAACAATGCAGATCAGGAAATGCGGCGTCGGGATCGAATATCTTCGTAGCGGTGATATGCAGATGGATCGGAGAGAGTAGTCGAGTCAAGCGAAGTGATTTTTGGAATCCGAGCGAAGTGTATTTATTCGATTTTTCAGAGATTCGAATTTCGTGTTTCGACTCCGCCCTTTTTTCCGTTTTTGTTGAAGCGGATGAATTCGCTACACACTCCCCTGCCAGTGATGAAGTCACGAAAATCCTGCTTGAAGTCGGTCCGGAAAATGAACTTTTCTTCCAGAGCGAGTTCGTCTTTCCTGATGATTGAGGTCCTGTTGTGTGGGTTGAATTGACCGTTCTTTAGGCTGGTTGTTTGGTTGATGTTCTGTATTTTCGTCGTTGATGATGTACGCTGGTTTTACTCTGTCGATAGTAACAGTCGTTTCCTTTCCATAGTAGTTGACGGTGAAAGTTTTTGGACTTCGTCTCACTACTTGCAATGGTCCATCGTACGGTAGTTGTAGGCAGGCTTTTGGACCGTCGTGACGAATGAAGACATATTCTGCTGTGGCCAAGTCTTTGAAAACGAAACTTTTCCGTTCTCCATGTCTTGTTCCGTTCGTGGGCCTTATCTGTTTAATTTGTTCTCGAAGACTTTTTACGAATTCCGAAACGTCGTCAGTTCCAGTTTTCTGTTCGTTTGTTTCGAGAAATTCGCCTGGTAATCTTAGTGGTTCGCCATAAACCAGTTCTGCTGAGGTGGATTTTAGATCTTCTCGCCATGCTGCTCTCATTCCGAGTAGAACTGTTGGAAGTGTTTCAGTCCATCGGTCGTTTTGATGGCATTTGATCGCTGCTTTTAGTTGCCGATGGCTCCTTTCTACCATTCCATTTGCTGCTGGGTGATAGGCGGTGGTTCTTAGGTGGTTAGTGCCAGTCAACTTATTCAGTTCTTTGAATAAGCATGACTCGAACTGTCTTCCTTGATCCGTTGTTACTCTGAGGGGGGTTCCAAATCGCGATATCCATTGGGAGTAGAACGCTTGGGCGACTGTGGTTGCTTCTTGGTTCTGAATGGGGATTGCTTCTGGCCATCGGGTGAATCGATCGACACAGGTAAGGCAATACCGGAATCCTTCAGAATGGGGCATTATTATGATGTCCAAATGAACATGCTCGAATCTTCTAGGAGCTTGGGAGAAATCACCAAGTGGTGCTGCTACGTGACGGGTGACTTTGGCTCGTTGACATGGGAGACAGCTTCTTGTCCATTTTCTGCAGTCGGAATTGATTGAGGGCCAAACGAATCGTTGTTTGGCTAGTTTGACTGTTGCGTTGGTTCCTGGATGTGACAGACGGTGGACGATATCGAAAGCTGATCTCCGAAATGGCTTCGTGATGAAGGGTCTAGCAAGTGGTGTGGAGGTATCGCAATACACTGCGACGGTTGATCCAAGCGGCTTGACCATTTTTAGTTGAAGTCCCGTGTTGCCATGTAGAAGTTTCTTCAACTCATCGTCGTTTTGCTGGGAGTTGGCCAATACTGCGTAGTCGAGGGCGGTTGAAAGTTCATCGACTCGTGACAGGGCATCGGCAACGATGTTTTGATCAACGGTACGTAGCGGATATCAGTGGTGAACTGCGAGATGAAGTCGAGGGGGCGGAACTGTCGAGGTGAGCACTTTTCTGGTTTCTGTTTGAAGGCGAACGTCAGAGGTTTGTGGTCTGTGAAGACGGTGAAATTTCTTGCTTCTACCATATGACGGAAATGCTTGATGGCGAGGTAGATGGCAAGGAGTTCTCGATCATAAGCTCCATAGCGGGTTTCTGCTCCTGATAATTTCTTCGAAAAGAAAGCTAGCGGTTGCCATTCTTGATTATGAAGTTGTTGCAGAGTTGCACCAACTGCTGTATCTGAAGCATCACTCACTATGGCTAGGGGTGCATCGTCTTTGGGATGTGATAGGAGAGTTGCTGTAGCCAGTTTCTTTTTGCACTTTTCGAATGCCGCTGAGGCTTTTGGAGTCCAGTTGATTTTGGCCTTCCCTTTGAGCTTCGGTACCAGTAGGTCGTTGAGGGGTGATTGTGTGTCTGATATTCTGGGTATGAAACGACGATAGAAGTTTATCATACCTAGAAATCGTCGGAGTTCCTTGGCTGTGGTTGGTTGAGGATACTCCAAAATGTCGGTAACTCTATCTGGTAGTGGGCGAGTGCCTTCAGCGGAAATGAGGTAGCCTAGGAATTTGACTTCAGGCTGGCCGAAAACACACTTGGATGGGTTTAGTGTCATCGAGTGTTCCTGGAATCTTGCGAAGACGATTCTGAGGTGTTCGATGTGTTCTTCTTCGGATTCTGAGGCGATTAGTACGTCGTCGATGTAGCTGAAGCAGAAGTCAAGTCCTCGTAGTACTTCGTCGATGAAGCGTTGGAAGGTTTGAGCAGCATTCCTAAGTCCGAAAGACATGAATGGAAATTCGAACATTCCGAAGGGTGTCGTGATGGCTGTTTTGGGAACATACTCTTCAGCAACTGGTATCTGATTGTATGCTCGAACAAGGTCCAGTGTGGTGAAGATGCTCTTTCCTTGCAGGATGTGGGCAAAGTCTTGAATGTGCCTGACTGGATATCGATCTGGTATTGTGCGGGCGTTGAGAGCTCGGTAATCTCCGCAGGGTCTCCAACTGTCGGTTGACTTTTTCGGTGCTAGGTGTAGTGGGGATGACCATGGACTTTTGGATGGACGTGCAATTCCTAGGTTGATCATAGCTTCGAATTCTTTCTTCGCTGCTTTGAGTTTTTCTGGTGCCAGGCGTCGTGGTCTGGATGAAAGTGATGGACCAGGAGTTGTTTGGATGTGATGCCTTGTATGGTGCTTGATGTTCATCGGGACTCTCTCCGGTCTTGTTATGTTGGCAAATTCCATGAGGAGGTCGTGGTACTTGGATGAACCGCTGATAGTTTTGATGACCGGGATGTTGCATTGTGTGACTTCTCCTCTGGTGGTGAGCTTAGTGGTTCCGTCCAGGAGGCGTTGGTTTCTCACGTCCACCAGTAGATTGTAGAAACTGAGGAAATCGACTCCAATGATTGGCTTGGAGACATCTGCTACGACGAATCTCCATGTGAAATTGCGACGTAGTCCCAAGTTGAGCGAGAGGTTGATTGTACCATATGTTGCGATGTCTGTACCATTGGCTGCTGAGAGGGTGTAGTCGGATTTCTCTCGTCTTCCAGAAGTTGCACTGCGAGGAAATACGCAGAGATCGGCGCCGGTGTCTATCAGGAACTGCCTTTTGGATTCCCGGTCGGTGATGAAGAGACGGCGCGGTGCTGGGTTGGGATCACTAGCCGTCATTAGTGATTGCCCCTGTCGTTTCCCGACTGGAAGGAACAGGGTTGTGTGCACTTTCTGGAGTTGCTTCCAAATTGAAGGTGGTACCAGCAGAATCCATTTGTGCGTTGTCTGCTGTGGCTTCGGGACCTGGAACGTTCTCGGTGTCGCTGTTGTGTCGGTCGTCTGCTGAGGGCTGCCACTTCTGCTCGGAGTGCTGCGATCTCTTGGTTCAGTCCAAGGGTGAGCTGCGCCATGTGGACGTTCATCATCGCCTCGAGGGATTGCATCGATGTCGTCTCAGCGATCTGGGATGCGGGTGGTTTGGAGGCCTCAGCGATGTTGTCTGCGTGGGCTGCTAAGTCCTCTAGCTCGCTGTCCTTGACGATGGTGAGGGCTACTTGGATCTGTCTGGGTAGTCGGCTCAACCATAGGATCTTCATCAAAGCGTCGGGTACATTGGCATCGGCTAGGCCCCTCAAATGTCGGAGGAACTGTGATGGTTTGCGGTCCCCAATTTCTTCCCGTTCGAGGAGGCGGCGTGTCTTCTCTTCCTGGGATGTGCACAGCCGTCGGATCAGCTCTGTCTTGATTTTGAAGTAGGCCTCAGACGGTGGTGGCTTCAGGATGACGTCCTTGACTTCCGTTGCGAACTTCGCTGGTAGGGCCCCTACTACGTGTCCGAACTTCGTTTTGTCCGAAGTCACGCCGGCACTGGTGAAGATTCCTTCTACTATAGCGAACCATAGTTCCGGATCGGCGGAAATGAATTCTGGCATCCGGACTGCGACTCTGGAGATTTGTGCTTCGTCGCTCTGCATTTTGATTGTTGAGGTACGTTCTTCCTTCCTTCAAGAATTCGGGTCGGCCCTGATGTCGTCTACGCCACTGGAATCCCTTATTTCGGTCGTCGGAGGTCACCAATTTGTGGGGGCGTCTGTTCTGTGGAATCAAACACACAATAAAAGGAAACGAATTAGCCTGTTTATTTTTCTGTCGAGTGTTACACAAAAATGAATTCGAAAGGCAATAATTCTTTTTGTTGAAAAGGCAGAGTTTAACAATTCTTCGGCGTAGGTCCCCTGGGGTGCTGATAGTAGCTGGCGCTTGAAGGGTCGGTGACGTCGAAAAGGGTCTCTGTCGTCGAGGAAGTGAACCAGATGTTGGACCTTGTAGAATTTCTTCGTGGCGCTTCGTAAAGTTGAAACAATGCAGATCAGGAAATGCGGCGTCGGGATCGAATATCTTCGTAGCGGTGATATGCAGATGGATCGGAGAGAGTAGTCGAGTCAAGCGAAGTGATTTTTGGAATCCGAGCGAAGTGTATTTATTCGATTTTTCAGAGATTCGAATTTCGTGTTTCGACTCCGCCCTTTTTTCCGTTTTTGTTGAAGCGGATGAATTCGCTACATGTTTTTTTGAGAAAAACGAACTCTGGCCTCTAGTCAGTCACCCCGAGGTATAGTTTGCTCTCAAGACGATATCACTTAACCGAGTTTCTCCTTGAACATTTCGATGTGTGATGTAAACTTTTCGGGTGCAAATGGTTGAAAAAAAATGTGAGAATGCGCTATGTTGCCACTATTTCATCTTCAAGAATTTTCGGGAAAATAAAAACTGAAATGCAGTAAAAAATGGAAAATTAACTAACATTGCGCTTTCTCTTTGAAGAATTAAGTACGTCCCAAAAAAACAATTTTCAAAAAATAATCACCCAAGCCTGCAGTACGACACCCCGTTTCCTCCTAAATTTCAAGCATTTCCAATATTTCTCGCGGTTATTGGCAACGTAAAATTAGGCCGACAGCGAGAATGTTATTGGACCTTGAGATTTTAACCAGGTTCAATGAATTAATAGACAATTTCGACCAACTAATTAATCTTCAATTCATTTACTTCCATATAATCAAAGTATGAGCGTACATAATAACTTGAAAACATTATTCACTCCTACCAATAATCATAATAATTTTTTTTCAGCTTCTTGAATCAAAATGTACCTAAGAATCCAGCTCAAAGGACAGCAGTTATTAACATTTTGAACTGTTCATCGCAAGAAGCTCCCTATATCGTGTTTGGACCTCCTGGTACTGGGAAAACAGCAACTATTGTTGAATCAATCTGTCAAATATTGAAGAAAACCGACAAGAAAGTTCTTGTTTGTGCACCTGCCAACGCTCACTGTGATATGTTGACGGCCAAACTCATGGCATATTGCAACCCTAATGAATTGTGTAGGGCATACTCCGTTTCCAGACAGGCGTAAGTATAAACAATAATTAGCCGAATACGTCATATTTTCATTTGTACAGTTTAAGGACCAAAATATCCTCCAATATTTCCTCAAATATTTCTCAAATAATTCAGGAATCAAATGTTCAATTTTCAATTTTGAAATAATCGATATCTATATCTTCAAAAATGAATCATAGAATTATTCAGGCAAATAATCGATTCCCATGCCCATGATTAGCCATTTAAACCGTTATTGTCCAAGGAGTAAAACTCGAACTTTTTCTTTTTTATTTTGAACGTGAGCCCAACAGCAAATATGATTCATCAATAGACGACTTCGGTCCGAGTGGCCAACCCACGACTTTCTTCCAAATTTACTATTACTGGGGAAGGGGAATTTCAGAACGAATTCGATATGATAAGGTTCGCGTTATTTATAAATATCCGTAAAAGATAGATGCCTCGGCTCCTCAAACAAGAAATTCCTTCCAAATATAGGTTTTTGTTAAGATTGGCTGAAATTTAAGTTTATGTTAATAGTGTCAAGTTTATATAGGATATGTTCGGAAAATCATCAGAACGATAATCAATGTTCTATGATAACATATCCATAGCATAGAACAATCTTTATTTACTTTATGATCCATGAAACATAGACGAGACAACAATCAACAATGTATAAATTACTGAAGATAATGCTATGGCTATGTTACCATGGAACATTGACTGTTGTTCTGGTGACAGAAATATTGCTTTTTTATGAATCAAATTCCGTAATAAACCTTTTTTGAGGAGCCAACCGTATATTTCATATACAATAGACAACAATCAACAATGTATAGATTACTAAAGATAATGCTATGGCTATGTTACCATGGAACATTGACTGTTGTTCTGGTGACAGAAAGATTGCTTTTTTATGAATCAAATTCCGCAATAAACCTTTTTTGAGGAGCCAACCGTATATTTCATATTTACGGAACAGAAAACTGGCAACCGAAATAACCAAGTTGATTTGCGGAACATATCCTATATAAACTTGAAACTATTTACATGAAATCAGGAATCCCAACTCAAATTTCCGCCAATCAGGACTAGGCGCATAAAATTGGCTGGTACAGTTGTCCAGATAATATAGATTAATTTGAAAACTCTTTTCCAACAAGAAAAATTTCCAGGCCAGCTTATACAACCATATTGCACATAATATCTAATAACTTTTTTGAATTGATGCGTTATTAACCATGATGCACTTTCCGCTGCAAAGAATCACCCCACGTGCTAGAAAAAAGAAGTATTCAGAAGGGTAGTTTCATCTAGCCTCTCGTCCTCGGTCATAAACTTCGTCGTAATTTGTCATCTTTGAGCGGATCTCAGATAGTGGATCGAGAATCGTACGGCTGCCGGCAAGTGTAAAAATTAATGTGTGGAATTTTCTTTGGTAACTGAATAATCCAGTCAATATTGAGCATTGTGGTTTGTTCTGAGCGCGATCTACCGCGAAACTTCTGTATTCCTTACAATCTGTTCACATTTGGCGCATATGATGGATAATAGCGTGGAAGCGTAATACGTCCATACGTCAAAGCTTGGCCAGTGGTATCAGAGATAGCATATTCGAGTTTTGACAGTGGGTTATGATGAATCCTATCACAAAGGAGTTTGTCCACGACCATTGAATAATATATATTAAAGGCGTTTCCCAACTCAAATTTCCGCCAATCAGAGATGATCTGAACAAAAACCTATATTTGGAAGGAATTATCTTGTTTTAGGAGCCGAGGCATCTTTTACGGATTTTTATAAATAACGCGAACCTTATCATGTTGAATTCGTTCTGAAATTCCCCTTCCCCAGTGATAGTAAATTTGGAAGAAATTTGTGGTTGGCAACTTGTTCCGAAGCCGTTTAGTGGCACATAATATGGACGGCAATACAAATTCAACTAACGTCCAGAAACCGACTCTAGACCTGACGGATCAGATCGAGCGCTATCCTGATCATTTCATTTCCCTCTAATCTTGGCGTTAATTGGGAAATCCGTTGTTCGGGTTGTTGGATGCAATAAGATTACTTGAAAAGTGAAATATTTTTGGAAAATTTGAATTTATTCAAACTTTCGATTCTAATCCTCCACAGATCTGCGGTTCCGGAAGAACTAAAACAGTTCACCAACGAAAAAAATTTGAAAAATGAAATGTTTTTGGAAAATTTGAATTTATTCAAACTTATGATTTTGATCCTTCACAGATCTGCGGTTCCGGCAGAACTAAAGCAGTTCACCAATATCGCCACCAATAGCAACTATTTTGGACACATAACTCCAACCTATTTGAACAAATTCAGGATTGTGATCTCAACCCTCATATTCATTGGAAAATTCAACGACACCCGCTACACGCCCGATTATATTTTCATCGATGAAGCAGCACAAGCTTCGGAGCCTGAAGTGTGCGTTGCCCTCTCCAGACTGCCAAAAGGAGGTCAGCTTGTTCTTGCTGGGGATCCGAAACAGCTAAAGCCACTGGTTCTTTCTAACATTGCTAAGGAATATGGTCTGAGTACGTTGTTTTACAAGCTATGTTACAACTACAGATAGAAAGACTCACTAGTGTTGATAATATTTTGTTTTTGTACGAACGAAATTAGTTGCTTGTCTGTTGGTGAAATTGTACAGTGTGATAAATAAGTCAAATTATGGTTAAACAAGTAGTCACAAATTCTCCCAAGCAATGGCAATTTTATCAAAATTCATTCGAAAACTTTCATTGATAATTGCGGGAGCTCATTTACTGATTTTCATGAAAATAGCACATGAGACAGTGAATGATAGTGTGTTGATGTACATGACTAGAACAAATAACCATCAGAAATGTAATAACGATTGCTCTGAAGCCGCGCACAGACACGAGAGCTGAGCGGCTTTGGAGGCACTTGTGAGGCAGCCTCGTTTTGTTGAAATGGCTCGCGAGCCGCTCAAAGCACTGTACACACTTGCGAGGCAGCCCAATTAAACTGCCTCGAAAGGCGCTTTGCTCGCGTGTCTGTACGCAGATTAACGAATTAATTTGATGCTGGTTGTGAGATTTATGATATCTTGCAGGAATACATTATGTTCTTTTTTCAGATATCTCCCTCATCCAAAGGCTTATTGCATCGCAGAAAATTTACCAGAATGAGGACCCAAGGTTCATTTCAATCTTGAGGAAGAACTTCAGGTCTCATCCCAATATTCTGCAAATACCGAGTAGTCTGTTTTACGAAGACAAACTTGAGGTAAATTCCACATTATTCTTGCATTTTCGAATGTCTCTACACAAGAGAATCTTGAGATTCTATCAGATTTATATTCAGAATCCTCTAAGCTTTTAATTGTTATCGGAATATGTGAGAGCTCTTAAAATCGTGAAATACTGTTGTTATAGTCATTGTCTCTAGTCGAGACAATTCATGAACATTTTTGAAAAAAACCATACATTCAATCTCATCTTTCTACTACCCAGGTATTTCGTTCTCGAAAATATTAGTTCTAATGTATTTCAGACCAGTCCGAGACATTTATTTGAAACGCGCTAAAAATTTTTATGTATGGGTTTTCGGCAATGAACTTTCTTCCTGAAATATTCTCAGACCTCTGCAGCTATTGGTTATACCGGAAACACCCTGGTGATTTCTTCATTTCAAATGGCACAACTAATATATTATTGCATCATTCGATAACTCATTTAATGACATTTACAACAAATATGCCCTATTTTGGATGACATTCCAGCGACTCGGCCGTTTCTCAGTTATTTGAATTCTTATATGAAAAATGACCCCTATGGCGACTCATGTTTTTTAATATTTCCGCAGTAGGTGTATTTCAAAAAAATCTTGTTCATTTTTTCCAATACGAGGTAGTTCAACAAGGATATCTATTTTGTACCGAAAATGTGCAGGGTTATCATAAGAGGATCATCAACTTAGACGGATCAAACTCATCAAAACTAAAGGTTTTCAAATCAGAACCTCTATTTTTCAAACTTTCAGTAGATTCCACTTAAAAACAGAGTAGACCCTTACATGAAATGGAAAATTTCCAATTTACCAAGAGAAAACTCAAAATAAAGGAAACCTGCACTTTCGAACAGATTGAGCAGTGCGTGACTTCCGGAAACTCACAAAATGAAACTTATATTATTCTGATGAATAATAATAACATTTCATAAATTGTAATAATTCATTTTAGGTTCATGGTGTGTTCAAGTAACCTCCCCTTTTTTCGCCGAATCGACTTCAAGATTACAAAATATAGGTTCTAATTCGAAATTCTTGACTTTTGATTAGTAAAAGTTAATGATCCTCTCATGAACACCCTGTACATTTTCGGTCGAAATATCATTTGAAATATGAAACTAGTTGGGTGTTTCTGGTGAAACAGGCTAACAGGAAGTTGCAGAGGTCAGGAAATAATTGAGGGAGGCAGTTCATTGTCTATTACCCCAGCGTGCAAGTTTTCTGCACAAAATGACGATTGGTATTTCATGAACATTTGATTGATCATTGCGGTACACTACTCTCTATCTGGATTCCATTGTTTATATAAATGTTTACTATTTTCAGCCCGCATCTGAGAAACCGTTGAACGATCCAATTTCAAAAATAGATGTATTTTCTTGCTTACAAAATATCATAAAGGATGGAGGTGATGCTGCAAATCTAGGAAAAGCCTTAGAATTCTGCGCTGTTTCTGCTGCAAATCGCACTGATGGAATCTCACCAAGGTAAGACTAAGATGTGTTCTACTCAAATGACAAATCGACATATTGAGGAAATTCCTAGTTAACTAAAAAAAAGTTATAGAAACCAATATAAAGCTCGAATAATAATACTGATAATAGGAATAATAAAATATAATTATTGTATCCTTAAAGACGATCTACATGTATAGAAAAAGTCAAAATATCTAATAATTTTCAAAAGACAACAATCGTACAAATGATGAGTGGAAAAAAAATTAACAATTATTAATGATATTTTAAATCAAAACAATACAAAGCTTCACAAAACCACCTGCTTTCACTCTATTACTGCTGCGAAATATTCACTCCTATTGTGAAAGCACTATCCTTAAAAAATATTTTTTAATCCCTTTCTCTAAAACAGGAAAAATACATTTCCAACCAATTTGGTAAATGGTTATAACCTACCATCAAAGAATAATGTTAATAAATATATCAGCTCCTCAATGATATTTCTTAATCTGAATTCTTTTGAGAATAATAACAATAATGATTTCTGGCTTTTCATGCCGATCTCTATTTTCAGTTACTTTAATTCCCAGGAAGCTAATATGGTTGTTCAATATATTAAGGCACTGCTCAAACTGGATATCACACCAATAGTAAAAATGTCAGACATAGGAGTTATAGCCCCTTATTCACAACAGGTAATTATGCTCAGTCAATATATTCTAGTGTTAACTTAAGGATTTAGGATTTTCGAAATTTGTAATAATGTTCTATTATTGATGCAATAAATTTCTCCACTGGCAAATATTTAAAACTGTAAGAGAAAAACCAACGAATTCGATTCATTGAATGGGGAAACCAGTCCTAAACCAAGAGTCTAAATAAGACAAACGTCCTAACAAATTATACAGATGTTTTACTCCCTGCAATATACAGTTGCATATTCAGTAAATCGAAAAAAGTTTCTTTGTTGTAACAATCAAAAATTTCAGCGCCAGTGGCAAATTGTCAAAATGCGCCCCTGTTCTGACTGCCCTACCTTATATTCTTACTAATATAATGACTAGGCGCATAAAATTGGCTGGTACAGTTGTCCAGAGGATATAGATTAATTTGAAAACTCTTTTCCAACAAGAATAATTTCCAGACCAGTATGTACAACCATATTGCACATAATATCTAATAACTTTTTTGAATTGGTGCGTTATTAACCATGATGCACTTTCCGCTGCAAAGAATCACCCCACGTGCCAGAAAAGAGAAATATTCAGAAGGGTAGTTTCATCTAGCCCATCGTCCTCGGTCATAAACTTCTTCGTAATTTGTCATCTTTGAGCGGATCTCAGATAGTGGATCGAGAATCGTACGGCTGCCGGCAAGTGTAAAAATTAATGTATGGAATACTGAATAACCCAGTCAATATTGAGCATTGTGGTTTGTTCTGAACGCGATCTACCGCGAAACTTCTGTATTCTTTACAATCTGTTCACATATGTCGCATATGATAGATAGCGTAGCGTAGAAGCGTAATACGTCCATGAAAGCTTGGCCAGTGGAATCAGAGATAGCATATTCGAGAAGTTTTGACAGTGTGTTATGATGAATCCTATCACAAAGGAGTTTGTCCACGACCATTGAATATATTTAGAGTGCTTCAAATTGCGCGTTTTTTTCAAGAATAAATAAAATATAGATGGCGCACTGAATTCGTCTGGGTATTTTGACATTTAAGAAGTGTGATGTATGACACTTCATTGCTTCGTACACGATACAACAACGCGTTAAAATGGTTGAACCATTTTATGGAAATCAGCGTTCTGTGAAAAGAGTTTTTAGAAAGTTGCGTGAATTTTATGGTTTACATAATCGTCCATCTCAAAGCACAGTTGGTCGAATTATTAAAAAATTTCAAGAGATCGGTTCGGTGGAAGATCAAAAAAGTGAAAAATACAGTCATAGCGATCGTTCGCAAGAAAATATTGGTTTGGTTCGTGAAAATGTTGCTGTGACAATGGAATGTCCATTAGACGACGTTCACAACAAGTTGGACTTAGTGGGTCCACAACATGACGTACTCTACAAAAGGATTTATCTCTGAAGGCATATAAGGTTCAAATAACACAGAAACTAAAACCATTAGATCATTCAAAACGTCATTCATTTGTCAATTTCATCAATGAACAACCTGGACGAATAATCTCCAGAAATGATGATGTCAATTGGCCACCAAGATCATGTGATTTGACACCGATGGACTATTTTCTTTGGGGTTATGTGAAAAGCCAGGTCTACAAGAATAATCCACAATCGATTCCTGAACTTTAGGATGAAATTATTTGTGTCATTAGTGAGATAGAGCCTCAATTATGTAAAAATGTCATTGAAAATTTTATCAAAAGAGCGGACGTCTGTAGAGCTGCAAGATGAGGCCATTTGACAGATATTATTTTTCGTATATAAATGTCATAACTGATACTTTAGTTACCAATAAAAAGTGTTTTATTTATTCTTCTTAAAAAAACGCGCAATTTGAAATATCCTTTATGTCGATGGCTGTTGTTGCAGAAAAATGAGTCTTCAAACGAGCCTGTGGATAATATGCGTGTAAAATGAATAATATGCACTCCATGCCTAGATCAAATGAAAATTTTGACGTTCACCGATGAAGTGGTTGACAATAAATAGTATTCACCTCCTATAATTGCTATTATTCCCTTGGGTGATAGCAGTCATTTTATGCGACTTATATAATTCAAAGTCTATTCATCATAGTATCAATGTAGCCCAAATCATCGTGAAACAAAATTATTTTCAACGACGATTCAATTTGTTTTAGGTGACCAAGATGAAGCAATTACTGGATTTGAACAGATTCTTTGGTGTGGACGTTGGAACAATTGAAACTTTCCAAGGTCGAGAGAAAAGAATTATTATCCTGAGTACTGTAAGGGGCCAATATGATCCTTTGAAATGCGACAACGCCTATGGATTAGGATTTTTGAAGGAACCAGAGGTAGGAAGAATTCAATAAACATTTCCGTTGATAATAATTTTTTAAAGACCTGCGACGGAAAATGATTCCATACTTTCATTGATATTGATTAGTTGTAATAAACCAATTCCGCTTTTGAGCAGTTGATAGATCATGATTTGATTTCCAGAATGAGGATCAATTCTCTCTCATCGACCATTTTGGTATGCATTCTATAAAACGTAAAATGTAAGAGAGCACTACAGTTTACATTATGGTTAGGCAACACAATTATAAAAGCATGTACTGAGTCATATAAATTATATTACAGAGAATCAATGTGGCAATTACTAGGGCCATAAGTAAATTGATAATCATAGGATGTCCAATGGTGTTAGGAACTGATGAGAAATGGAACCAAATAATTCGAACCTGCAGGGCACTGGATACATACCATGGTATAGAACCAGAAAATAGAAACGATGAAGAATATTTACTCTGTTTGGAAAAATTCCAAAAGTTCTCTTTGCTGTCGGAGCAACTAGAAAAACCGTAAGTCCTCGAATTTTTCGAACTCAACTTATATTTTAATTTCCATTGACTCGATTCTCTTCTAATGCAATTGATTCTCTACTCCATCCTACAGTATCTGATTAATATAAGTTTGATGAATTTGATATGTTTGAGAAATTCTGCTTCTGACAACCTCTTCTGATACCTATACGATGGGTGGTTGTCAATTCTTACATATTTATATCAATGACTCAATTCAATGACCTTTGTGTATGAAGGACTACGCCGCGTTGTTGTCTGATAAAAGAATACACCAAACTCAACCCTTTTTAATTATATAGAGTGAAATGTGTCGAATTTTCATGGACTAACGATTGACTTGACTGAAGTGAATGGAGCTTACGTTGTTACTACCTACTCACGTAGAAAACACAACTCCTTCACTTTTTACGACGCTCTTGTTCAAGGGAACAGCGAGTTATCATTTCGTCACGATGTCTGTAATTTTCGAGCCGAAAATGGTCTCAAATGATTGGGTTGAACTCGCCGAAGAAGAATTCGTGATCGAATTCAATTCTGTCCGTCCGTCCGACCATATCCGTTAAGTTTTTTAATGGGTGGAATCAGTTGAATAGTTTGGCATTTAGGCCCATTTGAAATTTTGAGGTTAATTCCTCGATATCTCAAGAAGTAGTGACTATCAAATTGAAACTTCGTGGACAGTTTTGCAATGCTGACGCGCGACTTCGAGCAAAATTCGTGAGGATCCAATTGTTAAAAACTCTTAAAAAAAATTACTTCGAAAATTTTTAAATTTTTGATGAACATTTTCTCCTTCGAAAATATTTATAAGATTCCAATGAAATTTGGCTCCAACCTTAAAGTCAGTATTTAACAACAATGTTCCAAATTTCAATTCGATCCGATACTTACTCTCAGAGATAAAAGGAAAAAAATGTGCCAAATTTCGTTGTTATTTGAAATTTTAACGTTATTCCCGCAATATTTCAAGAAGTGCGAATGCAATCAGATTGAAACTTCGTAATCAGGTGGAGATTATACCAAACCGCAACTAGGTGTAAAATTTCGTGTTGATCTAATAGTTAATACTGTTATGACACAAATTGTTTGATATAAAAAAATGTAAATGCTCATCTCAAAAGAATATATATATATAGTTGGAATTTGAAAAAGGGAGTAAAAGCTCCTGACCTCTCGTCAGTGCCTTTCTAGATTGTTTATAATACAGAGTGGACTGTATTGGATTTCCATGGCCCACCAGCCTAAAACGAATGACTGCAGTTCTTTCAATTTCTTTCATGTTAAAAATAATAAAATATCATAATACAAATTATTTCAATCAACTCATTTTTTTCTAGTTCATCTACATCTTTAAATAACAGGGAAATATTCGATGTTATTGGTTCTGCACCAGCCTCAATAACAGATATTGTCTCATCAGATGGCAGCACACATGGAGAATCCGTTGGTGACCCAATAAGTTCTGAATCGGCAAACTCCTCATTTTTTGAGATTGAGGAGAAAGACCTTGAAGTAATTGAGGGCGTAAGTTCCGATTTCGAATGGGTTGATTCCGATCGGTCAAATTCAGCCCAAAGTGACATGGAATCAGATAAACAAGATTTGCCATTAACTGAAGATAGCGAATGTTGTTCTGGCGAGGATAAACCTAACGTATTCGGTGGTCTTTCTGAAGCTAATAAAGTTGAACTAGAGAACCGTTCAAATTCTGCTGAAAGTGATTTCGTCCAAATTGAATCTGATTCTGAATCTACAAAACAGGATAAACTAAAATTAATTGAAGAAAACGAAGGTTCTTCTGCAGATGCTGAAGCTAACGTATCTGGAATTCATGCTGAAACCAAGGAAGTTGCAGACGGGGTTCGTCCAATTTCGGTTGAAAGTGACTCCGTCCAAACCGGGTCAGATTCTGGTTCTGACAGAGAAGATTTGCAAAAACTGATGAAAGATAACGCCAGTGCTTCAAATAGCGATGGTGAAACGAACAAAGTTGACTATGTCCTGATTGGATCTGATTCATCATCTGACAAACAAAACTTGCCCCTATCACTCAAAAACAACAAATATTGTAGCGTATGTGCTGGAACTTCTGAAAAAAACAGAGAATGTCTTATAGCTCGTGCTGAAAATTGGTTCACTACCTGTATCGAACTAAACAAAGTTGAACCAGAGATCTATTCGGATTCGGATCCGAATGACTACTTTTTCCGCATTCGTTTCGGCGAACAAGGCTCTCGAGAATTCGTTAATAAAAATTATAATCGCTTTTCTGGGTTCTTTGATTATCCCGGAATCAAGAAAATTTTCCTACGATCTGATAATGCCACTGATTCAAATCAAGGTTCTTCTGGAGGTGATCTTGAGTAAACATTGGATTCATATTTTTTTCTGTTCATTTCCACTTGGAAGTTCAATTCCTCACCTCTGCTGGAGCTGAGCACACGATATACACGTTTGACTTCAATTGGTCCTGCACTATACAAGGGGTTAAAAGAGAACAACATGTCGAATAGAGTGAAAGCTAAGTTTGTAATTAACATTTCTACTTAGTGCAAGGCTACATGCTACATAGGTACATATCTATCAAATTGTATGTCTAGCCTCGGTCGATCTTGTGATGTACACGTGCCTAATTTTATAAATAGCATGTTCTGTTTCTATATGTGATAGGTCTCAATTGAAAACTTTAATAAATACCGTACTAAATGATATCTTATTATTATAATGCTTGTTTTTTTACGACTTATCGTGGCATGCGTAAGTAGAGGCTTTCTTCGAGTCAATGTATATATTTGTGATATTATATTTAAATAACTCTATATTATGAGGGGAATCTGAGGGGGAGATTTTTCGAGGATACTGTGTTTGCTTTTGTATGCAGAGCCAGAAGGCATATCTCACAGGTACAAGTTTCGAATCAATTGAAGAAAATGAAGGTTATTTTGGAGATTCTGAAGCTAATATATTCGATTGTACTGAAACTAGGACACGGGGGTTTGCCAAATGTGACTGAAAGTGACTTCTTCAGTATTGGGCCTGATTCTGGTTCTCAAACTGAGGAGTTACCACAAGTGATGAAAGACAACGGAAGATTTTCTGGTGTAGCTCAACCAAGTGCTCTCAAAAGAAAGATTTGCCACAATTAAAAGAAGAAAACTATATATTTTCAACTATAACGTGAACCTTACTGGCTGAATCTTAGCTATAACCTATATATAATATGGGCAGCTCAGAAAAGTTGCATAGAGAGTGGAAGCTAGCTTTGGATATGGCTGCTGATGCTTAGCCGACAGTAAAATTGCTTCCATTTTTCTCAGGAGAAGAGCATGCCAAATGTATCCATTTGTATGATCTGAACAATCCTTGGTTCGAGAATTCGTTTTATAAGGTCCTGAAATAATATACCTATTCTGCCACTATTTAATTGGAGACCTCAAATTAAACCCAACAATATAGATCGAATAACATTGTAAATAACGATAATAGTTCTTCTTAATTACCTTTTATCCAATTAATATAATAAATATTCTGTTTTACATATAAGCGAACCTTTATTTTCTGTTTTAAATCTAAGGAAAAATTGTTTCATCATAATGTTTTTATTTTTCATAAAAAATAAAAAATCCTTCAAGAGAATGTTTCAATTATTTTTTTCCCTACGAAAGTATTCTTGACACCTGTTCAGAAGCAGAGAAACTTTACTATGTGAAGTAAAAAAAAATGTTTGAATCATTTGCCTTGAATGTTCAACTCACGTTATCGCGTAGTATGTAACAACATTTAGGGCCGGTATTATAAAACTTAATGGGAAGTTAACTTTAATTTTAACTGAAAATTAAGCAGCAATTTCCAGTTAAAGTTAGATTTGCAGGGTTATCTTATTAGGTGGTTTGGGTATCAATTATAGTTAAAATTAAAGTTAAATCGTTATTTTCCACAGATTCTCTGTCTTTTCGGCTGACATAAGGGGAATATAACCTCGATTTGTTTGTTATGATATTTTCGGAAACATGTTAGCAAGATATAATTCACTTCATTTTTAAAGGACTTTTAATTCACGATGACGAAGATGACATGAATATTGTTGTACATCCTTGTTGAGAGATATTCACTTCATTTTTGAAGAACTTTTTAACTGACTGACGATGATGGCATGAAAATTGTTGAATATCCTTGTTGAGAAAGGATATTTACAAATCGGCTGAACCATTTGAACTTAAGGGAAGAAACGGAATTCAAAAACCGATTTCGCTTATCTGGATACTCTGCACGCCTGTAATGGAATACATATTCTTAGAAATCGTGCTGTGACGCTAGTGATGCAAATGTGTTGATTACACGCAGAGTTTTTGCAGCTTGTTCTTTCTTGATAGTTGCTGGAGATTTTAGGGGTTTTCACAAATCAACTATACTGGCTGTATTATCAGAAATGTCTCATGGAAAATTGCATACTTATTATCTATTTACATCAAAATGCCTGCTATGAACCTCACTCAAGTAATAATCCAATCTCGAGAGTTCCTCATGGCATATTATTGTGATGAAAATATCAGTTACTCTTTCTGTTCAACTATTATAAGTTGTAGAGGAAAAAAAAATCATTGGCATTTATTCTTTCCGGTGCCTAATATAACAGATAAAAGTTATAAATGCGTAATGAAGCATAATAATTTATACACATTATTTAACTTTTAAGATAAAAGGAAATCATCACGATTGCAATGGATACTTTCCTTATAGTAATGGTCAAGCTGGTAGCTGTACAAATTCTAGATATCAGGGCTCGATAACTCTGAGCCACACAAAACATTACCATATTCTTTAATTGAATGACAATTTTTGCAAATTTAGTGTTGAGATTATTACCACTCCCAGTGTCAGTTGAAAGTACTTGCCCGTTGGTGAAGAGTGAAGTATTTGTAAAAAATTCTGTACCTAATTGGATTTGGACAAATTTTATTGTAATTGTTATATAATTCCTGAATTGAATGTATCTCATTATTGTCAAAGTTTTTCCTCTGAAGCTTTCATTTCCAATATATTCATTAGTGGAAGTAGTTATTTTAGTTAGGTGACCGAATAAATACCCAAACACCCCTTCCATATTGTAAAAAGTATAAGAATTCAAAATTGATCATTGCAACTCTCCCTCAAATCAGTAATTCTATTTTTATGGAAACCACAATCCATAAAGCTCCCTGTACATAGTGCGAATATTTGTCAATAAAGGATTTGTTTATTTCTATCATATTTTGAAACGGAGTATTTTTCCAAAGTCCAGCTTTTCCAACCCAGAAATTGGTGGTTAGATTTATTACAGAATCTCAAACTATTTCATTCTCCTTTTCATAGAAATCATCACAGTATTTCTTGTCTATGATAGAATTGAGACTTTTATAATTCCGACATTTTTGAGCATAACTTTAACTGTCGGTTAAAGTTAAAGTTAACTTCCCATTAAGTTTTATAATACCGGCCCTTAGGGCCGGTATTATAAAACTTAACTGTGAGTTATCTTTAATTTTTACTGAAAATTAAGCAGTAATTTCCAGTTAAAGTTAGATTTGCAGGGTTATCTTTATCTGGTGGTTTGGGTATCAATTAAAGTTAAAGTTAAATCGTTTTTTTCCACAGATTCTCTGTCTTTTCGGCTGACATAAGGGGAATATAACCTCGATTTGTTTGTTGTTATGATATTTTCCGAAACATGTTAGGGCCGGTATTATAAAACTTAACTGAAAGTTATCTTTAACTTTAACTGACAGTTAAACTTTTGCTCAAAAATGTCGGAATTATAAAAGTGTCATTTCTATCATAGACAAGAAATACTGTGATGATTTCTATGAAAAGGAGAAGGAAATAATTTGAGATTCTGTAATAAATCTAACCACCAATTTCTGGGTGGTAAAAGCTGGACTTTGGAAAAATACCACCTTTAAAAATATGATAGGAATAAACAAATTCTTCATTGACAAATATTCGCACTATGAATCAGGGAGCTTAATGGATTATGGTTTCCATAAAAATAGAATTACTGATTTGAGGGAGAGTTGCAATGATCAATTTTGAATTCTTATACTTTTTGCAATATGCAAGGGATGTTCGGGTATTTATTCGGTAACCTAACTAAAAAAACTACTTCCACTAATGAATATATTGGAAATGAAAGCTTAAAATGAAAAACTTTGGCAATAATGAGATACATTCAATTCAGGAATTATTGAACAATTACAATAAAATTTGTCCAAATCCAATTAGGTACAGAATTTTTTTTACAAATACTTCACCAACGGGCAAGTACTTTCAACTGACACTGGGAGTGGTAATAATCTCAACACTAAATTCGCAAAAATTGTCATTCAATTAAAAAATATGGTAATGTTTTGTGTGGCTCCGGGTTATCGAGCCCTGATACCTAGAATTTGTACAGGGCTACCAGTTTGGCCATTATCATAAGAAAAGTATCCATTGCAATTGTGATGTTTTCCTTTCATCTTTAAAGTCAAATAATGTGTATAAATTATTATGCTTCATTACGCCTTTACAACTTTTATCTCTTATATTAGGCACCGAAAAGAATAAATCCAAATGATTTTTTTTTCATTTACATCTTATAATAGTTGAACAGAAAGAGTAACTGATATTTTCATTACAATAATATGCCATGATGAACTCTCGAGATTGGATTCTTACTCGAGTGAGGTTTATAGCAGGCATTTTGATGTAAATAGATAATAATTATGCAATTTTCCATGGGACATTTCTGATAATACAGTCAGTAGAGTTGATTTGTGAAAACCCCTAAAATCTCCAGCAACTATCAAGAACAAGATGCATAAACTCTGCGTGTAGCAATACATTTGCATCACTATCGGTTTTTGAATTCCGTTTCTTCCCATAAGTTCAAATGGTTCAGCACGTAATCGTTTTGTCCAAATGTCTGTTACATTTTGAGCCGAAAAAGGTCTCAAGCACCTAGGTTGGACCATTGAGTATTAAATATACTCAATGGTTAGACTCACTGATGAAAATCTGATTCAATTCTGCCCGGAGCGATTACTTTTGAAAGCAGCCTTGAAGATAGATTTCGTTCAAAATGCGAATGTTAAATTCGATAATGGTCGAAAAACTCGTAACGGTTTCGGACTAATAACTATTTGGAATTTGAGGATATTTTCTCAATATTTCAGGAAGAACTGACACGATTAGATTATAACATCGAAATTGAATGGGGAATACTAGCAAACAACTTCATGCAAAATTTTCAAGTTGATCGGTAGAAAATGGAAAACAAATTATTTCTGGAATTTTGAAAATTTTCGTTCTGAAACTGCTCATTCAGATTTCGATGTAATTCGGCGCAAGGCTAGGGGCCAATATTTATTTATATAGTGTTTCATATTTAGATTCATTTTTGCAGATATTGGAAAATAAATGTAAAGTTTTTTGAAAAATTCGGGGTTATTTCCTGAATATCTCGAGAAGTACTGGCGTGATCAGAATGAAACTTTGTAACAACACATGCAAGAACTTTTCACTCCTAGCAATGCAAAAGCTATGACAATTTAATTCAGTAGACCAGCCTAAGTGATATTCACAGAGGCAATCAAGTTGCCTCTCCGTGAGATTGGTGAAGAAACCAGAAATACATTAAGTATATAATCAATTCTCGAGAATTCCTAAACCGAAATGAAAAACGAACTACACCAAAAAAAACAGCAACAAGAAAATTCGGAATCATACGATTGAACTCCCTATCGTAAGTATAAGTCAGATGCAGTCCACTTTTTCAATTTAAATTTTTTACCATTTCCGCTTTCAAAACTTTAAGATTATTTGGAAGTGACTAAAACACATCAGTCTTCCTCACAATACTACTCTTACTACTGACAGTCCCGAATTTTCTAGACAATTAGATGCTCATTATTTCTGGTTATACTTTTTGAACCTTCAAATTACTCCTTTAGTTCGCCATAATGATGCTTAAGTGACTCAAGTGAGAGAGTGCACGGGCATGTTGCGTACAACTTTAGTTTTATCAATTATATTCATTTTTCATTTTCGTTGATTCTTTAGAATATTTAGACCATTAGGGTAAGACCCTCTCCAAGCTTTAATTCCATAACTTACAATTTAAACGCGCGCGCAAAAACTTCTGGTTTAACGTTAGTGTTTCTCTAGATTTTTTTACTTAGGCCACTGTCAAACAATGTTTATACTATCACAAATAACAAATCAAATACCAGAACATTATACGGCACTGAAAATGTATAAAGAATGAATCAGATCTAACCTCCAGTCATCACAGAATTAGAAAAAATGACAGGAGAACTGTTAAATAAGGGATTTTTTATTTAAGGAAGTCTGTATTTTATTTTAGTTAAAGGTAGGGAGTCCCGTATTTTATTAAAGGCCACCATAAAATATTTTGTGATTACGAATGCGTGAATGTCAAAATAAAGGGAACTTCACTTGAGGCACGCCTGTATTTGGGTTTATTTATGCTTATCCCATCTCCTGTTATTATCAAAGACTACACCCAAGTACTTAGCTGAGTTAAAATAAGTAATTAAGTTTCCATTAATATTGATATATATTTATATTTAGAGATCCCGGAAAGCTGTTGATAGAGTAATTACCAAACGGCATGCAAACTGATGATTTCCCTACCTTTAATGACAGTTTGTTTGAAAACAACCAATCACTAATATCTTTTGAGTGGATAGTTATTATTATGACCCTTTGAATGCGAATACGCATTTGGACGTGGATTTATGAAGGAGGTGAAACGAATTTAATTTACATGTTTATTGAAAATTATTTTTGAATTATGGACTGACATGAATGATTTCGTAAACAATATACATACAAGGAGTATTTATAATTCGTTGAAATATACATGAAATGAACACACCGTTGTGCAGTTTATTGATTTTCTCAATTATCACTACATCCATATCATTCACTTGGGTTTCAAATTGTACTAATGGTTCAGGAAAAAACTAATAATATAATGAAATCACAGGAAGTACATTGTAGCATTTAAAAGCACCATAAGTAAACTGGTAATCAGAATATGTCCATTAGTGCTAGGAACTGATGCTAAATGGATCCAAATCAGGGCTGGGCAGTATTTTAATTACTTGTTATTGAAATACGTATCTGAAATACAAATACGTATTTCGTATTTGTATTTCAATTACTTCTTGAAAATGTATTTTGTAATTGGTATTTCAAATACCTGACGCTGAAGTGTTTTGTATTTCGATACTTTTGTCTTCGAAATACTTTCGAACAAATACATTCAGCGCTGAGAGCTCTACAGAAAATACTCCCTGAATCTCCCTTCAGATGGCGCGACGTTCATCTGCTTCATCTAGTTCATTTGCTAGCAATCATATTTTCAGCAAATGGAAAGGAAGAAAAGGTCCTGCGCAATGGTCATTTCATCATGGAGTTATAGTGAGTCAACTTCTAAAAACGATAAGAGCAAAGAGCTTACCATCCTTGAACACTATCCTAACACAAAAAATGTGTTCATACAATATAACACAAGTTTCTGCCCATCAGGACCTGTAGAAAGATTGTTTTCTTTAGCAGGTTGTATTCAATCCCCAACAGAGGCTGTTTGTCTCATACTACATTTAAAAATCTTGTGTTTCTGAGAGGAAATTCTTTATTTAGCGATAAAATAGCTGAGCTGAATTACTTGTACTTTTTTCACATTTTACGTAACACCTGAATGTATTTTGTAATTTGTATTTCAAATAAAAATAGTTGAAATACTTTATTTTGTATTTTATATTTCAAATACCCGACTTGCAAGTCTTTTGTATTTTGTATTTCAAATACCTGCAAGAAAGTATTTTGTAATTTGTATTTCAATTAAGCCAAGCATGTATTTTGCCCAGCCCTGATCAAAATGATGACCGATTCTCATTATATTTTCTCAAACGTTCCCATATCCTGCCCGTTTTCTCTACATAAAATATTATGAGGTGTAAATTTATGGATATATGTATATGCGAACCTTCCTTTCCCTTTGAGGTTCCGTTTTCTTAATATTTGCACAAATAATTTCTGTGCAGCGCATATGGGAGAGACATGGGAAGGTTGTGGAACGTACAAGAATCATTATTAACATAAATGCGGATTTGTATGGACCTTAACACATACCATGGTGTAGCAGAAAGCAGACAAAATTAAGAACTTCAATTCTGTTTGAAGTTTGAATTGAAATATTTCCCTTTCGTCATTTTTCAGGTATTTTCTGGGGTTCCCCTCCCAAATATCTGAAACATAACTATAAAATTGAATGAATTGTTTTTTATGGAAAACGCCCTTGCGGGTTGTAGGAAAGAACATTTTGCCAAGGGCAGTTTCTTGGATATAAGATTGCCTAATGAAAAATACAGGAATAATGTAAACGATAAACAGAGAGAACTGTGACGTTTCAGAGTAATTTTACTCATTGTTCTGTAGAAAATGAAAACTATTTGGCTGAATTCATTTAAAAAGAAGTAGAATTGAAAAACTCTCAAACCAACGGAATTCGTGTTGCTGTGATTCCGTCAGTGGTGGTTGTTCAATAAAAAATATATTGTCGTACGATACAATTAATTGTTTTTAAAATAATTAATATTTTATTAAGAAACAGCAGCCTTAAGTTAATATTCTAACAAAAACCACAAACATCAATTCTTTTTAACGATCCATCAATCCGCCCCCAACAGAATATGTCTCCTTTTACCGTGGGAATATCGAACATGTATCTTGGGCGCGTGAAATTTGCGGCCGCCCGGCCAGGCTGGATGAAAACCTCATATAGAAAACAAACAACCACAGCGAATGCTGTCGAATGACCCCGATCAACTCCGAACTATATGCTGTTCGTTGGGTCGACGAACGTTTTTTGCGTATTTACGTGTTTATTATTTTATCGAGTTGATATTATAGACTTTACCTTGTTGGTATTTTCTTTGTGTGTTATGATTCATAATGAATTCAGACATCAATATTCTTGAACTAAATTTTGATTGGCTGGATATAAGCTGCAATTAGCCGATTAATTAAAAATTAAGAAACTGGGCCGCCCCTTGCCAGTTATAAAATTATCACAAACTTGTGAACGAAAAGTCGCAAACAGATCTTTTCGCGACGTTTTCCAATAGACATTTACAAAAAAATAGCTGGATATCTGAGTGTGAAATAAACACTTGTTATGTTGTTTTCCATGTTTTTTATTCTCTAATGTTGACTCAAGAATGGATGCCAACTGGGCAAGAAATGCAATCAGTCAGTACCACCATCTTCCAGAAAAAATGAGGAAACATGAATCGTCTCGTGACCACATCGATTCTTGCACTACCTTTTCCTTACTTGGTAAGGTAAATTTTATGTCCCAGGTAAACTATGCATACAGTGAAAGCATTATTTCACATAATAATAAGGTCGAAAAAAGACACATTAAAAAAAATCATCTATAACGTGAAATTTTGTAGCACTATTTATTTGGCCCTTAGACGTCACGATGAATGGAATATTTAAACAGTTAATTAACCTTACTGCAGTGCTTGACAAAAATTAAAATTTTGTCCTGAGAACAATGTTCTGTGCTGTCCTTCTCTTTTTTGAAAGATACAAATATGTTAAAAATAAGTCTTTAGGTACACCCGAAAAATTTTTTAACGCCGGCGTCTAGCTTTTCTCCTACCCATGCCGCTCAATCACAATATTTACTACTTGCGCCCCCCGACCTCATACATCACGACACGCCACTGTAAAAATATCAATTTGACAAAACTCTCAAAACGAAAAATCTGAAGAAAATAATTCTAAAAATGTTCTCGTTAGTCTGATGAAAGAGTCAGATTTGTACTCTGAAACGTCACAATTCGCTTTGTTTATCGTTTACATTATTCCTGTTATGTTCATTAGGCAATATGTTTTTCAAGAAATTGCCCTCGATGAAGAGTTCTATCCTGCAATCCGCAAGAGTGTTTTTCATAAAAACAATTTTATTTCATTATTAATAGTTCTGTTTCAGATATTGGGAGTGAAAACCCAAAAAAACCTAAATATTATGGAAAATCCTCCCAAAATAATCTTCAATCGATATTTCCCTTTCGGCCAAGGAAAAAGAAAAAGCCTCGATTTTTTTCAATCTGAATTCATATTTTTGTTTTGAATGCTCTACATGTTTACTTCCATTTGACTATATTTGGGTAATACAAATTCAAAACTTTCAACATATTTTGGAACCTTGATTCCATTTCTTGTTCTCATTATTTGCATTGAATTTCAACTTCATTCAAAATTCATAAATTCCATGAATATTCTGTGGAATACTCTTTTGCAACATACTCTCAATTTTATTCGTTGAATACTCTAAATACCGAATTTATTTATGAATTCGTGATTTAATGACTATGCCTGAACTGGTTTGTATTTTGTATTTTCGACAATACCCCAAGAAATACTATTTGAGATTTCAATGGTATCGATTCCATCATGATGTACCATAATCAGGCGTTAAAATTATTGATGATGATGAAGAATAATGGACTTGATATGCTTTCCTGAAAAACTCAGCAATATTTAATTTTCTCTTCGGACTTTCAGTGATTCCTGCTATATTTAATGGAACTTCTTAGAGATTATATTTTGATTGTTTGAATCAGTTTACTATTTCAAAGGCAATCTTCACCTTCAAATAAAATATTCGACGCTATTGCTCCTGCAGGAGTATTCTTTTAGATCTTAACAAATGAAATCTTATATGGAGAACAATCAACAGAGCTGTTGTCCATTTCATCAATGAACAACCAGCTGATTCTTCTCAAAAAATCATGTTTTCCGATGAGGCCCAGTTCCAACTTGGTGGCTTTGTTAATAAACGAAATTGTCGTATCTGGGGTGGGGAAAATCCACGAATTATTCACGATAAATCTATGCATTATAAACGAGTCACTGTTTGGTGTGCATTATGGTCAGGTGATGTAATTGGACCTTACTTCATTGAAAATGCTGCTGGTGAAGCTGTAACTGTCAATGGTGATCGTTACCGTCGGATGATAATTGAATTTTGTGGCCTGAATTAATGAATATTGGTCTAGAGAACATTTGGTTTCAACAGGATGGCGCTACACCTCACTTTGCAAATGAAAAAATTGATTTATTGAGACAAAACTTTCCTGGACGAATAATCTCCAGAAACGGTGATGCCAATTGCCCACCAAGATCATGTGATTTGATACCGATGGACTATTTTCTCTGGGATGACGTGAAAAGCCAGGTCTATAAGAATAATCCATAATCGATTACTGAACTAAAGGTTGAAATTATTCGTATCATTAGTGAGATAAAAGTTGAGTTCCAATATTCCCAATTAGTGCCAGTAAAATCGACTGTCAAAATTTACTGACAAGTACTGGCCAGGAATATCAGAACTCAAATAGAGCCTCAATAGACGCTTTCGGCCCAAGTTGCCAACCCACAATTTTCTTCACAAATTTACTATCACTGGGGAACGGGAATTTCAGGACAAATTCGACATAATAAGGTTCGTGTTATTATAAATATCCGTAAAAGATGCCTCGGCTACTCAAACAAGATAATTCCTTCCAAATATAGGTTTTTGTTAGTCTGAAATCTGAGTTGGGATTCCTGATTTCATGTTAATCGTGTCAAGTTTATAAAGTATATGTTCCGCAAATCAACTTGGTTATTTCGGTTGCCGGTTTTCCGTTCTGTAAATATGAAATATTCGGTTGGTTTCGTAAAAAAAGATTAATTACGGAAATTGATTGATGAAAAAGCTATCTTTCTGTCACCAGAACATAGACATATTAAGACTATGCACCAGAATGACAATCGATGTTTTATGGTAACATATCCACAGCATAGAACAATCTATATTTACCTTATGATCCATAGACCGTACCTAGTAAATTTTCCATTGTTGATTGTTGTCTCTTTTATGGTCTATGGATCATAAAGTAAATAAAGATTGTTCTATGCTATGGATATGTTACCATAGAACATTGACTGTCGTTCTGGTGACAGAAAGAACGTTTTTTCATCAATCAAATTCCGTAATTACCCTTTTTTCCAGGAACCAACCGAATATTTCATACTTACGAAATGGAAAACCAGCAACAGAAATAACCAAGTTGATTTGCGGAACATATCCTATATAAATTTGACACTATTAACATGAAATCAGGAATCCCAACTTAAATTTCAGCCAATCAGAGATGATCTCAACAAAACCCTATATGTATTTGGAGGAAATTATATTGTTTGAGGAGCCGAGGCGTCTTTTACGGATATTTATAAATAACGTGAACCTTATCATGTCGAATTTGTTCTGGAATTCCCTTTCTCCAGTGATAGTAAATTTGTGAAGAAAATTGTGGGTTGGCAACTGGGGCCGAAGTCGTCTATTATGTCAGAATGTCAAAAAAAAATTCACAAAAGAGTGGACGTTTGTAGAGCTGCGGGAGGAGGCCATTTGACAGATATTATTTTTCTTATATACATGTCATAACTGATACTTCAATTACCAATAAAATGTTTTTGAAAATGCAAATTATGCGTTTTATTGATCGTTAAGAAAAACGCGCAATTGAAGCCATTATGTTCGCGAGTCTTGTTAAAACTAAAAAAGTTGTCATAAAGAATCGTTCTACATCTGAAAGCGATCACATGCCAATCTTATGTGATTACGTATCTGACAAACTTGATTCACTTCAATTGACGAAGATTTTTCTGGTGAAGTGTATTCGATACTGTATCCGAAACTAATAGAAGTGATTGAGAGAATCACTCGAATTCAGGTTAAAGTGTCTGTCCGTCTTGGATCCGTTTCTGGGTATTATTATTGCACAAGATTGTTGTGGTGCATGTGGAGATATTTGCGATTGGAACAGCTCAAATTCTGCTCAAATGCGAATTGGATCTGACTCTGCATCCGGCAAACAAGACTTGCCATGATTAATCGGAGAAAGCAAAAGGTTTCCTGAGTGCATTCAACGCCAATGTATTCAGGAAAAGTCAGGCAATGAATTTTTTGCAGTCAAACATTATTGGCTGAGCATTCATGAAAAACTTAAAAACTGGAACAGTCTGTAGATGACATAATAACTGATACAGTTCGGATGTCACCACCATAAGTAAAAAGTTTCTGAGAAAGTATGGATTCAACAATGAACCCAGTTGTATTACTCTACAATATAACAAAAAATCAAAGGGTGCTAGCTCAAGGGTTTAGGAAGAAGGCTATATAGTTTTCGTTTTCACTTGCCTTTCGAAGCGAGAGTGCTATAATTGATGTGATTTTGAAAATAATTAACTATACAATATATTCACATTAATAATTCACATAAATGTATGGGAGAATCATAGACAAGAAGAATAAACGCTTTAATATTTCTGTACACTACGAAGAGGTTCAAGTTGTTCCTTCATAATTTGGTCAGAATTTTCGTTAGTATTACGAATTATCTGCTTTCTTCCCAAGAAATTCGAGAAGCAGTTATCACCTATTCCGAATTTCTCCCCCTCATCTAACGTTGAAGGCATGTCCGTCCCAAGCGTTTCTGGTAGGAACATACTCAGATATCCCGAGAAGATTGCTATAATTCCGAATATAATGCAGGGAATTTTGGGATCTAAACTATCCAGTAGAATGATGAGAGGGGATATCGATCCGGATACTCTGGCACACATACTCGCGAAGCCGATCGCAGAGTTCCTGCTCATGGTCGGGAAGAGTTCAGCAGTATAAACGAATACCACAGAATAGGAACAAGTTATCAAAAATTTACCTATGTATATCAAAGTTGTTGAGGCTACGCTACCAACTGATAAACTGACCGCTAAAATACAGCAGAAACCACTTAAACTCATGTTGAAAGATGTCATTGGTCTTCTACCCAATTTGTCTGTCAAAAGTAAAACTACAATAAGTCCAGGAATTTCTATCAGACCTATGAAGAATATTGATAGGAAAGGGTTTCCTTTCATACTTCCGGTATTCATAGATAATCCAAAATAAAGTAGAGCGTTGGCGAACCAACATAAACCTACGTTAAGTATTCTTTTTCTCAAATTGGGCGTTTTGAACAGTGCCAGCAAACTAGAATTGTTTTCCGGATTCTTTTCAACTGGTTTTGAAGGAATCAGATTTTCTATATCAAGCTTTGTACTACTTCCATTGAAGAGTAAAGCTTTCTGTATTATTTCTAGACTTTCTCGGTAGCGTCCACTGGCCCACAGCCATCGAGGCGATTCATCCATGAGCCACCAATGAGCTACCATAGTTAAGCCGTGCAAACCGTAGATGATTTGCAGTAATTGTCTGTCTTTAATTATCCATCCCCAGAAGGCTACTAACATGATTCCGAGGGAAAAGAAACCTTGGTATCCTACTCCAATTGCTGGTCGTTGACTTGCACCAAGTAATTCCATCGTCATAACGAAACCTGAAATCAAATTACATATACAAAATACTTCAAAGCTCAGAATTTTCTTCGATTTGATTAATTGAACATTTTTCGTTAAATTATTTTCATTCTTGTTGTCCGATTCGGCCGAAGTGAAGCTACAAAATTTCTTGTCGAGACTTGCTCAGTTTTATTGTCGACTCCATTAGCAACATTCAGATTGTACTGTTGCTGAAAATAATATCTGAAAAACTTAGTTATATTTGGAAATATCATTCGTTATGCGATGCTAATGAATATGCACAGTTCGAAAGATATGGCGGTGATATTTGGAAAAGTTAAAAAAGCCATCAATGGGGGTTTTTCCTTTAAACGAAAATGCAGTTATTTTCATGAAAAACCTTCAGAACATCACATTTCAAACATATAATTTCAATATTATATTTTTTTAGAAAATGTTTGATCACCTAAAGCTGAAAAAAAAATGGGATTTGCATTTAAAGGAATTTGTCATGAGTGCACGATATGGCAACGTCGAATTCAGCTTTCTCGGAAAGAAAAGGACGCCAAATGTGTTACTTTGCTTAGGAAAACAGAGATAGCTATACTTCGATCTGGTTAGAGTAGAAGACAACGACCAAGGAATAAAAAAAGAGGAGCACCGACTGTCATACTGTCATATTACTGACAAATCGCAAACGGAAATTGTTTGGTTATATTGACAAAGAACACGTGTGTACCACAGAATAGGGATAAATATTTCATTATTCTATAGCAGAAAAAGTTCAAAAAGCACTGCCGTGAAGGCAGCAACTTTTGCGCGCATGTTCAATGTAGATGACCGCTTCAGCAACGAATTTGAACGTGCGCGCGTACCAAATTTCAGTTCGATACGATCATAAGTTCTGGAGATATCGGGAAAAAATATGTCAAATTTCGAGGTTTTCTTCTCGATATCGTTGATTTTTTCGGTATTACTCGAGAAATACTGATTCAGTCCTGATTAAACTTCACAGCTAGTTTTAAGATGCTAAAAGACAACTTTATGCAAAATTTCGTGATAATCGTGTTATTAGAACAATTTGAAAAAAAAAATTTATATGATTTTCTCATCATATCATCCTCATTAAATTCTGTATGAAACTTCGAACTGTTATTTTCGATGAAGTACTGAATTTCAATTCGATCTGATTGAGCGGATTTTACCCATTCACGAATTCGACCTTCGTAATTAAGCCCCAAACCTACTCTACAAATATCGAGTTTCTAAGTCCTTTCTTCCGGAAGTTATTGTGTTTACGGTCAGCCTAACGGCCGACTGCGTAAACACAATAACTTCCGAAAGAAACAACTTAGAAACTCGATATTTGTAGAGAAGGTTTGGACCTTAATTACGAAGGCCGAATTCGTGAATGGGTAAAATCCACCCAATGATTCCGTAGATATACCCAATCAAAATTTTATTTTTCCAATATTTCCAAAAATACAGACCAGATCGAATTGAAATCCAGTACTTCATCGAAAATAACAGTTCGAAGTTTCATACAGAATTTAATGAGGATGATATGATGAAAAAATCATATAAATTTTTTTTTTCAAATTGTTCTAATGACCCGATTATCACGAAATTTTGCACAAAGTTGTCTTTCAGCATCTTACAACTAGCTGTGAAGTTTAATCAGGACTGAATCAGTATTTCTCGAGTAATACCAAAAAAATCAACGATATCGAGAAGAAAACCTCGAAATTTGACATATTTTTTCCCGATATCTCCAAAACTTAAGATCGTATCGAGCTGAAATTTAGTAAACTGCTGTGAAATTAGAAGGTCAAAGTGTGAGTATAATTTTTTTTGGATATGATGAATGGTTTCCGAAAAAAAAATTTTTTTGTAAAAAAATTTCGAAAAAAATTTTTTTTAAAATTTATTGACAATATGATCTTGACGAAATTTGGCTCAAAGTTGCGCGTCGTTATACTACACCAAACTGCCAAGTTTGAATCCAATCGCTCAAGTAGTTTCTGAAATAAAAAATAAATAACTTCAAAACTTCAAATGCCTATTACTCCGAAACTATTCGATCGATTTGGCCCATTAACGAACTTAACCGCGGCATTCCAATGCGCGACCTACCCTGAAAGTTTCAAGTCGCTAGCTCACTTCGTTCGACAGTTATCGTGTCTACGGCCGGCCGGCCGGCTGGCCGGACAGAATCGATTTTGACACCGGATTCGTCATCAGTGAGTCCAACCTAGTCGATTGAGACCATTTTCGGCTCAATCATCCAAAATTACAGACATTTGATCAAAACGATAGCACGCTGTTCCCCTAGAACATGCGCGCAAAAAGCAATTCTACTTACTAAACAACGGTGTCACTTCGTGCATGCATGACAAATCCCAAACCCCAAATTTGAAACCTGATTTTGAATACTTTCTGAAGGTAATTTGGGAAAATGATGAATCAAACCCATAATGATTATGTTCAAATTTGCATTTGCAGTAATAACCCAAATTCAGGAAAAACCCCATTGTTAGTGGCCTAGAGATTATATTCGATTATGTTTAAGAGTTTATCTTAATTTTTTGTGCAATTTTTAAGTCATTATTAAAGAAGTTCATCTTATCATATGTTTGATAGATAAAATATATATTTAGTAACAATGGTGTTTCTTTTTAACGCGCTTGTTCTTGGGAACAACGCGTTATCGTTTCGTCACAAGGTCTTAAACGATTAGGTTCGACTTCCTGGAGATCCTTTGGTTGAATTAGATTCTGTCCGTCCGCCCACCGTGTATGATCTAATTTTTGAAAGAAATAACCTAGGGACTTATAATTTTCAGGATAGGTTTGGGTCTTAAACACCTCTCTCAAGATCGCTAGGGGTAGAAAGCGGCCCAACAGTAATTGACGTTATTTTTCCAATATCTCACAACTGAGTGCAAATCTTCGTAAGGATCCAGTCGTTAGAAAGTTTAAAAAATGTTGTTTATTCGAAAATTTCAGAATTTTCGTTAAAAAACTTTTTTTCTCGATAAATATCGATCGGATTCCTACTAAATCTGGCACAGACTTTGAGGTCAGTATTCAACAATAGTTTTCTGAATTTTCAATCTGATCCGTTATTTACTTTCGAAGATATTCCGCAGGAACCTTCAAGCTGTAATTTTTTTCATTGAATTTTAATTCGATATGATCTGTATTTTTGAAAACATTGGGACACTTAAATTCCGAATGGGAACCTCTGTCTACAGAATCATTGGGCGAATTTTACCTACTCATGAATTCGACCTTCGTAATTGAACCGTAATTAAACATAATGCAAGTATCATGTCTCGAAGTAGATTCTCAAGGAAGATTTTGTTCAATATAGGTGGTAAGACCGATCATAAACACAGCAACTTCCGAAAGAAACGACTCAGAGACTCGATATTTGTAGAGAGTAAGTCTTATATTTAACACGTAGGTCGTATAAGTGAATGGGTAGAATTCAAAATAGAATTTTTTTATACATATGTCCAGAAATCCGAATTGGATGGAATTGAATCGAATTTCGTGAGGACCTTACGGAGGCCAAAATTGAATAGAAATATGAATTCATCAAAAAAATTCAAATTCTGAAAAAACTGAGAATCGAACTCACTCCATTATCGGACAGTAGGGTTACGTTACACCCAGAGTATAAATTGGATTCAGTCTGATCATATTGTCCGTTTCCAAGCAACGGTAGTTCATCGAGTTTCACCCCAATGTCCAAATGCTGAGAGAGTGCGATTCTCACCAAAGTTTCTTTGAAAAAAAATTTTTTTGTTGATGAATTCATATGTCTATTCAGCTCACCCTGTAGGCCAATCAGCACAATTGTGGCCTCTGTAAGGCCACCAGTTTTTTACGTGAAATAATTTGGGTACTCCGAATGGAATCTTTGAAAGGCTACAAAATGTAAATCAATGAATATATTTTATTTGTTTTTAAATCAATGCTTTATGAAATCTTAGTTAAATTCTGCATAATAAATATTCAACTCAAAAGATATGAAGTTTTTTAAATACCTATTAATGAAAATATTTCTGGGAAATGTTTATGTTTATCATGATTGAAATATGAATTATTTTTGTCTGTTCATGTAATCATACGAATTTGCCAGAAGAATAATAACTCAGTCGAATTAATTGTACGTACCGTATCAATTATTTTCTTTAAGTGTTTCGGATTTGAGACTCTGGAAGACTTCTTTTCCATGAACTGAATAATGAAATGATGAAAACCTTCTGTAATGAATATCCGAAAATATTGAGTGTAAATATTTAGAGATGATGGAGAACCTTGATATTTTTCTGCCATACTTTGAACCAACTTGAACCATCAAAAAGAAGCTCTTATATATAAAATGTCGGTAGCTTCCGTGAATATTTTAGTTTTATCTGGTAGATTTCCCGATGCCGGCAATTTTGCATTGTGAATTATCTATAATTATTAGGTAATTTGAACGAACAATCAGCCGTTCTTGCCAGTTTTAACTGGAAATTATGGATAATTACCAGTCTGGTATTATTTGCAGAAAGTTTGAAAATTTTAAAATTTTTCCAACTTGTTCCTATACTAATGAAAGCAGATTTTATGGTCATTTTCAATAAAAAAATTGAAAAGATTAAGTAACGTTCAGACAGATATAAAAGCTAATCACTGGCGTATCTAACCTCAGTTTTCAGGGGGGACCGTGGCCTCTGGTATATATATATGTATATATTGGCAATATATATAGATGTATATATATTTTAATGCTGTGCAACCTGAAAAATACGCTATGATAGTGCTTGAAAAATCTTAATATTACAATATACCGGGTGTCCCACGAATACCGTTCGTTAGAATATTTTTGGAAAGCAATTGAAATTCACGTTTGCAATTTCGGACTCGAGCTTTGACTAGAGAGATGACTACATGTAAATTTTTTGGGATTCGTGAGACTTCCGGTTTCACTTTCGTTTTTCAAATAGAGGAAGGCCCAAATTTTATAATGAAAATAGATTCCTTACTGAATTATGACTTGTTTCAATATCAAATGTTTGAATTTTCGATAGAAATTTCTTCCTTAACGTGAAATTTCCAAAAAAAAATGAAAATGGCGCTCTGCTGAAACATGATATCTTCAAGGTTTTCATTGAAAAAATGTCGTTTTCAGGATTCCGCGGGAAGTAACAATAATGCTTCTTTCACAATAGTCAGAATTGAAAATCATGAAAGAGGAGCTGTTGAAGTTGGTTTGTGACCTCCTGTATCATGATTTTCAATTCTGACTATAGTGAAAGAAGCACTATTGTGAAAGAAGCACTATAGTTACTTTCCGCGGAATTCTGAAAACGTCATTCTTTCAATGAAAAACCTTTAAGATATCCATGTTTAAGCAGAGCACCATTTTCAATTTTTTTTTCGCAATTTAACGTAAAAAAAGAAATTTCTATCCGAAATTCAAAAATTTGACATTGAAAGGAATCTATTTTCATTATAAAATTTGGGGCTTTTCATTTGAAAAACGTAAGTTGGTGTCACTTCCGATGAAACCGGAAATCTCACGAATCCCAAAAAATTTACAGGGAGTCATCTCTCTAGTCAAAGCTCAAGTCCGAAATTGCAAACGTGAATTACAATTTCTTCCCAAAAATATTTTAACGAACGGTATTCGTGGGACACCCGGTATATGATGAATATGCGATACATATTGCAATCACTTATTATAATTATCTACAATCAATTTTTCTACGCTGTTGACTGAAACAATCTACAACACTTCCACATCAACATCCTTTTCAATCAACAATAAAGCCAAATCTGAATGTCTGTTTTGATTCATAGTCGTTCTCATCCAATTAAGATTCTCCTCCTGGCAGAAAAAGACCTCTCGCATGTCGCACTTGAAATGGGCAAAATAGCTGGTAGTAGTTTTGGGGGGGCCAGAGGTACATCAGGGTGGCCTGGCCCCTCTCTAAATACGCCAGTGAAGCTAATGAAAATTCTGTAATGGTCCATGAGTATGAGGACATTTCGAAAATTTCTCTCATTTACCTGCATTGTGTGCTCCAGCGCAAGAGACTATGCCCATAATGAACCTGGTCCCTAGGAAAACGTAATAATTCGTAGTAAATGATACACCGACTCCTAGAAAAATAGACAGAAGTGCAGTCCAGCAGTAGACAGGCTTTCTTCCGACTCTATCTGCCAAGTTTCCTAAGATAATATCCCCGCAGAACACTCCGAACATAAGTACTGTCTGGGAAAATGCACCCATCCACCTTCTATCACAGACTAAATTCCACTCTATGGCTCTTGATGAGGAATAGTATGTGTTATTGTAAACCCAAGAGTTGCATTTCACAGAATGGTTGGTGTTCAAGTAGTATAGAGAGCATGAGTCAGTTTGATTTTCTGCCTTCAGAGGGATATAGTTTATCAAAGTTGTAAAGTTTAGGTCTGCTATTGTCCCATTGACATCTACGTTAGGAATCTCACACCTGAAAATATTTGATATTTAAAAAGAGTAGAAGAGCATTGAAGTAAAAAGGTGAGTGTTAAGATCACTGAACTAATAACTGGGTTATCAGTTCAGTGGTTAAGATGCACTTTTGTTACGCCAATTTTGTGTACATCTCGCGAAATTCATTCCTCCACTGTAGATAGCGCTGTTTGGACAGGTCGTAAAGACAATTATAATTTTGATGTAATATTCTGAATGATTGAACGTTCACTGTTTCACCTCGATCATTTTCTAGTTCTCATTCAATTTGAGATAGTATAATTATCGATTTCTGCTTCTTATATTTCAATCGAATTTATCGGCAAAGTTTCATAATGATCGGATTTTTGGAGTTTTTCCGGAAATACCTACGATACCGAGAAAGGAACAATGAAAACTGACATATTTTTGCCCAATATATCTGAGAATGAAATCGGATCAAACTGAAGTTCGACACACTGTTGTGAAATATCGACTTCAAGAGCTGTCCAAAATTTCATTGAATTCGTTTTTTTCACAGAAGCTGGCGCTATTGGGAAATTACAACTACAGTGACTATATTACCATGGTACCATGGTAATATATTACCATGGTAATATAGTCACTGTAATTACGACCGGTTGTCAGGGCAAAAGTCTGTCAGAACTGTATATAGACATCAGACAATTGTTGCGTTCCGATATTCGCAAACAGTACTAGCCAGTATCAGTAATTTCGAAACGCTTCGTACTGATACGAAGAATTACCAAAGCAGTGCCAGTAAAATCGACTGTCAAAATTTACTGAGAAGTACTGGCCAGGAATATCGGAACTCGACTAATATATTAGGTAGAAAATATCTGGATGAATGAATATCTACCATTATTAATATGTTTCGTATAACTTTCAGTGGAATATATTCCAAGAACTCAATATACATCGTAATTTTTGGCGAATATACTACCATTCGATGTTTTCCTATATTATAGTAAGATAGATAGATAGAGGCGTGAAATTAATAGATAAGAAATGTGAAATTATTTTACAGAATCTACTCATACATCGATATCATTTGATAGCTCTTTCAAATATATCCACATTTCGCCAATTTGTGCACATATACAAAGGAAAGTGGTAAAGTGGTGGGAAGTTTATGGAAGTCGATACAGAACTATATAGCATCATCCTTACTTCAAGTCAGACTGAGACCTATCAAGGGTTCGAGTTTCACAAAGAATAAAAACTTATTAAATAGGCGATATTATTGAAGTGTATTTAAGTTCTTTCCCATTTAAATTCATGGGATTTCCAATTGGAAAACAGGTGGTTTATTCAATGGTTGATTTCATTTCATCTGATTTGAAAACTGAGAGTTTCTAGAGACACTTTATAGAAGCGTATGTCAGTAAATTTCAATTAATGTATATTCAATAAAGAATATAATAAATAATTAATTGGGGGTTGATAACTCGATCCTCGATTAGTGAAAATGCTTGGAAGACAATTATGAAAATAATGCTTCTGAGTATCATGAGGTTTATAACTTCTATAAATGAGATTCTCACTTCATTTCAATATGTAAAGATACCAAATATGGCCTACGAAGGTCAGATCGATTTTCTCCTACATAAGACCATATTTTTTCGTGTAACTGATAGACACGCATCAGATCATTCAAATTCTAATATAAGCATTGAAACCCAGAGGTAATGGGCAGAATGCATATAATTAGTTTTACCGGCTTAAACCAATTATTGGACTCTTACTTATATACAATTAAGATAGCCTACAGTAAACGAACAAACGCTGAAACACTGGCCTAGGAATACCTCTGATAATTCAGAAGATTATTATGAAGATACTAGAGATACCATCGTGTGAATCCATCACGTACTAATCACCACATTGAGCTTCAGGCCATATTTGAGCACTCAAAACGATTGAATTCTCAAAGGTATGAGATACCTTAGAATAGAATAGCTAAGTATTGCAGTTTTATGAATTGAACAATGTATTAATTAAACAAATGGTTACTTATTATGGTATTTATTCATTTCAATTATATATCCCTCTTTCATCGCTTGAAGTGTTTCACGTTGAACATTCTGGTGGACATTAGATTTCTATCATTCAACTGTTTCACGTACGTTAATTACAATTAAAGAATAGATGAATACCTATAGTACCTTAAGATAGTTTTGGTTATGCGCGAATGTTCTAGGGAACAGTTTTGCACGAATGCCTGTAATTTTTTATTCAACTCCGAAAATGTCCTTAAATGAATGGTCGATTGGCCCAGTGATCCGGGGGAATTGGTGAAATCTACCCAATGATTCCGGAGATATATCCAGTTGAAATTTTATTTTGCCAACATTAAAAAAAAAGATCCGACCGCAATGAATAATTCCAGTAGGTACCTCGTGGAAAAATGATGACGTGAATGTTCTTGCAGAATTTCAGTTTTCATATTCATTACTTAACTCCTTCAGACCTGATTTTTCAGGATCAATCGAAAAAAACTTTTCTGGGCTTCATCTTTCTCAAATTGCTTCTTTGTGTTCATAGTCTAAATTCAGGTGAGTTTCTCAATTTTTCATAGAAAAAACAACATTAGTTCACAATTCTGCTGAACGCAGGTATGCCTTTATTGATGAGGTTGAAGAACACAAGTGCAATTTCAGAAACCTAGCAACAAGAATTATAAGACATTTATAAAAAATAAACAGAATTCTGCTTGAAAAAAACCAATATAATTTCACAAAAAAGAAATTGATAATTGCTGAGAAATCATCAACTGCAATGACATTTCAAAAAGCAATTTTTCTCTTTCTTCAAACACAAGTGGACTTGACACTTCGTACAAAAAAATGTTTTTTTTTCCCACAACGCTCTATTTTGCAGCGCTTACCCTCTTTTTCGCCATCAAGGTCAGGTATGTGATCCACTAGATCTTTTCTCACCTCGCGAATAGGTCTTGATTCCTCAGTCCTTCATCTCTTTGGGATGTTTTTTATGTCCTCACTAGTTCTTGGTCGTCCTCTTTTTCTGCTGACAGTTTCACCTTGTTTCACAAGAGCTTCAGCAATTCCCAGTCGAAAGCGTAGCAAATTGAGTTCTTCTTTTTTTTGGTAAATTATTTAGTTCACATTCTTTTCTATACTCTAGCGAACTGTTCACTACGGCAAAATCTATAGCGTGAAAAATCATGCGAAGTGTCCACTTATTACTTCTTATATAAATTCTATAGAGACTCATCAGCTGATCAAGAAGATCAACTCCTCCCATGGCATGATTATAAAGCTACTAGATTTCGGGCCTATGTATTTTCAAAAATATTCTTCTCGAATTCATCCCAGCTTTCTACTTTATCTACTATTCCTGATCCTACAAAATTTGATGCCAATGCTACACTGCGGTTGTAGATCTACTTTATGGCGAATACATTTTTGTCTGCACCCATCAGTTCATTATATCCTCTGCGACCCTTTTTTTTTCGAATCCTTATCACACAAACAATTTCTTCAAAATTTACTGGCAGCACGATCTCGACAAAAAATTGCAAGTCCTTACGTTCCAACTAACTGCCAAATTTCAACTCAATCGCTGTAGGTTCACCGAAATATCTAGGAAATAACCTCTAAACTTTAAATGGCTATATCTCCGAAAACATTTGACAGATTTTGCCCATCAGACATACATGGATTAAACGACAGCAGGCTGTTCCCCTAGAACGTGCGCGCAAAAACTGGATACAAAATTTCTAATTCATGAATTAATTTTTTTTTCTTCGTTAAGATACGATTGACATCTTATTCAATGAGTTTAATATAGAGCTGTTTTGAGGAAAACTAGTGAACTCAACCATTACGAATACCAAAAAAAAAATTATAGAGGCGTTGTTGGTGCTTCTTATGGATTTGCAGAAATCAGGGTGTTCCATTTGGAATGAGGAATATTCTGCTAATTTTTATTTACAATATGAGGCAGGCTGTATTTCATCACAGTATAGTTTCAGATATATAATTTGAGAGATTAACCAATACACAATATTTTACCAGAAGTACATTTAAATGAGACTTGGAACTACTAATAATTTCAAATACTTTGAGTGACGAATATTGGAAATAAAGGTGGCACACGTCGAAAATCGAAAAATATTTTTGAAGTAAGTATATATGCCTATGGTATATTTTAGTTTTAATGTAAAAACCAAAAAGTTAAAAATTTACAGGTTGTGACCGAAAACAATTCATTTTCCGAATTCGAGCAGTAAGGTAACTTCATAGAAAATAAGATTCCTATCCTGTTCCGGAATTGAGATATGGAACACCACTGTTGCAGGATCTAATCCCATTAGAAAAGGACTAAAACAACATAAAAAAAAACCTTCAGGTGATATTTTTTGAATTATGTACTTTTTAATGGGTATGTTCCTATTTCATCCCGATGCAACAAACTGTTCACATAAGGCCATATTGGATAGAGCTTCCTTAATATCAGTTTCTAACCTGTGTTCGGGAACAGCAGCAACAGTCAGCAGAGAATGCATATGTAAGGCAGTAACAAGAGCTGATATAACATGCAGATAGTATTGCCATCGCTGGTATGGGCTGTACTCTCCTGAAAGGAAATATAGTTAATCATTGAAAATTTAAAGTATTTTTCGTAATGTTGCTTCACGGGGCAAGATATAGCTCCCTCTCATCATCGAAAATTAGGTTTTCAGATGAACATGGTAAATTTTTAAAGTGTATTTCACTTGAAGTTTTTGCGAGCATCATTTTGTGAAAAAGTCTTCGATTCTCGAAATTTTCCTTGGAAATGGTCGCAAATGACTAGTTTGAACCGATGACGAATCCGGTGTCAAAATCGATTCTGTCTGGCTGAGGACACGATTACTGTCGAACGGAGCAAGATAGCAGCTTGAAACTTTTAGGATGTGTCGCGAATCACAACGTTGTAGCCATTTTGAATTTTGAGGTTACTTCCCCGATATTTTAAGAACTACTGTAGCGATTCGATCGACGCTTGGCGGTTAGTTAGAGCATTGTATAATATACAATGGTTGGAGCATAATGACACGCAACTGTTCGCGGAATTTTGTTGAGAGGGAACTGTCAGTGAATAAAAAAAAATTCAAAATGTTTTTTTTTACGGAAACTATCCACCATATTTGAAAATAATTTTCTCATATCTTGAACTGCATATTTTACAGTAGTGTACCAAATTTCAGTTCCATGCGGTTATAATATCCGTATATATTGGGAAAAAAATGACAAATTTCGTGGTTTTCTCTCGGTAGTGGTTTTTTTTAAATAACCTGAAAAATACTGATTCGATCATAATGAAACTTGGTTACTAGTTTGAAAATACTGATGAATAACTTTGTTCAAAATTTCGTGATGATCGTTTCATCAGAACAATCGGATAAAACTTTAATTTTTTTTTCAAATATTCAATATGTTCATATTATCCTCACAAAACTCTATATGAACATTCGAGCTGTCATATTTCAATCAAATACTAGATTTCAATTCAATCTCATCTGTATTCTTAGAAACATTGGGGAATAAAGTTTGAATCGTAAATAATAAGATCGAATTGAAATCCAGTACTTGATTGAATATGACAGCTTGAAGGTCATTCAGAAATTTGTGAGGAAAATATGATCAGAAGATAATAATTCGTCAAAAGATCAAGAAATGCTGATGTTAAAATAATAGTCGAGCAGGAAATTTCCTCAATTTTCAGATATTTTTTTCAAACTCCAAAATTTAAATATGAAGGGTGTTGCATCTTAGCATGAGTGAAGTTCTATATTCTCTGACACAGGCCTGGATTTTTCGATTATTGCAATATGAATAGATTGAGCTGTGTTCCAAATATCAGCGGATTGTACTTGGTGGTTCAAAAGTTGAGGGTTGAAAATATTGGTGAATATTTAAAACACCCTGTTATGGAATTGATTAGATCTATAATATAATTTATATAAAGAAAGGTTTTTCGATTCAAGAAGGGAAGCTCTACCTCAGATTATTGGTCATTACCAATGAAATATCCTGTATAATGTAGCCACAATTTAAATCCCGTTTCAGTTAACTGTATTCTGTCCGCTCACAAGAAGAGACAATTTGACCTTTTAAATCTTGGAATACCCCCAGGCCACGATAGATGATTCTGTCTATAGCATTGGGTTTTCAAGTACCAATACAAAGTATTTGAAAACTCAATGGTCTATAGCGATGTGAATAAATTTAAATACATTGTCTCAATTGTGTCTTCTCAGTTCTATATAGACATGACATAACATCTTCTTTCGCATTGCCCCTGAAAAAATCCAGTGGATTTAGGTTCGATCACCTATACGGCCAAAGAGTTCGAGTAGTTTTCTAAGGGCCAATTGCACCGTTTTCGTCTTAAGCTACAGTTAGTTAAGCAACGATAAACTTATTAAACTCTGCTTTAAATATTCGGCTTGCACCGAGGCTGAATGTAACTAGATTAAAATTAATCTACAAATCTGGTTACTTTCTCATGAATTGGTACTTGTGACTAGCTTCATGTTGTTTATTTTAACCCTAATTGGAGAAATATTTTAATTCAAAAGATGAAACCCATTATTATGGGTTACTACCACCATATTTCCATAAGTTATGAAAAATCAAGATGCATCTATTGAAAAACCCAACGAAAAAATATATATGACAGACTTTATAGCTTCCATAAAAATATTGCATGTAGTGTTCCTGACTTGTTTATTATCATTAAGACTATATAGGGATCTCTTACCACAGACCTGTGCTCTTACCTCTGCATCAGGCTTTAAACCTTATTCAAATTTATAGTCATATACTCAAGATTTAAGTTTCTGCATGGAATTACAATCCTGGCGTTTGTAAGATGAATAAATGAATAGTATTGATTTATCCGAAACAACTTTCCGATAAGGAACGGCTCACCTAAGAGTAGACTTTCTATTAAATTATTATAAGTATATTATGAATTGAGTTAATTTTTGGTCGAAGAAAATGAAAACTCTGATGTGGATCCGCAGACTAAAAAGTATTCTATATAAATATTGAAGTATCATGGATGGATTGACAAAGGTGTACGCTTGAAGATTGTCTAACACGAGGATGCAATTTCTTTCACATTAATTCGTTTGTAGTTATATTTTGAGTCCAATTAATATATAATAGAGGATAATGATAGCACAGAGACAGCACCTGCACAATAATGAAGTAGTACATGATAGCTTTCCACGTAATATATCACTGAATGAAATAGTACTGAAGAATCTTCATGAAACTATGTTTTCTCATTCCAAATATGTCTTCGATTTCATTCTGCTATTCGCTCTTGGAAATAAATGAGCATATCATTGTAACTTTTTCATTTCAAATAGTTGAAGGCTTATAGAAATACCATTAAGTTTACGAACTCAATGGAAATACTGGTGTTAATTCTTCATGCTTTAAAACATACGAATCAATGCCTACTGATGCCAGTTTCTCCCTATATCATTTTTCATAAATATCATCTGAAAATCAACCACTTTTAATCAAAATTTGATTATCAACTCGTAGGAGTTCTCCATCAATGTCCAATGTAAACAAAAAAAAACGTAAACAAACTGGAGGTTACGTCCAGAAAAATGTCAAACTTGTACGAAATCGCTCGAAAGTAGGGTTAGATTCCGAAGCTTACCATTAATCCTTCTTTTAAACCCCCAAATTCGTAGGCTTAAATATAACAGTCTGTTAAGGCCTTTTAACGAGGATTACGTGACGGTGCAAGATAATTTTGTACCAAAACCTTGCTTATGGACCTAATCTATGGTTTTGTAATACGGTGCAATTGGCCCTAAAAGAACAAGGCAATTTCTGTTGCAAATTATACGGCTTTGAACAGGAGTTTAGACTAGTCAAGACAGATCTGAGACAGGCTTGATTTATGGTTGAGGATCTCTATTGAAACCATTCCGGGTGATGTGTCCGATTGACCGATTTTACTCTTATTGAAAACTTTGGTATGGCTCATTCGATTTTGAGGACATTTTCAGTGAAATAGAAAATGAGCATATTCAATAACTAAAAAATTTTCAGAATACTTCGCAATCTGTTTTCGACTTCGCCATAATAATAATTATTTTTTTCAGGTGTTTTTGATTCTTTTGCGATACCTTTAGTTTTCCGAGAAAAAGTTTTCAGGAACATCGAAATTTCGCTTGAAAGCAGTGAAAGTATTCTGCACTGGATAGTAAAGCAGTATATTCTAAGAATGCAGAGCGGTTCCTAACTTCTGAAATAGTTTTTTCAAATTTGTTATTTATATTAAATTACTCATATTCTGTATGAAATCAAATTCATTTAGAGAAAAACTTAATATGCGTTAATGAGTATATTATTGAACGACACAGCTTTATTACCTAGTTCAAGAATATTCTCACTGTATTTGGGCGAAATTTAAATAATGCTCTCCTCTAAGAATTTTTTCTCGGAAAACCGGAAGTGTTCCAAAAAAATCAGGAACACCTGCTTTATGTCACACAATGATAGAATCTGAAACGTTTAAAGAACTCTTAAAAACGCAATATACAGGGTGTTTTTTAACTGCCAAAATTTATCTGAAATTATCGTAATAATATCCCAGTATTTTGTGAAAAATGAATTGAAATTATTGAATATACTTCATATTGCTCTACACTGAAAATTGCATGGAAGTTGAATGAGCCATTCCAAAATTTTTAATGAAAGTAGAATCGGTTGGCGTAAATCTCAAATTTGTCCTCTTTTTGAAAAATTTACAAAAAATTGGATATACCTGTATAATGACTCATAATGCTTGAATGTGTTGTTTTTTCAACTTGTACATTAAATCTGAGATTATCACAATAACAGCCGCGTAATTCCAACAATTTTTCAGAAATTTGGTACCTTGAAAATTTCATCAAAATTAATTGAAATCGAATCGGTCAAATCAGACAAATCACTCAGTATAGTTTCAATAGAGATCTCCAACCATAAACTCATCCTGAAATTTGACGGTCTCCTATGGAATCACCCTGTATAGTTAGCATTGACCTGATGCCAGTTCCAAAATGTTTCGAATGGATGCTGTAGCCTTTCCAGTTACCAGACTTAAATCCATTGGATTATACCACTGGTGCGTGTTATGGAAGAACTGAAATAATGTCTTCAAATTTATTGACAATGCTACTCAGAAAATCTCTTATTTCGGAGCATAACACGGTTCGATGAGACCCCAAGGAAATGTTTTTCCTGCATAAATAAAACTGCGAATAGAACAATATTTTATATATTAAATTCAAAATCACGTGAATTTTGCATATGGTAGATTATTATATTCCTCATGTTGCCTTTTTCTAGAGTTTTTGACCACAATTGTTTCATGCCATGTGATATAAAGTAATAAAATTTTATTTTTTGTCATTCAAAACGTAGTACATTCGAGAAAATTTGAAGTATTGGTATCAAAAGATATTACGTGAAGGTATTGCGAAGAATATGTATCAATTAATGATTAAACAATTTGATAATTCACTTTTCCTATTAACGTTTAGTAGTTGACACTTTGGTTCAAGTTTCATGTTAGCGAGAGTAAAGATATTATTCTTGCCATTTTCCTAAACATATTCAATCAACAGATTCATAAATATTAATGATTACTATTTCCATCATTTTATCTTGATTGAATGCATTTGTAGCATAACCATGCAAGTTTTTGATGTACCTTTATAACACCACAATAATTTTGAAGAGAAATATCTAATTATACCATTCAAGTTCTTTCAGAAAATCGTGCGAAATTTATGTAAACGTAAAAAGGTAAAATTAAAATATGGCAATTAATTTCCATTTCTGGAAAAAACTCATATACATTTTTTCGTATATCTGAATATTTTTGAATCCATTCCTTTTCAGAATTTGTCTATGCAGTGATCTTTAGGGGATTTCTGAAATATTCATCTCGAAGATGATGCGATGCGTGGTTTCAATGATGAAATTTTTGTGCTGAATGGTACTAGCTCAATTGCTTGTTGCAATTGCAATGAAGAGAGTAATTTTGCTCATTGTAGAAATGCTTAATTTACTTAAAGAATAGGTGCAATTAAAAAAACTTTCAAACCAAGTGAATCTGTATTGCTGTTATTTCTTAAAAAAATTAGTTTGACAAAAATCTCGAAACGAAAAATCGAAAGAAAATAATTCTGAAAATTTTCTCGTTTGTCTGATAAAAGAGTCATATTTGTAATCTGAAACGTTTCAGTTCGCTTTGTTTATCGTTTGTATTGTTCCGGTATTGTTCATTAGGCAATCCGCTTTCCAAGAAACTGTCCTTGGTAAATAGTTCAATCTTGCAATCCGCAAGGGTGTTTTTCATGAAAAATATGTTTCAGATATTGGTAGTGAAAATCCAGAAAAAACCTAGAAAATGATGCAAAATCCACTCGAAATAAGCTTTAATCGATACCTGAGAAGAAGAAATTAACCTCCTCATCACAGTGAGAAAAATATTGGTATGCATAATTTTATGGTCCGGCTATGTACAAATCATTGTTGAATTATGAAAATATTGGATAGTGGACTTAGGGATCAATCCCCAAACCCCAGTAAAATTGTGTTATTATCGACCAAATAATTTTCTCTTGAGTTTTGGGGGTCCTTTTCTGATTCACCCTGTGAATTCATTGTTTCAATGATTTTCACAATATTTAGGTGATCACAATGATAAGTTGTGACCATTATCTTGATCAATTTGAAATATTTTAAGCTCACCATAGCTTACCAATTATTACCACCTTAGACCAAAAAGGTAAAAAATATGGACAGATCTCATGGCAATAAGGGAAAACTTTTTTTAGGCTGATCTAAAATTGCCAGCAGTCGTGTTTGGGGTAACGAGTTGAATTCACTCTCTCTAGAAGATATATATAGAAGTTATTGAGATTATTCTAATTAGATCAAGTATATGCCGAAGAGACATTATCGTTACACTATAAGTTATTTTTACTCTTTTACTCATTGCATCATAGCCTCTAACTAAATTTAACAGAGTTTTAAAATATCCTTGAATATTTGGCTATATTTCATTTTTCAATGACAATTTTCGCAATTAGTTGGTATGTTCCGAACATTTGTGATATTCAACTAGGAATTGCATACCTAACGTTAAAGATTCTTCGTTTGAAACCAGAGAATATACTTACCATTGTATAAAGACAACATTGTCTTTATACAATATATTTACTCATTGAATTCGCATAGAAACATGAACTCTGATGGTGCCTGTATTCTTGAAAAGTGAACATACGATGCGCATACGCATTTCGGTTGTAATCAGTTTGGGAATTCGAAAATTCACTTGTCAAGAATACGCGCCCAGATGTTTCGATGTCAGGATTTCAATCTTTCCAAATTATTTCTTGAAGAATGAAATTATCCAACCGTTTCTGGGATGAAAACGAGAAAAAATAATTCGAAGTAATAATCGGGTATGTTCAGATGTATTTTCAATTTTCTCACCTAATTCGGCCATCAGACTATCCAGGATATCAGGTGTCCTTGTCTGGCCTGTCATCCTGGTGAATGTATGTATTAAACTTCAGCGAACCACAAATAAGAAACATTGAAACTGGCCGAGTTGAACTGATGGCATGGTTATAAGCTTTTGTGTTTATATATATGTGAATATATTATCACAATCACTTGTTTTTATGTTCAGAACTCCGTGAGGAACTGGTTGGCGTTGAACGTACCTGTCTTGCTTATCATTGCGGAGGAATTGTTTCTTAGGCATTGCGTAGCGTAACTATATGGAACATAATGAAATATACAGTATGTTCCAACTAAAACCTTACACCTCGATTTTCCAGCTTTGAAATGAAAATGTGGAAAACCGCTCTGGCCCGTCAATTTTCCGCTCTTTGTATCCCCGTAACGGCGACCCCCAAGCGGGGGTGAATACAACCCCCCCCCCCTATTGAAAGTTTTATGCTACTCCGATTAGGTATTCGAATATTTTCAAGCGCTTCCTTTGGAGAACAGTGAGTTATCTTTTTGTCCAAATGTATGTAATTTTCGAATTTTGGGCCACAATGTTCTGGAACGGATAAACTGTGGTCAAATTTAATACAATAATGTCGTGCCGTCCGTCCGTAAGTAATACAATTTTCAAAAGAAAGGACCTAGCGATTTGAAATTCGGTTGGGTTCGGAGCCTGAATATCTCAGTTGAGTTCGTTTATGGGCAAAATCAGCTTAAATATGAGGATCTAGTCGTGAGAAGATTTCGAAATTTTATTCGGAAGTGTTCCTCATTTAATTGATTAAAATTTGTTATTTTGAAGACTCTAGAACCATACTGACATTCTAACTCTGAATTCATTTTCGGAGACTATGGATTTTTCCAATATTTCCGAAAATACAGATGTGATCGAGTTGGAACTTGGTCAAAATATCACGACGTGAAGATTCATGCAAAATTTAGCGAGGAAATGGCTTTGAATTTGAACAAGCACGTGAGAAGATAATGAGACGCGAGAGCTTTTCTTGAAGTTTTGAATAGTTTTGATTTCGTAATTATTTCTCGATATGACAAAGTCGGTTCCAATAAGCCCTGAGGGATAATGGTTATTTTCTTCATTTCTTCTGGTGAGAGTTACGCAACAATTTTATTAACAAGGTACTTTAGAAATATTCTGCAGTATATAAAGGGTGTCCAGTGAATATTTTTCAACTTCAAAATATGATCTAGAAAAACTTCATCCTTTCCATTCATTTTTATTCAATGAGGTCATCATAAAGCGAATTTCATTTTTCAAAGACGATATCGTTGAAATGTTCGTTTTTTTCTTAACACTTTTGCATTCTTACCCTTACATTTGCAATCAGGTGACAGCTGAGCGCCGGGGTAATATCACGGCGAATATTGTTTTGCAAGGCCTAAATTGTCCAGAGATTATTGTTGCAAACCTTTGATTTGAGGTATCCCCATTAAAAAATGCAAGGCCTAAGGTCAGGGACCAAGGCGGCCATCGAATGTCTCCGAACTTGCTTATCAGTTTATTCGGTAAAATTTACCTTTACTTTTTCATCGACACCCTATAGCTGTGTTAGAGGTTGCACCATCTTGCTGAAATAGTGTTCGGTTGTTGTAACCTTGATGAAGCTGTAATTGCAGAAACAGGAACTCGCCTATCATACCGCGATATACCGGAGCAGATACTGTTTCTCCTTGGTTAAAAAATAAGGGCCAATTAGTGTGATTTTTAAACAATGTAAAAATTTTTGGTGCCGTTCCGGGTTGGTGGGGACCATTATCGCATATTTTGCTCATTAACAAATATCGATATGTAAATATTCTTCGTCGCTGAACAGAATGTTTCCAAGCATGTGTGCTGTCCGGAAACGATCCAGCATTATTTTTGCGAAGATTCCTCGCAAAGGATAGTCACTTTCGTAGAGACCCTGAACAATTTTCTATGGATGGAGTTTTGATATTTTGTGCAAAATAATATGCACTGAAGATTTTTGTATTCCTATGGATGCAGCAATGTTTCCTATCGATTTACGTGTATTTCCAATAATTTCATTCTGAACTTGAGACACATGTTCTGGCGTTGTTGCGGACTTTGATGCTCCCGAAGGCGTTCTATTAACCATTGTCCCTTCTTGTCTGGATCTTTTTACTCACTACCAGATAAGTTGCGTGCTCGGTCCATCACCTAGTCGTCGAATATCAAAATGTTTGCCAAAAGTGCGACTCGCGCAAACCACAGATTCACAACACTTGAAATATCGCTCACGGTGTACTCCTAACCAGTGACTCATGGCGACTCACAAATCTGCACATCTCGAGCCTGCCTACCTCACCCCTCATCATTTCGATAATGGCTATCCAAAGTTGAAAAATGGCCACTGGACACCCTTTATGTTTTACAATTTTATTTTTGTTAATTGCCCTAGCAGTAGGTATTTGATCACTTTAATTATAAACTAAGAGAAGATATCGATAAAGATTCTGAGATATTCCATTAAAACAAAAATCAAATACAAAAGTAAAGGATGCTATAATTGTCTTCAACTATGACGATCTGTTGAATTCGATCAATGCATAGAGGGAATCAGCTTTATTCTTCTGTTTATATTTCTCTGAAAACTTAATTTTCTTTGACTGAGGAAGGAAATGCAAATTTACTGGCAAATGAAAATTTTCCGGAACGATGTCGATCATTCAGGGCTCAAATTCTGTCCTAGCCCCACATTATATGTTTTTTGCGTTGGTTCAGTTTTTATATGGTCAATGTAGGTCCAAGAATTTCGTAGAAATCAATTAGAATTTTCCCATATAATTAAAAATAAATTGGTTACTTGTGAAATAATGACTCCAGGAATTGAGGCAAAATTCTGTACAATCTTACCTATATGACAAGGAAACTAGAAGTTAATCAGGAATAACTCAAGGAAAATTGTTCTGATGGAAACCATTTTTGATTTCTGCAGCTTGGGAAAAAAATGGAAAAATTCAAGTCAGGAACACTTGCACACTTGTCCAGCTGCCTATTTAATGAAATAAATGTCTTACAGAAGTTGAATACCTTATTATTACAGAGCTGTCAACAATAAAGGTTCTAATAACGCCAAATGCTACTTATATTCCAAATAGAAACCATTTTCTGGATGTAGAATCGTACGATTCTATTCTGAATATTCTTGAAGGAACCTTGAGCCTTTCTTAAGAGTAACAAAAAGCCTTGAGTTGGTAGACTTCAAATGTATCACCATGTCGTGCGTGTATCGTATATGGAACAAGAAGAAGACACAATGGTCAAAAAAGGCGTACTACAGAAAGTCAAGATATGTTATTCTGGCATCTGGCTCTATACTATCCGTACATTATAGGGACGTATTTGAACTTTCGACTCTTCATAACATCCGTAATAAGTGCTTCCTTCAACTGCGAACCACTGTCCTTAGCGTTTGAACTGGTTCAGAGAACAGCAGAATGATGTTACGTCATAATTAGTGATTCAGTCCAGGTATGCAATATGTCCACACGAGTGTAAGATTTCGGAGTGGATAGCGACCTGATATTGAGTTTGCTGTTGAGAGTGTACACATATTTTGGATGCTTCATTCCTATGCTATCTGATCACCACTTCTGCTTATTCAAGGCAGTGCAACAGCTGATCGTGATGTATGGGATGTTCTACAAACCACTTAACTGCCATATCCAAATGGCCGCCCAGATTTCTATTTTCAGCCGCATCCCCATATTGCTATGGACTTTCTTCAGGAAGCTATCGTTATCGTTTTGCCGTAGTCACCGCATTCACCAGATTTAAATCGCATTGAACATGTGTGGGATATGATTGGTAGAAGGGTGTCCAATTTACACCAATCTTCACAAACTCTAGCACAGTTAGTTCAGGAATCTCAAGTTGTTTGAAACCAGTTGGAACGGTCAAACATTGTCCATCTCATTTCCTCGATAGCTGAACGTGTACAAAAGGGCGTCTTCATCTACGGGATCGTCAAACATATTATTAAAGTTTTCTACTTGAATGTTAATAATTTTTTTTGTGAATGTTATCCTTTCATTGTTGATGAAGGACCACATGGCCGAAAATTTCAGTTCATGAAGATGTTCTGCCTGGTTGTAACTGTTCTAATGTCACTGAGTATACTTTCTGGGTTTCAATTTGATTAGAATTGTATTTTTTGAATATTAAAATAAAATATTCCAGATGGCTAAGTCTCTCATAATTCGTCCATTGAGAAATTAAACGGTCCTATTTAACCAGATTTTACAATGATTTTGAATTTTCTCGGTTGAGTGAGGCAATAATTTCTCATAGGGCTGCGATAGTATGCTAGTTCTAAATTTTATGTGAGTCATAAAAAGAAATATTGAAAAAAAGTTTGGTTTCATTTGGGAAAGGGTTGGAAACATGTACGCTCACAGAAAATCATGGAACAATTCAAAATCTTGTTGCATTAATCATGAAAATATTCTTTTGAGATCAACTGTTCTAGTAGTTCGCTGAACCATGGAGAGGTTCAAGTTGCTCCAGCACAATTTTAGTAGACTTTTTATTAATGTCATGAACTATCTGCTTTCTCCCTAAGAAATTGCTGAAGATAGTATCACCTCGTCCAAATTTCTCTCCTTCATCAATTGTTGAAGGCATTTCTGTACCAAGAGTTTCTGGTAGGAACATGGTCAGATATCCCGAGAAGATTGTTATAACTCCAAATAAAATGCATGGTATTTTGGGATCGAATGAATCCAAGAGGGTGATAAGAGGAGTCAAGGATCCTGAAACTCTAGCGCACATGCTAGCGAAACCTATAGCAGAATTCCTCGTCATAGTTGGGAAAAGTTCAGCCGAATAAATATATATTACAGAATAAGAACAAGCTATTAAAAACTTTCCTAAATACACTAAGGAAGTCGATGCTACACTTCCAATTGACACACTGACTGCCAAAACGCAGCAGAAACCACTAACAATCATGTTGAAAGAAGTCAACAGTCTTCTTCCTAGCCTATCTATCAGGATCACTACTATAATGTATCCAGGAATTTCTATCAGTCCCATAATGAATATTATGAGGAAGGGGTTTCCTTTCATACTTCCTGTACCAAGGGATAATCCATAATATACCAAAGAGTTTGCAAACCAACATAGGCCTATGTTTAGCATTCTTCTCCTCAAGTTGGGTTGTTTGAATACATCGGAAAAACTGGAATTATTTTTCATGTTGGTGGATTGTACTAACGATACTCTTGGTATCATACTATCAAAATCCAGCTTTATGCTGCTTCCATTGAAGTTCAGAGCTCTCTGTATTATCTCAAGACTTTCTTGGTAGCGTCCCTTGGCCCACAGCCATCTTGGTGATTCATCCATGAGCCACCAATGAATTATAAAAGGTAAACCATGTAAACCGTAGGTTATTTGAAGTAACTGTCTGTCTTTGATTATCCATCCCCACAAGGCCACTACCATGATTCCAAACGCGAAGAAAACTTGGTATCCTACTCCAACCGCTGACCGTCTGTTAGCTCCAACCAACTCCATCGTCAAAACGAAACCTGAAATATATATTTCTTGTAGTATTTTTAATCTCAATCTTCGTAGATGGCTATTTGCTATACAATTCCAGGTAAAATTAAATTCTATCCGACTAGCCATACGTATGTGCACTAACTTTTGAAGGAAGAAAATATTTAAACTTGAAGGTTTCAGGCTGGATTTGGAGACGAAATATATCAGTAAAATTTATAAGTGGAAAAATACACCAAACGTTATCTTTGTTATAGCCACTTGAAATTTTGAGAATATAACATACTGATGCGATCAGATTGGTGTTTCATTAACGTCATGCGATCTCGTCTGAATGCTGCTCAATTTAATTATCTGATCGCCATCGCGAACGCCATCGTGATCGTGGTCGCTTATATGTGTCCTCCGCTTGAAGGACTCCACAAAACGCGGCCGCGGTGGCGATCAAACTGACGCGGTAGGATTGGCGAATGAAGATAGGCGCTAGTCCCTCTGTTGGCTATCAGAGTAACCCGAGGTACAGACATTATCATTGACAAGTTGAAAGAAATGTCGAGAAAATGAGAAAGTTTGTGCATTTTCCTTGGCGTTTGTGTGATTTCACAAGTGTTTCTACCGAGAAAAAGCAAACTCAAATGTCCCTTCCCATAAATATCTACAGCCCGGTGAAAAGAGTTTGGGTGAAAGAAACTTCCCTTACCAAGTCGGGCCTGAAACTGTTGAGGAATTGATAAAAACCTTGGCAACTTGTAACTCAAAATTGGCAAACCAACAAACAAGATTTATGAGAGTCTGTTACTTGCATTTTACCGATGATGATCATTTTTATAGAGGTGAGCACGAATTGCTCATGAAATATTAGATCACATTCATGAGGACAATTGTTTTCCAGGCCCATGATCCAAGCAGAGAAAGTTACTTATTAGGAATGCTATGCCTTCCAGAAATCTGCCTGTTGAACTGATCATTAAGAAACAACGTAAATTTTTTAGTTATAGAAGTGACCGATTGAAACAAAACAGTCTGAACAAGGAAATATCTGGGATGAATACTTCGCTCAAAGTGCTTCTGCCTTCTGCCTATGAACTCGAAGCTGGTCAAGGCTTATTGATTAGCTTTTTCGAGACCAATCATATGAGTGTTGGAAGAATTATTACTTTGTCAATCCATAATAACTCAGGCTTACGGTACAAGTAGCATTAGTTTTATGTGAATGTATTCATTTTATTCACAATATATTGTGTGAATTCAGTCCTCCATTATATAAATAGTAAAGTTATGAGTATTTGTCTATTATTCCAAAAAGTATGTTTCACAATACGATTTATTTTTCAAATTTTTGAGCAGTAGATCTGAGGGGGTATTTGATCAATAATCAAGTTGGGGAGGTAAAAAGGTTGAAAGTTTATTGGCTTTGCAAATAACATGCAACATAATATCACATGCATCTTCTTGTACAACTTTGATTTCATCGGCAGAAGCAACTTGAGCGAAGAGTATTCATCACCAGATATTTCCTTGTTGAGAATCTTTTCCTCCAGTCGTTCAGTTCTATCACTAAAACATTTAAGTTGTTCCTTAATTATCAGTTCAACAGGCAGATTTCTGGAAGGCACAGCATTCCTCTTAGGTAACTTTCTCTGCTTGGATTAGGGGCCTGGAAAGAAATTGTCTTCAAAAATGTGATCTAATATTTCATGAGCAATTCGTGCTTACCTCTATAAACATGATCATCATCGGTAAACTGCAGGTAACAGACTCTGATAAATCTTGTTTCTTGGTTTACCAATTTTGAGATACAAGTTGCCAAGGTTTTTATCGATTCTTCAACACTTTCAGGCCCGACTTGTTAAAGGAAGTTCCTTTCACCCAATCTCGAAATTTTTCACCGGGCTGTAGATATTTATGGGAAGGTACATTTGAAATTTCTTTTTCTCAGTAAAAACACTTGTAAAATCACACAAACGCCAAGAAAAATGCATACACTTTCTCATTTTATCGACATTTCTTTCAACTTGTCAATGATAATGACTGTACCTCGGGTTACTCTGATAGCCACCAGAGGGAGTAGCGCTTATCTTCGTTCGCCAATTAGACATGTTGCATCTGGCCGCAGCGCTATCGTTGGTTTTGCTGTGTCAAAGGGAATAATTTATACGTTTGGTACAATATGATGGATAATGAGATCGAAAATTTAACTAAAAATCAATTTAGTGTGTCGGGAAACATACTATACTCTATGATTTGTAGCAACCGAACTAGGAAAATTAAAGAAAAAAAATAACGTATGAAATGATACAGGAAGACCTGGTTATAAAAAAATATTTAGTGTATTTTATTTTTGAGTTAATAAGCTTCTGAACATTGAAATTATCAATACATTCTTCTCGTACATCAATAAATATGCCATGGTTGATCGCGACAGCTACCGAGTCAGTGTGTGATGATTTTGTTCGCTTCTCATATCGCTGTCCTATCGCAAACGCTATCGCAACCCAGGCCGCGTTGGTCTGTGGACTCCTTCAAATAGCCCTCAAAATACAACAATGAGGATATTTAGCCCTGCGCACGCGTGCATAAACTGCATTCAAATTCACGAAGGGAACAGTGACTGTGATTTATGATTGCGCGAACTCATTTGACGCGTGACCGACTGCAGTCGGATCATATCGACAGCTTTCAAGAACATTTGAACCCATTTGAAATTGATACTTAATTCGGAATTTTCTGCTCGTATTGTATCTACACATTTGGAAGCGGCTAAATACGAAGAACGAATTCTTCCTTTAGCGGCAAGATCAATGAAAGTTGAAATGCTCTGACCGTGCTCGATCTGATCCGTTGGTGTAAGTTTCTTCATGCGAGAAAAAGAGTCAGACAATGACCCGTTACCAATTCGCAACTACTGCTAAGCGATACGCCCTCTGGCGATAGAAATCCGAACACTTCCAAGCTAGTAGTTTTTCGACGTGCCTGTTATTCTAACGTAACACTTTTGGAGTTCATTTTCGAGCTTTTGTGTTGTTCTCAGAATTGAAATTTTGGTATACCGGGAGTGTTTGTAATATCATCGATTCCTTTCTTTCCGATTAAAATTTTCGATTGTATTAATTCGAAATGGCATCCTCCCGAAATGACTATTGTTGTGTGCCTCAACTCAATGTTATTCATGGTCAAAGAAGAAAGGATCGTCTAGTGCCTCTAGTTTTCATTTTTTCCAAAGCCAAATGAAAGTAAAGTTAATTTGCAAATAGCATTTGGCAGGGAACTCAATGATAGAAGAATGAAAGAAGAAAGGCTTTAAAAATTGAAGATTGGAAAACAGGTCACGAAATACATGGAAGTATGCTCACTGCTTTTATCTGAAGATGTTTATTTTCATAAAGGTAAATTACCTACAATGTATTCATTTCGAAACAACTTCATGTCCTGATGTTTTCAGGTGTAAATGAAAATAAGAGAATTCTGAAGAAAAATGCTGCAGAGAAACTACCGAGCACCTCTGCAGCTACCTAATTCACATACTATACAAAAACATATTCTGAAAGAGTGATCTGGTTGAAAACCTGACAAAAACTAGATATACTGTTAGAGTTGATAATAGCTGAAGTTATTCATATAAATACATTAATACTTTTCATTTCTATATATAGGTAGGTTGAACCAGCTGTGACATTTTTCATTTTGTATGTGCATCTTAAGCTGCTACAATATGAAAATGAAATCAATTATATATCAATCTGTTTCCTTTTCTTCAGAAATACGATGCAGAAGAACTTGAGCAGAAAATCTGTTTTCATTTTATTGATTCACTCGTTTGTAAACGAAGAACAAGTCATATCATTTGGACTGATTCTAGATTTACCACATAATATAGCCTGCATTCAGCACTTCTTCACATAAATGAGAGTCATTAAATTACTTATTGAGGTGCCCATTTTTCCAGAAGTTCAAGTAAACTTAGATATTGGTTCATTTTGATCCACCAAGCAACATACACTAAAATAACAACGAAATTATCCTCCAGGAACGATTCAAAGTACGATTTTATATCGTAATCCAAACGAGAAGTTCCTTCTCAAGAAATCTTGCACAAAATTATAATAATTTCTTTAAATATTCAAGCTCTGCTTAATAAATATTCGTTCTCCACCACATTTCTGAGGTTTGTTTACATAAAACTACTAGCTTGGACAGGTTCCAAATTTATCCGTTAGGGCGCTGGCATCTTCGCAGAAGTTCCCAATAATCACATTCGCTATTTGTATTTATTATTTTTGAGAGAAAAATGCAGTGAATGTCAATGGAATTGTTCAATGTGTTTAATGAACGTGTAGAAAAATATTGGTGGACGTTTATGGAATGCCTTGAAAAGAAGATATGTTTCTCCTCTTAATCAATGGCTTATGTGCATACACAGTGAGTATGCAATATAGATTTTCCAGAAGAATGACACTTTGTATGTGCGGTGCACGGATTTTTTTCGAATCGATTGGGTTTTCAGGCTCAAATCCTGAAAACAAGTTTAGGAGAAATGAATTTTTGACACTACCATTTACCCATTACCGGATTCTACCCATTCACGAATTCGAACTTCGTAACCTATACTGTACAAATATCGAGTTTGCTTCGGAAGTTTTGGTGTTTACGGTCGACCGTTAGGTTTGGACCTTAATTACGAGGCCTAATTCCTGAATGCGTAAAATCTAAACAATTATTGAGCAGATATACCCATTCAAAATTTTATTTTCCCAATATTTCCAAAAATACAGATTAGATCGAATGAATAGTTCGAAGATTCATACAGAATTTAATCGGGATAATATGATAAGAAGATCGCAGAATATTAAATATGTATTTGAAAAAACAATTTGAAATGACACGATTGTCATGAAATTTTCCACAAAGTTGTCCTTCAGCACCTTCAAACTAGCTGCGAAGTTTCATCGTGATTTAATTGGTATTTCTTGAGTTATACCGAAAAAAACAACGATATCGAGAAGAAAACCACGAAATGTTTCATAATTTTTTCGAATATCTCCAAAACTGATAGCCGTATCGAATTAAAATTTGGCACAATGCTGGGAAATATGAAGCTTAAGATATGAGCAAAATCGTTTCCGAATACGATTAATAGTTTCTGAAAAAAATTATCGGTGAGTCCAACCGACCAATTCCGGCTCAAAATTCGAAAATGACAGACATTTGGATAAAACGATAGCACGCTATTCCCCTAGAACATGCGCGCAAAAATCTTATATCGCCGTCTCTCGGTGCATTTATGTTGCATTTCAAACGACACAATAACTTGGCCTAGTGCTTTACAGTCATTTTAACATGAATTCATCCCGAATTTGTTAACAAGGTTGTACCTCGTAACACAAACAATTTTGAGGGGAATTCGAAAATGTTGCCGACTGTTTAAGCTAGTGCCCATATCTTATAAAATATCAGCTCTTTGATGAGTCACACACATTAATATTTCTCATTCATCAGAGGCACAAGCATAAACGAAATTAAAAATTATAAAATTTCAACTATATTGTATTAATTGTGTCAAACCAATTATTTACCTGCCATATTTGCACCAGCACAAGAGACCATGCCCAAAATGAATCTGATGACTAGAAACAAGTAATACTGCGTAGTAAATGCCACACCGACTCCTAGTATGAGAGAAAAAAGTGCAGTCCAACAGTAGACAGGTTTCCTCCCAACTTTATCGGACAAGTTTCCCAAGACAATATTTCCTAAAAATACCCCTAACATAAATACAGTTTGGGAAATTGCTCCCATCCACCTTCTATCACAGACAAAATTCCACTCTATGGCTCTTGATGTTGGATGGTATGTGCTATTGTACACCCAAGAGCTGCATTTTACAGATTCGTTGGTAGTCTTATTGTATATCATACATGAATCTATTTGGTTTTCTGATATTAGGGGAATGTATCTGGTCAATGTTTTCAAGTCTACGTCTGCCATTGCTCCATTTATATCCACGTTCGGAATTTCACACCTGAAAAAAATGTGCATTACATTTTCAAACTATAGATTACAAATAAATAACATCCAAAAGGCTTTCGTAATACAAAATTTCCTTCATACTGTTGAAACCATACTCTTCAATTACTTTTTTTTTCGCAATGATGAGGATGTTACCTGAAGGCTTCTTGACGGTCATTTACTTTTACAGGGTGTATACTTTAAAAAGTCCAAAACTTCAAGGCGAAATTCTACATGTGATTTTCAATGAAAAATGTCATACAACACATGGTGGAAATATTGACGGTATATCTTGAATTCAACATTTTATTTGTTCACGAAATATTTCAATTTTTTTATTAAATTAATTACACTCCAGTTATACTCGTAGCCTCATCAAATTTGATCACATATCTCAAAAGAGCATGAAATTTGCTATAACACATGAATTGTTTGTGTCAAAAAATTCTTTATTGCGGGCGTGGTGAGCAGATAAACATAAAGGTTCTTAGGTGAAAATTATCAATCATATTTTTCCAATAGGTTTATCGATGAAAAATGAATAATTATGAACACGTTTTCTATTCAGCAAAACTACCCCATTTAGTCATCTTTCGAATGACATATCAACTTTTTTACTAGCTGTTTCATTTCAGTCTCGATATCATAATAATAATAATCACTAAATGGAGTAGCTTTTACCAAAGATACTATTCATAATTGTGAATTTTTCATCGTTGAATCTAATGAAAAAATATTATTGAAAAATTTTCATCTAAAAACCTTTATCTGCTTACCACGACCGCAGTAAGGAATTTTTTGACACAAAAAAATTCTTGTGTTATGACCAATTCCTTGCTCTTTTGAGATATGTGATCAAATTTTATGATGCTCCGAGGATAACTGGAGTTTGATTGATTTTATAAAAAAATTGAGATACTTCGTAAAAACACAAAATGTTGAATTGAAAAATTTTCGTCAATATTTCGACTAACTAACTAACATTTAAAGATGAAAGTTGAAAATTCAATATTTCGAACATTACTCCAGAAAAATATCAAGTATGCTATATTTTTTAAATTCTAATTCCAAGCTCTGTCGAAATATGAGAAAAATATAACGGTGATATATATAGCTTTGAAGTTGCGGTTTCGCCAATCAGTTTCTCATGAAAACTGGCCCTCAGACACCGACAGAAGTTATCGTCTATATAGTACAGAAATAGGTCTTCCCTTTCGAAAGTGTACAATTTGACCCACCCTGTATATCCCACAGAATTAGCTGAAAGGCATTGGTTGTGAATGCTCAAGAATATTTTCTGTGAACTTCCACTCGAATAATGAACAATTTTCGAAAATGGTTGAGAAAAATTATATTGCGATCTAATCGAAGAATTTAAAATTCATATTCGCCAGAATTGAATTATGGAAGAAATACAGAAAAATCTAGAAAATCGCGTGAAGTCAGCAGCTTTCGCCCGTATGTTCAAATTAGTTGTCAAAGCGGTAATCTTTTCACGTATTGACCCCGCTTAACGCAATTTTACTTCCTGACCGAAAGATTTGGTGATCTTCTTATCATATCATCCCCACGAAATTCTGTATATGAACCTTCACAATTTTATTTTCCCATTGTTTTCAAGAATACATATGATATCGAATTCAATTTCTAGCACTTGGTTGAAAAATGAAGTCTTGAAGGTTCATACAGAATTTTTTCAGGATAAAAGGATCATAAGATTGTACAGTATTGAATATTTGAAAAAATTTAAAATTTTTTTTCACGAAATATCGCACAGACTTGGTCATCAGCTTTTTCAAATTATTCATTATTATTATCATGATTGAATCAGTATTTATTCCGGAAGGAACAATGATGCCGAGGAAAAAACACGATATTTGACATATTTTTTCTCAATTTCTCCGGAAATTATGGTCGTATCAAACTGAAATCTAGTACTCGGCTGTGAAATATAAAGCTCGAAGTCTGAGATTAACTTCTTTCAAACAAACTTCGAATATTTCGAGAAAAAAAAATATTTACTGATTCGTCATCAGTGAGTAGAATGTAATCCTATAAAAATGATTTTCGTTCGTAAAATACTGGCTTATTTTGGGAATGCCGTCTCCATATCAACCATATTGTAAGCGATGTTTTCCAAAATACTGATTAGATCGAATTGACACCTAGTACAGCGATGCAAAATTTCTTGAGAAAAACTTCTCTTTTTCAATGAAGCGCGTAAAAGCTCCTGAGTTCATAGTTCATGTCAATACTTCACTTAAGTTGCTTGGTATTGCCATTTCTATTCTTTCGGCTATGGACATCTTCGATGAATCCACGAACAAAGAAATCTATTGAGCTTAGACTGTGTGATCTAGGATACTGAAATATTATACCATATACAGGGCTGGGCAAAATACATGCTTGGCTTAATTGAAATACAAATTACAAAATACTTTCTCGCAGGTATTTGAAATACAAAATACTTTCAAGTCGGACATTTGAAATATAAAATACAAAATACTGTATTTTTATCATTTATATTTGAAATACAAATTACAAAATACATTCAGGTGTTACGTAGATGTGAAAAGAGTACAACTAATTCAGCTCAGCCATTTAATCGCTAAATAGAGAATTTCCTTTCAGAAACGCAAGATTTTTTAATGTGGTAGGTATCAGACAAACAGCCTCTTGTTGGAGAAGTAATAACAAGTAATAAGAAGTATTTCAAATAAGAATTTCAATTACAAGTAATTGAAATACTGCCCAGCCCTGACCATACAACAGATTCAACTTCACACAAACGCTACGTTAAGTTGGTATTTATTTAATTTGATTTGTTGATTTTCGCATGAGAGTCCTTCAGCTATAAAAATTCTATTGTAGATCCTCAAGTGTTAAATTTCAGGGAATGATTTCTTCATACCTGTGTTCTGGAATTGCAGCCACAGTAAGTAATGAATACATGTGTACGCCTGTTAAGAGTGCAGCTATAACGTGTAGACAATATTGCCAACGCTGGTATGGACCGAACTCCCCTGAAAAAAAAAATGATAGTTTTTTTCAGTGCATATGGAAAAGTCTTTTTGCGCTTATGTTTTAGAAACTCACACACATTTCACAATTAATATTTCACCACTCGCTACCAATTTCAGTTTGATACGATTTTAATTTTCAAATCTGTGAAAAATATGTCGATTTTCGTTGATTCGCGTGGTATGGCTGTTGCTGTTGTGTATGAACAAAACTGTAATGGTCGACTTTCATTCGGTGACAGATTTCATCAGGTACCATCGTCTCAAAGTAAATGAGCCATGACAAAGTGCACATACTAAAAACCACGCCTCACCTGTTTCGGGATTTTGTTGCCAAATATTTTTCTTCTGAGAAAATGAATTTGTTCCATAACTTTGACGCGCACTGTATTTATGCAATATACACACACAGGAATGTGTTCTCTTTATTAGATACAAACCAGTGCTTTCTGGAAAATACGAAAATAGGACGAGATATTCACGACTCCAAGTTCTTCCCTCTGGTTTATTCATTTCAAAAATCACATATATATGTAGTTCATAGCGGTCATCCCTCTAGATACATGTGGTGTCCAGCCCTGCTTGGCTTCCGAATATCCCGAATCAATTCAATAATAGTTATTGATTTAATAATTTGCTAGTCTCCGGAACAGCTCTAAATATTTGGACGAAATTCATACTAAAATAGAAAGAAAAATGCACCAAGCTAAACTCTATCGCCCAGGTACTAACAATTCGACCAAACCAGTTATTATTATTATGATTTATTCAGTATTTCTTGAGTTAAAATTATGTAATGATGCTTACCCATAAAGGTACTACCTCTCAAACTAATAACAAAATAAAATGGAATCATCAGCAGGCGCGCAAAAAAGTACTTATCTATAAAAAAAAATTTTATCGGGTATATTGGGAGTCACAATGGTGTGTTTTAGACTCTTTATTGAATATCCTGAGCTTCCGCTATCATATTGTGTAGCTTCATCAGAGGTCTAAAAAGAAAACATGGTAATAAGTTCTAAGATTCTAAAAATATACGAAGTACTAACCGGCGGGCAGTCGGGCCGGCCGTGTGCGCTGTAACTCTCGAAAGAAAAGACATAGTCTTGAAATTTTCAGGTTAGGTTAAAATCCTTAATATCTCGGTTAAGTTCGTTAATGGGCCAAATCTGCCGAATGGTTTTTGTGCTACAGCCATTTGAAATTTAGTTTTTCAATAACTCGAAAAATATTTATATGAACGAAATGAAACTTGGTTGGAAGATGGACAGTGTCAATAAGAAGAATTATCCATGGAAAAATTCGAAAAAAATTTTTTTTTTTTTTTTAATTTTTGTCTTTCTTTAAAATTTCACCATTTCGCAATGTGAACAAGCGCGTAAAAGCTGCTGACTTCACGTCAGTGCTTTTCCAGATTTTATTATTAGAATAATAACCTATTAGTGCAGTTCTAAGAAGAAAACACTCCTGAACGGGTGATACCTTGATTCATGATAGATAGGATTTGCAAATTATAGGTGCTTTCCCACGATGTATTCAATTGGCTCTCATCCTCTTCTGATCTTATCTCCTATTTTCGGATTTATTCTTGAAAGTGATTAAATTTGAATGTGAATAGAGATATGACTTATCATTAAGAAATATTTGATGTACAAGGAAATCTCGACAAATTATGTTTCATTATCATCCTTCAATCCCTGTTCACCAACAGTTTTATCTGTCGGTGTATTTTGAACGATAAGAAAAATTTCCATTTTAATTTGATGGAAAACCAAAACTTACTTAGGGAAAAATAAAATTGTCGAAAGATATTATCGGGAATATTGTGATTATAGACATAAACCAACTCTTTGGATTATTTTGAAATGATGAAAAACAATATAATTATTTCAAATGAACCAAAGCATTGCCAATATCATAATTAAGACAATCAATAAATTTAACTGACTTAACTTGAGATACTTTCAGGGTCCTCACACCCATAGTGATTAGGTATACGTATTTGTGCCAATAATTTGAAATGGCGAAAACTATGCTTAGGCCTATAAAACAACGAAATCATTTCTCTCACCTAGTTTATCCATCAGATTATCCAGTACATCCTGTGATTTCTCCCGGTTCCTGGTCATTATTGAAGTTGAAATAATTTGTCACCCCCAGAGAATGAATAAGTAGGTGGTCATAAAATCATGAACTTCCCAAAACTGGCAGAAATGAACTCACTTTTAAGTCATGCCTTCTTTCTAAATAAATGTGAACATTTCATCTGCAATTAGAGAGGCAGGTTTTTATCTTCGGCACTTGAGGAACTGATTTGCTCTGTCCATACCAGCTCTTATCATTGTAAAGAAATTGACTATGATATATTTTCAATACATTGTAAATGAGTTGAAATTTATACCAGTGCCGTAACAACGGAATTTTCAAATCATGAACTTTTAAAGGATCATTTGCCTCTAACTGACCTACCTTAACCAAACAGGGGTATATTGTTTTCTGAAATCAAACATTATATTTTCTCATGCATGTTCCTGAGCACGGCCTGCTATCGTTTTGTCCAAATGCCCGTATAGTTTCCGAATTTTGAACCTAAAATGGTCTCAAACAACTGAGTTTGCATTGATAGCGAATCTGATGTTAATATTGAATCTGTCGAATTGAAATCTGGTTACTAGCCAATTAAGAATGCTGATAGATACAAATCATTTGTCCGAAATTCCGTGATGATCGTGTTATTAGAACAATTTGAAAAAAAAATTTCGAAATTTTAATGGAAGAATTTCGAATGAATTTTGCTGAGATTTTAAACACCATATTTCACAACAGTGTGCCTGATTTCAGTTTTATCAGATTTCAATTTTTGGGGATATTGGGATAAAATGTGTCAAATACCGTGTTTTGTTGCGCGCATGTTCTAGGGGAACAGCGTGCTATCGTTTTGTCCGAATGTCTGTAATTTTCGATGATTGAGCCAACAATGGTCTCAAACGACTAGGCTGGATTCACTGATGACGAATCCGGTGTCAAAATCGATTCTGTCCGGCCGACCGTGGACACGAAAACTGTCGAACGAAGCGAGCTAGCGACTCGAAACTTGCAGGGTAGTTCGAAATTTTGAGGCTATTTTCCTCGTATTTCAGAAACTAATGGAGCGATTGGATTGAAACTTGGCAGTTAGTTGGAGCATAACGACGCACAACTTTAAGCAGAATTCCGTTGAATGCGTTCGTTAACTCAATTTGAAAAAAATTTTTTTTCAAAATTTTTTTCGAAAAAATTTTTTTCTTCTGGAACTATTGCTCATATTCAAGAACAACTTCAGTTATTATTTTTTAGGTTTTTATGGGTTTTCACTCCCAATATCTGAAACAGAACTATTAAAAATTAAATAAAAATTGTTTTTTTTTAATGATGCAAAATCCCCCTAAGCTTCAATCGATACTTAAAGGAAATGTATGGGTCTTTTTCGATCGTTTGTTTCAGAAAATTGGAAGAATTATATAAGAAACTAAATCTTGAAATTTTCTGTTTTGTCTGATGGAAAAGTCAGATTCGTACTCTGAAAGGTCACAGTCCGTTTTCTTTATCGTTTTTATTGTTCCTGTATCTTTTGCAATCTTTTCTGCAAAAAACTGCCCTTGACAAATAGTTTGATACTGCAATCCGCAAGGGCGTTTTTCATGAAGAAAACAATTTTTATTTAATTTTTAATAGTTCTGTTTCAGATATTGGGAGTGAAAACCAATAAAAAACCTAAAAATAATGCAAAATCCTCCCAAAATAAGCTTCAGTCGATACTCAATTTCAGTTATACCTTGAACTTCATATTTCACAGCAGTGTACCAAATTTTAATTCGATACGGCTATCAGTTTTGGAAATATCGGGAAAAAATATGTAGAATTTCGTGGTTTTCTTCTCGATATCGTTGTTTTTTTCGGTATAACCATTGAGTTTTCAAATATTTTGAAAACTTGAAAACTCAATGGTATAACTCAAGAAATTCTGTCTCAATCGTGATGAAACTTCGCCGCTAGTTCGAAGATGTTGATGGACAACATTGTTTAGAATAATTTGAAAATAAATTTCAAATATTTAATATTCTGTGATCTTCTCATCATATTATCCTCATTTCATTCTTGTTGAACCTTCAATCTGTCATTTTTCGATAAAGTACTGGATTTCAATTCGATCTAATTTGTATTTTTGGAAATATTGGGAAAATGAAATTTTGAATGGGTATATCTGCGGAATCATTGGATGGATTTTACTCATTCACGAATTTGGCCTTCGTAATAAAAGTCCAAATCTTCTCTACGAATATCGAGTTTCTGTGTCGTTTCTTCCGGAAGTTATTGTGTTGCCAAAGCGGTCATCTCCATTGAACATGCGCGCAAAACCTGCTGCACTCATGGCAGTGCTTTTCTAGATTTTTCTTCGGTATCGTTGTTATTTCCAGAACATTTCGAAAAATTCTGATCCAGCCATGATGAAACTAGTTGAAAAATGCTGATACAATACAATACCTAATGACAATGTTATAATACTATAAATTGTATGCACCTGGTCATAATATTCATGGGAATACGCGCTCGAGGCTCATCCCATTCTTGAAATACGATGGTATAGAACGTTCTCTATGGCACAATCTCCCGTTCGACCTTCCTCCCATTTGTCAAAACATCAATTCCGTATTCTTGAACATCAAGAAGTGCTATTCATGAATTCTGGGAAGAGAACAAACTTGGAAAACTTGGCGTTTCGACGCCGTTGCCAAGGAAACACATGCATTTATGATGGAACGATAGAGAACGTTCATACCATCGCAGTCAAGATGGGGAGCTGTCCGAATGAGCGGTCATAGACGAACAATCATGCCAAATGTTCTAACCAATCAAAAACAAGTATTTTCGACAGACATGAAGCTAACTTCATTCATGTAGCCAACTTTATGTATAAAACATCGACATAGACTATATTTCTGCGATATATTGTCATAATTCAAATTTGAAATCTATAGGCGGTTTCGGAAACTTGATCGAGTTAACACGATTCCTAACCCTGCGTGTTCGTTTACCTGACCTTGGTTATTAACCCTAGTTCGGAAACCTCTGTGTCCTTACTCGATCAGTGATCGAGTTAATCGGATTAGCTACCCACGTTCGGAAACCTTTGGATCTCTTACCCGATCGCTTACCCAGATCATCTTTTATAACTCTACTCGGAAAGCAGGGTTGAAAAGAAACCGCATGCGCACTAGGTGCTTTTAACAATATCACAGAATATAAAAGTAATACTTCTCCATTTTTAGACAATAATAAGAGAACCACGGTATAAATACCACCGTGTTACATCACAGACCTGTGATATAATTGAATTTTGTGAATAATGAGACAATCAGAGTTGACATCCAAATTAGCCTGTTTAGCGCTGAAAATTCAAATACCATTTAAACTCAAAAGAGTTTGCATTGAAGATTATGAAGGTGATATAATGAAATATTCATGAAACAGTGAAAGAAAACTGATTTCTTCCGCGAATTCATCATTCCATGAAAGATTCGATAGATTCACTTGTCTCTGGAAAACACCATAGTTTCACTTCTATAGCTCTACAAAATTTTGGAAAAGCACTTAAGTGTAGTCAGGAACTTCAAGGCGCTCATTCGCTTTACATCTTTAAAAATAAATTTTGCAATATCCTCATCATACGGTCCTCAAGAAATTTTGCACCAAGCTGTAATTTTTCAACCAAGTGCTCGATTTCAATTCGATCTGTTTTTTTTTGGAAATAGTAGGTATTGGTGAAATAAAATTCGAAGTATCCACAGAACTATCGGGCGGATTTCTCCCATTCATGATTGAAACCTTTGCAATGGAGTCAGAAACCTGCCCTACAAATATCGTTTAAGTTTTTACTTTCAGATAGCTTTATCAGTACCTACCTTTAAATTTTTTTTCTAGTAATCTGATCCACGTGAAATTTTGCACAAGTTTCAACTTCGAAATCTTTCAACTTTCAACAAGTTTGAATTCAATTAGATCATTATTTTCCGAAATATGTCAATTGTGAGAAAAAGTCTTTACAGTTTTTAGGAAATTTTTCTGAAGACACAATCGCATCAACAACCTTACAATTAATTTTCAAGTTTCATCACCATCGGATCAATAGTATTTGAGTTATCGAGGAAATATCATCAAAATGTAAAAATCTTCTCTTTATTTCCAGAAATGAATATCCGACGGAGCTTTGCTCTGATACATTATTTTCAAATGTCGACGTCATGCATCAGAAAAAACTTCTATTATAATCATATGTAATCTACAAATAATACAATCAATTATAAACTATACAATATTGAAATTTACATCAACATGAATAGACTGCTTACTTATTGAACACAAAACACAAAATCATATAAGAACAGCAGGTTTTATACTCTCTCGTCTGAGTGACAACAAAATCCACAAATTGAAAGGCTGTCTGGTTTTGACCTACTCACTGCATTGCAAATTTTAGAAATATATCGAGAATATTCACACTCAGAAACAGAACAGGGTCTAGGAAACTGCACCCTCCAAAACAGATGAAATTTGTGGTCTTCAATTCATCATAATGATAAAGAATTATTTTCTTCAATGTGCTTTTGCACATCAGCCTCCCTGGCTAATTAAATCTCAATTTTCACATCTAGCAAGAATTTCCTGCATCGAATTCATAACGTGATAAGCCAAAACTGTTCGTTAATTAACTTGGGTTATATTTTGATTCAGGGCCAATTGCACCGTATTATAAAACCATAGATTAAGACCATAACCAAGGTTTAGGTAAAAAATTATCTTGCACCGTCACGTAATCCACGTTCAATGGCCTTAACTGACTATTAAATTTAAACCCTGGAATTTGGGGGCTTAAAAGAAGGATTAATGGTAAGCTTCGAAATCTAACTCTACTTTCGAGCGATTTCGTACAAGTTTGACATTTTTCTAGACGTAACCTCCAGTTTGTTTACGTTTTTTTTTGTTTACATTGGACATTGATGGAGAACTCCTACGAGTTGATAATCAAATTTTGATTAAAAGTGGTTGAATTTCAGATGATATTTATGAAAAATGATATAGGGAGAAACTGGCATCAGTAGGCATTGATTCGTATGTTTTAAAGCATGAAGAATTAACACCAGTATTTCCATTGAGTTCGTAAACTTAATGGTATTTCTATAAGCCTTCAACTATTTGAAATAAAAAAGTTACAATGATATGCTCATTTATTTCCAAGAGCAAATAACAGAATGAAATCGAAGACATATTTGGAATGAAAAAACATAGTTTCATGAAGATTCTTCAGTACTATTTCATTCAGTGATGTATTACGTGGAAAGCTATCATATACTACTTCATTCTTGTGCAGGTGCTGTCTCTGTGCTATCATTATCCTCGATTATATATTAACTGGACTCAAAATATAACTACAAACGAATTAATGTGAAAGAAATTGCATTCTCGTGTTAGACAATCTTCAAACGTACACCTTCGTCAATCCATCTGTGATATTTCAATATTTATATAGAATACTTTTTATTCTGCGGATCCAGATCCAGAGTTTTCATTATCTTCGACCAAAAATTAACTCAATTCATAATATACTTATTACAAACAAAATAATTTAATAGAAAGTCTACTCTTAGGTGAGCCGTTCCTTATCGGAAAGTTGTTTCTGATAAATCAATACTATTTATTTATTCATCTTGCAAACGCCACGAATGTAATTCCATGCAGAAGCTTAAATCTTAAGATATTACAAAATATAAGTTTACTTGAGTATATGACTATAAATTTGAATAATGTTTAAAGCCTGATGCAGAAGTAAGAGCACAGGTCTGTGGTAAGAGATCCCTAGTCTTAATGATAATAAACAAGTCAGGAACATTACATGCAATATTTTTATGGAAGCTATAAAGTCTGTCAAATATATTTTTTCGTTGGGATTTTCAATAGATGCATCTTGATTTTTCATAACTCATGGAAATATGGTAGTAGTAACCCATAATAGTGGGTTTCATCTTTTGAATTAAAATATTTCTTCAATTAGGGTTGAAATAAACAACATGAAGCTAGTCACAAGTACCAATTCATGAGAAAGTAACCAGATTTGTAGATTAATTTTAATCTAGTTACATTCAGCCTCGGTGCAAGCCGAATATTTAAAGCAGAGTTTAATAAGTTTATCGTCGCTTAACTAACTGTAGCTTAAGACGAAAACGGTGCAATTGGCCCTCAATCAAAAATCAAAACAAACCACAATCACAGAAGAGATTTTTCTGTATTCTGTGCCGTTATAACCCCGACATGTTCGTTTACTGCCTAAGGGCCAATTGCACCGTTTTCGTCTTAAGCTACAGTTAGTTAAGCGACGATAAACTTTTTAAACTCTGCTTTAACTATTCGGCTTGCACCGAGGCTGAATGTAACTAGATTAAAATTAATCTACAAATCTGGTTACTTTCTCATGAATTGGTACTTGTGACTAGCTTCATGTTGTTTATTTTAACCCTAATTGAAGAAATATTTTAATTCAAAAGATGAAACCCATTGTTATGGGTTACTACTACCATATTTCCATAAGTTATGAAAAATCAAGATGTATCTATTGAAAATCCCAACGAAAAAATATTTATGACGGACTTTATAGCTTCCATAAAAATATTGCATGTAATGTTCCTGACTTGTTTATTATCATTAAGACTAGGGATCTCTTACCACAGACCTGTGCTCTTACTTCTGCATCAGGCTTTAAACATTATTCAAATTTATAGTCATATACTCAAGTAAACTTATATTTTGTAATATCTTAAGATTTAAGCTTCTGCATGGAATTACAATCGTGGCGTTTGTAAAATGAATAAATAAATAGTATTGATTTATCCGAAACAACTTTCCGATAAGGAACTGCTCACCTACGAATAGACTTTCTATTAAATCATTTTGTTTGTAATAAGTGTATTATGAATTGAGTTAATTTTGGGTCGAATATAATGAAAACTAATGTGAGATCCGCAGAATAAAAAGTATTCTATATAAATATTGAAGTATCATGTATGGATGGATTGACGAAGGTGTACGTTTGAAGATCGACTAACACGAGGATGCAATTTCTTCTACATTAATTCGTTTGTAGTTATATTTTGAGTCCAGTTAATATATAATCGAGGAGAATGATAGCACAGAGACCGCACATGCACAATGATAAAGTAGTATATGATAGCTTTCCACGTAATACATCACTAAATAAAATAGTACTGAAGAATCTTCATGAAACTAAGGTTTTTCATTTCAAATATGTCATCGATTTCATTCTGCTATTCGATCTTGGAAATAAATAAGCATATCATTGTAACTTTATCATTTCAAATAGTTGAAGGCTTCTTAGAAATACCATTGAGTTTACGAACTCAATGGAAATACTGATGTTAATTCTTCATGCTTTAAAAGATACGAATCAATGCCTACTGATGTCATTATCTCTCTATATCATTTTTCATGAATATCATCTGAAATTCAATAACTTTTAATCAAAATTTGATTATCAAATCCATTAACTCGTATGAGTTCTTCATGAATGTCCAATGTAAACAAAAAAAAATGTAAACAAACTGGAGGTTACGTCCAGAAAAATTTCAAACTTGTGCGAAAGTAGGGTTAGACTTGGAAGCTTACCATTAATCCTTCTTTTAATCCCCCAAATTCCAGGGCTTAAATTTAACAGTAAGTTAAGGCCATTAAACGAGGATTTCGTGACGGTGCAAGATAATTTTTTACCTAAACCTTGGTTATGGTCTTGATCTATGGTTTTGTAATACGGTGCAATTGGCCCTAACCCGGGTAAGTGATCCGAGGAATCTGACAGGTGATCGAGTAGGTAACCCCGATCAAGTTTCCGATACCGCCTATTCAGTTGTCATAAGAGTTGGGAGCGTATTTCGGAAAATTGTAAAATGGATCATTTAGAAAAAAAACAAACACTTCCAATCAACTATAAACAGAAGGAGCTGCTCACCGACTACATTACACGAAGACCTGAAATGTACATTGGTCGGTTAAATACAGATTATACAAGGGAGCATATGAAAAAAAACTGGAAGTAAATCAGAGTGTTCCGAGTTGAGCTTTAGTTAATCTAAACATTTTGATAAATTTTGGATCAGATAGATCAAACGGGTTCCATTTAGAAAGCACATGGACACCTATTTGGTATTGTTCATTGTTGTTCTGCATCTTCCACATCTTCATTCAGTACTTCCCACATAATTGCACTCGCCATGTCCATTTCCGAGTGAAAACAGAAATTTTGTAGTGAAAGTTAATTGAGATTGTTAAGACTTATTGCCAAACAGATCAAAATTGTCAAATACCCGAAAAATAATTAGCGTCCTCTATGTATCGTTCCATCACAAATCGTGAGAGATAAAGGGTTTTTCAACAAGAACTTTGTTTTTTAAAACAAAATAAAACAAAGAATTTAGTGGAAAATGAATAAAATTTTTATTGTATTACAAAGAGAAAAGTTCGGCAATTATGAATGAAAAATGATATCTGACAAATGTCCACCACGACCACGCTGACGGACGTTGATTCTTTCATCAAAATTTTTAATCACTTTTTGGCAAGATAGAGGGTCTATTTCGTTAATGACATCACGGATTTTGAGTTTTAAGGCTGCAATCGATTCGATTGGCTCCGTATAAACTCTGTCTTTAACATAGGCCCACAAAAAATAATCCAGTGGTGTTAAATCACACGATCTGGCCGGCCACTTAACAGCTGAATTTCGCGAAATTATGCGATCGGAAAATTTGGTTTGCAATAAATTGATCGTTTCATTTGCTGTGTGATATGTGGCACCGTCTTGTTGAAACCACATTTCAGTGACATCCATGTCATCAATAATAGGCCAAAATTCAGTTGTCAACATCTCGCGATAGCGTGATCCATTGACTGTTACCGCATTTCCAGTCTCATCTTCGAAAAAAAACGGCCCAATCACACCTCCAGACCACATAGCACACCACACAGTGACACGTTGAGCATGCAAAGGCTTCTCAATAATTGCTTCAGGATTTTCAGAAGCCCAAATGCGGCAATTTTGCTTGTTGACGTACCCTGACAAATGAAAATGTGCTTCGTCTGAAAAAATGATTTTTTGAGAAAAACCAGCAGGTTGTTCAGAATGAACTGAGCGAATCTACGGCGATTTGAATGGTCGGTCAGCTTCAATTCCTGCACCAGTTGAATCTTGTAAGGCTTCAAAGCCAAATCCTTTCGCAAAATTCGCCATGATGTGCTTTTGGATAACCCCAATTGTTGAGAACGTCGTGAAATTGATAACTTTTGATCTTCTTCAACACTGTGGCTCACGGCAGCGATGTTTTCTGTTGAACGACCCGGTCGAACACGTGTTGGTGTTGGCACATTTTGAACCGAGCCTGTCGACTCAAATTTCGCGACCAAATTCTTGATAGCGGTCTCAGAAGGACGTTTATGTTGTCCGAAAATATCACGAATTTTACGAAATGTAACTTTAACAGAACGACCATTTTCATAGTGGATTTGAATTATTTTAATGCGATTTTCGAGCGAAATTGAATTCATTGTAACAATTGCCAAAGCATATACTGCGAATACGTCAAAAAACTAAATGTCAAAACTGTCATGTGGTGCCGGTGTTACCACATTGAAAAAAAAAGTTCTTGTTGAAAAAAACTGTACATCGCTCGCTCTCCGTGAAGCACTCATTCATTTCAAGAATACCGTTTTCCTGAAAAACTCGTAGACACGCCCCCTTTCGATCAATCGTTCTCTTCCCCGGTTTCAAGAATAGGCGCCCAGGGCGCTATCATATCCTTTAGACTCAGAACAAGGGGGCATTTTGACAATTTGCTACAGAGGCTTAAAATCCTAGATGAGGGTTTGGTTGATTTGACTGCACCTTGCGTTGCCTGGTGAATTGCGAATCTGCATGTTGATTCACAGTGCTGCGGGGTCCCTAAAATTAGGCTGAATCCCTGTGGATTTCGGAATCCTACTTTGTTGGCTCCATCTATTTACGGTCTTTCAACCTAACCTATTCTGAGTTGTAGCTGTAAAGTTGTATCTTTGAAAGATCAACGGGCTTTCCTCAAACTCACGGTGAGTTGATGGCAATTTGCCTGTCTTCTCACATGCATACGTTACTCTCGTGATGCTTTTGAAATAAAATAACGTTATCCAAAATAAATCATGAATTATTCGAAAACTGAAATGGAAATACAAAATTCTCCAACAGTGGCGACTCGTGTCGTGACGGTCAGATGGGTACACCGAAACTCGTCCCTTGAACCTAGCAGGTGTTCAAGAAATATGTTGGAATATATACATTCAATTCCTAAATTTTTCATGATTTCGTAGCTCAGCAGACGCGTTGTTTGGCTGGCAAATTAAGTTCATCTTTCCAAAGCATCATATTTTATACGTTTATATGGAGTTTCTCGACCTAATTGATATGATTTCATTTTATCATCCAAAATATTTCAAATCCTCGACCTGCTTGCAAGTTCAGGCCTTGACGCTTTGTAAGTGATTCAAACAGAAAAAATCTATGTTCAATGTAGATGACCGCTTCGGCTACGAATTTGAACATGCGCGCAAAAGCTGCTGCCATCACGATAGAGCTTTTCTAGATTTTTTTTCGATAAATTACTGGATTTCAATTCGATCTAATCTGTATTTTTGGAAATATTGGAAAAATAAAATTTTGAATGGGTATATCTACGGAATCATTGGGCGGATTTTACCTATTCACGAATTCGACCTTCGTAATTAAGCCCCAAACCTACTCTACAAATATCGAGTTTCTAAGTTGTTTCTTTCGGAAGTTATTGTGTTACGGTCCGGCCGTTGTAGAGTAGGTTTGGACCTTAATTACGAAGGCCGAATTCGTGAATGGGTAAGGTCCACCCAATGATTCCGCAGATATACCCATTCATATTTTATTTTTCCAAGAATACAGATTGGATCGAATTGAAATCCAGTACTTTATAAAAAAATGACAGTTTGAAGGTTCATACAGAATTTAATGAGGATAATATGATGGGAAGATCACAGAATATTTGGAATTTTTTTTCAAATTGTTTTAATTACACGATCATCACGAAATTTTGCACAATGTTGTCCATCAACATCTTCAAACTAGCTGCGAAGATTCATCACGATTGAATCAGTATTTCTTGAGTTATACCGAAAAACACAACGATATCGAGAAGAAAACTACGAAATTCTACATATTTTTTCCCAATATCTCCAAAACTAATAGCCGTATCGAATTGAAATTTGATATACTGCTGTGAAATATGGAGTTGACGGTATAACTGGAATTTTTCTCGAATATGAACAATAGTTTCAAAAAAAAATTTGAAAACATTTTTTTTCAATTGAGTAACCATAAAATTTCGACGAAATTCCCTTAAAGTTAGGCGTCGTTATGCTCCAACTGACTGCCAAGTTCCAATCGAATCGCTTCAGCAGTTTCTGAAATATGAGGAAATAAACCCCACAATTTCGAATTGCTATAACTCCGAAACTATCTGGCCGATTCGGCCCATTAACGAACTTCACCTTCGTATTTTGAAATGCAATGCTTCCTGAAAGTTGATAGAATGCTACGTACGCCCGTTATCGTGGTGACGGCCGGCCGACCGGACAGAGTCGATTTTGACTCCGGATCCGTCATCAGTGAGTCCAACCTAGCCGTTTGAGATCATTTTCGGCTCAATCATCGAAAATTACAGACATTTGGACAAAACGATAGCACGCTGTTCCCCTAGAACATGCGCGCAAAAAATTCACCAAGTTTTGGGATTGTTTTGCATTTGATTGAATCCCCTATATTCAACCTCAATATCCTGACATGGTTCATTTTATTATTTTGAACAGAGTTAACAGAATATACAACGTTGTGAACAAGTTTACGACTTATGGAGGAGAATAAACAAAGCCTTCGATTTTATCGCAAGAGATCGACTAGTTAAAAACTGTCATAATGGAAAAAGGGGGCAAAGGAGAATACTGCCCCACTTTCTCATCTTAAGATCGCGAATTAATCCCATTGATAGGTATGCTTTTGTCTGTTTTTGTGCCCATGTTTCAGAGAACAGTGTACTATCATTTTTTTCAAATGTCTGTAATTTTCGATTTTTTCCCGAAAATAACGGTCTTAAACGAGTAGGTTGGACTAGAACTGATGATGAATTTAATGTCAAAATCGATTCAATCCGGGCTATCATTGGTATTTCTGCAGTTACTCAAAAAATGTTGATCCAACGATGATGAAACTTGGTAACTCGTTGGTAAATGCAGATGCACAGTTCTGTGCAAGATTTCGTGATGATTGTGTTATTAGAACTATTGAAAAAGACTTTTTTGTCCAGGAATTCGAATATGACATGATTTAACGGATTATTTACTATAAAACTTGCGAATAATTTTTATTTGTGAAAATCATCAGAACGGGAAATGCCCTGATTGCCTTTCCTGTACTAGCCATCACTTTTCGCTAATCAGAGTTTGCTTAGCTAATAAGTACAAATAATCATTTTATTTATGCAGATTATTGTGTATCTTTTCTCTTTTTGTTATTCATAAGTACAAGTGGATTATACTGGGGTCCTAAGTCACCATAATTCTTACAAAACTAAATCCAAATAATTGAAAAAGAGCATTATTTCCGAGCACGACAAAGTGAAATAGAGATAAGGGACTTGTAGAAAAATGTTGCAGATTTATTTATTATCACAGGTTCAAAACTGAGCGAACTTAAATCTCAATAGATCTCATGCATGTGTTTTGATATTATCGAAATCGATTATCAGAAACACCCTCCCTCTCGTCTCATATACCTTTCATTCTCCCTAGCGAAGAAGTATCAGCTGTAATTGGATCATAGAATCGTGCTAAAATTAGTTCTATGGTCAGTACAACAGTCGATAACATGAATCGAGGTTGTTTGCTTTTAAAAACGAGGTGTTTTTCACGATGCGGTGCTTGGTTCCATACTGCGATTTCGTGCGCCGTTGTGGATGCCTACTAAGGCAACCTACCAATCAGAAGCATTCATCCTAATTTGAATTTTTGTTTTGATTTTATCATTTTTAATACCGAATTATTCAAAATTGACGAAATGTGAAACTGAATAATTAAATTCATGATGATGTTGTATCGATATAGATTATCATTGTATAATTTCCCCATTTATACAATGGGATTACATACAAGAGAATTATTGAACCATAGTTTGAGTTCTCTCAGAAATATAGGTTACTTCACTTACGCCTACAAATCTCTAATATTAGCAGACGGTTCCTTTTCGAGATACAGGGTGTTGAATATTGATTTTTTTTCTCCTAGTATCTGCACGTACGTTATATAACTAGGTGTAGAAAGGACAAAGCCGCGAAAGTTATCTGACAGGACAATTACTTTAGCCTTACATTTTTTTATTATACAGTGTGGAAGGTCTAAAACTTTCATGGCCTGCCGACTGATGATTAAAGCTTGTTGTTTTTAATCTAGGACTGAGAATTTTTATTGCTTATGAAAATTAATACGATCTTATGTCCGAGCTGAAAAATATTCGAAAATATATGACCCTCCTTTCATTTCTTGGATGCCCAAATTGTTTTCGGAGTGTGTAGCCCTCTTCATGTAAGGTGAACAAAGAATTCCGTAAACGCAGAGTAACAGAGCTGCTTCAAAATCGACCCTCACAAGTTATCACAATATAGAGTGTCCCGAAAGATGGTGCTACCTATGGAACATCCCTCAGCACAATCCATCTGGAAGACGCATAAAGCAATTCTCAGCTACGCAATTCATACTTACCTGGCGTAGGGTATACCGTGATCAACAAGGCGGCTCCCCCGGAGTGAGGCCCTTTCGTTGCACCTCGATCGGGCTGACCTCTGCGATTATCCCTAATGCGGATAACTCGGGCGCGTAATTTTTGGTAGTCGGGACTGCGTACGCGCTGTCCCGGTTTAAGATAAATAATATCAACAATTGTTCTATCACAGATTAACCAGATAAACCACTCGCGTCATTTACTTAGGAAATCTATGTCAACGCAGATATGACCCTGAATCGAGCTAATCAGAATTTTAGCAGGCGTTTGGGGTGCTTTGGGGTGCCAATCAGATTGCAGGAATAGGATTACGTCACTCTCGCCGTTTTCGGACTCGCTTGAAGAGGTTATAAACATGTAAACAAACTGAAATGAATTTTTCATCCTATTAATTGATGAATAATTTCGTATCTGTTCCATTTAAGAATATAATCCAAACATTTTTTTACAACCAAATCAATTGTTTAGTCATCTTTGAGGTTCTATTTTATGATGAGAATTGGAATCGAACTTAGGTGGACTCATTCATAATGTTCATTTTTTATAATATAAAGGAATCGCAACTGAAGTAAAAGCATTACAACCTTCATTATTCAATTAAAACGATGGGATGTCTAATACAATTTTATATGATTGCACAAACACTAGGATTGGAATCGAACAAAGTTAGTCTATTCATAGTTTGATTTTATATTGAAATGCATCTCATTTGATGTGAAACTACAAAGATTCTCTGATTAAGGTAAACGGGTTTTCCATAACATTTTTCCAAAATTTTCATTTACTCCAACCGAATTCTTCTACAGGAGTTTAAGATGTGACAAAACACTCGCTTTGGTGTTGGAAATTTGCTTTTCAAATGGTTTCATCGAAAAATCTTAGTCTGATTTTGATTTTGTGATTCCTGAATCCCGACAAATCCGTTTTTACATTTCGATTTTAGATATTCCAAAATCAAGTATTCAATTTGACAGCTGCTTCGAGGAAGAAGAAAGTGTGGTTATGTCTGTTATATTTCTCAAGGTCGGAAAGACGCGATTCCCGCAAACGATGAAGTGATTTGTCTTGTTGGTCTGTGTTGGTACCTTGGTAATTTTGCAAATGCAAACACGATCTGATCGCTCCTGGGTTCACGAGGGCGATGATTCATACAATCAAATCCATGACATATATGAAAACAATTAGAACAAACATATTCGAACATGCGCGCAAAAGCTTATGAATTCACGTCAGTAATAGCTTGCATCATTCTTTTTATGTATGTTTATATTTCCCACAGAGAGTGCAATTTATATTCTAACGGAAACCATTCATTTTTGGATAAAAAATTAACAATGCTGTGCCTAGGGTGGCATAAGGACGCCGAAACAAAGCCTACCCAGAACACATCAGATATCCTAACTTGCACAATCGATCCACCTGCAGAATAAAAAAAATGAAATACTGTCAAGCCTGCAGGCCCAGTCCATTCACAGCACCGGCAGAACCTCCATTAGGCACTGAGGGTCCATCTAGAACCAGAAGAGTTAGATATATATATTTTCATTTGGATGAGATGATTCAATTATTTGAGCTACATACGCAGAAAGTTATAAAGATTCAGATACATAAGGAGAACTTAAAATCATAGGTTTGTCCGTTGTACTTACTTGAACTACACTAATTACACTTACTCCAATTCTCAGTGCAGCTGAGTGTAGTCACAGATAACAGAATGAGTGGAGTTAGTGTAGTTCAATCTGTTCTATGATTCTCACATAGTATAGAATGAATGATGGATGATTTTACGCAAATCCAAGATGACATAATTCTATGCTTCTTTTGTTTTCGCTGACATTCCGAGATGATGTTGATCTGTTTTGATGTTTTTTTTGAGTCGTTACGAAAAAAATTTCAATTTGAATAACGATATGATGAAAATTAATATCGTTCAAAACAACCACACATGCAGAACAAAACACGGCCAACCAGGAACGAGAGACAAAACAGATGTCTATGATCATTGACTTGAGTTGAGTCATCTATAAAAAAACATATAAACAAGTTTTTTTTTCGTTTTTTTTTTGTTTTTTTTTATCGATGAGTCAACTCAAATCAACATGAAATGAAAAACATGATTTGAGTTGACTGTCTCAGATTTTCTTTTTGTACGCTGCAGCAAAACGGTAGTGCAGTTTTGAAGGGAGACGAAATCCGATATATCGGAGAGGAGAATTTGGGAGGGGACTTATTGTGACACGTACGTAGTCAACTGTACAGTACTGTACAGTAATTACTGAATTTTTGCGGAGAATAGACGACTTCGGTCCAAGTTGCCAAACCACAAATGTTGTCCAAATTTACTATTACTGGGCATGGGGAATTTCAGGACGAATTCGACACGATAAGATTCGCGTTATTTATAATAATCCGTAAACGGTGCCTCGGCTCCTCAAACAAAATAATTCCTTCCAAATATTGGTTTGTGTTGAAATCATCTCCGATTGGCTGAAATTTGAGTTGGGATTCCTGATTTCATGTCAATAGTGTCAAATTTATATAGGATCAAACTCAAGGAATTGCCTGCATCAGTTCTTCAAAGGGAAGTCATTTCACTGATCTTAAAAATCGAAGAAATTGAGTGTCGTACTGACTCAGAATTATCCCCTTTGTCGTGAATTTCTCCAAGATTTTTGATAGCCCCTCAAAGCTGCACTCCTTGTTTTGTTGCATCCTGTAGTTTTCTTTCACATTATTTAATCTAATTTTACTAGAGATTAATACTAAACTACTATGTTAGATTTAAAGAATCCATGTTTATTTATATTTTGAGAGTATATATGAGAAGGTTTGTCTTCGGATTTATATTTTGTATTTGTATTTTATATTTCAATCATTATTGTGAATATCATTGTGATATAAGACAATTTATCGAATTCATATAAGGATCTGACGTTGATTATTGTCACGATTATTTGAACTTGTTGGGAGAATTTGGATATGTTTCACTCATCAATAAGTATACCAGAATACGCGGTTCTTCTAGATCCTTGATAAATCATGTTTTCGCCAAAACTGGATCGGATATATCAGGCTTTAGGTCATTTGTCCTACATTATGACGTGACTGATCATTTTCCGACTGTTGTAGCGTTTCCAAGTAAGATTTCACGGGAACAGGGATGTACTGGAAGGACGGTCAAGGTCTTGAATGAGGGAAAGCTTGTCGATGGTATAAGCGCATTTGACTGCTCATCATTTTACGAAATGAAAGATGTGGATGAGGTGACTGACTATTTGATAACTAACGTTAAGATGGCGATTGAACGATCATATGTTCTAAGGAATTTGGTTTATTCGGAAACGAAGAGGAGCCCATGGATCATCAGAGGCCTAGTCAAGTCTTCACATACTAAACAATTGTTTTATAAGCAGACTATTGCGAACCCAGATAATATGGAACTCCTGAATAGATACAAAAAGTATAAAAATAAGCTCACTGATCTCATTCGCAATACTAAGGAAGGCTATTACAGGAACCACATCGAAGAAAAAAGACATGACCATAAATCCTTGTGGGATAGTATATCGAAGATCACGAATAGGAACAGGCAGAGGGTTGAAATAGACATTATTCATCATGATGGCATAGAGGTGGAGGATAAGAGTAAGATTGCCGACATTTTCAATACTCATTTCACCAGCTTTGGCCAGCATGTGACCGGGCAACTTGGCAAATCAGACGAATTAGAGAAAAAAGGGAATACCTCTGATAGTTCCATGTTCGTAAGACCTACCAATGAGGTTGAAGTTCTCTCGATGATTAAAGACCTAAAAAGTAACAAAAGCCCTGGAGTTGATGGTATAACAGCAGAACACCTGAAGGTGATCAGTCGGTTCATCAAGACACCATTGACATTCCTGATCAACAAAATACTGGAATATGGGCAGTACCCAAGATCTCTCAAATTAGCAGTTGTTAAACCCCTATTCAAGGGAGGGGACAAAAAAGATATTTCATGTTATAGACCGATTTTCCTCATCAGTTCTATATCAAAAATAATAGAGAAAATAATTAAAACACGCCCGGTGGAGTATCTGGAAAAAAACAATCTTATTTCGCCGAGGCAGTTCGGTTACAAGTCTGATAAGTCGACGAAGGATGCTATTGTTAGACTGACAGATGAAATTTATCGTTCTCTAGATGGGGATAAATGCACGGTTGGGGTTTTTCTGGATCTGGCAAGAGCATTTGATTCTGTGAATCACGAAAACTTGCTAAATGTCATGGATAATATGGGAGAGGACTGGTTCATCAACTGTTCAGATCATACCTCCAGGATAGGGAACAATGTGTTGTTATTGAGGATCAAAAAAGTGAATCTCATAGTTTACTTATTGGTGTGCCCCAAGGGACGGTATTGGGTCCTATTCTTTTTTTGATCTACATTAATGGAATCTTCAACCTCAATATAGATGCTGAGATCGTATCATTTGCAGATGATACCGCGATTATTTTTGCTGACACGTCTTGGAAAAGAGTGAGAGGGAACGTAGAGGAAACTCTTGCGAGGATAAAGAGATGGTTAAATGATATGAGTCTTACTCTCAATTTGAATAAGACTAAATGTGTTATATTTACCTGTGGTATATACAGCGAGTCATGCATTCCCAATATAAATTTGGATGGAGTTGAGGTGAAGCGAGTGGAATTCGTGCGGTATCTTGGAATAGAGATTGATCAGCATATGCGATGGAACGTTCATGTTGCCAGTCTGATCAAGAAGTTGAGATATTTACTGTTCACATTTAGATTTCTCAACAACAATTAAATACAGATTTTTCTGTATAACCTTTACATAATATCTTTCGATATTGATTTGATATCTTACGATATACTTTTATGTCTTCGACGTACTACGTCTTCAATGACAAAATTATTATATCAACTGGCATATAATGATCAAAGTAAAAAACTTGAGAAAAGTGTGAAAAAATGAAATACAACCTAAAAACAATACTAGACACAGAGTGTTTCATCTTCTATCTTTCGATTTAGAATCATCAGTAGCATTTATTCTATATTATTCATCAAAAACTCACCACGTGTTTTGTTACGTACACTTCACTTCAATAACGGAAATAAGCAGGTTTAAGTCCATACGCATGCTTGTTAGAATTGTGCATAGAAACAATAATGCCACAGATTTTACTTACACCTTCTTCTTTCCTTGACAAATGAAATGCGGTAAAAAACATTCTCCAAAATCTTTATAACCTCAAAAATTAAATGACAGTTGATATTGACCCTTGAAAACTATAAGTTTTCATTCAAATATTAAATTCAAAAAATTTGAATTTAATAGATTTCTCAAAAGAATTCTTGGGTTGAGAGAGCTTAAGATGCTGTATCACGCTCTTGTGGAGCCCCATATCCAATACGGCATAACTGGTAGGGGTAGTGCATATGACTGTCATTTGTCGAAACTGTTGATTATCCAAAAGTACTTTCTGAAGATCATATATGGTAGAGAACGCACCTACCCAACGGATAGACTATTCGAGGAGTCCACGATTTTCGAGTTAAAGAGGCTATATTTGTTTAGAGTTTTATGCATGCAGTTTAAATACAAAAAGGAATTAGCACCAATACAGCACCATCACGAAACGAGGTATAAAGAAAGAACTGAACTCTCGAGGATTAAAACTGTGAAAACGGTTGGACAGAAATCATTTTCGTATATCGGTCCGAAAATCTTCGGTCAGGTGCCTCAGGTAATAAGGAACGTGGGAGGAGCTTCTCAGTTCAAGCGAAGGTTAAAGGTTTTGTTGGCATGCCTCACAACAGATGACATATTGGTAATTACTTCAGTTGCTGTATAGAAGGTGGAAAGAATAAAATCTATGGTTTGTGTTGCCGTCGTCTGCGCTGGATCTGATCCTAATGAATATTTTTTTCTCATGAGTTCGTTTTTTTGTGATTGTATATTTATTTCTTGTGCTTTTAATGCCAGTATAATATATATTGAGAGCATTCTAATTACATGAGCATAGTTGTTTAATTGAAATTAAGCTGAGTATTATACCCACAACAAGTTCTCTTCGTGGGATAAACCTGTTTATATTCTCTTAACTAAAGTATTGTTATTGCTCAATTCTATATGGAACAGTGTAGTTTTTTATTGAAACTAAATATTTATTATTATTATTATTATTATTCATGTTCTATAAAACCTCATTTATCACCTGTTTGAAAATATTTCATCTCTGTCGATAACTCAAACAGACATACTATATATTTGTGAGATTCGAATTCTATTCCGAAACGTGTACTATTTCCAGGAAGTTCAAATACCAAATTATGAAAATTAAAAAGCTTCAGTGGTGGCACAATCGCTACAAAAAAATCCGAAATTCTTGACAACTAATGTGAAGATTTTTCATATAATATAGTTTCGCATTATCATTTATACAATGGCATTATCAAGATATCCATGCTATATTTGTTCAAAAGTCCATTTTCTCGATCGTCGTGAGACACAGTAGTGACATCTCTTGGAATTATTGAGTATCATAGCATTGTTTGGTAAAGTTTTCTAGTTACACTTCAGGTAATATTCGATCCGTTGGAGGGGCGATTTGGGATTACACGTGTATTTCCGAGAGGGGGGGACTCTAACGCGATAATACTCGTTTTAACTCAGCTCTAGGACGTTTAAACGATTGAAAAGCTGCACAACTCATACTTACCTGGCGTAAGGGTTACCGTGATCAACAAGGCGGTTCCCCCGGAGTGAGGCCCTTTCATTGCACTTCGATCGGGCTGACCTCTGCGATTATCCCTAATGCGGATAACTCGGGCGCGTAATTTTTGGTAGTCGGGACTGCGTACGCGCTGTCCCGGTATCTTTTAATTAATATCAGCGTGGCATTATGTACGTTCGATCGTCGTTATGATACCAGATACCATCGTACGCAGGTGACATTCGTTTTCATTTCGTAAACGGCGGGCGTCGCGTTCTGATCGCTTATTATCAATACTCATAAATTTTGTTGGATATGTTTATTCTTTCATAATTGCAAGAAGATGGCATGTATTAGGAAAATAGTGAGTTCGTTGAATTCACTATGTGATCATCGATTACTTTCTACGTCAGACAAGCATGACTGAGCAACCTAAGAATGTCTGGGATTCAGTTCATCCGAACATTATAAAAATAGCCAGTATACTGACCGTACCAGACTACCAGTATGGAATGAAATTCGTTCGATAAAAAGTAATGAATATGACCTGAAGCATTCTGTATTGATTTCATATTTGTGACATGCTCTGATCGAGATGCAAAAATAGAAGTCGGCCGGGAATCGAACCCGGGCCGCCCGCGTGGCAGGCGAGCATTCTACCACTGAACCACCGATGCTTGAAATATTTGAATGCTACAATGAAGTATTGATATCATAAATCTAAATAATTGTGTCCCCATGGTTTTCAAATCGGATGCGAAAATTGACCATTAAAAAATTGCAGCTCCTGACAATATCAGATGGATGATATTATCATTGTATCATACAATGATATTATCATTGTTGTCTTTATACAATGATATTATGATCTTCTGCTCTCTTCTGATTTTAGTAGTGGATATGCGAATGACCAGAATGAAGGTACAGGAATCTTAACCCGATTCTGAAACATGTCCTCTTCCTCTGTACTAGCATTGAGTTTTCGAATACTTCAAATTTTCAAATTATTTGAAAACTCAATGGTACCACACAAAGAATAATTATGATTTTCATATCGCCGATTCTTGAATTGTAATGCTTACGATTAAATTCCAACTCGGTGGCGCTACGCATTCTAGCGGGTTATATTGGAAGCTTGGAAAAACCCCTTGTAGAGATCTTCTAGAGACGTTCATTCAAGATCCGTATATCAACTACCTTTTGCTACTTTTCAAAAGAGGGAACATAAATTCATTATTTATTTCACTGATACTGTATTCTGAGGTCTAATTCTCCGTAAGTAATATTGGAAACTTAATATTGTTATCGCTTCTCGGCCCTATGGCTAAGATCAAAGTGTAGTATCTGTTCTTATCAGCTTAATATCTGATACGCCCCGCATGCGGGGCCAGTATATTAAACTGATTTTTGGAAAATGATGGCGGTTAGGGGCTTGCTCCACCGCTGTCACGGGTTGGCCCGGTATTGCAGTACCTCCGGGATCGGCCCACTTATCCTAAAAATATTAATTTCTACCCTTTCTTTTAACAGGATTAGTATGCACACAGAGTTGTTTTCCATTGAATAACCTCATTTTCACTCTGGAAATTGCATAAATAATATTGATGAGAATTGAGAGGCCTAATAAATATTTATTGCGAATGTTGGATCGACCATCCATGTAGCTGAAGTTGGATTTCAAGTCCTGCGCCTCTCTGGAAAATACGAAAATATCGGCATAAAGTGCATTAAATTATCGGTTGAACATTGATATTGGACGAGATAATTTTATGATGATTGAATATTATATGAGTTCTGGGATTTTCGGCAAAAAATTTTTTGACAGTTGTCAAACGCAATCACTGTAAGGGATTGACACAGCAGAAAGGATATGGGGAGATATCTTTACATATGACACTTAATGAGAAAATTTTATTGTACTGGTTGACTAAAATTTTTATTCCGTCACAGTATCACGAGCGCTTTCTCAATGACGCTGATGATGTAATAATTTCGGGCAAGAAACTTGAACATATCTTTAACTAGAATATTATCTGTAAGTAAATAATAATATCAGGTTTCATTATGATATTGGCTGTTTTGGATCAGCCTGCAAAAATTGCTTTTAGACTCATTTGAGTTATCCCTCCCCACGGAAATCTTTAGTAAAAGGCGAAAGATTTATTCGCTACTGAGGAGAGATCAGAGTAACGAATATTAAGTTTAGTGATGGTTATACCTTGAACCAGATGGATGTAAACAGTGTAAGTCAATATAGTTTTGAGGAGGAAATCAATATCGCTCTAAACTCGCTTTCAATCAATTTGAAGTTCTCAACTCAGCGTGAAGAATAAACAGTTATATTTTTCGATAATGTGAGTAGTGAAAATAACTAACCATAAATGCATTAGCGTCGTTTGGAGCCATCTGGCGGACATAAATGGTAACTGTATCGCAGCGAATGAGTACGAATGGCATGCTGTTTGATGTAAAGATTAAATTTTTGGTTTGATCCTCATTCAAAAGCACCTACGTCATAACGATAAGGAATATGAGAAATCAACTACTATGTTAATCTTGAGCTCCTTGTGTTCAGAATCCTGTGATTTGATGAAAGTAAAACGTCGAAGAAATTTCCCGTGAGTCAACATTTCGAAACAGTGCACCAAGTTTCAGCAGGCTCAGTCATTTATTTCCGAAAATATATGGATATGTCAAAGTTCTGTTTTGGAACAAGTGCTATACTGACCACACTTTAGTGCGTCTACTATTTCACTCGTCGATATTCGCTAGTTTTAGTAATTAACTGCAGGATATGAGACATCTATTAACAAATGAAATATCGGAACTCCGAAATATTCCGCTTGTTTTGAAATGTTGCTCCACAATTCGTTAAGTTTGTCTGGACCTATTCACATTTGAATCAACATAAGAGGGTCACGGAAGACTCCGCAAACGAAAACAAATGAGGAAAACAAATGCATCGCTGAAATTTCATTTTTATACTGGAATTTTTTTGAACGTTGAATTTTATTTCATCTTATACCATTAAAAACAACAGATTTGAATTTCATCTGAGAATTCAATAAACTACTCGTATGACTGCGAAGTCTAGCGGGGGACATTGGAACCTTTCAAACAACCTCTGTAGAGATCTACCCGAGACATTCATAAATTGGGAACTTCTGCGAAGATGCAAGCGCCCTAACGTATTAATTTGGAACCTGTCCAAGCTAGTAGTTTTATGTAAACAAACCTTAGAAATGTGGTGGAGAACGAATATTTATTAAGTGCTTGAATTATAAAGAAATTATTATAGTTTTGTGTAAGATTTCTTGAGAAGGAACTTTTCGTTTGGATCACGATATAAAATCGTACTTTAAATCGTTCCTGGAGGATAATTTCGGTGTTATTTTAGTGTATGTTGCTTGGTGAATCAAAATAAACCAATATCTAAGTTGACTTGAATTTCTGGATAAATAGGCACCTCAATAAGTAATTTAAGGACTCTTATTTATGTGAAAAACTGCTGAATGCAGGCTATATTATGTGGTTAATCTAGAATCAGTCCAAATGATATGACTTGTTCTTTGTTTACAAACTAGTCAATCAATAAAATGAAAACAGTTTTTCTGCTTTAGTTCTTTCGCATCGTATTTCTAAAGAAAAGGAAACAGATAGACATATAATTGGTTTCATTTGCATATTACAGCAGCACAAGATACACATACAAAATGAAAAATGTCACAGCCGGTCCAACCTACCTATATTTAGAAATGAAAAGTATTAATGTATTCATATGAGTAACTTCAGCTATTATCAACTCTAACAGTATATCTAGTTTTTGTCAGGTTTTCAACCAGATCACTCTTTTAGAATATGATTTTGTGTAGTATGTGAATTGCTCGGTAGTTTCTCTGCAGCATTTTTCTTCAAAATTCTCTTATTTTTATTTACACCTGAAAACATCATGATATGAAGTTGTTTCGAAATAAATACCTTGTAGGTAATTTACCTTTATGAAAATAAACATCTTCAGAGAAATGCAGTGAACATAATTTCATGTATTTCGTGACCTGTATTCCAAGGTTAAAAATACTTTGCTGACCGAAATAGAATTATACCGTCAATTTCAGACTTCTAGTAAGAATATGAGACTCATAATGCAAACCAAAGATCTATCGAGGATCACCTTCTTGCCACCATATTCAAAATTAAAATCCACCCCAATTTGGGGGTAGTTTATTCTTGTAATTTTTCAAAATAATTTGCTGACCGGAGATTTCCAGTCGAGATATTTTATCGAAACGCTACATTATGATTGAATGTAGCATAATTTTTGTGCCACCTTAAAAAAAATTCAGATCCGCCCCCGTTTGAGGGTAGTTCATTCTTGTGATTTTTCAGGAATCCTTGCTGATCGGAAATTTCCCGTACAGATATTCTATTGAAACAACGTATTATGACTAACCGTACAGTGTTGCCACCTTCCATACCGACAGTTTCGGTAGAAAGTTCGGAAAAAATCGGTAGATTTCGGTAGATTTCTGAAAAACATAACTTTTCACCTATGTATGGGTTATTTATTTAGTCTAAATACCATTTATCCGAAATATTGGGCATGAAATTTACTACTAATGAAGCAATATTAAAAATAGATTTTATTAATTGAGAAATCATTATTTGAAAAATTAAACTTGTGAACGAAAAATCAATATTATAATAAATAAATGAGTATCAGAAAAACTAATACCTATTGAAAACAACAAATATGCAAAAAAATAAATATGGTGACATGCCCTGATTGGGGATTCACAAAATTTATCAAGGGGAATCACAAACTGCTCCCAGTTTTGAGCGAGTTATTTATTAACTTTATAAAGAGACAACCTGTAATACATGAATCTGTATTACGTGTGGCATGCTTTGCGTTATAGATCTGTGATGTATAACCATTTATAACTTAAATTATGTATCAAAATATGTAATGGTAAGGAAACCTTCAAAATAATATCGTAAAAGTCATGATTTCCTAGGATACCAGATGATACATTCACTCCATCAAATTTCGGTAGATTTATATGCTTTTTCGGTAGATCGGTAGATTGAGGAGCAAAACGGCAGATCTACCGAAAAATCGGTAGAGGTGGCAACACTGTAACCGTAGCATACTCTTTGTGCCACTATGAAAAACATTCAGATCTACGACCTATTAAGGGTAGTTTATTCTTGTGATTTTTCGGAAATCCTTGCTGATCGATATTTTCCAGTAGAGATATTTCATTGAAACAAAGTAAAATAATTGCAAATCGGACACCCTCTGTGCCACCATACAAAAATTTCAGGTCCGACTCGTTTAAGGGTAGTTTATCCTCGTAATTTCTCGGAATACTTTGCTGACCGAAAATTTTCAGTGGAGAGGGCACAGAGGGTATCCGATTTGCAATTATTTTACTTTGTTTCAATGAAATATCCCCACTAGAAAATATCGATCCAAGGATTTCCGAAAAATCCGAAGAATAAACTACCCTTAATAGGGGGTAGATCTGAATATGTTTTATGATGGCACAAAGAGTATGCTACGGTTAGTCATAATACATCGTTTCAATAAAATATCTCTACGGGAAATTTTCGATCAGCAAGGATTCCTGAAAAATCATGAGAATAAATTACCCTTAAACAGGGGCGGATCTGAATTTTTTTCACGGTGGCACCAAGCGTATGCTACGTTTAGGCATAATACGTTGTTTCAATAAAATATCTCCACTGAAAATTTTCGGTCAGCAAAGTATTCCGAGAAATTACGAGGATAAACTACCCTTAAACGAGTAGGACCTGGAATTTTTGTATGGTGGCACAGAGGGTATCCGATTTGCAATTATTTTACTTTGTTTCAATGAAATATCCCCACTAGAAAATATCGATCAGCAAGGATTTCCGCAAAATCACAAGAATAAACTACCCTTAATAGGGGGTGGATCTGAATATTTTTTATGGTGGCACAAAGAGTATGCTACGGTTAGTCATAATACGTTGTTTCAATAGAATATCTATACTGGAAATTTCCGATCAGCAAGGATTCCTGAAAAATCACAAGAATAAACTACCCTTAAACAGGGGTGGATCTTAATTTTTTTACGGTGGCACCAAGCGTATGCTACGTTTAGTTATAATACGTTGTTTCAATAAAATATCTTCACTGAAAATTTTCGGTCAGCAAAGTATTCCGAGAAATTACGAGGATAAAGTACCCTTAAACGAGTCGGACCTGAAATTTTTGTATGGTGGCACAGAGGGTATCCGATTTGCAATTCTTTTACTTTGTTTATATGAAATATCTCTTGTGAAAAATATGGATCAGCTAGGATTTCCGAAAAACCGAAGAATAAACTACCCTTAATAGGGGGTGGATCTGAATATTTTTTATGGTGGCACCAAGAATATGATACGGTTAGTCCTAATACATCGTTTCAATCAAATATCTTCACGGGAAATTTCCGATCAGCAAGGATTCCTGAAAAATCATGAGAATAAACTACCCTTAAACAGGGGCGGATCTGAATTTTTTTCACGGTGGCACCAAGCGTATGCTACGTTTAGGCATAATACGTTGTTTCAATAAAATATCTCCACTGAAAATTTTCGGTCAACAAAGTATTCCGAGAAATTACGAGGATAAACTACCCTCAAACGAGTCGGACCTGGAATTCTTGTATGGTGGCACAGAGGGTATCCGATTTGCAATTATTTTACTTTGTTTCAATGAAATATCTCTACTAGAAAATATCGATCAGCAAGGATTTCCGCAAAATCACACGAATAAACTACCCTTAATAGGTGGTGGATCTGAATATTTTTTATGATGGCACAAAGAGTATGCTACGGTTAGTCATAATACATCGTTTTAATGAAATATCTCTACGGGAAATTTCCGATCAGCAAGGATTTCTGAAAAATCACAAGAATAAACTACCCTTTAACGGGGGCGGATCTGAATTTTTTTTATGGTGGCACAAAAAGTATGCTATATTTAATCATAATATAGCGTTTCGATAAAATATCTCAACTGGAAACCTCCGGTCAGTAAATTATTTTGAAAAATTACAAGAATAAACTACCCCCAATTTGAGGTGGGTTTGAAATTTGAATGTGGTGGCACGAACATCTCAATGTACACAACTCAGTTTTAGAGTTTGGTTCAATTAAATATTCTTCAAGGTCGTGATTTAGAGGATTATATTTTGGTCAGCAAATTATCCACACCCGTATTCCAATCTTCAATTTCTAAAGCTAGGCCTTTCTTCTATCATTGAGTTCCCTGCCAAATGCTGTTTCCAAATTAACTTTAATTTCATATGGCTTTGGAAAAAATGAAAACTAGACTAAGTAGAGGCACTAGATGATCCTTTCTTCTTTGACCATGAATAACATTGAGTTGAGGCACACAACAATAGTCATTTCAGGAGGATGCCATTTCGAATTAATACGATCGAAATTTTTAATCGGAAAGAAAGGAATCGATTGATGAATATTACAAACACTTTCGGTATTCCAAAATTTAAACTCGGAGAACAACACAAAAGCTCGAAAATGAACTCCAAAAGTAAGCAAATTACGTTAGAATAACAGGCACGTCGAAAAACTACTAGCTTGGAAGTGTTCGAATTTCTATCACCAGAGGGCGTATCGCTTAGCAGTAGTTGCGAATAGAGATAAAGCATTGTATAAAGAAAACTGTTGTCTTTATACAATGCCTAAACTATCGTATAAAAGATGGGAGCGAACATAATTATGAAATTTGGTTTGTTAGTACTACCATTTTATAAAGATCTCTCTTTATACAATGGTACTACTATTGATATACAATGATTCAAGCTACCCGTATCTGATGTGATTTCTATACATGTAACTCTAATTGGAGAGAGCTGCGCTCCCCTAGAGAAACCAACAAATTTTCCCAAATGTCCCTTAGGTCCAAGCTCTCGACTTGCGAAATATCAGTCGAGATAATTCCTACATGTCGAAACTCGAATGAATTCACTAATTCCCTTCCAATTTCATAACATTTATACCCATGTTGTTACTCATAGTTTATCCGTCTACAAGTGGAGCTTTCTCTTGTTGGGGTTCCAATTATCCAAAAAATAAATAAACATCCGCCAGCGCTGTCGCCTGCCTTGTTTATATTAAAGCGATGTGAGTGACGAGTGTGGAGGCAATACTGCCTTGGTTTCAAATTTTTCACCAATTTATTTATGAACCCCACAACCTTATCGTCTGTTTTTTGCGCGGCATAACACATAAGATAGGATCAAATTTTTTTTATTCGTTCCGTTCGTAGAGGATAGGGAATAATGACTAGTGATTAATAAGTTCTCAGTTTAGACAGTTAATAGGTCCACATTCATCAATATGGACATCAGAAAGGTTTTTGGTGAGTTTTTAGCGTTTTACTTTCGTAGATTCCCTGGAATGAGGTAAATTGTTTTTTGTGAAATATAAATAACTGAGCAAATCAACTACAAAGGTACAATATGGAATCAATATGGGATATCGAAATGAATTCATTGTAAATCGATTTAGGTGCAGTTTTTTACAATGACACAATGAATTTTAATCAGTAACGACCGTTGGGGGTCCATTCCACAAAAAAGCGCCCTAGAAAACTTTCAACACAAAATACTTATGGGTCAGTGAAATTAAAATAATGTCACATAGTTCGTAGTCAACCTCGGTTTTGTGGTCTTAGCTTCACATTATTGGTTGGATCACATACAGTTATAAGATGTTTTAAGGTATGTTTGGGATAAATCTACCTTGAATCTTTGCTCCGTGATCTGAACGAAGGAGGGCGATAGGGCGTTACTTTGAAACTTTCATAGGGGGGATTTTTTGTGAAATGGTTTATTCAAATGGGTTCTACAAAATTCTGCTAAAAGAAAATATCCACCTTTGAAAACACCATGTATTTACCTACCTATCTTAAATAAATCATTCATAAATTATATTATTGACATTTTCATCGACTATTCACATACACTCGATTCTTTAATTAGAAATATCGAAGCACTACTGAAAGGTTACAAGGTACATAAATACGTGTCTTTCAAACAATGCCAAGAAAAAACTGCAAATTTTTTCAGTGGATAGTTTCGCTCTTTTTGAAGAATTTAAATTTAAATAAGTAATTGAGAATTAAAATTGAACACCCTTTTATTGTGTATGTTTTTTGACAAGCTACGAATACGTTTGTATTTGCGCAGAGACGTGAAAATGTGAAACGGTACTTATTACCAGTGACGATGGTTGAGGAGCACTATGTCGAAAGATCACCTCAATGGTCTGGCCATGATGAGTGTACATAGAGCACTTATTAACGAAAACTTGCAGGATTTTCGTAATAAAGTGGTCGAAAAATTCACGAAATACCCCCGAAAATTATGTTTCAATTAACTTTTATGTATTGAATACAATAGATAAACTTTCTCTAATAAATGCAATAGTTTAGTTTAAGGTTTATTTTGGTACAGTAAAGATACTCTTGATTGTTCCCTCAATTTATACTTCCCCATCTTTCATTCATATCGGCTGGCGACGCCCTTGAATATTACAACCTAGCATGAAAAACTATCAACTGAAATCAGCAGGTTATCTAAACTCCTAAACTCCTAGGAATGTAATCATCCAAAAATTACAGCTGTAATTGCAGTGCAGTGCAAAAATACTGAACAAAGGCGGATAAACTCCAAGTCCAAAAATGGCGCGTTTTGGTTGAAAATAAATTGGTATCAATTAGTACCTTGAATATAACTGGGTGACTTTCGTTGTGGGTGCAAATAGTTGAAAAAAATAGTAAAAGAGCACAATATTGCAACTTTTTATGTTCTAGAATTTTCGGGAAAATAAAAACTGAAATGGCGTGAAAATGAAAGAAAACCTAACATTGCGCATTCTTACAAAAGAATTAATTGAATCTGAAAAAAAAAATTTCTGAAAATAATTGAAGCCTGCAGAACCACACCCCGACCTGGTGTCAGACCTTGAGATATTAAATAGGTTTCATGAAATTGGATGTGGCTGTGTTACTGAAATCCAGGAAACCGTAGTTTACCAGCCAGCGCTAGTGTTTGCTCTTAATTTGAAAGTGTGTATAGAACAGTTTTGTTCATAGTATTTGACAGTATTATATTTCTCAGAAAAAAACATTTCTTTATTTCTGTCAAATATTCCAATAATCACACTGTTTCATGAAATTGACCAGATATTTTTACATTCTAGCCTATTATCTTGTAGAAATTGCATTTGGATATTTTGTGGAAAAACATTTTTTGGATTCGGTCTTTTTTACCAAAATATGACAAATATAACAAGCAATTTTTAGGTAACAGACTCTCTTGCAAAATTATCCAAAAATGTTACGCACTTACGCAACCATAACTGAAAACAACAAATGCATTATTCTTACAAGAAATTCTTCATATTATTGGTGTAATTTTCTGACCGTGATAACATTTTCAACTCTGAATAAACACGGCTCCCTCGAATTTAAATTTAAGGTTCTTATTAACAACAGAAATGTTCCAATCAGAGATTTTGATTGTTCTCAACTTTTACTCAAAATTGAATTTAATTTCAATTTCTTTTGTTTAAGTACCATTGGAAAAACAAAGCGATTCAAGGATAAAACATTACTAGTAGTACATAATAGAATCAATCCATTTTCCTCATTCGAAAAGAAGGTATCAGTAGTATTCACAAAAAAAATAATAGCTCTAACTTTAGCGATAAGGCCCAGTGAAATTTTTCTCCCTATTTCCATCAGAACTAGTTCATCCTCTACAATAAATTTGACATTCTCGCACAAGACTCCAAATTAGATTTCATAAAAAGCAAAATGGTTGAAATATTTCCATAGGTTACGAGCAGTTTTGACAGTTGGGAGAGACTGGAGGACCAACAATAACCTTAAATGCATTGTTTACTATGGGAAAAAGCGATTGGGCTTGTGATTTTGTATGAATTTGGACATTTTGGACTGAAATATTCACTATTGCATTATCTAGGAACTATATCCAAAGTACTTGATATCTTGTAACAGTAACAGCTTGACTTAATTTTTGGAATTTTTCGAATAAATACAATTCTTGCTGGTTGAATGTGTTGTTGCATGTTGCTTGGTTTAGTAAGGCAAGAAATACAATTCAAAACCTTTTTTTTGAAGTAAATTCAGGTATTCAAGGTCGAATAATCAACATCAAATCGATGAAAACTACCAATGAGTTGTTGAAGTATTTTCATTTGAATGGTACGTACTAACCAGATGTGGAGAGGAACTCAATGTATCCATTATAAAAGAGAGAAATAAGAATATTCTATCGGTTCTGAAGGAGAAAATCATATTTTCTGAATTAATTCAATAAAGAACTGAGCTCTAAAATGGAAATTCACAGAATAAATGTTACTTTGCAACTTGTCAGTTACCTCGGCAAAGAACATAGGTTGTATATTAGTCTGGACAATCAATAAAACTTGAATTAGATAGGATTGATTCATACCATTGACATTCAGGTATGCAATGACATCGAAATTCAGCTGATTTTCATGTTTAGTCGAGTAATATCATGTAGGTTATTTTGGTAGGGCATACCGATTCAAGTTATGGAATATTTGAAAATCATAAGTTCTTAATAAACATTTCTTTATTACTTGAACAAGACAGGATTTATAAAAAATATTTCCATTCAGATATTCAATGCAGGCAAATTTTTAGATGATTCTCACTTAAGGTGCAGTATTACTACTGCCAATGTTTTCTTTGGGTATGCCGATTGATACCAGGTAGGGAATTTTCGTAAAATCGTAAGTTTTTGATAAACATTCCTGATTGTTTTCACAAAAAAAGATCTATATCATCCTTGAGTCGTATTTTAGGAACAAAAACCATCCACTGTGTCAATACACTGTTCCTATCTACTACGCACAGAGAAATAACTGGCAGTATCTAGGAATGAAAAATTTATTAGCACTATGATATCACAAAATGTTTCCGCAATATTTTACCTCCATATGAAAGTAACAAGGTGCCTATATAATTTACTACAACACACGAAAAGACTGTTGACTGAACTAACCAAAGGTCTGTTTATTTGCCTGTATATGAAGTCAGGGACTAATTTCATAATATGTATACCAAATTTATACTATCCTTTTTAAAAAATAGTGAATATATCAATCCAAAATTTCCAAATGAATACGAAATCACGAGAGCACGCTTTTTCTCATAGTAAACAATGCATTTTAGGTTATTGTTGGTCCTCCAATCTCTCCCAACTGTCAAAACTGCTCATGACCTATTGTCATTGTGTGGGCCTTAAACTAGAAGAAACTCTCGATTGGAGCGGACACATTAATAACCTTTGTGGTCAATTAAGTTCCATCTGCTACACGCTGGGGGTACTCAGTAAATACCTAGATGCTACATCAATGAGAACCATTTACCAAGCAGTATTTGAATCGAAGATGAGGTATGGAATCATGTTCTATGGCAGCTCATATAACTTGGAGAGAGTGCTGAAGATGCAGAAAAGATCAATACGTATGATTTGGAAGATGAAGAGAACGGAGTCATGTAGGGGAATATTCAGAAAAAACGGTTTATTAACTGCACCTGCCATACATATTCAGGAGTGCCTGATCTTCATTTATAAAAACAAGCAGTACTTCGAAGAAAAAACACCAAGTAGTTACAATACAAGGACAACAACAATAAAATATCCGCAACACAGACTAAGCCTGACTGAGAAAGGATCTGATATCTCAAAATAAAATTGTTTCTTATGACCCTGTTTCATCTCAAGTGTTCACTGCATTGCAGGTGTATACTTTACCTGAAATAAAGTACATTATTATTATTATTATTATTCCTTTTTCATTGTCACTAAAGTATTTTTTTTGGAGGGTTAAGTGATTGAGTTTTCTAGTAAAATTTGTTTTATTAACTCAAATAAGTTAGGTCACAACTCTCTCATAACAATAACAGATTCTCCTGTTAACTACACATAGATAGATCAATATTTTATATACAATTTTCTGTTTTGAAGTATTGGCGGGGAAATCCTTCCATTTTATACATACACTACAAAAAACATTGATAAAACCTACCTAAGTTAAATAACAATTGGCTATATTTAGATATAGTATATAAACGATTCAAAGGTTTGACTATTTTTTTTATATTATTTTGTTAGATAACACAAGTGCTTCTTTCATTTACGATGAAAATCAGAATTTGGAGTCTCCCCCTCGTTCTACACAAGCTGTTCAGTGGATACTCACAAACACTATGAGGTTCATTTAATACTACTTGTGTGTATAAAATGTGCTAGGTATACCAAATTTATCTATTTTTTCCTATTTATTTATTCAGTTTGAAGTAGTGAGCAAATTCATTTTGAGAGTTAAAAGACTTAATAAATTCTAATTTCGACTAAATTCCGAGAATATAGACTCACGCAGTTACTAATATTTGACTGGCATCTTAGATGTCTCCTGTGGCACGCTTTAGAATTTACTTTGAATTGGATGAGTGGAAAGAATGTATTTACATATTCGAATTAAGCTGCATCGTGAGGTTTTTGGGAAATTCTGAGCATTTTTTTTCAGTGAAAAGAAGAAAATGTTAAGAGATATCAATGGAAACGAGTCTTCTCTATAGCAATAGCCCAAGTACATCTTCATTCTACAACGAGTTCAGTTATTTTAAAAATTGGTTAAAATCAAACAAATGGAAAATATTTCATAATTAAAATTCCAATTCAGGCTATTAGATAAATATAGCACATCTAGCACGGAGTTATGAAAAGAGCCGATTCGCAAGCAAATTATTTATGGAGGCACCGCACATAACGAGAGGTTCAATTCAACGTTTTAGGGTAAGGTTCGGGGTAATAGTAATGCACTTCATTATCAGTGTAGCCTTGAGCGTGCTGGGAAGGTCCACACTGGCGATGGTAGAGGTCATAGTTTCTCTTTTGCAGGAACCCAGATGGTTGGACCGCTTTGTTCATCAATGACATCTTTCACCTGATTGTATATATCTTCAGGGGTATCCCCTTGGATGACCGCTGGAAAAATAGACATAATGAATCACATTGAAACGAGAGGTGAATATTAAAGTTTTGGTAACTTGCAAAATAGGATTTGAGTTTTAGTTTTATATACCCAAGTTGTTCTTTTGAAGGTACACCTGCAGTGGAAACTTAGTGGTCTGTCTTAGATTCGAGGATATGGGCCCCCAAAGTTACGAAAAAGTTCTTTTTCAGATCACTTTTTCTACTATAAGAACAATTGTTGGTAAACCCGCAAGATTTCCCGTCGCCGAGATATTAAAAAGATATTTACATCATTGTACGCAGTGTGTTTTTCTGAATAAAAAATGTGAAATCGAACATAGGCGGTCTCCCTTAATTTGGAAGATATAAGCCCCCAAAGTTCCAAAATGAGTCGTTTTCAGGTCCCTTTTTCCAGCATAAAAACGATCTCTCCCTTCATCTGTATAGTTCACAAACCACCTTTGAACCTCCAACCAACAATAAGCAACACTTTTTTCCAAGAATAATCAATATTTAATGAAAAAACAATGAAATTACTGGACAACCACTTAACCTCTATTCCTTCTGATTTCGACTCAGTCTAAAAGTGAAGTTTGGCAATGGCGCGAATTTCATCTGTCGGAATCGTGGCATAGTGCGTATTCGTGAATGACAGATTATTGCTGGCGAGAAAAATGAAATATCATGAAATATGTTCTTAGTTCTTACTGTTTACTGCGACACTCTAAATCTTCCAATAGGAGAATTCGTTTCTAATGAAATCTACAAGGTTGAAACACATAGAAATAGAATGATAATACACCCTGATATATATTTCAACGTACATTTTTTTCATATATGTGATAGGTCGCACCCTTTCCAGATATCCAATGAAATCGAGGTTATTATATAACCCATTTCATTGGAATACCCTGAATCTCATTCTAAACTGGGACCATCTCGAAGACACAACAAAAAACGAAGTAGATAACAACCTCCCTGTTTTGAAGGGGATAGAAAGAAAGTTCAACCGAAAATATTGAGAGTGAAACCTTAAACAAATATTCTCAATGATTTTGTTTTGATGTTAGAATAACCAACTCTTCTTCAGTGACAAAAGCATTTTCCTTACAATCATATCCTTCGACTGTCCATCATTTCATATTTCCCGCCAGCAACTACTCTTCGGTCATCCAGCGATGAAAAGACGCTGTTGCCAAGCTCCGCTTCAACATTGAGAAGTATTTCGTAGAAATATAGGTTAAGTGGTTGTCTGATATTTTCACTTTTCTTCCTTTAAATAATGAATTTTCTTGAAATAAAGTGTCGTTATTCGTTGGTTGAAGGTTCAAAGATGATTTATGAACTAGATTTGAGAAGTGGGAGATCATTTTTATGGCGGAAAAAAGGATCTGAAAATGCATCAATTTGGAACTTTGGGGGCCCATATCTTCCAAACAAAGAGAGACCGCCTATGTTGGTCTTCATATTTTTTGTTCAGGAACTCACACTGCTTACAATGATGTGAATATTTCACTCGTAGCTTCGCGACGGGAAATCTTGCGGGTTTACCCAATTGTTAATTACTATTTGTTCGTACATAAATCTGTCTTGAACCAGTTCACAACTATTTGCGGTGTTTTCGTTTCAATACTTTCGATGTTTGATTAAGAACATCGACTTTATCGAATAACTGTTTCACCTGTTATTTTATGGAATTCAACATTAATCATGATTGAAGTTTGGCATCCATGTACCACAAAACACAACTATATATGCTATGATGCATGTACTGTTACTAGCACAGGAAACATTCAAACAGTGACTGAAAATTGTGAATCCATTATGAAAGAAGCAGAGGAAAGGTGAAACATAGGAAATTCCAACTCAATAAATCCAGGAAAATACAGTTAACAACGTGAATTTTTACATCTCAACATAATAAGGTATAGAGATCTGTAGAGGTGTTTTGAACGGAAATCATATCTCAACACTGACAGTACTATATGTGCTGAAGTGTGCCGTCTTTCTGAGAAGCCACAGTGAACTATTCGAACAATTTCTAAACTGAAACCACACCAAACCAAAATTAATACCTATATCTACCGAAAGCAACAACTATCACCAGCACAGAAAATTCGAAATAAATGTGCATTAAAGTTCAGAATGCCTTGCCCAGAAAATTACATTTTATACATTTACAATGTTTAGTGAATATTGAACCATATAATCCACAATATACTATCAACATCTACATGAATTATTTAAGCCCCAGATAGATTGACTTATTTCTCATTATTGTAACACAACTAGAATATTCTATTCCAACCTAATAATAATAATAACAATAATAAGCACCAGGGGGGTGAAACTTCTATGCGAATCTTGGAAACAAGAAACGTCAAACGACACCAACAATTCACGGTATGCAAATCACGGTATACTCTTTTGATCTGCATTATCAAGCCAATCAGCGTTGAGAATTAAAAAAATTCTTATCCTGAAAGTTGTTATGATGGCGGTTGTTGTTTGCCGTGATTATTTTAGCATATAATAATTAATTAATAATATCACAGACCTGATCTGTGATAATATATTGATTTTAGGTAACAGTTGATGGAAATAATTCGTCTGGTAGTTTCCTGCATTTATTTTTAAATTTATTTGTATATCAGGAATTACAAAGGTTGCTTCTGTTTACGATTGGAATATTGGATCAAATTTATATCCCATAATCTACCCAATGAACATTACCGAATAAGATTCTTCCGAAAGAACTATCCCAATTATTGACTTAGAAGAAACTCTGCTCTTTTAGTCCAAGTAAAAACTGATAATATGATTACGTTTAAATGTTCTTTCCTGTCTGTCAAAGCATGAAACTCAAGAGGACCATGAATTTGTGTGCTTCTAAAATAGCGCCTAAGTTTGACAATCATGGGAACATTATTGATGGTTTAAACAACAATCATCAACGTGATGCAGAACTTGTGTCACTGTATCATTCAACAATTAAACAGACTTTTTCTGAAAGGGAGTTTCAGGTGCTATCTGATATGGGGGGTATCAGATAGCATTGAGGAGATCTTGTTTTGAAACAGGTTTAACTAGTAATTTGGAAACTTATTCATTTCAGCAGCGAAGAAATCAGGATTCTATGTAAAAAATTCAGAAGAATATATTTTCAAAATTATTTGAACTAAAATCAGTGTTGAGGATTGAACGTGTTCAATTCTTTGCTAAATTCATTTCCAGATGGCAGATTTGAGTTTATTGAAGCAAATTTAGGAGAAGTACTAACTTGTGGGACTACCTCAGATTATTTTTCCATTACCCAGGGATTTACAAACAGTTAAGGAATCAATACCACTTCTATATCGACCTCTTTAACCTGTTTCACAACATTTTAAACTCCAAGTTGATTGAATAGATGATTTATATTGTACTCTCATATTTGATGCGATATCCTTGAGTTCAGGATTAGTTCTGATAGTTATGTAGAGAAAAAACTCAGACTTGATCGATAAGACTAATATATTTTTCTTGTTTCATACTCCAACTCACCACATGGAATGCTGAAAACTAGGTACATGAGGAATTATTTTTAAAAGAAGCTATATTTTATTAGGATCATTACGTATTTTATTAATAGTTTATTGAAGAGATGATTCATTTTGTTATTTTGAGTAGATCTTTATTATATGTAGGTATTTACATGCCTAATGTGGTATACTTTTGCTGAATCTGTGGGAGTTTTGAATACCATTGACCTTTAAATAATGAGAAATTTCATGTAATATCTTTGCTTGTTGAAAGTATTCCATAAACATGAAGGTAAAAATCTCTTCAGGTCCATAAATAATTTGTCGAATTAGACTAATAACTGTTTTTTCTGAAATTCTGTGGGAAAAGGTTTATAGCTGTTTTTCGTTTCAAAATGCTTTGTGCAATAATCCCTTGAAGATCCATGTGGAATACACTACCGAAACACCTGCATATATGTATTATTTAAAGCACTGAAACCTTCCCACACTATTGTAGTTAGATTTCATAACTTCATGCTAAAACTATTGTTTTTTATCAATGCCCAGAAAGCCAAAATCAATTTTTACATGGGACACTAGTTATTCAAATAAAATCTTTTGTATTGAAGGGAATCAATTATTAAATATGAAATTTAATGTCATAAATCCATAATTTGTTAATGGATTTATTCGTAATCATCATTTTATATCAAATATGTAAGATACTATGACTTCAATACATTTTTGAAATAAAACTTTTCGTTTAATTTTAAAATATGACTACTCTTAAATAATATAAACAAATTAGTTTCCCGCCGTAATTCGAAATTATTCCCGCCATGACACCAACAAATGGCGGACACTTTGTTTCTCTGGTTTAGTAGGGAGTTAGCACTTCTTATATATTTGTATTCTGTGATAAGCACTGAATCATCTGAAAGGATGAAACGCTTAATTATTTAAAGAAAAGATGAGGTGTGTCATGAAGAGTTTAGTCAGGATGCAAATCAAGAGAAAAAAGGTTGTTGTGTTGGTTTGGGCCAATCGTTAGTGCCCTTACTCCACGATCGTGAGGTTGGGAGTTTGAGCTTCTAGTAGGGAAAGATATATTGTGGTTGCAGCGCACGATCCACCATTGGCTGTTAGGTAAATAAATTAACACAGCTGCTTCTCAAGTGGCGTGAGGAAGCAGTAACTCGGTCTATGCAGAAAACAGTCGATGAATTAACTCACACAAGTTATGAGCCACATCTAAAAAGTTTCATGAAAAATGATACAAACACAAAAAAATTGAAAGCAGCAAAAAATGACAATCCATAACGATTAGGTTTTTTCAAGGCTATGAACTTGTATTTGTTACAGATTCAATAAAAATTTGGTGGAAAAGTCTACTCCATTCAGGTTTATAAAGTCAGTCGATAGGCCATGTAGAGAAGTTAGACACTTTTCACTTAGTATAATAAAACAAATGTAAGGTTACGTTGAATTCCCCATCAGATAACAACGCGACGTTTTTTTTCTATGTAAAGGTCAGAGTAATTAGGTATGTAAATGAACAAATAGAGTTTGGATAAAAAGGTTTAAAAACTGACGTTTCTCCGAATCATTTTGAAAAATGAATCTCACCTGTGAAGTACTCTGCAAATTCTTGTTCCATTTTCAACGCCCTCTCATATGTTTTCTTGGCTTGTTCTTCAGTCATTCTCTTATTCATTTCCCTAGAAATAGAATAATTAGCATTGAATTTCTAAATTTGAAATTTTAAATTCTTCAGAAAAGTTATAGTCGAAAAAATAAATCTATATGGAAATTGTTTCATACTCACATCATAGATTCTATAGATTTTGGCTTAATAAATATTGCAATTGGATATAGTTGGGCTACTTGCAATCTCTTGATGGCATTTCCACTTACATCTAGAATACAGTGCTTTCCCTGAAAGAGCATTCACAATATAAGTATTAAATCGAATTGTTTAGTCAAATTGAATTCGAATTCAGACTTTAGTTCCCAAGTCACTCATTTCTGTAGAGGTTGAGGGTAAGCGAGAAAAATCATTATAACCCGAACACATGAAAGGTAAAAATTTGGTAGTTTTGATATTTGTATTTTTGTATTTTTTTCCGAATATCCTAGGCTTCAACGAAACCCCTCAGAAGCTTAAAGCTTGTGCGAGTTAGGATACCGGGTGTGTTCTGTGTAGGCTTTGTTACTAATTCCTTGCGCCACGTTAGGAACAGCACTGTTAATTGTTTACCCAACAGCGAATGGTTGGACGGTCCCCTAAAAACCGGAAAAGTTATTTCCCGGCCAAGGGCTTGAACCCCAGACCTTACGATCATGGGGCTTGCGCTCTAACCACTGAGCTACCGCCGCTATATGATATATGATGATATGATATTTTTAATGTTTTAATGATACTCAGGATACACTCATACAGACAGGGTGATTCAAAACGAAAAATAAATCTAGGAACTGGAGACATTGCATGTAATTTCATAACGACTAAGCCAAACTTTGCTTATAACAAGTGTTGTTAGTTTACAAGATACAGGTTGCTGAATTTTTCATCTTTCGAATAATATCGACTCTACTCCTGGACTCTCAATATTCATTTTATAATGGAACTAATTTTTTTTTTGCCGCGTTGATTAGACGAATGGGAGAGTATATCTTATCTTATCCATCAATTTTTATAGAACTTTTATCTAAGTGGATGCATGAGAAGGATAACGAAATCGGGTATTTTTTTAAATTTGAATCATGAATGATTTTGCTCCAATAAGATGAAAGAAGAATGTTTAGAACATAATATAAGCGAAGATACTTATGCATAGGATAAACACAGGCCACATTTGGCTACTATACAATTATTTGCTCGGAAGAAGACATATTCAATGTCGTGATCATACAGTGGATTAATGGTTCGTGGTTAAAATACATGACATCACTAATCGAGAAATAACAAGAAGCCGCGAAAACATGCAAATGCGGGTTAGTGAGTGTTCAATAGAAAGTGGCGAGTTAGATCTCAAGGAATTTGAAATATGGACGCAAATTACTTGAAGCTCAAACAAATGAATGGCAAAATAGAATTCTCATAACCGTAGGCCTTTTGTTGTTCACCCTCAATTGAACATTATTTTAATAATTACTTATTTATTTTGCGGGCAATAAAAACAATGAAGTTGATATAAAATTTGAGAGGCAGAAAATTCCACAGCCTAAACGATGAAAGTAAGTCAAATTGTCAATCCAATCATTTTTCCTTCTTTGATTCTTGCCTGAATTTTTTCCTTAGACTAAACAATAGGTTTGTTCCAACACCCAGTTCTGTTACTGTCTTGAACTCGTTCAGAACTGAATCAATTCACACGTCTTCGCTCATTCTAGTTCGGGACTAATTCTGAATAGATAGTTCGAAAGTGTTGGAAACGCATCATTCCCTTGTCATAGCCTAAGGGCTGTTTGTCACCCGAAAAATGCAGCCCGTCTCTGCCAGATGTGGTTTTATTGCCCCTTGCTGCATTCGAATGGCACGAAACAGATGACCGATTCAATTCCTCCTTCTCAGTTCTTGCCTAAACCCAAGAACTGAATTAACCGTTCTAGAACTGGTCTGACACAAATCCTTTTCACGTTGGAACACTTGGTTTGCAATTCCTAACCAGTTCGAAATTTGTTGGAACGCTAATATCCATATGCGCAAACTCCGCCCGATTCAGAACTAGTCCCAGAGTGTGTAGGAACAGACTTAATAAAGTCATAAATACCGACAATGAAAATAGTCTAGCCTCGCTATTTTATCTATCCTTAATGTTTTCATACCAGATCAAACATGTAACTTACCTTCTCAGCAACTTCACGAACTGAAGCTACAGATGTTCCATAGAGGTTTTCGTTATATTGGCCAGCCTCTATGAAAAGATGATTCTGTATATCACGTTCCATTTGTTCCCTAGACGCTACAAAATGGTAATCTCTACCATCGACTTCGTACTCTCGTTTTGGTCTAGTGGTATCTGCAATGATAGCAAAATATAAGATAAACTCCATTTCATTTTATATTACAAATTAACACAATCATAAGAACGAATATCTGTCGATAAATCAATCCACCTTGATCAGAGCTAATCATACATCAACCAGAACATCTACACTGAAGGAGTGGAGCCAAGGAGAATGACAATAGCTGTTTCACAGTTATTACTGATCGTCAGGCCGTCTTACCTTGGATAAAACCGCTGAGTGGGAAATCTAGATACTTGTCACCTTTCAGATGGAATACTGCAGTATAATTACGTATAGCCATCTTCTAGGAGCATCTTACGAATCCTACTTTCAAGTGCAGAATATTTTCATCAATGTGCATGAGGTTCATCCTCTTGTCGCAATTCCTATCTTTATTATATATTATATGACTTAAATAAGGTTATTGCATTGTTTGATGGAAGTTCTCACTTTAGTTCCTCCAAACAGGAACTGAACCGGTTCATTTACTGCTAGGGCCTGCAGTGGATTTTCAGAATCATCATTGACACATTTGAAACACTAACAATTGTCGACAAGGGAAGAGAATGCTAGCTAGATTGATCTAACATCAGTCTCTTCGATAACTTTTCAATTTCGAACAGAAATTCTCATATTGAAATGAGGATTCAAATCGCTAAAAATAATCAATTAAGGAATAAAACACATTCAGATTGGCCTTGCCTTTTGAAGTGCAATCAAAACCGATCTAAACAATTCCATAATGCAAAGGAACAACTTTGAATTTTGGTTAACACAAACCATTTAAATTTGATTATTTCCATTTTGAAGTTGTTGAATCCCAATTTGAATAAGTCAAACCTCAATTTGAGTTTGAAAAGCCATAGTGATGTTAAAATGTATGCTGTGTGGCTCAACCAAATATACTCCGAGGATTGAACGGGTCACATAAGTCCAGTGGTATACAGTGCGCGTCAAAATTATGGAACAAATTCATTTTCTCAGAAGAAAAATATTTGGCAACAAAATCCTGAAACAGGTCAATTTTTCTTTCACTTTCACCAAATTTATATGCATTTTTGAAGGATTTTTGTTGCCCTCTGTGCCATCCCCATCAACCCACTAAATTTTTTGAATAGGGAAAGTAGGTCATGTGACCCTTTTTTGGCAAGGTCTTTGTGTCTTCTTTACAGGCGTACAGAAATTTTCAGGAAAAAAAATATATTTTTTTTGAAAAATTAATTAGTTCAAAGAGGTTTTAAGTATGTGCACTTTGTCATGGTTCATTTACTTTGAGACGATGGTACCTGATGAAATTTGTCACTGAATGAAAGTCGACCATTACAGTTATGTTCATGCACAACTTTCAACCTCTTTCAGCCCCCCTCAATTTTTTCTCCATTAAAGGGTTCGTAGGGATTGAAAGTTGTGTATGAACAAAACTGTAATAGTCAACTTTCATTCGGTGACAAATTTCATCAGGTACCATCGTCCCGAAGTAAATGAGCCATGACAAAGTTCACATACTGAAAACCTCTTTGAAGTAAGTAATTTTTCAAAAAAAAATGTTTTTTCTTGAAAATTTCTACACGCCTGTAAAGAAGATACAAAGACCTTGCCAAAAAAGTACCACACTTTCCCTATTTAAAAAATTTAGAGGGTTGATGGGGATGGCACAGGGTGCAACAATAATCCTTCAAAAATGCATAAAAATTTGGTAAAAGTGAAACAAAAATTGATCCGTTTCAGGATTTTGTTGCCAAATATTTTTCTTCTGAAAATGGATTTGTTCCATAATTTTGACGCGCACTGTATAATAAACTAATAATGCTCATATTTTTGCCAAAGACAAATAAATAATATTAATTAAGTTGCTAAAGGAACTAAGATAATTTCTTCTGGTCAAAGATTAAGTAGCTCTTTCCAGAAGACCGTAAGTGCCACTGAATGAATTCATAGTTTCTTCAAATTTTACTATCAAGGAACTATTTTTGTGTATCTCGTCAAACATTGTATTTCCTGTTTTAAAATTATATAATATTGAGTCAATTTGTCATAATCAAGGGTATTTGTTTTTAGACGGTTTTGATCAAAATGCTTGACCGTTTAGGGTATTCCATATTCGAATATACTCATTGATATCAAGAACACAACGCATGGCATAGGAAGAATATCTGATAGCCAAGATTAATAAAAACGTAGAACATGATTAAAATGGTATTTTTATGAATAAAATCATATTGCTGCATGAAGTTGAGACAAAACTTCATCTGCAATTTTGTGCAGTTTCCTACTCATATGTGTTGCGATTTTCTTTCAAATATAATTTTAAAAGTACCTTTTTTTGGACAACTTACGTGGAACACAGCTGCCAAATTTATCTGGGAATTCGGATATGAGATCATCATTAACACGATCCTTTAAGGGCCCCAAAATGATGACAGGTCTCGTATAGTTAATATTCATCTGCTGAACTGGTTCATACGAGAGAACAGTTTCTTCGTTACCTGCAACAAAAACGGCTGTAGACAAATATTGAGATCATTCCCCAACCGAACAAATTCGATGTGGAAATATGCAGAATTTTCGAATAGGGGTGGTTTTCGAAATAAGATCAGTAAGATGCTAATAAGTCATCTAAAGAAGCTATGTTAATTCGTTAAAACTACAGAACTTTCACAAAACTAGTAATTGTCAAACATACATCCACATGTATAATAATGAAGTGTGTGAAAATCCTAATAAAAAGCATGAAATGCCTTATGTGCTTACTGATATATGGAAAATCAAGTTTTCAATAAACAAGATAACTTTCCAAATACTCGTAGACACATTCAAGTTAGTTCTTAATAAATATGTCCTCAGACTTCTTGAGATGAAACCGTATAATAGATTCAGGTTACCAACATGTTTGCAACAAATAGAAATAGGATCATATTATATGTATTCAATTTTTAAAATCCGGTTCATGGATATTCGGGTCGATGTTAATGATTCATCTCAAGAAATACTGATACAATTACTGATACTTTAGAAATTGTCCTAGGAAAATTGAAAATAACTGAGGCAAAAATTCGCAACTGAATATTAATGTAAAAGAATTCTAAGACCTACTGTAACTATAAACTGATTTTCATATCCAAAATATTCTAAACACGTATGCTGAACGGCTTGAATGCATGTCGCTATTTTAATGCGCATTCAACTACCTACGGGCTCATTCAAATAAAGTGACTAAACGTTAGTACTGAGTTATGATTAGTAATTCCATATCACGTTGCAAATAAGAAGAAGTATGATTCAGATTTAAAGAAAGAGTTAGTAATATTCAATAAAAGAAGCAAACTGGATTGAAATATTTTAAAGAAAAACAAACACAACAATCAGTCACTGTATTCAAGTAAGCTAAAATAATACTAAGATGGATAGATAGAAATGGGATGATGTTGCCAATTGGTTGAATCTGTTTCGGTTCGAATAAAGTTAATGTAACAAGTGTTTTCTAAACGAAAAAGTGACGACAGTGTGCACATCTTTATCGTTAGTGAAAATTTTGAAAAATTCAAAATACAAAACGACAAATGGAGAGACATAACTAATTCGTATTCAATTTTGGTCTTTGAAGAAGTATAGTGATAATTAATCATGAAACAAAGAATGGAATATTATATAAATAGTTTTAAGTTATCATAATATTAGACTATTGTACTCGTTAATAAAAAATTGAAATTACCCCATTAAAATGAACTTTATATGAGAACTCTGTCCGCTGTTTAGATTAATTTTTAATTTAGCTGAACCATGTTGTTTCACAATGATAAACCATCATTCTAAAGTGATAAATGCACCTACTCAATAAAATGTGGGGGTTCTTAATAAAACCAAATGAAAAACCAACACAAAATGAAAACATATTAGTCGTCGGCCCCGCAACAGAAAGGCTTTGCTCTTGATTAAACGATCACGATTAGTGCAAGGGAATCTGCATCTGATGACATGCAGCACAACACTAACCACTTACTATCATCGTTATCATTATTCTCCAAGTAAATTAACGTGATCTCTTCCATGTACGGCAGTTCAACGCGATACAATATTTCACCTGTACTATGAAACACAGAGAAGAAGCGAAAAAAAATTTATGTAGTAAACTTAAATATATCACATCGCTTTTGAAATGTATTTATAGTATTGATAAGTAGTATTTGAATATTACAGAGGAAATAATGGAAATAAACTTTACCTTCTGTGTTGGCATCCTCCTGGGTATAGCACAACATGAAAGCTGTGGAAAAAATCATATTAAAAATTCAGTTGACAGTCAAATTAATTCAAAGCAAAACAGAAACTAAGCTCCACTAATAATTACGTAAATTGGTGATTGTTGTTAGAGAAAATTAGTATTAATGAAATGAAGGGGTGTGGTGGAAATCAGATTTCAAGTACTTCGTAGGCTATTTTGTTTTATTTTAAATACACTGCAATAATAATATCAGGTGGAAGAAATAACATAATTAGATCAAACCCACAGACTATAAGTTAGTTTACTTTCTGCGCAAGACGGAATTTGCCAAAGGTACAATACTCGATAGCTCGCAGTAAAATAGACTCTCAAAGTACGCAGAAGCGAAATATCTAGTGTAGTATGTGCCAGAATAATTTTGCACAGTAGTTTGCATTTGAGGACCATCCTGAGAACTGAAGTGTTTATTCAAAGCCGCTCCCGAATGTCTAGGATTCGAATTGGAAGATGAGATTTGTATTGTTAGTGTTAGCGCTCGATCGCATCCATCTAGAGTCGGTATCTTGACGCTAGTCGAAGAGACTCGGAGCGCCATATGCACTTTCGTGGAATCATTAATGTGCCTTATGTTTGCGCGAATCACTTTGATTAGCGACTCCAGTCGGATCAGATCGTGCTAGTCACAGCAATTCACGCAATTATAAACCAAATTTGGCAATGCATTTCCACCATAGATTCCGTTCTGTTGCATTTTAAAACCTGGACAAAGTTTCAATGCCTTTAGCATATCCGCTTTGACGAATCCATTTATTCTCCACATCCGCTAACATATTTACCAATTAAAATCGAAACATTGGAAATAATTGCATATGGACAACAAGGGAATCACGAGATTTTTAAATTCGCTTTGGCGTTCAAGCTCACAACAACGCTGTGCCATCAATAGGTAACGTGATTTCCAGGCTCTCGTTCAATAAAAAACATTCGATCTCATGATGAATTCAACAATATCAAATCCAGAACGCAACACTCAATAAATCACAAATTATTCCTGCCGCTGGATCATTGAATTTGTCACATGCTTATGTTTTATTCTGTGCTTAATTATCCACAGCTGGCCTTCGAATTATGGCCTCAATACTGCAAATAGGCCAGCCAGGCTTCGGAACGATCGAATTCGTCGAAATTTTTGTCGGAGTCACATGTTGGATGCGCGAACATACATACGATATAAATATTAAATTTCGGTATTAATTAGGCCCGGCGGTGATTATATTATCTGGTTTGTTAGTAACGTCAGTGAACACGAATTAATGTCGAAAATCTGGATATTTAATATTCTATTATGTATGACGTTTGTGTTATTCGGTTTAATTATTCGATTTCCAATGCCAGCGAATAGTTATGGTATCTGATTCTGTTGAAGGGGGTTTTCATTGAAATGATCAAACGATTCCAAAATGATAGTTTTACTGTCCCCACAAGTAAAACTACAAAATCGGAATAGATATTTTACAGTTTTGAAGGAATGTCTCTCTGTCCAAAGTTGGAATGTGCATGAGGTTTAACGGATCTTTATTCCAGCAAGTTTTGAAATATACAGACAGGTTTCCGGTAAACAATATTGGAACTGTGGATAAACAAGGTCATGCCCGTTCAAATTATCAATAATTTCCGATCAAATGAACACTTCTCCTAGGTGTTCGTGTCTATAATTTGGGACTGATAAAAAAATGCATGCTTTATACTGTTAATGAGGTGTGTTTCAAAAATGTATCGAGAAATGCGGCTTTACATAATTTTCGAAACCACGTTGATACGAACATTTGATACCAAAATATGTGCACTTTTTTCAGTACTTAACATGCTATGAGCAAAGCATTTTCTGATGATCTTTGAAATTTGCAAAATTTCTATTGATTAGGAATGTAAAACATAAATTATTAAAATTGTGTCGAAAATTGTTACCTGTTTCTATTTGATAGAAATAAAATGATGAAAAAATATAATACAACTTCTACTCTTCGATTGAGTAAGTATCAAGATACACATTTTACGTTAGAGTTCCAAAATAATTTTTGTGATATCGAAACCACAGTCAGCTGAGGTATCTATAACATAAGTGATCTAAAAAATCTGTTACTAGATTCAAAAAAATAAAGTTTTTTTCACTTAATAACATTTCTAGGCAGTATAACATTCTCTTTATTTCACTTAAAATGATCCTATGACTGCGCCAAAGCGTGAGTGATTTTTCATTCAAGTTCTGAATACAGCCAAAATGAGTACTTTTATGCTATCAATGGATTTTTTGTATACAGAGGTATGTAAATTAAACCTTCTGTTCAACCTATTGTTATTAGTATGTTAGTTAATTTTTTAAGAATGGTATAATAATACTGCCGAGATAACTCACTCAGCTAATATCAGAAATATCTTTCGAATGTTAGTTTGGAGCTTATGAGGCTGAAGAAAGAAGAGTTAGACGAAAAACAAGATAGCATAGCGAGCAGAATGAAATTGCAATAATTAAATTCCGATCATAAAAAGAGAAGAGATTTCGTGTGTGAATCATTAGGTGACAGGAGTCTGAAAAGAGGTGGACATTTGGCTTGAATTGATTAAACGTTTATAAAATTGAGGGAGAAAACGTTTAGATATGAAGGTCCAATAAGTGTTTTTCTTCTTTAAAAATGAAAACAGTGAATAAACGCTCACTTTTACATGAAGTCGTCTCCGAAGAAAACTCAATCACTATATTTTTCATAATTGGAAAGAACCTCTTATTTCCTTCAGTTTCTTCGACATATGAAAAGAGAGCTCAGTAAAGCGAAATCATACAGCAAAACTAAAAAAAAACAAACGCGGAAAAACGAAAACAAGCGCAAATGAAACTGAAAGCAAACAAAGATTACTTACTTGAGGAACTTTTTTCACGATCATTAGCTAGGTTTGGATCATTGGCCACTGAAGGGAAAACATAAAAATGAAAAACAAAAACCAAAATGAAATGAATGATGGAACACAAAAAGACACAGAAAGAGACAGATAGATAGAGTACAACATATAGGAATTGTGAAGATATTGAAAGGATACTCACGTTCTTGGTCAGAACCGTCTTCCGACTTGTCATCCTTACTTTTCATAAATGGAAACTTCCTACTGAATGAGAAGTTCTTTTTTTTCCTATCTAAAGTTGATTGCTGAAACATGAAAGGATTAAGTAAGTACTGGGTGGTGATTATTATGGATATGGTGGAAAAAACTCTTCCAATATAGTATACTGAAAAAAAAAAAATCTCACTTTTTTATTTTGGACCATATTGTCGATACGGGAAAACGTAAAGATTGGTTGTGGCGAGCCGGTCGCTTTTCAAGTTCGCTATTATTAAGTTCTCGTGAATGTAGGTTCTAAATAAAACTCGGCGCGGTTAGTGCTGCGATAAATTAGAGCAATGTGAAGATAACCGGCTATTCATCAACTTTTTCATAAATGTGTTTCGCTCATACAGGCCATTATGTTCCTCTTCAATGGGGGTTATCCAACGATAAGAATTATTTAGTGTTGTTCTTCTTCGCGAGTTGTAGTGAAAGAGTGAGAAAAGCTCGTCTAGAAGCGTGAGATCTATCCACAATGAGGAATTGGTTGTTAGGGAAAATTATGGTGGGGAAATGGGAAATGAATGGTTGTGGAAGTTCGGCAAATTGATTTTACAAGGAATTTTTCATATACGAAAGTTGCTAATATACTTAACGTATTGGCAGAGGGAAGAAAAGTCGTGAAATAAATATTTTTTCAATTCTTCGTAATTTCCTGTGGGACAGCTTGATCGGATTCGAATTCAAAGACATTGAGAAAAATATGTAAAACTTCGTGCTCAAATCATTGTTATTACCCAAATAACTTGAAAATACTTGTCCGATCATGATGAAACTTGTTAACAAGTTGACAAATGCTGATGCGCATACTTGTGCAGAATATCTTGGTTATCGTTCCACTTCAATAATGAAAACAAAATGAAAAGTACTGGATTCCACTTCGAATCAGTTTTCTTTGAAATATTTGTAAAAAGAAATTTTTGCGAAATTATGGGCGAAATTTAGCAATTTTTGAATTTGGCCTTCGTACTCAAACTGCTAACCTGCTTTACAACGATCCAGTCTTTAAGTGAATACTTTCGGTACTTAGTGTGTTTACGATCGGCGGTTAGGCCGGTAAACACAATAAATTACAGTAGAAACGACTGGTGACAATATATTCAGAGAATTTGATACTTAATTGCACAAGTCGAATGAATCCTCCAAATGATTCGTATATATACCCATTCAATTTTTTAATTTTTCCAATATTTCCAAAATACAGATAGGATTGATTTGAAAACTAGTATTCAAATGATAGCTCGAAGGTTCATGCAGAACTTAGTGATTAGAAGGTCGCCATATCTTGCCATCAGAAAGTAAAGCTGCATTCGGCGAGGTCGATACTAGAATAGGTGACCACCTTGACAACAAATTTGAACAAGCGCGTAAAAGCTTCTGACCTCACAACAATGCTTTCCTGGATTTTTTCAACTTTCTATCATTTGACAAGACGAAACGATAAATTTCACTGACCTTATCGGCAATACTAGGCTGATGACCTTGAAATTTGACAGACCTATCTCGGGCTCTCTGCTTCCTCTCCCATCTCCTCTTTGAGGGCACGATGCCCATACCCTGTTCATCACCATCATTAAGTACCCGCCTTGCTTGCCACCATTCATCGTCGCTTGCGTTGGTGACGTGGAGAATATCGCCATATTGAAAGGCTAAGCCCCGACTAGGAAGGCCATCATCTTTGATTGGGTCATAGTCGAATAAAGCTCTGAAAATGAATTAATTTGCTATACGAAGGCAAAAATATTGAACAGCAATGGATAAAGAAATTGTTTACTCGGATATCACTCAGAGCAAAAATAAAAGAAATATAGATTTAAAAGCGGCTTGAATAACAAATTGTTGAGAGACATTTTCTGATGAAGGAGCCAGATATAGACTCTGAAACATTACAGTGCTCTTTGTTAATTGTTCATATTATACTAATATTGTTAATTAGGCCAAATTTTCTCTAGAAACTGATATTGACCACTAGTTAATCTGCCCTTGCGGATTGCGGAATTCAAACTATTTGTCGAGGGCAATTTCTAGAAAAAATGTTGCCTACTGAAAAAATAAAAGAAGTTTATTAATAATTCATAGCGTATAACTGTGAAGGAACAGTTGTAGCTTTTTTCTCGATTTCAGAATTATGGTCCTTTCTACCTTGATACCACAATGCAAAAACCTTAAATATTATTCTTTAGCTATATGGTGTATGTATATTTCAGTTTGACGTCTCATACATCTCTGGACACGTTTGTTATCATTATCATTATGAAACAGACTGAAAAATTAGTTTTATCGATTCATTTTCTAGATATTCAGTATTCACTTCGAAGGCTATGATTCAAGAATTAAAATTTTTAATGATACTAATCAAATTTTACATCTCGGTGAGTTTCATATTAACTGTTCAGACGTACAATTTTATTGCAAAGTTTTTTGCACGCGCTTGATTCGCGTAGGAACCATTGCTCTATTGATCTAAAATATTTTTAGCACCACAGTGTTGCAGCTCATATAAAAAAGTATTAACAACTTTATTATCTGAAATGGAATACTCTGTAAGTTATTGTTTCTTTTCGATTTCTGTATCCACTGCCTCATCCCTACCTAGCGGTTCTGGAGTAATTGATTGATCTATTTCTATTTAGGCGCATGTTCTGGGGGACAGCTTGCTATCGTTCAGCCCAAACATCTGTAACCCATCTTTGAGGTGAAAATATTTTCAAACGACTAGGTTGGACTCACCGATGATCCGATTTCAAAATCGATTATCTCCGGCCGGTCGTCGTTGTCACGATAATTTGAAAATGAAAAGAGCTAACTACTTGAAACTTTCAGTGTAGATTACGGATCAGAATATTGGCTGATGGGCCAAATCGGCAAATGTTCATTTGAATGTTTCAGGTTTTTCTTCAATATCTCAAGAACAACTAATTCAATCGACTTAACTTGATAATAATATGCAAAATACTAGAGCATACTTGCTAGCAGAAATGTGTTGGGATCGGTAATTACAAAAAATTTTTGGAAAGTTTATCAGATTCCGATAAGATCTTGAAGTCAATATTTCATAGCAGTATACCGAATTTCAGTTCGAATCGATAATCACTTTATTGGGGAAAGAAATATGAAACATTTGAGCGTTAAATTAATTTCACATTAATTGAAAAATTTCAAAATTATTTTCTCTTTTGTTTCGAAAATATCTCGATATTGGGATCATGAATTCTCGTTATTATGTGAAATGGGATATACATAAAAAAGGTCTTTCGACTCCAAGTCGTGGATTTGATGTTTGAATGATAGCTCACCGCCCTCGTACATCCACTGAATTTTACCCGATTACGTAAATATTGGGATGACATAATATCGAATGCGTTTATCAACTGAAACCAATTCTGGACCTTGGTATTTGATCATTACACCTTCCCTGAAAATCTAAAGTTTCTAAGGTGAGATAAGATGTTAAAAATGTCCCACCAAAGGAAAACGAAATAACAGTCGAACACTCAATGTCAACATTAGTCAACTCTCATAAAGAAAGACGAGATTTTGCCAAAAATAAAAGGAATCTTAAAATTATAATATTCAATATCTACGTTTATAGGTTGAGTTTAGGCTTTAGCGCCCTGCTATATATTGAATGTGCAATAAATCACAATATAGTTAGGGACCAAACACACTAAGTATTAAGATACATAAACTGGCAGAGCAAACGATTTAGCGACCATTTACACGATCTGTTTCTGACCGAATTACGTTGTATTTCAGTGGACCAATTAGTGGCAGACCGCCGTTTCAACGACGCAGACTTTTATGCAATATTCTATTGTGAACTTATAAACTGGTTAAAAATACGAGAGGCTGACAGAACAGATGAGAGCAACTACACATGAGCCGAGGCTACTTCTGTAGCCTAGTCGGCTAAAGAGATGGACTAGGATGCTGAAGGTACTGGGTTCCAATCCCGGCGAGGTCATGGATGTTGTGTAAAGTTTGGGGTATATGTTCGTGTGTCTTAAAAATAAAAATTGTCTATAGTTGAGTATGAATGAGAGGTATGCAATAAAAAAGTGTTACTATGATCTGTGTAGATGGTTAAGCCGGGCATATTGAAAGAGACGAATGGATGAATGAACACATGAGCCCTCAAAATGACCTGAGACTGGTATGTGAGTTACTGACACATGAAAGTGACTCTGCATTTTTTAACCAGGCCATAATGGATTGGTCATAGGTAGCGAGCTAGAATCTAATATCTAAGCTGGCCTAGTCATTTGTTTCAGGGAACTACTGCTACTCACACTGTCTGATCGCATTTTAAGAGCTACTGCTATGAGAGAGTCGGAGAGTCATTCGAGGCTAGTTACTACAAATATTTTGTTCTTTCTGCTTGCTTTCTTCCACCATACCACAAACAATATTTCGCAAACCACTTTCAATCCTGAATGCAAGCAAGCCGATTTGAGCTACTGACATGTGCTAATCGGCGAGTGCCTAGCATGCAGATATTTAATATAAATATTATTGTGTTTTTACTGGCTTCTTGCTCCATCACACCACAAGCAATATTTAGTACACGACTTGGATGACATTCACGCTTGCAGTTCTGACTCGTATATACAGGTCTGGCCAAGACCCTCGGCAATATGCGAAACTCCACGAATCTAGATCAGTTGAGAATATAGTCCGCCAGTTGAAGAACTGAAACCTCAGCGCGATGCTTTATCGAATAAACGACTGTTTTTTTGCATGTGGTAGGGAATATCTAGTTCCTCGATACGCGATCAAAGTAAAATTTGACAGTCGCGCTCTTAACGTAAGATGCTTCAGACCATATCGGTTGAAAATAAACAGGATTCCTCGCAAATCGAAATGTTCAGCGTAAAAGGAGAAATCCAAATCATAAAATGGTATTTTGGTGGCCATTCAATTCAAGAGACAATAAATTCATTTATTGTTGCCTCTGAAGATAGGCCTATACCTTCAAGTTCCGCTATTTCTAGAAAAATTAAAAAAATCGAGAAATGTGGTTGTTTACAAACATGCAGTAATTGCAAGATTGCTGAACCACCAAAAAATTTGAATAGAAAACATAACCCCCAAGTGGTAGGATATTGGTTTTGGAAGAATAAGCATCTAAGTATTCTTGTGCGTACCCAGTATCCTCAAAAACTTAATGTTTGGATAGGAATACAGGGGAATTACATCATCGGGCCATTTTTTATCGATGGTAACCTAAACGCTGCCAAACACATGGAGATTTTTGAGAACCGAATTGTTCCGACAGTTCGACAGCTACCAATTAATTTCGATGATGTCTGGTTTCAACAGGATGGCTGTCCAAGTCACACAATATCTGAGGACGACTTTTTCGGACCGTGTCATTTCTACAAATGGCACGATCAAATGCGGGGCGTCGTTCTGCAGGCTTCAGTGTTTATTTTTTGAAAATTTTTTTTGGGATGCACTTGACTCTTTTGTGAGAATGAGCAATGTTGGTTATTTCTTCATTTTTCTCTCCATTTCAGTTTTATTCCTGAAAATTCTTGAATATAAAAAGTGGTGACATTGCACAATTTTTTTCAACCATTTGCATAAAAATTCTCTACGCAATTTAACAGTCAAAAAGGTAGAACGTAACCAATATTTGTTCTTGTCAAAGTAGATGAGTTAGGAGTCGAGCCTATCCTGTACTAAACCGGAAATCTTCATTTTGATAACAGCTTTTCATTAGCGAAAAGCCTCGTAAATTATCGTTATGCCAATTAATTACAAACAGCCAACGAGTCATTTCGGTTGATGTAATATATTAGGATGTCGAATTAATCTAATTTATCATTTTGGTAACTGAATTACTGCGGAATAGGGATGCGACTCTTTACACATAACGTCGGATATAATGAGGGCAATTTTTTCGTGGTGTCGTGTATTCTATCTTATCATTATGGTATGCGCCGGAAGTAAAAAAAAGGTATGGCGAAATATTTGTCATGATTCTATGGCAATTAAATTTAGATGCAAATGAATACGCGTATATAAATGGTACCTAACATTTGGTATGTGTGACCAACAAAATGCAAACAGTTACGCCAAGTCCTTCAAAGGTGAACAACATGACAATAGAAAAAACCTAGAAAAGTACTCTCATGAAGGCAGCAGCTTTTGCGCGCATGTTCAATGGAGATGAACGCTTTGGCAACTAATTTGAACATGCGCGCGAAAGTTGCTGACTTCACGGCAGTGCTTTTATAGGTTTTTTCGATAGAGTACTGGATTTCAATTCGATATAATCTGTATTTTTGGAAATATTGGGAAAATAAAATTTTGAATGGTTATATCTGCGAAATCATTGGGCGGATGTTACCCATTCACGAATTCGACCTTATAATTAAGCCCCAAACCTTCTCTACAAATATCGAGTTCCTAAGTTGTTTCTTTCGGAAGTTATTGGGTTCCCAATATTTACAAAAATAGAGATTAGATCGAACTGAAATCCAGTACTTCGTCGAAAAATGACAGTTTGAAGTTTCATACAGAATTTAATGAGGGTAGTATGATAAGAAGAATATTTGAAAAAAATTTGATTTTTTTTTAACTGTTCTAATGACACTATCATTACAAAATTTTGCACAAGCATCTTCAAACTAGCTGTGAAGTTTCATCATGATTGAGTCAGAATTTCTTGAGTTATAGCAAAAAAAAAAAACAACGATAACGAGAAGAAAACCACGAAATTTTACCTATTTTCACCCAATATCTCCAAAACTAAAAGCCCCATCGAATTGAAACTTGGTGCACTGCTGTGAAATATAAAGCTCGATGTATGAGCAGAATTGTTTTCGAACAAGATCTATAGTTTCTGGATAAAATAATTTTTTCGAAATAAATTTTGAATTTTTTTTTTTTGAATTGAGTGATCATACGATTTCGACGATATTCTGCTCAAAGTTGCGCGTCGTTATTTTCCAACCAACTTCCAAGTTTCAATTCAACCGCTTCAGTCGTTCCTGAAATATGAGGGAAACAACCTCAAAATTTCAAATGGCTATAACTCCGAAATCATACGGCCGATTTGGCCCATTAACGAAATTAACCGCAGCATTCCAACGCGCAAACTACCTTACAAGTATCATGTCGCTAGTTTGCTCCGTTCAACAGTAATCGTGTCGTCGGTCGGCCGGACAGAATCGCTGTTGACACCGGATTCGTCATCAGTGAGTCCAACCTAGTCGTTTGAGACCATTTTCGGCTCAAAATTCGAAAATTACAGTTATTTGGATAAAACGATAGCATGTTGTTCCCCTAGAACATCCGCGCAAAAAAGTTGTAAAGAGGCCCGTATTGTTAATATACAGGATATAAGAAGGTAACGACTTTGGGACGTTATTACTGGCTGATAATTAGTAGGAATACTCAATATATTTTTTTTCCAAATCACTGCCCCTTGCAAGATATAGCCCCAATGAAGTGGTTGATTTGTTGATGGTTAGATTTTTTTTTGGTGGTTCAGAAAAAAAACTCAATAAACGATGAAGTCCTATGTAGATGTTCTTCACATAATTTTTGCGACCTCTTAATTTCGTTGATATGCGTTGAAAATAGCAACATCTGAAATTTTTGAAATTATTTCTCATGAGAAAATTATCGTACACATTTAAATATAGAATGAGAAAGTTTTCTCCCGAAGAAAAAAATTTCGAATATCTTTAAGCAAATGAAAATTACCATAGAAAAATCAGAAATCAGATATTGAGTTTTCCTGTCATCCAGCTATTAAGTCTCTGTGAAATTTTGAGCTAATATTTAAGTGATATTTTATTAATTTGTATTCAAAATATCAGGTTTACGATAGGAACGGAACATTAAAAAATTTGCTTATCAGAATATTATTCTCCAAATGATTCTTTTAATTTGCAGAAGGTTGATCGAAAATTTTTGCTGCAAAATATGGCATAGATTGATTTTCAAGCTCTTTCTGATGACATTTCGGAATCATGAAAACTGCCAAACCTCCAAAGATAACATTGAATTGGCATTAGCGATCTCCAAAATATTATTCCTCTTAATTTTTACATACATGAAATATTTAATACAGAATGTTTTAAAACAGAATGTACCTAGCAACTATGGAAGGCTTGGTGCAATATAGACTCATTAAAAAATATAAAAAAATCCCTATCCATATTTGACGTGATCACTATACGTATAATTAAATTATTGAAACAGTGATATTATTCTTAACCAGGAGACTTTTGCATTGTACACTTTGCAATATTCACTCTTCGAAAAAATATCTATTGCACCAAAATTTCTGATCAACTGAGATATTTTTCAAGTTTTCATTTCGGCGAAATGCCAAGTGAAAGTTGCGAAATATTTCGGTGGAACAGGTCCCTCACCACCTCTTCTATATTATGCAGTAATCATTTGAGTCCAAACTGTCCGAACAAGGTCCCCTCAAACTCAATTCTACAGAAAATGGTAAATATTATATTATTATGGTAAAATAACTTTTTGTCCGTTGACGAAATAGAAATGGTTGTTCTTACCTGACATAGAGAGATCTCTTTTGTGATGTTCTAAGTAAAGTACCACCAGTGACCGGATGAGCAATTTGCTGTTTCAGGTCATGAATTTTTGCTTCGAAACGGTTGTATTCTTCGGGTCGATATTGTACTACTATAGTTACAGTTTGACTTGTGCCCTGAAATAAAAATCCATATTGTAACATCACGAATTTCAGTTCACTAAAACAGAATACTATAACAGGTACTAAGCTTTTTTCTATGACATATTCTTTTCAAAATTAACTTATTCAACAAATAACCCAATATACCATTGATGTCTTAAATAATACCTATATATTATTCATAACGCATTGGTTTTTCACACCAAAATTTGCAGAGTTTTTCTTTAATTCACGGACCACAGGTCGGATATCATCCGGGTGAAAATTATCAACGTTGAGAGTTTCATGAAAATTTGTTCGTAAGATTTGGAGGAATAATTTTTTTCCCTCCAGCCCCCAGTTTTATGCCCTAGGGGTACATCGATCCTGCTGAAAAGCTTGGAGGATCAATCTCGAGTGACACAAGATTTTTCTACCAAGTTTCACGGATTTCGGTTCAGTACTTTCAGAGACAAGCCCCCAAGTTGTTCTTACCGGGCGGACGGATTTTTTTTATTAGTTCATTCAAATCTACATACTTCAAAATGTAAACTGTCGATCACTAAGGTTTATTATTTGACTTCATCAAATAATAAATATTATATAAAAATGCAGATAGGATCCGATTGGATTCCATTACTTGATTGAGAAATAACTGCGTGCAGGTTCCTGCAGAATTTCGTGAGAACCATATGATTAGAAGATCACAAATTTCAAAATCTTTGATGAAAAGTTTTGAAATTTCCTCATTGTTTTAATTGATCAATACTGAAGAAATAGAGACCAAATTTGACTTATTTTGCTTTAAATATTTCCGAGGATAAATATACGATCAAACTGAAATTCAAAACACTCTTGTTAAATGGTTACCTTAAGGTCTATGCCAAACTTTATTGTAATCTGATGAAAATTTCCTGAAATTTTTTTTTCAAAAGAAATGTTCCCAGAACTTGCACGTGAAAATATAGATTACTTATTACATCAGTTCGAAGCCAACGATCTATTAAAAAAAAATTAGATACTAAAAGGATAACTTCATGTCCTTGTCGATATTCATACAACTATTCACAAAATGTTCTATGGCTTCCTCTTCTTCGCGAAAACCGCATTATAGACTCTTCAACAGATTTTGATTCGAAACTACTACTATTACAACGACCACGAACTGTCAAAACAAGATTCAAAATACACCATTTTATGAGGAATATTCGATTATTACAATAACAATTTTATTCAATGAACTCTCCATTCACAAAACAAAATAACAGTGAACCACTCAATCATAGTGGATCAAGTGAAAATTTTGACGTTTCTCGTAAGCTTGACAATTTCCAGCAATCACAGAGAATGAAGTTGACCGTTTTGACCACCCTATTGTAGGTTGTAGAAAATGCAGAATTATTCCAATGTTTCCAATGAAATCGTGGACGAAATATAGTATTTAACTACTTAACTTTAAAAATTCCGGTGGTCGCTCCTAAACCTTCATCATTTACTTGAATTTCATCTCGAAAGCATCTAGCTGCGAGGATTATCAAAGTATAAACCGAAAAAAAACCTAACACTGCCAAGAAACCTCTCAGGCTGCTCATTCCATTTGGATGCACTTCCATCTTGTAGAATATTAATGTCCATCGTTGAAACTAATATTTCCAGACGGCTTAAGGAATTTCTTATTCCAACAGAGCGAGATGTCGTTGTTTTAGAGCATTCACTATTCTCTGGCATCTCGTCTGACAAAGGACAGCACTTAAGGTTATTCAATATTAGAGAAACTCCTGTTCGAAGTTTTGCCTCTGTTCCGAATTAATGCTTGTGAAATAACAGTCAGTGTGAAAGCCCTGGTGGAATACTGCTCCAAGTTTGTCCCTCATTACTCCAGTAAAAATAGAAAAGTTGCTGACATTATGCTGACGTTATGTTGATCTGTTAAATTTGAATTCGTCTGGACATTTTTGATTCACTCAATGTAGAGACTCGGCTTATGTGTTGTAAAGAGAGTTCGAGAAAGGCTTTTGTCATACTTGTTAAGAGCATTGTAATACTAACAAATATTTAAATTTTTTCGTTGTTTCCTTTTGATACCAGACAACCAAGCGAGATATTTAAGGGTTACACATCCTTCGTATTTTTCCCAAAATAAACAGGAAATTCACCATGTAGACATGACTTGAGATGGCCTGATAACATTTTGTAACGAAAAATTTCGAATTTGAATTTCTGAGAATGATAAAAAAACTTATCACATTAATCGTTAATAATTGTCACAAATATAATAAATCTTGAAAAACCTATTCAAACCAAAATTAAGAAAATGTTCTATTAAATATTTTTTGTCGACCATGGAGAGTTTTCCAAATCTAGCAATAGAAATATCATTCGGTCTTCAAATCGGCACTTAGCAAGATGCCATGCTGATGTCATTATTTGTTTCGCAGTTTAGTTTTTATTAATAAATTCAATAAGTTTATAATTCCTCACGCATTTACACATTACTAATAGAGAAGAAATGGACAGTTTTCAAGTAAGGGGACCACTAAGCAATGGACCCTACCATAGAACACAATAAAATAGGGTCCATGATACTCTAGCAAGATAAAACATGCGCGAAAAAAGTATTGATTAAAAGTTTGGAAAACTTTTGGAGTCGGAAAATCAAAAATCAATGAGAATGATTCTGAATTCTTTTCACTACTCTAATTTATATAGGTTGAATAGAAATTCTTAAAATTTCCTGTGTGAAATATTCTACATAATTTTTTTTAAGATTTCGAAATAGAAGGTTGTTCTCAAAACGAATTATTTATTATTCAGATTAACCTCTGTAGTGAATATGTAAGTTAGTTTTTAAGAATATAGCATTTTCGAAATTATCTGTGTAGTATACACCATATCTGTGATTGATTAATATTCAATTTGAAGACTACTACTCTATAATAATTATTTTCTATAATAACCATGTAAAACTTGCGAAACGTATATATCATATCAATCCATATAATAGCAGAAGTAGTAAAATATTTCGTAGTATTTGTATAGGTATGTACTTTAAAGAACCCATCGTGTACCTACAGAAAAAATTTAATTTTATGAAATATAGGTGTATCTGAAAATATCACAAAAAGAATTAAGGGAATACAAAAATTATCATAACTCTAACAACATTCATACTTGTGAAAATAACTTTGAAATATCAATAATCACATTCTCAATAATAAAAGCTATATTTCAGATTTTTTGAAGCATCTCAATTCTTCTTCTTTTGTATTCAAATAAAAGATGTCCGTCATATAGTTTAATTTATTCCCAACAAAAGTAAAACCCCTGTAGTCATCAAATTCTTCATGGGGATCATCGAATCAGCCATCTAACATCAGCTGCTCTACACAAAGGACATGTTTTTGGTTTAGGGCAACGGGCTGCCACCCAAATCCGAAAGCATCGCATATGAAACTCGTGTTTACAGCTCAGTACCAAAAAACGATCTTTGTGAGGGTCTCTGCCGTATGTATCCATACATATCACACAGTCATATGAACTTCTGAAAAAGGATATACATGATTACACAAATTTACCCAAATATTATAAAAAATAAATTACCTTTCGACTTCTTCCTCTCGACGAATTGTCGCAGCTTCTTCGGTATCCTTCTGGAATATTTTTTTGAGCCACAAGTCGCATATAAGTTGCAAGATGGCCATAATGATGGCTGCCACAATAGCGCCTTCCATTTTCATCACCATAGGACAGTTAAACTATGGTAGTTATGACGTTGAAGCTACTGAGTACCTTTCACTGATCAGAGGAGCACAGAAGAGAAAGATCTTCTTTGTGGAGTCTGATCAACTCATACTTGATAGAAATACGAATGACCATCAAAATGAATTTTATATTTTTACTACTTCAGAAAAAATTATTCGATATTATGGAGAAAGGTGGATATTGTTTCACACAGCGTGTATTAAAATGACTGAATGTGCAATAAGCGTGTGATAGTTTTCAGAGTCTTATAAAAAATTTAGGTTGATATATCGCTTATTCATAATACAGGGAAAAAATGATATTTGCTCAACATAAAAACGAATTTTTCAATTTGTCGAATTCGGGCTACATCGCGCATGCGTTTTTATTATTTTCTCCGGTCAAACAATTTTGTAGTGGTCAAATGGCGGCGTATAGTGTTCATTTTACAATTTAACATAAAGTGACCACATTATCAAACTTCACACAAAATCATTTTTCAAGGACTGAAAATAATGCTGAATTCTAAATGGACTCGAACATAAAAATATGGGTGAAACTGTTATTGCTTGGAATAAACAGTTAATACAAAATGGGCGAGGCAAGAACTTCAGTAACAAAAAACATTATACATTGAACTCCAATATTGAAAAATTGTTTGTCAAATTGGCTTGAACCGCATTACGCATGTCTCGGACTAGTGATCTGCATGAAATCCTAGGTACTGTTTCGATTAAGACTGAGAATCACGAATGAATTATTAGGATATTGTAATATTCATTGAATATTTCCGGTTAACATTATTCGTGAACTCATCAATACTAATGGGTATTCATGAATACTTAATCAGTCATCCATGAGTATTCATGAATATCCCTGTATTCATGAATACTCATGTATTCATGAGTTCATTGCTAATCATATTGATGTTTTTATGAGCTGTTAAATAAATCATAAACAATATTCAACAGAAGAGTTTGAATTAATATGTTCAGCATCAGAATTTGATGTACCGAGAGATATCATTCGTAATCGTCCCCTCAAAGAAACTTTCGAACCTTTTAATCCTGCATATTTTTCAAATGTGTGCTTTCAGGAACTTATTTTTCTATTGCGGGCTTGAATTAGACATAAACGGAGACATACCAGCATTAATAGAGAGATTTAGATGTCAAATTTGTGTGATGTTATTACAGCAAACGTTATTCTTGACATCTAAGCATGCCCAGATTCAGTTTCAGAATAACGCGACGTTAATAGCGGTAGCGTCCAACGTTATTTACGGAAAATTGCGAGCCGAAATTAACGTTGCGCTATTCTATATCGGAAGAATTCGTTAAGCTTTGGGTACTTCCGGCTCCGATCACTGTCATAGAAAAGCTGTTTGTTAATATGTTCTTGGTGTTAATTACACAACTTCCTCAGGTTTTTAAATCTAATTTATAATAACTTTTACACACAACTGATATTGATCATCAATATTTATTAGTGTTACCACAGCAAATTTTTCTCATGTATCGGTATTTGTCACTTTTTCACGAATTAAGAAATACTTTCGAAAAGCAACATGAGGGGTTTGAAATTAGGACTAGTTTGAACCATGCCAATTATATTGTGAAATATAACTAGTTCCACTTCTTCTGCAATATCACCATATGAAATTACTTCCCAATACTTTTCCATTTTGTCCAGAATCACTAAACTAATGCAGGAATGCAAATGATTAAACTTTAGGAGTTCAAACGTGAGTTTGTTACACAAAAATCTGACGTCTCACATAACCTAACCAAACAAACTGATGACTAACGCAACGGTAACAAAAACGTGTAGCAATAAGTCTACTTTTAGAACGACCGTTAAAACCAAAACGTAATATTCAACGTAACCGTAATAACATAACGTTTGCGCTATTCAAAAGTTGCAATATCTCTAATGTTAACTAGAATATTTGGCACCATTAAAATACTCAGATAAAACAAAAAAAACTGATTTCGGGAGTTTCTACTGAAAGAAATCGAAGTGTCAAATTGTATCCGAAGGTATTCTTCGATAATAATAAATTAATCCTCTTCGAATATGGTATTGTTATAATGGGGGTTTTTCCTTTAAACGAAAATGCAGTAATTTTCATGAAAAACCTTTAGAACATCACATTTCAAACATATAATTTCAATATTATATTTTTAAAAAAATGTTTGATTACCTAAAACTGAAAAATTGGGGATTTGCATTTAAAGGGATTTGTCTTGAGTGCACCATACGGCAACGTCGAATTCAGCTTTCTCAGAAAGAAATGGACGTCAAATGTGTTACTTTGCTTAGGAAAACAGAGATAGCTATACTTCGATCTGGTTAGAGTAGAAGACAACGACCAAGGAATAGAAAGAGAAGAGCACATACTGTCATATTACTGACAAATCGCAAACGGAAATTGTTTGGTTATATTGACAAAGAACACGTGTGTACCACAGAATAGGATTTTTATTATCCTATAGCAGAAAAAGCTATTCTACTAAACACCGTTGTCAATTCGTGCATGCCTGGCAAATCCCAAACCCCAATTTTGAAATCTGATTTTGAATACTTTCTGAAGGTAATTTGGGAAATGATGAATCAAACCCATAATAATTATGTTCAAATTTGCATTTGCAGTAGTAACCCAAATTCAGGAAAAACCCCCCTTCTTTCTGCGTATCTTCTTATTCTTATACAGTTTCTTCAGTCTTCGTGAATGTCTTCTTATTCATGTTTGTATTTAACATTTTTGTGTGATGACAAAATGAGGGCCAATGATGATACTCATTTTTATAAATGAAATGTGCAACAGGATCTTTAGAATTGTTAGATATTTCCCGTCATATATCGTATGCCCCACGAATAACGTTTTTATTATTTTTGGGAAGGAATAGAAATTCACGTTTGCAATTTCGGATTTGAGCTTTGGCTAAAGAAATGACTGCCTGTCAAATTTTTGAGATTCGTGAGAAGTGTCACGAACTTTCGTTTTTCGAATGGAAATTCCCATATTTTAAAATGGAGATAGATTCTCATGAAGTTCTGAGTTTTCTTCGTGTGAAATTTTTGAATTTCTGTAACAAAATTCTTTTTTAACGTGAAATTCCAATGATGAAATTGAAAATGGTGCTCGGCTGAAACATGTATATTTTCAAGGTTTTTCATTGAAATAACGCGCTGTTCCCTAGAACAAGCGCGTGAAAATGCCGTTTTTAGGCTTGCGAGAAGGAGAAAAATGCTTCTGTCATAATAGCCAGAATTGAAACTCATGATACAGAAGGTTACAAAAGCGTTGTCAAAGTTGGCATTTTCGAAAACGTGAAAACTCAATTTTATCAAATTGGAACCTGATTTTTTATGGCCAAAATGGCATCTATGTTGAAAAATAATGTAGGTGTTCCCTTAAATTCCTATTTTCTGAGATATTCGTGGAAAAACGCGATCACATCTTGAATTTAATCTTCTCAGAAAGAAAATTATTGTGTCGATGGGAATGGAGGACATATTGAACATTCATTTTAGATTGTATTCATAGAAGTTCTGAACACAAGCATTATTCTTCTTTCTCTTTAAGAAGTAATTTTTCCAATGAAGAACCTGTAAGATGTCCACGTCTCAGCAGAACGCCAAATTTACTGAAAGAAATTCATAAATTTCACATTAAGACAACTCAGAATGTCAAAAGGGACCAAAAAATATTCTAACGAACGGTATTTGTAAGATACGCGGTATTACTTCCAAACATTTGCAGAAACTTTAGAAGAGGTTACCTATTTGTATCCAGTTGCTGATTTAAAACTCAGATCTGCGTTTTTGGTTACGTTTTAGGAATAAACTATCGAGTGTGTGTACTCATGGGACAATTTTCGGCACAAAGTTCAGAAATCCTAGTCATCAGTTCGAAATCATTAACTGTGGTTAAAGGAACAAAATTCGTTACTGTGCTTTTGAATGTTTTCGAGCAAAACCCTCAGACAATATTATTATACATTTTAACTAGCCACCTTATGGCATCAAAATTTTACTCATGACGTAGGTAATTTATTTTAACAGAGTAACGTCATGATTTTTTTTAATACGACTACTTCAATTTTTCCTATGATACCTAGTTCTACTTCTTCATTTAGGTATATTGTTCTATCTGATAAAGCTGCAAACACATAAGGGTAGTCATTCGAAGAACACTTATGATGTCACTGTGAAATTTTTATTTCAGAAGGTAATTATTTAAAAACTAAAATCGACTTGCCTGAGAGTTTTGCGTGAAAACTTTCGATAAGACAGTTGAGAATTCTGTCCCTTACTTTATCTACACACTATATAAACACCATTCACAATAAAGCAAGAATTTTGCCGTATCTACTCAACCGATTCTCATTGTCACACAAATACATTGATTTATAATGTTGGTAGTCAAAATGTTGATGTACCTGGCTTCGAAATATTCACATTTACCTGTTAAAAGATTCTTTTAAAATTTTGAACGGGTCATAAATCTTTATATCAGTCGTAAATAAGAGAGGATTATCTAACGGACTGACCCATGTAATATTGGAACTTTTCGTACTTCAAAACATCAATTCTGTAATGAAGCAAAATTTCTTTGACATACAGATTTCTAAACTATTATCATTTTTCAAAAACAAGACCCAATGTTTAGGGATATTACTCATCCTTTATCATTGTTATTTATGCCCACAGAAAAAATTCATTCATTTGAAGGTTGTTGTGTTATATATAACTGAATTCATATGAAACAATATAAAAAAATCTGTATTGTATAGAAAGTGAGACGAACATTTTTTTATAGGTTACAACCCTGTATAGCATTGAATTTTTCGAATGATCTTACTTGCGCTCATAATCTAGGGGAACACCGTGCTATCGTTTCATCCAAATATCTTTAGTTTTAGAATTTTGAGCTGAAAATGGTCTCAAACGACTAGGTTGGACTCACTGATGACGAATCCGATGTCAAAATTGATTCTGATTGATAACGGGCGTACGGGAAATCCTATCGACTTGAAACTTTCAAAATCGGCCTAATGGTTTCGTAGTTATAGCTATTTGAAATTCTGAGGTTATTTTCTGATATTTCGGGAACTACTGCAGCGATTGAATTGAAACTTGGCAGTAAATTGGAGCATAATGACACGCAATCTCTCGCAAAATTTTGACGTGATCATGCTGTCGGTAAATCAAAAAAATATTGTTTTTTCAAAAATTTTTTATAATTTTTTCTTCCTACATTCATCATATTCGCGATACAGTTTGCCCACACCTCGAACTTTATAATATTTCCTAGCTGTTTACAAAATTTCAATTCGATACGGTTATTATTTCCGAAGATTTGGGAAAAATATGTAAAATTTCGTGGATTTTTTCTCGATATCGTTGTTTTTTTCGGAATAACTCGAAAAATACTGATTAAATCATGATAAACTTGGCAGCTACTTCGAAAATTCTGGTAGACAAGTTTGTGCAAAATTTCGTGATGATCGTTTCATTAGAACAATTTGAAGAAAAATTTCAAAATTTTTTTTTCATATAGTAAATATTCTGTGATCTTCTGATTATATTATCTTCATCAAATTCCGTTGAACCTTCGAACTGTAATTTTTCGATGGAGTACTGGATTTCAATTCGATCTAATCTTCATTTTTGGAAATATTGGGAAAATAAAATTTTTAATGGGTATTTCTGCGGAATCATTGGGTGGATTTTACCGATTCAAGAATTCGGCCTTCGTAATAAATAACTTACGATAAAAGCACAACTTAGGAACTTGGTATTTGTAGAGTAGGTTTGGGGCTTAATTACGAAGGTCGAATTCGTGAATGGGTAAAATCCGCCGAATGATTCACGCCGCTGATTTTCTAGGTTTTTTCGATTATCATTTCACAAATTTGATAATTCAAAGGGATTCAAGAAAAATCCTGAAATTTGGAAGTCACTGTTTTTTAAATAATATTCAATAAATCATATAACTTTCATCTGAAACTTTTATTTCTACAGACAATAATTACAATGATACGGGGTGGACAATTCATAGTGAATAACTCTGTAGAAAGATTTAAGTTTTTAAATTTAGAGTATAGTTTATCATTATTGTCGTACTGTCTATAAATCACATCATTGAATACAACATCAGAAGAAATGAAATTATTTGTGATTGATTTATTTGAAATTATCTATAGATAACTAACAAATGATTAAAATAAGGAATGCTTTCATGAATCATACATATATATCCTAAATATCACACAAAACAAAGGAAATTTTTAAAAATTGATTGAATACATAATCATAAAAATAAATTTTTTTAAATGGTACATACATTACAATGATTATCACAAAATATCTTGCATTCAAATCGATTTTACTTGATATAATACCTAATATAATTTTGAGGGTTTAACTGAAACTTTTGAATGCTAGCTATAAGATTTGGCGTTCTGCCTTCTGAAATAATAAAAATTACCAACAAGAAATGCCATCTTTACACGAAAATAGGATCTCTGCAATGAGGGCATGTATTATTGCAATTGATCCAATCCAATAGGCATTTGTAATGAAATTCATGTCCACAGCTTGTTGTAAAAACGAGTCCTTTCAGCGATTCCAAGCATATTGTGCAATTCTCAACCTCAACGCTGAAAAACAAATAGATATAAGTACCTAGTAGAAATCAACAGATTACAAATATAATAGTTGATTAGAAATTGATAAAATAATTTAGTATTCAGAAATTGGTGAGAATATTTACCTTTCAGTATTCGTCTCTCCGCGGACTTCTATCTTGAGTGGTTTTCTAAGGGCAGGGCTCAATTTTGCAACTTCATCATCACTTTCACGGAAGATATTCTTCAGGAAACAATCGTACACAATATAGGCATAGGCCGAAAGTCCGCCGACAATGAGGCACTCCATTCTTATTCACCACAAAGACACAAATGTTGAAGGCGAAAACTGGTTAAATATAATGGCTTTAATCTCTTCGCGTTAGCTGACTAACATAGATTTCCAGACAATGATAATAGAAATATAAAAACGCTTCTTCTCTCTTGTTCTACTCGAGTAATAGTCTCACTATATTTCGTTTAACCAGCAATACTCTGTGTAATGTCATATAAATTGAATTTTTTTTTTCAATATGTTTCTGTTTTATATATTTTCATTCAGGATATATGAGACAGTAGGAATAACTTTTTATATGCATTCCTTATAACTTAATTTCACCCATGAAGTTATTCTGGTATACAGGGTGTGCTTAATATGGTACCTTCGGGTAGAAGACCTTGAGATGGTTCAGTGTTAAGTTAAAAACTTAGGAATAAGCAAAACATGAAATTTGAGCTAAATCTTTGTTTTGAAAAAACTACGCATGCGCATACCTGGATCTAGCTGGAATTCATGTTTCGTATATTTTTCATTTTTACTACACATAAAACATATTTTTCTGAACCCCACAATGTACATTATAATGAATAATTCAAATTATAGCGAAAGTTTAAAAGAACGAATCTTACAAGCTCACTGAAAATTGTAGAAAACTCACAAAGTTCTTCTACTACTAATGGCATTCAATCTTCATTTTTTCATCGAATAATGAAACTACGCCAAGAGCGATCAAAATGAAGAGCAATTACTTACTCTTCATAAAGACATCCTTCAATACGAATACATAAGATCATATAAACATATGTAGTTAATCGATTTTGCTATTTACGCTCGGTTTCATAAAGCTTTTATGGTCCCATTAACGGCTTGATCATGGAAGTAGGAAAAGAAACCTCCATGGGCTTCATGGTCAATAAACAGATAATTCTGTGCTCGATGACAGTTCATCTTCAACTCAACCACTTGTGAAACTGACCGTAAAGGCTGGTTCAGGCTATAAGGAATGACGCAAAATTATTGCGGTACGAATAATTCCGACAAACTATAATCTTGAAATCCGAAAAAAAGTACTCGGCATTCTTTCCAACACGAACTGGGCTTAGACCAGTTCAGTTGCAACAAAGGCAGTTTGGTACCATGAACTATCCTGGAAAGTATTAATTTCGAATCTTCATTTATTGTGTATAAGTTTTTAAAAAATGTTGATAAAGTTTGTTTTCTGGTAATATTTTTCAATGACGATCATTTGCTGTTAGTTTCTCTTTTTCGTTGGGGGGCGCCACCTTCATGTCTTTTCGGACATTTGAAATGTCATGAATTCTTGTAGGTACTTACGGATTTACGTTTTCTAGTTTTCTAACAGTAGTCGCTGACGGTAATTGTTTTCTACATTGGCCATATCTTCGAATTAAGTACAAAATACAACAGAACGCATCATAAGGCCTAACATCCGACTCTGCTTTATCTTTGAGTAACTTAAATGTGTCATACGCCGCAGTGTTATACGAAGTAGAATATAGAATAGAGTTATGCTCCTTTAGGTTGTTCTTTATTCAGCGGACTATATTATTATGATGCTAATGTCACTGTCTTGTGTTCGAGTTATTGAGATTTGAAAAAATTGATGCAAATGTAATATTGAGTGACAGGAATTCACTCTTCAAAACTGAAGGAATTTTGCTCCGATTCCATCTTGAAATAGGAATCGTTTGATCACAGTAGTTGAGAGAAATTAACTTTATTTAACTGTTATAACACAAGATAAGAACGTAAATTATAAGTTAATTATTATAGATATCGATAACCTAATTATTGCATTTGTTTAAATTGATTCCCGACGGCAAATTTGTTTTATGGCTCGCACTGGCTTTTATTTGGGAAGTGGGGAAGACTGGATTAGATGTTCCACCAAGTATATCTTTTTTATTTTCTATGGAATTCAACATATCCCTCCGCAACAGTGCTTAATTTCCAACCACCATGCCTCTTTAATTTTAAAATATCAGCGCCACTGCCAGCTGATAAAGTGGCAGAGCTTCTCCTGAAGCAGTGGTCAGTATATAGAGCAGGATTTTTTAGTCCAAGAAATTGTGTGATGACTTTTGGCAGACTGTTGAACGTGTTAATTGCCACAGGATTCCTGGTACATTTTCCATTTACATATTTTACAGAAAATCTGTTGTGTTGAGGGTTCTGAGGAAGCAACCTATTATATTTCCTAAAAATTTCAACAAAATTCATATTTTCAATGTCACCAGTAGTAATTGCAAACTGCCGTATAACTTTTGTTTTGGACCCGGAGGGATATCAACACGTAAATGGCTTCCTTCATCCATAAAATTTTCAAATAAAGTAAATGTTAACTCTGCCTTTCTACAATCTCCTGCCATTTCAATCATCATTCTTTGTCATCAGCTTCTAACAAAATTTGGCAGAATCTTCTTCTGTAAAAATTTTTGACTTTTTAGCAGTGTAGCCGTCCGATTGCCTTTTGATATACTCTATCAAATTTGTGTATTTTTGAATGTCAATATTCTTGTTCAGATTTAGTTCGGATCTTAACATTAAGTAAAGTGTCCATAATGTGGATACTTTGAGGTCTTCCTTACCCTCAAAATATGCAAGTAAGAATTTCTCACTAACATGTTTCATTTTCTTCTCAACACATCAAGTTATACTTTTTTTGTAAGCCAAATCGTAAACTGTCTTTGACTTTTTGGGAATTACTGATGGAAGAGCATTACCTGCTGCCGCTTCAACATCGCTTGGCAGCTCTTCAGAATCACACGTTTCGTGAAAGTCAAAAAAAAAACGTGCGTTCTGGCTTATTTATCTACAAAGTGTCAAACTGCCATGATGTGATAGCAGTCAGGAGACTCGATTTATGTTTTCACAATTTTCATCAATAATTTTCTATATTTACTATTACTTCATTCAAAACTATAACAAATCTTGTATGTAATACGTTCAGAAATGCAATTTTGTGTAACTTGTGAGCTTTTGCGTTACACAAAATTTGGCATTTCGTAACTGACTACACAAATAGCAATTTTTTCACACGTCCTGAAATTCATAAAAATATGAATATCCACTTCTGGATGCATTTACATTTACGATCGTTTCAATCAATCAATAAAATTTATGCAAACACCTCAAGCTGGAAACACCTAAGCAGCCCAATACGGGTATACGTGAATTAATCCCCCGTCATATGCCATTCATCTGAGCAGAGAGTTTACTACACAATTCTTCAGTGGAGAATATTGTCTCCCAAATAATCACATGGAAAACGACGAGGACCAAGGAAGCAATGAAAGCAAAAAAACGAACCAAAAACATGAGGTTTCCCCAAAAAATTCAAAATATTCCCGGATACTCTAAAATATATGTATTTAAATTCTGTCTGACAGTGTTAATGATAGTGGTCTTTTTAAGATACTTTGGGATAATGGTATATATACAACTTGGGTGCGAAGAAAAATACCGATCTCTATTTTATGGTTTTGTGCATTAAGAGTACTGGGTACTTGAAGTTGTAAGTTAGATGCACCTCTTGTCGATCTATGATTCTGCAGAGTCAATTTTGCACAGTTTTCTGGAGCCCAGATTACCAAAACAATAGACAAAATTCAATATTTTTGTTTCCTCATACAACTGCCGTGTGGAATAGAACTCATTTTTCTTGAATATTATACTTTGAGCTCCTTGAAGCACTTTCGATGTGGTGCCGAAAATTTCCCCCCCACGTCAATATGCAGTACCTCATAATTGTGTGAACAATGCAACATTTTCCTAGTAACGGTTTGGCATAGCAACACTTTTCCTGTTGCCGGACGGAAAAGTCATAGTTGATTTAGCAAATGTCCTTTTTGGCGAAGAAAAAGAATTCTCCGAGGATCCTGTCAGTCGAAAAATGACGTTTGAAAATAAACATCCTCATAACCAAGAATGAACACTCACCTTCAACGCCTGGGCTGCCTCTTCATGAGTGGCGTTCCTCAAGTTGATCCCGTTCACGCTCAGGATCTGATCACCCCTCCTCAGCTCCCCGCAGAGGTCAGCAGGTCCGCCGGCCAAGATGAAAGAAATGAAGATGCCTTCACCGTCTTCACCGCCGACGATATTGAAGCCAAGACCGGAACCCCCTTTGTGCAAAACGACGGTTCGCACGTCTCTGTAACGAAAATGGGCTATTAGCGAGGCTGAAGAGGGAAAAAATTACGATATTCTAATTAACCATAAAAAGTTCGGTGCCATCGTTTCGAGTGTCCCAAGAGTACCATCAAAATGAAGGTTTCATATTTTTTTTATGAGGGTCGTATTTTATTGTTAATTATGAGCATTGTACAGGATGAGATCGATGGGAAGTCCATAAAACACCTTAACCAATTTTCATTATTATATTTTATGGTTATTCATGAAGGTGAATGAATGGAAAAATTTCAAAAATACGGTAGGTATTCAGCCTATCTTATTATTTATTATTTTCGTGATAAGCGAAGGTTCCCGAAATTTTTCGTATTTGTTATTTCATTAGGATATTAGTAAATTTCTCATTACCCTAGAAGTCGTGTTCGGTTCTATTTCGCATTTGCCTGTAATGAACCGTAAAAGACATCGAGTGACCTGTGAATTTTTCATATTGATTTTTGAGTGTTATTCATGTTATGGTAACATTTAAAAATTCTGAAATCAACTTGGAATCATGTGTTTTTGGAATTTTTTTTTCTTGATTTCCAATGAAAAAAATTCCTTCCGATAAACCGAGAACTTTTCAACAGGGCATTCTCGGAATTTAGGTATGGATAATATATGATTCGATAAAATTGAGACCCAGAATCATAGGAAATAATACGATCTTTGGATCTGAAGAAGAGGTAGTCAAGTTTTGTGAACATAATTGTTCTGATTCTTCGCACCGTTAAATTTTACCCCCTTCTTCAGAGGACAAGAGCGATGTCCGGAATATTCGAAGTTTGAGCAGAAAATGGTCAAAAGAGCCAACAAGACCTCGAATATAACTGGGTGAATTTTGGAGAACAGAGTTCGTTTTTTTCAAGAATTTTTTTTGGTGCAAATGGTTGAAAAAAATTGTAAGAATGTGTAATGTGGCCACTTCCTTATATTCAAGAATTTTCGGGAAAATAAAATCTGAAATGGAGTGAAAAATGAAAAATAACTAACATTGCCCATTCTCACAAAAGAATCAAGTGCATCCCATAAAAAAAATTCAAAAGATAATCACTGAAGCTTGCAGAACGACACCCCGTCGTTTTCTCTTATTAACGTCGAAATTCCTCCGAATTCTAACATTTCTCACGGCCATTTGCAACGTTGAAGCCTGCAGACCGTGGACAGGTGCCTGACCTTGAGATTTCAACGAAGTTGATTAAAACTTTTGTTTTTAGTTTGCTCTTAAGCATATGTATATTAGGAAGCACTATAGTTTTAGATGAACCGACTTTATGTAAATTCTTTTGAATTGAAATCTTCTAATCAACTAATCGTTTTTTCGAAATTTTTTTTGGCGCAAATGGTTGAAAAAATTATGAGAATGCGCAACGTCGCCACTTTTTTATATTCAAGAATTTACGGGAAAATAAAAACTGAAATGGAGTGAAAAATGAAAAAATAACTAACATTGCGCATTCTCACAAAAGAATTATTATTATTTAGTACAATTTTCCAAAAATACTCACTGAAGCCCGCATGACGGCATCCCATTTTCTCCTATAAACGTCGAAATTTCTCCGAATTCTAACATTTCACGCAGCTATTTGCAACGTTCAAGCCCGTAGATCGCGTGCAGGTGCCTGACCTTGAGATATTAAGGAGGTTTAATGAAACTTGAATGTGGCTGTGTTGCCTAGCCGTAATTTACCGACACGTGGTATTGTGTGCTCTCAAACAATCAGGATGGCCTCTCTGATGGAGAATTCGTGGCTTAATTAGATTCTGTGCGTCCGGCCGACGACAAACCGTGTTAGGTTTCAAGGAAATCACCTAGAGACTTAAAATTTCGAAGAAAGGAACTAAGTTTGAATGCGCTGTTAATTGGCGATACCCGCCGAATATTTCGAGAGTTTCATTTCTCAATAATTCGAAAAATACTGATCAGATCGATTTGAAACTAGGTTGATAGTCGTAAACTACCGGCACACAGACAATAGCAGAATATCGCGAGGAGCGCATTACCAAAAAAATAAAAATAAAAACTTTTGCATACATTTCTTGATGCCGATATTAGATAAAACCACTTCAGTAATATACAATATTGAAAACTGTTAAGGCTCATACAGAACCTACTTTGAATGAGTAGACTGAAACAGAATCGACTTCAATTTTATATCAGGTAGACGATTCAAAGAGTTTATAAATATTGATCCCACCATTGTAACTTGAAATGTGAAAAATGTAATCATTCCAGATTGATATCAAATTGCTGTTTTTTACAAAGAAAACAAAAAAAATTGGTCGAAATTACAAACAGTTATGTTGATATAGTTTGAAAAAGCTCAAAATTATTTTGAAATCGATTATTGAGAATTTTAAAATTCATTATTTGTCGAGTTGAATATTATTGAGTTCATACTCAATGAATAAAATCATCGAATATATAACTGAAACATCAAGATAATAATAAGAATTATTGCCATTATTTAGATTACTCATTACTAGTGTTCATACCAGATTATTGAAACTATAAAACGTAGAACAGTAATATTCGTCATCGAATGAATATATGCAAGCTTATACACGTGTTTTTTTTCATCAAGTGTCAATATTCGAGGGGGCGGTTTTATGGCCGATTCAAAGTAGAAAACTTCATATCAAGGTATGACCTGCCCGTTTTAACGTTTGAAATAAAGATAGGGTGGTGGAGTTTGCGAAAATGGAATCACTTATATTGATGTAATTTGGCTACATATCACATTTCTTCAGAGTAGTCATTAAATTTCCGCCAGTGGCGTTCCCACCGAATTTCACTTTCCTATCTTGGCAACCCAGTTCGCCACTGATTTCTTTCACCATTGAAATGTTATTATTGATATTATTATTAATTATTCATGAGGTCCTTATCATTTCTAAGCAAATTTTACAGCAAAAATAGAACTTTTCCTCTGCATGACCAGTAAAATATCAAAGAATGTAAAGAATAATTTTTCATTTCAGATCAAATTCGGTACGAAGCTCACTAGAGGAAAGGAAAAAATTGGGATACACTAAAAAATGCATCTTGATAGGTAGTAAACATGTAAGCCAAATTCCATTAAAATATCTGAAGAGGCATCACAGATCTTAATAAAATATTAATTTTTGATGAAACCAACACCATATATCTCAAAAGTTAGGTTACACTTTCACATGAAATTTTTTTCAGAATAAGCCTCAAAATCACCGCGTCTAGTATCAAAATTCATTAAGAAAACACCCTGTATAGATTTCGAGAGGTTGTCTAGAGAAACCTAGGAATATAGGCACCAAGACAAAACAGTAACCTTGATATTGACCCACTATAAAATTATTGTGATGTCAACAAAATTATAAATCAGAATATTTAATTTCGTTAATGCGTGTTTAAAAATAGACTATTGAATAAATATTAGTTCTTTCTGGAAACCGATCAACTGTGAAAGTATCCACACTGATACGGCAGTTGCATTTGAAGGACAAAAATTAATAATTTACAAAACAACATTGTGAAATTCAAAACGAATTTTATCTCTCACGAAGTAATAATACGCTACATGTTTTTCACGGAATAATTTCATTTTGAATATAATGAAGTCCAGAAAACTCTGGGAAACCGGATACGCTGAATTAATTCTTACCTTCCTGTCTGCATGTTCTCGATATTTTAATTAAGTTTCAGAAAAATTCGTTATTTTTTAATGGAACGTTGAAGAAAACCTGCATACTATCAATATTTACCAGAGAATAACTTCAACGGTACAGCGTAAAAGTTGCCGTGCTTGTTTACCTTTTTTCCGGCAAGTTTCAAAGTTTACCTTTTCGCCTTTTTCTTGAATCTTCTGCTCAACCTCGCAAAAGTTGCCCTCAGAGGAAACGACCTGGGCGGCTTGTTCTTCGTCATGCTTTCTCGTCAATTTTTTATTGCTGCAAAACGGATTCACACAACACTTCGACTCTATTTCGACGGTCACTCGATCGGAATATCGCGGATATTCATCGCTGACCCAGAAGAGAGGTGATAACGATGTGCTGAAAAAAAGAGTGGTGTCGTCGAAAAAAAAGACATGCCTTGTTGCGGGCCGGTGAAGTATCAGATCGACGATGGATGAAACACATGGGTTGTTGAGGTGAACATTTGAAATGAGGTCCGCATAGTTATCAGTTGTTTTTATCACTGACCTAGCGAGCCGAATTGGAGTTGTGGAAAGAAATACAGGTGTTCCCTGAAGTCGCATACGTTCGAATATGTAATAATGATGAGGTGGAAAAAACCAAGAAAAGCACTGACAGAATCGGTTTTGACAACGGATTCGTCATCAGTCAGTCCAACTTAGTAGTATGAAACCATTTTCGTCTTAAAATTTGAAAATTACAGACATGTAGATACACAGAACGATAGCACGCTGTTCCCTAGAGCATGCGCGCAAAAAATTCTAGAAAAGCATTTACGTGAGCTCAGGAGCTTTTATTTTTATGCGCTTGTTCGAATTCATTTCTGAAGTGTCACCTATTCAGGTATTGACCTACAAAACCCAAATTACTTCTTGAAGGAAAGATTTGGTGATCTTTTTTCCATATGGTACCTACAAAATTCTGCACGAACAGCAATTTTATAATATAGTCATAAATCTCAAATATATCCGATCGGTATTTTTGAAAATATTAGGAAAATAATGATTTGAATGAGTATATCTACAAATCATTAGGCAGATTTTATCCATTCATGAATTCGACCTTCTTTATTAAGCTACTAACTCATAAATATCTAGTTTTCGAGTCGTTTCTATCAGAAGTTGTTAACGGCCGGCCGAACTGTCAAACGTGAACACAATAACTTCGGAAAAAACATACACACGGACTTGATAATTGAAGAGTAGGTTCTGGAGTTCAACTGTGGGGGCCGCATTCGCGAATTGGTAAAATACAACCAATGATTTCGCAGATACACCTCTTCAAAATTTCATTTTTTCAATATATCCAAAAACACAGATCGAATCGATATCAAGTAAATGATTGAAAAATGGCCGCTTGAATCATCATGCAGAATTTCGTAAGGATCATATGATAAAGGAAGAAATAGAATTGAATTTTTTTGAACGATCTGATGAAACGCATTTCCAAATTAGTTACTAGTTTTATAGCGAGCGGATCAATATTCTCGAGGTTTTCCGAAAAAATCGATATCAAGAAAATAACGAAGAAATTTGGTATATTTTTTCGTCAATGTTTCCGAAGATAATATATGATCAAACTGAAATTCGAAACACTAAATGATGACTTCCAGGTTGGTACAAAATTTTATTGAAAACAAATAGTTCCCGAAAAAAATTTTTAAAATTCTCTTAAAATTTTTTTTTAAAATTTTCCTTATGTATGATACGAAATTCTGCATGAAGTTGCACATTAGATTTCCACAACTGAATGTACAAGCTCAAATCTAATCGCGTTAATTCTTGAGATATTGAGCTACGAAAAACGACATATTTATTTTTCAATATCTCTTGAAATAATATTATACTTCAAAAATAATAACCATAATGATAATAATGATAAATATGGGATCAGATTGAAATTCGAAGAACTCCTATTGAAAATTGACCTGCAGGTTTTTTTTAGAAATTCTTTGAAATACTGGCACTGAAGTGGGCCTTAGTGACGGCGATTACTTTATCATATAAATTGAAAAAGAATTCGTGGTAAGCTTAAACTAGAAATAAAAAATTCGGGCGACACTCCGACTTCTTTGGAAGAAAATTGTGAGATAGAGCTGAAAAGTAAACTGACGGATTTCATCTTACGACGATTCGGAGTATTTTCAAAAAATTCACAAAATCGACACAGTAAGAGCTTCAAATCCGATCATACCGGCCTATTTTAGTGGATTGCAAAATGGTGGATGTGCCGGCATCGATTTCTCATCGGGTCGATTTTGGGAATTTATTTTAAATACTCGGATACTTCAGAAATTGTCATGTTATAGCTTATTAGTTTCTTCCATCTTTTTTTTTTCTCATAGAAAGTCTGCAATTTTTTGTGTCTTTCAGATTACAGATTTAATCTCTGTGCAATTCACTTCCTATTAAATCCGTATAGTACCGATTTTTTTTTTGTGCGACAACCTGAGTTCGACATATGAGAATTCAATAAACGAATCAGTCCACCATAATATTAGGAACTTCATGAAGGACAAGACAAATAGCTCTGTCTTAAAATACAACATCGATCATCGAGATCCCTCACCCACCAATATTCTCAAACGTGTCTTACTCAATTTTCCGATCGAGGAAAATTTCATGTGACAATCCGAAGTCGCTAGAGACTCCAACAGAATCTGTTCTTTACCAAATTTGGCATTAATCGTTCCCAACAGCCGGGCGCATTAATGTGTCAGCTTGGATTCTGGAGCTTCACGAATTTATGACGAAGTCTGCAATTAACTTGTTAAATTAATGTCATTATTAAATGAGTCATTCGTGAATTGTCTAGCTGAGCGATTAATCGGTGGCAAAGGTGTACTTTCTCTTGGAATAGGTACGAGGTCAATTTGTAGGATAATCAAGGTAGATAGCGGTCATGTGGAGGTTGCCGTGGTTTGTTAGTCGAAGTATGTTTACTTTATGGTGTCAGTATACAGGTGGTCGAGAAAGTGACGTTCAGTGGTAGATTTATAAGCTTTATATTGTTGACAGTTCCCCAAACTTTTATGTTCATAGTGTCTAATACGGAGCACGTGATCAGGTTTAGAAAAATCAGATTTAGGAAATTTATCAAACCGAAGACATTTTTGCGATATTTGTTTTCATGGAAACAAGAGCGTTATCAGTTGGGCCAAATGTATGCAAGTTTCGAAATTTGGACCGGATTTGGCCTAGAACGACCAGATAAATCACAAATGAAGCACCGTTGATTGATTTAAATTTTGTCTGCCGAAGGTTATCACTGTTTCTTTCGGAATAACTAAAACTTGGCGATAAGTTGAAAAATTCCTACTTGAAAAATTTCATTGGAATCTCATTGTCCGAGAAATTTATATCAACAATTTCCTTAGGAAAAAATGTATATATCGAAAATTGTCCTTCAGATTACAATGGAATTTCACATTAATCTTCAAATCTTCGCAAAAAATTTTATATTACGATGAAATTTTGCATTGATTTACAAACTGCAATAATCTTGGAATATTCTGTTTGTTCATCTTTCCTGTTTTTTTAGGCTCTCTGCTCTTAATCAACACTAATGTAGAAATGAATACGAAATGGGTATATTTGCTAAAAAAAATTTGGGGGTGCAAGAATTTTCCCTCATCAAACATTGTTTTTTTTTTTCATTTTTGGTGTTTGACAACGAATCATTTTCTTTCGTGTGATTTTTTTTGTAATTTAACAAACACTATTTTCGTGACTTTCTCCTGTTCGTGCTGATTTGTGTTAATGTTAATACAAAAATAAATATTATTTCTTATCCCTTCATTCGGAATGTTCGAAAAATAAAACTTATTTATGGAGTGAATTTGAACTGTGGATAAAAACTTGATAGATCAAAATTTTTTCTAACAACCAAGCGTTGAACTGTCTCACGCAAAATTCCGAAATAGGCTTTTCTGTCAGCACAGAATTATAGATTTTAGTTGTTAACTTGATATTTGTATTTTTCCAAAATTTTCAGCGACACTTGTTGTATCCATATCATACTCAATTCATTGCCAGAATCATAGTGTAAGTAACTGTTTCAAAAGAAAATTACATTTATTCACCTCTGACGACAGGAATATTCTTGACAACATACTAATTCATGATTAATTGTGGAGGTCGATGATATTAATCAAACTGATCCATAATAACGATTAATTTTAAAGCTTATTTGAATGAGAATAGGAATTTCGAACGAAAGCTATCTCTCTCTACAATTACCCCCTAACAAAGATTCCTACCCCACCCTATATACCCCTATATCCAAAACGGACATTATCGCGACCGTTCTATAGTCCATAATTATGCCTATTTTCCGGAAATTGCCCCATTTTTCACAGCGATTTAAAGCCGCTGTATGCATTCAGAGCGTTCAGAAAATACGTCATAGAGAAATTCCCTTAATCATGATATAAAGGGTTATAACGCTCATTACTCGAACGGCTGGATGCGTTCCGGAATCAGAATGGTAATTTTAACGAATTAATTCAGTTTTTTGTCGCACGGATATAAACGCTGCTCGTGTGGAAGTCGTTCCTGATATATTATGTGCAAAGCTACGCCGCGCGCGGATGCGCTATTATAAAAAATTGTTAATTGGTTACTGCCAGACTGAAAGGGTTAGTTATTGGCGGCAATTGGTAATCGAATCGAGGGTGTACAGCTATGGTCGAGTTATATGCTACTGGAATTCTGCTCTTTGAAGATTAGATATTAAAGCTTTTGTAGGTTTGAACGTGATATTAAATTATCGTATCAGTGAAGTCTCGTGAGGTTCTGACACTGACGAAATAAACTGCTGCGTATGTTCAGGTGAATACAAAACAGTATATAAACGCACTGACGTGAGGTCAAGAGCTTTTACACGCTTGTTCAAATGTGTTGCCAAAGCGGTATTTCTTGAATTATTGAGGAAGTCACAACGTTACTTCTGAAATGAAAACGAAATTTGACATGAGTTTTATTAACTCAAAAATAACTATTGGATCGCGCTGAAATTTGATACATTATCGCTAAATATTGACTTCAAAGTCTGTGCGAAATCACATATACACAATATGGATCGCATAGAGTTGCTCGACGATTTCATACCACTGTTTAGGAAGTATTTTTATGACACCACAAAATAAATTTCGAGAACGTTTTAAAATATCTTAGATGGCATTATCTGGAGAAATCGAACAACTGAAGATTCCCCTTTGAGTTCAGCAATGACGAATCAGCGACGCAAACAACATTCTTCTGAACTATTCAACACTATTAACAACGAAATAAGGTACATTATCGCTAAAAATGAAATTCAAGATCTGACGAAAATTCATAAAATAATATGGAAAGCAGAAAAAAAAATCGAAAATTTTATACGAGCTTTTTCAATTTTCTGACGAAATTTCAAATAGTTGATCGGCGATATTATACAACTAATAAATTAACTTTCACAATATCTCAGATGGCATTATCTGGAGGAATCAAAAACTGCAGTTTTCTTTTAAATTCAATGCCGAGTCGTGGACGATCCACAGTAACATTTCTTCTGAAATTTACAACACTATTATACAATAACAAATTACCGGAAATTTTGTTGAATGAATTAATAAAAATTTTTCCAGATGAATAATAATTAATGCAAGACAGATAACGTTTTATTGACCCTACTTGGCGTAAGCTTGAAATTTGATTGGACATATTACTCACATTTCGGAATTTATATCGAGCAGCTTTATTTTCACTTCTTGTTGAAAATATCTCCTACAAATAAACTTGCTACTAGATCATTGGTGTCCAATATAAATCCATCATCTAGTATATTCATTCTCACTAAATTAAGTTAAATGAATTGTTGATGCTCAATTTAACGGAAGAGTTGTGTTCTGTTCGAAAATAGTCGCCTTTTATTGAAGCCGATTATATAAATTTACTTCATGTAGCAGGAAGTATCGTAACACGAAAAATGCCACCCAGCTCACAGAATCAAGTAATTACATCCGGATACTATCAATTATCACGTAACTAATGATGCTGGCTTAGATTCATTGTATCTTTGTCTGGTAATTGTGAATATTGAGTATATAATAGAATATTCTGATGGAGTTGATTCCCATTGCTTCCAAGGAGAAGGTATTACGAGAACGATGGATCATAGTGGATAATTATTAATTTAGATATTTTATTTCAGGGTTATATTCTTTTTCATTTCATAACTATTAGCTATGTAAGTTCTTTCTCTACATAATATTTCGATTGAATTAATCCATTTCGAAAATATTATCCTGATAGCATGCTGTAGGTAAAAATGCAGTAAAACCAAATTTGTTTTGTTTCCATAATATATGTTTTTTCTGCGGATGCTTAAATATACTGGGGATGCACTTTTATATTCGATTAAAGTTCAACTGCTTGTTCTATGTTAATAGCATTTATACAATTAGTCGACACATAATCAATGTTTGATAGTGAGAATTTTATAATGATATCCATTATTACACGATCATTATAATATTGCGATTAAGTAGAGAGCCTTCTTGTAAATTATGAATCATCGATCCTAATCATTCAATATAGTTATTTTTTAATATTTGAATGATAGCCTGGGGCGCCAATATTACCATCATCATTATTTGCCCCACAGTGTTGAATAATCTCTCATTTTGATGTCAACAAATCATTTTTTAATGACAGTATCGGTACCAGCGAGCGGGCCTTACATTTCTTATCGAAGTGATAGTATTCACAGAAGGCCGTCAAACAATAATTTCCCGAAAAATCAACGCGGTAATTGGAGGGTAGGCGAAATTCATGAACGGATAAAATGAATCGGATTATTCCGTACATAAATCCATTAATTTTATTGGGGCTTGTTCTAGGAAACAACGCGTTGTCATTGGGAGCAATGTCGTGTGTTATATTCGAAGTTTTATCTGAAATGGTTTCAAACTACTAGGTTGGACTCTCTGATGAAGAATCCGATGTCCCATTCATTTCTTTCCGGCTGGCCGGCCGTATTTCGCCTAGAAAAATCTCGAAGAAACGTCATAGTTGCTTGAAACTTTTAGGGTAGGCTTCGCATCAAAATGCGACTGTTGAGTTCGTGCAGTAGCAAAATCGTCGAAACGGTTTCGGAGTCATACTCATTTGTAATGTTGAGGCTAAGTAATTAGTTGTAGAATACCGACGAACAGCTTTGTAAAAAATTTCGTGAGGATCATGTCGTCAACAGTATACTTTCTTCAATGAAATGTGGGACATTTCTCGAAGTCAATATTTAAAAATCATGTACGAAATTTTAGATTTATTCTATATTTATTTTAAGAATCATGACGGAAAAAAATTTGTCAAATTCTCAATGAATATTATAGATTTTTCCTGCATTCCTTCACATGATATCTTTTGATATTGACATATTACGATATACTTTAGTATCTTTGAAGTACTACATTCTGGATGATGAAATTGAAAATTTATACCAACTGGCATAAAATAAATAAAGACAAGAACTAAGGAAAAAGGCAACTCAAAAATAATACAACATTATTGGTTTATCCTCTATTTTTCAATTCGAAATTCTCAATAGAATCTATCCTTTTAGAATCTATTTAGAGATCATCTTACATTTCGTCGGAACGCTTGATCAGAAACGACATGGAATCACCGAGAAGCTTGTGAAATGTTTTCTTTCTTTGATGAATGAAGTGCTGTAAAAATATACTTTCAGAAATCTTCACAACTTCAAGAATTAGATGACAGCAGATAATGACTCTATTGAAACAATCAGTAATTCAAAAATATTTTTCTTTAATACCTAATATCTTTTGATTATATCTCACGATTATTATTATTATTTACAATAAACGTAAGCGTAAGCGGTACGTAAACGTAAAATTTACGTGTTCACATTGTACGTAACAGAAAAATGTCATTTCCCTACTTCATCTTGTCTATGCTTCGTACAAATTTCATTTAATATTAACACAAGTTTGCTACACTCCAGAATTATTGAAAGTGATTTTCGTTTATCCTTCACAATGTTGGAGTTATTATTAAGTATTTTTTGAGAATTGGGAGCTTGACCAGGACCATGTAGAAGAAAAGGATTATAAGGATTAAAACTGTTTTGTTAGAATCACTGAAAAGGTATATTTGACAAGCAAAACTCAAGAATAACGAAACTAACTATTCCAATATATTACGTTCACCATCGTGAACACTTGCATGGAAAAATGGAAAACCTATGTTTTAACTTCACGTTTCACGTAGAAATTGCGATTGAGTTAAATCGTTCATTGTGAATGACTCGTCGTTCCTCATCAAGTGTTGCGCCCACGTTTAAGATTTTGACTTATAATATATGCTCTTTTCACTTTTATAAACTATCCCGGTTGGCCATGACATTCTGACACATTCCACCGTGTATGTTTTGAAAATGTTAGGTTATAGTCTTTTTCCTGTCAGATAATTACGCAACGTTTTCCTCTATACATAGAGGTCGTAGTATTTACGTATTTTTCAAAATGTGAATTTACTTTGGGAAAATAATGAATTTGAAAAAATATTATGTGACTTCAATAATTCCAAAGACCTGGCGAATGTTCAAGAAACTTTTTCCTCAGTTAATACTGGAAATATTTCACGTATATAAACATGGTTGGAAGATTCAGTTATGCTATTTTCTGTACGGAAATCAAGAATCGAGTGTTTAACGGAAAAATAATGGATGGAGTAATACGTTAGTTTGATAGTTCATCAGAAAAAAAAAATAAAAGTACTAGAATAACCCTGCAGTGAAACTTCTAAACGAACAGGAATTGTCTACCTCTCGAAATTCTCGAGAAATAGGCCTACAGACGACATTTAAATACCCTGTTGCACAACTTGAAATACTCCAGTATGAAAATGTAGTAGTACTACGAAACCTGTGTCACCTTAAAAGAACTAACTCAATTTACGAAGTTCTTGGGAATCTATATGAACGATACAGTGAATGATGAACATATTTCCAAACTGCTTAGCTTAGCTTCAGTTTGTTATCTTTGGGTGTTGGATAGCTTGTTATAAATTATTGATTCCAAATTATCAGGGATACTATCAGAAAAAGCAGATTTCAATTCTACATAGCACTTCCTGATACTTAGTCTCTGCTTCTTCAAAACTACCTTCGGCATTTTTAGTTTTCAAGCGTGAATATTATGTTGAGATTGAGAGTAGAAATTGGCATTGGCATTTGGCAACGTCGTCGAGAATTATTTTGACATTGCCGATATTTCACCAGTGCCAACCAGCATCAATTTTAGGTAAAAAAAACTTGATGGACCTAAATCATGGCTGAACGGGATAGTTTATAAAGTGAATGGAGTATAGAATGTTTGCTATTGATGATTTCAAATCGAAAGATAGGAAATGAAACAATGCCTAGTATTATTTTTGTATTACATTTTTTTGTGTCACCGTTTTCTCAAGTTTGGCTCAAATCAGTATATGCCAGTTGATATACATTTTTAGATTTGTCATTTTATATTCTACAATAATTTTATCAATAGCCTTATCAGGTAATTTCATTTTAATTAAATAAATCTAATATTATCGTTATTTCCTTAAAACACTTGTTTTATCCTTCCAGATTCTCAAATTGACGTGATACGCCATTTATTTTTTTTGCGCGCATGTTCTAGGGAAACAGCGTGCTATCGTTTTGTCCAAATGTCTGTAATTTTGGATGATTGAGCCGAAAATGGTCTCAATCGACTAGGTTGGACTCACTGATGACGAATCCGGTGTCAAAATCGATTCTGTCCGGCCGGCCGGCCGTAGACACGATAACTGTCGAACGAAGTGAGCTAGCGACTTGAAACTTTCAGGGTAGGTCGCGCATTGGAATGCCGCGGTTAAGTTCGTTAATGGGCCAAATCGATCGAATAGTTTCGGAGTTATAGGCATTTGAAGTTTTGAAGTTATTTATTTTTTATTTCAGAAACTACTTGAGCGATTGGATTCAAACTTGGCAGTTAGGTGAAGTACAACGACGCGCAACTTTGAGCTAAAGGTCGTCAGGATTATATTGTCGGTAATTTTTAAAAAAAATTTTTTTCGAAATTTTTTTCCAAAAAAATTTTTTTTTCGGAAACCATTCATCATATCCAAGAAAAATTATACTCACGCTTTGACCTTCTAATTTCACAGCAATGTACCAAATTTCAGTTCGATACGATCATAAGTTTTGGAGATATCGGGAAAAAATATGTCAAATTTCGAGGTTTTCTTCTCGATATCGTTGATTTTTTCGGTATAACTCGAGAAATACAGATTCAGTCCTGATTAAACTTCACAGCTAGTTTTAAGACGCTGAAAGACAACTTTATGCAAAATTTCGTGATAATCGTGTTATTAGAACAATTTGAAAAAAAAAATTTCTATGATTTTCTCATCATATCATCCTCATTAAATTCTGTATGAAACTTCGAACTGTTATTTTCGATGAAGTACTGGATTTCAATTCGATCTGATCTCTATTTTTGGAAATATTGGAAAAATAAAATTTTGATTGGGTATATCTACGGAATCATTGGGTGGATTTTACCCATTCACGAATTCGGCCTTCGTAATTAAGGTCCAAACCTCCTCTACAAATATCGAGTTTCTAAGTTGTTTCTTTCGGAAGTTATTGTGTTTACGCAGTCGGCCGTTAGGCTGACCGTAAACACAATAACTTCCGGAAGAAACGACTTAGAAACTCGATATTTGTAGAATAGGTTTGGGGCTTAATTACGAAGGTCGAATTCGTGAATGGGTAAAATCCGCCCAATGATTCCGTAGATATACCCATTCAAAATTTTATTTTTACAATATGTCCAAAAATACAGATATGATCGAATTGAAATCCAGTAATTTATCAGAAAAAAATTTCAAAAAGCACTGCCGTGAAGGCAGCAGCTTTTGCGCGCACGTTCAAATTCGTTGCTGAAGCGGTCATCTACATTGAACATGCGCGCAAAAGTTGCTGCCTTCACGGCAGTGCTTTTTGGAATTTTTTCTAGTTAATAGACATACTCACTTCTAAATGCTATACTCTGTATACTGACGTTTACACTTGAAATCAATAACAAAGTTTCTCGAGTTTCTCGGCATCGTTTTCAATTTCGCACCAAAGCCATAATCGAGACCACCGTTCTGGTGCGTTAACCGAACTCACCGAGTACATTTGCATAAAGAACGTGACAAAAGGACGTTTTCAGTCGGACCAGAACTGTTATCGCGGCAACCTAGACGTGAGTTACACCATTCTGGTTTTCGTTATTTACGAAATGTCCGTGTCAACGTTCATAACGAATGCTCCCGGTAATTGCATGTGTGTAGACAAGGCTAGTCGGTCCGAACGTATTATTGATGACTTTCAGATTTCCGCGATTTTTTTTATCCGCGAATTTGCAGGACTCCGTGATATTGTTGGTATTTTAGTTTCGTGTTGAGGCGAGAATGAAGGATAAAATAAGGCTGCAGCATAGGAAAATTATGATATTTTCGAAATCCCGAGATGATTTTTGGTTGTACCAGGGAACTGGGCTACCATTCTGTCAATATATTTTCAATTTGTGAATTTTCAACCGAAAATAGTCTCAAACGTTACACTAACTGATGAATAATTTCTGTTCAAATCAAAAAATCCATTTATTGGTTTCGGAGGAATACGGCGTTGAATTATTTCTCAATGATTTGAGAAATACGGAGTCAATCGAATGGAAATTCTGTTGAGAAGTAATGACACGAATGTGTATGCTTAATTCCACTAGAAGTTAGAAGTATGAACGAAGTTTTTTCGGTAAGCTGCAGGTAGGATCAACATATATAGAAAAGTAGGGATTTCCAGATTTTCACGTGGAAAGATTTGTTTTCTTTTCCGTCTCCCATTAAGTTAATTCAATATCGGCACTACGAAAGTCATTTCGAAATCATGTAGCACAAGGAGTTCATGCAGAGCGAAAATTGACACCACGGAAAATACTGAAAGATGTAAGATAAACTTCAAAATGTCACGTTTCGATGTATGTATGCTCAATTCGTTTGAAAGCTTAACAGCACAATTTTATTCATGACCTTTGACAGTACTATGAAATTTCACGGAAAAAATTTCTTTCATTCGTGAAATATGCAAATGAACTGTACTCGTGCATGAGGATGACCATATTCATTCACATTTAAGCTTGTTATCCTATTAGAATTGCATTTAGTTATTTTCATGGAAAAAATTCTTTCAGATGACACGCTTTCATGCAAAATTGACCTGAATCTTGACGAACCAGAAATCGTCATATCACGGAAAAACATAACATTAAATATAATATTTGATTTTGAAGAAGCATGTTTAATAAGGAACACGTGCTGACGAATCTTACAGTGAATTCCAGAGCCGCCAAGATATAGATGAAGATTTTTCTAATTTTGGGCAACTATCAAATTATCAGCTTGACATGAAAAGCAGTCAAAACACTTCGAGCGCCACTTGCATATAATCCATTCAAATTTATAGTCAGTCGGTGGGCCAGGAAAATTTAACAAATTCTACTCTGTATAATAAAAAAATGTTAGGTTAGGTCCAATTTCCTGTCAGTCAACTACGCGGCGTTGTCCGTTCTAAACAAAGGTCTTAGTATTAACGTATGTGACTAAAACAACCATATATGCATTGATAACAATATTTAAGAATTGAGAACGTCCCTCCAAATTATTTTGACCCTGATGACATTTCAATAGTGCCAACCTGGCTCAGTTATAGTAACAGAAACTTGATTCATCTGTTGCAAGGCCTACCGACTGACTTCAGAAAAGTGAATAGAGTATATGTGAGCACATCTTCGAGCTTTCGACCAAAAAGCTTGGGTAGGAATTAGAAGCAGTGGAGGACCTTTGAGAGGAACGGTGAAGAGTACCAAGTGACTACTGTAAGCCAAGACGAAACGTGATTACTCAAAGGGGTTCAGTTCACCGAGAAAACTATCAAAAACTCCAAAATGGAAAACAATTACCACTCTGCGGCACCCATTTTCAGTCGTTATAATTCGTAAACAGAAAACACAAAATCATTCTCGTCACACTTCCCTAGTAATTCCAGGGAATCATCGAACAATTTCTGGTTTTAATCTTCTACTGCACAATTGCATTTATAATCTTCGTCATCACTGGAATTAAAAATTTCATTTTTTATTCGTAAAATATTCCAATGAATATGCATAAAACACATAATTTTAAATTCAAGCATGTTATTTCATAAAATTGCATTTGGTTACCTTCCTTCTCCTACGGACAAGGTTTCTTTCGCCAATATAATGGAAATAAACTTTCTTGCAAAATTGTCATAGATTTTAACGTACCCGTGCTATTATATTCGGAAACCCTTGAACTACGGGGAAAACCTAACAATAAAAATCCTTGATTTCAAAGTAGCATGCTCAATCAGGAAGAACTGCTTACGAATAGTACCATGCATTCCAATGTGATGAAGATTTGCCTCCTTTTAGTCGGTCATCAACATTTTTAACTGAACTTCACATCGCTGAAACGAACGGAATGGAGACTAAATGTCTTCATTGAGTCGGTATTTTTTTAATGAATTAATTTTTGTGCATGAAGCTTGTTGCTACTCGACGAATGCTGAAAGATTCGAATTCTCTGTAAAAACTAAATCACGTTCATTGAAATCGTCCTAGAATGAGCAAATTCCAACCCCAAATTCATATTATGATTCTGACATGCAAACAGTGAGCGAGGTCCATATGCTAGCATATCTTCGAGCAGCGTGAAGCAGCAAGAGAGTGAAGTGGCGATTTGGAACATCCTCGAGATGATTACCGAACCATCACCGTCAAAGAGACTCAAGATAAAGAAATGGTTAGGAATATGGAATACGCAGTGACAAATGCGAGCCAGGACGAAACCTGACCCTCGCTAAAGAGGTTAACAAAACCTTGCAAACTCCAGAAAAGCTAAAGTAGAGATGAGAAGCAGTAGGTGGCCTTCGAAATATGAGATATCCGGAGAAGCGCTGCGACATTAGTGAGTTCCGGTACATATGTGAGCACAACTTTGACTACGACAGTGAAGTGGCGATTTGGGACCTCCCCAGGGTGGTGCCGAACCATCACCATAGACGAGACTAGAGAGGAATGGTTATACATGCACAGTGAAAATTTGAACGAGGACGAAACGTGACACACCTGTTGAGGTTGATGCTACCTCGCAAACCACCAAAATGCTTCAAGATAGATTTGAATCACCACTGTCAGGCACCCATTTTCAGTCGATATAATTCGCAAACTGAGAATCAACTACACATAATCGTTCTCGTCACAATACCCTAGCAATTCCAGCGAATCGATAGTCGGTCTCGAACAGGATGAAACAACCAATATACGATTTTTTTCTCACGCTTGCACATATCGAGCACGTTCTATGCAATATCGAATAATGTCAATTAATCCCGATGCCTGTTATTAATTCTACACAATTTGTCCCTTGTCAACTGCCGCAATTGTAGCTCTCATTAACGCGCTCTGATTGCTCGGGCCTACGGTCGCGAATCATGCTGAATCGGAAATATGCGGTGATATGAGGCTCGCCTCATAATTAGAAGTTCGTTTTTTCCCGATTGTTCGATTGCAAAAAGCCAACATGCCCGCAAATCGCAATTAGTTCTAGAGCGGAGGTCTTTTATTACGTGAACGTCATGGTTGTTGTTATATTTTTTATTTTCCTGAAATGTTGGATGAATGAGCAAGATCGATTCTTATGAATTCGATCGACGAATGTAGTTTTGTTCGAGTGCTTTTGCAATTTCACACTTTTATAATTTTTTTCTATCAATGATAAATTATGTGTACGGTCTATATCCACTACAAGTAACCCATACTTCACGATCGTTTTTATCAACCAAGAGAAAAAGTTTCATATAAATGTTGTTTGGTTTTCCCTTAATTTAAATGAACATGATTTCTAAAACGCTGCAAATTTTACACAAGGGTTCATTATTTTATCAGTTAAATGACCCAATAACTCATAACTCATTGGTTTTCAAGAAACACAAAAACTCGATGTTTGTTGAAAATTTGGTAATCAATCTTTTCATCTACTTTAGATACATATTATTCTGAATGAAAAGTTAACCGATTATTCCACTGATTTCCAATTTCTGAACCGAATGCGATGATTCATTTTCGGGATTGTTGGAAATTTGTAGCATTTTTTTTTAAACTCAGGGACCACTGTTCGGAAATCATCCGGGTGAATTTTTTTGGGTTGAGTAATGCAACAGTAATCAACGTTGAGAGTTTCATGAAAATTCGGTGGTAAGTTTTCGAGAAATTATTTTTCCCCCCTACCCCCAGTTTTGAGTTCTTAGAGTACACCGATCCTGCTGAAAAGCTTTGAGGATCAATCTCTAGCACGATTCATTTTTCTACCAAGTTTCACGGATTTCAGTTCTTCCAGAGAAACGCTCCGGGGTAAGGATGGCGGACGGAAGGATTTGTTAGTTTATTCAAATCTACATACTTCAAAATGTAACCTGTGAAATTGTCAGGGGGTATTTTCTTTAATTTGATTTCCACAAATAATAAACCAAAAGATGCATGCAGATTTCGAAGAGAGAATATTTATACTTACATTTGTGGAATGATATTTTATTCCAGATTTCAAGAATATAACATATGTTTCCTCTGTCTCATATCGTTTTTGAATTATAAGACGTTGAATGACATGTTTTCGGTTCCATAGCTCATTCAAGAAAACCTAATTTCCACAGTAATGTATAACCAGGAACCACTAATCGAACTGAGTAAGTTGAGTAAGGAAAGTACGGAAAGAAATAGAGGTGACATATGATGTATTTTCGAAATCAGAGAGAAAGGTCATTCCAAAAATTTAATAACATATCTTTCTGAAGAATGCACGCCCCTCATAACCAAACTAGTTTCATAAGAGACTGGGCAGTAAGAACTATGATGAGGAATGGTGAATATAACCCTGTATACATGCACGTCATCAAATGAAAACCTAGAAAAGCACAGTCGTGAAGGCAGCAGCTTTTGCGCGCATGTTCAATGTAGATGACCGCTTCGGCAACGAATTTGAACATGCGCGTATTGCTTTTTTAGATTTTTTTTTCGATGAAAAACTGGAATTCAATTCGATCTTATCTGTATTATTGAAAATATTGGAAAAATAAAATTTTGAATGGGTATATCTACGGAATCATTGGGCGGATTTTACCCATTCACGAATTCGACCTTCGTAATTAAGCCCCAAACCTAACGGCCGACTGCATAAACACAATAACTCCCGAAACAAACAATTTAGAAACTCGATATTTGTAGAGAAGGATTGAACCTTAATTACGAAGGCCGAATTCGTGAATGGGTAACATCCGCCCAATGATTCCGCAGATATACCCATTAAAAATTTTATTTTCCCAATATTTCCAAGAATACAGATTAGATCGAATTGAAATCCAGTACTTTATCGAAAAATAACATTTCGAAGGTTCATACAGAATTTATTGAGGATAATATGATGGGAAGATCACAGAATATTAAATATTTGAAAAAAAAAATTGCATTTTATTTATAATTGTTCTGATAACACGATCATCACGAAATTTTGCACAATGTTGTTTTGTCTTTCAACATCTCCAAACTAGCTGAAAAATTACATCACGATTGAATCCGTAATTCTTGATTCATGCCAAGAAAACCAACGATATCGAGAAGAAAACCATGACATTCTACATATTTTTTCCAAATATCTCCAAAATTGATGGCTGTATCGAATTGAAGTTTAGTACACTGCTGTGAAATATGAAGTTCAAGGTATCACTTAAATTTATTTCGAATATGAACAATAGTTTCAGAAAAAAAATTTTTTTTCGAAAAAATTTTTTTTTTAATTTAGTAACCATACAATTTCGACGAACTTCTGTTTGAAGTTGCGCGTCTTTATGCTTCTACTAACTGCCAAGTTTCAATCTCATTGTTTCTGAGATATGAGGGAATAACCTCAAAATTTCAAATGGCTATAACTCCGAAACTATTTGGCCGATTTTGCCCATTAACGAACTTAACCTTCGCATTTGGAAATTCAACACTTCCTGGAATTCGATAGAATCCTCCGTACGCTCGATATCGGATTCGTCATCAGTGAGTACAACCTAGTCGTTTGAGACCATTTTCGGCTCAATTTCAAAAATTACAGACATTTGGACAAAACTATAGCACGCTGTTCCCCTAGAATATGCGCGCAAAAATATGACAATTGTCATACTCTTCAATTCTTGATCGAGATTCGAAAATCGGCACCCTAGGGGCCAATTCTTGAACCGAATGTCAGTCGACAATCAAATGTTATATCTCCTATACTCCTCACCACTCGTTGCTGAGTCGAGTTAAACGGGGATAAGGTTATGTTTATATTCGGATTTGAAATTTTTCGATATCTTGCATTCAGTTTTTTCTTGAATATTTGCTTGAAAATATAATCGTTATGGCGAAGAGAACTGAAAAATTTTGCAGATGCTCGAAACAATTAGAAAATCGACAAAAACATATGACAATTGCCATATGTCCGTATCGATCTCCTTAGTTGAACATAAACAATAAGCAGACATGACCTGAGCATGGAACCGAATGTCACTCGACAATCAAATGTTATATCTCCTATACTCCGTACCACTCGTTACTGAGTCGAATGAAACGGTGATAAGGTTATGTTTATATTCGGATGTGAAATTTCTCGACATCTTGCATTCAGTTTATTCCTTGAATATTTGCTTGAAAACATAGTCGAAATGGCGAATAGAACTCTCAAAAATTTTGCGGATCCTCGAGAAAACTTAGAAAATCGACACAAACATATGACAATCGTCATACCCTTCAACTCTTGATCGAAATTCAAGAATTGACCCCCTGCAACCTCACCCTTGAATAATCTCAATCTAAACGTACTAACTCACAACCTCAACACTCCCCCATCCAACCGATCGCATATCACCGCATGAACCGTATCAACATTTGGACCAAAATTCCTAACAGACCGGCTTACACCGGCAGGTCCTAATCAGTTCTGCAATTCACCGTTGCGTGAAACAAGTTGAAACGCGTCCGTGGATCCGGACATTGCAGCGCTCTGCGCCACGTTGCCATTTCGTCCGATAGCTGCCGCGGACGGGGTCGGCGGACACCCGACCAGATGTTTAATTCCATAAAGTCCCGAATCGGAGCCGGTATTAATTGACCAAAAAGGACCCCCCTTCGACCGGTGGTCAAGCTGAATTGCGTAACGGGCACGGAACGTGATTAGGGGGAACTTTGGAGCGCGGGGCGGTCGCAGGCGGTGCATCGCACGCCTGGTCGCATTATGTCGATGTTTGCGTGTTGAATCACGCGGAAGCGGATAGCAAACGGTTTGGAGAGGATTTGCGACTTAGGTGAGTATGACTAGTGAATCATATCATTGTAGGATGGATCAATTGGGATGACAGTGTAAAAATCTAGAAAAAGACATCAGGACCAGGGGCATTGCCTAGAGTTGCAAGATGGCGTTAGAGCCGCAATCTATTCCTTCCTGTATAAATCTTGAGAATTTTTTGAAAATACCCCGCATAGACGAAAGACCACTTCTTCTAGTAAACTGATGAGCTCCAGCATGTAATTAATTTCAAATAAGTCGAAATATCGTCCGAATTTTTTCTGTTTCGAGTATATTCTTGCCAGGATTCACACCTTATTCAATTAGTATATTAAAGAATTATAGAATGATACTGTCATTTCAATCAAAAACAATAATTCACAGTATCACCGAGCAAGGGCGCAGCCAGGGGGGGGCCCGAGGGGCCCGGCCCCCCCCCGAGATTTTCTTGCTTGTAAACTGCTCTACCCGTATCTCGGAGAATTCCACCTTAAAATCTTTTCATAAAGGTTTTTATTTTAGTATGAGTATTTTATTATGTAAAAGTCATTTATTTCAAATAGATGATTAAAATACCATATGTTTTTCTCTCCCTGAATATTTGTATCGGGCCCCCCCCAAACGAAAATTCTGGCTGCGCCACTGTCACCGAGTATCCCATAGGATTAACATAGAAATCTGTATTTTCGCGCATGCCCTGGGAAACAGCGTGCTATGGGTTTTGTTCAAATGTCCGTAATTTTCAATTTTTTACCGAAAATGATCTCAAACGACTAGGTTGGATTCACTGATGACGAATCCGGTGTCAAAATAGATTCTATCCGGCCGGCCGACGACACGATAACTGTCGAAAGGACCAAGCTATCGATTTGAAATTTTCAGATATGGTTGCGCATCGGAATGCACTGGTTGAGTTCGTTAATGGGACAAATCGGTCGAATGGTTTCGGAGTTATGGTCACTTGAAATTTTAAGATTAATTTTCTGATATATTGGGAACTGCTGAAGCAATTGAATTGAAACTTTACAATTAATTGAAGCATAACAACGCACAACTTTTGACATAATTTCGTTGAAATCAAACTGTCAGTAAATTTTGAGAAAATTTATTTTATTTTGGAAACTGTTCATTGAATCCCGAGTTGAATCCGGAGAAAATTTCTACTCATACCTTGAACATCATATTTTACAGCAGTGTACCAAATTTAATTTTGATACGACCATAATTTCTGGAGATATCGGGAAAAAATATATAAAATTTCGTGGTTTTTTTCTCGATATCGTTATTTTTTCCGGAATAACTCAAAAAATACTGATTCAATCGAAATGAAACTTGGCAGCTAGTTTGGAAATACTGATGGACAACTTGTTGCGAAATTTCTTGATGATCGTTTCATTAAAAAAATCTGAAAAAAACATTCAATTTTTTTTCAAATATTCCATATCCTGTTTTTTCTGATCATATTACCCTCATGATATTTTTCGATAAAATCCTGAATTTCGATTCGACCCTAACGGCCGACCATAAACACAATAACTTCCGAAAGAAACAAATTAGAAACTAGAATTTTTGTGGAGTAGGTTTGAACCTTGATTACGAAGGTCAAATTCGTGAATGGGCCAAATCCGTTCACGTTCAATGAATCCGTAGATATACCCATTCAAAATTTTGTTTTTTCAATATTTCCGAAAATACAGGTTAGATCGAATTGAAATCCAGTGGTTTATCAAAAGTTGCTGACTTCACGTCAGCGATTTTCTAGGTTTTTAAATCTAACCTACTTTATCAAGTAGGCTCGTCTGAATTTAATAATTGAAAAAAAACATTTACTTTTCTTGAGTCAATATCAACTGCCATTTAAGTTTTGAAGTAATAAAGTTTTTCAAAGTGTCTTTTACCGCATTTTACTCGTCAAGGAAAGAAGCAGGTAGAATCTATGGCAATAATGTTTCTATGCACAATTTAGCAAGCTTGCGCTTGGACCTAGATCTGCTAAATTCCGTTGTTGGGGAGTGTACGCGAAAACACGTGGTAAGATTTTGACATATAATGTAGAAAAAATGCTACTGATTTGGTCCCATCTGTCTGAAATCAACAAAGGTAACCATAATTCACAGATATTTGACCACTATAAAACCTCATAAAACTGAAAGGGTCGAATGACGAATGTCATGTTCATAAATGGGGTATAGTTCGTTTCGAACTGTGAGTGAGTCAATGGAAACGTTAGAGGCAACGTGAACTGAGAACGGAAACGGTAACCTCAAGTTTATTAATTCAGCCTCACGTCGATGCTTGAGAGTTGGATCACGCGAAAGCATGTAGTTTGGAGTAGACTTACGACGTCAGTGGTGAGTATTTTTTCCTATAACTATTATAACCGCCCTTTCATACAGATCGCCAGAAAAACAATAAATAACTATACCCCTAACTAGCCCATGTGATATTTATAAGTGGCGCCACCCTTTCCGGCAAGTATACAGCAGGATTTATAGTATTTACGTTACAGTTCCCGTTCGCAGTTGACGTTCTCTTTCAACGTAAAAGTGTACGAAATTCAAAGGGACATCTTTAAAGTTCACTGGTGAGTTGGTGTGACTATCTCTTGTTTTCTCCTTGACGTTCGAGCGAGGGTTCGAGGTGGCCATATGTTTGTGGCGTTACCGTTCAGATTGTAACCAATATAGTGAGGATAGGATCCACTTATAATTTTAAGTTGTCTGTTTATTGATGTGGTACCCGTGATATGGTGAGACAGTTCCAAAATTATCAAAGCATACCCTACAACCTTGATAAAACCTCATAAATGTGAAGTGGCTTTAAGGCAAACTGCAAGTTTATCAATGGGGTATAATTCATTCCGAACTGCGAACGACCGACAGGAATGTTAGTGGGAATTTCAACTGCGGACTGGAACTGTAACGTCAAGTTTATGAATCTGAATTTATGTCGATACTATGCAACACTATCTTCAACTAGATAGCATTTGAAATGTACTTAGTTAACAACTTTCATTATGCATTTGCTCTAATTTTCGTCGAATAATCACAAACTGCTAGTCCTAACGTGTGTTTACATTAGATTAGACGATATTTCCACATTATTAACCACCGCCTAGAAAGCTTGGTCAATAACAGTTCAGCACTCGTAGGTCAGGTCGCGCGGAACCCCAGCAATTTCCCAATAGCCCAGTCAGAACTTCCGGTTCGTCTATAATCCGGTCGGAGGCCGGAATTTGTCGTAACCCCCACAATCTCCACAGTTTCCACATGCACGTGCCGGTCCAAATAGCCCCCCGATCCAATTAAGTCCAGAGTCGACCAATGTGCCCCGGTATTCGAGATGTGTTCATTACTCGCGTTCCCGATTACGCAAATCTCGCATTCAGGACCGCACGGCATCCCGTTATGATGAAAGTTGGGCATATGAGCCAACTGGACAACGGGTTTGGATCGTAGGATTGACCAGTTGGAGGACGCCTTCGATTGGTGACGGTTTTGAATTTCTGATCATTACAACGAATGCAGTTGGATTCTGATGTTTCAATGCACCATCTGCAATAATTATTCTTTTTTTCTCGTTTCGAATCATTCGAATGAAGTTTGGCAAGTTTAATATTGAAATTTCTTTAAAGAGAAACTGGAGCAGGACTTTATGGTATAGTACGACAACACAGTGATATCTAGATATTGAGTGAACCTCAACTCTGGAATCTAACTGCTTCACGATTGAACCCTAAGCTGATCACAAGAACATATTTGAAGAGAATATTTGTGACCTGATTACGAAGGCCGAATTCACAAAAAGATGAAATCCAAGAATCATCATTAGGCGTCTGGAGCGAAAGTGTGTTTGCAAATATACTATATGTTTATATTTGATTCAGAAATATACAGGGTGACAGGAGATAGACTACGTTACGGCCACTCTGAATCGAAATCGAAATTTCTAATGAAATTTTAACCGTTTTCGAGATAATTCGCATTTTGGAAATTCGTGAAAAATCGCTACGTCTCCTCGAACATTTTTTGTCGAAATTTTCTGACTACTGGAGCACCACCCGATTTTGTACTAAGTAAGGCATTTGTATTCTCGAACTATAAAAAAGTTCGAATCTGATCAAATCAGTACTCCATGAGATATTGAGAAGTTAACCTCAAAATTTCAAATGGGCCTAACTCCGAAACTATTCGACCGATTTCACTCATTAAAAAACCTGACTGTTCAAATCTAATCTGACAATTTAAAGCCGCTAATTCTTTTCCTTCGAAAGTTAGAGCACATACGCACGGACGGACATAATTCAATTTCAGCACGCATTCTTCTTCAGGGAGTCCAATTTTATCGTTACGGATCATTTTCAGCTCTGAATTGGAGAGTTACAGACATTGTGACGAAACGATAACGCGCCGTTCCCCAGAAAAAGAGCGTGAAAAGGAGCACTAAAATCAATAGCAACTTCACTGCGTCGGCAGATTTCACGAATTGTAATAATTATAATCGACTGACACATAAAGACATCATCAATCAAATTCCGCTCTGAGGGCTATTTTGTCTCCTACAAATCGTCCGGGACGTTCTTTTGATGTTAGAAAATGACAATCAGATATCGTTAACGAGTTCGTTCATACAATTCTGATGATCACAGAGAAAGGTAATAACTTTGGGTATTGTTCCTTAGGACCGCGGTTATTGTTTATTGGTTCTGTTGACGTGATGGCGGTATAAAGGCCATCAGTAGCTATCCATTTGTGTTAATGATTCAATTTCGCTGGTATCCTTTGTTCTTTGTGATAGCTACGTGGCCCAGGCGAAAGCATGCCAGAAGGGACATTATAGGGGTTTGAATTTGGAAATGTTATTAATAACGTAACGTCTTCTCTCCAATTTACGGCAGTCACGTGTTCAATACCGTGCGCTTTCACTGCTTTTGGATGGAATATAACCGAGTGTTGCAGGAATCAGGTCAATAAATCCAAAATTTTCATGATATCGTATTGAAATTATGGATAGTAATATACTACAGATTGGTACCCATCGACTGAAGTAATTAATGTATGTCCACGACGGTTTAACCGGAAGTGGACATAACTAGCGATTTTCTTACATGAACTGCTGTATATTTTTACACCTAATTGAATTTTACGTGGAATTTTGAGTGAAATAGAGTCAAAAGGGAAATTGAATTGAGAAAAAAATTAAATCAAAAAAATTTTTTTTCGATAGCAAACCTCGATATGTGAATTTTTGACGTTATAGCAAATAATTAAAATTCACTGCAGTACAGTCAACACGACGGCCAATTCCGATAGGTAACAATTCTACGCCTGTCTTCTAACGTTTTGTTTAGCATAACTATAGCTTAACACAGGTCGATTGCTGGGCAATAATTGAAATATCAGTCAATATCCTGCAAAAACAAGAAAAGCAATGGTCATGTGGAAGTTTTTGCCATTTTCAGGCCAACTTTTCTTTGAAGGTAAGCAAAATCGAAGATTAATCTTTCCGAAGAAAAAGGTTAGGTTCTATTAGCTTACGTAAGTGCCAGACCTCCAGACAGAATATGAATCAACAGAATTTCGAAAACGATTTAAAACAATAAATCACCAAATATTCCACCCTGATTTGAGTTAGTCCTATCTCCATGTCCCTAAACAGAAAGAGATCTAGGTACGTTTTCGCTGTTGGAAGGTTCGTGAAGAAAATTTCACTAGCGCCATCTCAGGATAAGCTGCCCTAACCTTCGAGATTCAGAAGAGTCAGAATTAATTTCAATAAATTCAATCATTAACGGGTCAGGAATAAAAGACTCTGCAACGTCACCGAGTGCAACGTTAATCGTTCGCATTTTTACGATATTGTTCATTATACAACATTTCTCTAAGAAACTGTCCGTGACCAATATTTCAAATCCCGCAATCCGCAAAGGCGATTTTTATGAGTGCATATTCATTTTTATTTCATTTCAAATAGTTATTTTTCAGATATTTGGAGCAAAAACCGAAAAATAAGATGAATCTCAGTTTTGCGCGAACCATCCTCAAGGTTGACACACACCACACGTTCCGTAACCTTTCCATATATTTTTTGCGAAATATTGCAAGGAATGAACACTTAACTATCCTTGCCGAGATCCCTCCTGAATTCCTTAAATTTTCATATCATTTTTTATCACATTATTTTGACCTTTCAATATAACCACGTGCGATCCACGTGGTTATATTGAAAGGTGATTGAACGTATAATCAGAATCATCTTTAAAATTTTGCCAATCCATACGAGTATCAATAAAAGAAAAATCTAATTTTTGCGGATCTCAAACAAACAAAAACGAAATGCACACAACTTTCCTTATCCATTGTAGAAACCAACATTCACTCACACACAATACGACTTTCTTATGATTTTATCTGATCATCCCAAGATTCGACCTTTTATCTGTAAGTCAAATCTATCCTCTCGTCTGATTGCAAGTGAAGCACCATGTGAATTGACCCCTGACTTCTCATTCAATAAATCATTGAAAGACTCTCGAGAAAAGATAATATTTACCAAAGCAATTAGCAGCGCTAATATTATTTGGGCCATAAGCTAAACTTTCTTCTCTCTAAAAATAAACACATTCATCATTTTCCGTTGATGGATCTTGCGAATTAATTATCGAAAGAGCGATTTGGTATACTCGAGATGCAGACTGAAGATGAAAGCATGCAAATGCATCGACTCTGTTGATGAGTTTGCTCGTTAATCTTCTGAATGCAGCTATGCCAACATTCGTGAACTATGAAAATACATAAGATTCACTGATACAAAACATTATTTCAATCCTTCCAGAATGAGCAGTTACCGATACAATATCTCCGTCTGAATTGATGCATATTTTTAAAGAATCGATGCTGCTTACCCTATTTTCATATGAATTAAACATCGAGGGCCACAGTTATAGGGACCTGTTTTGGACCAAAGAGATATGCTCATTTTCTACTAAACAGAGAGATTCACAAGTTGGGAGTTTACAATAAGTATATGAAAATCGGAGAGTCAATATATTTATTAATTCGATCTAAGATAAAAGATGGCCCATCGGAAACACGCTCACAGTTTGCAGCAATCTAAGTTTGAAAGCGCTGAAAAATATTGATAATCAGTCCTGATTTTGGTATGATTTGTGAATATTAAGTGTTATTCCTCAAACATCTGTAGAAATTATCGCATTAACCACGAACCCAGTCGAAATTGTTGAAAACGGTATACTGGAAACTGTATGCTTTCATCCCGCCAGCTCTTGACATTGTTGGAAAAGGTCGAATTATCAAATATATTGGATCTTAGATTTTTATATGAATCTTTGAGTTGTACATTGATTTTAACCATAGATTTCTCTGATCAAATAAAACACTTTCATTTACCATTTTTCCAGATTCGGCTAAGGTGAGGAGTTCTGAGCATTTAAGTAGTTCTCAATGTGCTAATACACTCCTGCACTTTATTAGCGAGTTCAACACAGATATCTCTTATGGCAATCTCTTTTGCAGACTAACCAATAAAATATTTGAAATTCGAAGAAACATGATTGACAAAACTCCTTTACTCACTTAATTTTTATGATTTGGTGCTTTTTGCAACATTATTGCGAGGAAAACATTTCAATACACTAGAATATTGAAACACCGATTTTCCACTGGATATTTATGCAATAGGTATCCAATTTCATTGTACCATAAGATTGAACACAATTCCAACCTTACCCATTCTCATATTGAAAACTTCATACTTATTCTTATTTCGGTCAAATTCATAAATGAATTATATAAAATCACTCAACCAACCAAAACACATTGATTGAACCCTATGGAATGTCTGGTCCATAGACATATGGAGACATAACCTTCATGTCTCCAGACTACCTCGGTAGACTAGAGGGTGGAAACATGTTCTAGGATGCTGAAGGTACCGGGTTCGAATCCCGGCGAGGTCATGGATGTTGTAAAGTGTATAGGTGGTGGTGATTTAGTAAGAATCTAAAAAGTAAATACTTGAGAATGTGTAGATGGACATAGTATCCCGGCACATATAAAGGAAAAAAAAAAAACCTTCATGTCTGTGGTCTGATCATAGACGTAATATAATTATATCAGGCTATGCCAAATAAATAAATATTCATCTGTATTCTATGGTCCGGATAAATATTGGCGGAACTAAATTTACGACCTTTACTAGATCAAGGGCGGATCCAAAAAAATAAGGTAATTTCTCGAATTTTGATGACATTCATGTTGAATCTCTCCAAAACGGTGCGTTTAAGGAGAAAATTTAAGGTATAATTACGTATTTTAAAATGACTGAAGATTCTTATAACGATATAAGATAAACTTCATATGCATTTTTCATGCTAATTTCCTATAGTTCTATGAATCAGCGAGTCTATAACTAGGAAACCGTTTGAAGTAGGATGAAAGTGATTACTGAAGTATATGTATCATGATACATACAAACTAGAGAACAGTTTGTCCAACGATAAGAAATTCCAGAAAAGTCCCAACTTTGCGCGCATGTTTGAATTCAGCTTCGCTACTTTGATGAAAAGATTCGGCAATATTCTGATTATATTTTAATCGCGAAATTCTGCATGAACTTTCGATCTGTCATTTTTCAATCAACTACTGGATTTCAATTAGATCCAATCTGTGTTTTTGGAAATAATTGGAAAAAAACATTTTTAATGGACCGACCTCATGGCTGATCGTGTCGACTTCGACACCTGATTCGTCATGAGTATAAAATCAACCTTCACAGACATTCGGACAAAACGATAACACGCCGTCCCGCAGAACATGCGTGCAAGATATAATTGCCGAGGATTTAGAAGGCAAAGTTATCGACTCTCATTGAGAAAAAGGGCAACCAACCTACTTCCTAAATTCCAGTATTACGCCTTCTCATGAAAACAAATTCCGTAAAAAACCTATGCACCTTTATATTCAACTTCGCAAAATCTCTTAATTTACGTGCAATTAAAATTTCTTTATGTCTCCTCTCAACATAAAACCCCCTCAAACGTGGAAAATATAATTTCCTTTGTAGTCTCGTTCGGATAGAAACTCGAAATAAGGCATTGTTCGCACAACAGCATACCTAGCATTCCAAACAAGACTTCAGACGAATAATTCATGAAGGAACCACAGACGAGGCAAGGGGTGAAACGGAGGCTTGCCCCCTTCCGTCCGCCACCCTTCAGGTATGAATAACAACACCGCAAATGGTCGTTGAGGCAGGTCTCTAATTCGTATGCAAATGGGAAAATGTCAACGTCAGTTTTCCTTTTCCAGCTTTTTCAATCATGGCACGTCGCAGCCTGCAGGAGAAAACTAGTCGTAGGCGGGAAATGTTCTCGCATGCCCGCCATTTTATGGAGTAAGGAAATTAAACCGGCATCGAACTTGAATGGATAGGAAAACAGTGGCGTGTCGTGATGTATGAGGTCAGGAGGACGCAGGTAGTAAAGATTTTAGGTTGAGAGGCATAGGTAGGAGGAAAGCTCGACGCTCGACTTATTTTTGACACATTTGTATCCTTCAAAAAAGAGTTGGACAGCACAGAACATTTTCTTCAGGAGAAAATTTCAATTTATGTCAAGCTCTGCGGAAAAATTAAATAAATCTTTGAATATTTCTCGATTCAAGGACAGTCTATTTCAGCGTAACCTCTAAGGGCCAAATCAAAGACGCTTCAAAATTTTACGCAAAGATAGTGCAAGAATCGATGCGGTCACGAGACGATTCATGTTTACTCATGTTTTCTGGAAGATGGTGTAAGTCACTGATTTCTCTTCTTGCTAGTTGGGTTCTTGAGTCAACTTTATGAAATAACAAACAGGGAAAGCAATACAACAAAGTTTGTATATGAGGGTTGCGGCGAGGCAGGCCATGAGGCCGCGAATTTCGCGCGCCCAATATACGTTTACGGTATTTCCACGGTTAATAACGACATATTCTCTTGGGGGCGGATTGATAGAACATTGGAAAGAATTTACATTTGTTTTGCTGTTGGAATATTAACTAACGGTGACTGTTTCATAAAATATTAATTATTTTGAAAATAATTAATTGTGTTGTACGTCGTACGATAATATATTTCTTAGGGGGGGCGCCCCGCAGCCTTATTGAGCAACCGCCACTGTAGGAGAAAGAGAGGACAAAACTATTTCGCTGGATTTAAATACGGTCGAAATAATATCAAAAATACCAATCGAATTAATAGTAGAATAATAACACGAACATTTTGGGAGTATCATAATGACCTCACTTCGCCCATGGCTCATTATATTACAGAGCATAGAGTTTTTCTGTAGATCCAGCTTTCGAATTACCACTTATAGGGGCACTCACGAGGATTCTTCTTCAGGATTTTGAAAGCTCGCAGCCCGAAGATGCCGGCTTGCAGTCAGACTCATGGCTTTCGCAAGATTCAACATGCACTAGGGACGCATTCTTTTCAGGCGTCGGAACCTACGAGCATTCCATTTCAGTCATTATTTCGCTTCGCAAAAAATACGATTATAAAATGGATTAGTGAGTTGTTGCAGATGCTGTTACGGAGTTTAATTCCCATCACGTCAGTATTTCCGAAGATATCGAGGAAATGAGAATAACATAATAACAAACTAACATAAACACATCGATGAAAATCTGTCGATAAATCAACAAAGCTCCACCTTGAACTGAGGTAAAGCCTCTACATAGAAAATCTAGAAAAGCACTGACGTTTGAGGTCAGGAGCTATTACGCGCTTGTTCAAATTCTAACTATTAGATGAACACGAAAATTTGCACCTAGTTGCATGTTGGTAATCCCCACCTGATTACGAAGTTTAAATCTGATTGCATTGTTCCTCTTGAGATATTGCGAAAATAACGTTAAAATTCCAAATAACAACGAAATTCACATATTGTTTTTCCTTATATATCCGAAAGTAAATATCGGATCGAATTGAAATTTGAAACATTATTGTTAAATACTGACTCTTAGGTCAGTATTGACCATATTGGCATTATTGTGCCAAATTCTTATGAAATCTAATCAATATTTTCAGAGAAAAAAAAATTCATCGAAAATTCTAAAAAGTTTCGAATAAATTTTTTGTTGAATTTTGTAACTACTGGATCCAAACGAGATTCTGCTCTAAGTTGCGCCTTGGTATTCCAAACCTGTCCACGAAGTTTCAATTCGATCGAGTCAATACTTCATGAGATATCGAGGAATTAACCTCAAAATTTCAAATGGCCCTAACTCTGAAACTATTCAACCGATTCCACCCATTAACGAACTTAACCGAGATATTTGGACTCCAAACCTAATCTGGCAATTTCAAGTCGCTAAGTCTTCTTCTTCGGAAGTTAGAGCACATACGGAAGGACGGACGGAAGAACAGAATTGAATTTGACCACGGAATCTTCTTTAGGGAGTTCAACCCAATCGCGTGAACCATTTTCGACTCAAAGTAAGAAAATTATCGACATCGTGACGAAATGATAACGCGCTGTTCCCTAAAACGACCGCGTAAAAAAGAATCCTTTCAGAATACCAATATGATCCTCAATTTTTGTATGATTCAATCCTAATATTTCACTGCTTGAGGTTCAATTCGAATAGGTTCAGTTCTTTCGACTCCCGGATATTATTGCTATTAAGATCTCGAAGGTCCTTGAACATTGAAATGGAAACAGAGGTCTTTAATACTATATGAGTTATGTTGTAAGGGACTAAGTTGATTCTGCTAAGTGATGATGCGCAGTCGAGTTACTTCAGAAAGTAACTCATATAGTATCGGTTTTTCCTCAAGAAACAACAATAAATATGTAAATCGGTTCAGAACTACAGTGTTACACTAGAACACTTAGAACTAGAACTGTTAACAACAAACTATGAGACTCAGTGTTGTCCTGAAAGTCATTCAGGCTTCTCAAGGAATGGACAAATGGTTTAACTCTTATTAAACAGATAATATGAGGGCAAATCTATGGTAACTTTTGTTGACCCTCCTAGGATTGAAACATTCGAGAGCTGTTATTGGATGCGTTTCGAATATAACGTTGACCAATAAAATGTTAGTATCGGACATACCAAAACTTAAAGCCCCCTAGCGCTATGATATTTCTGGTTGAAAAATATATTTGGCAATGCAGAGATATTTTGCACCCTTGGCTGCTCAAAACTTCAGCTCAATGGAATTGATCGAACTGTCTGTATTCCATATCGATGGTCAATCCCACGCTCGTATTATAATATACATCCTCTCGAAATGTCTTAATCCTAGAAGATAGCAGCTACTTCCACCTACGAAAGTGAAAAATATTGCTTCTTTATTGATTCAACATCCTTCACAACAAGTATTAAAACTTCTCAAAAGCATTTACTTAGGTTGGAGCAACATGAATTATGTCTCTGATGAACCTACGTATTTCATACCGCAGTAGAACGATTCTCCATCGAAATGCACTTGAAAAATATTTTCATTCAAAATAAATCCTTTTCGTTTCTCCCTCGGTTTCTCGAATATCGAATCGAAGCTTTGCTTTAGTATTGGTGTTATACCGTCATTTTCGAAAATATAAGATATAGAAAAATTAATGAAATAGTAGGACCAGCAGGATACCCAGAACGTTTCTGTGGTAAAGGCAAATGCACCTATAAGAAATAATTTTTGGAGAAGGAAGGAAATGAAAGAGAAGCACTCTGGAGGAATCTCCTAGGAATGGATCATTCCAAAAAGTTCCTTCGGAACTTTAAAATTGCAGGGTCTAAAATCATTTGGATCTCAGTAAGGATAAGAAACGCCCCTTCACTGGCTTCCTCACAGGTCACTGTCGCCTAAGGAAGCATATGATGAGAATCGGCCTACCATAAACTGACGACTGCAGATTCTGTGGGGCAGAGGAGGAAACTCTTGTTCACCTGATTACAGAATGACTTGCCATTACAAGCCTACGAAAGGAAAGTCTTTGACAGGAGAATTATAGGAGGAATGAGAACTTATCCTCCTTGAAACCCTCACATATATTTAGTTCATTAGAGCTCTAGAGCTGGAGGGCGAGCAATAGGTAGCGCAGTGCGAAAACAGCTCTGACTAGAAGGCACAATAGGTCTTAAGGTCGCAGTGTAATCTAACCCCTTGTCAAACTATAACTATAAGATCATTTATCACAACTTCTCCTTTGATTGGGACCGCGTAAAAATTTCCTGTCTAACTACATGAAGTCATTCCTGCATTTACGTTAGCTATATAACTTAAAATAACTTTCCTAGTCGAGATCAGACGACACAAAATTAGAACTTCAGCGATGGTGTAAATCCACTGTAGGAGCGTCAAATCTGAACAGTCGGGTCTGAGGGGTTGTATCTGATCTGAGAGCTTCCAATGCAGATCTGCAATGACGTAATATACAATACTGTTGTTCTGAAACCTTATAAGAGTTTCTCGAACGAAATGTTGAAATTTAAAATACCAGAATTGGAAGCTCGCGGTGTTTATTCTATGTATGGTTATATAATATCATGAGATACGTAGAATATCTGCACTCTGGATTGCACAAAACTTAAACTTATTGGACTTATAATCTAACATATATCCTCTCAAAGTGTCTGTGTCCTGGAAGATAATGGACATTTCGAACCATACCGAGAACTATTGCTTCTTTATTGATTCGTCATCCTTCACAACAGATACTAAAACTGTTCGAAAACATGCACTTCCATCGAAGTAACATAAAACATGTCGATGATGTACTCGTAACTTCATACATTCCCTATCGAAATGCACTCAGAAACATCTTCATTCCAAATATATCCTTTCCATTTCTCCCTTCTATATCAGCAACTACGGATCTTCGAGAAACTCCCAACAACCAAAAATGGCCGCAAGGCTGAAGAGTTCGACAAAATCGTGAAAATCGTCCAGCGACGTATCAAATATCGTATAAATTGGAGTATGCATCCGACGTGATACATCATCGAGCTTTACGGGACTAACGGGGTGCCAATTTATGTGGCGACCGACGACTTTCGACGATACCCAACGGCAATTAGTCTCAATTTTTTTCCGCTCCCTCGTACGTCAATTTGCCGATTTGTGTGGTAAATGCAAGAGTTACGGCGTATGCGGGAGAGATGAATTAATGGATCCACGATGATACTTCTTCATTTGGGGTTTCATTCAATTAAGGGGAACGGGGGACCGTCCTTTGAAATCATAAAAAACGGATTGTGTCAACGTTTAATGGGTTCGCTTTTGGACGTGGTTGCTTTTTCAAATGCGGTGCACGGCTCGATTTGAGAATGTAGAATAATTTAGTTGGCTTGATGGAAGCAACTGTGGAATGATATTTAACTTCGTTTCCACCAATTTTCAGGTACATAAAATGTAACGACGGTGTACTTGATGACAAATTTGGTGGGTCATAATTCAATTAGTGAAATATAAAATTTTAGAGAAGCACCGACTTACCAGCTTTTGAGAGCAAGTTCGAATTCGAAAAAAAAATTGACAATTTATTTTCAATTGTTCTAATGATGTGATCATCATGAAATTTGAAAGAAAATTGTGCATCAGCATTAGCAACTAGTTCTTGAGTTTAATTTATGATCGTATCAATATTTTTTAGGGACTCCGAGAATACCAACGGTACCAACGAGAAAACCGCGAAAATTGAAATTTTTTTGTTTCAATATTTCCGAAAATTAAAATGCGATCGAACTGAAAATTGGTGAATACTTCGAAGTCTCTGCAGTTCCATCGAAATCTGATGAATATTTCTGAAAAAATATTCTATAACAAAAATTTTGAAAATTTTCGAAATTTTTTTCAATTTACTAACCATACAATCCGCACAAAACTTTGCAAGCAGCTGGGCAATGGTCTATTAGACGTCCATGGAAAATCATAATTTAGTGCTGAAAAATTGCATGGAGGAGGTGTTCGACTATGAATTTTCTCCCTGAAATATTTTCAGACCTCTGCAACTTTCGGTTATACCAGATCAGCATACTATTTTCTCATTTCAGACGCTTCACCCAGTTCATTATGTCAACAGATAAGGTGGAAACTCAACGGTTCCTGAATTATCTGAACACCGCGGACAAAAACAAAGAATTTGACCCATTTTTACCCCATATCTCCAAAAATTATAATTGTATGAAACTGGAATTTAGTACACTACTGTAAAATATGAAGCTGTAAGGTTCGACGAAAAATTTTTCTAAATATAATGGATAATTTCCGGGACGTCTCTCGTTGTGCGTGAGTTTCTGGCCCAAAGCTCAATCACGGTAACAGAACACCCGCCTTATTCACCCGATTTAGCTCCTTGCCACTTCTTCCTGTTACCGAATTGCAAAGTGGTGCACTTCGAGGATAACACTCGCCGCGTTATTGCCGATATACAGCTACAAATGTTGGAAGAAGTGATTGAAAATTGGACCTCCAGATTAGGTTGAGTCCGAGCCAGCCGTAGCGATCATATGCCAGAAATTTCATGTCAATTTTAAAAATTCATCCTTGTTTTATTCCATTTCAAAGTTCTATACCTAAAAAAAAAGCCCTTTAGTACATTGTTTGCTGATAAGCGGAAGTTGCAGAGGTCTTAAAATATTTTAGGGAGAAAGTTCATAGTCGAAAATCCTTACATGCAAATATTCATGAACTTCAAACCTAACCAGAAAATTTCAAGATTCTTCGCCATTTTCTTCGAGAGTAACAAACGTACGGCCGGACAGAATTAAATTTTTCCACGAATTCTTCTCCAAGCATTCCGAGACGATCGTTCAAGACCATTTCTCGACGCACAATAAAAAACTTACAGACATCTGGGTAAAATGATATCCTGCTGTTTCCCTAACAAGACCGTAAAAATATCATTCTTTCACAGCTCATCGACCCATTCTACGACGAACGAGTCCCGATTATCGACGTGAAAAACGCGATAGCCAAGTATTAGGCACGGTATCGAGTTTCGTAAGTATTTAATGTGATTAGGGCTGTATCAACTTCGGAGCAAATTGAAAGTCCGTGGAGGTAGAGCAGGAAAAGTTTTAATTCCATAATTCCATTATGAAAATTGGATAGTGAGTTATCGTGATCAAAGAGGATACAGAGAGTGGGAATTGTTCGAGGGTCCCTCTGTGGGGATTCATCGAAAACTCGAAGTGGTCTCTGAAGTATGAAAGTTGCAGAAATGACTGCTGCTTCAACAGTATATGAAGTGTATCATTGCGAGGGATGGTCAGCGTGAGATTCAAGGGTGTTCAATTTCGCTTTACAGATTAAGTTATCAACTTGGTTTTGTCTTCCAGCTCAAAGAACTTCAACAATATTATTTGCTCTTTGGAAAGAATAATCCTCTTTTCGTCGTCTGTACTATCTAGGAAGCTGGGAGTCCTTTGAATTTTTTTACTCTATGGCAAGTTAATTGTCGGATCGATTTTGTTTAGTCCTGAATTACTTATTTTGATCGCCTAAAATATGCAACTTTGAAGTATTATTAGTCAATCTAACTTCCTTCAAAATGGTCATCCTCATCGATTCTTTTATTCAACGGGAATAAAATTGACGAATTCTTTTTGTTTTGTCCATGATTCTTCCGCAACTGGTGAACCCAGGAAGGTCAGACAGACACTCGATTAAACACTCATATACCACCAAATTAAATGTCAACTAAGGAAAACCTTCATGAAACCTGTATATGAGCTCTCCGACTAATGAGTCCAGGGATTTCAAGTTACAACTGCAAAATCGCAGAGACCCCTCCATCAAACGACAAATGTATGAACGTCGAGAGCATCGCTCAATTTTTTCTGCAGCTCTAGAAGTACCTAGAACTCTTTCGGTATTGGGACAAGGTGAGTCGTGTTTATGGTAGGTAAAACAAAACCGAGAAACTGCAGTAAATGAATTACTTGGTCGTAACTTCATCTTCGTAGAGGCTTTTGGTGGTAGTTTGACTAGCCCAGATCAAGATGAAATTTTTGGTGATACATTGAATATTCGACCAATTGTTTATTTTTATTCATGATCTTTTAAATTTGGCGGCCATGGCATGGTTTTCTATCTAAATATCCATGTTCTGCATTCTACGCATCTTCAGCGCCAAAACCGCTTATTGGTCGTAGGGGTCAACTAGAGAACTATGATTAGCTGTAAATTGTTTTCTAAAGTGAAGAGTACGTATGTCTCGGTTCAACTGGATTCGGTTCAAGAACATTCATTTAAAAAGGCAAACAACGGAATGAGTTGAAAAGAGAAGTATATTGGTCAATTTTAAATTATTATTCTTGGTGGAAGATTATTTAATTCAAGAATAAGTTCATGTTCGATTCAAGATATCCTTTTTTCTGTGTGTCATATACACCCCCTCTCTCTATCTTTCTCTTCTCGTGTACCTATCACTCTACCAAATCAATGGACAGCGTGAGCTATATCGACCATTCAATCGTGCTGTCACGAGTGATGTTGGAGGCGATCTACCTCGGTCCGCACAATTTAAATTTTCGTCTCGATTCTACACGTTTCAATACCGACTTATTTAAAATTCGTGTACTGTTGAAGTGTCTTATAGCATGAACCTTCTATCGAAATAGATTGAGAAAACATGAAATATGATATTTCGTGTCACATGCAAGAAACCTATTGACTTTGAGCAACAATTCATAGTAAGCAATACCAATACTACCTGAAGATTTCATTGAGTCGCTTGGGCATTATTATTTAATTTTGCTAATTCGAAACCAAAGATTGTAGTTTGGCCGATGTCGAAAACCAATCACTTGTCCTGGGTCCTTATTCTTGAATCGGACGTTCATTCCATCATATTCAAGAAAAGGGTACCTGTATTATTCGTCGGAATCAATAAAATGCTAAATGTAACCTCCGAATTATATTATCGTGAAGATAAACATATATCGACATTGGAATAATACGGACGAAAAGCAAGGTCCAATTACTCGTTTGAAAAAAAAAACATACTTATTCAGAAGCGAGGACAGTGACTCAATTCTCAAACCCGATATAATCACCAAAAAACATTATAAATAATGCAAAATGAATAATTTACGATGTATGATACAAATTACCCGAGAAATTACCTTCGTTTTCCATCATATCAGTGTCACGTCAAGCAGTTTCATCTGTTATTTTCATCATTATCACCCATAAATACATTTTTTACAGACTGGAGTCAAGGATTTCAGATTTTATTTCTCGCACGACTTGTGAAAAATGAAAAAATTGTATAATACACTTCGAGCAGATTGAAGTTGAGGAATTTCTTCCAGTCGAATAAAGTTGATATTCTTAATATCGAAAGAATTCCAATATTCGAAATTCTTGAACCATTAATTAATTTCGCAATTATGTATAAGTGTTTTCTCGTTTTTTGACCTATTGAAATACTTCAGTTTGGAGAATGTCAGGCATTATTAAGCAATTGGTTTCGACTAATGGCTAAACTGGTGCTCCGCTATAAATAATAAGGACGGAATTTTAGGCTTCTCAAAAAGCAAATAATAAAATTAGGTTAATTGGATGAACTTATTTGGGTTCGATGGAATTAGCGCTTATGATTATCGAAGAGCAAATCGTACATTTATTTTGATGTTTATGTTTTTGCTGTTGTCAACATTGCATATTTGAAAACTTTTCCATGTGTTCAAATCGAGATCCAAATGATCCGAATCAAAAAGTTTCTTCAATTAATGAGGGAGTTAATCAAATTCGTGATTTGTGATTCTTGTATGAATATATGTATGATTCTTGAAATATTTCGAATAACGTAGAGAACATCAAGGTTATATTTCAAGAATAATAACCAATATTTGCAATCTTTCAATTATAATTATTAACTCATTTTGAGGATAATTTGATTTTCATCGATTGTAGTGAATGGAATGATATATCGAATGTGAAGTCGGTACACTTTCAGTATTCAATATTTTTTTTCAATTAATTCATACGATGTTTTAATTCATTTTCAATTTAAACGGACTGCTCTGTGCATATAGTCCTCCATGGAACCAACCAGCCTATAAGATTGACAACAATTATTCGATATCTTAGAAAAACCTAGAAAAGCACTAACGTGAAGTCAGCAGCTTTTACGCGCTTGCTCACATTGCGTAATGGCGACTTGGAAATTTCAGTGAAATTAAATGAAATATGAAAATTAAAAAAAAAAATTTTTCATGTTTTCATATACTTCATTGATGAACAACGTTCGTTTGATTTCGAAAACCAACGAAATTTGGTTTTCACATTTCATTAGTACGAATCATCACTTGAGTAACTGAATGTTAACAACCTCGGGCAACTTACAATCCCTCGGGACTGAAATCTGTTTCCCTCGGTAATTAACATCCCCATAACTCCCTTGATACATAAATAACTATAACTCGATCTGTCGAACAACATCAAGGGATGGCGCGCTCGAAGCATGCATTCTTCAGTATACATACACTTTCCAGCAATTTCAATGCATATCCGAATTCAGTACAATCATCACTAGAAAATTTGAGGAATATCACTGAATGTTGACAAATCATATAGAAAGCAGAACTGATTAAAAATGTTTTTCGAACGAGGATTGCTAGGATTGAGAGAAACTGCGAGCGTGCTTTCGACGCGCCATCTCCTTACTTTGTTCGATAGATCAAATCCGAGATCAAATCAATAAACATATTGGTTCTCTCACTTTTGTGCGCATGTTTCAGGGGTACAGCGTGCTATAGTTTCGTCAAAATGTCTGTAATTCTCTAATTTTGAACCGAAAATGGTCTCAAACGACTAGGTTGGACTCACTGATGACGAATACAGTGTCAAAATGTATTCTGTTGTCCGCCCGGCTGGCCGTAAGCACGATTACAGGCGTACGCAGGATTCTACCGACTTGAAAATTTCAGGGTTCGGTGCATTTTAAAATGGTCGGACGATTCTGAGTTATAGCCATTGGAAGTTTTGAGGTTATTTCCCCCATATTCTGAGAACTACTGGAGCGATCGAATTTAAACTTGGCGATTGGTTGGAGCATAAGGACATACAACTTTTTGCAGAATTTTGTTGAGATCGTGCTGTCACTAAATTTAGAAAAAAAAATTTTTTACAAATTTTTTTCTCGGAAACTGTGGTCATAGCTTAAACTATCTATTCATAGCAGTGTACTACATTTCAGTTCAATACGATCATTAGTTTTGAAGATTGTGAAAAAATATGTCAAATTTCGTCGTTTTTTCTCAATATCGTTGTTTTTTTCGGAGTAACTCAAGAAATACTGATTCAATCATTATCAAACATGGCAGCTAGTTTGGAAATGCTGATGGACAACTTTGTTCGAAATTCTATGATGCTCGTGCCATTGGAACAATTTGAAAAAAAATTCAAATTTTTTTCAAATATTCAATATTCTGTGCACGATTCTGTGATCTTCTGATCATAATATCCTCATGAATTTCAGTATAAACCTTTGAACTGTCATTTTTCGATTAAGTATGTACTGGATTTCAATTCGATCAAATCTGGATTTTTGGAAATATTGTGAAAATAAAATTTTGAATGGGTATCTCTGTGGAATCATTAGGTGGATTTCACGGACCGTAAACACAATAACTTCCGAGAAAAACGACCTAAACTCGATATTCGTAGAGTACGTTTGGGGCTTAATTATGAAGGTCGAAATCGTGAATGAGTAAAATCCACCCATTGATTCCACAGATATCGAGGCAGATATACCCAATCTAAATTTTATTTTTCCAATATTTCGAAAAAATATAGATTAGATCAAATTGAAATTCAGTACTTCATCGAAGAAAATCTAGAAAAAAACTGACGTGCATCGAAAGACCAAAATCGTGATATATTTGTGTTTGGAAGAATAAAAATTTATATAAACAAAAAATAAATATATTTTCCCACACGATATATATATATATAATGGTGTACCTAATAAATATATTGACACGAAAATTCGTTTATTTGTAAACACACTTTTGTCGCAAACGGCGCCGTATACTCGGAAGCATTATTGCGAGCATTATTGTTCATTCCGTTGATTGCTTACAACATTCAAATGTTGTTGATAAGCCTAGAAAATTTTTAATCAAACTGCCCTTGACGAATTGTTCGAATCCCGCAATCCACTAGGGCATTCCTATAAATAATAATTTCATTTAGTTTTCAATAGAAAATTACTCAGATCCAAATTTCTAAAACGTCTGATTTTTATGACATAGTGATCTATGGAGTTCCCAGTGAGACACTCCGTATACTGCTCTAGGTTCAGTTCGCGATATTTTGAACAAATATAAATATGATTTAAATGTTGAGTTTTAGGAATCCCAATGACATTAAGTGACAAAAATGCAGGATTAACCTCGGGATAAACTATCTTCTTATTTTATATTCCAGTGAAAGGAAAATATCAACTGCAAGACATCAAAAGTGAACAGACAATACCGAATAATTGTATACCGAGAAAGAAGAAGTGTGCTCGCTAGATTTTTCAGAATGTTCCTCGTGATTTTTATCAAACCCAATAGCGTTTAAATTCTGTTTTATTAGCGGAGAAAATGGCTCGAAACCGTGTATCCTCCATAGTGCTATTGAAGTTTCACTTCAACTCCGAATATGATACTTAATTTTTTTTCATATACCTATCTCTACGGCTATCATTTGGTTTTCGGCTCGGTTTTCGGTGAAGCGATGAAAGACCCGCACTACCTACGTATGAGGCTATTTTATTTCAACGCGCTAGGATAATAAAAGACAGAGATATATCGAATCTACCATTTCCCTTTGATCATGAAAAAGTGTGTATGGAAATTTAAAAATTTCATTAGTAGACACTGTGGAAATGGAAAATTAAATTTTTTTGCCGAAATATTTGGTTAATTCCATTTGTTAAGGCGAATGGGATTGAAATTAAAAAAGGTATGGTATGGTTTTTTCGTTGGTTTGAATAACCATCGTAATATATACAGCAACCTACATAACCAAGTATACAGACCCGGATTTCATCAAGATAATGAATGGAAAATATTTTATCCTCGTGTTTTCAAACAGAGATTCAGTTACAACGAATCTTCATTTCTGTCCTCGTGTCTGCCTAATTAAGTTGAGTCAAAGATATACTTTTCCATTCGAACAGTATCGATTCATCTCAAAGGTCTAATACAATTATAGATTTCGTTATAGATCTCCAAATTTCAGAACATTTTGCTGGAATATTCATGTTCGAACCTTACAGCAGTTTTATACAGGATAAACTATAATATGGTTAAAATTTAAGGCTGAATTAATTCCAATATATAGCCGAGTTCATAAAAGCTACTGAAGGAGTCCCGACTTTTCATAGTTGATTGTTTAAAAAAAAAAAATACACGAATATTTTATCCAATGATTACTTAGCATCATATTGATAGAAGATTTCAGTTGTTAACTCCATGCAACCTACATTTGTGCTACTATTTTCGACTGGAAAATCAAGAAATATTCACCTTATCGAACCCGCTAGAAGCAACGATCCAACATTAAACCACAACATTAAGAGTGAACGGTATCAGGTCATAAGTTTGGGCGAAAATGGTGAGCTGAGCTCATTGCACAAAAAAATTCAGTCGTAAATTGAGCCATTCGAGAACTTTGATAACCCAGCATTATTTTGGGTATCGAAATGTACGAAATAATTCGAAATATTCTGTAGGAGCAATAGGTATTGCTCGTTATTGAGTATCTAGAATCTTTCATCAAACAACAAGGTGAGTCGTTCTGATGATCAGTAAAAACGTGAAACTTCAGTCTCGACTTCAGTGAACGAATTTCTTGAACAATACTTTATCGGTGTACAGGCTTTAGATGTTTAGCTTTAGATCATGGGGAATGTTTGTTGGTTTATCGATAAGTATTCGCCTTTATTTTTACCTTAGTTTATGATTAAATTGGCGCTCATTAGTTCCCATTCTCATTAATAAAGCCCCTTCCTAGGCACCCATTATGAGGCCTTTCATTCTATATAGAAGGATTGATTATCCCATTTTTCAAAACAACGAATATGAGTCATATGATGTCATCTGGAATTCCAATATTCAAATAGGTACTGACAAACGGCGTATGATGAATACTAATGATTTTTCAATTCCAGCTATTGAGTTAACCACTTTCATATGAGTATATTACACCACAATTATATTCAAATTGAATGAAACCTCGAATGAAACAAGTAGTATAAGTAGTTGTGCTTTCCTTGGGAGATATATCGACGAATTTAATCGAGCAGAAATTCCTTGGTGGTTCTCTGAGATGAACCATTTGCATTTCATTCAATGAATCAAACTGGGAAATAAAGCTTGTTCATCAATACGCAGTGCTATTGTGAATAGTTGCAGGTGGTGGAAACTCACCATGGTTAGGTGTCACCGATAGTTTTTCATTCAACGTTCAAAGAGTTCTGTTTTCTGCTTATTTTTTACTTTTCCAAAGTTCCATGGCTATAAGGTAGACAAATTGATTTTATGTGAGATTGACTGACATGGACACATATGAAATTCTGTTTGTGTTTCCACACACTGGAATTGTTTAAAAAGAATCAGTTTAGGACAGTAATGAATAAAACTACGTAAAAAAAGTTTGATTTAATCCTAGGAGTGAGTCACTAAGAAATGTGAAAATATGGCGCAATATGTCCATGGGATTCAATCTCGGATTCAATTCACTCTTAGCTAAAAGGTTAAAATTAAGGCCAAAAACTATTTCGCGATATCCCAATGAGGATACCATTTTTTTCCATTTAATCTGCCATCAATAATGAATAAACCTAGTAGAAGTGAGAGTAAACTAACAGATTCGTGTGAAGAATAAAGAGAAGCAGCAGTAGTATTTTAGTGATCACCTGAATACAAATTTTCACATGGAATTTTCACTAAATTCCGAGCTGAATTCTAAATTCCTTCACAGTTAGTACACGTTCTGCAATTTGTGGAACTGATTTCTAACAGGATTTAAACCTTCGTCAATAGTCTAGACTACTGTAGACTTTGCTGCTGGAGCATTCAGGAAACAGATATATTTCAGAAATTTGTTTCGAGCGTGAAGATTCATCCGGTTTATCTCGACTGGACAATTCGAAGAATGCATTCTGAAGGTTGCACTTAAATCAGACTACGACAACCAAGAATAAATATTGACAGGGTTTTGTACAATAAAGCATTTTTAAACCCGACATAATATTGCTTTTCAGAGGTCGAATAATTCTTAGTTGAAAAGGCTTCATTAATTTCACATTAAGGAACATATTAAAATAGAACGGAGAACATTACTCGTAATCATTTAAATTGAGTAAATCTAACAGGTTTTTAATGAAATTTCAACACTAGCTTTGATTAATTTCACAAATCAAATAAACTACTTTCATATAGATATTGTACACCTGTTCGAATAAGGTTATAAAGGTCTATTCAAGCATTGCATCCTAGTCTAAGTAATGAGCATAGTCTTATTTTCAAACCCTATAACACCAAACCTTGTGTATTTCAACTAGAGCATTTATGCATGGTCATAATAATAGGAGCTACCTCGAGACTACTTTGCTTTTGCTTTGGACTAAGACTAAGGCCACAAATCCCTGTGCTAAGACTGCGATCTCGACTGTGATGCTTAAATGAGCGCTTAGTCTGTCTTGAGCAGAATCATAATCCCAAGCGTATGAAAATATTCCAATGGAAGCATTTATGAGGTTTAAATAGATTTCCTCTACTTTACGACCAAGTTATGCTGATATAATATAGTAAGCTTAAAACTGCGACTAGGTATCTAGCGCATCGTTGGTCCTCATAACCCAGTGCTTATCAATCTGTTATGAACATGTTGTACATATAAATGCTCCCTTTGAAATGTTTTATTTCGATTTCATTTTATGCCTATGATCAAGCTTAAGACTTTGCCTATGATTACGATGCATTATTTTTGTGTCTTTTGACCTTGCTTTTGAGCGATATTGGGTTTGATTTTGGTATGTAAATAATGAGGTTTTATGACCTATGCGCTATGCCTTACACTGTGAATAAAAATTTTATAATGAATACCTTGCCTCTCAAATATCGAAGAAGAGATCAGAATCATCATGATTCTATACTATACTGATAACTAATTGATCAGTATCTAACGAGTTGTAATTCGTAGACGGGAACTGTCGATCCCTCGTATGTACAGGGTACACCCATCCGAAAAATTAATTTTATTTTATGTTCACCTCAACAACAATCATCCAATACCGCACTGATCCTCAACGTATAACCAGCAAAGGGAAAGAAAATAACCATAAATACCTTCTATAGGAAAAACCTATAAGTTATACTATTATTCCACTTATCCAAATTCTACTTGAATGAGATTCACTAAGCACATCGATCTGGAACTTTCACAGAACAAGCACCAAACACGCGGGTAAAAACCATAAAACTGTCCCGTACTCGTAACAATTTCGCTCGTATCGAAATCGATCGATCGGTTTCCAAGTTAACGTACACCTCACGTGTCCAAGCAACGACTATAAACTAAAAGTCGGCTTTCGTAGTCGGAATAGTGTGATACTGACGATGGTAATCGGCTTCAGTTCCACCGCTGATTGCTATGTACGGAAGACAGCATAAGGCTTTACGTACACGATCGGGTTTGTCGTACGGGAAGTATGAATTCAATTTGGGTTCAATGATATTCCTTTCACTGTATGTACAAAATGAGCGGAAGCATAGAGTTATGAGGAAAATAATAATTTTCATTAGATTCCATGCCATTACAATTTTTCCATTCTGTAGTTTTTCCGGAGATTATGTATTTATTAGCAGTGTATATCCATCCCTTCAAGTTATGTTGTTTGAATGTGTACATGACCTTAGCTATGTAAACGTCTGAATCATGAGTTGTTTGCAACAAGCACGAAGGCGCCAAAGAATCACACAAAGACAATAGCTCGATTGCTCCTAACTCAGGTGTTTTTACGCGCATGTTCTGAGAAACAACGTTGTATCGTGTTGTGACTAGATTGGACTCACTAATGCAGAATCCAATGTCAAACTCAATTCTGTCCGGCCGACCTAAAGCACCAAAACAACGAACGGATCAAGCTAGCGACTAGGAACTTTCAGTGAATCAGAATGCGACAGAAAGGTTCGTTTATGGACCTAATCAGGCGAACTTTTTCTGAGTTATAGTCAATTGTATTTTAGAAGTCCCCCCAATATCTCAGAAACTAACAATGCGATCGGATTGAAACTCAGTTATCAGTTGTAGAATATCAATGCGAAACTGTCAAATTTTGAAGTGAGACATTATTGAAAATTTCAAAGTTTCCTTTCAAGTACTGTGAAATAGTATATTGAGCGGTTGCCACATATACGCGATCACGATCACTATGGCGTTCACGATGGCGATCGCGATCAGATAATTACATTGAACTAGTGGAGCAGCACACACTTGTCACGATCTTCTTGCGATCAATCAGACAGGATCGCATTACTTTTATGAAACATACTGTCGTTTTTATAGAGATTTTGACAGACACTGTGCAAAAAGTTCGCTATCTGATCTCATATATATGTTTCTGACAGAACGTGACCGCCATCGTGAACACCCTCGCAATCGCCATCGCGTATGTGTGGCCTCCCCTTCATTCACGAGCTGCAGGCGAGTGTCGCAAGTCACTCAAGTGAATAATAGCAATTATATACCGGAAGGCGTAGCAAGCTATGAAACCGAATATAGATAGATAGATATGCGAGTAAAATACTATACTTTGTTCACGACTTCATTGGTGAAATTGGAATGATTTTGCATTTTTAAGAAGCTAAAATAGAGTTGTTGGAAAGCCCAAATTTATTCTCTGTGGTTGCTGGAAACTGTCAACCTTACGACAAACGTCAAAACTTCCACTTGATCTATGCATGGAGTGTATCATATTCATTATACACACCCATGATGTAAGTAAAACATGGTGTGCTCATCTGCTTTTCTGTGATCGTTCTTACAAATGATGACGTATGAAACTACATGCAAATTCAAAGCATAGAATATATATTTCCTATTTCAATCTTGCTGACGTAATTTTTTTTTGCAGATGAGCACACCATGTTTTTAAATCATGATAAACACCTATTATCCTCGACTTTATTAATGACTGTCATTTAACTTCAACAAGAGGCATCGAAATATATATATTATTCAATGGTCGTGGACAAAAATTATTTCACATCAATCGATAAACTTCATCTCGATCGTATCTGCTAATCCGAAAATATCTTATGATTTGGAGATTTCGAGATGATGAATATTAACTCATCAGTATTTCGCGTGAAACTAAAAGTGCTACAGACTTCAATCATCAATTTCAGTTAGTAGCTGCCCGAAATACCCTTTTCGTCGTTTAAAAATATCGCACAGTCACAAACGCGTCGGTGGGTACGAAGCTTTAAAACTCCGAGAATCGTATTCATTCAATGTTTTCATTGGCGCGACCTTCCAAAGTAGCTCAAGTTCGCCAGCATACAGAGGCGGCAATGCGGAAAACTGATCCGAAAGTAGTCGGACCTTAGGTCTGTTTTTGTTCGCCAGGGTCGGGGCATCGACTGGTTAGGAATGGGGTTCGACTCACCCCTATTCCGAAAGCTACGAACACGAAATGTGTGACTGTTATAAATGAATCCTTACTTTACACACCGGAGACGAGTTTATAGTCTACACCGGAGACGAGTTTATAGTCTGGTGACTTGTCTGGGTTTGGTCGACAGTTTGAATTCGATGTGTCACCAAAGAGGAATTTTTAAACGTCGCCATCGTCACAAGGTCTAGGTACGTGGAGATTCATTCGCCATACGGTCGAATAGTTAAATATGTATGACTTCTTTTGTAGGGAAAGAATTGAGTTTTGTTTAGGAGTTGGCTGGAAAATAACAAAGATAACCCATAGAAGTTGCTTCGAGAGATTTTCAGAGGAACCCTATACAGTGCGCGTCAAAATTATGGAACAAATTCATTTTCTCAGAAGAAGAATATTTGGCAACAAAATCCTGAAACAGGTCAATTTTTGTTTCACTTTTACCAAATTTTATGCATTTTTGAAGAATTTTTGTTGCTCCCTGTGCCATCCACATCAACCCTCTAAATTTTTTGAATAGGGAATAGGTCATGTGGTACTTTTGGCAAGGTCTTTGTATCTCCTTTACAGGCGTGCAGAAATTTTTAAGAAAAAATTTTTTTTTTCTGACAAAAATCCTTCAAAAATGCATATAAATTCGGTAAAAGTGAAACAAAAATTGACCAGTTTCAGGACTTTTTTGCCAAATATTCTTCTTCTGAGAAAATTAATTTGTTCCATAATTTTGATGCGCACTGAATAGTCGTATCATAATCATCATAGACAAAGACAAGAGACAAGAAGTGTCAAGATATTAGATAGTGTTTTTGTCGGGGAAACAGCAAACTTTAAAATCCCCTTCGATACATTTCTGTGAAACATCTCGAAGTTGGAGTTGAAGGAAGTCGAATATGAAAGTGTAAATGAATCGATCAAAAGCTTGGTATTACTTGAAACTAAAAATTGGTTAATCAAAAAACAAGATCCATGAAAGAAAGTTTGCTATATTTTACCGATGACAATCATTTCTATTCATTCATGGGAACAATAGTTTGAAGGCCCTAGTTTTGAAGACAGTTACTGAAGAGGAATGCTGGTGATCATAGAAAAAAACCTAGAAAAGCACTGACGTGAAGTCAGCAATTTTTACGCACATGTTCACATTGCGATATGGCGACTTGGAAATTTCAGTGAAATTTAAATGGAACGTGAAAATTTTCAAAAAAAATTTCCATGGATTGATTCGTATCCACATACGAATTTTTCCATAGTTAATTATTCTTATTGACACTGTCCATCTTCCAACCAAGTTTCATTTCGATGAGATAAAATTTTGTCGAGTGAAAAATTAAAATTTCAAATGGCTATAACACAAAAACCATTCGGCAGATTTGGCCTATTAACGAACTCAACCGAGATATTCAGGATGAAAACCTAAACCGAAAATTTCGAGACTGAAGGCCCTTCCTTTCGAAAGTGAGAGCAGACACGGCCGGCCGAACAAAATCAAATCTGACCACTGATTCTTCATCAGCGAGTCCAACCTAGTCGTTTGAGACCGATTCCAGCTAAAAATTCGAAAATTACAGACATTGTGACGAAAGATAACGCGCTTTTCAATATGTTCAGAACTGTTCGAGTTTTATGTGAATGTATTTCATTCATTTTCGAATATAAAATGGAAACACTATTTATGAGTGTATTGAATCAAAAAGTATGTGATACAACACTATCAGTTTTACACCTTTTCTGAGTAGTGTTAGTATTGAAGGGGAACGGACAATGCTTTTTTCTAGCCTAAAGTTGATTAGTTTAGCAAATAACATGTAAAAGTTTGCTCCAGCATCATTTCTTCTAGAAGTATCTGTGCTTTCCAGATACCACATATAATCAACTGAAATCAATCTTTCCATTAGGAGCTGAAAACAATAATTGTTAAAATACTTTCTAACCCAGCAGTAATCCGACTAATTTCAACATTACTTCACTTAATTATGTGGAAGATGTGATGATACATAATTCCTTCGAGTTCCTATTACTGTAAAACCAAATTTTAACAAATCAAACCACAAACACTATAAAACCTAGTTCTTAAGAGCAAAGAATACCTCGAATATAACGGGGTGACTTTTGTAGTTCGTTTTTTTTCAAAAAAGTTTCTTGGTGCAAATGATCGAAAAAAATTGTAAGAATGAGCAATGTTGCCACTTTTTTATATTCAAGAATTTTGGGAAAATAAAAACTGAAATGGAGTGGAAAATGGAAATATAACTAACATATTACGCATTCTCACAAAAGAATTAAGTACATCCCAAAAAAAAAAATTCAAAAAAATACTCACTGACGCCTGCAGAACAGCACGTCGTTTTCTCCTATAAACGTCGAAATCTCCCCGAATTCTAAGATTTCAAGCGGCTATTGGCAACGTTTAAACATGTACACCGCGGTTCAGGTGCTTGACCTTGAGATATTCACGAGGTTTGATGAAACTTGAATGAGGCTGTGTTGCCTACTCGTAATTTAGCACCACGTGGTATTGGTTGATCTTAAGCTAGCTACCTCCTAACCTTATATTAGGAGTAGGACTGATTATCTCTTCAATTCTAATTGGACAAGGTGTGAATCGTTGTGGGCCTAACTTGACAAATTTGGACGATATTTCGACTTCTTCGAAAGAAAGATGCGAGATGGAGCCAAAACATAAACTAAACATGATCTTTCGAAAATTCTGAGTATTTCTGAGAAATTCTCAAATTCGATACGATGGTGATCGAATCCAGCCATTCTGAAATTCTAGAGTTGTTTGGTAAAAGAAATCTAGAAAAGCACTGACGTGAAGTCAGCAGCTTTTACGCGCTTGTTCACATTGCGAAAAGGCGACTTGGAAATTTCAGTGAAATTTCAATGAAATGAAAATTTTTAAGAAAAAATTTAAAAAAAATAAAAAAAAAATTTTCGAATTTTTCCATGGATAATTCTTCTTATTGACACTGTTCATATTCCAACCAAGTTTCATTTCGATCAGATAAATATTTTTCCAGTTATTGAAAAATCAAAATTTCAAATGACTGTAGCACAAAAACCATTCGGTGGATTTGGCCCATTAACGAACTCAAACGAGATATTCAGGATCTTAATCTTACCTGAAAAGACTCTAGGTCCTTCCTTTCGAAAGTGAGAGCACACGGCCGGACGGACATAATCAATTTTGACCACGAATTCTTCATCAGTGAGCCAACCTAGTCGTTTGAGACCAATTTCGGCTCATAATTCGAAAATTACAGACATCGTGACGAAATGATAACGCGCTGTTCCCCAGAACAAGCGCGTAAAAAGTGGCATTATTCATAATCTATACGCATAATTTTCAAATTGGCCTTGAATTCTAGAAAAATCCTAGTTTAACTGCAAGATAAGTAGAAGTGATATTATTTTTAAAGACAATATAAGTTAATACATCAATTGGTTCGTATTGAAATCCTTTCCATAACCGGCATTAATGGCAGAAATGTAGAACTCAATATTGATACAACACTTTTGAACTTCTGTTACTAGCCGATTAAATATTCAATCAGGAATAGAGGCGAGCTCGTCAACGAAACCATAGTCATAAATTTAAAATAATGAAAAACGTTGTTGATATTGTTCTAATAGGATCTACTTTCCGCTCCATTGAATATGTCAGGACAGTATTGCAGATATATATCTTTCTGCATTTCTCTATCAATAGAAAGTTGTGTTCTTTTCCAATGCCGCGTCCAGATGTGCGAATCGAACATTAGGTTTGTTCGTTGTACCTGCATGAACTACACTAACTACACCAACTCCACTGACTTCCAATTCTCAGTGCAGCTGAGTGTAGTCACAGATAACTGAATCAGTGGACTTAGTGAAGTTCAATCTTTCCTATGATTCTCACAGTATACAAATATATGATAGAATATTTTACGCAATCCCAAGATGCTTCTTGTGTTTTCACGGACAAAAATTCTATTTCAAATAACGATATGATGAAAATCAATTTCGTCCAAAAATAACCACACATAGAGAACAAAACTGGTCCAACCAGGATCCAGAAACAACCACAGATGTCTATGATTATGAATTATATTTACGCATAACCATCACAGAAGATAACCTCACTCTATGCACTGCACACGTCATATGTGACTACACTGACTGCCAATATTTTTGCAACGATCAGAGTGCAAGTTTACCGAACAGAATCAGTGGAGTTAGTGTAATTAGTGTAGTTTATGTAGGTACAACGAACAAACCTATTGATTGTAAAGCCGGGTCCAGATGAGTGTAATGCGAACAGCGAATGCAATAAAACACAGGGAATTATGGTTTCAACTCGAACGCTGCATTCGAATGTATTATTCGAGGCTGAGCTCAAGTGCCGTCCACACTATTCGCCGAATCGTTAATCAAATTTTATTGCATTCGCTGTTCGGATAACACTCATCTGGACCCGGCTTTAGGGGTGATTCTGTAAATAGCGTTGTCCTTGCCTCGAATCCCTTTGACAAGCGTGAAAATACCAGACGAATAGGATAGAGAGCTCACACGAATAAGCCATCTTCCTTTGATCTTTCCGCTAACTGGGGGATTGGTTGTTTGGATTATACAGATTCGGACGCGTTATGAACTCTTTGGTTTCGTCCGAATGTGTGTGATACCAACAGCAAGTTCCCCAATCGGCGGCAAGATCAAATAGTTTAAATGTTCGTGACTGAGCTCCATCCTCGATCTGATCAATCTGAGGTCAGATAGTTGACGATAGTCAAAGGTATTCGGAGCGTCGTTCATACTATTCGCAGACTCATTAGAGTCTCTTTAGCGTCAGATATATTTACACTCGGCTAAAGGAACACACTTTTTTACGCGATTTTTCTGTGGAACAGCGCGTTATTATTTGGTCACAAGATCTGTAATTTTCCAATTTTGAGCTGAAATCGGTCTCAAACGACTAGGTTCGACTCACCGATGAAGAATCCGTGGTCGAATTTGATTCTGTCCGGCCGTGTGTGCTCTCACTTTCGAAAGGAAGGACCTAGAGTCTCGAAATTTTCAGGCAAGGTTTTGATAATGAATATCTCGGTTAGGTTCGTTAATGGCCGAATTTGCCGAATGATTTTTGTGCAACAGCAAATTTTTATATTTCACTGAAATTAGCAACTCGCCATTTCGAAACGTGAACGAACGCATAAAAGTGCGTTTCTTGGCTTTTTTTCGATGATTTTGTTGAGTTTTCCAAAGTCCATCTCAATTGAATGATTTTTCCTAAATTCAGTGATGTTAAACAATGGGGGTTTTTCCTGAATTTGGGTTATTACTGCAAATGCAAATTTGAACATAATTATTATGGGTTTGATTCATCATTTTCCCAAATAACCTTTAGAAAGTATTCAAAATCAGATTTCGAAATCGAGGTTTGGGATTTGCCAGACATGCACGAAGTGAAAACGGTGTTTAGTAGAATAGCTTTTTCTGCTATAGAATAATGAAATATTTATTCCTATTCTGTGGTACGCACGTGTTCTTTGTCAGTATAACCAAACAATTTCCGTTTGCGATTTGTCATTAATATGATAGTATGACGGTCTGTGCTCTCCTTTTTCTATTCCTTGGTCGTTGTCTTCTACTCTAACCAGATCGAAGTATAGCTATCTCTCTTTTCCTAAGCAAAGTAACACATTTGACGTCCTTTTCTTGCGGAGGAAGCTGAATTCGACGTTGCCATATCGTGCACTCAAGACAAATCCCTTTGAATGTAAATCCCCATTTTTATTTTTCAGTTTTAGGTGATCAAACATTTTTTTGAAAATATAATATTGAAATTATATGTTTGAAATGTGATGTTCTAAAAGTTTTTCATGCAAATTACTGCATTTTCCTTCAAAGGAAAAACCCCTTTTGTCATTTGAGTATACTACAGAATATTTGGTAGTAGACGTTTATATGGGTAGTCACAATGATATTGTAAAAACTTCATCTGAGAATCGAGGAGATTTCTCTCTCTATTACCTGGGTTGAATTCATCAATTAATCTCAATAATGATGAAGAGGATATCTGAAAGAATATTCCATCGTTTTTAGAGACAGTTTGGATGGAAGAATGCTTTTCGTGGTGCCTGCAATATTATGGAATTGATGTGGTGATATCATTTTTATCTGAATGTGATTCGTTATAATTATTTGAAAAAAAATTCTAGAAAAGCACTGACGTGAAGTCAGCATATTTTTCGCGAATGTTCAAATGTGTGGCCAAAGTGCAAATCTTTTCATGAACTGACCCCGCAAAACTCACCTTCACTTCCTGATTGAAAGATTTGGCAACCTTATTCTCATGAAGTTCTGCATGAACCTTCAATCTATCAGGTTTCACCACAATGCAAGATTTTCAAATTCGTATTTTCGGAAATATTGGGAAAATTTTGCATGTGTACATGTACGGAATCGTAGGGAGAATTTAACCCAAACACGAATTCCACCTTCGTAATTATGAGGCCCAAATCTACTCTACAAACATCGAGTTTTTAATTCGATTATTTCGGAAGTTGTGTTATCCTAACGGCCGATCGTGACCTTAATAACCAGCGAAAGTAACAATTTAAAAGTTCGATATTTGTGGAGTAGTTTTGGACCTTAACAACGAACATCATTTTCAAGTTATTTTTGACCTTAACTATGAAGACCGCCTTCGTAAATGGGTGAAATACACCCAATGATTCCTCAGATATGAGTACCCATTAAAAATTTTCCCAATGTTCCAAAAATATAGATTAGATCGAATTCAACTCTAGTAGTTGAAAAATTAATAAACCATATGAAAAGAAGATCGAGAAATCTTTTACTTAGGAGGTAAAGATGCATTTGGCGCTTTGGCTACGAATTTGAATAACACGATCACCACGAAATTTTGCACCGAGTTCTGCATCTGCATTTCAAATAGTTCTCCCCAGTTTAATTCTGATTGGATCAATATTTTTTGAGTTATCCCAGAAATAATGTAAACATCGAAAAAAAAACCCATAGTTTGACTTGCAGATTTGTTACCGATATCTTCACAACTTGAAACCGGATCAAAATGTAAATGGGTACATTATTGTGAAATACGAGTGTGCTGAATTCATTCGGAATATAATCAGTAGTTTCCAGAAAAAAAATTTTTCGAGGCAAATAATTTTTTTTTTTACTAACTATATTCAATTTGATCTCCGAAATTGTTTCTGAGCAATTAGGGAAATAAACTCAAAAGTTCAAATAACCATAACTCCGAAACTATTTGGCCCAGTACAGAACCTAAATGTCGCATTCTGATGCGTGACCTACCCTGTAAGTAACCAGTCGCTAGCTTGTTCCTTAAGAAAGGTATCGTGTCCTCGACCAGCCGGATGGAAAGAAACGATTTTGATGTCGAATTATATCATCAGTGATTTCAATATGGTGGGTTGGGACCATTTTCGGCTCAACATTCGAAAATTACAGACAATCGGTCGAAGCGATAGCACGTCGTTCCCCAGAAAATGCACGCAAAAATAAAAAAATTCTTGTCGCTAAATTATGCTGACATTCATATTGTTATGCAAAATGATTGAAAAAACCTCATAAATCTCGAAGAATTTTTCGATTTATTCTTTCTTCGCTCCACCTTGTCATCAATCATTTCGAAAAAAAACGTCCTGTACGGAATTGCAGCCAATAATAAAATTTATGAATGGTATGTAACATATATCTTTCCAACAGTGGCCCGTAGCGATCAAAATGCCAAACTAGTAAAACTCATTGAAAAATCATTCGTTGGAAACTTCCCACTTCCATTTAGAATGTTTCCAAGTCCATTCGTTACAGGTATCGCCCGTCCTGTCGTAACCAATGAATAAAAACCGCATAAATCTCTTCTTTTCGCATTTTTCGGCCTCCAATTCACGATGGAAAACCAACAATTGATTATGTATGGAAAAGGTAGAATGACATCTCTCTATAAGGGAAAAACGTCCTATATAATCGGGAAAACGTTTAGCGTTTATTTTTTTTCAAATGTGGAAAAATGATATACCGGGTGTCACAGTAATCAGGTTCATTCCCAGAAAAATCCATATTTTTCAAGATATCGAATTGAAATTCTGGATATTGATTCTTCAAATTGTTCCCCATCGACTGAAGTAAGTAATGTGTAACTTTCGATTTTCTTATATGAACTGATGTATATTTCTGCATAATCGAATTCTACATTTGATTTCGAGCGGAATGATGCGAAGAGGGAAATTGAAAAATTAAATCAAAAAATTTTCGTTTGTTTTTGACTTCATTTCGATATTAATGCCAAGTATTGAAATTTTGACGTTATAAGACACCATTAAAATCAGTTTTTACTAGGAATTGACCACTTGGATAGGAGTTGTGTATTTTGTTTCATTCCTATGTGGAAGGTAAGCCTTCTGCTCTAACTCTAATTGTACTGAGTCTAGGTTCATGAAATTTTGCTGGTATATTATTTGATCGCACAGTATCTGGAAAGAGAATTAAATTAATTAATTTTCCAGCCACAGAAATCGTTTAGAGGACCTTTTTTTTTGGATTTCGATAGAGCATATGAATTCATATATCTTTTCACAAAAATAAGAATCAAATTACTAATATTACATCTCTATCCAACTAATGCATGATCCAAGAGTATGTGTGCCAAATTTCTTACACTTAGCAGCAATGCTTTTAAGGATAAAGCACAAGGCTCACCCATATCAAGAGACTGAAAAAAATACCTGTAACTTCTGCCCAAATGGTCAATTTTGAGTGGAAACATTATTCAATGATTTGTAATAATCGTGAGATTAAATGTATCTAGAATTTCAAACGATCCGATGATTTTTTTTTTCATTTTATTTTCGTTTTGACGAGATTTTACTCAGAAATCAACGTATGAAACGAATGTGCAGAAATAAGCAGTAGATCATAATAGAAAATCGAAACTTTCGCGCACCTCCGGTTAAACCGGAAGTCATAGACACCTTAGTCGATGAAAAACAATCTATAGTATAAATGTCCAATATTTCAATCCGATATCTTGTAAAATGAAGTTTTTTTTTGGGTGAACCTGATACCTGTGACACCCGGTATATACAACATGATCGATGAATACGGGACGTAGATCGCTTGCACGTTCTCCAAATTTGATACCAGTACATTTTTTCCGAGAAATATGTGTTAGTTTATGATCTTATGTGGCTGCAAATTCGTTAACGTATAAATTCATGGTTTTTTTTAGAACAAAAATTAAAATTGGGAACATATATTCGAATGGATATAAAAACGAAAACATTAGGATTCTTTCCCGCTCAAGCATTCGTTATCAAGCCACCAACCCGCTCTCTAAGTAGTTTGATCTGAGCTCGGCATAAAAGGCGTTCTTTGAAACAATAATATCCATTAGAAACAACTTTTAGGCTCAATATTTGAAGCTCGATTGCGAAGATAGGATTAATTAATGAAAAAAAAATCTACTCCATGATTTCTTATTATATTATTCATTCGAAATTTTATTTCCCCAATCTTCGTATTGGTCGGACAAAGTTGAATTTAATTAATGATTATTCATCAGCAAACCTCATAAATAACGACTATCTTCAGTTGAAAATCCGAAATAATAATACATTTGTTACCCAGAAGCTCGCAAAATCATTAATTTCATGATATCCTTTGAATATTCATTACATTTTGAAATATAAGCTTCATTGAGTGTTACGCAGCTTATCCTTCATCAATGTTTCAATAAATGAACATGAGGGATATGCCAAAACAAGTACTAAATATATCTACTAAAGGATATTGTTTGAGGAGCTTGCATTTTTAGAAATTTTTATCGGATTTCTCTCTGATTATCGGAAACAAAAGAGAAAAAATACAAAATCTCATTTCAGATATTTGGGTTCACTGTGGCTGGAAAACGATTAAAAACAGTACGTGTTTTCCGAATCGTACATTAATCGCCCAAAGTTTGTATTTCAGTTTTTAGTTTAGTGAAGACAGAAGTTACGCTTTTTTGTAAAAATTCATATGGTGGCTTTTAAGTTATTATATATTGAAATAATATGAACCGTCTGAGATTTTGAATTATTTTTATGAGTTTTCTCTCTCAATATCTGCAAAAGAATTGTTAAAAATTGAATCGAAATTAAAATTTGTGGATTGCGGTACTCAAATTATTCTCAAGGTACAGTTTCTTGAGAAACTTTGTCAAATTGACTCCTTTGAAAATCATAAAACGCCAATTTACTTGATATGGAAATTTCCCAATTCTCTTTCTTTATTTCAATTTTTTATGAAATTTAGCCAAAAATTGTTCTGTTATATAGACTAATGTGCGATATTATTTTATCTATTCCGCAAAATACAACTAGTAAATATTTCTTTTGAGACTATCTGGTTCTGCCATCACCATCTTTGTATTATCCTAATCGATCATGTAATTTCCAATAGTCGAACATATCGAACATGATTTATGATATCTTTGTATGTCTCAATTCTTCAGATTACATTTGTATTATCGCTTTTTATAATCTTACGACCGTAATTGTTTTTCTGCATATGTCATTCCAGAAATACAAGGAAATATTATAAACACAATTTTATATTTCTGTTCTTCGTTAATTGGTTTGGTATCAGTTAAGTATAGAACTCAAATTATTTTTCGCTCCAAAAACTGTTCTTATATCGAACTGAGAACCCATTTTTTTTTCTGAAGGGCCATGTGTACATGAAGAACCAATTGTAAAACAGCTCGAGGCTCAGAGAAAGTTTTTTATCTCAATTTGAAATGATTCTATATAAAAATCCATTTTCTCCGAAAACTGTTTTAATGCATCTGAATTAATTCTGACTAATTCTAATGTAACGTTTCGAAGCCATTATCAGGAAATGGGAGAATAATCTTTAGAATACCTCCTTGAAATATTTTCTGTTTTATTGACATCTTCGACGATTTATACATATTTTGTTTGGAGTTAGGTTTTTCATCAAAATGGTGAATGCAAGAGTTCATTCGAACCGCTTGAATACATTTAGGGCCGGTATTATAAAACTTAACTTTAACTTTAACTGGCAGTTTTGACAGTTATGTCCTAACACAAATATCAAAACTGTCAGATAAAGTTAAAGTTAAGTTTTATATTACCGGCCCTTAATGGATCAAGGGATCGACTTTACTGCAGGCGTAAAAATTTAATATTCAAGGAAATATTCAGAATCACAGACAGGCGTACTTCCACTTTTATATACATCTACGCCAATGGGGACGCTGCATAAACGGCCAACAGACACCTCAATCACTCCGAATTAAAAAATTCATTTTCATCAAACTTCGATTTTACAGCAGGCTAGCCGGAGGGAAAATTCTGCTCGGAAAATCACAATCGAATTCGCCTGTTAAAGCCTGTCGGACCTAATAAATCCGGAATTATTCATCAAAAAGCTGCATAGTTGATCGGGCCAGTGTCGACTGGGCTGCCATAGCTGCTTTTTGTTCAATAAAGGCGTGATTAACGAAAAACCCATTCCGAATCATTTGTCGTTACTATTTTCCATATAAATTCGAATCACCAGGCATGGGTTAGTTTCATTGAAATGAAGTTACCGAATTATTTGCGATATCAATTTCGATATTGAGTAGTTAACGGTCGTGTTGACGTTGCATCGATATCGATTATATTAATATTCATTGCGGAATATTTCGCATGATTGTTTGTAGTTATGAAATGTAGACTGGATACGATCAAAATGAAGGGCGTTCCCAATTAAACTAATATTTAAATTTGCTGCCATTTATGCAGTGAAGTGTTGACAATTCTAAACTGAAAGTTTAAGGTTTGTTTAAATTGGGCGTTACACTACAGAACAACGCCGTCTTTATAATTATACAGGGTGAGTCTTTGAGTTCTACACTAATTTCAACCATAGATTCCTCTCATCAAATCAAACACTTTTTTCATTTGCTATTTTTCCAGATTAGGCTCAGGTAGAAAGTTATAAGCATTTAAATATTTCTCAATATGCTAATACACTCCTGCGCTTTGTTTGCAAGTTCACCACAGATATCCCTTACGGTGATCTCTTCTCGAGAAGAACCAATCCAAGGTATGAAATTCAAAGAAACAAGATTGAGAACACCGATTTACTCACTTAATTCTTATGGTCTGGTGCTTTTTCGATATTATCACAAGCAAAATATTTCACTACACTGGACTTGAAACACTGATCTTCAACTTGATGTTCTTGCAAAATCAAATTTCATTCCACAATAAGATTATACACAATTCCATCCTCGCCCATTCTCATATTGAAAACTCCATAAATATACTTTTTTCACAAAATTTATAAATGAATTATATGTAATCAATCAACTAACTAACTGGTTATGAACAGTCTAGTCCACAGACAGGGACTATGTCTGTGGTGTGGTCACGAAATAACATAAGATGAACTTTATCTGCATTCTTCATGCTAATTTCGTACATTTTTAGGAATAGGCGAGCCTATAACTCGGAAAATGTTTGAAATAAGATGAAAGATATTACTGAAGAATATTTGTCATAGTTATAGAAAACTTCACACCGAAACTCATCCCATTCGGAGTTACCATATCAAAGCCACAAAAGCAAAACTGATTTTTTTTGGAAATTTAAACAGCCTGTATCTTTTCGCTGGAGCTGAATTTGGAAAAATAATAAATGAAAAAAGTGTTTCGTTTTATGAGAGGAATCTATGGTTGAAATTAAAGACTCACCCTGTATACACACACATCGGCACAATTAGGCGAAGGGGCAAAATCTCGAGGAAGTTTGTAGTTCTTTTTCTCTTGAATCCTTCGGCCGATTTTATGATTTTTTTTTCATACTGCAGTTTAATTCTTCGGGGACATCAAATTCATACGCAGTAACACTAATTGGCAGGTTATCAAATTTTCAGTTCTGCTCAATATCCTGTGGGTCTTGCCATGCTCAGAATAACATTATTGACGAATCTATTGGAGTAGATCATCCCAAATTGCGATTAGGGCAGCTGTCAATTGCGCCAATTATTCCACTGCAGGAACTCTGCGCCGTAGCTTCCTTCGCAACATGTCCCAAACATGTTCATCTGAATTATGGTCTGGGAAAAATGCTGGCCAATCCATTGCATTTATGTCAACGTCATTCAGAAAGTCGTTTACACAATGGGCCACGCGAAGGCGAGCATTGCATGAGCAAAAAGTCTCCATCGAGGAGCGAATGGTACGACATGCTCTTGCAGAATGTTTTCAATATATCCATTCACATTCAACGCAAACTCCACCGCTTACCATTGAAAAAATATTCCAAGATGGGTAAAACGAACGGTTCCATATAAAGTTCTGTAATTCCTCCTAAACTTAAGATATCGCAACGAATGAAATGCGGAAATGTTCAAAAAAGATGAGGCAACATTTGGTTGTTCATAAACATTCTCGACTGTCAACGATTCACTCCACTGGTGTTCTGAATAAAACCTTACTCTTCATTACTGTTGTTCTTCTCTGTATATAACAAAAAACGGAGCAACTGGGGACGGCGTCCAAGCAGTTATGTTACCGAGAAAACAAAGCTACAACAGAATAGAAAATGTCTTAAATCGATTGATGGGTTCGAAAAAATGAACTACAAATTTCAACCGGTGTACACAAAGTGCTGTATTTTCACTCAAAACTACGATATCGCAATGAATGAAAAATAGAAATGTTCACAAAATATGACGCAACATCTGAGTATTCAATTACATTCTCTCTTGTCAACGATTCACTCTACAGGGTGTTTCAAATAAGAGCTTACTTTTCACACTTTTTGTTCACCCCCGATTATAACAGAAAACCAAAGTAACTGAGGTAAACTTCCTAAAATCGGCTGAAGGGTTCAAGAGAGAAAGAACAACAAACTTTGTTGAGTTGTGCCGGTGTGCATATATTATATTTCGAAAATAAGTAAAGCTAATAGTGTTCTAATTTCGTCAACTGCGAAGAGATTGGTTGAACAATTACAGGAGACAGAATCCGTTTAGAGACGCCAAACACACTAGTCGTCCGAAAACAAGTCATTCAAATGACAGTATCAAAGCAGTGCGACAAGGTGTCAGCTATACAACTTTCAGAATCTTAGCCAAAAACGGTAATCATTTCGTTAGAGTCACTGCTGAAGACGCAGTCGAGTTTCAATAATTATGTCCACACTATCCACAAACGCTCCACTACTACCGAAATACAAACCTAACGCCAAATGCGCAAGGAAAATTTGTCCAATTGTAAACACGATAACTTCCATTTTCGAATTTCACTCCGGCTCTAACAAACTTTGAAATACTTATGGGAAAATTGAACCACTTGCCGATATCTAGGTTCATTAACAGACAAAATTAATAATATATTTTATTCTAAACCTTGTAAAACATCCACTGAATATTATATTTCAGGTAGATATAGAATATTCCAATCGATGAATTCAACAAATAAAAATTATCACGATGGTAGATAACGAACAGTTCCAAAATACGATCAGACACATTGGATTTCTCTTCTATAACACAATGCCAACCAATAATGAATTAAAATAATTTGTCATCATTGTTTTTAATATGAATTCGATTGTAATTATTGGATTCAAACCCTTTGTATGTATCCAATTATTGTTAACTGAACAAAACTATGGAATTATTCGTATATTGAATTAAAATCGCTTCGATTAACACTAATTCGAATTCACAATATCAGTCGTCGTTGATTGAAAATGAAAATTAATTCGGTGGTTTTTAATTATTATATTTTGTGAAATCGACAGGATGAAAAGTGTATTTGAAATATGTTTGTGCAGAAATATTTTATGAAGAATAATAATCGCCAAATAATTGGAGTCTATAACAGTAAAGCAATTTTTCATTTGTTCGGATTGATTTGAAACAAGCTGCAAATGAAAGCATCGGTTATTTTCAATCAAACAAAGCTGATGGTTTTTTCAAACATATATATCCGACATATTTATCATAGTTAAATTTCTGTTAAAAATTGGATTCAACATTGTTCTACATACAGGGTTTTTCAACAAGAACTTTGTTTTTCAATGTGGTAACACCGGCACCACATGACAGTTTTGACATTTAGTTTTTTGACGTATCCGCAGTATATGCTTTGGCCATTGTTACAATGAATTCAATTTCGCTCGAAAATCGCATTAAAATAATTCAAATCCACCATGAAAATGGTCGTTCTGTTAAAGTTACATTTCGTAAAATTCGTGATATTTTCGGACAACATAAACGTCCTTCTGAGACCGCTGAATTTTGGCCTATTATTGATGACATGGATGTCACTGAAATGTGGTTTCAACAAGACGGTGCCACATGTCACACAGCCAATGAAACGATCAATTTATTGCAAACCAAATTTCCCGATCGCATAATTTCGCGAAATTCAGCTGTTAAGTGGCCGGCCAGATCGTGTGATTTAACACCACTGGATTATTTTTTGTGGGGCTATGTTAAAGACAGAGTTTATACGGAGCCAATCGAATCGATTGCAGCCTTAAAACTCAAAATCCGTGATGTCATTAACGAAATAGACCCTTCATCTTGCCAAAAAGTGATTAAAAATTTTGATGAAAGAATCAACGTCTGTCAGCGTGGTCGTGGTGGACATTTGTCAGATATCATTTTTCATTCATAATTGCCGAACTTTTCTCTTTGTAATACAATAAAAATTTTATTCATTTTCCACTAAATTCTTTGTTTTATTTTGTTTTCAAAAACAAAGTTCTTGTTGAAAAACCCTTTACAAACGCGAACTGATAACATTTTTCCAGGAGTTTCGATTATCGATAACGTCATCAGTAAGGACAATGAACCGATATTGAAGAAAAGCTATTGTTCTTCAATGTAAAAAAAAGTTAACCAAAATATATGCATTTGTATGCAAGCGATGAAAATAATTACAAAGATAGAAGGGATATTTTGAAGACAAGGAAATTGACGTTGTCAAAAGTGAAGAAAAGCTCTTGCTCTCCAATGACGAATCAAAAAAGGTGAACTGCACATAAGCAATAATTAGTTTAAAATTATCATTATTCAATTTAATATTATTTTGAACGTTTAATATTTTCTTCGATGAGACGTTCAACACGACCAAGAAAATTGAAAATGAGACGGGTAATATTGGACATAAAATAAATGAATACAGAAAGTAGTTGTAAGGAATAAAAATAATTACTTAGATAGAGAAAATACATTTGATGATGAGGAAATCGACGTTGTCAAAAGAGAAAACGAAGATTCTTTCAATAATAAAAATAGAAAGAGCGAATTAATTTTCAATCAAGTCATTTGCTTTGTCGTGCTCGCCAAATAAATTGTTTCCAGCTTTGAAACAACATTCAGAGCTGATAGGTACTCATTTCACCTAACTATCTCTGGGTCAAATAACTATTTTCTTTGAATACAGTAAATTTTTTTCCGTATTTGCCCAAGCGTATTCAATAATGAATGAAAGTAAGCCAATACATTTTTAAGGCACAAAGCAAAGTTTATAAAATACCGAAAGCACAACCGAATGTAAAAAATGTGAGATATATTAATTAAGAATCAAACAGAAAATTAACTGTACAATAACTGGGAAGTTTAACTATTACGTTGAATTTTTTTCATTGAGATTCAAATATAGAATTCGAATTCAGAAATATATTAACCTTGAAAATATATTTGTTGATCGACTGAACAAAGAATTTTTACGGATCAAAGGATATTTTGCATCATTTTTATTTATATTCAGGTTTTCCGAAACAATATCTGAATCTCATAAAAAGGTGATCAAGTTCACAGTGTGAAAACTGAATATTTCCTCAAATCGCACGAAAATTCAAATTATGGTTAATTCATCATATCCTTCGGGCTAACATTTATAAAGATGCTAATTTTTCGGTCGATCTGCTATAATTTTCGGGTGGTTCTCGACCGCGAGGTAATAAATCATTAAATATTGAAAATATGGTAATTATGTCTGCTTATCATGGAAAAATGAATGATGCTTTAATAATAGGAAACAGCTGTTCAAAGTTCGCGTTGGAATGTTGAACTCTTGTGCAAAAATTAGCATTTTTTTATCAAATTCGTTGAAAAATTATACCAAGCCATATCAGGTTTGAAGGTAGGATAAACTCATAACAACTGAAATAATTCACAAAGTCAATGCAAGGAAATTGAGCATGACAATTGGGATAAATAATCCTCTACATAAGGTCCTAACTGTCTGAATTGAAATCGGATAAGAGGTCCGTGCAAAATTGCATCGAAAACTGATGAATAAGTTCAGTGAAAACTTCTTCGGACGAAATTCAGTAATTTTTTTTTTAAGAATAGAATTTTCGATCGGATTCATCATCAGTGATGAGTCCAATGAAGTCGTTCGAGTTTTACACTTTTAGGCTAAAAATTATTGAAATATTTTTGGAATTCAAGAAAAGTTTTTGTTCACTAACGGGTCTAATACACAAGACTACGACTACTAATTTTTCAATAGTTATGAAACTGATAATTTCCATGAATTCTGATGAATATTTTCCCAGAAAAAGTTTTGTGAATTTTGTTTTTTTGTATTTTTCAAGGACATGATCCACACATAATTTATTGTTGAATTATTGAGGTAAGAACTAATTTGACCACGGATTTTTCATCATTGAGTCCAATCTGACAGATTGGGATGATTTATGGCTTCAAATACGATAACTGCAGGTGTATGGACAAAACATCGCTTCTGTTCCGTAAAACAAGCACGCGATATACAGGGTGGTCCAAGTAGTGACGTCAATAAATTTTTTTTAGATTCCTCACACCTGGGGTTATCTAAAAATACCCTATGTATGTTATGCGATTTTTTCTAGTTTTCGAGTTATAGTTTTTTTGTGTTTTTCCGATCTATTATTCCAGCGAGGTTTCAAATATTCATATCTCTTTATGTAATAGGAATTTTGCAGATTTTTTTGCTGTAACATGATCTCTCAAATATTGTTTTGATAACAAAATAAATCAGCATCTTGAATACTCTCAAAATGACTCAAAAAAGGCTTGAAAGTTAGAACTTTAGCTTTCAGTAGGATTCACTCAAACATTAAACATCAATTGAAAAATACAAAGAGGAGTTTCCATAGCTTTTGGCTGAGTTAAAAAACTTTGCACGGTCCTAAGCTACCAAAATCATAAGAAGAAAATAGTACTTTATGGTTCTTTTTTTGCTGTAATCGGTCTTTGAAGGCGGATAGGCTAAATATCATTGAAACACCATTAAAGTTATTTTTTACTTGTATTCATTCATCTGATAAATTATACATAAAAATGTGCTTCTAAACTAATTTCAATTGAAATTCCTGTAAACTAACTGTAGCTTGTGTAATTTTTACAATAATTTTGGACTCACCACTGATGAAAATTTTGGCATATTTAAAAATTGGTAGTTGTGAAATTACTTGCTTTTGGATGAGAAATAAAAGCACAACTTACTGAAAAATTACCATTTACTACAATAAATCTTCAAAATCCCTTCCTCCATCTTGAATACTTAATCGTCAACGTTTCTTGTTTTATTTTTCTTTCCACTTCCAAAAGTTTTGTCTTAATTCTGCTATTCGTATTTAACACCAGCTCTTTGTAAAATCCCCAAATAAAAAAATCGATGGGGTTCAGGTTTGGCGGACGTGCAGGCCATTCGATCGGCCCTGCACGCCCAATCCATCTCAATGTAAAAATAACACGAGCCACAATTATTTCACAGGAGTTTGAATCGAAATTACTCTAAAGTCACATTTTCAAGCTTCATTTGCCATAAAAGTGATAAAAAGTAGAAAAATAACTTTACTCGTGTTCCAATGATTTTGAGTCTATCCGCCTTCGATGGCCGATTACAGCAAAAAATGGCCAATGAAGTTTTTTTTTTCTTATGATTTTGGTAGTTCAGGACCGTGCGAAGTTTCTAAACTCAGTCAGAAACTATGAAAACTCCTTTTTGTATTTTTAAATTGATCTTGAATGTTTGAGTGAATCCCTTTGAAAACTGAAGTTGTAACTTTCAAGCTCGTCTTGAAAAGCTTTGAGTAATTTCAGGAAGCTGGGTTATTTTTTTTTCATTAAAAAACATTCGGAAAGATCATGCTACAGAAAAAAATTCTGCAAAATACCCACTACATAAAAATATGTGAATTTTTGAAACTTCGCAGGCACAATAAATCGGAAAAACACAAAAAAAATATAACTCGAAAACTAAGAAAAATCGCGTAACATACGTGGTGGGGTACTTTTGGAAACCCCAGGTGTGAGGAATCTGAAAAAAAAATTATTGACGTCACTACTTGGACCCTGTATATCCTCAAACGGGAAAAACCGAGGGAAAAACTCACAACTACGTCTTTTCCACACAGACATTTTCATGCTCGTTTGAAGAAAGTAGAAACAAAGAGATTGCCGCGCACGGCTCAACAACTATCTAAACGAGATAATGAGCGGAGCCGACCTGTGTCAACTTCAATCAGGGCCTTAGTCAAGCGCGAATTGAACGTTCCAATCCGACATAGATTTTTTTCCGATCGCCTAAAAGGTAGAAAGTCCGATGAAGCAGAGGAATCAGTGATGTGCGGGCAACGTAATGCCTCAAGGGAGTAATTAGGAATGAGAATAATTGGAACAGGAAGTATAATTTGGAACGCATTTTCGGACCACCTCAATTTGGGTTTAGAAAATTAGTAGGTGGTTCATGAGGACGTTGGACAATGAGCTCTTTTATAGTCAATTAAACTGATTGATAAGAGGAGGGGAGAATTGATTTGATTTGTTCTTAGAATAAAGAAATGGCGGCAAATGGTAATTAATTGGGATTAGAACTTCATTTGGTTTTCATGAGGGCATGTCTGAATTGCTGATTAAGTGCACTTAAATGGCACCTTTTTAGTGAAAATTGACAATTCGCAATTTTTGAATCGGATATTCAAAATAATACAACTAGTTTCGAGAATTTTAATAGCGTGCTGATCTACAATTCGCAACGTACGTATATTGAATTGATAATTTGGAAATTGCTAACATTCTCGGTTTGATACAGCTTCATTTGACTCCTCAACTACTAATCTACAGCACGCTTAATGGTTTTTCCTCGGGTTTTTCAGCCTTTTACAACGACAATTCAATGTTTTATATACAGGATGTTTCATCATTAACTGGTCAAACATATATAGCCGTATAGATGACTTTGGGAAAGTCATTTTTGCCTTATGACATATACCCCGTTTTCGAATCATAAGCTGTTCAATGTCAACTTTGAGCTATATTCTGATAGCTGTGGTGAGTTTATGCTTGACCTTTGAAATAACGCTTTTTGGTCACATCTTAGTATTTTTTGGTGGTCAATTCAATTATTGTGAAGAATTCTGAAAAAAATATTTAAAAATGGCGGAAAATCTACAAAGTTGAAATTATTTGTTTTCGATTGCCGAATTGGATAGCATTATTTCAATGTACTCAATTATCTGAGATTTTCCGAAAAAAAAATTTTCCAAAATTCCAACTCAACTTTTTTTTTTACATGTCTACAGTGAAAAACAAATTCCCCCAAAATTGTTAAAATCTTTTGAGGCTGAACCGACCTTCTTTCTGAACACCTATGTGAAAACAGAATGAAAAAATATCCATTGGTTTTCCTTTTATCGCCTTCCGAAGATTCCGATCGGAGTAATTCAATAATTTTCATTCAGGAAACTGGTGGCCCCACGGATGCCAAATTTATGCTAATAGGCCTCCAGAATGACGTGGACAGAAATATGAATTTATCAAGAAAAAAAATATTTTCTAAAAGACTTCGATGGGAATCGAACTCTCTCCGCATTCGGAAAATAGCATCAAATTCGATTAACTACCGTTACTTGGTAACGGACATCATTATAATCAGAATATATCCAATTTATACTCGGACTATTGTCCGTAAGTGGAGCGAGTTCGATTCCCATCAAAGCTTTTTTGAAAAAGGTTTTTTTTTATTAATTCATATTTCTATCCAGGTCATTCTGGGGGTCCATTATCAAAATTTTGGACTCCGTAGGGCCACCAGTTTCTCAAATAAAAATTATTTAACTACTCCGATCGGAATATTTGAAAGCCTATAAAATGAAAACCAATGGATATTTTTTCATTCTGTTTTCACACCAGTGTTCAGAATGAAGGTTAGTTAAACCTCGAAAGATTTTAACAATTTTGGGTGAAATTTTTTTCACTGTAGACATGTAAAAAAAAAGTTGAGTTTGAGTTCTGGAAAATATTTTCCACTGAAAATCTTAGAAAACTGTGTACATTGAAATAATACTATCCAATTTGGCAATCGAAAAGAAAAAATTCCAACTTTGTAGGTTTTCCGCCAATTTTTTCCACAATTTTACACCACAACTGAAGAAACCACTAAAATATACAGAAATGTGAACAAAAACCGTTATTTCAAAGGTCACACATTAATCACCACAGTTATAAGATATTGCTCAAAGTTGACATTGAACTCCCTGTATCTCGCTCATGCTTCGAAAACGGGGTATATGTCATAAGGCAAAAATGACTTTCCCAAAGTCATCTATACGGTTATATATGTTTGACCAGTTTATGATGAAACACCCTGTATATTTTGACCATTCTTTCATTAATATTCGACTCCCGAACCAACTGCATATTGATGATAATGAGGACTTACGACCAACTTCACAGTAAATATGGCCACAAATTGTCTTTGAGTAAGTTCATTGAAATAGCAGTCATTAGGTCAACATGATAATGATTATGTGGTATTATTTTTCGCCATCTTTTCCTTAGTTTAAGTCATTGAAAACTGGACTACCTGTAGATCAAAATTTTCCGCCTCATAAGTAGAAAGAGTATGAATGTAATGATTTATTGCACGGGAGTTATCGTTTCTTCCAAATGTCTATAATTTTTCGAATATATTTCCCCGTCCCTGATATTTCAGGATTTACATGAGGAATGGAATTGAAACTTGAAAGTTAGTTGAAACATAATGACAGGATGTATTCTGAAAATTTTTGTAGAGATCGTACAGTTGGTAAATAAAAAAATATTTCTATTTTATTTTCGAATTTTTTTTCGGAATCAAATTCATCATAGTCGAAAAAGTTTTGCTCAGACCTTCAACTTCATATTTCACAGTAGTTTTCAGATAAATCGAGAAAAATTTGTGGTTTAATGTAGGTAGGTGTTTTTTCCGGAACAAATCATAAAATACTGATTAAATCTCGATAAAACTTGCTAACCAATTTCAAAATGATGACAAGATTGCTTGAAAACCGCTTCATTAGAAGAATTCGAAAATAAAACAAATAATTTATTCACAAATATTCGATATTCTATGTTTTTCTGATTCTATTATCCTCACGAATTTCTGTATGATCCTTCAAGCTGTATTTTTCCAATTAAAAACAGGATTTTCATTCGATCTTAACCGCATTTTTGGAAATATTGGAAAAATAAAATTTTGAATGAGTCATTGGGAATCATCGACAATCGTGATTCAGGTCCAAACTCACTCTACGAATATCGAGTTCCTAAGTTGTTTCTTCCAGAAGTTATTGTGTTACGATCGGCTTTGGAGCGACGGTAATAGAATATGTATTGATCTATCTTCTTGTTTGCACACGCAGTTCTGGATACTGAAGATTATATATTTCATTATGAGGAGTCGAATTAAATCAGTGAGATTTTGTTATATGATTCCTACTTGAATTTATTCCTTTTACGTTGCTTATTACATATTACATATTACATATTAGCTTAACCTCAAGTTTATATTATGAAGCAGATTATACTGATTTTGATGAAATCCTACAATGATACTGTTTCCAAAAACTAAATTATGCTACGGAATTTTCAACTACTTACAGTCAGTCAATAAAATAGAACAATGTATTCCATCTCTCGGAGTCAATAAATATTCCACAATTCACGGTATTTCTGGTACCGTCCCTGAGTGGAAATAGCAGTAAACAACTACATTCAAAGTAGCCTAAGGAGTAACCATTACTGGCCTACTTCGACATATGAAGTAGAGACAATTACTTCTATATGAGTGTTGCAACACAAGCACCTTCAATCGAATTTGACTTGTGTGATTAACTAATTATCAAGAAGCATGTTTGAGATGGTCAACAATTCCACTCTTTCACTTCTATAAAAGGAATAATATGAAATTGGAGCGTGGGAGGATAATGTCCCTTCATATATATAATTTTTTGGAAACTCGATGTGAAGTGACCTTGATGGTTACCTATGTGTAGACAATGATAACCTATTTTGGAGGAAATATCGAACAGATACAGGGTGATTCCGAAGGGGACCTTCAGATTTTAGGTTTACACTAGTCCAGGCAGTTTGAAAACAAAGTCTGGTTTATCGTTAGGGGTCCCTATACCCAATATACACTATAGTACTTCATCGTTACAATAAAAAGATTTGGGTGGAATTTTTGAAACCAGAGTTCATTATACAGGGTGATTCCAGAGGAGACCGTCAGATTTAAGGGTTAGTTTATACTGGTCGAGACAGTTTCGAAACAATGTTTGGTTTATGGTTGAAGGTCTCTCTTGAGACTAAACAGGGTGATTTATCTGATTCGACCGATTTTACTTTGATTGATAACTTTGGTGAGGCTCATTCAATTCTGATGAAATTTTTTTCGTAGCACAATATGAATGAGCAAATTGAAAAATTCTTAAATTTTTTTCAAAATTAGCGGTTGTTATTGTGATAATTTCAGATTGGTTGTGCAGGTTGAAAAAACACCCTATGCACAGCGTTTCCTAAACTTCCCTGTCCGTTTCAGAATCAACCATTATGAGTCATTATTAAGGTGTAAATAATTTTTTTGGCACAACTCCAGTTTTCCGAAAAAAAAATTTCAAAAAAAGGAATTTCGAAATTTCTCTACCACCGATTTTACTTTTTCTGTGACTTTGGTATGGCTCATTCAATTTTGATGAAATTTTCAGAGTAGTGCAATATAAATGAGTAAATTCAATATTTCCAACATTTTCCCAAAATGCAGGTATGTTATTGTGATAATTTGAAATTAATTGAATTAAGAATTTTTTAATTTAATCATTCGTATTGTTCTAAGACGAAAATTGAATCAAAATCGGATGAGCCGTACCAAAAATATCGATAAAAGTGAAATCGGTCGAATCAGACGAATCACCCTCTCAATAGAGATGACCCTCAACCATAAACCAAACATTGTTGCGAAACTGTCTCGACCAATGAAACTGAAATCTGACGGTCTCGTCCGGAATCACCCTGATTTCGAAAATTCCACCCAAATCTATTCAATGTAACGGTGAAGTAGTATAGTGTATATTGGATCCAATTGAAAGCCAATGCCTGGTTGAAAAATAGCTCAAAAGTTAATGGAAAATTTCGTGGGGATAATATAATTAGCAGGTTGCGAAATATTTAAGATAAACTTTTTTTTTTCCCAATCATATTTTGCAAGTAGTTAGCCAGTTTCATCATGCTAGGGTCAGTATTTTTTGAGTTATTATAGGAACAACAACGAAATTGAAATTTGACATCCACTCGAACTAATATTTGGTACACCGTCGTGAAATTCAAAGCCTTTGAAATCTGGAGTACAGCTTTTGAAAACAAAATTTCTTCCGACAAAGTTCGGAAAATTTTCGCAATTTTTTTTTCGAAATCAACCAATCATGTCTTCTCAATAAAATCTGCATCAAGTTGCGAGTCGATTTTCTACAACCAACAATCAAGTTTCTATCCAATACCGTATGTAATTATTGAGTAACAAACCTCGAATGTTCAAATCAGTATTACTCCAGAACCGTTCGACGAATACCACACATTATCGAAATTCATTTTTGTATTCTGATTCGCGTACTACCTTGAAACTTTTAAGTCGCTAGCTCGTTCTCTTCGCAAGTTTCCAGCAAAAAATTCAAGAATTTTAGATTTTAATTCAAAATGGTTACGCACTGTTTCCAGAAAAAGATAAAATCCTGAAATAGCACTAATGTGAAGTCAGCAGCTTTTGCGCGCATGTTCAAAGAAGATGACAGACAGAATCGATATTGACACTGGATTCGTCATCAGTGAGTCAAACCTTATCGTTTGAGACCATTTTCGGCTAAAAATTCGGAAATACAGACATTTGGACAAAACGATAGCACGCTGTTCCCCGCGTAAAAACACCAAATTTGGGGGCTGATTCTTGAATCTCGATCAAGAATGGGGGTTTTTCCTGAACTTGGGTTATTACTGCAAATGCAAATTTGAACATAATAATTATGTTCGATTCATCATTTTCCCAAATTACCTTCAGAAAGAATTCAAAATCAGATTTCAAAATTGGAATTTTAAAATTTTTGGGGATTTGCCAGGCATTCACGGAGTGGCAACGGTGATTAGTAGGATAGTTTGTTTTATTATAGAGTAATGAAATATTTATTCCAATTCTGTGGTACACACGTGTTATTTGTCAATACAATGTTTTTGTCAGTAATATGACAGTATGAGCTCTTCTTTTTCTATTCCTTGGTCGTTGTCTTCTAAACTAACCAAATCGAAGTATAGCTATCTCTGTTTTCCTAAGCAAAGTAACACATTTTTTTTCCGAGAAAGCTGAATTCGACGTTGCCATAACGTGCACTCAAGAGAAATCCCTTTGAATTTCAAATCCCCATTTTTATTTTTCAGTTTTAGGTAACCAAACATTTTTTTAAAAACATAATGTTGAAATTATGTGTTTGAAATGTGTTGTTCTAAAGGTTTTTCATGAAAATTACTGCGTTTTCGTTTGAAGTAAGAACCCCCATTGAAGGGTAAGACAATTGCCATATGTCCGCGTCGATTTTCTAAGTTAAATATCAACAAGTAGACATGACCTGCGCGTGGAACCGAATGTCACTCAACAATCGAATATTATATCTCCTATACTCCGTACCACTCGTAGCCAAATCGAGGGAAACGGTGATAAGGTTATGTTTATATTCCGATTTGAAATTTCTCGATATCTTTCATTCAGTTTATTTCTTAAATATATGCTTGAAAACGTAGTCGAAATGGCGAAAAGAACTCTCACAAATTTTGCAGATGCTCGAGAAAACTTAAAAAATCAACATAAACATATGACAATTGTCAAACTCTTCAATTCTTGGTCGAGATTCAAGAATCGGCCCCCTCTGAGCTTCGGTTTGCTGGAGCTGAATTGATAGTTTCCCCTAGTGCTAGTTCGCAATTATGAACTGTCGCATACGCGTTACGTATACATAATGTAAATTGAACTGTTTACGATCCCTATATTGAGTTGATGCAATCTCGCGTTGGAAATTAATTCGCAGTTTGCCAAAGTATCAATTGACGCGGTTTTGTACATCGAATAACGATCACGCTTGTACACAGAGTATAGATAAATTGTTCCATTGAGATGCAGTTACGAGGAAATGTGGATATGTAAGCCTGTAATTGGACGATGATGAAATTACTGCCATAGTGATTAATTTCGATCGACGGAACGTTTTGATGAAATTAAATACCAGAGAAAAAGCTGTGATTGTCGCTCAAGATGAAAAATTGGCATAGAGATAGATAGATAGATAAATATCCCCAATACACCATTTGCCAAATATAGTTTGAGCCGACTGGAGATAATGTAAATCGATAACTCTGATATGGAGCAAATACACGGAGCCAGTCGACAGTTCAGCTAGCTTGATTCAGTAGACTGTAGCGAATAAATAGTAAGCTGACCAGAACCGCTTCCACGTTCACCCGAAGCCTACTGGAGCTAGTGGAACAGGAACCAATGGATGTCAATTGCAATTCATCAACAGCAGCCAAAAGTTGACATCCTCGTTTCATATGGCCCACTAAGTGGATTACTGAACGTTCAGTATTGTTTACACTATTTCGGTTGTCCAAGGCAGCTCAGATTTTCGTAGTTGAGGTAACTGGCCTGGCCTAAGAGGTACTGTTCAAGCCAGTCCACTAGACTGAAATGCCAATGTAGGCCAGTTGCGTGCACAAGAGTAAAGCGCTTCAATCAGCTGGATCAAGTCAGCTGCTCTGTCAACTGGCTTCAAGTATTGATGGAGCCAGCACTCCAGTCGGCTGGATTCTGTTGATTTGTTCGTCAAGCCAGACTCTACCATTTTTTTCCACTGGACTGCCATCTAGCTCCGTGTACCCGCATCATTATACAAAGCCAGTTTACAGTGCATCTGGCTTGATCCAACTGTTTGGACTGCATTACAACACTCGTGTAAGCTCAACTAGCCTATTGTGAATTTCCAGTCCAGTCGAATTATATCTGGCTTGAGAAGTAGGTTTCAGGCCTGTCCAGGTCCCCTACCAGTGAAAACTGAGCTGGCGTTGCCCACTGGGATCGTGTGAACAAAACCGAACGTTTCAGTAATCCGTCTGGTTCGGTTGTCTGCATGAAATGACATTTGCTCTTGTTTGATGTTGACTAATCGCGATTAAAATTATTGTGTCTGCTCAACTGGCCCAAATTTTCTCTAATAAACTAGACATAGCTAACTGGACTGTCGACTGTCTTTGAGTCACTCTACTGGAAAACTGAAATTCCACATCTAACCAATCCATCTTTTGGACTAGAGCCAACGTTTTCGTACTTCGGTGATAAAAGTGACAAAATGTTCGATAATTTATCAAAACTTAACGTCATAATAGCTCTGAAACCAAAAAATAAATTATCGTCTATGTTATTCAACGCCAAAGATTCAACCTCGAAAAGACATCACGAGTTTATGAGTTAAAATGTTCAACTCGAAACAAAAAATGAAATAAAAGCAAATCCACCGTCGCAACCCATTGCATTGAAATGGGTCACTAAATTTCATCGATAGATTATCTGAAAATTACCAATTGAATGTTCCAGAAGAAATTAAACTCAACGATATGTCCATTGAAATTTATGAATTAGTGCAGAGAAATATTCTCGGAATAATGAACGACCAAACGGATTTGTGTAATTCCGAAATTTTCGATGCTTTCAAATGATACCTTTACCCTGATAATTCCCAAAAATGAAAATTTTTTCCCACATCTGTTGCAGCCAAAATTCCTCAACTGTCACTTTTTATTATCACGTCTTTTTTCACCTATAAAATGGACGAAAGTTCGAAACAAGTCAGAAAAACCTAAAAAAGTACTGCCGTGAAGGCAACAGCTTTTGGGCGCATGTTCAATGGAGATGACCGCTTTGGCAATCAATTTGAACACGCACGGAAAAGCTGCTGCCTGCCTTCAAGACAGTGCTTTTCTAGTTTTTTTCGATAAAGTACTGGATATTTATTCGATGTGATTTGTATTTTTGGAAATATTGGAAAAATAAAATTTTGAATGGGTATATCTAAGGAATCATTCGGCAGATTTTACCCATTCACTAATTCGACCTTCGTAATTAAGCCCCAAAGCTACTCTACAAATATCGAGTTTCTAGGTTGTTTCTTTCGGAAGTTATTGTGTTTACGGTCGGCCGTTATTCAAAATTTCATTTTCCCAATATTTCCAAAAATACAGATTAGATCGAATTGAAATCCAGTACTTCATCGAAAAATGACAGTTTGAAATTTGGTTGTCCTTCCTCAAACTAGCTGCGAAGTTTCATCATTATTGAGTCAGAATTTCTTGAGACATACCGAAAAAAAGAACGATATCGAGAAGAAAACCACGAAATTTAACATATTTTTCCCAATATCTCCAAAACTAATAGAAGTATCCAATTGAGATTTAGTACACTGCTGTGAAATATGAAGCCCAAGGTATGAGCATAATTGTTTTGGAAATAATCGATAGTTTCTGGAAGAAAAATTTGTTTGAAAAAAATTTTGAAATTTTTTTTTTTCAATTCAGCGATCATACGATTTCAACAATATTTCGCTCAAAGTTGCGCTTCGTTATGCTCCAACTAACTGCCAAGTTTCAATTCAACCGCCTCAGTAGTTCCTGAAATAAGAGGTAAACAAGCTTAAAATTTCAAATGGCTATAACTCCGGAATCATTCGGCCGATTTGGCCCACTAACGAACTAAAGCGCGGCATTCCATTACGCGAACTACCCTACGAGTTTCAAATCGCTAGTTTGCTCCGTTCAACAGTTATCGTGTCGTTGGACGGCCGGCCGGCCGAACAGAATCTCGATTTTGACACTGGATTCGTCATCAGTGAGTCCAATCTAGCCGTTTGAGACCATTTTCGGCTCAAAATTCGAAAATTACAGACATTTGGACAAAACGATAGGACGTTTTTCCCCTAGAACATGCGCGCAAAAATGTAAACCTTACATATCTCATGATAGTTGGTAGTGAAACAAAGTAATAAAAAATTCGTTTTAATTATGATCAGCTAGCAAATAGTAACGGTTGAAACAGTTCAATATTTGAACCATTTTTTCCAAAATATGATGCCCTTCCATACTGACAGACTGCATAACCCAAACCGACCGAACCTGCATGGAAGTTACCACATCTTAGACAACCATAAATACAAGCGAGAACATTGTAAAGTAGCCTATCATCGTAAAGACAGTATAACGGAATGATCGTCAAGGCATGAACACATCATTTCGATAAAAGTTATAGAGGCGCTTTCGCCCAACAAACTGTAACTACATGCCGTGAGACCTGAAACAGTTATTTCACATTTTGATCGTGAAGTTTGCCGTGAGATATTCGCGGCCAACACGACAAGAATAGTCACGATCAGACGAGACACGATTGATGGTGTGATAAAGTTATGGCATTACAGTTGGGTATCTGACAGAGGTGAACTGAATAATCCTATCTATTTATAAACGAACATTTGTTAATTTATGTGGATGATTCATTTAGATCGAACTTGTGTAGAGTTATAGAGAGAAATGAAGGATATGAGTTCTCACTATTTTGTTATGTTTATTCGTTGTGACTTATAACCAGCATGATGGAAATATGTTATATTTCCACCATGTAAACTAGGATTATGCGGATATGTACTTCTGGGGATTTAAATACCACTAATACTCATAGGTGATTTTGTCGCAAGCGCTTCGAATAGATTAAAAAATGCAGATTTTATTACAAATTGGAAATTGTCACAATTTTCCTTTTCAAGAATACAAATCTCGCTGGAACTCACGCTATAAAGACCATTTTTTCCCGAATAGCCAATTGTTAAAGGAAATTTATGTATTTCTTCATCAGCGTGTAGATTAAGTTCAAGCAAAGTAAAGACATCATATATATGAACAGAAATGACAGATATACAAAATAAAATGAGTACAGTACTGTCATGAAACACAAGACCAAACAACAAAATAAAAAATGCAGTAGTATAAACTGGCAATTTAACTAAACTGCTCCACATGAGTTAGGGATATTGACTTAAATTCCAAAAAAATATAGTTAAAATAAAATTTTTGTGATGAAAATTCATATTAATATGATTTCAAGTTGCAAATTAATTTTAGCCTGTAGGTCTGCAGCGTATACAGGGTGGTTAAGAAAAATCGAGTAAAATAACGAAATTTTATTTCCAGAGAATTCAAGCATTTTGAGACTATCAATACGATGTATGGCCTCCACGGGCATCAATAACAGCTTGACATCTTTTTTGCATACTACACACGAGGTTGTTGAACATTTCTTGAGGAATTTGGTTTCATAAACGGGGCAGAAGCTCTCTCAGATCATTTAAGGATTCTGGGGTGGGTTGATGATTATCTAATCTCCTTTGGAGCATATCCCATGCATGTTCTATGCAATTCAAATCTGGTGAGTGCGGAGGTATTGGTAAATGTGGAATACCAAGCTCCTCGCGCGCATTCTCAACTATGGCTGCACGGTACGGTCTAGCGTTATTGTCTAGAAATTGAAAACTTTCACCAATAGCAGCGTGAAACATTGACACAACATTGTCAATGACATGCTCCCTATAGTGTAAGGCGGTCATATTCCCAGGACAAATGTGTAGATCTGTGCGCCCGTTGAAACACATCCCGGCCCATACCATAACACTAACCCCTCGGAATGGATGGACTTCTTGGACATAGCGACGATTACGGGGTATGCGTGGGATTTTCCATACCCTTATTCATCGAGAATCAATAAATCGTCCATATCTGGAATCATCAGTGAAAAGGACACTACGCCATTGATCGTTCCAATTGATATATTGCCTTGACCATTCCAGTCTTTGACGCTTATGGTCACGTGTTAATGGAACTCCTCTTAATGGACATCTACAACCTAGATTCACCTCTCTCAAACGTCGTCTGATGGTTTCGATGGAAACTTGGACCCCATCTGCATTTTGAAGAGTATTCCGTAGCATTCTACACGTAGACGTAGGGTTTCTTCTCGCCGAAACGGTGATGAAACGATCCTGAGCAGGTGTTGTTTTTCGTCGCCCACCAAGCCTTGGTCTTTCCAACACGGAACCTGTCTCCCTGAACCTATTCCAAAGTCGAGATATCACACTTTGGCTGACTTGGAGCCTTTCCGCTACAACAACCTGAGTAAGGCCACCCTGTAGCATTCCGATAGCCCTATTAGCCTCAGCGTTTGTTAATTTAAGTCTTGACATTTTCAGAAAACTCGTTTCAAATCGAAGCCGTTGATAAACTGACTTCATTTCAAAATAAGAACAATCATGAAGCATATGCAAAGAACCAAACTTCAGAAAAAAGGCGACCAGATTGACGAAATGTCTCATACTGATTTTTATTGGATCGATTCAAGTTGTTATTGAGTTTTAAATGATTTTACAGCGATTTTCTCGAAGATTACATACTTTTAAAAACGATTGAATACGATATCCCTAACTCTTGTGGAGCCGTTTATTTTAACGATATTATACAACACACTAGGATATAAAATACAGGTAAACAATACATTAGTTGGTAGACAGATGTAGAAACGTCATACATATGCGTCGCGTTTAAACCGCATAAAAGTAAGAAACACAGAGAACACAAGTTTTCCTTTCTGGCTGCCGTCCCTAAAGAATCGACTTGAAAATATTATGAGAGAAAAAATTGTGTTCTTTGTGTTTCTTACTTTTAAGGTTGATTCTCACTATACGTTCCGTAACCTTCCAGTATCTCTTCCGTATGATTTAAGTCAAAATTTGACAGGCAAAAATGTTATGTTATGTTGACGGAACGTAAATAGGACATATTAGTGTGCATACATCAATTCATTCATACCTCATAATAATTCACGGGAAGGATACTGGAAGGTTACGAAACGTATAGTGAGAATGAACCTTTATGTGGTTCAAACGAGACGCATATACAGTGCGCGTCAAAATTATGGAACAAATTCATTTTCTCAGAAGAAAAATATTTGGCAACAAAATCCTGAGTCAGGTCAATTTTTGTTTCACTTTTACCAAATTTTCATGCATTTTTGAAGGATTTTTGTTGCACCCTGTGCCATCCCCATCAACCCGCTGAATTTTTTGAATAGGGAAAGGGTCACGTGGTACATTTTTGGCAAGGTCTTTGTATCTTCTTGACAGGCGTGCAGAAATTTTCAAGAAAAAATTGTTTTTTCAAAAATTAGTTACTTCGAAGAGGTTTTCCGTATGTGCACTCTGTAATGGCTCATTTACTTCGAGACGATGGTACCTCATGAAATCTGTCACCGAATGAAAGTCGACCATTACAGTTTGCACAACTTGCAACCCCTTTAATGGAGAAAAAAAATTTTTTTCACGTGAGGGGGTTGAAAGTTGTGCATGAATGAAACTGTAATGGTCGACTTTCATTCAGTGACAAATTTCATCAGGTACCATCGTCTCAAATTAAATGAGCCATAACAAAGTGCACATACTGAAAACATCTTTGAACTAACTTAGTTTTAAAAAAAATTTTTTTTCTTGAAAATTTCTGCACTCCTGTAAAGGAGATACAAAAGCCTTGCCAAAAAGTACCACATGACCTACTTTCCCTATTCAAAAAATTCAGAGGGTTGATGGGGATGGCACAGAGTGCAACGAAAATCCTTCAAAAATGCATATAAATTTGGTAAAAGTGGAACAAACATTGACCTGTTTCAGGATTTTATTGCCAAATATATTTCTTCTGAGAAAATGAATTCGTTCCATAATTTTGACGTGCACTATATATATATGACGTTTCTACATCTGTCTACAACCTAATGTATTGTTTACCTGAATTTATAAACTAGTCTGTGGTAAAATATCGTAAAAATAGTTGAATTGCCTGTATATTTTTGCAGCATTTTGTATTTTGTAGCTTGGTCTTGTGTTTCATGACGGTACGAATTTCATGTTGTACATCTGTCGTTTCTGTGTCGTTATATGTATGAGTGTCATTTCAGAACGGCCTGATGATGGCATATTTTGCCGAAATCGATCGCTGAATAAATAAGATAAAAAACCAGTTTATCTTTATTTTGCTTAGACCAATTGCTATATTTTGGTGCTGTGAATATTCCTTCAAATCTCAATCCAATCGCTGAAAATCTTGGTGTTGTTAATATTTTGAATCTGTAGACGAAATTTCTTCAGTCATTTCTGCATCTTGTTACACTCTTGGTTTTCGAATATGGATAAATAGTATAAACAATTACAAATGATTCTCACAAAAAACCTATGTGCATGTTTAATGTTAATTTTTTTCTCAATAGTTATGTCAGGTTGATGCTGGTCGTTTTAGTGACATTCAGGACTTAGTACTAATAAATTGAAAAAGACATAGTAAACCTGAAAATTTTAGGTAATCTCTAATCTTCGAACATTGTTGTTGAATACCAACTTCAAGGTTTCTGCCAAATTTCGTTGAAATATGATAGTTCTGGAGAAAAATTTCAGGATAAAATTTTTCTGTGAATTTTCTGAACACTGGATCAAGCGTTGGTATTTTCAAACTACATACAAAGTCTCAATCAGATCAAATAAGTACTTCATGAGATACCAAGGAGTTACCGCGAGAGTTATCCTCAAAATTTGACATGGCCCTAAGTCCGAAACTGTTCGACCGATTTAACCCATTAACGAACTTAACCGAGATATTTGGACTCCAAATTTAATCTTGCAATTTGAAGTCGCTTGGCCCTTTAATTCGAAAGTTAGAGCACATACAGACGGACATAACTGAATTTGACTGCGGATTCTTTTCAGGGTGTTAACCCAATCGTTTAAGACCATTGTCAGCCTAGAATTCGAACATTGTAAGGAAACGTAAACGATAAGCTGCCGAATTAACGTGAGTATTTTTCCAGAATTTTTCATACCATATTGGCGCCTTATACAAACATGACCCATGGACCGCCACTGGTTTTAACGTTACGTTATGTCACCACTTTCAGTCCAAGCTGAGTTATCTATCACGACCTATTCAGTATTTAAGTTAACTTTGTTAGGTTATGCGCTGAACGATTAACAGTAATAGAAACACAGTCATGCAGCCTATTGTTTGCTAATCTTATCTTTTGAGAACAATACACAGGAAACAATTAACATCAGGACTATTACTTAGCGAGGAACTAAAAGTAGGTGAACAGCACATATATTATATTGCAGCGTATTGGGTATGTTCAAATTGAATGTTATACATTTCAGTTGAAGCTTTATCGCCTCAGTGGTGGCGAGGTGATTTCTTGAAATATCCGAAATGCCCTTGGACTAACATTGGAAAGGTAGGCCTACTCTAGTGAAGAAATTATTATTTTGGAAAAATGCTCGGTCTCGTGAATTTTGATCTAATCATTTCCTTACGAAAAATCCATCACCACATCACTCCATTCATTCCGATGTTAAGAATTCTACTCAGACTTCAACTCACATATCTGGAGTAAATTGGCTACATTCGTCGGCAATTATCTAGCATAATTATTCCAGAGATACTGAGTTGATTGGATTTCAAGAGGCCCCACATAAATAATTCTACAAGGGATAGATCTGGAGATCGAGCTGACTGTTCTGTAGGACCCGCCCGACCAATCAACTGGTCAGGGGGAGGAGGAATGAAATTTTTTACAAAAAAAGGCAGCAGATACGAATAAATTGTTAAATGTTTTCGAACGCCTGTAAAGAAGATACAAAAAACTTGCCAAAAAAGTACCACATGACCCACTTTCCCTATTCAAAAAATTCAGAGCGTTGATGGGGTGGCCCAGGGTGCAACATAAATCCTTCAAAAATGCATATAAATTTGGTAAAAGTGAAACAAAAATTGAACTGTTTCAGGATATTGTTGCCAAATATTTTTCTTCTGAGAAAATTAATTTGTTCCATAATTTTGACGCGCAATGTATTAGCTGCGTTGTTTTTCTACTTTTTCGATTCCATTCTGGATTCTAACGAAACAAAAGACTATCGAAGGAATTGCCATGAATCTAACACTACTGATGAACGCACCAATCTCTTTCTTTCCAACAGGCATCGAGAAATCCTCCCCGCTTGCTTTAGACAGAATCCCCTCTGCAGGAGAGCAAATACGCATTACGATCCCGTCCGACACAATCCAAAGGCACAATACCAATCCCGGAAACCGGTAGCGACATAATAATATCCCGGATCAAGGCATTAATCATAGGCGTCAGTATGAATCTGGCCGGTCACCTGGTACAGCCGACCAATAATTTGTCCTTCATATTGTCGGCCCGGGAATTTATTGGCACCTGCAGTCCGTCCGGGCCGGGCTTAGCCGGGACCCTATAAATTATCGAAACGGGACTCACCTGGATATAATGTCGTCCTGACTCACTGCTCGTGGCGTTGGCGGACGGTGGAGGCCTAAATTCGAGGAATGGACAGATTCGGAGTAGTGATGCGACGCCTTGGTTGCTGGAAATGAAGAGGAGTTTATTTATGGTATCATGATATACAGGGTGAGTCTTTGGCCTTGCAGAGTATTTTAAAAGAAGATTCCTGAAGCCAAAAGAAACACTTTTTTCCCCAACCATTTTTTTCGATTCGGCTTGGTTCGTAAGATACAGACTGTTGAAAATCCATAAAAAAATTTAGTTTTCGATTATATCTCGCGAACGATCCCATCGAATGAGATGATTTTTGAAATATAGTTTTTTATTGATACGATGAATGTTCCTGGATTACAAAATTTCATCCACATCCTCCAGTTTCTTTAATATGACCATAACATTTCATAAAAATACCAGAAATTCAAAGAATCCAACTTTTAAAAATAATTTGAATGCTATTCAACGAATTTTTTACCATTTTGGAAAGTATTCCTTATTTTTTTTCGTATGATGCGCCGTTTTCGAAAAATCTGAAATTCAAAAATGAAAAATATCTGTGAAATTCCGAGAATTGGGTACTCTGGCTTAATGCAACTCTGTTCAAAAAATTCACAGAATTCAATTTTTTCGCGTTGCCACGTCCAAAAGTTGAGAATGTAATAGGCTTCCATCGAAAAAATATATCTGTGTTATACAGTGGTGATTCGGTACTGAATCCATTCATGAAGATCCCTTTTCAATTTCGAGCTAATTTGTGTAGTATAATTGATTAACTTTTCACTTTTCCATGATAATGGGGATTCTTACTGGTTTGAATGCAATCTTTCTGCTGACCCAAATTTCTTTAAATTATGTACAGAACTTTGATAGTATTTATTTTGAGGTATTCCTCAAATGCGAAATGCGCTTTCATAACATAACAACCCATGGTGGAAGAAAACCACCATGACATAACCTTAAAACCAAGGAGCCACAGATTTATAATTCAGTTCAGAATCATAGACTATACAAGTGTATACATAGAATTAGCATATTGTGTGTTGTTTGATTCATTCTTTCTGTTCGTCAAGTTGGCAACGTTTGTACGTTCATAGATAAATTAGGTACATCTGTTTAATTAATTTGTGAAAATGAAAGTTTGAATGGGTTATGTCTGAATCTGATCATTCTTGGAGAAAATGAAATAAACAAAGAAAATTAATAATTACAAATTGAAGATGAATCTCAAAGCTAATATGAGTGATAGCATGATGAATTTCTCATTATCGAAAATGAAACCAAGAGAAGAATATTCAACTTTTATCGCCCACGAAATTTGGAATACCTAACTTGTTTATTGTACTATAAATACAACTTTTTTCACCAACTGGAATGTAAAAAGTAAGTTGACGCTTGTTCTCATAACAGAGTTGCTTATTTCGAAGATTTGAATGGTATATCTTAGGCTTGGAAAAACTTCAGTGTTCAGGTTTCCAGGGGCGGCTAGCCTATTATGAAAATTTATAATGCCTATATCCTTTTATCTAGGCCGAATCGGAAAAAATGAGGACAATAGAGGACAAATGTGTTTCTTTCAGCTTCAAGAATCTTCTGTTAAAATATTCTGCAAGGTCAAAGACTCACCCTGTATACTACATTCACTTTTATGAAGTATCCCGGTTTGCCATGACATCCTGACAGATTTCACCGTGAATATTTTGAAAATGTTAGGTTATAGTCATTTTCCTGTCAGATAACAACACAACGTTGTCCTCTCTACAAAGAGGTCGTAGTAATTACTTATTTTTCAAAATGTCAAACTATATTTGGAAAGTAATGAATTTGAGAAAATATTATGTGAATTGAAAAATTCCAAAGACGTAGCGAATGTTGAAGAAACTTTTTTCTCTGTTAATATTGGAAATATTTCAAGTATGTAAACATGGTTGGAAGATTCAGTAATGCTTTTTTCTTGTACGGAAATCAAGAATCGAGTGTTTTGGAATTTTACTGAAAAATGATGGATAGTGTAGTACGTAACTTCGAATTCCCTACTTTTCTAAATTCTCAAGATATATAAGCCTACAGAAGTCATTTAAATACCTTGTTGCACAACTTGTAATATTCCAGTATGAAAATGTAGTTGTACTTCGAAACCTATGTCACAGTTAACCTCAAAAGAACTATCTCCATTTACAAAGGTCTTGGGGATCTACGTGAATGATACATACACTGGATTGGGATCAACATATTTCAAAACTGGGATGCAGCTTAGCTTCAGTCTGTTATCTTTGGGTGTAATGACAAGATATCTGGATAAATTCTCCATGAAAACTACCTATCATGCAGTACTCGAGTCAAAAGCAAGATATGGAATTATGTTTTATGGACATACTTTGAAGTCAACTCAAATATTCAATTCCCAGAAAAAAGCAATTCCTAAAATATTAGAAAAAATAGCATTGAATGAGATATTGTATAATTCATGTTATTTTCGTGCAAAAAACTTCAATGTTCTGCCAACATAGGATATACCAAGTTCATTTTCAATGTACTACTTCCTATCGAAACAATTCCACGAAATTTATAACTTTTGAAATTATTCGTTAAGGAATTTGTTCAATTCAAACATGACTACCTACTTAAGGCTCAATACAATACTAGCAAAGCGAAATGTTAATTTATTAGTTTATTATGGCTGGAGCTGAATTGTTATTTGTTATTGAAAGAGAGTAGAAATTGGCAACCTCGCGTCGAATTATTTTGACATTGTCGATATTTCAGGAGCGCCAACCTGCCTTGGTTTTAGTTAAAAAAACATGATAGACCTAAATCATGGCCATGCAGTATACTTTATAAAAGTGAATGGAGTATAGGTGGCGTTATTTTAATGCTATGTGTGAAAGGAACAAGGATGTTATGTTTTCAACAAAAGTCCTAGACAGCCATTTTGATGATGTGCATAAAGTTAGCAGAGCCACTTGCACGGAAGTCAATGCAAAACCATCTCAGTAATTGTCAAATATTTGTCATGAAAGAAAAAAATTTGGCTCTGCTAACTTAATATTGAGTTAGCAGAGCTACCCCTTAAAAAAAAACTAAAAAGTGCAACAAATTTTTTTCTTACACGACAAACATGTTTTGGTTGTCCTTCAATCGTTCAGCTCATGTCGAGAAGAAAAAACGTTCATCTAATTAACTTTCTCGTATCACAAAGTTACGTCGATATATATATCCGTGAGAATGGAATATTTCAATTCAACCTTGAAACGAAAATTGTTCATTTCGGGAAATAGGAGATTTAACATACAACCCAATATCAGTCAATAATGATAGGAAAAATAAACCTGAAATATTAATATAACAATGAGGTGTTGCCGAATTTGACAAATATCCTAAGAAATCCAGAACATTATATTGAAACGTAAAAAAGCTATAAAAAATGATTTTTCCTGTTTTTTTCACGTTATATGGTCGACGACGAATACTTGACAATTATTTATAACCTTTTTGATCGAATTTGATGCATATTTTGGAATGGCTCTGGTAACTCAATATTGAGTAGGACAGGTAAGTGGAAATTGTAGTTCGAATTATATAGTAAAACTATAGGCTTCGGAGCTCATTTCTAGGGTCGCAAAATGGCGCAGGATCCGGGGCCTTGGAATAAGTTATGCTCAATTCATCTACTTTGAGCAAACTGATGACGCGCTATGGTCCACTCTTAACCGGTGCATGAACGAATAGCTGCAGTTTCTGCAGGAAGCATTTTCGACTCCTTGTTACATGAAATATGTCAGCTCCATATCCCCATTTAAAATAACGAATGTGTATCCTCCAACTGCAACTCGCGTCCTCAACAGTATCAATGAACCCGAGGGATGTTTTTCGTCCCAGTTGGCCCCGCAAGGGAATCTGTCGTCTGTAAAGACGATCGTCGTAGTAGTGGAGAAATCGCGTGAGAATCTCCCGATGCACTCTCACGGTTTCGGCGGGCGCGCGCTCACGACCCTGACAGGCGGACGTAATGAATGTGTGAACGTGCCAAACGACGTCTTGGCCGTCTTAGGACCCGACATCATTATGCAACGGGTGTACCGGGTGTTCGACCGGCTGATGGCCGGCGACGCTCGTTGCCCGCGCGATTTGTCCCCATGAGTGATTTGAGAGATAGAGGAGGTCGTCGACGTATTGGGACGGTCCGTAGTTTTTGCGGGTCTGGGTACTTTGGAGATAGAGTAGAATCTGTAGTAGTTAGGGACGAAATCGATGATTTTGCGAATGGAGCTGGAACCGTGTTCGAATTGACTGTTTCATTGGCGTGCGAGTGAAATGGGATCTAAACGGAGAGACAATATAATGAAATTAAACATTGTTCAAGATCCCAGAGCTGCCAGCAAATTTCATCAGAAAAACGCAAGGGCGTTTTCCATGAAGAAACAATTTTCAATTCATTTTGAAGTGTTCTGTTTCAGATATTTGCAGTGAAAACCCCAAAAAAACAAAAAATGGTGCGATAATCTTTTATTCATACTCGAAAACGCAATAAATAATATTGAAATTAAACAGTACCGCCGGCTGATGAATTATGGCCTCGTGGACATCGGAAACACAGCTACATTTAAGTTTCAAAAAACCTCGTTAATATCTCAAGGTCAGGCACCTGCTCACGGTCTGCATGCTTTAACGTTGCCTATGGCGGAAAAAATATTATAATGCATGAAATTTCGACGTTAATAGGAGGCTTCAGTGATTCTCTGAAATTTTTTTTTTGGGATGTATTTAATTCTTTTGTGAGAATGCGCAATTTTATTTATTTTTCTGTTTTTTACTTCATATAGGTTTTAATTTCCAAAATTTCTTGAATATAAGAAATAGTGGCATTCTTACTATTTTTTTCAACCAATTTGCGACCAAAACTTTTTTCCTGGGCCGCGATTCTTAGAAATTCGGGGGTAGAACTTAGTAGACCTACAAATAAAATGCATTCCTGCATAATAGGACACTATTACAGTGTTTTCTAGAGAACGATGCATTTCTTACGATATTTGATAAAACGAAACAGGTTATGTTTTCATTTATTTTCGGCTGTGTCGAAGTGTGTTGGTCAGATTCGATCGATTTATCCATTGAGTTTCAACATTTTCGAGCATCTTTCACAGCTAGACTACTTTTTGTCGCCCAAAGATGTATATAGGTGTGGCAAAGGGAATAAAATGGGACCAAATGGATGTGGAAGATGCAAAAATTGGAAAATAGAACCGAATATGCGTTGCTTCGAATTCAGAACAGAACCCTTTTGGTGCCTGGTCAATACTGTTTCTATAAATCAAGAGAAATCATTGATATTGAACAAACCCCATGTTCACTGGACCATTTGGAATACTTCAAAAGCGTGATTTTAACTTATTTCTTTTTCACATTTTTCCCTGGCATAACCTACTTTCAATTAACCCATATTCATTTCAGTATTTGTGAAATAGTCCTCTTTTAGATAATTACTTCTGGGAAACTATCTTCCCTTCTACAAATTATTCATTTTTAACTTCTGAAAAAAGGTCAAAACCATAATGACAATATATCACAGAGTGAGGAAATATAGCACTCTGTGCAATAATTATGAAGTTAGTTATGAAGTAAGCTTTCGAAAAATAGTTTTTTCTGATTGGTTGTAACATAAGTCCTAGACAATTTCCCTGAGGAATACCCTTCCTGTAGATGAGAATCAGTTTTCTAGGCTTCGATTGCATTGCTTCCAGCGGTTGGTTCAAGTGTGGATGATCTGGTCCACGTTAAGGAGTTATTCCGGGATAACGTCACTAACGCTGATTGGGCTCCTTCAAAACGGTTGGCTTATGAGCGTATGCTCAAGACTCGACTTATACACATAGAAAATTATCAAGTTGCGGTAAGTCGCATGTAGCACCATCTTTTAGGAACCACAGCTCAGATACATCGATGTTACCAAGCTCTTGGAATTCTAGGTACATTAGACACAGCCGTCTTCAATACCCTAGAAACGGCTGCGCACTTGGTAAGTTTCGTTCTTCACCAGACACCTTTACGGTGCCTCATTCTTCATTTCATAAGAGATGTTATATCTGTTACGCTAAAAATGGGTCTCGTTCGTGAAGATGATCTCTTGGCCAAAATTGGTACATTTTTTCGCATCAATCTGTTTAGTTGGTGACTCAAAGAGCTCGAACGTTTTCACGGTGCGATGAATTGCGCACACTGTGACTATGGCATCGATGACATCCGACCTCACTAAGGAGCTCACGTTATGTATTTTATTTTAATTTTGCGTAAAACGATGCACGGTGAAATGGCAAATCTCATTGGATATCCCATTCATGCAGAAGATTGAGTGGTGCTTCCAGATATATTGCGCTGATTTCCAAAAGTGTATGGAGAATTGAATTCCATCATAATACAATTCACAAACCCTTGATATTGTGGTCGAAAATTAAACCCGGACCCTATTCTTGAATGTGATGGAATGAACGTTCTCTATCGTTCCATCAAAAATGCACCGCGTTCCTTTGACAACAGCGTCAACACGCCAATTTTCTCCCATCCCCGATTCAAGAATAGAGACCCATGTGGATATGGACATCCATTCATTGAATATACGTGGTTTGTCCAGCATCCAACTACATCAAGGTGAAATCTTTTCGAAATGCTTCTAGAATTTTTTCTTGTATTTCTACCGTCAAAACCTTCGAAGTTGTGGTGATTTCAATATAATCAACTGCAATATAACGAAATTCAAAGTAAGGCTTAGTTCACGGATACTAAAGTGCTCCAGTTTGGTTATATAAACTGTTCTGACACAAGAACGAATATATGTCGATGAATTAACAATTTTTTCCCCTGATCTGGACAGTTTCACGGTTTCACAAAAAATCAGACCAACTAACCTCGAAAGGCAAAAGGGATTCTAGATACTCATTACCTGTTGGAGGACTTGCTTCGAGCAGCAAAATTATGCAGCGCCATTTTGAGAACATCTTAAGAACCCTAATCGACGAATGCAGAAAACTTTGAACCATGTGCTTCACCTTTATCCAATTGTCGCTTCAGGCCGCTGTATCTATGTTTCTGCAACGTCAAAGGAACCATCACGACGAGGAAACACTGAAGTATCTATAATCCTCTCCTCGTTTTCAGGGTGAGTCGGTCCGATGATCGGTAAATCCGTAAAACTACAGTTTCCGAACTTCTTGGACAACGCTTTTTCAGCTTACAATGACTTACTCAGATCAAGAGGAAATATTTCTTGATTTATCAACAGATTATCTTCCTTGTGTCGTCATTTCAAATTGGGTGAACAATATATAGAGCGGTAAGAATACTTACATAGCTGGGGTGAGTAGGATGCTTCTGACGAGGCTGGGGCGGGAAAGGCACTTTCGGGCTTAGCAACTATAAGGACTACGCGATCCTGTGTCGTCTTTAACGTGGCGACAGCTTCCTCATGGGTAACATTCTCCAGGTTAACCTCTCCTTTCTGAAAAAAAAAAAAAAAATTCGTCACAAAAATTTTGAGAGAAATTTGATTCGATCGATTCGTTCGTGAAACATAACCTAGCTACTGGGATTCCTCCCATAAAAGTCATCCTCGTCGTGAAGCTAAGTGCTCTCCGGAGGAAACACGTCATCATCGTCGAAGTCAGCGATAAACTTTTCACCGAGCGTTAACAAGCTCCCAATTATTGGGAAAACGTGAAGGCGATATGTCGAGCTGGCTGAGAGCGCGGTAATGAATATTTTCGACGTCCCAATTGTCCTATAAATCGAAGAGATCAAGAGCTTCGGGAAGAAGTTATCGAGTTGGAAGAGTTCCAGGGCTGTAATTGAAAATCACTCGTCGATATAATTCCATTTTATTCCTATGAATAGGGGGTTGGAAAGTAGGCATTTGATGCAAATCGTACACTCGAATTCAGAATATCTTACATCGAGAGATTCACAATTTCAAATTCAACAATGTTCTATTATTTCGATAGATTATATGCATTTTCCGATTTCTTCACGAAAAATTATCTCCAAGGGACCCATTGTCAGCCAGAGTGAAATCCTATGAATATGTTACAGGACAGGCTTAAAAACTCAAAAAAGATGGCTCTCACGTAAAATTAATCATATACACACACCGGCAAACTAAGGGGAACGGACCAAAATCGCAACGAAGTTTGTAGTTCTTTTTCTCTTGAACACTTCGGCCGATTTTAGGATTTTTTTTTTCTATTGCACTTTGATTCTTCGGACACATAACTGTTCAAATGGAGTCCTCAGTTACTTTGTTTTTTGCCATGTTCAGAATAACATTATTGATAAATCTATTCAAGCAGATCATCCAAAATTGCGATTACGGCAGCTGCCAATTGCGCCAGATTTTCAACTGCGGGAACTCTGTTCCTTAGCTTCCTACGTAACATATCCCAACCATGTTCAACTGAATTAAGATCTGTAGAAAAAGCTGGCCAATCAATTGCATTTACGACTACGTCCTTCAGAAAGTCGTTTACACAATAGGCCACGAGAGGGCGACCCTTGCATGAGCATAGTCTCCTCCGATTAAAAAAGCGAATGGCACGACATGCTCTTGCAGAATGTTTTCAGTATATCCATTTGTATCCAACGCAAGCAACCCTCATTAGATTAACGCTGGGTTTCGGATCTTACCGACTGTCTTTTCAAAAGCTGTATACAACTTAGGTTCAAACTCTTCTTGAACCGTTATCTGAAAGCAACGAACATGTAACTTAATTCAATCGACGTTCCACTTGAGGTGATGATGAATCATAAAAACCTGAATTCCAATATGCCATTTCCAAAGAAAAGAAAAACTTTGGAAACACTTAAATCCAGAGGTTTCCAACCTGTTTTTTGTCAAGGACCACTTCTGAATCTTTCTTGTTATCAGGGACCACTATGCAGGTATGATAAAAACACAATGACGACTTCATTCTCTTCGAGACAGTATTTTTTTTTCTGAGGAGAATGAAATTTACCAGCACATGGTAGTATTTGCTCTTAACGATTTACTTCTACTCGGATTCATCCCAACCACCAATAGGAGCCCTAATTCAAGGACTCCTCCATGTTCCACGCAAAATTTTACGACGCCGAACTCTGATGAATGGGCAAACTTACCAGCAATATGTAAGCTCCTGCCTGTGACTGACTAACGGAAGAAGTCGGCAGATGATTCTAATTTTTGAGCTGTCCCATCTTAGAGTGATTGTATATTTTTATTTAATTTTGATAGGTTCTCGTCGGATATCGGAAAAAAACACCCAAAAAAAGTCTGAAGAATTGTAGCGCGCGTCAACTTTGAGCCGATACCTCATCTCTTGTGTTCTTACTTACGAAGGCATAAACTGGATAAGTTTGTCCTGACGCCCTGACTGGTTCCCCTAGAATAAGGCAGGACGGAACACGATATCCCCAATAGTTTGCAGCAACCTTGTTTGTGAAATCTCCCAGAATTTTTTCACAATATTTGAACTATTTCTATTCCTCCAAATTCAATATGCATTATATCATCATTGGGCTAATATTGGGTTATTTACAGACCAACGCCTACATTTTGACACCATTAATTCCGTTCGAACACTGTTCAACAGTTAGGTTGATTTCCTTACTCATTATCAAGATACATAAGGGGTGTTTTTTTGAGAGGTATATAACTTTGAAATGGAACAAAACAAGAATGAATTTTCAAAATTGACATGAAATTGACTTCATTCAAAAGAAAATCTTTTGACATTATATTTTGAATATAATTTCTGGCATATGACCGCCACGGCTGGCTCGGACATAATGTAATCTGGAAGTTCAATTTTCAACCATTTTTTCCAACATTTGTGGCCCTATATCGTAAATAACGCGGCGAATGTTGTCCTCCAAGTGGTCGATCGTTTCGATGCAGCTATCAAATGTTTTCTTCAGTAAATCAATTGTGGCACGAGCGGTGTGAGACGTCTTGATAAAACCACAGCTGCTGCACATCATTGTTGTTCGATTGAGGAACGAAAAAGTCAGAAATCATGGGTCTATAGCGGTCATCACTGACTGTAACGTTCTGGCCAGGATCGTCTTTGAAGAGGTACAGACCAATGATTCTACCAGCCTATAAAACACACCGAACAGTTCGTTTTTCTGGATGTAACGGTGTCTCAACATACACTTGAGGATTAACTTCACGGCAGTTTTGTTTATTGACGCAGTCATTCAATCAAAAGTGAGCCTCATCGCTGAACAAATTCTCTTGCGAAAATCAGGATCAACGGCAATCTTGTTTTCGGCCCATTCACCGAATCTGCGACTTGTTAGGTGATCGTGTGGCTTTAATGCTTGCATGACTTGGATTTTGTAAGCAAGCAAACCAAGATTTTTCCGCAAAATCGTCCATTAAGTGGTTTACACCTGCCCAATTCCTGTGCACGATGGCGGATAGACCGATTCGGGTCTTCCTCGACGCTACGCTCTATAGCAGCAATGGCTTCTTCTGTTCTCACTGTACGACGTCTCTGTAGATTCGTATTATCAGTTAAAGAGTAAAAGTGGTGCGAAAATTGCCCATAGTTAGTTGAATTAATGCTCTGATGGACGATTATGTTGACCGCAAAATGGACGTAGAGCGCGATACGTATTTCGAACAGAACCGTTATTTCCCGAATAAATTTGCAAAATTTGGAAGTTTTGTTCAGGCGTCAGTCTATTCATGTTGAAATGCCAGATCAAACTAGACACAAATTACTTGACAGCTGACAAAATGGCAACCAGTTAAAACAATGTTGCCAACTCAAAATTCTACACCTCTAAAAAAACACCCTTTTCAACTAATGTTCAACCTTCTATTTTTACCTAGAAGGCATGTACTTCTTTAATGCAGGTACTACTTTAATGTATCCGTGCCGCTATTGCCCCTTTCTCGAACCGAAAACTAAAAGCATCAAACTAAATTCAATAGACGTTGCACCTAAATCATAAAAACATCAACTCCTATAACCCAATTCTAAAGAAAAAAAACTTTGGAATCACTTTAATCGATCCGCCAATGCACAAAACCTACTCAGCGATTTCCTTCTCCTCGGATTCACCCGAACCGTCAATATGGGAGCCCTAATTCAAGGACTTATCCGTGTTCCACGGAAAATTTCACGACGCCGAACTCTGATGAATGGGCAAACTTACCGGCCGGGCACGAACTCGAGAAACTTTTACCGTCATCCGTTGAATATGTAAGCTCCTGCCGCTGACCGGACAGCAGACCGAGTTTCAAGCCGGCATAACTTTAAAATTCGATTGGTGGGACAAGTTTGGATTGCGGAGTTCTCATTTATGGTGAATCGAGTCGAGTACATCCAATTTAGTTTGATATGGTGGTTTGGTTGTTTTGGTTTGGCCACAGCCTACTTGAACAGAAGCCGTGCACATAGAGAAGCAACTACGGCCCAAATCGTTTTAGTGGTCCTATGTTGAGCGTACAGTAAGTGAGTATCTCTAATGCAAATAATTAGATATATCAGGATACATAAATGTTTGGTAAGCGATTCTTTGGGAAATTGTTAAATCAAGTTTCAAACATTCTGTATGAATTCTCCTGAATTTTCTGAACTTCTAGGTTGGATGAAGAAGCCGATGCTGGCCAGCCGTCTCGTTGCCATGATAACTTAAGAATGGAAAGAGATATCGACTTGAAATTCTCAGAAAAGTTGCGTATCGGAATGCAGAGGGTCACAAGTCAAGCACTATGTTGATAAAAAAAGTGTAATTTCGACAGGAAATTTATTGCACGCAGGCTCTGGGAAATGAAGGACAAATTGCAAAAATTCTTGTATTCTAGAATTTTTCTCCTAAAATCGTCTTAGACTACTAGGTTGGACTCACTGATGTAGAATCCGATTTCAACATCGATTCTGTGGGATCAATCTTTTTTTGCAACGATAACTTGGGAAATAAGGAGTTGGCTTCTTGAAACTTTCAGTCAAATTGTCGGTTAAGGCTGTTAATGGGCCAATTCGACCGAACGGCTTAGGAGCGATAACCATTTGGATTTTTGAGAATATTCTCTTAATAAACTAACATCACCACAACGATGAATATCTGTTGATTAATGAACAAACTCTCCACCTTGATCAGAGCTAACCATCCAATTAACAAAAACATCTACACCGAAGGAGCGGCGTCCAAGTAGAATGGTTACAGCTGTTTCACAGTTCTTACAGATCCTCATACCATTTTACCTTGGATAAACCGCATAGGAATCTAGATACTTATAACCTGACAGATGGAATACTGCATTATAGAAAAGTACAGCGCACCATCTCCAAGGAGCATTTTGCGAATCCTGATCAAGGTGGAATGTTTGTTGATTAATCGACAGATATTCGTCCTTGTGGTTATGTTAGTTTATTACTACTGGAGCTCTGTTCTCTCCATAAACCAATTGCTATCTCAGTCAGGTGTTGGTACTTATCGTCTTGTGGGAAAACCACATCAACCGAGTGTTTCCAAAGTCGTGACGGACGTTGTAAACTGCAAAATCTCAGATGCAGCGACCTGATACCATAGAACGCTCAAAATATTCTGCACTCGGCGGTAGAATTCGCAAGACGCACCTGGGGGATGGCGCGCTGTATATTGTTATACTGCAGTATTTCATCTGTCAGGTTATAGGTATCTAGATTCCTATGCGGTTCATTCAAGGTAACATGGTCTGACGATCAGTATCAGTGGAATGTTTGTTGATTAATCGACAGATATTCGTCCTTGTGGTTATGTTAGTTTATTACTACTGGAGCTCTCTTCTCTCTATAAACCAATTCCAATCATTCTCTTAATAGGTCAGGTAGTTCTTATGTGATCGAATCGTAGCTTGGTGATTAGTAGAAGAACACTGCGCACACAAACTCGTAAAATTTTGTTGGGATCGTATTTTGGGTGAATTTAGGAGAAAAAATCGAAAACTAATCCTTACATTATAGTAAGTAAGTAGATTTTTAAGTCAATATTTAACTGGAGTGTACTAAATTTCAGTTGCTTTAGTGCTGAACCAAAAATCGTGAAACTTGGTAGAAAAATCGTGTGTCGCTCGAGATTGATGCTCCATGCTTTTCAGCAAGATCGTACCCCGAGGGCTCAAAACTGGGGGTTGGAGGGAAAAAAATTATTTCTCGAAAACTTACCACCGAATTTAGTTGAAACCATCCACGTTGATTACTGTTACATAACTCAACCTAGAAATTTTCACCCGGATGATTTCCGACCAGTGGTCCCTGAGTTATGGTGAAAAACGCTGCAAATTCTGGTGTGGAAAACCAATGAGATATGAATAATATGTGAGTGTTCTTTAAATATGTCAATGGTATTAGTTATTTAACTGAGAAAATAATAAACTCTTGTGTACAATTTGCAGCGTTTTTTTTTCAGGACATAATACAAGACTTCAACGAAGAATCTCTACGAAGTCAACTCAAATTTATTCAGTTGAATTCGTGGAATCTAAATTAACCGCGTTCAATTTTATGGCAAAATCACATCGAGTTGAAATGCTTACACTCCTCTGCCTGTTAGAATATTCGATCAAGGTAGATGCGTTATTTCAGGATCCGGCACGAGATTCGTTTGGGGGAGAAGAGAACCATCAAAATTCTGCATATTTAATGATGAAAATTGACATTACTCGCGGGCTGTTCAACTCGGCGAACTAGCAGCCTTTTACGATCCATTGGATAATTGAACGAGAATTTTTGCCAACCTGAGAGCAATTTTCTCATTTTACCTGCTTCGAGGAATTTTATGAATATATTGAATTCGAGGTAATCTCGTCGAATTGAATCTTTGCTTTCTCGGAATTCGTGTAGCGGAATGGAACCATCACCATAATTTTCCATTATTAACACCTCGATATGGGTGAATGGTATCGATTTGAGTTTTTTTTTTGATTTTCGCTCCCAATATCTGACACAGAACTATTGAAAAATTGAATGAAAAATATTTTTCAATGGAAAACGCCCTTGATGGTTGCACGATTAATTATTTGTCAGGGGCAGTTTCTTCGAGAACAGGTTGCCTAATGAACATTACTGGACAATACAAACGATAAACAAAGCAAACTGTGACGTTTCAGAGTACAAATCTGAATCTGCCATCAGGCAAACGGAAAATCGAAAGAAATTAAATTTGCAAATTTTCTCGTTTGTCTGATGAAAGAGTCAGATTTCTAGGCAACCTGTTTTTCAAGAACATTTCCCTGAAAAGACTGTTTTCAATAGTTCTGTTTCAGATAGTGCATTTCTAGGTTTTTCAACTTACTGAAGATTCGATCTCCCCAATTTCAAACCAATCGCCCCAGTAATTCCTGAAATATCAGGAAAATAACCTCAAAATAAAAATGGCATTAGATTCATAATATAAACAATTTCGGTAAAAAATACGAAAATTACAGATATACTGACAACACGATAGCACGATGTTCTCTAGAATAAGCACGCAAAATGCTTTGATTTCTAATACTTTGTATGTATGGCTACGAGTTTCTGCCTCATCCACCGTAATCTCCCCATTCAACCTCCAGTGACATATTCCTGTCCATGGATCTGGAAAAATGGTTAACAAAGATTAGGCTTAGACGATGGAGCATCGCCTATTTTCAAGAAAAAGACAAATCGTACTACGAAAATGGTATCGAAAACTTGAAAGATGAATCCTCAACTGACAGGAAACCGAACAGGAAACACTTTGGATATTCTAGAGTAGACTTGACCTGACTTTTTTTTCAAGGCTCACCATACAAATCGAAACTTTTTCGACATGTCATTGAACCACTGGAACGAATAATTGAATAAATCGATCAGAGTACTCTGTACTCGAAGGTGGGATTCGCAAGATCCTCCTGGAAGTTGTACGTAGTTATACTGCAGCGGTCCATCTGAAAGGTGACAAGTATCGAGATTCCCTCTGCGGTTAAACCCAAGGTAAGTTGACCTGACGATCAGTAATAACTGTGAAACAGCTGTAGTCATTCTCCTTGGATCGAAACTTTTTCGACATGTCATTGAACAACTGAAACGAATAATGGAATAAATAGATCAGAGTATTCTGTACTCGAAGGTGGGATTCGCCAGATCCTCCTAGAAGTTGTACGTAGTTATACTGCAACGGTCCATCTGAAAGGTGACAAGTATCGAGATTCCCTCTGCGGTTAAATCCAAGGTAAGTTGACCTGACGATCACTAATAACTGTAAAACAGCTGTAGTCATTCTCCTTGGATCCGCTTCTTCGGTGTAGATGTTTTGGTTGATTGAATGATTAGCTCTGATCAAGGGGGAATATTTGTTGATTTATCGACAGATATTCGTCCTTGTGATTATGTTTTATTTTTATTACTGTAGCTCTTTCTTCTCCATTAGACCAATTCCTATATTTGTTAGATGTTGGACATTTTCGTCTTGTGGGGATCCACACGAACCGAGTGTTTCCAATGTCGTGATGGTATTTGTAACTCTGCAATATCGCAGATACAGCGACCTGATACGACTAAAGGATGAACGTCATGCACATCGATCAAAGTATTCTGCACTCGAAGGTTGGATTCGCGAGATGCTCCTGAAAGATGGCGCGCTGTACGTAGCTAAACTGCAGCTGTCCCTCTGCGGATTTATTCAAGGTAAATTGACCAGATGATCAGTAATAACTGCTGTAATCATTCTCCTTGGGTCCTCTTTTTCGGTGTAGATATTTTGGTTGATTGGATTAGCTCTGATCAATTTGGAATGTTTGTTGATTCATCGACAGATTTTCGTCGTTGTGATTATGTTTTACGTTAATAAATGTTTTTTTAACCATTTGGGTCCGCGCAACACAGGCAATTCAACAAAAATCATCCACGCTGTTTGTTGGAGGTACATTTCTCAATATGTTGACAACATCCCAGAATCATCAGTCGAATCTAGGAACTCCGTGACGTAAATAATTAATATTCAACGCTTTCTTGCAACATCATAACAGTCGTTCATTATTCATCACCCGATACAAATAACCAACGACCTGTTTATATTCGCAGCTACATTCATCCACCGAACTGTATCATTAAAACTCCTCGGAACTCGTCAAAAAATGACCCAACTCGATCCAACGAAGTCGCAGACGTACTAGAAGAGACGATAATTACGATGAAATATGTAGATGCGACCCATTTTCATGCGAGATGCAAAATTGCCACCCCTGGATGCATCGCCGGTCGTGCTCACGGTCGAGGGCGTGATTTCTGCTTTCCCATTTCCATTAAAATTTCGCAGAACCGAAGCTGTAAAACAACGTTGTCGCGCATATTTCACAGGTGAAGTGCGTCCTCGACTCTCCCCAATCTGAATTTTTACAAAGACAATCTTCCGGTCCTTTTCATGGAGATTCCGTGAGAGCTGGCGTGTCATCTTTTAATCCCATTAGGATGATCTTTATACCTTTCGAGAGAGGCCGGGAAAATGGGGATTTTCCTCTATCATACCCACGTCATTAATATATGGGATATAAGACTGGTGGAGTGTTGAGAATATCTTGGATTAGGAATGTAACTAATTTGGATAGTTTGTTGCCTATGGGGTGCTTTGGTTAATGGGTGGTTTTGTGCAGGAATTAGTTGGCGGATAGGACATGTACGGATTAATGAAAATATTCCATGAAACTGTCTTCTTAGTGAAAGCAAAATGAGAACCACCAAATTTAAAATCCTAGAAATGCGCAGACGTGAAGTCATCAGCTATGACGCGCATGTTCAAACTCATTGCTCAGACACTTGCTGCATTCGGGTACCAATTTTCGGACTATCCTAGGATTCTCCATTAGTATTTCACGTCATAATTGAAGTTAATGCCACAGGAATAGGACTCAATTAAAACAACAAACTTTTTAAAAAACAAAGTCGACGTTTCGTCGATATCTTTCTACTTTTTCAAGACTAAAACTAACAATTATCGAGATTAAAATGAACTTTTTTACACTTACATCTGAACTCATAATATGTCACCAACAATAAAACTAATTTGAAAATTATGCCTTACCTACTTTTCTTTAGTTGTTTGAATTAAACGTGTGGTAAGGTTTGAATTTGGAAGATGAACACCCTTGATTAAACATAATATTATTGTTGCAACGAATAACTTAGGCAGGTGAAATAAACCAGCGTCGGGAGGAAACATTAGCATGTGAATGATCGAATATGTTGGTCTTTGATATCTGATACATGTGGAAACTAACGAATGATTCAGGGTGGTTTTTCTAATGACGCTGATTTTCTTTAAATAGCTTTAAATAAGGTTGTTGTGGATTTTATGCAGATCTTGAGTATCACTTCTGTGATTAATAGTATCTTTTATGTTAATGTAGATCATTTCACTGACATTCCTTTTGTTCCAATTTTTTTCTGAATCTAAAACTGACACTTGATCGAAACTAAATTGATGACCTGTGTCAAAAAAGTGTAACACGCACAGGTCATCAATTTGGTTTCGATCAAGTGTTGGTTTTAGATTCAGAAAAGAATTGGAACGAAAGGAATGTCAGTGAAATTATTTTATTGACATAAAATTATTTTATTGACATGAAAGATTTTATAGATCACCGAAGTGATACTCAAGATCTGAATAAAATCTACAACAACCCTATGTCGCTATTTAAAGTATGTCAGCGTCATTAGAAATACCACCCTGAATCATTTGTTAGTTTCCACATGTATCAGATATCAAAGACCAATATTCGATCACTCACATGCTAATGTTTCCTCTGAACGCTGGTTGATTTCACTTGCCAGAGTTATTCGTTGCAAGAACAATAAAATTATGTTTAATGAAGTGGTGTTCATCTTTCAAATTCAAACCTTACTACACATTCAATTCGAACCACTGAAGAAAACTAGGTAAGGCACAATTTTCAAATTAATTTGAGTGTTGGTGACGTATTGTGAGTTCAGATGTGAGTGTAAGAACGTTCATTTTGATCTTGATAATTGTTTGTTTTAGTCTTGAAAAGGTCGAAATATATCGACGAAACGTCGACTATGTTTTTTAAAAATTTGTTTTAATTGAGTCCTATTCCTGTGACATTACCTACAAATATCCTAGGATTGTTCTCGAACTGCTCAGAACTGATGAACAAACGTTTCGAATCCTAGAACCATTCTAGGATGTTCTGGAAACAGTTCAATCTATATGAAAGGGCGGAGATACAAATCAAGGTTTTTCAAATTTTAATCAGTAGTGATAGAATGAATATGAACCAGCAGTAGGAATACGATTGACAGAACATCGAATCTATGAATCATCTGATGAGTATAAAAACAAAAAAATATTTTTTCCCATTTCAAATTTCTCAAAAAAAATAAATACTCATATTTGATTACCCTTCCTCACAAAACAGGAACTATTGTATTATATCAAATTTTTCAAAATCAAAAATCCATGATTCAATAATGTTGAAGATAACAAACAATGTTGAAATCCATCGGCGCTCCTCTGATCACGATAAAATATACTTTTATACATTAACGATTTACACGATTAAAATTATAAACGAACACAAACATAGCTGATATATTAAAATAATCGGATTTTAAAGGCATTGTCTCCTCAAAACGGTCGTATGTACAGGGTCCCGCAGAGGGCGTTTTTGAAATGGCTCGTACTCCCCCCCTATAGAGTCGACAGATTCTAGGAGGAGACCGTTGGATTCGGAAAGTCTTAGCATTTTTTTATCAGTTAAAATCATGGACCTGTACGGTACACCAACGCGTTTTTGCTCACGACAGTTACGTCCGTAATAACGCCGTTCAGCGTGAGTTTCGTCGCCATTTCAATATTCACCGGAATCTGGCTGTTCCCTCGCGAAACACCAATTCTTCGTTGGGTCGAAGCACTTAGCACACAAGATGAATTGATAAGGAAGAGACCACCAGGAACTCAACGAACAATTCCAACATCTAAGAACGTTAAAAGAGTGCGACAAGAATGCTTTGCAGTCCGAGTCGATCTGCTCGCAGGCATGCCGCTGTGAACTTCGCCTCAGTAATCGTTCGGTAAGGCGTATTTTGCGTTGAGAACTTCGGTTGCATCCCTACAAATTGGCCGTTGTGCAACAGTTACAGCCAGGGGATTATGCACAACGAATGCACTTCGCCTGTGAGATGGAAGCACTTGTTGAGCGAAATGAGAACCTCATTTTGTTCATGAGCGAGACGCTCACTTTCACCTCAATGGCCATGTTAATCAGCAACATTGCTGTTATTGGGCTGATGAAAATCCCCAACAATTACACGAAAGGCCGCTGCATAGCCCTTAAGTGACCGTTTGGTGCGGTGTGTCCCAAACTTGCGGCACCTTATTTCTTTGAAAACGTCAATGGCCATGCTGTTACCGTGAACTCTGAGCGCTTTATCGAAATGATAGCAAACTTCTTTGCACCTGAATTAAGAAGACGTCGTGTTTCAATCCGACGTGTGTGGTTCACACTCGATGGGGCGACCGCCCACACAGCCAAAGCAACAATGAACGTTATTCGTTCTCTCTTCCCTGGCCGTCTCATTTCCAGGTTTGGTGACGTTTATTGGCCCCCTCGGTCCTCAGATTTGGCCATCTGCGGCTTTTCTTCTGTGGGGACATTACAAAGTACGAGTTTACCAACACAAGCCTTGAAGATGGGAGGAATTGAATGAAGCAATTCTCGTGGAAGTCGCCGCAGTCGAGAGAGCAACGTTGGGAACAGTTTTCGGAAACTTCCAAGAAATACTGCAGGAGTGTATCGCGAAACAAGGACGCCACCTGACTGATGTTATTCTTCAGATATGAAATTTCAAAATGCATTGATATTTTGAATCCAAATTATCCATTAAAATTTTTTTTTGAGTAACAATTACCGAGGTTATGTTTTTTTCAAAAATGTCCGAGTCCTTTGCTGCATAAGGGTGAGATGTAAAGGAAGCTCTACTAGAAAAGCTCAGAAAACAACGACTCTCGGGAAATTAGGTAGCTTCCTATTTCAACAGCATATATCCATCGGAAATGTGACAATGCGAAAACTATATTCGATCAGTTTCTTGCATTTGATACAATAAAGTTAACTTCAGGGAACAGGTTGGAATTCTCTTGTTACGAGCACACCCGAAACAGAAACAGCTACTTCCCTTTCGCAAAACGTAAGGAACCCGGAGGACCTCCAACTATGGAATATTAATAATTTCCCGAAGCTCTCTGGCTTATCACTCGAAACCATACGTATCCGCTCACACATGTATCGGCAAGTTCAATGAAGTCTTTGAACCGTGCCGCATGAATAATTTCCCATCCCTTCTGGACGTCTTCAACTTATCGGCGGGGCCCCAGAATGCACGTATCGGGTATTTACCGATACCGCGGGCCATATGGAAACCTAGTTTGCCTAATATTAAGGGTTGGCGTTGTGCAGGAATACATAAAGTACTCCTCAGACGAGTTCAGCCATCCGCTTTGAAATTCCTCGAACAGCCGCAGCGCAAACATAATCAGGTTTCCGGATATGACGGAATACTTCGTTCCGGGTGGAATTAAGATGTGATTCGATTCCGGGACATAATGGCAGGAAGTTCTGTGACATCAGCGAGTTCGTCCGCCTGGTTGGATCTCACATTATGCCGAGGCAAACGTTGAATTGTTTCGGGACATGTGAGCATTGTGGTTAGATGCTTGAAGTTACCTCATATGAGGGTTTTTTTTAGTTTGGGATTCGAGTGATTATCCTGATTCCGTGGAGAGGCCTGAGATATTCATGATTTGAAAGAGAGAAATCAGCGTCAGAACCATGGAAAATATACCTGAGCTAACGAACTATCTGACAAGTCAGTTTTGGTTACGTCTACAGGGTTGACTTTTCAAGACAGGATTTGTCTCTTCTCTTATTTCGAACGAATTTATCTCGGGTTTCGAAGGTCTCGTGGAACTATTGCTACAAAACATCTGAACACTTTCATAAAGTCAGTCGTTATGCCTTGGAATAGGTCTATCAGGTTTTGTGACTGAGCCAGCTTGGTTCTAGTGCAATCACTTTGGATGATATCCTTTGAACACGCGCGCAAAAGCTGCCGACTTCACGTCAATGCTTTTCTAGGTTTTTTTTGATAAACATCTGGATTTCAATTCGATCTGATCTGAATTTTTGGAAATATTGGAAAAATGGAATTTTAATGGGTAATATCTACGGAATAATTGGGCGGATTTTACCATTAACGAATTCGGCCTTCGTTATTAAGATCCAAATCTACTCTACAAATATCGAGTTTCTGAGTAGGTTTGGATCCTAATGACGAAGGCCGAATTAGTGAATGGGTAAAATCTACCCAATGATTTCGCAGATATACCCATCCAAAATTTTATTTTTCCAATATTTCCAAAAACAAAGTTCAGATCGAATTTAAACCCAGTATTTTAGTGAAGAATGACAGTTCGGAGGCTAATACAAAATATTATGGGGATAACATGAACAGAAGATCACAAAATTTTGAATTTAAAAAAAAAATTAAAATTTTCTCCTCAAATTGTTCTAATGACACGATCATCACGAAACTTTTTATGGTCGTATCAATATAGAATTTGGCACACTGTTGTAAAAGATGAAGTTCAAGCTATAAGCAGAATCCGGATTCAATGAACAGTTTCCGAAAAAAATACAGAATTTTTTTTTCAGAATTTACTGACACTGTAATCTCAACGAAATTCTATGAAAAGATGTGCGTTGTTATGATTCAACTAACTGTTTAGTTTAAATTCAATCGCATGAGCAGTTCCTGAAATATCAGGAAATTAATCTCAAAATTTCAAATGACCATAACTCCGAAACCATTCGACCGATTTGTCATATTAAAGAACTTTAACGCCGCATTCCAATGCACGACCTAATATGAGAGTTTCAAGTCGCTGGCTTGCTTCTTATGACAGTTTTCGTGTCGTGGGCCGGCCGGCCGGACATAATCGCTTTTGACACTGGATTCGTCATCAGCGAGTTCAACATATTCGTTTGAGATCATTGTCGGAAAAACAATTCGAAAATTACAGATATTTGGACAAAACGATAGCACGCCGTTCCCCAGAACATGCGCGGAAAAAATAACAACGAAATTCAGTCAAGCCCTTTGTATTCTTTCTAAATAGCGAGGAAAGAGATGGATTTAATTGATATTAATTGATGTATAGTGATCTCATTTGTCATCTCTCCTTTCAGAGTTGTATTCAAGAATCAGTCGAAAACAAAGAGCGCGAAGTATCGCGTTGAATATTATGCCTCTGTGGAGTTGTATTATACTCGTCACACAAGAAGAGTACCACTGATTGGATGGATCGCGAAGAAAATAATGAGTCGGGAGATCAACAAAAACTGACCTTTTGCGGTAGTATCAGGACGTTCAGGCGTGGTTTGAAACTACTGCGATTACTTTTATGATTAGAATATTTCATAACGCTATACAGAAATTATTCCGCGGTAAATATCAGAAAAACCCTACTTTGAATGAATACTGAAAAAATCTAGAAAAACATTGACGTGAGGTCAGGAACTTTCACGCGCTTATTCAAATTCTAACTATTAGATCAAAACAATTTTGTACCTAGTTGCGTATTGGGAATCTCCACCTGATTACGAAGTTTTAATCTGATTGTATTTGTACTTCTTGAAATATTGCGGAAATAAAATTTTTTTTCCTTATATCTCCGAAAGTGAACATCGGATCGAATTGAAATTTGAAACATTATTGTGAAATACTGACTCTAAGGTTTGTGCCAAATTCTATTGAAATGTAATCGATAGTTTCAGAGAAGAAAGATTTTTCATCAAAAATTTTAAAAATTTTTGGAAGAAATTTTTTTTCAATTATCTTACAACTGGATCGACAAGAAATTTTGCTCTAAGTTGAGCCTTGGTATTCTTAAACTGTCCACGAAGTTTCAATTTGATCGAGTTAATACTTGAGATATCGAGGAATTCACCTTAAAATTCCAAATGGGCCTAGCTCCGAAACTATCCAACCGATTCCACCCATTATCGAACTCATCCAATATATGAAAAAGCGCGTAAAAATGATACTCACCACTGCATCTCTTACTGCTACTAATTTATCACCAACTAGAAGCCGACCATCTACTTGGGCAGCACCACCTTCCATCACCTTGGTGACATAGATGCCATTATCTCCTGGGATATGTTGATTGCCTATTCCTCCAGCAATACTGAAACCAAGACCTTTGTTGCCTTTGACCAGCTCGATCTCCATCAGTCTCATGTTTCGCGGTTGCCTTCTCCTGCGGACGCACTAGAACAAATAGAAAATTTAAAGGTTAAAGTCTCTAGGTAGAAAGAAATGAGTCTTATATAGAGTTGTGTTTTAGATCGTTTCGAGAACGTTAAACTGCATTGAATGATTCAGAAAAGTCAGGAAATTTTTTGTACAATAAGTTTTCTCTTCAACCGACATGTGGAAGGGGTACGTACAGAGTGGAGCGGAGAGCAAAATGGAGAGCAAAGCGGCGATTCTCCTCCGATAAAAGAGAGAAGCGTAGTCATAACAAAGTGAGGAGCAAAGAACAAAGGGTTCAGCAGGAATTCGTTGAAGTTGTTTCCACATTTGGAAGGTTCTGAGCGAAATATTCACGACCTACCTTCCAATAATCACGAAACTCGTCATTTAAAATCTGCTATTCTTATCCGAGTAGCTTATTTGACAGGCTAAAAGAGGGCTCCATCCCGTTCAGAGAGTATTTTGGAATAAACATGGACAATCTTGATTTGCCCGAAAAAATTCGATGCAAGTTTCACAAGAAGAGAACAAATTTCATCCTGAACCTAATCGCAGTGAAATCGAGGTTGTTATTATGATGCAGAATAAATATTAATTTCCTCAGTTGAATGAAAAAAAATTTCTTTCCAAAAATGTATTAGCACACTCGATCCAAAATAAACCAAATATGAATTTCATTCGTATTTTTGGTAAAGTAAAAATGAGGAGTCTGCTATAAAGAAACATAAGATATATTCACCACAGTATGATAAATTAAAAATAATTCTACTTCTTAAGTCAGATATTCACAAATGAATGGTTTTGTTATAAGACTCGGCTATGTCTTCAAAGCAATGCCATAAGGAAAAGGTTAAGCTTATGGTTCGGCCTATAAATCTGATTTAGTACAGTCGAAACAATCGAATCCAGAAATGCGGCCCAATTAAAAAAATCGAGTTTTGTGGCACCCCTGTTCTTTTCGATACCACAGCGGTTTCCTTTTCAATACTGTCCTTTTAAATTAATCCACATTCATTTTTTCGAAGGAAAAATGAAAACTTTAATGAAGAAAATAAATATTCAACTATATTGGAGAAGACAAGGGTGGATTTATAAAGGCATGCTTGCGAAACAAAGAACATGTTTGGTTTCGCCGCTTTGCTCTTCGCTAAACACAGTGCTCTCTCTATCTGCACTCTGTGTTCCTGCCTTTAAAGAACAGTGTTAGATTTTGCTGCTTTGATCATCGCTCCATTATGCAAGTAAAGCATGGTCCAGATGAGTGTTATCCGAACAGCGAATGCAATAAAATTTAATTAACGACTCGGCGAATAGTGTGGGCGGCACTCGGGCTCCGCCACGAATAAGAAATTCGAAATTGAAAACAGAGTCCCGACGGATTAGGAAGAGCGCTGCCTCGAACCATGTGTTTTATTGCATTCGCTATTCGCATTACACTCATCTGGGCCGGGCTTATGGAATGAATTACATATCAAATATACCTAGCTCGAACAAAAATCTTAGCAGGAAAATCACATCAGAATTCATCAGGCTCAAATCAGCTTTCAACAGATGTAAAGAGATATTTAAATAGTGACCTATTATTATTGAAGCTATCACCAATATTTTATGTTAGAACTATGAAAAAATTCGATTATATCCACAAGCTTGGGATGACAGTAATGGGGAGCCACGTTTTCAAGAAAAACATTGAAGATGATATAGCGTTAGGACTGGAGGATTTTGCAGATGAGAAATCTAGGAATTTCGATACAGTTTGATGTTTTGAAAGTTATGGAAAAAAGCTTAAGGGAATAATGAAAATGAATATCAACAACCAGGTATTAACCTACAAGCCAGCCAAGTAACAGTGAAAAATAACCTTCACAAATTCACTCTTCATCACTGACCTATTCAGCAGTTACCACAGTGACACTATATTTATAAGCTTTCCTTATTCTTTCATTGTTCTTGTACAGACATTAATTCTCCATTGATAATTGTTGTAGTGAGACTTAAAATCTTGACTTTTTGACGAATGGTGAAGATACTACTGATTTTGTGACAGGTCGTTTTTGGACAAATGCCAAATGAATGGAATAACTCAGAAAAATTTAAAGCATAGCAACTGCCGTCAAATGTGTCGCAGAATACCAGTTTCGTTTATTTCGATACGTGCTGAGTCATTCAGAATCTCACAGACCAGCCGTAATGTTACATAAAGGACTGAGGCTTCATTGTTGAAAAATAATATGCCAGTTGCTTTTCTTAAGATACAACATCAGTTATCATCAGAAACGAGAGATAAACCGATGACACAAATGTGAAATCTAGCTTGTAACGAGATAGAAAAGACTTCGTAAGATGACGTTTATGACAAAAACCTTCAAAACCTTCCACAGTTGTCCATCGCGTAGTAGTTCATTCAACGACTACGATGGAAACTAGAACTATGTTGAACGAAACCTTGGTGTGAAACAGCAGTTTGCAAATGAATTGAAACCTTTCCCAACGTCCATTTCTAATTTTTAAACGTTTTTGAGCATTCTTCGATAGGATTACAATTATGTAAAAAATTTTGCTCCTTAAAATTTTCCATGTGACCCTCAAGTTCAAAGGATATACAGGTTGTCATTCAATCTTTGTATTACATCTATTTCATTCTCACCAAAAACTATGGAAAAATGAATGCACCTTCTTCTGATTAACACTTAAAGATGCAGAGAAGAGAACGAGCCATTATTCTTAAGATTGATGGAATACATATTCAATCGAATATGAGTAATTAAAACCTGTAACTAGGCTTCAGTCGTTCCTCAGTATCTACAAGAACATGCTACTATTTTAACTCGTCAAAAGTAATAGGTCTTTGTCTTGTATCAAGAGTTGGTGTGAACATTCTGTTGAAAAATGAACACAGAAGATTAAGAGACAATATAATTCAGAAACATGTTTCTCAATAGAATGGAGACAAAGCTCAATATCGCTAGAGAAATTAACATTTATATTCAAACATATAATATAAATGAAGTGATTTTTTCATTGCAACACTAAAATTTCATGCGTCATGCTAATTTCAAAATAATCCCCAGTACTATGTGGAATGCCATGGGGGAATATAGGTTAAGTATAGCGAACAGGATGAACCCGTTGTTTTCAGTCCATTTTAATAGAATCTAGTACGACCTTGAAAACTGTTTTATGAAATAGAGGGAAACCGAAGTTTTCCAATAAATTCGCACTCAGGTAGGAACATAACACAGTTTTCTCAAATGCAGAAATAACGATTCTTACAATTTCATTGTTATTTAGCAGAGTTTTCCTTACTTGGAACTTTCCAACCACTGGTGTGCCGCGAACTACCCGACCGCTCCGACCGTTTTTTCTGAGGAAAAACTCCTTGGAAGTTTTTCCAACGCTGAAAATATGCACTTCTACGAAAAGTTCATCCATGAATAATACGAGCGGTTAGTGAGTTTTTGAGTATTGTGCTTCGGGGATAGTTCAGTCGTCAATTCGTTGTTTATTATGTTGAACGGAAAATTCAGAAGCTTTTCCGAGTATATATAAGCAGAAGCCAGGAGGAGATTGCTTGTATATTAGTTCAATATCAATTTCACTTAAACAAACTTGGCCGTTTCTCTCGAATGTTTATCTTTTTTCAACCCACTGTATGAAGAAGTTATAAATGCCTATGTTAATTCTAGGTAGTAAATTGAAATCTGGTAGAAATGTTACGATTAGATTCTAGAATGAAGAGATTCCTGATGAAATATATCATATCATCGAATGTGTTTTGAAATTGAGACCAGTAGTTATTCGATGAAATACAAAATCAGCAATTAAAATTCAGGAAAATTTACCTATAGGCCAAGAGCCATTCTACAAGGTTAACGTTAACATATTCTTCAAAAAGTAACTACCGAGGATGGATGAAAATAATAATTATGAACTCCATCGAAGAGAAAGATGAATCCACGGGAGTCAAAATTTTATTGAACAGCTGATACTTGTTGCATGTACAGGGTGGACACTTTCGGACTGGAAGTTCTATTCCTGTACTATGGATAGACCGAGGGGGTAATCACGAGTGGATATACTTGTACAAACTTGTGGATATACCGTGGATATGCATGGATATACTGTGGATATACCGGGATATACATGCATATACCGTGGATATGCATGGATATACCGTGGATATACTGTGGATATACCTGGATATATCGCGGATTCACATGGACGTACCTCGATTTATATTGAAATGCGCATGCTCACTTTCTCGTGATTTTATAGGTTATGTTCGAGGTTATGTTTCATAATTTCTCTTAGTGTAGCGGCTGTCATTCAATATAATTCCGTAGTTATAGTGCCTCTAAGTGTTAATACACTATAAAAATAGTATTCGAAAACCTGATGAATAGAGAGTTTCCGAAGGAAACGATCCTGAAGATAAATTACATTCAATGGTAGACCAATGAGGGAACGAACTGAATTCAGACCAAAAAAACCGAGAGAATTTCGGAACGTATAGGGTCAACGCAAATAGCTTATCTGTTGAATTTATTTTCAGGCACACAGTATGAGAAAATGCGCTATTTTATGTTGTTTTTTTTAAAATGTATATTTTTTAATACAGGTTCTTCCTCTTATAAAGTATTTTGAAAAGATTGGGTATGGATTTCATTTAATCTTGATTTTTTTATTTTTTCCAATTTAGTGAGATCAAAAAACCATTAAATATCACAGAGGATTGATATATAATCGTATATTTTGTAGAAGGTCAGAGTGAAAATCCGATAAGAGTGAATCATTTCGAGGGAGAGCCTGAGGAATCACGAGTATCATATTTTCACTCTAACCGAGTAACAAACTATACTTTCTCCACGACTGTTGAAAGGAACATTTCAAATATGAAAATTAATTAAAAACCTAAAAAATCACTGCCGTGAAGGCAGCAGCTTTCGCAATGAATTTAAACAAGTGCGCAAAAGCTGCTGCCTTCACGAAGTCCTTTTCTAGTTGTTTTTTCCGACAAATTACTGGATTTCAATTCGATCTAATCTGGATTTTCGGAAATATTGGGAAAATAAAATTTTGAATGGGTATATCTACGGAATCATTCGGCGGATTTTACCCATTCCAGAATTCGACCTTCGTTATTAAGCTCCCAACCTACTCTACAAATATCGAGTTTCTAAGTCGTTAGGCCGACCGTAAACACAATAACTTCCGGAAGAAACGACTAAATAACTCGAAACGTGTAGAGTAGGTTTGGGGCTTTATTACGAAGGTCGAATTCGTGAATGGTTAAAATCCATCCTATGATTCCGCAGATATTCCCAATCAAAATTTTATTTTTCCAATATTTCCAAAAATACAGATCAAATCGAAATAAAATCCAGTAAATCATCGAAAAGTGACAGTTCGAAGAATTCATGAAGACAATATGATCAGAAGATCACAGAATACTCGATATTTGAATGAAAACAATTCGAATTTTTTTCAAATTGTTCTAATAACACGATCATTACGAAATTCTGCAAAAATTTGTCCATCATTGTTTTCAGAATAGTGAGCAAGTTTCATTACAATTGAATCAGTATTTTTTGGGTTATTCCAAAAAAAACAACGATATCGAGAAAACCGAGCAAAAAAACTACTGAATTTTACATGTTTTTCTCGAATATCTCCGGAAATTATGATGTTATCGAACTGAAATTCGGTACGCTGCTATGAGATATGGAGCTTAAAGCATGCGCTAATTTTTTTCACATGAGAAGAACGGTTTCCAGAATAAATTATTTTTTGGAAAAAAATTGAAAAAAAAAATTTTCTAAATTTACTGATAATACGATTTCGACAAATTTTCGCGAAAAGTTGCGCGTTGCTATACTCCAACTAACTGCCAAGTTTCGATCCGATCGTCCCAGTATTTCCCGAATTATCACTAAAATAACGTCAAAACTTTAAAAAGCTTTAACTCCGAAACCGTTTGGTCGATTTTGCCCATTAACGAACTTAGCCGTCGCATTTCGAGATGCAACCTTCCCTGAAAATTTCAGATTGATAGAGTTCTCCGTACGACCATTATCGTGTCTACGGGCGGCCAGCCAGACAGAATCGATTTTGACACCGGATTCGTCATCAGTCAGTCCAACCTAGTCGTTAGAGACAATTTTCGGCTCAAAATTCGAGGATTTGGACGAAACGATAGCACGATGTTCCACAGAACATGCGCGCAAAAATGAATCTTCAAAAAATATGACTATCAGAGCGACTGACAGATAGATTTTATTCTCTTTGTTTTCAAAAGTGTTACGGAATGAATATTCCACAATAGTGTGATTAATTAAATTCAGTCGAAATTATCATGAAACGAAGATTGTCCCAAGCTCGAGTTGGTTATCCATGGTTTTTCCTTAAGGGCAAAAACTAAAGAACAAATGGAACAAAAAACGCGGTCATTAAGTACTGGTTAATTGCTTGAAATTGATTTGGGTGTTGTAGTATGAATATTTCATATCAAATTATGGAATACTGAAATTCTGGGATCAAATTCGATATAAGAAGAGCTATATTCTATAGCAGTCGTGTAGAAAGGTGTTTATGACTTCAGAGTAGTTCGAAGTGGATGGAAATACTGCGGATATCCATGGAGATACCATGGATATGCCGAGGAAATACATAGATTTTCCAGGACATACTTGGATGTACGAGGATATACCTGGAAATACGTGGATATACATGAATGTATGTGGATATACCTGGATATATTTATATATTTGAATATAATGTACAAAATTTTAACCGTAATTCCATAGCTATCACCGTCACATCATAGAATTCTGCGTGAAAATTCGCTTCCAGAAGGTTTTCACATAAATAAAGATTTCCAGCAGAAAAAATATTGAAGCAATATTTCTAAGATAGACATTTTCGAAAAACACCCGGTAACTTTATTACGGTGATAGCTTGGAGTTGCGGAGTTTTCGCCAATGAGTTTCTCATGAAAAGTTGGCTTCAGTTACCGACATCAGTTTTCGTCCATCTAGAACAGAAATATGACTTCCCCTTCAAACGTGTTCAATTTGGCCCACCGTGCACAGTGTAAATTTGAAGAGGTCCCACCCTTAACATCTCGGCTCCAATGCAAAACCAGAAGAATGAAAAAAGAGGTTAACTTCGGGGACATTTTATACGCCTGGTCCCAATCATTTTGTATCAACCCTGTGTGCCTGATAACAGCAGCCCCTAAAGTCTTAAACGGGAAGGGGGTTGGATTATAACTTCTTTCAGAGTTATTTGATTGTTTATCCAAAAAAGGAATACACCTGCGTTTTAAGTTAGTGCTTTCGAAAAATGGAAAAAAAGTGTAGAATAGCAACGATAGAAAGAGTTGCAAAGAAACATGGAAATGATGGAACATTTTCACTAAAAGATCCAATAACAGCATTTCCTAGAATACCAGTGAATCCAACGTGTGGAAGAAATAGAACTTCCAGATGTCATGATGAACATTTTTTCCACAATATGACTGAGGTCCAGCATATGTCATTTTTGATGAGGCAATAAAATTATCTTCGAAACAAGGTGCCACTTAACCCCTCTACCCATATTTTCTGATTTTGCATGGGGGCTGAGATATTAATATTTAGGGCCACTTGCACCGTATTACAAAACCATAGATTAAGACCATAACCAACGTTTAGATAAAAAATTATCTTGCACCGTAACGTAATCCACGTTTAATGGCCTTAACTGACTATTAAATTTAAACCCTCGAATTTGGGGGCCGAAAAAAAAAGAAGGATTAATGGTAAGCTTCGAAATCTAACCCTACTTTCGAGCGATTTCGTACCAGTTTGACATTGTTCTGGACATTACCTCCAGTTTGTTTACATTTTTTTCTGTTTACATTGGACATGTATGAAGAAATCGTACGATTTAATGGATTTGATGATCAAATTTTGATTAAAAGTTATTGAATTTCAGATGGTATTCATGAAAAATTATATAGAGAGATAATTACATCAGTAGGCATTGATTCGTATCTTTTAAAGCATGAAAAATTAACATCAGTATTTCCATTGAGTTCAATGGTATTTCTTATAAGCCTTCAACTATTTGAAATAATGAAGTTACAATGATATGCTCATTTATTTCCAAGAGCGAATAGCAGAATGAAATCGAAGAAATATTTGGAATGAAAAAGCATAGTTTCATGAAGATTCTTCAGTACTATTTTATTTAGTGATGTATTACGTGGAAAACTATCATATACTACTTCATTATTGTGCAGGTGCTGTCTCTGTGCTATCATTATCCTCGATTATATATTAACTGGACTCAAAATATAACTACAAACGAATTAATGTGAAAGAAATTGCATCCTTGTGTTACTCGATCTTCAAACGTACACCTTCATCAATCCATCCATACATGATCAATATTTATATAGAATACTTTTTATTCTGTGGATCTCACATCAGAGTTTTCATTAAATTCGACCAAAAATTAACTCAATTCATGATATACTTACTACAAACAAAATAATTCAATAGAAAGTATATCCTTGGGTAAGCCGTTCCTTATCCGAAAATTGTTTCGGATAAATCAATACTATTTATTTATTCATTTTACAAACGCCAGGATTGTAATTCCATGCAGAAGCTCAAATCTTAAGTTATAACAAAGTTTACTTGAGTATATAACTATAAATTTGAATAATGTTTAAAGACTGATGCAGAAGTAAGAGCGCAGGTCTGTAGTAAGAGATCCCTAGTCTTAATGATAATAAACAAGTCGGGAACATTACATGCAATAGTTTTATGGAAGTCTGTCAGATATATTTTTTCGGTGGGGTTTTCAATAGATGCATCTTTATTTTTCATATCTTATGGAAATATGGTAGAACCCATAAAATGTGTAAAATATTTCATTAATTAGGGTAAAAATAAACAACATGAAGCTAGTCACAAGTACCAATTAATGAGAAAGTAACCAGATTTGTAGGTTGACTTTAATCTAGTAACATTCAGCCTCGATGCAAGCCGAATATTTAAACCAGTTTAATAAGTTTATCGTCGCTTAACTAACTGAAGTTCAAGACGAAAACGGTACAATTGGCCCTAACAAATTGATACACTGTATATCTGAGCACACATGTGATTTGTGATAGCCCGGATCCTTGTTCCATTCGTGGATTTTCAACATCTGAATAATTATTTTCCATCACCTTTTCCTTACAAACGAGAATGCACGCAAATAGTTGATTTGATCCTTTAGGATATTATTCATTCAAATAAAATAACCCTTAGTTATCGTTCCAAGGATGGAAAAATAAAACATCTGCAGTTTTCACAGTTGAAGTGTTGAAGAGCATAAGTAGATATTTAAGTCTCAATATTTCGTTCCCATGATTTTCAATGGAAGGGATTCAGCAGTCTCAAGGAACAATTAAGGAAGATATTATTTTATTCTTTTAGCAACGTTTCGGCCAATTTGTGGCCCTTTCAATCTGAAATTGCAAAAGAATTGATATCTTGAACCATTTTTACAAATGTTGTAACAATACAACATATATTATATGTGGAAACTGTACGACGTTAAAAAGCTATAAATTAGTATATTTAAAAGGAGAACATCACATAAAACATAACACACTGTAATCACGGAATTCGACTACAATAATCGAACATTCTAAAATATATGGACGTAGACTAGAAAAATCCAAGTCAAATAATATAGAGGAAGCAAGATGCCTGCACTCACCTCAAAATAATGATAAGTTTTATCATAGAAATTATAAATACTATTTTGTCATGATTCATCTATTCAACAGAGACACGAATATAGTTATTACATCAGAATATTTCCAGTTTGACGTGCTCAAAAAATCAGATGTATATGTCGTAGACGTAAAATCAGTCGTATTATAATACGCCTAGGTATATTGCAATATCACCGAAATAATAAAAGATATCACAATATGACTGACAATTCAAGACGTATTAGAATACGCCTGCATCAGGCTAATTGCCAAATTTCAAAAGCTGCTATAGTGAAGGAGATGCAATCTTTGTCTGTGGTGACTTAAACGTTGATTTTCTCAAAGTTAATTGTCTTAACTATAAGCTATTTGTAGATTTCCTCGATTGTTTCAATTTACATGTTTCATCTAGAGATCCCACTAGAGTGTACACTGATGTTATGGGGCATACGTCCATATCCAAAGTTGATTACATATTAAGTAACGTTGATTTAGATTGTTGCAGAGCTGAGGTGTTCGAAGCTTTCATAAGTGACCATCGAGCTCTCTCTCTTGAATTTTTCGTAAAATCTATTACTAAGCCTCAATCTTTGCCGAATTTGATCAGAAATTTGAATCAGAATAACCTCAATGATTTCGCTGTTCGTATTACGAAGTCCGATTTTCGGCAGGTGTATGATCATGTGGATGTGGATGGGTGTTTGAGTTCATTTGTCTCAATAATTCGGGAAACATTCGAAACTTGCTGCCCATTGACGAAATGTAAGAGTACCTTTAGTCATGTCAAAAGGTGGATTAGTGCCGATATTATTTCAGCTAAACAAGAACTAATGAATTCCCACTGGTTATATAAGAATTTTCCATGTCAGTCAACCCATTATTTGTATAAACGAGCTAAGAATTCATATAGTCAACTGATTAAGAGCTCGAAATTGAAATATAATAGTCAACTGATACAAAATTCTGATAACAAAAATAGAACTGTATGGACCTTGGTCAATGCTTTGACTGGCCGGGGTGGCAGGGTTGGTCGACCTGATGAGCTTCTTATTGGTGATATTTTGTATACTGAGACCAAAGATATAGCGACTGTTTTTGCCGACTATTTTTCAACGATCGCTGAAACAAAGCTCATTGCTTATTATGGGGATTCATTGTCTTCTTCAGGTACCACATCGAAAATGCTGAGCTCAAGTTTTTTTTTCCATCCTGTTTCGGAATATGACGTATTGAACACAATAAAATCACTCAAGAATAAAAAGAGTAGTGGAATTGATTCTATTTCTTCAAGTATCTTGAAACTGATAGATGTTGATATTGCTCCACATTTCGCACATGTAATTAATCTTTCAGTAAGTACTGGCGTTTTTCCTCATCTCCTAAAGAGGGCTCTCGTTGTTCCGATTCATAAAAAAGATGTCGCGCATGATATAGCCAACTACAGACCTATTTCTATCCTTAGTATCTTCTTGAAGGTCTTCGAGCGAGTTGTGTTCGATAGGATGATGAGCTACTTAGACAAATATAAAATACTTGATGACGCACAGCATGGTTTTCGGTCGGGCCGCTCAACCCAGTCAGGAGCTCTTTCTTTTGTCGAGTTTGTTTACGAGTGTCTGGATAATGGCCAGTTCGTCGCAGGGTTGTTCTTCGACCTTTCACGAGCATTCGACAGCCTCTCTTTTAAGTTTCTTCTTGACAAATGCTACAACTTAGGTTTCAGGGGTGTGTTTTTGAATTGGCTCTCTAGCTATCTTGAGGGTAGAACAATGTCAGTCAGAGTAGGTGAATTTGTTTCTGATGAACGGGAATTGAACCTTGGAGTCACCCAGGGTTCTGTTCTGGGACCACTCCTGTTCCTGTTGTTCATCAATGACTTACCGGTTAATTTGAGAAGGATGATGGCTAATTTGGCAAATTGTCTTGATTCCTTCCTTTTAATCAAGTTAATAAGAATTCTTTTATTTGCGGATGATACCTCGATATTAGTAACTGCTCGGACTCTTGAAGAGTTGCAGGAGCTGTGTCGGCAGTTGGTCCAGTGCTTCGTTGATTGGTGTGGAGCAAACTCTCTCATGATCAACATCGAGAAGACCCAGTGTGTTCACTTCACTTTGAGAAGTGATGAGAGAGGACTGGTTATTCGCCATTTGAATGACATAATTTCGTCGGTTGACCACGCTAGATTTCTTGGAGTCTACGTGGATTCAAATTTAAAATGGACCGCTCATATTGAGTCCATATGTAAGAAACTTAATAGTTCTTACTATGCAATAAGTAGAGTAAAAAACTCGCTACCCTTGAGTTCGATTATTAATATATATTATAGTCTAGTTTACAGTCACTTAACCTACAATATTATGCTGTGGGGAAATTCGTCTGATGTAGGTAGGGTATTTTTGATTCAGAAGAGAATCTTGCGGATGATCTTCAATATTGCTCCGATGTCCTCTTGTCGTCCCACTTTTATAGAAAATGGTATTCTAACAGTTGCGTCCATTTATATCTTTAGGTGCTTGGTATATGTTAAGGATAATGAAAAAAAATTCACTAAACTCTCAAGCTTCCATAAGTATTCCACTAGAAATGAGGAATTATTTCATATCCCCAAACACAATACAACTAAATTTGAATATTCGCCAAAATATCAGTGTATCAAGCTCTTTAACCATCTGCCAAAACGTACTAAGTCTCTGGAACCCAAGGAGTTCAAGAGGGTAATTAGGGCTAAATTAATTCAGAAATGTTTCTATACTGTTGCTGATTATTTTCATGATTCACTTGATTTCTATTAGGGTATTTTTATAAATTTTTTCTTGTTTATCTGACCTGTCCTATACATGTACTTGTCTTAAAGGATCAATAAATTATTATTATTATTATTATTATTACTCTGGATTCTGACAGGTTGTACTCGTCGTATTGTAAAACGACTGACGGCTTTTCAGGCTTATTGTGGAAAACAATTATTATGAGTCCTTATTTCACAAGTGAATCAGAAAGGGCGTACAATCTATGCAGAAATGAAGAAATCTGCAGATTAAACCAATTTCTTGAATATTTTGTCACCATAATCTGCAAATTAATCGAAAATATTGATTTTTGTCGAATATTGAGCAAAGGATCTCAAACGATTAAGTTTGGACTCCCTGATAAAGATTTCGTACTGAAATTCAATTCAATTTCAACAATTATCGGCGACAACAAGACATAAGCAAAAAGAATTTTCGTGGAGAAAGAGGAATGGAATTTGAAATATACTAACTGATAAACAAACTGCAATACCCAGAAGAAGCTGTTTATGAATTTTACAACAAAATGTTTGAGGAGATCCAAAGTCGATGTTCATTTGTTAAAATACCTAGAGCACGTGTACTCGGAATTTATCGCCAGCTTAGTGAATTTAAAAGAGTTCAAATTATTGGTCTACGGGAGGCGGGGTTGTCATTTCGAGAAATCGCTAACCGCACGAACAGAAATCCAACTACTGTTATAAAATGTTGTCAAGCGTGGTTTGATAATGCCCGAAATCGAAGAAGAGTGGGCACTCGACGTCAAAGGGGCACAAATGAAGTTCAAGATCGACTTCTAAGACTTAGGGCCATTAGAGACCGATTTGCAGGAACTCTATCTTTGGCTGATGATTGGTTAGGAGAACAATGCCATCCTGTAACTGTCCGAACGGTTTACCGCCGTGTAAGGTCTTTTGGACTGCAGCATTATCGAGCCCATCTTGTGTTACCTCTTAAGGTTGAGCATCGTCGGCAACGATTACAGTGGTGCAGAGAACGACAACATTGGAATGTGGAATGGCATCAGGTCGTCTTTTCTGATGAATCTCGATTCTCTTTGGGTACACATGATGGCAGAAGAAGGGTAAGACAACGTCGGGGAGAAAGACGTGACACTCATTTTGATGTTGAGCGTTATGTACACCGGATAGTAGGCGTCATTGTATGGGGTGCTATTGCATATGCGAGTATTTCACCTTTAGTCTTTATTCGAGGTAACATGACAGCGCTGCGTCACCTTCAAGAAATAGTGGAGCCATATGTTCTCCCTTACCTTAACCGGCTCGAGAATCCAATATTTCAGCAAGATAATGCTCGACCTCATGTTGCCAGAGTTAGTTTAAACTTTTTTGAAGCAACCCATGTAAATATTCTGCCATGGCCGCCCAGATCCCCGATCTTTCATCCATAGAGCATGTTTGGGACATCATGGGTAGAAGTTTGGAAATTTACCCCAGCAACCACAGTCGTTGACGGCTCTGAGACATAAAGTACAGGTAGGTTGGGATAGTATCCCTCAAGAAGAAATATACCATCTCCACGCATCAATGCCAAGATATGTTGGGGTGTGCGGTGGACAAACACATTATTAACAAATTTAATGAAAAAAACTTACACCCTTCGTTTTCTTCTCCAAATTTTAATCATTTACTCTTTTCTATACTAACTATGTTTTACCAAAAAAAATTAAAATTCAAACAGCTCCTTCTGGTCTGGCAGTTTCTTCGTCAATTAGTATGACTACAAGAAATTTTTCTTCAACAAAACGAAGAGTTCCGAACATTTTTCAACCTCTCCAATTTCATGCTAGTAATTGCAGGATAAAGACTTTATACTGCCCTGCTAATCGATACCATAAAAGGTGAGTTTCTCTCTCTACCTCTTGAAACTTTTCATCGCTCATTATAGACGAACCGTGTGCACCCGCCTGACAACTTTGAAATTGAAACTCCACCGGAAGTTTTGATTTTTAAGATGGTAGTTATGTCGGGAGTTCAGCGACACGAAAGTGTGCTCAATTAAAAAGTTTATTCTGACGAACTGAGGGGGCGGAGATAAAAGAAATTGCCATTTCGATGAACACCAGACAGATGATATTGCAGGGTAACTGCTGTTGGATTTTCGAATATCTCAAATATTGAACTGAATGTTTCAGTTCGATTACACAAATGTCAAACTGGCAACACTGTTTTAAGTTGCAGATGATTTCTAGGTTCTCACTCCCAATGTCTGACAAAGAACTATTAAAATTAAATCAAATTGTTGTTTGTAGAAAACGCCCTTGGAGATTGCAGGATTGAACCTATTCTGTCAAAGGAAGTTTCGAGAAAGAAAGTTGCCTAATGAACAATGTTGGAACAATGCAAACGATCGCCAAAGTGAACTGTATTGTTTCATAACCTAAATCTGACTCTCTCACCAGAAAAACGAGAAATTATTTTCATTCGATTATTTTCCTTTTTTTTACTTATATGTTGAAAAGAATCTTCCATATTTATAAAATATGTATGGAAAATATAATTCAATTTCCTTAACTTTTATTTATTTCTTTAACTCTTGAACAACTAGTAAACTGCCCAGTTTGTAGGAACACATTAGAACCAAATTGTTTTCCAACTTAAATAAGGATTGACCAATTCAAACTGATATAGTAAGCATGAGAAATTAAGATTATCAATTGAGTAGTCTACCTGATTGAGCTTATTATATTATAATTACAGCAAATACAGGGGATTTACTATTAATCAAATTGTAGAATTTTGAGGAAGTTGAAGAATGTTAACATTTTAGCAATTGCTCTATATACTCCTAATTCCGGTAGAAATCAGTTTCAATAATTTAATTGGACAAAACATGTTGAGCTACATCAACAAGAACTAATGTTTGACATATTCTCGATTGAGAAAGCCAAAAGAGAATTCTTCACGACTTTGGAGGTGTGTATTCTCGAAAAGTATTTATTATTTTGTCAAGTCTATATTAGGTTTTTTCAAGTCCATAACAATACTGTTCTTCACATCACAGAAAGAGTGCGCTCCCACTAACATGAGGGACAAAATTATGACATTGTGTCCCTTAGTATGAACCCTAGACTGCGCAATAATACCTGTAGACATGAAGACATGGATTGCGCCTTTCTTTCAACACTGTGAACAAAAGTTGGTAACGATATGCCAGAAGCGAAACCACTCCCCCCTCAAGTTTCAAGGAAAATGTATTGGTTTATCGAAAACCACTTGATGAAATACTATGAGTAATGATGAGGCTGACAGCACAGAAAAATGAAGAGAAACAGCAAACTATTTTCCGATGTTGCCAAATGACTAATGAGAATCATTCACATTTCTCCCTTACCTATACATCAAAAGTTACGAGAACACAATCATTTTAAAAGCAGATTTTTCTGTAACATCTTTCCATAATATCTTTCGCTATTAATATTACAATATAATATTTTGTCTTCAACGTACTACGTCTTGAATGATAAATTATTATATCAACTGTCATATAATTATTGAAGTAAAAACTTGAGAAATCGCCAACATAATGAAATACAATAAAAAAATTATTACTAGACAAAGTTTTTCATTTTCTATCTTTCGATTCAGAATCATTCAGAAAATCGGTTAGCTCATCAACGAAATAAACGCATACCCAAAATTGATCTTCATCCAATGTTTATTATGACTCTACACGACCAATACTACACGATCAAGCTTTGGGACCAAGTCCGCCATTCATAACCTCAAACATTTCATAATTAATTAGAATGTGGCTGAAGCTTTTGGATGGACGAAGATATACAGGGTGAGACTTTGAGTTGTTTATTAATTTTAACTCTCATCGAATGAAACATATTCCGTAGTTGCTATTTTTTTCAGATTCAGCTCCAGTAAAAGATTTGAATTTATAAAAAACAATTTTTCTTTTGTAGCTTTAATATGCTAACTCCGGATTTTGGTGTGAAGTTTTCTATAACCATGATACATATTCTTCAATAATCCCTCTCATTCTACTTTAAATAGTTTCCGAGTATTAGACTCAAAAAACTATAAGGAATTATCATGAAGAATGCAGAGGAAGTTTACCTTGAGTCATTATAAGAATCGTCAATCATTTTAGAATACTTAATTATTCCTTGTGATTTCTCCTTAAACGCACCATTTTTGAGATATTCAACGTTGAATGTTTTAAAAACGGACAAAAATTCGAGAAATTATCTTTTTATCCACTCAAATTAAATCAAGATTCGCCCACGTTTATCCGTACGACGGAATACACAGAAATATTTATCCGTGTAACATGAGCTAATATATTTACATCGGGTCCATGCTATTTCGTGATCAGACTGCGGTTATGGAGGCTATGTCTTCATGTCTTTGGACCAGACTTGCCATAGATTTTAATGAATGTGTCTAGGTTAGTTGAGAGATTTCATATAATTCATTTATAAATTTGATGGCAATAAGGATAATTATGAAGTTTTAAATATAAGAACGGCGATGATGGAATTTTGTATAATCTTATAGAGGATGAATGAAATTTGGATATTGAATTGAATACCAAGTTGAAGATCAGTGTTTCAAGTTCAGTGAAGTGAAATTTTTTCCTAATCATCACGATCATAAGAATTAGGTGAGTAAATGAATTTTCTCAATCATGTTTCTTTGAATTTCAAACATTTGATTGGTTGTTCTGCAAAAGATATCACCGTGAGGGATATATGTGTTGAACTTGCAAGAAAGGACAGGAGTGTATTAGCACATTAAGAAATATTGAAATGCTTATAACATTTACCTGAGCCGATTCTGGAAAAATGGCAAATGAAAAATTATTTCATTCGATTAGAGTGATATACGGTTAAAATCATTGTACAACTTGAAGACTCACTCTGTATGTGCGATAGGATCGAACATGATCAATATTGTCAATCCGCCAAAGGCAGGCGGTTATCGATATCGACTGGCACATACCGGGGGGTTCCATGCAGCAGGAAGTACGCGGAGCCAGACTTCATAGCTTTCGAACCCTAGGAATTCAATCCAACAAAGCTGCGTAATGAAACCCAGGGGATCGTTGTTCGTGTGGAATTCACGCAACACAGAATCCGCGCTCGAAATTTGTTTTGACTCGAACTAATGCTTCGAAATTGGAGTGGAATTTCGTTTTGGCGTGGTTGAAGTGCGGGTCGTGCCGTCGAAATGATACCAATAATCCTGTTGCGTTTTCGGGAAAGAACTGCGTTCAGTAACTATTTTACAGGATTGTTCGTTTAAACACAGGATTTTAGCGGCTGGTTCCATGACCTTTGATTTCCCGACCAAGGGCTTGATTGTCAACCAATATTTAATTTTGTGTTGGATTTCAGTTTAGTTTCAAGCCAACCATGGAATTCGAACTATAATCAACGAGTTCATCAGCAGTCAAAAGTTTGGTGAACCGACGAAAGGACTTATGAAATAATGTCCTGGGTTGATTTAAACCTTCCCAATCTATCGAGAACCCGAATCTGAATATCCTTTCGTTTCGTGAGTTACGCTACTTGAAGTTATTATCTTCCAAACATGGTAAACATGACGAAACATACAATATCGAGAATCCGGCCCTAGGAACCCGATTCTCGAATGTATGCATTATGAGAAGTTTTCGGAAGAATACTTATAACTGGTTTTTCACTTCGGGTTCCCGAAAGTATACATCCTGCGCTTGACAACCGTTTGACATATCTGTCAACCAAAGCGTCATATCGATAGTTGAATGTTTTACAATATGGATCGTTTCAGCATCGCACAACGTGTTAATTTTGTGAAATTATACTACAAAAATTTCAAAAAGCACTGCCTTGAAGGCAGCAGCTTTTGCGCGCATGTTCAATGTCGATGACCGCTTCAGCAACGAATTTGAACATGCACGCAGAAGCTTCTGCCTCCACTGTAGTGCTATTTGATTTTTTTTTTCTATAAATTACTGGATTACAATTCGATCTAATCTGTATTTTTGGAAATATTGGAAAAATAAAATTTTTAATGGGTATATCTACGGAATCATTGGCCGGATTTTACCCATTCACGAATTCGACCTTTGTAATTAAGCCCCAAACCTACTCTACAAATATCGAGTTTCCAAGTCGTTTCTTCCGGAAGTTATTGTGCTTACGGTCAGCCTAACGGCCGACTGCGTAAACACAATAACTTCCGAAAGAAACAACTTAGAAACGCGATATTACGAAGGCCGAATTCGTGAATGGGTAAAATCCACCCAATGATTCCGCAGATATACCCATTCAAAATTTTATCTTTCCAATATTTCCGAAAATACAGATCAGATCGAATTGAAATCCAGTACTTCATCGAAAAATTACAGTTCGAAGGTTCATACAGAATCTAATGAGGATGATATGATAAGAAAATCACAGAAATTTTTTTTTCAAATTGTTCTATTGACACGATTATCACGAAATTTTGCATAAAGTTGTCTTTTATCATCTTCAAACTAGCTGCGAAGTTTTATCAGGGTTGAATCAGTATTTCCCGAGTTATGCCGAAAAAACAACGATATCGAGAAGAAAACCTCGAAATTTGACATATTTTTTCCCGATATCTCCGAAACTTATCATCGTATCGAACTGAAATTTTGTACACTGCTTAAAGTGAGAGTGTAATTTTTTTTCGGATTTGATGAATGGTTTCCGAAAAAAAAAGTCGAAAAAATTTTTTTTTTAATTAACTGACAGAATGATCCTGACGAAATTTGGTTCTAAGTTGCGCGTTGTTATACTCCACCTAACTGCCAAGTTTGAATCCAATCGCTTGAGTAGTTCCTGAAATAAAAAATAAATAACTTCAAAATTTGCCTATAACTCCGAAACTATTCGACCGATTTGGCCCATTAACGAACTTAACCGCGGCATTCTGATGCGCGACCTACCCTGAAAGTCTCAAGTTGCTAGCTTGCTTCTGTCGACAGTTATCGTGTCTACGGCCGGACAGAATCGATTTTGACACCGGATTCGTCATCAGTGAGTCCAACCTAGTCGATTGAGACCATTTTCGGCTCAATCATCCAAAATTACAGACATTTGGACAAAACGATAGCACGCTGTTCCCCTAGAACATGCGCGCAAAACTGGTGAAAAACCAGTAAATGTTTTTCGAGCATTACGGGAAGATTATGGTTGTCATTTACGGCCTACAGAGCACACAATTGCCAATGTACTGCGTAAATTCGAAGAAACTGGGTCCGTAGCAGATATTGTGAGACCTGTGCACCATCGTAATATGCGTTCGGCCGAAAATATTGCTGCTGTTACTGCCAGTGTGGAGAAAGACCCGAATGTTTCGATTCCACGACGTCCTCAACAATTGGGCTTGTCAAACACATAATTGTGGCTAATTTTGCATTTGGGTTTGCACCTGCATCCATATAAAGTCCAGCTGGTGCAAAAATCGGAGCTTGGTGACCATGGAATGCGTCGGGCATACGTCGATTGGGTGATCGAACAACAGCAGCAAAATGCTGAATTCTCGCATCAAATTTTCTTCAGCGATGAAGCATATTTAGAGCTTGGTGGCTATGTGAACACCCAAAATTTTCGTAAATGGGGCTCAGAAAACCCACACGTGATTGTTGAGCGGCCATTGCATCCGCCAAAAGTCACTGGTTGGTATGCATTATGGTCTGGTGTAGTCATCGGGCAGTATTTCTTTGAAAACGAGGACGGCGAGACGGTAACCGTGAATGGTGGGCGCTATGGCAACATGTTAACCGATTTTTTTGGACAGAAGTTGAGGATATGGATACGGATGACATGTGGTTCCAGCAGGACGGTGCCACGTGCCATACAACAAGACCGCCATATTGCGATCAAAATTTGAAGGATGCATAATTTCGCGTTTTGGTGATGCCAATTGGCCGTCGAGGTCATGCGATTTGAACCCAATGGACTTCTTTTTGTGGGGTTGTGCGAAAGACCGTGTCTATGCCGACTCTCCGCAAACTATTGAACATTTGAAAGACAATATTCGTCAAGTTATGGCCGAGATACCGCCCCAAATGTGCCGAAATGTCATCGAAAATTAACTGCTTCGAATAAAGGTCTGCGAGGAAGCCCTAGATGGTCATTTGAATGATGTTGTATTCCACACATAATGGCATAAACTGAACTTAATTTTGAAATAAAAGTTCAAACGAAATTTCAATTCTAAGTGTGTTTTATTTCAATTTATTCTGGGAATTTATAGTTGAAAAACCCTGTATATTACACAACGCACTTCTGTGGAACTCCTTGGAACATGCGCGCAAAGGATGCTGATTTCACGTCAGTGCTTTTACAGGTTTTTTGAAAGTATATTCATTGAGACAGCGAAGAATCAAGTGTTCACAAGAAGTTTGATATAAAGACTGTCTAATTACATCAAAGGGCATGCAGTTATAGAGATAAAAATATGCTGAGGTAGCACTTCCTATGGGTACGTCATGATATCGCTGATACAGCATAGGGGGATTACCTATGGAATTGTAACTCTCGCACAAAAAGTTGACTTTCCATTGGAAGAAGAACAAGTCGATAAAGAAATCCATCAAATTAGGAACACGCTGTACGACAGTATTTTACATCAGAAAGAGTGCAATTCAAAATAGCAATAAACCTGTTTTCGAGTTACTGAAATTACTCCAAGTAAGAGAATCACACTGTATACTACACATCTGTGTTATCCAGGAAATGAGACATCTGAGGAGCCACTCGAAGGGTGTACATACAGTTTTGTCTTGTATCATTGAAGCTTGTTTTTTCGGGGCAACATTTTGAACTGTATATTTTTTAGTTAGTGGTTTTTATTAGGGTGTTTTTGGTCAACATTGGGTTGTAAAATCAACCATAATATGATGAGGAATCGACAACACAAGGCTTGCCTAAAGTGGGGCGATATTGCTGAAATGGAATATCAATCAACGAAAATTTGAAGATTATACTTCTCTTTCAATCATTCATTTCCAAAATTTAGATCAAGCTTCAGCCCTTATTCTCCGTTTCGATCAGATATCGCCAACATTTCTCCATTCCCCTAAACGAATGCGGAATTGAATATGAAACCGTTAGGTTAAGCTTTTACCCGAAACAAATACCCGAAAATTTTGTTCACAAGAAAGCTCAAACCGTGTACACTCCTCTTGTTTCCTTCAGACTCATCTGCCCTTTTAATTATTCAATTCAACATGAACAGTACGAACATACACCAGCCTCTTTATCTTCCGTTATGATCCAATAACGAACAGACATCTTCCCTACAAACAGGCAGTCTATCAATGTTCTGCTCGCCCTTGGGGCTAGACCTCCAGACCAAACTCCTGAGGCCAAACTCCGAAGGCCGGAAAACACATCGTTTTGTCAGCGTTAAGGCGGGCGAACATGCCAGATGCTAAAGGGTTTCTCTAAATAACTGCAAGGCGTCAGAATTAACACGCTTTGTCGTACGCAAATATTTACCCGCTCCAGGCAACACCGTGTTTATGTCTGATGAGTCTCGCATAGCTTTTTTTGTCTTGGTTAAGTACATCTGGATTACACGAAGGGTCGCCTTGTAATTGTCATTGCGGAGATAGCGTGCATCGTGGAATGAGAGCCTGAGGAGTGTATGTTAGGAGATGAGGAGACTGAATACGCCGAAGAAGTCGTTCGTCTGGTTGAGATAAAAGCGGTTTCTGCAATACGGCAGTTGTGTAATTGAATCAAGCTACGTGAACGTGTCTAGAACACAGATCAATTAATGCTAACAGGGAATTTTTTTGATAATTATTGATTGAGGTATATTTAATAGATTATTTCTTTTGATCCGATCTCTTGAGATGTGAGTTCAAAGACATTATGAAACACATAGGCATTAAATTAATTTTTTTTAATTTGCCAAATGGCGCAAGAGCTTGGATCGAAACCCTGAATGTTTCTACATCGGAAGTTCCTCAAAATACACGGAATCATCAAGAATCTTGTATTGTTACGGAGTGATTTTCGTTACTTAGGAATTAATTAATTTTTTTATTTATTTCGATAGGTTTCTGAGCAGGAATGAAAGAATTATTCCATCAAATCTTTTCTGATGCATTTCAATCTTCGACCTATTGTAACTAAGCGATTTTCGTTATTTATTTTTAATGGGTTTCATTTTGCTTCGAAGAATTTCCTATCAAATGAAATTATTCCATCTTATTTATTTCAATGCATTCTCAATCTCCGAGTTATGTATAAAAACCATTTACCCGGCGATTTATGGCTTATCGTAGTTTTTCACATGTTTGCGGCGGTCTCGGAGATTGAATTGTATAAAAAACGGGTAAATGCGTGTTTACGCACTGTATAATTCTGTCGGAGAACAAAGGAATTTAAATTTACCAATCCGTCGGCCGTAAAGCATCCTCCCCTAAAAAATTTCTCGAAATTTTGGACATGTGACATCCCCACTTTTCTGAAGTTATAAAAGGACCTGTTCAGACGAAATGGGCAAACTTTTCAAGAGTCTTCAGAGTCTTCAAGTCTAGTTAGATTTTTGCTACTGCCGTGTTCAATTCACTATTCTGCAAAAACTAGTTATCAATATTTTTATCGTGTAATTAGAGTAATTAATTAGGCTCGATTCATTTTTTCTTTGGAGATTGATAGCTAGAGCAAAGGAAAAATGAAAAATTCAATATGAAATCCAGCGTTTTCTCGAAAATCGCAGACATAAAAATAGCTAATATCAGAGTTTGATGGCAATCATTGCAAAAGATTTCTGCATTGTAGGCAAACATGTTTCTCACAATTAGCACATTTCAGCATTTTATGCAGTCTTACACTTCAATTCCGAAGGAAAAATCTGAAAAAGTTTTCTGAATTCATTTGATCTCCGCACCTGGCGTTTGATCCGAGAACTCTGTTCATCTATTTATTCATTTTTTATCAAGAAGACCTTTATTTCAATATATGGGTGTTTGATTGATGCCCGAAACTCCTGGCTGATCTATTTTTATAGCTGATAGAGAAAACAACAATTGAATATGGGCTAAGGCCATCAGTTTCTGTACAATTTGTACAGGTTTCAGAAATTCAAACTGAATAATGCCGCGAATATTCCATCAAACATACAAAAGCGCTCTTTTGGGGTGTAAGCCTGGCTTAACATTACCCCGGGGGATTGCACTTGGAGAAAACCACCGCCCTTGTGTTTTGAGTAACTATAGAGTATCCTTTTTTATACCCTGTAATCAAGCTTTCAAAAAATGTTTCTGTGTTGTGTAGTTGGAACAATAAGTTGCATGCGATTGATCAGCTAGCCTTGTTCTCTTCGATCAGAGATTATGCGGGACCCGAAAACCTGCTCTGCTTATTTTCCTAATCTGCTTCAAATGTTCTAAGATGGTCGACCAGGGTTTGACAATTTCACGAGCGTCTGACACAGATGTTCTTTCCTTTCCACCCAAGGATTGACTTGCGCAGAAACGACATTACTCTCCAGTCCCCCTAATAGCATAGAAAAGGACCAGGAAATTTCGATTTCTAGTTCAAAGTCTAATAAAACATTCCGTTCCTGGAATATCAATTTGTCGGAACTATCATCTGATTCTGCATAGACTTTTTTTTCGAATACTTTCTTCCACGTCAACAGCTCACCAACCGTTCATTTATCCGAATCAGAAATGATAAAAGGCTCATGATTTTTGAGATCCATCGACTTTTGGATGGCTATAACTTCTGAAACGTTCAACTGATTAACTTGAAATCCTTGAATCCTAGAATGTTTAGTGGTTTGAAGCTGCCCTATCAGGATAGCTTCTACAATCTCAGAATATTATTACCATTCACAAAATTTGGTTGATATAAAATGTTAAATGATATGTTTCGCTTCATTTTAGGCATGTATTCTATAGAAAAAGCAATAAATATGCCATTGTTGGCTGTTTATTACAACTTAATTTGAACTTCCAAAAGTAAAAAAAGAATTATTGAATTCAATAAATTTAACATCATGCAGGGTCGTAAGAGGCTCTCAAAAAAATTAACAGCTTGTACGGTTCACGTAGTATTCGATAGAAGAATCTATGCAGGATCAGATAATATTAATGACAAATTGATGATCTATGTACAGGGTGCTTTATTAGACTAGGAACGAGAAATCGAAATGTCCTAGTCCTGCTCTGTACCATTTCGGTATGGTTAATTGAGACGATTCGATGGTCTGAGATAAGTCGATCAAATGTAGTTGACAACCTCGAATATCAGTAGATCGTATGTACCATTTATTGTACCTTATTGACTGTGATATTTTCTTGTCTTTGTTTTCGAACTTCTTTGTTGCCATTCGATTAATTGTGCTTATGTTTTCTCTCTTGTTTGTGATGATTTCGTTTCCAAAATTATTTATTTTAGTTGTTTTTACCATGTTCAACTTAAAGTAACTCTGAATTGAGCCTCGATAAAGTCTGCAAATACAGACGGAACGTCGGCGAAACTTTGGTATTTACTCTTCACCTTTGTCCTCGATCCTGTTATCAACGTACAATATTCATTGGTAGGACGAGGAAATTCGAATTCGAATACCTGCCAGAGTTGAAACAAATACGTTGAATGGTTCTGCCAAAATCATCACCCTGTATGTCGGAATCGAATGGCCTAAGTCCATATTCAATTGTTTTTTTCTTGCCTCCCACGGTGCCATCTAATCACTATCAAACGATGTACAGTTTTTCTCAAACCATCCTGTAGAAAAATATTTTTCGGAAAATACTGATTCGATTCATTTATGAAATAGCAAAGCTCAAACTTGTTTGGAATTTCGTGGGGATCATATATAAAAAAACCCAGAAAATATTCATCCAATCTAATTGGAACTGGATGATTGGTAAATAAGTGACAAACATAATTGTTTTTCAGATTTTTAGGAACATGTGCAACACCACCTCCATTTATTTAATACAAGAGATTTCTCATCATTCCTACAAAATTGGTGTACTTTGAGACTATACAAAGCTACACATATATCAATCCATTTCGCGACTTATCTGTGTACAGAGCGTGTACTGTAAATCACGTCAACAGCGAAAAGCCAAAATAAAACCTACGAAACGTGCCGCTTTGGCGCTTTTCCGCGCAATTTCCTATCTCGCATACACGCTTCAATCGATTACGTTGATAAGAAATGACAACACATCGTTGAGTACGGAGGCACGAAAAGAAATATAAAATCCGTGAGAGCTGAGCTCTCGGAAATCATGGAATGGTTGAATTGAAATCATAAAATATTATTTCAGTTTTTAAACCAGGTTATATTAACCCTGTCCTCCAGAATTTTATATGAATAGAAGAATACGAGTAATGTTCGAAAATTCTAGAAAAGCACTGACGTGAAATCAGCAGCTTTTGCGTGCATCTTCGAATTTGTTGCCCATCAGGCTTCAACTGATTCTATATCTGAGTGAGTGATTTTGATACATAAAATTGGTTTTCCGATTTTAGGTGATATTTTTCGTACTTAGTGTTCTCATATGAGCCATCGGCTTGATGTTTCAATAAGAGCTTATCGTCATCCTACAAAAATTATTTTTTATTTTTTCAATGATATACGACAACAACCAAATTTTGATCGAATGAGTTATTCAAGAAATAATCACGAATTTGACATATTTTTACCGCAATATCTCGGTAAATTGAAATCGGATCCATATTACATTCGGAACTCTGTTGAAAAACATTGAATACAAGGTCTGTGGAAAATTTCATTGAAATCCAATGAATTGTTCCGAGAAAAAATCATTTCGAACTTTTTTTTATTTCTCATATTTTCTGTTTTTTTTAAATATTTCAATGCCATCAAGTAACTTCGATATACAGGGAGTTGAATCTCAGCTTGAAAGAGGTACCATATTTCTACAATACGGATCTGGAATTTTTCAATTACATGAATATAAATCGACTGACCTGTATGAGAGAATCATAAATTCTTTATATCAACCGATTTAACTGGGTAGTTCCAAAGTAATTAGAAATTTAAACTATTGGTGAATACAAGAACCACCCTGTATCTTGGTTATGGAATTGATTAGTTACAACATTTATAGGGTTTTAGAACTCGCTAGGATATCTCTACCTCAAGTTACCGTATGTTCATTCACTAATGAAACACCCTATATAAAATGTGGAATACAAGGGAGTAACATTTATGGCTTTAAACTTTAACAGCCTTAACATTTGTTTGGTCAAATCAGTCCCTAATGTAAAGGTATAAAAATATGGGGCTCTCGTTTTCAACTTGAATTGATTGAACAGGAACACCCTTCATAATATTTATCAGTTTTGGGAATAAAATTGAAATTGTTTAAATTCTAGGATTTAGACATGAGGAGAGAACCGTTAGTAAATATTTATATTGAATTCTGGAAAATATACTCAAATGTCTCATTGGGTTGGTTTAAAAATCGAACATTTCAATTTTTGCACAACTCCAGAACAATTACAATCGCGATGCGTCAACCAAGATCTAGTGATCAATGACGCCCCCGAAAAAATGTCCAATCAACCGGACACACCACGAAAAATGGAAAGCCCGCTTTTTATGAACAAAAACTTATTTTTCATCGTCATAATTCGAGCGTCGCGTCGGACGTTGCGACAGAACTGGATGGAATTTCATTTGCGAATTCTCGTCCTGCCTTCGTAGTCGTTTGCCCCCCTTGCAGCCCCCCTTTGGCACGAGGAAGAGCATAATGCGGCACTTCATGTGTTGCATGAAACAGTACGTCACTTGGACACATGAAAAGTCGACAAGATTGAAGACAGGGACGTTGTTGCACGAAAGGGTTGTAGGGCACATTTGAATATGGAAAATATGGTATGTTTTGTTGTAGGACAAATATGGATGCAATGTTTTCATGCTGAAAAAAATCTAGAAAAGCACTGATGTGAGTTCAGGAGCTTCTAATCGCTCTTTCAAATTTTAACAATTAGAATCAACATGAAATTTTGCTCCTAGTTGTGAGTTGGTATAATCTTCACCTGATTACGAGGTTTCAATCTGATTGCATTTGTGCCCTTTGAGATAACGTTGAAATTCCAAATAACATCGAAATAAGGCATATTTTTTTCCTTATATCGGATCGAATTGGACTTTGGAACGTGGTTGTTAAAAAGTGGGCCTAAGGTTTGTGGTGAATTTCATTGAAATCTCATCAATATTTCCGGAGAAAAAAAAATTTTCATTAAAATTTCCTTTGGAATTCTCTTACAACCAGATACACACGACACATTACATTTTCCACTAAGTTGCGTGTTGTTATTTCAGAACTGTTCACGAAGTTTCAATCTTATCGATTCATCAGATATCGAGGAATTAATCTCAAAACTTCGAATGGGCGTAACTACGAAACTTTTCGACCGATTTCGCCCAGTAACTTACCCGAGATATTTGGTCTCCAAACCTGATCTGACACTTCGAGTCGGTAGGTCTTTCCTTCGAAAGTAAGAGCACATACGGCCCGACGGACGGACATAATTGAATATGATCTCGGATTGTCCTTCAGGGTCTTCAGCCCAAATTTTTTAAGACCATTTTCGGCTCAAAATTCGAAAATTACAGATAATATGACGAAACTATAACGCGCTGTTCTTTAGAGCAAGCGCGTAAAAGAGAGAAGAAAATATTGTGAAGGTGGTATGAATTCCCCTTTCGATGTTCATTTTCAGGTAAACCTTCAGGTGATCCCTTATCACACTATTGTTTTCTTAATTTTTTGGTCTAGATCCGATCACTCAGGCGAAGTTCAGCAGCATGCTGGCGAGCAGATCGCCTCGGACTGCGAAGAATTGCTTGTCGCACTCTTTCAATTTGTTTGAAATGAATCAATTCACCTCCTGTGCGAAGTGCCTCAACCCATTAAAGAATGATGTTTCGAGAGGAAACAGCCCGATTTCGGTGGATATTGAAATGGCGACAAAACTCAGTCTGAACGGCCGTGACGGACTCGTTATTACGGACGTAACTATCGTTAGCAAAAACGCGGTGATCTACCGTCCACAGGTCCGTATTTTAACTGGTAAAAAGATGCTAAGACCTACCGAATCCAACGGCCTCTTCGCCCCATCCAAAATGTCTGAGTCCTCTGCCGGATCCTGTATATTGGATGTCACATTTTTGTATGCATTTACAACTTTTAACTCGTGAATACTCGTATTATATTGTACTGGGGAGGGAATAATTACATCGGAACGAAAAATAAATATATCGGCACACAAGATAAATATATTTCTGCAACTTATATGAGCTCAAAAAAAAAATAATTACAACTACACTTTTGTTCCAACTGACACCTGTTAGATAACTGTTCTACAAACGGAATAAGTTTGGATATTTTCAGAAGGTGGAAAATAAACTTCTAGATTCAAGACACATGGTCATTTCACTTGGCGATAAACACTGCGAGGATTGTGAACAATAACCATAAATAATTTTCTCTTGGCAACATGGCTACATCTACGGCGAGCGCCCCTCGCGTTTTGATTTCGGTCGAATAGTGAATCAATCCAGGGGGCAGATTCTTGAATCTCGATCAAGAATTGAAGAGTATGACAATTGTCATATGTTTATGTCGATTTTCCAAGCTTTCTCGTACATCTACGAAATTTGTGAGCGTACTATTCGCCATTTCGACTATGTTTCCAAGCAAATATTCAAGAAATAAACTTAATGCAAGATATCAAGCAATTTCAAATCGGAATACATAACCTCATCACCGTTTCCTTCGACTTAGCAACGAGTGGTACGGAGTATAGGAGATATAATTATATATATTTTACAGTAAGAAATTGTTGAAGGGATCTGGTTTGGTTGTGACAGAGGTACTAACCAGGCTCAGTTTTGAAATCTTCCAACGTGCTAGAGAAAAATTTGGAATGAGGAAAGTTTGGACGAGGGGTGAGAGAAGTTTTGCGAATCTGAATGGTAAAATATGTAATATAAAATCTACTGAGGATGTGGAAAATTTAATGCAAGTTGAAGATAGGAGTGGAAATAGTATGCAATAAGATCCTGTCTCCGCTTTATTTATGGGATAAGAAAGTATGACCGTGTTATCCATAACTCAAGGATTGCAACTGGATAGATATGGGCACTAGCCGCAAGTTTCATGCTGCTGTTTTATTTCATTCCATAATTATAAACAAGTGTCCACCTTATCAATATAATAAAATCCGTTTCCATTCTCATGTTCATTCCATCAATTTAAGATTCAGAGGACTGCTTTCTACCCACCACATTCAGTTGTCATTTTCACCAGGTCTTTTTCATATGGAATTTATAAACTTTATAATCAAATACCGGTCAGATTCAAGTGCATGTCTCTCGGGATTCAGACGGAATAGGTCTCTTGCATGAATTTTTTTTGTCATTGGAATCAAATATCCTATCTGTGAGACCACTGAAAAACTTTAACCGCCATCAAAAATTTAAATACTTAACGAGAAAATGCTCTTTTAAATTTGGCTCCCCATGTCGGTTGTTTAAACAGACGAAGCTTCGCGGTTTCCGTGACGTATGGGGATATATCCACTCTCTCCCTCCTCTCGTGTACTTTTCTCTCTAGCAAGCCAATAGACAACGTCGGGCTGTATCGATCGGGGCATCGTGGAATAACGAGAGACGTAGGAAGCGATCTACCGCGTTTCACCCACTTTGGTTTTGCGTCCCGATTTGACGATTTTTAATACCGAATTATTCGAAATTCGCGAATTGTTGGAGTGTGAGATAGCATACATTATGATTTTGTATCGATATAGGATGAGAAAAACATGCAAATATGATAATTTGTGTTATATGCAAGAGACCTATTATGTGAAATGGCTGCGTGGGCATCCCTTATAGTTATTTTGTTTGTGAATTGTTCATCCTTATTCTATTCATTTTGTTAATTGTTTTTTCCTTGTTTACTTTCTTTTTCTACGGTTTTAACCACGTTTGAGGAATGGACGAGAATATTTCATGATACAGTTTTTTTTCTCTCACGGAACATTTACTTGTTTTTGTATTCATTGAATCATTTTTGGTGAAGCTTGATTTCATATCAGTTTCTACTGCCTCAAGCTCCTTTCTGCAGTAACCCTAATTGTTTTTGTACTTATAATTGTTTTTTGTTATATTTCTTACTGTAGATGAATACATTATTATTATAATTATTATATACCATTCGATTGTCGAGTGACATTCGGTTTCATGCGCAGGTGTCTTCTTGTTTCTATTTAACTTAGAAAATATACGCGGACATAATATGGCAATTGTCATACTCTTCAATTCTTGATCGAGATTCAAGAATCGGCCCCCAGGTTTCTGCACGTATCTTTGCTTCAAAACAATGCTTTTGCAGCATTAGCCTATCAATGGTTTCTTATTGCTCTGAGATTCCCGCTCAACATGTGGGCCATTGGTTGCTTGTAGCAGCGTTTTGTCGGTAATTGGTCATCCAACCCGGAAAAAATCACCAATTCAGTCCCCCAGTGCATAATAACATCACATAAAAAGAACTAATGATTTCCGGCAGTAACAAACTAGAGTCATAACCATCATTTCCAGATAGGCTTCGCGGAAAGAACATTAACTTCTCTTTCTACCCGAACTAATCTAGGCAGCCAGTAGAACTATTCTGTTATTTGTAACTAGTTCGAAACTTCGTTGTTCGTGCAACCAACTTTCTGACACCATTAATGTTTTATCTTGGAGAAAAAATTAGGAAAGGGCCATTATCTGGCGGTGGAACCGAGTTTGTGCTGCAACTAACACAGTTTGTTCTTAGTGAATTATTTCGTTGCAGAAAGTTGGCAACGAGCAATAAAACGTTGTTTGATGGATGGCGAAGGTGTTCCGGAAATATTCTGTTTTTGTTGTTCAGAAAGTAACGCAGAAATACGAGGCTTTAGGGAATCAAGACTTTTTGGAAACATCATCTCCAGGCAGCTTGATAACATAATGAAGCATTTTGTTGGTTTTTCTGGGTTTTCACTCCCAATATCTGGAGCAGAACTATTAAAAATAAATAATTACTATTTACATCAATATTCATGCAAAATGCCGTAGCAGATTGCAGGATCATAAATACTATTTGTCAAGGACAGTTTCTAGGAAAAAAGGTGCCTCATTCACAATATCAAAACAATGCAAACAATAAGCAAAGCGAACTGTGATGTATCAGAGTCCAAATCTACCCCTTTATAAGACAGACGAGTAAATTTGTGGAACGATATTCTTTTGATGGTTCGAAAATTGTCGAAATTTTTTTATTGATCCCTCATATCCAAGTAAATTCAGCCAAATATGTTACATTTTTACAGAGCAATGAACGAAATTACTCTCTCCAATCAACAAAATGCAGGAAGAATATTCAATTTTTTTTTTTGATTAACTGGTTTCGACATGAGTATTTTTGTGTTGTCCCAATCTATCATGTGATCTTCAATGATCGGACATACATGGTTCGCTATTTGGGATCTCTGTATATCCCTATTCCTTAGATTGTTGTTTGTTCTCGCTTTCTGATATCTAGCGACCGAGATGTTTCCTGTGTACATGACTTCTCACAAATACATCTCTGTAAAAATCGACCATATTTGGCTGACTTTAATAAAGAAAGAGGTAGAATTAAAAAACTTTCATAAGAAGTTTGTTGCTGTGATTTTTGAAAATGTCAATTTTCACAAAAGTCTTAAAAACGAACGATCAAAAAAATAATTCTACTCATTTTCTCATTTGGCTGATGGAGTCATATTTGGACCGTGAAACGTGAAAGTTCACTTTGTTGATCGATTTTCTTCTAGAAACTGCACATGAAATATAATTCGATCCTGAAATCCGCAAGGGCAATTTCCATAAAAAAATAACATTTTATTTAATTTTTAACAGTTCTCCTTCAGACATTGGAAGTGAAAACCCGGAAAAAACGCTGCAAATTTCACACAAGGGTTTATTATTTTCTAAGTTAAATAACCCAATACCATTGATATCTCAAATGAAACTTATATACTATTCATAACCCATTGGTTTTTTACCTAAAAATTTGCAGCGTTTTTCTATATAACTCAGGGACCACTGGTCGGAAATAATCCGGGTGGAAATTGTTGGGTAGAGTTATGCAACAGTAATCAACGTTGAGAGTTTCATGAAAATTTGGTGGTAAGTTTGCGAGAAATATTTTTTTTTCCTCCAACCCCCAATTTTGAACTCTTAGGATATATCGATCCTGCTGAAAAACTTGGAGGATCAATCTCGAGCGACACACGATTTTTCTACCAAGTTTCACGGATTTCGGTTCAGTTCTTTCAGAGAAAAGTCCCGGACAACGGACGGCGGACGGACGGATGTTTTTTTTATTAGTTCATTCAAATCTACAAACTTCAAAATGTAAACTGTGAAATTTTAAGGAGGGGTATTTTTTTTTGGTCGATCACTAAGTTTATTATTTGATTTTATCAAATAATGAACCAAAAATGATACTCTAGTTTAAAAGAAGATATCTTTCACCTTTTCGAAACTGCCAACTTTGAAAACGTTTCTGTGACCTCCTGTAAAGTGATTTTTAATTCTGACTATGGAGGCAGAAGCATTATTCTTACTTCACTCGGAATCCAAAAAACGACATATTTTGGGGGCGCTATTTTCAATTCTTTTCAATTCGAAAATTTGTGATTAAAAAACTCAGACTTTCATGAGAAATCTATTTTATCATGAAATAAGGGGCTTCCCATTCGAAAAAAGAAAATTTATGTCACTTTCGGTAACACCGAAATTATCACATTGGTGTCGAAAGCTGTCTTAATTTTACTCACTTTCTCTGAGGAACAGCGCGTTGTAAGTTCGCCAGAATGTATGTAATTGTCGAATTCTGATCCATAAATGGTCTTGAATGATTATGTCAGACTCTCTGAAGAAGAGAAGAATTCCAGGTGAAATTCAATTCTGTCCATCCGGCCGTCCGTCCGTTAATGGGTGAAATCGGTCCATGGTTTCGGTACTGATTTGATCAGACTAAAACTTTCTTTATATATTTCGTGTTGATACAGTGGAAAAAATTTCAAAATTTTGAATTTTTTATGGAAAATTTGGCACAGAACTGAAAGTTAGTCTTCAACAACAATGTTCCGGATCGCAATTCGATCCGATTTTATTCTCGAAGATCCAAGGAAACCAATATGTCAAATTTCTTTGTAATTTGAAATTTTGACGTTATCTCCTCAATTACTCAAGAAGCACATATGCGCGAATAGGTAACTGCTTTGGAAACGGATTTCAAAAAGCGCGTGCAGCTCCTGATCCCCTGCCAGTGCTATTCTAGAATTTTTCGTTGGTCACGTTGTATAATATTACGCCATATTTCGTAAAATGTCAAAATATTGCTAGTAAGTACAAAGTTTAAGTTCGATGGTTTGACGAACCATGGCGGATTTTTGACCCGATAACACCACTGCCTACTAATGCCACAGTAATTTTAAGTCTCATATTCACTCTATAAAACAATCCAAATGAATATACGAGTATGCTTCTTGGAAAATGCTCGTCCATATTGCTTACCGAAATTTTTTATTGACACACTTAAAGTTAACTTTTAACTGTACATCGCATCTCTCAAATGTACACGTCTCAACTAGCTGTTACCGAAACAGATTTTAACCGAGACATGAAAATACATAATCGTTTCCCATTTATATATAACCAAACTCTTTTATCAACAGATCGATACCATCATTCACACTCACCAATTTGACGGTATTTCCAGCCTTCTTGAGAGCATCCACGGCAACAGCATGCGGGACGTCCACGACGGGGACATCGTTAACAGACAGGATGGAGTCGTTCACCATCAGCCTGCCGTCAGCAGACGCCGCACCTCCAGGTATCAGCTTAGTGATGTAAATGGCAGTATCGTCACCGATATGAGGGTTGTCGGTGCCACCGGCGATGCTGAATCCAAGGCCGGAGGTGCCGCGTTCGAGGACGATCTCCTCATAATCCCACTCGTCATCTCCGTTTACCTGTAACAGAAGGGTGCACGTGAATTTCCTATAATTAGAGATGAGGCAGGTTAATTAGTTTCGATGTAATGAAGAGCGGATCTCTTAGACGCGGTATCTAAGACCGCGGGCGGTATGCGAAATGTTGGATCGACGATACGAACCCGACGGATGTAACTTTATCCTTCCAACTGACTGTACGGATGATTGCAGTTGGAGTAACATTAAGCGTGGGGTTTTGCCATGACATTTTGATGTTTTCAATCGTGACAGCCATAGAACGATGGAGGAAAATACATGGAAAGATAAGGAGAAGTTTTCAACAGACGAGGCATGACAGTCCCCAGCTTGTATAGCAATAGATTGTGAGAACTGCACAAAGTAGGCCAAAATTAGTGATATCTCAACAACTACTTTTTATTACCTCGTAGGGGTCGTGGTTTGAGCGCTAGATAGTTTAGTCCCCTGGGCGTGGGATGTGAGTTTCGCGGACGTCCATTCTTGTTGCAACGCCCTTGAGTAGTGGGTGACCTGGATCGGTCATCGTTACTTTAGAATTCGTGATTACTGAACCCGGGTCATATCTACGCCCGCTATGAAAGCAGCCAGCGTTGAGGTGTCGGGATCTTAGTGTTGAGACCCTAGTATCCGATCATGCGTAGCTGGGAACACCGTTTGAGGTGTCTGAGTCGAAAGACCACTAGTATCCAAGCTGTTTCCCGAAGAGCCATAAGTGCAATACGGTGAGAGCCCCTCCGCACCCAGGCTGGCTACGTCGCTGAGCTGTGGAAGTAGTGGGAGCGCTCATAGACTGCTTCGTAGTCTATGGGTTTGTTTTGGTTGCGGGTTCAGAACTGTTCGGGGAAAAATAACAATCGCTTAGACTCGAACCTTTCCGAACAGCTCTGCATTGGTTCTGAACTCGGAACCAAAACAAAGCTTATATATAAAGTTGTAGAACTCATTGTGATGTCCGCGAACGCGCGTGGGTGGGGGAATTACTGCTCGTGTGAGTCTTTACCCGTGCCGGGTGTAACCCGATGGACTGCTTGCCACCCTAGGAACGAAGAAAGACTAGCTAGCAGTGAGTGCGACCGTTGTCGTCTGCCGATTTGTAGGGAGTTGCGAAACTCCCATACCGCAAATGCTCTGAACTGATAAGTCAACCAATATTCCACCTTGATCAGATGTAATCATCTTATCAATCAAAACATCTACACCAAAAAAGCGATTCTCAAGGAGTACAGTTATTGCACTTTCACGGTTGTTTCCGATCTTCAGACCGACATACCGTGAAAACCTGAGATGATATTCTAGATACTCATGACCTGTTCGACGGAACGCTGCAGTATTAACAATATACAGCTCGCCATTTATCGGGAGCATCTCACGAATGCAACCTTCAAGAAAAGAATTCTCTGATCGATGCGCATGACATCAAACCTATTGTCGTTTCAGGTCGCTGTATCTGCGATAGGTCGCTAGGCCTAGGTCCTTTGAAAGTTAGGGCTCATACGGACGACTGGCCGGAAGGACGGACAGAATTGAATTCGACCACGGATTTTTCTTGGAGGAGTCAAACCTCTTCCTTTGAAACCATTTTCGGCTCGAGATTTGATATATCTCAAATAACAGCGATAACGCGCTGTTTTTCAGAACAAGCACGTAGAGAAATCAAACTTGACACCCTGTCTCTCGAGAACGAAACGTTGTCCACGAGATTTTTCCTTAATTATGCAAGAAGGCTGCCTCTTTGTTTGAATCCCCAATTTAGGATCACTTTATATGTTCATAGGAATTTTTTTCTTGAAAAAGACCTAACGAATCACCCTCTGAAGTTCCGTACCGTAGCAACAAAACTCCCTGTATATGCGTTTTTCTTCTATTCATCATTCTCAACTCCGAGACCATTCAACAAAAATGATCTTCTAAAACTTCTGCTTGCAGTAAGTCCGCAGAAACTTATGAATGAAATTAAATTCGATGTGAACTGAAGTCATTCATGTTGAGCATGAGAGTCGCTCCAATTCAATCAATCAACTGTGTTAAACTTCTTTCATGTCCAGCAGTGGTCCTTGGTACCCTCAAAGTCAATGACGGGGTAAATTAAACGACCCCTGAGACAAAATAACCAACAAAAACAGACCCATTTATACGACGTTATCAACCGTGAACATAAATAAGTCCAGACTTCGAATTTACGCCAGCTCCAGTTGCACGCCCGCTTCTTGCACGTTGTCCCGTTCCCGGCTCCATAATTTTCCGGCAATTCCTTCCCGTAGGATTGTGATACGGTCCTCGAGGAATGGCGGGCGGCATATAAAAAGGCGCGAATTGCCGCCCTCCGGATGGCTTAACAGTCGGAAGGTGAAATTGCATTCGAGAATTAATCCCAACGAAATTTTCGCATAAAGCTGAAGATGTTATGACGCCCGGTCGTAGACGGGGAGAGGCGGGCGCGATTATATGAAACATACACGGCGAACGGCGGGAGTTGTAAAGTTCATTTCTATTGCGGCACAGATGTTCTTTTATTGTTCTTTCGGGAAACATCTCTGAAAGGTTAATGAAATTTTTTCGTCGATTTCTTACCGTACCCGGGGCGTTTATTATGACGGAGATGGAGGAAAGATGCGTTATTAGCGTCGGCTGCTTCGGACGTAAGGGAGGGCGTATCTACGTTAGGAGGAATGCTGAGCGTCAGATGGTTAAATGAGCTCAGGGATTGAAATAATTCATAGAAAACTGAAGGATTTTAAGTTCTTCGTCAGTAAACTTATTGATCAAATTCATATTTTCGATGTACCGAATGCCTTTCCTTCACGATCCTCCTTATGGACGATCGTAAACACGGTAACTTCAGGGAAAAACTACTTCCGAACTCAATTACGAAGACCGAAGATTCCGAAGATATACCTATAAAAATTTTTATTTTCCCGATATTTCCAAAACTACATTTTTGAGCGAATTGAAATCCAGTACTCGATTGAAAAAAGACAGCATGGAGGTTGATACAGAATTTCGTGAGGATAATATGATCAGAAGATCGCAGAAAATTGAATATTTGAAAAAAACATTTAGAATTTTTTGTCAAATTGTTCTCATAACACGATTATCACGAAATTTTGCACAATATTATACATAAGCGTTTTCGAAATAGTTACCAAGCTTCATCATGATATTCCGTAAGAATCAACGAAACCGAGGACTGCGTTGTTATATGTCAATCTAATTGCTCTAGATGATACTGAATTAACACGGAAAAAACCTTTTATTTTCAAATAACTATGTCAAAGCGAAACCGTTTGGCCGATTTTGCCTATAAAACATTACCGTCGCATTTAGGAATTTAAACTAATCTGACAGCTTCAGGTCTTCGTTCGCTTGTAATAGTGTCTACGACTAGTCGGACATTACCGAATTTGAAACAATATTTGTCGCTTGGGAGAATTTCTGGGAGAAAGATTAAAAAATTACAGGCAGAATTATAGCACGCCCAGAACATGCGCCAAAAAATTAACAAGAATTCTTCAACAAAGACACAAAGTATCTTTTACGATGGCCTTCGACAAAAGCGGTGTTGTCAAGACTGATTAATGCTAATACGGTGTCACAATGGATTCTGTCCGGCCGCACGTCCGTAGGCACGATAACGGGCGTACGGAGAATCGTATCGGCATGAAACTTTCAGGTTAGGAGAAATATGTCAAGGTTTTGGATTTAAAGCCATTTGAAATTTTTAGGGTATTTCCCTGATATCTCAGGAATTGCTGGAGCGATAGGATTGAAACTTGACATTAAGTTGGAACGATTCGCAAATATTGCAGAAGGTTGTTGGGATCATACTGTAAATAAATTTTTCAAAAAAATTCCAGTTTTTTCGAAAAAGTTTTTCTCGATAATCATTCATTATATTGGAAAAATATTTTTGTCATACCTTGGATTTTCATATTTCACAGCAGTGTGAAATATTTCAGTTTGGTAATATTATAATTTTTGGAGATATTAGGAGAAAGAATGTTAAAATATTCAATATTTTGCAATCTTCTGATCATATTATCCAAACATAATTCTGTATGAACTTGAAGCTGTGATTATTCAATTTAATACTGGATTTCAATTCGATCTAATCTGAATTTTTCTAAATATTGAGAAAACAACATTCTGAAAGGGTATCTTCGGAATCATTGGGTGGATTTTACCCATTCACGAATTCGTTCTTCGTAATTGAGGTCCACACTTACTTCACAAATATTGGGTGTTCAAGTTGTTTCTTTCGGAAATTATTGAGTTTACGATCGAGGATGAAAATATGTCCGAAAACACAGATTGGATCTAATTGGAATACAGTTTACAATCGTTACGAATTCGGGAACGGAAAGAATCCGACCAATAATTATGTAGATATAACCATTCAACATTTTTATTTCCAATATTTCTTAAAATACAGATTGGATCTAATTGAATTAAAGTGCTTCATTGAAATATGACAGCTTAAAGATACATGCAACATCGTGAAGATAATTAGGAGATGACCAAATTTTTCCATCAAAAAGTAGAAGTGCGTTTGGCGGGGTCAATATGTGAAAAGATGACCGCTAATAGTTGTTTTCCTTATATTGGGAGTTCAATATTAGAAACCTCCTGGAAAATAATCGAGCCAATCTATGAGTTTCGATGAGTTCAGTGTTGAGGAATAAGTGTCAAATTAAATTCTGCTCGTCTGTCCAGCCGTAAACTTCATAAAAAATTTAAATTTCATGGTAGGTTTGGGTACATAAATATGATGATAGACAAAAGTCATCCAACAAAACAGAGACTATCCAACATCTCATGTGTTAACATTTGGTTGCTTGTATGCTGAATATCGGTCAAAAAGAAATACTCCAACCTTTGAAGCAAGTAAGAATAAGAAATTCATGCAAGAATGAGATATCTGGCTGTAAACTAAACAAGACTCAAATTTCGTGAGGATTATAAGATATTAAGAAGAGCAGAAGCCAATAAACAGTGCGCTTTTTTTGCCTGTATCCCACCTTCACATTGAAGGTTAGCATCTCGAGGAGCTGTGAAAAGAGCTCCACTTTTCTTTCATTCCTTCAGGTGTCGACAAATTGAGTAGTGTTGAAAGGTTTTCTTATATCCTGATTCTCAATTTCCTCAAAATTGGCAAGAGTGAGTATTCTGTTACAGGACCAGATGAATAGAAATCATCGATTTCTTCCATCCTCATAACGGGCGCAGAATATATAAAATGTAAAATAAATTTTTCCGTAATTTCACCAGAACCAAACCCGCTTACAACCACTCCGATCGGCTCGTTTTCCAGGTTGGGAAACAGCCGGAATCAATTTCCCCCCCAACGATTTTTCCAATCAAGTTTAGAATTTCAATTTCGGCTCCGATATCATCTCTGACCTACTGGGCCTGACCTGGTGTGGATAATTGGAAAAATCAAATTGACGAGTCGCACCTCAATAGGTTGGAGAGAAACAGCCATATTTTCAATTAAGTAAAACAATCCCACAGTTCGTTTCGATCCCTCAGGAGATGTCGGCGTAGGACTGGCGCTTTTCCATTGTTTCGTTCATAACCTGTCATATTAGCGATATCCCGATGGGATTGGTAGTTTTTGCGGACAGGATAATCCGGGGATTATGTTCCATTCGCTTAGATGACACTTTTGTCTTTGAAACTCTCCGGTATTCCTTCTTGCGGAAGAAGATGTTCGGGTTTTGGATAGGTTGCAATATAGTGAAGCCGCTCGTGGGCCATGAATTACTGAAATATACTTACTGACAAAGAAACTGCAACACCCAGAAGGACCTGTTTAAATTTAAATTTTTTTTTGGTAGAAAATAGATAGTATAGCAAGGAGTACATGATTAAAATTTGGAGAAATAAAATTGGGAGTTTTCATGAAAACATTTTTTATTACTTGGATATTGTAGTAGTTTTTTGCAAATTTCTTAAATTTTACAACAAACCTGCTGTTCGAGGGGACCCAAAGTCGATCTTTAGTTGTTGTTAAAATGCCTAGAGTACGTGTACGCGGAATTTATCGCCAGCTAAGTGAATTTGAAAGAGGTCGAATTATTGGTCTACGGGAGGCGGGGTTGTCATTTCGAGAAATCGCTATCCGTACGAACAGGAATCCAACTACTGTTATGGGATGTTATCAAGCGTGGTTTGATTATGCCCAAATCGAAGAAGGGTAGGCACTGGACATCAAAGGGGCACAAATGAAGTTCAAGATCGACGTCTAAGACTTATGGCCATTAGAGACCGATTTGCGACAACCCGATTTTTGGCTGATCTCCTAACAAGGCCACCCTGTAAATGTCCGAACGGTTTACCGCCGTATAAGGTCTGTTGGACTGCAGCATCTTGTGTTACCTCTTGCGGTTGAGCATCGCTGGCAACGATTAAAGTGGTGCAGAGAACGACAACATTGGAATGTGGAATGGCATTAGGTAGTCTTTTCTGATGAATCTCAATTCTCCTTGGGTGCACATGATGGCTAAAAAAGGGTTAGACAGTCATTTTGATGTTGAGCGCCATGAACACCGTACAGTAGGCGTTATGGTATGGGGTGCTATTTCACATGCAAGAAGGTCACCTTTAGTCTGCATTCAAGGTAACATGACAACGCTGCGTTACCTTCAAGAAATAGTGGGGCAATAAGTTCTCCCTCACCTCAACCGGCCCAAAAATCCAATATTTCAGCAAGATAATACTCGACCTCATGTTACCAGAGTAAGTTCAAACTTTGTTGAAGCGACCCATGTGAATCAATTGCCATGGCCGCCCAGATACCCCTATCTTCCGCCCATAGAGCATGTTTGGGACATCATGGATAGCAGGCTTGGAAATTCAGTCCAGCCCCACGGACTTTGGCGGCTCTGAGACATGAAGTACAGGTAGCTTGCATTGGTATACCTCATGATGAAATAAACCATCTACTTGCATCAATGTCAAGACGTGTTGTGGAGTGTATAGATAACCGCGGTGGACAAAAACATTATTAACAAATTCTCAGCCCCATTTCCAAATAGGAAAAAAATAGTTAAGTTTGGTGCTTATAGTGAAACATTGTTTTATTTTTTTTGTGTTTTCCGAATATCCTAGGCTTCAACGAAACCCCTCAGGAGCTTAAAGCTTGTGCAAGTTAGGATACCGGGTGTGTTCTGTGTAGGCTTTGTCACTGGGGAGATATTGCAGTGTCAAATTTTTGTGACGTTATTACAGCAAACGTTATTTTTGACATCTGAGCATGCGCAGATTCAGTTTCGGAATAACGCGACGTTAATATCGTTAGCGTCTAAGGTTATTTATGGAAAATTGCGAGCTGCAATTTACGCTGCGCTATTCTATATAGGAAGGATTCGTTAAGCTTCGGGTCCTTCCGGCTCCGATCACTGTCATAGAAAAGCTGTTTGTTTATTTGTTTTTTCGGTTTTTGGTGTTTAATACACATTTTCCTCAGATTTTTTCAATTTATTTCATAATACCTTTCATACACAACTGATATCAGACATTAAGATTTATAACTGCTACCACAGCCAATTTCTTTTATATATAGGTTTTTGTTACTTTTTCACGAATTAAGAAATACTTTTGGAAGCAACATGAGGGGTTTGTAATTAGGAATGGTTTGAACCATGCCAATTATTTTGTGCAATATAACTTTTTCCACTTCTTCTGCTTAAGCCCCAGGTGAAATTACCGCTTCCGATTCCGTTTTCATTTTATCCAAAATCAAAAAACTTATGAAGAAATGCCAATCGTTAAACTTTAGGAGTTTAAACGTGAGTTCGTATCACAAAAATCTGACGTCTCACATAACCTAATCAAACAAACTGATAACTAACGCAACGGTTACAAAAACGTGTAGCAATAAGTCTACTTTTGGCACGACCGTTAAACCAAAACGTAATATTTAGCGTAACCGTAATACAATAACGTTTGCGCTATTCAAAAGTTGCAATATCTCTCTATTTATTCCTTGCGTCACGTTTGGAACAGCACTGTTGATTGATTACCTAACAGCGAATGGTTGGACGCTGCCCTGAAAACCGGAAAAGTTATTTCCCGACCAAGGGCTTGAACCCCCAGACCTTACGATCATGAAGCATGAGCTCTAACCACTGCCGCCGCAATAAGTATATATGGCTGGTTTCAGTCAATCCATCCTCCTTCACATCTAAGATTTTAGGGGATGCTGGTGTCGAATAGTAACGATAGGAGGTGTTTTAATGGGCCATGAAGATCATGAAAAATCTTTCACTAATAGGCCCAAAAACAGAATATCTTCGAATACCAGAGAATCCAACTCGTGGAAAAAACTTCCAGGTGCCATGGTTAACGTTTGTTCCTCAATATTACTGAGTTACCTGTTGCATTCCTCATATATTGTTCTAGTACTTCCAAATAATAAACTAAAGGAGAACTAGCAGAAAAGGTCAAGTGCACGGTATTTTTGAGAAAGGCTTCGAATCACCTTCAATACAAGGTGTCACTGTAACCCTCCTTCCGAATTAATGCCGCTCTGTCCAATCGGCGTTTGTCCATTGTTTCTTTCATAACCTGTCATATTAGCGATATCCCAATGGGATTGGGAGTTTTTGCAGACAGGATAATCCAGGGATTATATCTCACTCGCTGGGATGTCAGTTTTGTCTTTGTAATTCTTTGGAAATCCTTTTTGCCGAGGAAGATGTTCGGGTTTCGGATAGGTTGGAATAGAGTGAAGCGGTCTTAGGCCATAAATAAAGGAAATATCTGTTCGAAACAGATGGGAAGTGTATTGTACATACTTCACAATAAAAACGCGGCCAACAAGAGAAGCCTCGTTTGGGTGTACGGTTCAGCTCTATTTTCTCATCATCAGGAGCGAATTTACTCTATATAATGTCGTTTATATACCGGGTGTCCCACGAATACCGTTCGTTAAAATATTTTTTTTTAAATGTTCAATTTGTCTCTCATTCCCTTCGAGATAATTCTTCTTTCTGAGAAGAATTAAACTACGAAATGTGATCGCGTATATTGTTGTTCACGAATATCCCAGAAAGTATGAATTTTAGGGCATTAGTATTCTTTCCACACTTACATTATTTTCCAACGTCGATTTCATTATGGCCATAAAGAAATGAGGTTCTAATCTGAAAGAATTGAGTTTTCACGTTTTAGAAATTGGCCAACTTTGGCCACGCTTTTGTTACCTCCAGCTCATGAATTTCGATTCTGACTTTTGCGACGGGAGCACTAGTTTCACTTTTCGCGTAATCCTAAAAACAGTATTTTTCCAACGAAGAACCTAAAAGATAGCCATCAGCAGAGCGCCATTTTGAAATTTTAATATTGAAATTTGGCGTTGAGAAAGAATTTTCTGACAGACATTAAAAATTTTCACATTACGACAACTCCGAATTTCATAAGGAATTCATTTTTTTATAGAATAGGGGGTTTTCTCTTTGAACAACGAAAGTTGGTGTCACTTCCGGTGAAAGTCCCACGAATCTCAAAAAACATTCAATCATTTCTCTAGTAACAACTTGAATTCGGATTTGCAAGGGTGAATTTTGATTCCTTCCCAAATATATTCTTACGAATGGTATTCGTGGGTTTACAGTGTCTATTTGAGAAGTACCATTTTAAAATATCAGACTGTTAACTACGAAGGAAATTGAAACTTTGAGTTCCAAATAGGCAAAATCCATCGAATTGTTTTGAGGTTATGGCCATTTGAAATTGTCCTCGAAAATCAGAAAACTACCAGCTTGATCAAACTGAGAGTAGGTTATAAATGATAAATTGTATATTTCCATGAATCACAAAAACTGTTGCAATAAAAAGAATCTAAAAAACTTCGCAGTGAAACCAGGAGCGTTTACGAGCCAAACCCAGTTTTTCTTCATCATAAAAAGAATTTGCATTCCTGAGACAGACGTTATACAGGTTGTCACAGTGGAGAGAAAACAGTTTAGTTGGAACAAAATGAACATTTTGGAAAACCACTCGGACCAATCAATTTTGTTTCTGAGGGAATCATTGTATGGTATATTCGCTAGATTGTGTCTTTCTGAAAGAATTATGCAGCGAAATGTTGACGAGGGTTGGCGGGACTCAATTTAATCATTTCTTGAGTTGAACTTTCAAGAACACTTTTCTGGTCTTCATGAACGAATTTTTCCCTCGTGCATTGTCTCTTTGAAATTGGTTATATGATGATCAAGTTAAGCTTTGTGATGTCTTGATAAAAATAACTGTCATATCCAGGAGAAAAAAGTCTTTTCACAACAAATCGCACGACCCATCTTTCTCTTCCAAATGTGAAGACTTGAATTTACTGCGCAGAGGGATGAAATGATTATGATTTTATGGTGAATATAGTTGACAGGTTGAGGGCTCAGATAAATGAAAGGACAAATCACTTCTTAAAATAACGCCAAAATTTTTCGATTTTATTCAAAAATTTTATTCAGGGCTCTAAAATGAGATACAGAAATTTTTCTACGATGCACCAGAAAGTAGATAAGGAGACAAAAGGATCATACAGAGAGTAGATAACTACTCACAATACAAAGTTAAAATTGAGTAATGAAAGAACGATAGAAAGAAATATAAAAACAAAACCAAAAGATACCTGACTATCTTCAAATGAATAAAACAACTGATTTATCAAATAGAATCTGGGAGCAACTTACAATTTTAATCGTGGTTTTAATGTCAGAAAAATGAAATATCCTGAATAAATACACCTCAAACAACATCACATGAGAAACGATCGAGAGAATTTGACAACACAATTGAATAGTTCTTATTATAAATATGTGGTACATATCTTTATATCTACGGAACAAAATTTGAGTGTTTTGAGATCGAACGCCAACTATGTTTTGTTCCGTAGATGGATATGTACCACAAATTTAGAATAAAAACTACTCAATTGAGTTGTCAAATTCTCCCGATGGTTTTTCATGTGATGTTGTTTGAGGTGTATTTACTTATTCAAGATATTGCATGTTTCAGACATTGAAACCACAATTAAAATTGTAAGTTGCTTCCGGAATCAATTTGATAAAACAGCCGTTTTCTTCATTTAAAGATAGTCAATTATATTTTGGCGTTGTTTCTATATTTCTTTCCATCCTTCTCTCATTGCTCAATTTCAACTTTGTATTGTAAATTGTAATCTAGTCTCTATTTGTGCAATTGCTTATTGTATGATCCGTTCGTCTCCTTATTTACTTTCTGATGCATCGTAGTAAAATTTCTGCATCTCATTTTAGAGCTCTGAGGAAGATTATAGAATGAAAAAGAAACATGTCGGGGTTATTTCAAGAAGTGGTTTTCACTTCAATGACCTGACTTTCAACCTGTCAACTTTATTCGCCATTAAGCAAAAAGGTCTCAAATCAACAACTGAACGATTATTTGTAAGAAAATACCTCAAAACCTTCAAGAACAAAATAGAAGAATACGAGCTATTCTCCAAAATCTCGATTTTTCTTCACGATAAAATATATGTTTTTCTCCAATGCGATGCGCTGTATAGCAAAGTCATCTTCATTTTGCACAACAAATCGCTCACTGAAAACTATGGCACCTTTCGGGCAACAGCGTATACAGCGCGGACAAACATTCCTAGAACGAAATTACTACTGACAGTTCGTTCGATATAATTATTGTTCGTTTATATTTCCAGCTCAAAATCGGAACATTTGAGCAGAATGTAAACGCTATAACAATCTCGCAAAATGGTATATAAACCATTAATCATTGGCTCCAATTCAATTAACTATTTTGTTTCTCTAGGACATATCTACCTCACGATTACGTCAAACCAGTCATAAGGAAAGCCCGTTCACGAGATTCATACAGCATCTTTATAGTTGTACATTAACATCGTGAATTTTCTATTTTTAGCCTGGACACGCACACGGACGTAATATCTTGACGATACTGCCTCATCGTCCGGCACGGATCGAATCACCGCCAAAAATGTGATCAGATCAGGGCCACAGATTTACTGTTTCGTTTGGGTCCGAATTACGTTCTATTGACTGGCAGCATATTTCGTATGAGTTTAATGAACCGTGTCTGGTATTGGAATTTGGATGGATTTATTCCCTTACATATTCGACGAGCATTTATAATACCCGGGGAATTTCGTCTCATGTTGAGGTATCAGAGTGTTCAGAAGACTGAAAGAAATCGAATTCGTCGAATTCATTCATGGGATTAACTCAGAAAACCATAAACCGGAAAAGTACCGAAAGGTAAGTATTTCTCTTTCAACATCAATGAGATGAAGACTAAAACCAATAATGTTTGCTTATTTCATAGGGAGATTTAAAGCATCATCAAAATATTTTAAAATTCGGTAGATCGCCACCCACGTCACACGTAACGGCTCGATTTTACGATCGATATAATCGACGCTTTCCATTAGCTTGATGGAGTGGACGGTACCTACCCGAGAACACGTTACGCCACGCAACTTAACATTTAAAAGACAGTTTTTCCGTTGAAAATTGCAATTGGTGATTGCGGTTAGATTTTTGTAGTATTTTCATGAATACAAAAATCTATTCAAATATATAAAGTAATACCTGCAGGAGAGCTTAATTTTTCTGAATTTTTTGCAAAATTTCAAATAAATTAAACCGAAAAATTCGATATTGTACACTCTGTATACGTTTCAAGCAGCTAAACCTGATAAATGTACGCCACACTTAAAGTAACTCCAAGCTCTACACTTCTTAATAACTGAGTGGCCTCTTCAAAGTCATCCCCATCCTTCTTGTCGCTTCAATCCCGGATTCGAATTAATCCGAATTTCTGCCAACGCCGTTGTCTCCTAATTCAGCTGTCAACGTCAAGTCTTAACGTGCGAACCGACTCCATTAAGGATGGCGGAGAATCTGGATAGGAGAAGATCAGGGGGGACATGGTGCAAAACATTCCATCCGAAGAAACGCTCTGAACCCGAGAGAATTCGTCGACTTGAGACAACGTTAGGTTTAATTAGATGTTTGTTTTAGCTGTTTGTAATATCTTGAATCGTTTCCGTTCTTCTTCACATGTAATAGGTTGGAGTTGATATCTGGCTATGGAATAACTATAAAGTAAAGAGTCTACAGAGGCGTCGAACATACGCTCTTAAAAGTTCCAAAACAGTTTACATACTCAGTGATAATAATAGAAGCGTTGAATCCAGAAGGAATAGATTTGCGAATTCCATTGAATGTGAAGATTCCTTATGTACATCGACTTTCAGAAAAGATCAGAAGAATTGATGCTAAATTCAATATAAGAACGGTTTTCAAATAAAAAAATGATTCGAGATCCATACTGACTAAAACCAAACCAATTAACGAGAAACAAAAATCAAAAAAATGTGTTTATAGTATTACCTGTATTTGTGGAAAGACATATACAGGGGAAACGACAAGACCATTAGATATCAGAAAACGAGAGCACAAAAACAACCTAAGGAATAGAGACATACAAAAATCTCAAATAGCGAAACATGTATGTTCGACCATTAGAAATCACATAATAGATTGGGACAAAACAAGAATACTGATGTTGGAATCAGATAATCTGAAAAGAAAAATCAAAGAGTCCTCTTGCATTTCGTTAAATGGAGAGAGTATTTTGCTCATTGTTCGGTAGAAAAAGACCCAATTTGGCTGAATTCACTTAAAAAAGAGGTAGAATTAAAAAACTTGCAAACCAAATAAATCTGTGTTGCTGTGTTTTTTCAAAGCTGTCAATTTGACAGAAGTCTCAAATCGAAACAAAAAATCGAAAAAAAATAATTCTTGAAATTTTCTACTTTGTCTGATAAAAGAGTCAGATTTGTACTCTGAAACGTCACAGTTCGTTTTCTTTATCTTTTGAATTGTTCATTAGGCAATCTGTTTCACAAGAAATTGCCTTGACAAAAAGTTTGATACTGCAATCCGCAAGGGCGTTTCTCATGAAAAAAACAATTTTTATTTAATTTTTAAAAGTTCTGTTTCAGATATAAAACCTGAAAAATGATTCATTGCAGTTAACTGTTAAAGTAAGCGTTAGTTAAAGCATAAGGGTGAGGAAAAGTGTAAGCGAAAGATCAACTGTAATCGAAAGGGTAACTCTCAGGCAATCCGTTACCTTTACACTCACGCTTACCCTTGATAGTAAATAGTATTACAGGCGAGTGAAATGGTCGCAGAGTTCGGCAGCACAGTCACAGTCAAGTTTCATGAAACCTCGTAAATATCCCAAGAACAGAAACTTGCCCACGGTCTGCATGCCAATAGCAGCGAGAAATGTCAGAATGCGTAAAAAATCCACGTTGATGAGAGAAAACGGGACGTCGCTCTGCAGGCTTCAGTTTTTTGATATTTCCTTCTCGATGCTCTCAATTCTTTTGTTGTCTGATTCTTTTTAGAGATGTATCGTGAACTTCCAATTAATTTAATGAGTACTAAATCATTTACTAGTTCATATTGGTTTTTTCGTCTCTTTTCTTGTTTTCAGGTGTGATTCCAAGATTTCAACCTGCATCGAATAGGAAAGAAGAAATTTTGTTGATGAGAAAGAAGTCCTTCAATATCAAACAACAATTTCATAACACTCATACCGTGAGACAAAGTTTTTCCTGAGGTTTTTAACTGTGCATTTGTATCATACGTAAAAATGTATGGTACCCCGTTTACATTTCCTCTGCAAATACTGTTATGACACATACTGTTTGATATAAAAAAATGTATTGCTCATCTCAAAAGAATATATTTATAATATTGAGCCAATAAAGAATGTTGACATTTTGCAATATTAGACAAATATTGAAGACCAATATACTCAATATTTGAAATAAATGTTGTGCCAATATTCGTTTGGATACATTAAGCCAATGTTTGGATCCTATGTTGTGCCAATATTTTCACAGTATCTCTCACTGTCGTGATGATAAAAAAAGAAATAAGATCAAAAGTCTTGAATCGAAAGAAAAACACAAAGTTCAACTTCCAAATACGAACTTCGCTGTCATTTCTCAGGGATGCCACCTGCCTAGGGAAAATTAATAAGCGCCACCTATCCCGACTTCGCGTCCCCATAAAAGACGCGAGCAGCAAAATTCAAACACTTGTATCTTTGACATTTCAGAGGTCCATCGGAAAAGAAATTTCAACAATTTAGTTCATTGGTACAATGCTTTTGCATCAGCAAGCCCAAACCGCCATACAACATATAGCCACTCAATTTAGTCAGCAAACAAAGAAACACATGTTTTCTTATGGTCTTACAAGCACCTTTCAAATTTTCTTCGTGGTCCTTCGACCTGGAATTGATACATCAAAAGTTACTTCCGTTCGTAAGACCTAAGTAACAATTAAACGCACATACTTCAGCAACGGGTAATGAAACTGCGACAATTGAAAACTTTCGTTAAATTGCACAATATCGAAATTGGACGGGCTTCTCTCCAGCCAAGAGACGCCCGATTTGAATGACGCTATAAATCCGCGGATGCAAAAGCGCGACTAGCAGGCGTCGCAATTTATTGTCGGGCGATTAGCCGAGGCCAGGTGAAGCCGATCGAAAATTAACTGGGTGTAAGTTTAGAAAAAGCACGTGCTTATTAAACAGTGATTTACAACCTTGATTGGGATTCTGAGCCTATTTGAAACTGGCGCACTGATATTTTTGGAATCGCCGAACCTGCGAACGAAATCGAATTGTTTGGAGGTTATCCAGATCTCCTTGCAGGTTTGGATCATAGAGCGTTTCCACGAAGAATTGTTCGATAGGATTAGTTTCGAATGAGAATGTTGGGTAATTTTAACGTCTCGCAAATTTTGATTATACACTCAGTAAGAGTTGGCTGTAATTTCAAAGATTTCTTCCTCGCGAACCGAATATTTGATAGATCATACCAAGTAGCGTTCCGAATCCGTCATCACAAACCTCCTCGAATCCGTCAACTTCTGGTCGAAGTCCCTTGACAAGCATGACCCTGTTGATGTCATTTACCTCGACCTTGGATCGAGCATCTCTTTCGGATAGCACCTTCCAAGTAAGTATTAGGGGTTCAGTCTCTCCACCGAGAGCTCTCGAGAGCGGGGTACCTCAGGGCTCTGTCTCGGGTCCGGTTCTTTTTCTACTGTACGTTTCTGACTTGACACATTATGTTACCTCCCACTGTTCGCAGTTCGCCGATGACACCAAAATATTGCTAACTTTCGAATGATAGGACCCAGCGACTAGAAATTGTCAGATTAGGTTGGGATACAAATAACTCGATTGAGTTCTTTAATGGGTGAAATCAGTCGAATAGTTTCGAAGCAAGGCCCTCCGAAATTTAGAGGTTAATTCCTCGATATCTCATGAACTACTGATTCGGTCAGATTGAAACTTCGTGAACAGTTTTGTAAATTTTTCAGTCAGTATTTAACAACAATGTTACAAATTTCAATCCAATCTGATATCTTCAGAGATGTAAGGAAAATAATATCCCCAGAAGTACGAATTCAATCAGATTGAAACTTAGCTATCAAGTTGAGATCACCAACGCGCAACTAGGTGCAAAATTTCGTGTTGATCTAATAGTTAGAATTTGAAAAAGCGTGTAAAAGCTCCCTACCTCACGTCAGTGCTTTTCTATATTTTTTTGTCAAATAAATTATCAATTTTACCCTGTAATGAAGAAGTAAACGCTTTAAGTGAAAAAAGAATGTGCCACATAGAATATATCACATATATGTGCGATTGATATGAAGTTTGTTGCGACTCAAAGTCGAAAAGCTATAAGCTATATATCTGTCGAAAAATACTTGTTTTTGATTGGTAGGAACATTTGACAACATTACTCATTCGGATAACTTCCTGATTTTCAAGAATACATACTTGGCGTTCTGAGAAAAGAGAGTAGATAAGAACCAGACCTAGAGTAGTTTGATTTACTAAAATTTAGGACATTTTCATTCAATTGTATCTTCTTATTAGGACCAAGAGATTTTAAATCACGTGCTAGCAATAATGTGTGAAACCCTCAAAGATTATCTGTGGACTAACTAAAGGTAGTTAGGAATTGTTCTGACAGTAGTAAAAACGATCTAGACATGGACTTTTCTCAAATTTTGAGGGCCCACCTCTTCAAACTCAAGATTGATAGACTGCGTTCAATAGACGTTCAGTAGACCGAATGGGGTATATAAAAATAAAACTATATCTTTCTACAAGACTCCAAAACATTAATAAATATCGATCAACAGATTGATGGAAACACATCACGGGGGTATCACATGCAGGAATTCATCCCCAAACTGAACCAACACTTACAACGCACGAAGATCTAGAAGACCTCCGGCTATCCTGCCTGACACCCATCTGCCAAATCCTCTCAAAACACACTAAACAAACACAAAAATGTATCTAATTCGCGAAGGAACGAAAACAAATCCGCACGTTTTTATCACCGCGAAAAGCAAACATTTCACGTGCCGGACAATCCAGCTGCGACCCGAGGGCGACTCGATTTCGCACGCGAGGAGGCGGCAGCGCGAAACTCGGACGGAACGGGGGAATCTACCGATACTGATATCGATGCGAGCGATAATCGCCGCTGGTCCTTCGACAGCGGATAGGACCCGTTATGATGTTTATAACTGTTCCGTTACATATGTACCAGCGACGGAATTGGTGATCTCGCGAGAATAACCGGTGTCGGTATGGAACGCAGCCACGATCAGTGCTGTTGGTACCTTTAAATAGAACCGGAGGAAGCAGGAAGCGATCGAGTAAATAAACGGGAGGTATCGAATACAAATCAGTCTCGCGGATATACATGGGATATTGAGATGCCTGGAGAATTTTAAGGCGCGAGTACTCAAGTACACTGAATCGTTCGGGAACCTTTTCTAGGATATCTATCAGTTAAAGAACAACTCCAATTGTATGAATAATGAGAGGGTACTTTTTGGTCTGGATTAGAGAGAAAAAACTCAATTTGACAGAATGCCGACGTTTCGATATATTTAATATCTTCTTCAGGGCTCTACTATGGACGATATGAAAGATTAGGAAGTGAATATGGTGAAAACCTATATTAAAACATTCCTGAGCAGAAAACAATCTGTTGAAAGATGTTACAAGTTAAAGAGAAAATTGATAACAAACTAGCACTAGAAAGGACACAAATATAACGAACATGGTATAAATAAAAATCGTCAATACAAAAAAAAACACTAAAATAATTTTGAAACAATTAAAATAACTTCGAAATATCGATTTCTATCGAACACACAATAAATTGTTACTCACACTATCAGTTGGTCTCTCTTGAGACCAATAACTGTAAGATACCAGAAATCTTTATCTGCATGTTCTCCCCTGTCTGTTTTATATGGAGCCAGTCTTTTCTTCGCGTTTTTAATCTCGATTCTACACGAATTAACTTTCCTGGTTTAAATTCATGAAGCGACTAACTCTCGATAAATATGAATTCACGCACGAACAAAGTTATCAAACTCCAAGTAACGAATAGCATCATCAACTCACAGAGAAAAAAAACTATTCCAATGAAGCACCCAGGAAAAAATGAAGCGGTAACAAAGCAACTTTGAAAAACTGAAAGGTCTGAAACGAAATTCGCAATTACCGCTACACAAAGTACAGCAGCTCATAAGATATTTGGTGTCTGTTGAAGTTTTGACGAGAGGAAACGCATCAGGAGTCAATTTAAAATTTCATGGGGCTTCCGGGTTTGTAGATGAATAAAACAGAAACGACTATGCCGGAAGGGATTCATTTTCCCTGGTCTGGATGGAAAACATTCAAATTTCTTTATTGTGGTTCTTGTGAGCGAACATTTAAAAAAAATCTAGAAAAGCACTGCCGTGAAGGCAGCAGCTTTTGCGCGCATGTTCAATGTAGATGAGCGCTACGGCAACGAATTTGAACTTGCGCGTGAAAGCTGCTGCCTTCACGGCAGTGCTTTTCTAGATTTTTTTTCGAAAAATTACTGGATTTCAATTCGATCTAATCTGTATTTTCGGAAATATTGGAAAAATAAAATTTTGAATGGGTACATCTACAGAATCATTGGGCGGATTTTACCCATTCACGAATTCTACTTTCGTAATTAAGTCCCAAACCATCTCTACAAATATCGAGTTTCTAAGTAGTTTCTTCCGGAAGTTATTGTGTTTACGTCGGCCTAACGGCCGACTGCGTAAACACAGTAACTTCCGAAAGAGAAAACATAGAAACTCGATATTTGCAGAGAAGGTTTGGACCTTAATTACGAAGGCCAAATTCGTGAATGGGTAAAATCCACCCAATGATTCCGCAGATATACCCATTCGAAATTTTATTTTCCCAATATTTCCGAAAATACAGATCAGATCGAATTGATATCCAGTACTTCATCGGAAAATTACAGTTCGAAGGTTCATACAGAATTTAATGAGGATGATATGATAAGAAAATCACAGAATTTTTTTCTTCAGATTGTTCTAATGACACGATCATCACGAAATTTTGCAAAAAGTTGTCTTTCAGCATCTTCAAACTAGCTGCGAAGTTTTATCAGGATTGAATCAGTATTTTTCGAGTTATACCGAAAGAAGCAACGATATTGAGAAAAAAAAATCCGAAATTTAACATATTTTTTCCCGATAACTCCAAAATTTATAATCGTATGGAACTGAAATTTGATACACTGCCGTGAAATATGAAGCCCGAAGTCCGAGTAGAATTTTTTTCTTGATACGATAAAGGGTTTCGAAAAAAAAATTGTTTGTAAAAAAAATTTGAAAAAAATTTTTTTTTTAATTTACTGACAGTATGATCCTGACAAAATTTGGCTCAAAGTTGCGCGTTGTTATATTCCACCTAATTGCCAAGTTTGAGTCCAATCGCTCAAGTAGTTTTTGAAATAAAAGATGAATAACTTCAAAATTTCAAGTGGCTAAACTCCGAAACTATTCGACCGATTTGGCCCATTAACGAACTTAACCGCGGCATTCCAATGCGCGACCTACCCTGAAAGTTTCAAGTTGCTAGCTCACTTCGTTCGACAGTTATGGTGTACACGGCCGGCCGGCCGGACAGAATCGATTTTGACACCGGTTTCGTCATCATTGAGTCCAATCTAGTCGTTTGAAACCATTTTCGGCTCAATCATCGAAACTTACAGACATTTGGACAAAACGATAGCACGCTGTTCCCCTAGAACATGCGCGCAAAAACTACGGATTAAATACAAATTTAAATTAAATAATACTCTAATTCCACAACGTGCCATTCAGGGAGCAACTTTGTTCAACTTGTGAAAATATACATAGATTCAACAATTACAATCCAAGGAGAGACGTGCCTGTAACTCCATGTTCAGGTGTTGAATGACTCAGGAAAAATTACGTACGTGCTCACGCAATCTCCGTTAATTTATGTTTTCATAGAGAAAATTGGAGATGTCATTCATTTCAAAACGATAAAATTTGAAATCTTATGATTCATTTCAAAACAAAAAAAATCCAAATGCATATTATACACAATATGAAAAACTGTCAAATGACCTACACAGTTACCTGTTTATAATCACACTATGCTTTCGATTCATGAATTGATCGAATAAGGCTGTACCACCAGCTATTATAGAATAGAGTTCGTTATTACGTCTTTTTACGCCCTTCTTCTGGGGAACAGCGCGACATCGTTTCGTCATAATGTCGGTAATTTTTTAGTGCTGCATGAGATTAGGTTTGTTCGTTGTACCTACATGAACTACACTAATTACACTGACTCCACTGATCCTATTCGGTGTGTTTTGTTGTAAACTTGCACCCTGTTCGTTGCAGAAATATTGGGAGTCAATATAGTCACAGATGACGTATGCAGTGCATAGAGTGAGGTTATCTTCTGTGATGGTTATGCGTAAATATAATTCATAATCATAGACATCTGTGGTTGTCTCTGGTTCCTAGTTGGATTAATTTTCATCATATTGTTATTTCAAATGGAATTTTTGTCCGTGACTACTTTAGAAGAACTTCATACAAACCAAGCTCACCTCGAAATAGTAGCGAAAACAAAACAAGCATAGAATTCTGTCATCTTGGGTTTGCGTGGAATCATCTATCATATATTTGTTGTCTGTGAGAATCATAGAACAGATTGAACTACACTAAGTCCACTCATTCAGTTATCTGTGACCACACTCAGCTGCACTGAGAATTGGAAGTCAGTGCCGTTGGTGTAGTTAGTGTAGTTTATGCAGGTACAACGAACAAACCTTTCCACTCATGTTTATTCTCTTAACTCTCAATGTTTTTCTCACTGAATGTAGGTGTTTATGTGAACGAAATTCGTATGCGAATAGATTGTTCACCTGTCAAGAAAACAGACCCGCCTCCAAATACTTTTCAAGCAATAAAAGGCTTCTATAGTAGACGCATAGCTATGAAGGTGATTTTTAACCGGGATTGTCAGGGCTTCAGGTAGTATGACATCATGGTTTATCAGCTCTATCACACAGACAGATTGGCAGCATCGGTCATATCAGATGCTCGTGAAGGCAGGTTGAAATCCATCAGGAGCAGGCTCTTTGAGTCAGGCAAGAGCTAACTGGTTAGGAAACTGTCAACTTAGTTGTTGGGAAAATTCTGTGAAAAGCCTGCAGTTGCATGTGCGAGTTGTAACGATGAATTTTCGTCCTAACTACCACTTTTGGGAAAAAATTGGAACGGATTTCTCACGGACCATGAACTCCACAGTTCTGACTTGTTCAAAGATGCAGATGTCTTCTTAATAGGTCCATAGCATGCAATACGAATTATAATATATTTATGTTTTCCTCATTCTTTTTCGATATAAAATCATAAGCTGTGCTGTCACATATTATAAATAATACAGTATCGAAATCAGGATGCAACATCAAAGTGGATGACACGCGGTAGATCGCTTCCTACTTCACTCGTTATTGCATGATTCTCCGATAGATACAGCCGACGCTGTTATTGGCTTGCTAGAGAGATGGGTACATGAGAAAGGATAGAGTGACAGAGAGAGAGAGGGATATAACCCCGTAGATCACGGAAGCCAATTTAAAAGGCCATTTTCTCGTTGAAAATTGAAATATTTGACAGCGATTGAATTTTTTCAGTACATATTCTTATGGATAGAACATTCGATTCTAATGATGAAAAAACCTAAAAAAGCACTGACGTGAAGTCAGCAGCCTATGCACGCATGTTCAGAGGATATCATCGAAGTGAACATGCGCTCGAAAGCTGCTGACTTCACGTCAGTGCTTTTCTAGGTTTTTTCGATGAATAACTGGATTTCAATTTTATTCTTATCTGTATTTTCGGAAATATAGGAAAATTAAAATTTTGAATTGGTATATTTACGGAATCATAGAGCGGATTTTACTCATTCACGAATTCGACCCTCGTTATCAAGTCGCAACCCTACTCAACAAATATCGAGTTTCTAAGTCGTTTCTTCCGGAAGTTATTGTCGTGAATTGGTAACATCTAGCCAATGAGTCCTCAGAAATACCCATTTAAAATTTCATTATCCAAATATTTCCAAAAATAGAGATTTGATCGAATTCAAATCCAGTAATTCATCGAGAAATCGCAGTTCGAAGATTCATACAGAATTTCATGAGGATAATAGGATCAGAAGATCATAGAATATAGAATATTCGAAAGGAAAACTTTTTATTTTTTATTTCAAATTGGTCTAATGACACTATCATCACGAAATTTAGCACAAAGAAGTCCATTAGCATTTTCGAGCTATTAACCGAGTTTCATCATGATTGAATCAGTATTTTTTGAGTTATTCCGGAAAAAACAACGATATCGAGAAAAAATACTACGAAATTTCAAATATTTTTTCCTGAAATATATAATATATAAATAAACTCAAAATTTCAAATAGCTATAACTCCGAAACCATCAGACCGATTTAGCCCATTAACGAACTTAATCTTCGCATTTTCAAATGCAACCAACCCTGAAATATTCAAGTCGATGGAATTCTCCGTACGCCCGTAATTCGACTCCACAATTTTTCGTACTCTCAACCCACGTTTTCATATTCAGGACACCAAATATAGAAGTAAACCAAATTGTTTTTCATTTATTTTTCAGCCTTTAATCGCCCTACAGCACAATGACAATGTTGAAGCATTTTTTCCCAGCAATTGACAACCACCCACGAAACAAATACCCGGTATGCTACTACCTTTCCTTATTTTAAACGGCTTTGCGCATCTCGCAATGACGTTGTCATACTAGAGACCACGATTGGCAAATTAAAATACCCGGTTTTGGCGAATGAAGATAAGCGCTACTCCCTCTGGTGGCTATCAGAGTAACTCGACGTACAGGGATTATCATTGACAAGTTGAAAGAAATGTCAAGAAAATGAGGAAGTTTTTGCATTTTTCTTGGAGTTTATGTGATTTTAAAAGTGTTCCTACTGAGGAAAAGCAAACTCAAATGCCCCTTCTCATAGTATTCCATAGCCCGGTGAAAAATTTCGAGGTAGGGCGTTAGAAACTTTCCTTAACAAGTAGGGCTTGAAAGTGTTGAAGAATCGATGAAAACCTTGGCAACTTGTTAACTAAAAATTGGTAAACCAGCAAACAAGATTTATGAGAGTCTGTTACCTGCATTTTACCGATGATGATAATTTTTATTGAGGTAAGAACGAATTGCTCGTGAAATATTGGATCACATTCATGAAGACAATTGTTTTCCAGGTCAATAATCCAAGCAGAGAAAACTACTTCATAGGAATCTTATGCCTTCCAGAAATCTGCCTGTTGAACTGATCATTAAGGAACAACGTAAATGTTTTAGTCTCAACAAGGAAATATCTGGTGATGAATAATACTCTTCGCTCAAAGTGCTTCTGCCGATGAAATCAAAGTTGTACAAGGATTATCTATTACAGCTTTTTTAGTCCAATCATATGAGTGTTGAAAGAATTTATTTGTCAATTCATAATGAATAAGGCTTAAGGTACAAGTAGCATTAGTTTTATGTGAATGTATCAATTTTTTTCACAATATATCGTATAAATTCAGTCCTGCCCTATATAAATAGTTGAGTTATGAGTATTTGTCTATTATTCCAAAAAGGATGTTTTACAATACTATCTGTTGTTCAACTCTCAAGACAGCCTAAGAAATCCACCAAAGTCAATCTTGCCATTTGGATCTGGAAATGAATAATATTAAAAAACTGTCTAACCTTGGAGATATTCCCGTAATTTTAGAGTAGCTACACTGAATTAGATTGAAGGATGATACATACCTACTTTATAATAATGTAATATGTGCTCTCAGTAATACACTCGTCAACTATAAAAGTCTAAAAAGTCTTTGAATAAATCGTGAAATCAAATATTATCAAACCAAACATTAATAAACAGTACAGAATCGACTATCAAAACAAAATCTATCTCTGTATGTTAAGTTCTAAAACTGGCCACCTTGGCGCTGCCATCTTAAATTCAGACGCCAATACTATTGGACATTTGAAGAGAGATGAAGAATGATCTCTCTCACACATTATGACATACTGTGCGAGACGAGAGAGCATTCACTTAGGAAATGTGTGAGTGAGGCCATTCTTCATCTCTTTCCCATGCGCAATAGCATACTTGATTTCTGTATCGTATAGTCACCAAAAACAGAAAACCGTATACACAAACTTTTTGCCCCATTTATACCCAGACTTAATTGGAAGCTTACCATTATTTGAGCATAACAAGTAAACAAAACTTTCCACCCCAATGGAAGAATTGATTCTGACTCGTATAATTTAGAGTTTCATCGAGTTAGCACCGAATCAACACAAAGCTTCATATATTCGACAGTTTAATTCGCAGTTAGTATTTCTAAAGTTACGGACGGAAATTGCTTCGCCACTTCGGTCTTTTTGGTCTCCATTCGCCGTGTTTGTGTACACTGGAGGCGACGTATTGAAATACAACAACGCCGGCAACACCAGATTGACATTTAATATGTCGCAATCCAATATTTGCCTGCTGTATGTTGAACAGAACCTTTGAAATTATACGTCATCGTCAAGTATGAGATTGTTTGACCGGGGACTTAATACTGAATAACAACAGGGCTGATAAACTCGTGGATCCTCTTCTGATGTTTCATCAAGGGGAGAATCTCCGTCAGGATAGAAAACCTATGGAGGTTTGGGGTTACGTACCGGAAAAGCTCACACTTCACACCAAAGGTTGTCTGTGATGCTTTGACCTTAGTTCTGACTGTAGTTTGGACAAGTGGAACACATCGTACACATCGTATAAACATGAGATGGGAAGGAAAATTTTCTATGCAGGAGTAAATAAGGAAAATATTGACTTATTTTATGTGAGAGTTATCCTGTTTCTTTTCCAATGATAGAAAACTATTTAATTTTTCATTTCTTTTTCTGATTTGGACTGGTGCTGCCCTAAATTGAACTAGCCCAACCCATCCCATGACTTGAACAAATCAAAAGATGACATTCAAGGGAACTAACCTAAATTTATTTTCTTCTGATTGTCTTGATTAAACTAACGTCACCTTTCCTCCGACATTATTTGTTATGTTTCTTCATTATTATTTTATATATACAGTCCGCGTTAAAATCATGGAACAAATTCTTTTTCTCAGGAGAAAAATATTTGGCAACAAAATCCTGAAACAGGTCAATTTTTGTTTTACTTTTACCAAATGTATATGCATTGTTGAAAGATTTTTGTTGCACGCTGTGCCATCCCTATCAACCCTCTAAATTTTTTGAATAGGAAAAGAAGGTCATGTGGTACTTTTTTGGCTAGGTTTTTGTTACAAAGACCTTGCTAAAAAAGTACCACATTACCTACTTTTCCTATAAAAAAAATTTGGAGGGTTGATGGGAGTGGCACAGGGTACAAGAAAAATCCTTCAAAAATGCATATAAATTTGATAAAAGTGAAACAAAAATTGACCTGTTTCAGGATTTGGTTGCCAAATATTTTTCATCTGAGAAAATGAATTTGTTCCATAATTTTGACGCGCACTGTATATACCTTTTTCAAATTTCAATCTATCAACTGCATTGTATCAGAATACCATTGCCCAAGTCTGATGTTAGGTTTTTGCTTAATTTGGCAGAGATAATCCCCACAAGAAGTTGTAGGTGCATGAATACGTCGTTTTGAAATCGAAATGAAAACTCAAGTTTCAGTCCCAAAAACTCGAGTTTTCACTTGTACACAATAACTATTAAAAAAAATATGTGATCACAAAATAAGCCATGTGTTAAGCTCGTTCGCATAGTCGATACTCTCGAAATCTTCTCAAGTCGACGCGTGCATCCCATATTATTGGTTACACGACAGCCAAGCACCATCATCAGTGCTTGGTGGCGTGCTTACTCAAGTCTACGTACGACCTGCCTTGAGGCGTGCTCAAGCACGATTTAATCACAAAATAGCGAAGATTATTCGTTTTCTGTAATCTTATATAACCAATCAATGATATTTGTATGATGATTATCGTTTCATACGATAATTTTGGTGCTCTATTCACGATAATAGCGTTTTATCGTTTTATGCGATAATTTCGGAGATCCTACCATTCGAAAATTAAAATAGAATAAAATTGAGTTATACTCGATCTATGGGCGTCTTTAGAATACTGATTGCTCTTAGGAAATGAAGCGTTCGTTTTATGAGGCAGATTCTCTGACAATGCTGGAATATGGTCGGGTGGTAGTCTTTGATACGGATACTGTCATGTAATGACAAGTGTACTGTGTGACAAACATGACAACATAACATGCTAGCTTTTACTGAAAATAATGATCTTTTGCCAAAAAGCTTCAGAGTTTCTTTGAACGAAATATTAGAAAAACATAGATATACAGGGTGTCCAGGAGAATGTGGGAAATATCTAGTATTCAGATAAAACATAAGAAATTAGATGACAAGTTCCCATCAGTTTTTTTCCTCTGCGGCCCTCCTTACAGAAATACGGCCTCCTGAATGCACCATTGAACATCCATTCTACTGGAATAAATTTTAAAATACTCAATATAATTTAATGAAAATTTGAAACGATAAACATTAGTGAAGAACTCATAAAATACTGATTTGAATCAGTTCGTTTAGTTTACCAGGGGCGGACTATGTTCCACATTTTAATGCTTACTTTTTCAACACCCTGCATGATAAGGACTCGAAAAAATCAAATTTGGATGCCTTGTACATTAAGCTGAAGGAAAGGTACTCTTGTTCATTGTCGATTAAATGAAACGTTTTCAAAAAACAAAATGAATAACTTTCGGACCATACTCTGTTGCGAACAAAACAAAATAAGAATTCACGTTTTTTTCAATAGAAATGAAAAATTACTGCTTTTATTATTTTGTGTTTTTGAAAATGGTTCATTTCATCGACAATGACCAGGACTACTTTTTCTTTCGCTTAATGTTCGAGGTATCCAGATTTGATTTTTTTAAGTCCTTATCATACAGGGTGTTAAAAATGAAAGCATTTACAACCTAGTCCGCCCTTGGTAAAATGAACAAGCTAATTTAAATTTAGGGGCAGTATTTAAAGACTTCCTTTCTAATGTTCATCATATCAAATTTCCATGAAATTGAAGTATTTTAAAATGTCTTCCAGTAAAATAAATTTTCAGTGGCGTCATTTGGGATGACGTATCTACGTAGGGAGGCCGCCAGGAAAAAAATTTATGGGAATTTGTAATCTTATTTTTATGTTTTGTCTGAATCCGAGAGATTTCCCACATTTTACAGGACACTCTGTACATAGAGCACTCAAAAATGCATGTTTATATAATTATGCAAGTCGTTACCAGGAAACCGTTGAATTGATCGAAATTCTAAAAGGTGACGCTATTTTGTGATACGACAGAGTCATATTAGAATTCTACATCTCTGAAACAGGTGGGTCCTTCTTTTCTGAACCTTATAGTAAGTGTGCCATCACTATGTTGAACTCGAGAAATCCTTTGAAATTATTCATCAACGCCGAGCAGGAGAATATTTGACCTTAGACTTAAACCTGAAAAACAATGGTAGATGGTAATATCGTACCTTTTCTAATGTTTCCTCAAGGGTAGAGAATCTCCTCCTCGATGGAGGTTTGGGTTTACGCTCCGGTAAAGCTTACACCCCAGGTTGTCTTTGAAGCTACAGTGTCAGCTGTTGGTTCTCTACGTTGATAATGGATGACAGCGGCTCAGATGAAAAATTTCCTTTTTGTAGAAAACATGAATGGAGTAAAGCCGACAAAAGGATACATGGGGGACGTAGGTGACATGTTCTAATGAAGGAGTCGTTCAAGTTGGGAAATAATGCGATGACGAGGATTTTTCGTTGAAATATGAACACCATATTTGCCAAGACAGCATGTTCTTAAGGCTAGAGTAGACGATTCGGCCTCAGATATATTTGTGATATCATCTACATGCTCAAATTGTCACAATAAGATTATTCATAATTCATCCTCTGAAAATGAGAACGTATCTTTTGCTTTTCTCATCTATTCTGAATCAGAATTATTCCAGAAAAATTGCATTTTGGTTGCAAATCAAACAACGTGAATTGAATGATATCAAATGAACATATATTTCATATTGAGATGCTGAACTTGTGTATCGAGAAAAAAAAATTTTATTATATTTGATATCCTTCTAGATATTCTTCATAAAATTTGGCACGATCCCCTCGAGTATACCTAATAGCAATTTTATAATGTAGAAGTTCTAACATTTTAATCGATGATGTCTGTATGGGATGTGTACTAGATGTTTCGGGACAATATTATGTACGAATATGAATGTTTTGAATCGAAATTATTTTTCGAACCTTTATCATATTTCAAAATGAACTGAATATTTTATTTTTTTTTATACGACACGCGATTATTGCTTGAAAAATAACATTAATTCTGATGCATTTTCAATTTATCTATTATTTATTTTCGCCTCGATTTAATAAATAGTAGTTCTGTTGAAATCTGATAGGTATTTACTGTGTATGGAAAAGACATTTTTCCGAAATCAAATGAATATTTCACATTTGCCCGTGCCGTCTGCGGCGGCATGATATTTAATATTTGAATCGATGGAATTTTGTTGAATTGACTCTTCTTGGCTAGTAGTTTGTTCCCGGAAAAAATCCAAAGGCCACTTCCAATGAAAACATTCATTGCCATTTTGAGAATTAACTCGAAAAAAAAGTGTCGTACCTTTTTTATCGATTCAAAAATTGACCATCATCTCGTCTTGGGCGAAGCTGGTGAAAATAGAAAATAATTTTTTTACTAGAAACGAATGTATCCAGGCTTAGTGGGTATCTATCAAAATTGTAATGGGATATGAGAATCACACCTGAATTAGAATACCGATGTGAAAATAGTGGCCAAAGATAAGCTATGTGAACCTGGCAATTGACCTTGAAATTTTCTCGTGAAAATTTTGTGATCGATTGTACCCGGTAGGTACCCGATTGTACCACAAAAATTTTCGTTTGTACCCCTAACGTTTTCTCTACACAGCCATTATAACTTTTGCACCCAAAGGCACCCAAAAAAAAAAATTCGAAATTTCCTCATGAAAACTTGGTGAAGGATTGTACCAGGTAGGTACCCGATTGTACCACTTTTATTTTTGCTGAAATCCCCATGGTTTTTTTTATACATCAATTCGAAATTTTTTTTTCTCTTCAACTCGTGATTGGCCGATAATTGATGGAATTTTTGTATGAAAATTCTGTGGTCGATTGAACCTGGTAGGTACTCGATTGTACCACAAAAGTTTTCGTTTGTACCCCTAGCGTTTTTTTTATACAGCCATTATAACTTTTGAACCCACCGGCACCCCAAAAAAAAAAATCGAAATTTCTTCATGAAAACTTGGTGAAGGATTGTACCAGGTAGGTACCCGATTGTACCACATTTATTTTTGCTGAAATCCCCATGGTTTTTTCTACACATCAATTCGAAATTTTTTTTTTCTCTTCAACTCGTGATTGGCCGATAATTGATGGAATTTTTGTATGAAAATTCTGTGGTCGTTTGTACCCGGTAGGTACTCGATTGTACCACAAAAATTTTCGTTTGTACCCCTAGCGTTTTTTTTATACAGCCATTATAACTTTTGAACCCACCGACACCCCAAAAAAAAAATCGAAATTTCTTTATGAAAACTTAGTGAAGGATTGTACCAGGTAGGTACCCGATTGTACCACATTTATTTTTGCTGAAATCCCCATGGTTTTTTCTACACATCAATTCGAAAATTTTTTTTCTCTTCAACTCGTGATTGGCCGATAATTGATGGAATTTTTGTATGAAAATTCTGTGGTCGATTGTACCCGGTAGGTACTCGATTGTACCACAAAAATTTTCGTTTGTACCCCTAGCGTTTTTTTTTATACAGCCATTATAACTTTTGAACCCACCGGCACCCAAAAAAAAAAATCGAAATTTCTTTATGAAAACTTGGTGAAGGATTGTACTAGGCAGGTACCCGATTGTACCTTATTTATTTTTGCTGAAATCCCCATGGTTTTTTCTACACATCAATTCGAAAAAATTTTTTCTCTTCAACTCGTGATTGGCCGATAATTGATGGAATTTTTGTATGAAAATTCTGTGGTCGATTGTACCCCGTAGGTACTCGATTGTACCACAAAAATTTTCGTTTGTACCCCTAACGTTTTCTCTACACAGCCATTATAACTTTTGCACCCAACGGCACCCAAAAAAAAAATTCGAAATTTCCTCATGAAAACTTGGTGAAGGATTGTACCAGGTAGGTACCCGATTGTACCACTTTTATTTTTGCTGAAATCCCCATGGTTTTTTTTATTCATCAATTCGAAATTTTTTTTTCTCTTCAACTCGTGATTGGCCGATAATTGATGGAATTTTTGTATGAAAATTCTGTGGTCGATTGTACCCGGCAGGTACTCGAATGTACCACAAAAATTTTGGTTTGTACCCCTAGCGTTTTGTTTATACAGCCATTATAACTTTTGAACCCATCGGCACCCCAAAAAAAAAATCCAAATTTCTTCATGAAAACTTGGTGAAGGATTGTACCAGGTAGGTACCCGATTGTACCACATTTATTTTTGCTGAAATCCCCTTGTTTTTTTTTACACATCAATTCGAAATTTTTCTTTCTCTTCAACTCGTGATTGGTGAAGGATTGTACCAGGTAGGTCCCGATTGTACCACTTTTATTATTGGTAAAATCCCCATGGTTTTTCTTACACATTCGAATTTCTCTCCTCAACTCGTGATGGGTCGACAATCGCTGAAATTTTTCTGTTGGCGATTGTACTCGGTAGGTACCCGATTGTACCATTTCCATTTCTGTTTGAAACACACCAATTAAAAATTATTGAGTGGAAATTTGTGGTTCGTTGCACCCAATTTCACCACAAAAATATTCGTTTCTCTACCCGAAGTTTCTTCTATACCGAGTGTTCTACAAGCTCTATGACAAACTTTGACAGATGGTAGCTGTGCTTATTCTGAACATTTTTTTCCTATGAACATAGGTCTGATTCGTTCTCGTTTCGAAGTTACAAGCATTTGAAAAAATGTATATCCATGTTTTGATCAAGTAGACCGACATAAAATATAAATATAAATGGAAAGATCGAGGAGGACCAATACAATGGGCACCTCGTTCGCCTGATCTAAATCCTTTTTTTTATTTATGGGGACATATGAATCAGCTTGTTCATCATGTAGAAATCGAATCGCATCAACAATTACTTGATAGAGTTCAAGATGCAGCAAACCAAATACGAAACGACCCAAATCTGATCCGCCGAGTAACGAAATCTTTAGTTCGTCGATGTGAAGCTTTCATTCAAGCCGAAGGTGGATATTTTGAACAATTTTTATAGTATCAAAATTTCCATTTATAATTATGATTTGAAAATGAAAATATAATTTTTCAAACGCTTGTATCTTCTTAACAAAAACGAATCGGATATATGTTCATACGAAAAAAAATGTTCAGAATTAGAACAGCTACTATCTGTCAAAGTTTGTCATAGAGTTTGTAGAACACCTTGTATAGGAAATGTGAGAGTAATCGTCAGCCCACAAAACGGATTGAATTCTTCTGTTTGTATTCTGTGATCAGTTTTACCAGAAAAGAACCCGAGAGTACCTTTGATATTTTCATCCAAATACCCAATCGTAATAGGTTAGTATCGAATGGTATTTTTATTTGAAATGTTGGGTTTTTTTTCAGCTTTTCTCTAGTTCTCTCAGCGAACTATAAAATGCTGAATCAGAAAAAATGTATCCTTTTGCGCATTTGTTGCTAAGTAACATATTCTTTTCGCAACGGGAACTTCTATCTGGCTTTAGTTAGGTTCCTGTGTGTCAGCGAATTTTTAAATTAAAAACCCTTCTGGACCTGCTTCAGTTACTCTAGTATCGAAGCTGATATGAGTGAATTTTAAGACAATTTGTTATATCTACTTCAGAAAAACCTTGTCATTAAAACCAACGTGGATCATTGGGATTCTGGGTATAAGGTTATATACTATTATTTATTTTCACCGAATTATTTTTATTTACAACTGGCATTATGCTTGTTTTATGAACTATAGGTGTTAGAAATTCTTTTTTCTTCATACATACTTCTGAATTATTTTCTCAAATATTGAACGCGTTTCGAAAAAACGTCGCCACTCTCACCTTGGAATATTTGCATTACTGGAAATGGTGGAGTCCTCATGGCTGATCATAAACACAATAAATTCCGAAAGAATCAACTAAGAAACTCCATATTTGTACAGAAGCTTAGAACCTCAATGACGAAGGCCGAAATCCAAAATTTGATTTTCCCAATATTTCGAAAAAATTTCGTGGAAATAATTCGATCAGAAAATAACGGAATATAGAATATTTGAAAAAAAAACTTGAAATTTTTTCCTCAAATTGTTCTAATGACATGATCATCACGAAATTTCGCACAAAGTTGGCCGTCTGCATTTTCACACCTAAATTCCATCGATTATCGGCCAATCAGGAGTTGAGGAAAAAACAATTTTCGAATTGATGTGTACGAAAAATCATGAGGATTTCAGCAAAAATGAAGATGATACAATCAGGTACCTTCATGGTACAATCCTTCACCAAGTTTTCATGAAAAAATTTTTTTGGGTATCGGTGGGTTCAAAAGTTATAATGGCTGTATAAAGAAAACGTTAGGGGTGCAAACAAAAATTTTTGAGGTACAATCGGGTACCTACCGGGTACAATCGACCACAGAATTTTCACACAAAAATTCCATCGATTATCGGCCAATCACGAGTTGAAGAAAAAAAATTTCGAATTGATGTGCAAAAAAAACCATGGGGATTTCAGCAAAAATAAACATGGTACAATCGGGTACCTACCTGGTAAAATCCTTCACCAAGTTTTCATGAAGAAATTTCGATTTTTTTTTTTGGGGTGCCGGTGGGTTCAAAAGTTATGATGGCTGTATAAAGAAAACGTTAGGGGTACAAACGAAAATTTTTGTGGTACAATCGGGTACCTACCAGGTACAATCGACCACAGAATTTTCACACAAAAGTTCCATCGATTATCGGCCAATCACGAGTTGAAGAGAAAAAAAAATTTCGAATTGATTTGTAAAAAAAACCATTGGGATTTCAGCAAAAATAAAAGTGGTGCAATCGGGTACTTACCTGGTACAATCCTCCACCAAGTTTTCATGAGGAAATTTCGAATTTTTTTTTTTCGGTGGGTTCAAAAGTTATAATGGCTGTATAGAGAAAACGTTAGGGGTACAAACTAAAATTTTTGTGGTATAATCGAGTACCTACCGGGTACAATCGACCACAGAATTTTCATACAAAAATTCCATCAATTATCGGCAAATCACGAGTTGAAGAGAAAAAAAAATTTCGAATTGATGTATAAAAAAAACCATGGGGATTTCAGCAAAAATAAAAGTGGTACAATCGGGTACCTACCTGGTACAATCCTTCACCAAGTTTTCATGAGGAAATTTCGAATTTTTTTTTTGGGTGCCGTTGGGTGCAAAAGTTATAATGGCTGTGTAGAGAAAACGTTAGGGGTACAAACGAAAATTTTTGTGGTACAATCGGGTACCTACCGGGTACAATCGACCACAGAATTTTCATACAAACATTCCATCAATTATCGGCCAATCACGAGTTGAAGAGAAAAAAAAATTTCGAATTTATGTGTAGAAAAAACCATGGGGATTTCAGCAAAAATAAATGTGGTGCAATCGGGTACCTACCTGGTACAATCCTTCACCAAGTTTTCATGAAGAAATTTCGATTTTTTTTTTTGGGGTGCCGGTGGGTTCAAAAGTTATAATGGCTGTATAAAAAAAACGCTAGGGGTACAAACGAAAACCTTTGTGGTACAATCGAGTACCTACCAGGTACAATCGACCACAGAATTTTCATACAAAAATTCCATCAATTATCGGCCAATCACGAGTTGAAGAGAAAAAAAAATTTCGAATTGATGTGTAGAAAAAACCATGGGGATTTCAGCAAAAATAAATGTGGTACAATCGGGTACCTACCTGGTACAATCCTTCACCAAGTTTTCATGAAGAAATTTCGATTTTTTTTTTTGGGGTGCCGGTGGGTTCAAAAGTTATAATGGCTGTATAAAAAAAACGCTAGGGGTACAAACAAAAATTTTTGTGGTACAATCGAGTACCTGCCGGGTACAATCGACCACAGAATTTTCATACAAAAATTCCATCAATTATCGGCCAATCACGAGTTGAAGAGAAAAAAAAATTTCGAATTGATGTATAAAAAAAACCATGGGGATTTCAGCAAAAATAAAAGTGGTACAATCGGGTACCTACCTGGTACAATCCTTCACCAAGTTTTCATGAGGAAATTACGAATTTTTTTTTTGGGTGCCGTTGGGTGCAAAAGTTATAATGGCTGTGTAGAGAAAACGTTAGGGGTACAAACGAAAATTTTTGTGGTACAATCGGGTACCTACCGGGTACAATCGATCACAAAATTTTCACGAGAAAATTTCAAGGTCAATTGCCAGGTTCACATAGCTCCAAAGATAGCAGCAAAAATCTCCAGCAACACCCGAACGCCGAAACCTGTGGCGTCCCCGTCGATTCAGTTTTATCACATGATATCGATTTATAATGGGTGAGTGTGGAAATATTCGAAGAAATGAAGATTTTATATATTCAATAAGCTTCTTTCATGAGGAGTAGAGAACTTTGACATTAATTAATGATATCAGGCTCAATTTATTCACCACTGGTGAATTTATCCATGTCGATCCGAAATCCACGAAGAATGCACCAATATCAAGCATAACTTGGTGAGTTAATTCGAAAGAAATATTTTGTAGGGAGAAAAAATTTACTTTGGATGGGATTCAGAGGTGTAATTCATTCTCAACTCTTAACTTTTTGACACATTTTCCGATAGGACAACGTAAAACTTTCAACACTCAATTCACAAGAAAAATTCCTCAGAATTATTGAGAATTATCGAAAACAAAATTCGACTCCGGATGGGGTTCAAGGTTTGAATTATCAAGTTGAATTTTCCTTAATTTCTTGGTAAGTTTTCGATAACAAAAAAAACGTGATACCTCCATCACTTAATTCAAAAGTTAGGCGCTGGAATTACAACCACTGATGTCAAATTTTGTTTTCGATAATTCACAATAATACCATAGAGAATATTTTTTGTGAATTTAATGATGAAGGTTTACGTTTTCCTATCGAAAACGGACTCAAACGCTAAGGGTAGAAAGTTCGACCCCCGACCCCATCCGAAGTCAAATTCTGTTTTCGATTATTTTCAACTCGAGCTGAATCGTCCATAGCGTAACTCGAGTTACTCGAGCTGGATAGCTCGAGTTGCCCATCTCTAATTCAGCTGAAGCCGAGTCCAGATGAGTGTAATCCGAACAGCGAAGGCAATGAAATTTGATAAACGATTCGGCGAATAGTGTGGACGGCACTCGAGCTCAGCCTCGAATAATACATTCAAAGCATCGTTCGAGTTGAAAACCGAGTCGCAATGGAGCTGAAAGAGCGCTGCCACGAACCATAAAATTCCCTGTGATTTATGGCATTCCCTGTTCGGATTACACTCATATGTGTGTAATCCGAACAGCGAATGCAATTAAATTTAGTGAACGATTTGGCGAATAGTGTGTACGGCACTAGAGCTCAGCCTCGAATAATACATTCAAATGCATCGTTCGAGATGAAAACGCAGTCCCGATGGAGCAAAAAACATTCTTCTGGACCCGGCTTGAAGCCGGGTCCTGATATTGGTGCATTCTTCGAGGATTTCGGATCGACATCGATAAATTCACCAGTGGTGAATAAATTGAGCCTGATATCATTAATTAATGTCAAAGTTCTCTTTATTCCTCATGGAAGAAGCTCATTAAATATATAAAATCTTCATTTCTTCGAATATTTCCACACTCACCCATTATAAATCGATATCATGTGATAAAACTGAATCGACGGAGACGCCACAGGTTTCGGCGTTTGGGTGTTTCCGGAGATTTTGGCTGCTATCTTTGGCCGTTATTTTCACACCGGTAATCTAATTCAGGTGTAGTTCACATATCTTATTGCAATTTTGATAGATACCCACTAAGCCTGGATACATTCGTTTCTAGTGAAGAAAAAATTTTCTATTTTCACTAGCTTCGCCCAAGACGAGATGATAGTCAATTTTTAAATCGATAAAAAAGGTACGACACTTTTATTTTCGAGTTAATTCTAAAAATGGCGATGAATGTTTTCATTGGAAGTGGCCTCTGCATTTTTTCCGGAAACAAACTACTAGCCAAGAAGAGTGAATTCAATATGATTTCATCGATTCAAATGTTAAATATTATGCCGCCGTAGACGGCACGGGCAAATGTGAAATATTCATTCGATTTCGAAAAATGTATTTTCCATACACAGTAAATACAGTGTAATCCGAACAGCGAATGCAATTGAATTTGATGAACGATTCGGCGAATAGTGTGGACTGCACTCGAGCTCCGCCTCAAATAATGAATTCAAATGCATCGTTCGAGTTGAAAACCGAGTCCTGACGGAGCAGAAAGAGCGCTGCACCCTGAATATACGATATTATGTGGTTATGTAATTATAGAGCATGATTCATTTTGAAGACACCTGTATTGACATCCTTCGAATCGATTGACAGGAGCTGATTTCAAAATTGCTCAAGGTTTCAATCACAGAGCAATATTCATCGTCGATCGTCCATATAAATAAACAGACATCATCAATGAGAAATACTACAGATACAAAAGCACCCTTGCCGAAAAAGATAGTGGTTAACAGATGGCTCCCTCTATGTCGACAAGAAGGGTGGAAACACGAAAAGGGCGTTACTTACGAGTGAGACCTGGTTGTTGTTGCGGACACAAAACATCTCGAGTTTGACGTTCGGTAATTATTCATCTGTGTGGTTTTTTTCAACACGAGGTCTGGTTCTGATAGATAAGAGCTGTACAGTGTTGGTGAACCCGAAAGTTTTTGTAGCCACACTCCAGAAGATATTTTAGTCTCGTTAAATTCCATATACAGTTTATCAATTTGAAAAGTTATCATATTTATATACCAGAGTAGAAGCCTTCAAAAATGATAAAAATTGAAAGAAAATAATAGTAGGATAATTGGAAAAGCAGGAGAATATAATAAAAATTAAAGGGAAAAAAGATTAACGGGCAATCTGAGATCGGGAAGTGGATAGGCTTTAAGAGTTAAAAACGGGCTATCTCGATTTCCAGCAATACTACAAGCCCTATGGAAAAAAGTTAAAGGGCAAAGTTGTAGGTAGTAAAAAGATCTACCCCCACCTTTTGTATAACAGTTTTATTGCATAACCTCAAAATTTATGTGAAAAATTCAAATAACCAAGTTTTTGGTTTTTTATTTTCATCTTCCACAAAAAAAAATTTCCGTGGAATTCTGTGGAAAGTTATCTTTTTATGTTCCAAATCTGTTTTACGGTCGGCCTAACGAACGGACGTAAACACAATAACTTCCGAAAGAAACAACTTAGAAACTCGATATTTGTAGAGAAGGTTTGGACCTTGATTATGAAGGCCGAATTCGTGAATGGGTAAAATCCGCCCAATGATTCCGAAGATATACCCATTCAAAATTTTATTTTCCTAATAAACAGATTAGATCACAGAATATTGAATATTTGGAAAACAAAATTTGCATTTTTTTTTCAGATCGTTCTAATGCAACAATCATCACCAAATTCTGCACAATGTTATTTTCCAGAATCTTCGAACTATGTGCAAGGTTTCAACACGATTGAATCAGTATTTCTTGAGTAATACCGAAAAAAACAACGACATCGAGAAGAAAACCGCGAAATTCTACCATTTTTTCCAAATATCTCCGAAACTAAAAGCCGTATCGAACTGAAATTTGGTACACAGCTGTGAAGTATGAAACTAAAGGTATATATGAGTTGTTATCGAATATGAACAATTGTTTCAGAAAAAAAAATTTGTTTCTAAAAAATTTTGAAAAAAAATTTTTTCAAAATTGAGCGACCATAAGATTTCAACGAAATTTTGCTCAGAGTTACGCGTCGTTATGCTCCAACTAACTGCCAAGTTCCAATCGAATCGCTTCAGTATTTTCTGAAATATGAGGGAAATAACCTCAACATTTCGAATTGCTATAACTCCAAAACTATAGGGCCGATTTGGCCCAATAATGAACTCAACCGCAGTATTCAGATGCTCGAACTATCCTACAAGTTTCAAGTCGCTAACTGGCTCCGTTCGACAGTTATCGTGTTCACGGCCGGCCATAATCGATTTTGACACCGGATTCGTCATCAGTGAGTCCAACCTAGTCGTTTGAGACCATTTTCGGTTCAATCATCGAAAATTACAGACATTTGGACAAAACGCTACCACGCTGCTCCCCCAGAACATGGCCGCAAAATGGGATTTAAATATTGTTTGTGGTCAAAATGAGTTTTATAATACCGGTCTGAAGTCAGATTGATCGCATAGTTGAGATATTGAAGAACTAACCTCTGACTTCGAATGGGCATAGCTCCGAAACTTTTCGACCGATTTTGCCCATCAACGAACCCAACCGAAATATTATGACATCACACCGAATCTGAGAGTTTCAAGTAGTTAGGTCCTTGCGTTCGAAATTTAGAGCACATACGGCGGTCGGACGTGTTAGTTTTTCCCTGTTGAATGTTCAAAAATTAAGTCGCATTAGTTCATCATTGATACGTTTATTTGTGGTCCACTCCGAAATAATAAATTCTGAGATTAGGATTATTATAGTTGACTTCGAGCAGAAATGCCTCTTCAGAATGTTTACATTATACACGTGCATGAGCCGAGGGACCATGAAGAAAAGCTTGCATTTCGTTTTTTAAGGAATGCTAGATTCTTTCAATATTATTAGAGTTAGTTCTCATTTAACACACGATGAGTGAAGAAACCTTCCAAGTGCATTTATTGCCAATAAAGAAATTGCATAAGAAAGACAAACCTTTCTTTCATTTTAACATAGCCTTTCCAATAGGACGGACACATTAAACTTTGACCACGGATTTTTTCAATCCAACCTAATCGTTCAAGATCAGTTTCCGCTCCAAACGCTTAAATAACAGACATTTGAACTATACGAAAACAAGGAACAAGCGCGTGGAAAGCTACTTATTGAAGCGGTAATAATGGAGAATAAAATCGAAAGACCCGTTGCAAAATGAGGAAAACCAGTGATCTTAAAATTCGATATATATCGCCATGACCTCTGAAAGTCGAACAAATCCAATATCTAAATAATACTCACTGGTTTGTTGTTATCTCCCGAACCCAGCAGAGGAGAATGGGCCTGAAACAAAGAAAACAATAAATATGGAACTCTGGGGAGTTTAATTCAAGCAGATAAATTCAAACGAAAGAAAACATTTATTATCCGAAATCTGGAACCAATAACATCCGCTGGAAACATTAATTCTGGCGGCATATTTTCTGAATATCGCTTCGAGCCGTATGCTGACATCTTCTTGACTATGTCGAGCGCCAGATGTGTTCGAAACAACGTTCAAAACAACGTTGAAAAAAACATTTTTATAGTCCAGAAGGCATCGTTGTTTTGGATAGCTATATTAGTTGAATTGATATTGTTTGCCATCCGAAAACCTGAATATAGCTAACAAAAGGATCAAAGTTCAGCTGTCAGATTCATGGTGCACTTAAAGTAGAAAGGACATGTCAACTATAGTAAAAACACAGAAAGCTGCAATAATTGAATTTTTTCATAGCAAACATTCATACGAAACTAGTAGTTTATCCACGGGAGTCATATACAGTGTGTGTATTTGTTTGTAACCTTAATGCTAGCCACATAATTCATGCTATAACCCCAAAAAAATTCTATATAATGCAGATAGGTTCTCAATCTGCATGTTTCAATTTTTTTCCACCTACTTGAAGGGTGATATGGAGAAAGAGATAAAAACCTCACAGAGTTAGTCACATCTTGAAAGAGACACCCTAGCCTCCACTATAGGACTCAAATAGAGAAGAAAGTCATTCTACGTCCACTTCAATCTATTTGATGTCGAGATATTAGGTTTGTTTTGGTTTCGAAATTCAGAACTGTCCTAGAACTGTCCTAGAACAGTTCTAGAACTGCGCAGAATCGATGCGCTGTGAAGCCCGATTCTGAACTATCCTAGAACAGTTCCAAAAGCGATTAAACCAAAACACGAATTGAGTTCGGGTTCCCATTGGGAAAAAAAAAATTCCGTTTGAGTTGGCAGAAAAGAGGAATGTTAATCATGTTTTATATATTGTGTGTGGTTTAATTAAAAATATGCGAAAGTCCTTGTCGCACCATGTAGGTAATATAAAAATATTTTCGGGAATACTTTTTTTTTCTGAACTTTCTTCATTACTTCAATTATATTCCGAAATTAACCAACAAATTATTGGCTTATATGATAATGAATTCAATGACGAACGTATTTCAAATATGTGATTTTTAGAGAAAAATTAATTCGAAACATTATTATTCAATAGAGAAAGAGGACTCTTGTATTCATAGATTCATTTAAGAAGTATACATCCCAGGTGTGAACAATAGAAATAGAATCCATTAGATTATCCTGGTAGGTCGTAGCGAAGGAATTATCCTTAATAACAAAAGTTTAAATTTAACAGCTAACCGTTACCTCACCAAATAAAACAATCAAAAACCAAATCAACACGACATCGAAAAAGTCAGGTTAACCATTTAAATCGTTGACACCCACTCTACGCTTGTGCGAACTACCCAATTCTGACACAGTTCGGACTCTCGCGTCCGAACTCCTCTCACAGTTCTAGAACAGTTCGGAATCGATTCTGAAAATATCCAAAACAGGATTACTCAAATCATGAACCGGCTCTGAAATGAACCGCTTTTCACCGCATTCTATGTTGATTAGTGGAATACAATTTTGGTTCTCCCACCGGTTCTCTTCTTTGTCTACCAACTCAAAGGAAACGAGCAGATCTTGAGCTTGCATGCCAAGCCTATCCTCACTTTCAGCAGTCTCTGATATAAAGGGTGTTCTTTTCAGAGTTGAGAACTTTAAATAATAATACAAGCCAGAAAGGTTGTTAGATTGTATTTTTCATCACTATAATTTGGAAGATAATTTCATGGCATTTAAATTTTGGATATGATTTCTGGAAAAATATATCCGCTGCGGCTAGGAGTAACATAATCAATTCGATCAGTTCAACTTATCGCTATTTTCTCCAATAAATCTGGCAGTATGTTGTGGATGGTGACTTGAATATTGGCTTCCAATGCTTCAAAAGCTGCTTGTTTGTAGGCATGAACGAAAAATGTAACATGGCCCCATGAGAAGTAATCGAGAGGCTTTGAGAGAAAACAGTACCGACGGCTGGTGAATTAAGGCTTCATGGATTTCGGCAACACAGCCACATTCAAAATAATAAAACTTCATTTATCTCAAGGGCAGGCACCTGCCCACGGTCTGCATGCCTTAACGGTACTATAGCAGCGAGAAATATTAAAATGCGTGAAATTTCAACGTTAATAGGAGAAATCTGGGTGTCGTTCTGCAATGTTAGTTATTTTTCATTTTTCACTCCAATTCAGTTTTTATTTTCCCGAAAATTTTTGAATATAAAGAAGTGGCATCATTGCGTATCCTCCTTTATTCAACCATTTGCACCCCAAAAAACGAGCTCTGGCCTCCAAAAGCAACCCCGTTATATTCGAGGTAGGTATTGAATGCTCGTAAGTCGCACGGCACGGATGAGGGACCCAGTTAACTAGTAATGGTAATGCTCGCTGTATGGCAAGTTGCGCCATCTTGCTGGAATTAGCTGTCTTTGAGGTTCAGCTATTAAATTTTTGGAAAACAAAATATCAGTCAGCATGGCGACGTATCGAAATTTCGGAGTTTCCTTCAACACTTCGTATTACAGCAGCAACATTCTCTTCGATCCGCACATTTGTTTGTCCTGTTGGTGGTTGTGAATCAAGAAGAGTAAAGGTTGATTCTCACTATACGTTCCATATCCTTCTCGTACAATATTATAAGGTGTAAATGAATTGATGTATGCACACTATAAGTTCCATCAACCTGACATTTTTTCCTACTAAATTTTGACTTAGATCATACGGAAGGGATACGGGAGGTATAGTGAGAATCAACCTTGAAATGAGTTGGAAAACGATCAGCAACTGAACGAATTGCTTGCTCACTAGGTCGATTATGTTGACCGTTTAATGGACGAAGGGCTGTTTGGACTTCGCGAACAGATTTTCAATTTGGAAACGTTGTTCTCGCGCTAAACGATTCATGATGAATTTATAAACCTTGCTGAATAGAAATGTCAACACAATCTGACATTCTCGACAGTAAAACCATAGATAACAAAGCCTAAGTTCCTAATGCAGTTTAAAAGCATCCATTAGGTTCATGATTAGGTTGGACCTTAGTGAGGAGCAGCACAAAAGCAAACGAAGCCAACTGCGAGGTTGAAATAATATTTATGGAGCCCTGTATTTGAACATGAACGCAAAAGCTTTGAACTTCAGTACTCTTCTCAGATCAATATTTTGACAGCTCCTGGTAATTTCAATATTGTCCTTATCCATAGGACTGATGACACAATCTTTGAATTAATATTGAATTGAACTCGATAAAGGATATTCACAAAATAATTAGAAATACAGATTTTTCTGTAATAACTTCACACAATATCTTTCGTCTTAAATGACAAATTTAATTATAATATTCAATGGCGCTAATGATTGAAAAAAAAACCTAACCGTACCATAATAAAATACAATACAAAAATAATACTAGACACGGTGTTTCATGTTTCATCTTTCTGGCAAGCTTGTTAAATCGTGCATATCCGTAAATCCATGTAATCTTTTTTTCCTGATAATTGGAATGCGGTAAAAATCTTAATAAGTCCAACAATTAAATGACAGTTGATACTGACCCTATAAACTTTCGTTTTATTTCAAATATTTAATTCAAACTAGTATGGGCAAATGCTATTAATACAATCATTGGTGATTGCACTGAGTGAGATTTTGACATATAACATAAACTCGAGCATAAAAAAGATGCTACTGATGATTCTAAATCGAAGGATAAAAGATGAAACATTTCGTCTAGTATTATTTTTGAATCGTATTTTATTATTATTCAAGACTTGGTACGACAAAGGCGATAAAAGCATATCGTTAGATATCAATATCGAAATATATTATGTGAAATTATTACAGAAAAATCTGAATTTTTAATGATTGTCTGAACTACTATTCACACTAGTGTGCCACCTCCCAGACAATTCTTCAGGACTCTGAGCGCCAGATGCCGACGTTACAACCCTACATAAATCGAGAAAAAAAAACATTTTTACATTCGTTCCGTGCCAGGCACTACAAGAAAGAAAGTGAATCGGAAGCAGTTCGTTTAATGGGAAGAGCGCAAACAAACAAGTGAGACTTCGAGGGCTGTTTCCCGACTAAAATTCGCTTCTTTCAGACAATGTTTACTGATGCTCTTTGAAGATTCTCAATAAAGCGGAAACTCCTACATATGAACAGAAAATCTCCGCGCATATTATACAGTTTAGAGTCGAGCGGCGAAAAAAAAGTTTCAATAAACTAGCTCTCGCACCCTCTTTGAGGGTTGTTTTCCCTTCGGACTGTTAATAGAAAAAGAGGGTGATAATGATGCGTTCGAGGAGACGTCTTTTCATTTCGGAAGCGAGGAAAGAGCGTTTTCCGCTTTATTTACACGGTCTGTTACTAGAAATGGGGCCAATCAAATATACAGTCCTTTCGTGTATTCATATTTTCGATCATCTCCTTGTACAGTGTTTCGAAAAAATGCAATTTTGTTATGTAGAAAACATTGCAATTCATACTCCCCGTCGGTTTCACAAAACTTTTGGCTGCCGATCAACTCGTTGATTAAGGTTCGTATTCGATGGTTGAGTCGAAAATGAACAGAAATCGATTACAAAATTTATTGTTGATTAACAATCAAGACCTTGATCGGGCAATCAAAGTTTTGTGGAACCGGCCGTCAGTCTATTATTTTTCGTATACAAACAATGCCAATTCCTTCATTAGTGTCCTCTCCTAATTCTTCAGCATTTTAATATGTTTTCCTTTTCGAGTAGCTGACTCAGCTATGGTTTCCTTCTTACTTCCGAAATTAATTCGGGTCTATTCATCTATCTATTTCCCAAATTTTCTGATTGTGTCCATACAATCTTTGCTATCTGGCCTGGAGCAACCCTTCCAAAAGATTTGAGAAACAATGTATTCAAATCATTCGGTATTCTCAAGACATTGCTGGAAATGGGCAAACTATGTGCTCCGCAGTCTCAGTAGCTTCTCTGAAGAAGCGTCAGTTGGCATCTGATTCCTTTTCTTTATAATTGAGGCAGTTGCCAGTTACGTTATCTGTTAGTATTCTCGGAATATTTTTGGTGGTATTCTCTCTGAATAAGGAAGAGATGTCTTGGTTTATTTGAGTGCTAGAGACTGATTTTCAAGAAAACGTCAATTCATTTTGTATAAGTTCCCAATTCGAACCATCAAGTTAGCTTTCAGGTGAGGTGCTATGGTTCATTAAAATGGAAATAGCGTCACATGTGCTTGTGTTTCATGTATATCGAACAGAAATAGGATTGGTTGGAAGCCTACTGGTAGCTTTGGCTTATAGACACTGAACTTATGTTACCATTTTCAATTTGGGATATGTCTGTATAAAACACAGAAATTCAACTTTTTCATCCTTCAGTTATGACAGAAAAGTTCTACTCAAAGAGTTATGTGTTCACCATCATATTTGTGACTTATACAAATGCGCAAGCGCTCAGCAGTTCTCCTAAATTCAAGTTGTGTGACATTTTACTGTATATTGTTCAAGATGGCAGTATAAGAATGACCGGCTGTGAAGCAGTTAGATAGGAAGCTCATGGCTGTATTGCTGATAATCAGGTGTTGAAGAGATCTATACTCTCAAACCTTCATTTTGATCTTATTTCCTAGAATAATGCTTGTTTTTGTCACGCAATCATAACTAGAATATTCATTGTAATGTCAAAGTTTTAGGCTAAGATAATCAGCCTTCCACGGAGCCATGAATATTTCAGATGATTTGACAGATTGATATGCCCTGGGATCTGATATGAGACTTAAAAATCCACCCTTCATACAAGGCAACCGTTGATTGAATGAAATCCAACATTATAAGTCCTATCGATGTTTCGCTAAAAATATTATATGCCTGGATGCATTCGACGAACTGGATAAAAGATGAATATCGTAATCTGATAAATAATGCATTCAAAAATCTGAAACATTATTGAAATTTAAGGGGATCCGAGCAGATCCATATACTCCGAGAAGGACTTCCTAGTGAATCCTAGTGCCTTGTCACTAGCTAATTGTCACATCACAATTCAATATTATATATATTATATAATACCCTGGTATTATTCGTGGATTGAGCACTTACCAAGGGACTCAGGAATCCATCTTCTTTTCAATGTACTTTCACGAAGGCCAAGTTGAAGGGTTACCCGGATGAAACCGAATATTTCATTGCGTAATCGAATTGTAAGGCGCTTCACGGAATTCAGCCACTAATTATTCGAGGATATTTGGTGTGATTTAGAACTGGTCGCAGTACTTACCTATCGAAACCCAACAGACACGCAAAGAGGTGAGGTGAATTTTTCAGCTCTTCATTGGTTCATTCACTTAACAATTTTAAATGCCTGGATGATGCATTCGAGTAACTTAATACAACATAAAATTCATTGCTGATGATAGTTCCAAACAGAACTCAGGTACAAATCCGAAACAATATTGAAAAGCAAGGAACTCTGGACAGATCCCTGATGGAACCCGAAAAACACTTCTCAATGAATCCTTCTGCTCGTCTCACTAGCTGCTTAGTCACATTACTATTTGTTTTTTTCGTTACATTCATATTCTACGCTGGTATCATACGTGAATCGAGCAGTCACCAAAGGACTCAGATATAAATTTTCCTTGTCAATGTACCAACTCAAAGATCAAATTAACAAGTTAACGGAAAGCTACCAAATATTTCATGGCATTTTCGATTTGTAATGTTCGTTACGAAATCCAGGCACTGAGGATTCAAGGATATTCAGTCTGATTCAGAGCTGGTCGCATCCAAACCCAACAGACCAAAAGGAGTTCAGGTGAATTATTCAGCTCCATTGGTTTATTCACTAAACAATTTTACATGCCTGGATGCATTCGAGTAACTTGATACATATCAAGTTATCATATTATTACATAAAATTCATTTCTGATGAAAAGTTCCGAGCAGAACTCAGGAACAAATCCGAAACAATATGGAAAGGCAAGAAACACTGAACAGATCACTGATGGACCCAAAAAAAACTTCTCAGTGAACCCTTGTGCTTAACTCACTAGCTGCTCAGTCGCATCACTATTAGTTTTTCCTTCGTTTCATTTATATTCTATGCTGGTATCATACGTGGATCGAGCAGTCACCAAAGGACTCAGAAATCAATTTTCCTCGTCAATGTACCAACCCAAAGATCAAATTAAGAAGTTAACGGAAAGCAACAAAATATTTCATGGCATTTTCGATTTGTAACGTGCATTACGAAATCCAGGCACTGAGGACTCAAGGATATTCAATCTGATTTAGAGCTGGTCGCATCCAAACCCAACAAACCAAAAGGAGACTAGGTGAATTATTCAGCTTCATTGGTTTATTCACTAAACAATTTCAGATGACTGGCTGCATTCGAGTAACTTAATACAACATAAAATTCATTTCTGGAGAAAAGTTCCAAGCAGCACTCAGGCACAAATCCAAAACTATATTGAAAAGCCAGGAACTCTGAACAGAACCCTGATGGACCTATAAAAAACTTCTCAGTGAACCTTTGTGCTTAACTCACTAGCTGCTCAGTCGCATCACTACTAGTTTTTTCTTCGTAACATTTATATTCTACGCTGGTATCATACGTGGATCAAGCAGTCACCAAAGGACTCAGAAATCAATTTTCGTTGTTAATGTATCAACTCAAAGGTCAAGTTAAGGAGTTGCCGGAAACCAACAAATATTTCAAGGCATATTCGATTCGTAACGTACGTTACGAAATCCAGACACTGAGGATTCAAGGAAATTCAGTCTGATTTAGAGCTGGTCGCATCCAAACCCAACAGACACGCAAGGAGACCAGGTGAATTATTTAGCTCTTCATCAGCATTCCACAGGACGATGAATAATTCAGACAATTCGTCAGATTGGTATGCCTCAGGATCTGATATATGCGCGTTCCTTCGATGCCTTCGCGTCCATCTCCATTCATCTTGCCTGGGAGATATGGGGAAGGTTAATTCCTACCGTATATACCTGTTTCGGCAGCCACCCGGGTGAAATATTGGCCGTGTTGCGTCCGAAATGCAACTACAGCCGTGAATAAATCGTTTACGCCCCTTTTGTTGGGTTGTAATTTATCGGAATACGTTTCGCTCACGATAGATATCGGGTATCAACACTTTCGGCCAGAGGTGCAGGGAATCCATTGTTTAGACGGTTATAATGGTAACACTTGAAAGATAGATTATGGGGAATTATTTAATAGATTAAATGATCTAATATGAAGAGTCACGGCATCCTAGGTACTTGAGTTATTTGAAAGGCGATGGATAATATGATAATATGTTCGCCATAGTTTTCACAGAGTATCCTGATACTTGATGGTGTTGTTCCGGAGGTTATTTTGTAGAGGAAAACTGGAAAAAACCTTAAATTTTTCAATGTGATCGTTAAATTCTAACGATGAAACTATAGAAAAACTCTGATTTGAAGCCAGGAGCTTTAGCGCCGATTGTAATCACAACAACTTAAAACTCGATATTTGTGAAGTAGGTTCGGAGCCTGACCACGAAGGCTGAATTCGTGGCGGTGGTATCCATCCGATAATTCCTCAGGTATATCCATTAAACAATATCTCAATATTTCCAAAAATAAAGATTGGACCGAACTGAAATGTGGTGCTTAGTTGGGAAATTAAAGTTCGAAATTTCAGTCAATATTCCATGAGGACCATTTCAAAAGGAGATCGCTAAATGGAAAGATCCATTTGGAGGTGAAGGAGTTACAATTGGCAGGGTCAATATGTGAAAATATGACCTCTTTGACAACGCATTTAGATGACACGAACAACTGATTACCAAATTTCATCATGGTTGGATCAGTAGAATCCGAAATTAAAACGGAACCTAGAAAAAATAGAGAAGCACTGACGTGAAGGCAGCAGCTTTTGCGCGCATGTGCATTGGAAATGACCGCTTTGGTAACGAATTTGAACCTGCGCGAGAAAGCTGCTTTCTTAAGTTTTTTTTTGAGTTATTCCGGAAAAAAACAAGAAAATCGAGGAAAAAAACACGAAATTATACATATTTTTCCCAGTATCTCTAAAAATTTGGTACACTGTAGTGAAATATAAAGCTCGAAGTCCGAGAAAAAGTTCTATTATAACATAATGAGCAATTTCCGAAAGAATTTTTTTTTGAGAAAAATTTCGAAACGACATTTTTTTTTCGAATTTACTGACAGTTCGATCTCACCGAAATTCTGCAAAAAGTTGGGCGTTTCTATACTTCAACTAACTGCCAAGTTTCAATACCTACAATGGTTTCAGTCATTTCCGAGTTATCACGGAAATGATCTCGAAAATCCACTCAGAAATTGTTTTGCCGATTTCGCCGGACAGAATCGATTTTGACACCGGATTCATCAGTGAGTCCAACCTAGTCGTTTGGAACCATTTTCGGTTCAAAATTCCAAAATTAAAGACAAAATGATATCTTACTGTTCCGCTAGAACATGCGCGCAAAAACCATGGAATTTGACATAAGTATTTTTCCCTAATATTTCCAAAAACTTCAGTCGGATCGAAGTGAAGATTGGTACACCTTTGCAGAATATGGAATCCAAAATCTGTGCGAAATTCATACGAAATCTGATGAAAAGTTTTCAAAGAAAATTTCCTCCAAAAATTTGGAAATATTTTCGTTGTATTACAGCAAATGAAAAATATCTGTTATTTTTCTGTAGTTTTCTCCCAAACATGATGTCATAATCGAATCACTGATGACTACTCCGATGTCAAAATCCATTTCATTCGATAACTTGAGGAAAGAGACCCCTAGCGAATGAAACTTTCTGGGAAAGTGACAGCGATCGTTATATGGGGAATGTTGGAATAGTATAGTAAGTTAAGAGTAAACAGTAACGCGGGCTAGTAAATTCAAGGATTCGTGGATTTAGAAAACACAGCAACATTCAAGATTAATAAATTCTCGTAAACATCTGAAGGCCAGGCACCCGCTCACGGTCTGCATGCTACAACGATGCCAAAAGTAGCGGAAAATATTGGAATGCGCGAAGCCTCGACGTTAATGGGAGGAAACATTCTTGAATATAAAAATGTGGCAATATTGCACCTTTTGACTATTTTTCCCAACCATTCTGCACCACGAAAAATCTTGAAAAAACGAACTCTGCCTCCGAAGGTAACTCTGTCATATTCGAGGTACTGTAAGCTCTCAATTAAAAAAAATTCGAAAAGTTTAGTTATTTCGTGAACAGAATTTCTTCGGATACTCTCCATCAGATTTCGAAAAAACTGTTCAAAGACTTAGTTGATATCTCACAACAGGGTTCCGATTGTAATTTTTCGGATATATAATTTTTCTGTTTTTGTCGATATCGTTGTTGTTTACCTTATTACTCAAAAAATATTAATCGGATCGAATGCTGACGCACAATGATTGTATGCAAAACTTCGATTGTATAATTGAACAATTTGGAAGAAAAAGTATGAAACTTAATTTTCGTCTAAGAATTCGAATATGCAAGCAAAAGCTGTCGACTTCACCTCAATGCTTTTCTGAAATTCATCGAATTCATGCTGAACGCTCCAGAAATGTAATGGAAAAATTATATATTATCAATATGTAAGAATTGATCTGCTTGTTTTGTCATCGCGCCTGTCCTGACTCCGAAAATTATAAATTACTCAGTATGATATGGGACGAGATCAACGGAAATTCCGTCAACTCAACGAATTTTTTTTACGGACACAAACCGCACTGAAGGACCCTTTTCAACTCTGTTTGTAAATTATTCATAAAAACTGAAAAAGAAAAAGTCATCGTGTTTGGCCTTTTGTTTCGGAAACGAGAAAACGACAAAATAACTTCGAAAAAGTTGGTACTTAAAAATTCAAAAATTCATTATGCCGGCCAGAGCAAACTCGTCATTGTGTAGAAAACGGCCAACCACAAAAAAAACGATGTCGGACGTTCAACGAGAACTAAAGAACATTCTTTTACAGTCTATGTTCGACTTTTTCATAGTCCCAACCATAAATCTTTCAGCAAACATGTGAATGATTGATGAACCAGTGTTTCGTAGGTCAACTCATTTCGTTCTGATGCAAGTATGGTCCTATAAATATTTTATAGCACTCAATGCCCGTTGATCCGGAAACTGCGGTTGAATTATGCAGAGCGGCTACCGTGGATACGTAGCACGATTTGGCAACACGACCGCGTGAATTATGGCACATTCTTGACCCAACTCATAAATATCGTTCGACCCCTTTTGCCGCCATATTTCAGCGAGTTTCGGAGCTAACTTGTGTTTATCTACAAATTTCCAGAGTGTGCTTTTAGGGACCTTTTCTAAGGACAGCAACAGCGATAAAAAACTAAACAAGGATCTGTACACTGAATTATGTTTCTGTTTCATCGAAATTTGTTTTCACTTTTATTTCTTGGAATAATTTACCACAACCTACTTCGATAACTGTCGAAGATTATTGATAGGGACAGGAATAAGAGATTGAATAAGGGAGTTACATTGGGGTGACAAGGTATAGTGCGTGCGACGAATTTCGGTTCTTTGCCTAATCATTACACCAAACGGTTTTGCTGGAAGTCGTAGCTCATTAATATTGAATGAAACACGGAGCTACAGAAATCGAGTTCAACCCAGAAAAGTTTCCATTTTTCAAGATATCGGATTGAGTCTCGAACATTTGTATTTTGTATTATCCTAGGCTTCAAGCAACCCCACTAGAAGATCAAAGCTTGAGCGAGTTAGGACAGTTATTAATACTCCGTATGGTTTTCCATCGACTAGGATAACGAAGCGAGTCTATGACTCCTGGTTTAATTGGAAATAGGCATTTACTTTAATTTTCTCATATAAACTGAGCAGATAGCTCCCGCAAAGTGAAAAAACAGAACATTTCCAAAAATATCGAATATTTGTTAGGTTTGGCAAGGCTGTAGAGACTTGAATGAAAAATAATCACGCAAGCATGACAGAGTAATGGCAATTTGGATTTATTTATGTCAATGTATTCTATATTGTTATTTCAAATATTAACTTATTTCAATAGACGACTTCGGCCCGAGTTGCCAACCCACAATTTTCTTCACAAGGAACAGGAATTTCAGGACAAATTTGACATGATAAGTTTCGCGTAATTTACAAATATCCGTAAAAGATGCCTCGGTTCCTCAAACAAGATAATTCCTTCCAAATATAGGGTTTTGTTGAGATCATCTCTGATTGGATGAAATTTAAGTTGGGATTCCTGATTTCATGTGAATAGTGTCAAATTTATATAGGATATGTTCCGCAAATCAACTTGGTTATTTAGGTTGCTGGTTTTCCATTCCGTAAATATGAAATATTCGGTTGGTTCCTGAAAAAAAGGTTAATTACGGAATTTGATTGCTGAAGAAACGTTCTTTCTGTCACCAGAACGACAGTCAATGTTCTATGGTAACATATCCATAGCATAGAACAATCTTTATTTTCTCAATCATCCATAGAACATAGAAGAGACAACAATCAACAATGGAAAAATTACTAGGTATGGTCTATGGATCATAAGGTAAATATAGATTGTTCTATGCTATGGATATGTTACCATAAAACATTGATTGTCATTAGGCGATTTCGGAAACTTGATCGGATTAACAAGGGTAACTTACTCGGATCACTCAAATGACAGATAGAGCGTTCAACATCTGTCATTTGAGTGGCCCGGGTAAGTTACCCGTGTTAATCCGATCAAGTTTCCGAAATCGCCTATTCTGGTGCATAAACTTAATGTGTCTATATTCTGGTGACAGAAAGATTGCGTTTTCATCAATAAAATTCCGTAATTAACCTTTTTTCCAGGAACCAACCGAATATTTCATATTTACAGAACGAAAAACCGGCAACCGAAATAACCAAGTTGATTTGCGGAACATATCCTTTATAATCTTGACACTATTAACATGAAATCAGGAATCCCAAGTCAAATTTCAGCCTCACAAAAACCTATATTTGGAGGGAATTATCTTGTTTGAAGAGCCGAGGAATCTTTTACGGATATTTATAAATAACGCGAACCTTATCATGTCGAATTTGTCCTGAAATTCCCGTTCCCCAGTGATAGTAAATTTGTGAAGAAAATTGTGGGTTGGCAACTTGGGCCGAAGTCGTCTATTGAATTTCAGATGGATTAGTTTGAGATATTTGTGCAGGAAGAAAACTAGTACCAACATTTGATCCTCGGATACCATAAAATTGGTCATTTTGTCATTTTTGTGGACAGTATAGGTAGTCAAAAGCTTTTGCGCGCATGTTCACTTTTGGTTTTGGCTGACTTCACGCCAGCGCTTTTCTAGGTTTTTTCGATAAATTAGTGGATTTCAATTCGATCTTATTTGAATTTTTAAAAGGATTGAGAAAAGAAGTTTTTGAATAGGTACGGAATCATTGGGTGGATTTTACCCATTCACGAATTCGACTTTATCGAAAAATGGAGAAAATATGATCAGAAAATCACAGAATATTGAATATTTGAAAAAAAATTTATGTCGCTCGAATTGTTCCAGTGACGGATTATCACAAAATTTTGCGCAAAGTGGTTCATCAGCATTTTCAAACTAATTACCAAGTTTCATTATGAATCAGCATCCCAATCCGAAAAAAAAACAACAATATCGAGAGAAAACCACGAAATTTAACATATTTTTTCCCAATATCTCTGGAACTATAACCGTATCGACTTGAAATTTGGTGCACTGTTGCAAAATATGGAGTTCAAGTTATTCCCAAAATTTTTTCCGCGAAAAAATTTATTTCGAAAAAATTTTTTTCTCATTTACTGACAGCACGATCTCAACAAAAAATTTTTCGAAAAGTTGCAAGTCCTTATGCTGCCACTTACTGCCAAGTTCCAATTCAATCGCTTCAATAGTCCTCGAAATATCAGGTAAATAACCTCAAAACTTCAAATTGTATAACTGCGAAAGCATTCGACCGATTCTGCCCATAAGCGAACTTAACCTTCGCATTTTAAAATGTAACCAACCCTGAAATTTTCAAGTCGATGGGATTCTCTTTACGCTCATAATCGTGGTGACGGCCCACCGCCCGGAAAGAATCGATTTTGAAGCCGGATTCGTCGTCAGTGTGTCCAACCTAGTCAATTGATGATAATGAGATCAATGATTAGCATTATATCTTTATTAGATTTGAACAATAATTTCAAAGCCTAGTCCAATGCTATTTTAGATTATCATTATACTTACATTATACGAAAAAATTGACAGGACTCTATTCGGTCAGTCTGGTCTTCCAGGGTAAAGAAATGATGATATATGGAGAGTACCATAAATTCAATATTATTTCTATTGTATCATTTAATAAAGTTAGTCCTAGTTTTTCACTACATTACTTGTAAAGATATTCGGTAAACCCGCAATATTTCCCGACGCGAAGCTATAAGTAAGATATTCATATCATTGTAAGCAGTGTGAGTTCCTGAACAAAAAATATGAAGACCAACATGGGCGGTCTCTCTTTGTTTCGAAGATATGGGCCCCCAAAGTTCCAAATTGTTGCATTTCAGATCCTTTTTCCCGCCATAAAAATGATCTCTCACATTTCAAATCTAGTTCATAAATCATCTTTGAACCTTCGACCAACGAATAGCTACACTTTCTTTCAAGAAAATTCATTATTTAAAGGAAGAAAAGTGAAAATATTAGACAACCACTTAACCTATATTTCTACGAAATACTTCTCAATGCTAAAGCGGAGCTTGGCAACAGCGTCTTTTCATCGCTGACCAACGTATTATGACCGAAGAGTAGTTGCTGGTGGAAAATATGAAATGATGGACAGTTGAAGGATATGATTGTAAGGAAAATGCTTCTGTCACTGAAGAAGAGGTGGTTATTCTAACATCAAAACAAAATCATTGAGTATATTTGTTTTAGGTTTCACTCTCAATATTTTCGTTTGAAGTTTCTTTCTATCCCCTTCAAAATAGGGAGGTTGTTATCTACTTCGTTTTTTGTTGTGTCTTCGAGATGGTCCCAGTTTAGAATGAGATTCAGGGTATTCCAATAAAATGGGTTATATAATATCCTCGATTTCATTGGAAATCTGGGAAGGGCGCGACCTATCACATTGAAAAAAATGTACGTTGAAATATATATCAGTGTGCATTCTCATTCCATTAGTAGGTGTTGCAACCTTGTAAATTTCATTAGAAACGAATTCTCCTATTGGAAGATTTAGAGTATCGCAGTAAACAGTAAGAACTAAGAACATATTTCATGATATTTCATTTTTCTCGCCAGCAATAATCTCTCATTCACGAGTACGCACGACGACACGATTCCGACCGATGAAATTCGCGCCATTGCCAAACTTCACTTTTAGACTGAGTCGAAATCAGAAGGAATAGAGGTTAAGTGGTTGTCCAGTAATTTCGTTGTTTTTTCATTAAATATTGATTATTCTTGAAAAAAAAGTGTTGCTTATTGTTGGTTGAAGGTTCAAAGGTGGTTTGTGAACTATACAGATGAAGTGAGAGATCGTTTTTATGGTGGAAAAAGGAAACTGAAAATGACTCATATTGGACTTTGGGGGCCCATATCTTCCAAATTAATTAATTTTTATTCAGAAAAACACAATGCGTACAATGATGTAAATATCTTTTTAATATCTCGGCGATGAGAAATCTTGCGGGTTTACCAGATATTCTTATGGTAGAATTATGGGACCATTTTTGAATACATTCCACTATGTAGTAATGGCGACTCCTACTATTGAGATGAAATAATTTACGTAATATCGATAATTTTGTCTTTCAACAGACAACCGTTATTGCTACTCTTATCTTCACGAACGAAGAAACAATTCAAAACTTTCACCTTTCGTTCCCAGGTTCAAGGATTCCTCTAATTTCAATTTTTTGGAACCATATTCTTTATTTTTGTGCTGAGATTCTGTGTTTTTTATACGTAGCTTTTAGTTCATTGCATAAAGCCTATGTATTTTACGTGATTTTATTCATATAAAAATTCAATACCCTGTTTTTTGGTGCAGCCTTCGGATCGAGTCAAACGTTACAACCTAAACATAGCAATTATTAAATCATTCCGTTTTTGTTTTTGAGACACTCGAAATGTGGAAATCTCTCGTCTCGATGGAACCCTACTTAAATCCATGATTTGAAAAACATGGTGTACCCTTGTGCAAAAAAGTGACGCCAGCAAACTGAAGATTCAAGGAAATATATATTCTGCGCTTTGAATTCTCATAGTTTCATTACGTCATCATGTGTTAGAACGATCACAGATGAGCACACCGTGTTTTACTTACATCACGCTTATATATATTCCCCCAAGGCCCACTTGACGCAGTTCATATAAAGTAACGAACGATATAGATGGAAACATTGCGCTTGAAAACGTACAAGAACGCAGTGACCGCATTAAAGCAGCAATAGCGCAAAAACGCTCGACGCATCGAATTAACGCCGGCAATATCGCCAACTCCTCGATCCAAATGAAACGGCCCGGATACCGCAAAAACCTACACGACACCTGCAATTCGTTTCAATTTAAATTATACATGCCGCGGGAGCGGGTTCTAATCCCACAGGACGAGGCGGCGCCATACACGATTCCGGCCGGTTTTTCGGGAACAGACATAAACATCCCGGAATTCCCAGCTCTGCGGACGCGCCAATAAACTAAAACGTCCCGTCACGCGATCCCAAAGGGGTAGGAATAAAAAACAGTCTTTATTTTAGCCATAGGGGCGAGGGAATCCCCCAAAACGGGCGGCAATTCGATATGGATTCGTCCGTACGTGACTTTAGCTTCTTTTGCGATTTTTTTTCAATGCGATGTTCAAGTTACGGCCGTGATGGCTCCTGGGAAATTGGGGCCGAGGTGAACAGTGTTCCTGGTGGATGAGATGTGAAATTCAACAGGATGAGATGAGGAAAAGGTTGGGTTTATGGAGAATAAAAAAATTTATTATTCATGGCTTCCGATACCTTTCGCGACAGGATGTTGAGAGTTGTTTTTTACGACCGAGAAATACCGTTTACCTACAGATTTTACATGCGTAAGGTTGAAGATATCAAGATTCAACAAGATGATACGAAATATTTCAGGATTGGAAATTCAGAGGTGATATTGATTTCGAACCCATTTTCTCCCTAAATTTCGCATGAAACTTCAGGTTAGTATTCTTGAGAATATTGGGGAATAAAATCACGAATGCATATTTTTTGAAACCGTTCTTTGAATGGCCCATGAAAGTATTGATTTTTTGGCCAACCCTGCAGCTCGAGGCCAAAAATTCTCTCGAAAGTGCCATGAAAACAAGAATTTTATAAACGTAATACTAACAAAATTTTTTGTACACCTGTGAATGTGAATTATCATGGTCTGAAATATAATAAATATAACTGATAAAAAAACTGCAACATCCAGAAGGAGCTGTTTAATTTTTTTTTTTGTAAAACATAGATGGTATAGCAAGAAGTAAATCATTAAAATTTGGAGTAAAAGATCGTGAAGGTTTTTTCATGTAAACATTTTTGTTACTTCAATATTGTAGTCGCTTTTTGCAAATTTTTTAAATTTCGCAACGAACCAGCTGTTCGAGGTCCTAAGTCGATGTTTAGTTGTTGAAATGCCTAGAGCACGTGAACTCGGAATTTATCGCCAGCTAAGTGAATTAGAAAGAGGTCGAATTATTGGTCTACGGGAGGCAGGGTTCTAATTTCAAGAAATCGCTAACCGTACGAACAGATATCCAACTACTGTTATGAGATGTTGTAAAGCGTGGTTTCATAATGCCCAAAATCGAAAAAGAGTAGGCACCGGACGTCGAAGGGGCACAAATGAATTTCAAGTTCGACGTGTAAGGCTTATGGCCATTAGAGACCGATTTGCGACAACTCGATCTTTGGATGATGAGTGGTAAGGAGAACAAGGCCATCCTGTAACTGTACGAACGGTTTACCGCCGTATAAGGTCATTTTGACTGCAGCATTATCGACCCCATCTTGTGATAGTTCTTACGGTTGAGCATCGCCAGCAACGATTACAGTGGTGCAGAGAACGACAACATTGCAATGTGGAATGGCATCAGGTCGTCTTTTCTGATGAATCTCGATTCTCATTGGGTGCACATGATAGCCGAAGAAGGCTTAGACGCCGTCGGGGAGAATGGGGGTCACCTTTAGTCTTTATTCGGGGCTGCGTTACCTTCAAGAAATAGTGGAGCCATTTGTTCTTCCCTACCTTAACCGGCTCAAGAATCCAATATTTCAGAAAGATAATGCTCGATCTCATGTTGCCAGAGTTAGTGTAAACTATTTTGAAGCGACCCGTGTGAATCTTTTGCCATGCCCTCTTTGGGACATCATGGGTAGAAGGCTTGGAAATTTACCCCAGCCCCCACGAACTCTGGCGGCTCTGAGACATGAAGTACAGGTAGCTTGGGATAGTATCCCCCAAGAAGAAATCGACCATCTTCTTGCATTAAAACCAACACGTTTTGAGGAGTGTAAACACATTATTAACAAATATAATAAAAAAAATTGTAAACCCTTCGTTTTTTCCTGCAAATTTTAATAATTTTTTCCTTGCTATACTATCTGTTTTACCAGAAAAAAAAAATTCAAAATTTGAACAGCTCTTCTGGGTGTTGCAGTTTCTTTGTCAGTTAGTATATTTTAAAAATGAATACTTCCAATAGATATTCTCTTTCTTCCGAACAAATGAATTAAAATAGCTTATAATCAACTCTTCAAGAAATATCTGACATTTCTGATCAGCAGTTGGAAGTAATTGTTCAAACTATACTATCCAGTATTATTCCAAAAAAATGAAATTGTTTTATGACGAATAACAATTAATAACTGACTGTTGAAAACTATACACCTTTTAAAATAGTATATTAAGTTTCGAGAACGGAAGAGACATTTTACTGATCGAAGACAATAGTTAATTAGTTACTGTCGGAAATCGGTAGGCCGTAACGTTCGAGATACCTATAGCTTTTTTTGCACGATAGAAACAATTTTTACTCTACTACAAAATAATTATCTTAAAAATTATAATGGTCATTCGTCAATGCTTTGTAGGAATATAAGGAAAGTCGTTGTTTTGGTGATGAAAGATTATTGATTGTAGATTATTAAAGTGGCAATAACCAACTGAATCTACCCATAATAATTTAAGAATGAGCGATACCGAATCTCCTGAAGAAGGCGAAATTCAAAAGGCCGGGGAAATCGACTGTTCCGCAGTTATTCCCGAGAAATATTAAATGAATTAAATTCAAATTGTATTTGAATTATTTCATTATTTCAATGAATATTTTCAGTCATTATCAGTTATCGTTCTGTTCACCTTAGCAACCATCAAAAATGAATTACCGATTTAGGAACGAATGCGGTAACTGACAGAAGTCTTTCTATCGTGCAAGAAGTAATATTCCATGTTTATTATTTTTGTGAATTATTTCGGCAGTGAAAGAAAGTGTAAATTTACGCATCAATAGAAATGCAGAAATGTCGAGTTTTCCTGACAGTTGTACAAAAAGAACTTTCATTCAATTTTCAGTAGCCCTTTTTCAGATATTGGAAGCAAAAACCTGGAAACTAATGGAGAATCCTCGAAACAATGAATTCGACATTTGATGGGAGCCCATGCCCATCTGAAATTTTCCAAATGGGGACAACAGTTTTGCTTATTGTTTTCTCGAAATGGACCATATTTGAATAAATTTGTCGAAAAAAGAATAATTAGGTTCTTGAAATAAAGAGTATGGCGAAAAAATAATTCCGGATATTTTAAATCAATTGTTTGATGATGGAGTAAGACATGGACCCTGTCTGTATTTTTTCGATATAGCCCAGTAGGCAACATTTCTCTAGGAAACTGCCCTGCCAAAAAGTTGATCGCACAATCCACCGAAACGATTCCTGTAAATTTTTTATTGAATTTCGATAGATAGATTTCCAGACATCAGGAGAGAAAATTCGAAAAACGAATAATGAACGTAGTTCCTGTCGAGACGAAACTTGGCGAGACGAGAGAAAATGAAACTCGTGGGTATCACTAACCTTAACGTAAAATATGCAGAGCTTTTCGAATGGAAATTGCCTTCTGTCTCAATGCGCGACCAAGAAAAAGGTTCGTTCCACTGCATCCCTTGTACCTTGGCAGTGAGCCAAATTAGAATATCCCATCTTTTTCAAATTAAATCCCAAATCTCTTCGTAAAAGTCGAAGAATAATTAATCTCATTAAATCCTGCCCGTTCCCCTGAAGTTGTTAAGGTGGTTTGTTTATTAGAACAGGATTTAATTGTTATCTCGTTTTCAAAACCGCGTTTGATGCGATTCCAATTGAGGCTCAGCTGGATTTTTGCTCGGTCCCCCTGATGCTCGTTTGTTCCGTTGAATTTTTATGCAAATTGGTCGTCTGTAATTCCGGCAATATCAGGGTCCGTAACGTGATTATACGAAATGATACCCGGGTTTTCTTTCGAGACAATCTGTCTTTTTTAGCGGCAGGACTTTGTGGAGAAGCTTAGTCTTATTTATCGAAGGATTTCCAAATTCGACCTTACAGATTTTGACAGACAAGAATGGGATAAAAAATTTCAGAAAAGACACCCCGTTTTATCCTATCAACATCGAAATTTATCCGAATTCTAATATTTCTCACGGCTATTGGCATCGATCAAGTATGAAGACCGTGGGCAGGTGCCTTCAGTGAAACTTGAATGGAGTTGTGTTGCCAAAATGCGCGAAGACGTAATTTACCAGCACGTGGTACTGTTTCCTCTTGAGGCGGAGTTCATGGCAGGAATGAGTATAAATATATTCTAGCCCCAAAAATATTGGGCGCCGTTTGGGACAAAAGTGCTTATTCAAATATATATATTTTTGAGCCAATATATTAATTAGTTGCAGCAATATATTCATTTTGAGTGCCGATATATTTAGTTTTTGTTCCGATATATTTATTTTCTACGCAACACAATATATTTATGAGATGGGTGTTGCAAATATACAAATTCCTGGTGTCCAATAAATAAATTTATTTATTCGACCTAGTCAAAGTTGTCACGAGAGAGCGCGCTGGCAGCGTTCAGAACATTCCGAGCATATGGCAACATGGCGTGGCCAGTAGTACAACATATCACGTAGTTATCTTCATAGTGTGTAGTACCCACACTGGCTGATAGATGGCTTATAGATTGTCGATATTGAAAGCAGAAAACTAACTTTTTTGTAGCATGTTGTGTATGATGAGATGAGTAAAAATCAATGCCCATTTATAATAACATAACTATTTAACATAATCAAAGATATGTTTTTTCGTTATCTATCTTGTAGATGAGTAGATATTATTATATTAAGGAATACTAATAACGGTTGGTTTGTGTCTTAATACAAGAGTACATTTTAGTTCATTCGGTTGGTGAAATTACGAATTACGAAATTACGTCATCGGTATTTCACGAAGTGAAATTTTACAGTGTTATGGCCAATTGATGCATCATTCATTCATAATACTTATTGAACACTTCTTGCAGTAGCACAAACCAAACAGTAAGTTTTAACTTGTTATTGTTAGTATTAGTATACAGACGTTTGAATGGGTGCGTTTCCATTTTCATCGGACTGAATAATCGGTGTATCTCCCTCTCTTTTCTCATATGCTCTCCACCAAAGAAGAGAGAGATAGAGGTTAATCGATTCATCAATTCGATTAAAACGAAAACGCACCTGATCTCTTTGTTCTCTGCTACAACTATATGGTTGAGTTATTTGTATCGTGGTCTTCTACTGCTATCATTTTGGAACTTGGAAACATGGAAGTAGAAAAAAAGGGTAATAGAACTCTGTAAGTTAGATAACTTTCCCAACCATTGAGCGACAAATGTACTAATAACTATGCCATGTTACCAAAAGCTCAGAACTGTACCAAACGCTGCCGGCGCGACCTCTCGTGACGACTTGGGATAGGTCCAATTAATAAATATATTGGTTTGTATATTTGTAACACAACTCTTTAATATATTTTGATTCGTCAAACTTACATATGGCAGCACACAAAATAAATATATTGCTGCAACTGATAAATATATTGGCTCGAAAATACATATATTTGAAAACATACTTTTATCCCAAACGACGCCTCATACAAAAACTTCTGCATTTCCCGAATTATTTCAATTGAAATCACACATGGATCCGATTGCTTATTTTGACGTTCTTTTCCCGGCCTTTTACATCCATCTCCTAACATATTCCTACGAAAATAAGCCTCAAATTCTATTCCACATTTCCATCGTAAGATAGATAAACAGCTGTGCCACCGCAAAAAATTACGTGGCGTTACGAGCAACGACAGCCTTCTTGACGTCCTCATTTGCATGAGAATCGAACGCACCTGTGGTCACTTTTCTTGGCGACGACGTCGGAACCTGCGTCGTCTCTACCTATGACGCCTGGCGTCTGAGAGGACAACGGCAGGCACAGATGTTACGTCGGTGTCGCGGTAGAAATTTCGCACGAAATTAGGCGGCTTTCGAATCGGAGTGATTTAATGCATTCTTGTATCTTGTAATATGCAAGTTACGTGGAAGCGAGGTTAATTGTGTCGCAAATTTCAAATTTTTTTTGTAATTTGTTTTTGTTTTCATTAGAATATCACGATGATGATTTGCGCAGAATAAGCTGAACTATGGATATAACTCAGAATTTAAAATCTTCCAGTCAGTAAATTTGAAACTTTCACGGAAGATCGTGCATTGGACTGCGATGCTTGAGTTCATTAATGGGCTAAATTAGCTGAACGGTTTTGGAGATATAGTAATTTTTTTCGAGAAACCATTCACCAGCTTTCAATGAAATAGCACAGCCTAAGAGTCAGATTTCAACAATAGTGCTTCAAATTTCATATCGATCAGACATCGAATTCTCAGAGATATTGGCAAAAAATATGTCGAATTTTGTGGCCAATTTAAATCATGGTAGTATTTCCTTGATATATCTAGAAGAATTGACGCAAAATTAAACTTGATTGTCACTTAAAGATAACCCGATAGAGAACGTTATAACGAATATCGTCAGTATTTCACGGGTTTGAATAGATATGAATAGAGTTTATTTCGGGATATTTCCAAATTTTCGCTGAAAACAAAATTTTCCTGAGGAACTACTCATCAGCTTGTGTAATTCTGGCATACCATTTAACAACAGTGTTTCAAATTTCTATTTGATCGGACATTTATCCTCGGTATCATTGTAATTTCTATAATAATTCAAAAATGATTATCTGATCGTGATGAAACTCAGTAACTCATTGGAAAATGCTGATGTGTAGACTTGTATGCACGAGTTTTCATGCATAATTTCTAGATGATTGCTCCTCTAGAAGAATTCCCAAGAAACTTTTTCAAAATTTTGATTTCAAATATCTGATATTTTGCAACTTTCTATACATTATATTGTTCAATGTTCAATGAAATATGGGTATATACACCCTTAAATATATTCCAACGTAAATATTCTTTCATATATGAAAGGTTGCACCCTTACCAGTTTTTCAATGAAATCGAGTTTATTATATATAATTCATTTTATTACCCTGAATTTCATTCTAAACTGGGACCATACAAGAAAAAAAGTTCGACCATAATTAACCTCCCCATGTCGAAGCAAGTAGAAAGATTTAAGTTCAAAAGAAAACATCAAGAGGGAAACCGTAAACACATGTCTTCAATGTTTTGACTTACGATGAATAACCACCTTTGAAAGAAATATTTTCGTAACAATCATATCGTTTACCTGTTCATCTCTAATAATTTTATAGTCTTCTGATATACCTTCTCCAGCGAGGAAATGGCGATGTTGCCAAACTCCACTTCAACATTGTGAAATATTTCATAGAAATAGAGGTTAAGTGGTTGTCCATTATTTTCAATTCTCTTCCATCAAGTAATGAATATTCTTGGGAGAAAGTGTCGCTAATCGTTGGTTATAGGTTCAAAGATGATTTGTGACATTATTGAATCATTCTTATGGTGAAAAAAAGGATACGAAAATGCAACAATTTGGAACTTTGGGGGCCCATATCTTCCAAATTGCAAGAGACCGCCTATGTTTGCCTTCAGAATTTTTGTTACGGAATTCACACTGCGTACAATGATGTTAATATCTCACTAATATCTTGGCGACCAGAAATCTTGCAAGTTTACCCTAATGTGCAAAAATAAATCTACCAGACAAATTCTGGCCCACCTTGAAATAGCACCGGCTTTTTTTATTCCTACCTTCTATCTTCTATCAATGCGAATAACTTCATTTTTCCTTGTCATCGACCGAACTGACGAAGAATTTCAATTTCCTCCAGAATATTCCCGGAATTCTCGAGAAAACACAGAAGCACAACCGTCGACAAGCACCTGTTCCTGGTATTTACGCCGACATTACCCTTCCACTTTTCCATAACCCGGGAGAGACAAATTCGCAATCGTATGCCCCGCCGTCATATTTTCCGACATATTTTCCAGAAAAACATTATTCATCGCGGCAGGGGGGCCCATCGAAAGAATGCATGCCCTAAATTCCCCATCCGAACTCTTTATCGATGCCCATAATTCAAAGGGTGGCACCCACACTCAGGTTCAGGTGCAACTGTTAAATTTTCCAACGCTGAATTGATAACTCGCGATTTTTCATGCGGGCACCAACCGCAATACGTCCTATTTTCCCGACGAGGAAAAAATGGGAGTAGCTTAGGTTGATCCGAGATCTTCGCATTTGAAGAATTGGATGAACATGGCATTTTCAGACCGTTCTTTGGCACAACGAAGTGCTGCTGCATGTTATTGTGTGAAAAATGTTGCCAGATTTGGATAACCATAAAGAATTTGCTGCTTCATTTCTCAGTGGAAAAACTAATGCGTTCTGTTTCTTTGGCTGAAATTAATTCTTGCTGTTCTGGAGCATTCAATGGGCAGTAAAAGAATTTTGTATTCATCGAAAACAAAATTATTCATTGGAAACCTAGAAAACCACTGACGTGAAGTCAGCGCTTGTTCACATTGTGACAGGGCAACTAAAAACTTTCAGTGGAATTCAAATGAATATGAAAATTTTTAGGAATTTTTTTTTCCATGGGTTTTTTTCTTATTGACACTGTTCATCTTCCAATCAAGTTTCATTTACATCAGATAAATATTTTTCGAGTTATTGAAAAAGCAAAATTTCAAATGGCTGTAACACAAAAACCATTCGGCAGATTCGGCCCATTAACGAACTCAACCGAGATATTCAGGATCCAAACCTCACCTGAAAATTTCAAGACTCTAGGTCCTTCCTTTCGAAAGTTAGAACATACACGCCCAAACATAATTAGATTTGACCAAGGATTCTTCATCAGTGAGTCCAACCTAGTCGTTTGAGACCGATTTCAGCTCAAAATTCGAAAATTACAGACATGGTGGCGAAACGCTAACGCGCTGTTTCCCAAAACAAGCGCGAAAAATACAGGTTTTTCTCTTATACCTTGACATAATATTTTTCGATATTGATATCTTACGATATACTTTTATTGTCTTTGACGTACCACGTCATGAATGACAAATTTAATTATTATATCAACTGGCATACCGTGAAATAATGACTCCAGGAATTTAGGCAAAATTCCTTACAATCTCACCTATATGATTAGGAAACTAGAAGTCGATCAGGAATAACTCAAGGAAAATTGTTCTGATCGAGACCATTTCTGATTTCTGCAGCTTGGGAAAAAAATGGAAAAATTCAAGTCAGGAACACTTGCACACTTGTCCAGCTGCCTATTCAATGAAATAAATGTCTTACAGAAGTTGAATACCTTATAATTACAGAGCTGTCAACAATAAAGGTTCTAATAACGTCAAACGCTACTTAACCAAATAGAAACAATTTTCTGGATGTAGAATCGTACGATTCTTAAGAAACTCTGAATATTCTTGAAGGAACCTAGAGCTATTCTTAAAAATAACAAAATGCCTGGAGTTAGTAGACTTCAGAACTATCACCATGTCGTGCGTGTGTCATTTATGGAACACGAAGAAGACACAATGGTCAAAAAAGGCGTACTACAGAAAGTCAAGATAAGTTCTTCTGGCATCTGGCTCTATACGAGACCGTTTGTCTACTGCGCGTCAAATCTCTGATCAATGGTTCGGATAAGTAATAAGTGCTTCCTTCAACTGCGAACCACTGTCCTTAGCGCTTGAACTGGTAGAGAGAACAGCAGAATGACGTTACGTCATAATTAGTGATTCTGTCCAGGTATGCAATATGACCACACGAATGTAAGATTTCGCAGTGGATAGCGACCTGATATTGAGTTTGCTGTTGAGAGTGTACACAGATTTTGGATGCTTCAATCATATTCTATCCTATCTGATCGACACTTCTGCTCATTCAAGGCAGCGCAACAGCTGATCGTGATGTAGGGAATGTTCTACAAACCACTTAACTGCCATATCCAAATGGCCGTCCAGATTTCTATTTTCAGCTAGGCAATACCCTTCCCCATATTGCTAAGGACTTTCTTCAGCAAGCTATCGTTATCGTTTTGCCGTAGTCACCGCATTCACCAGATTTAAATCCCATTGAACATGTGTGGGATATGATTGGTAGAAGGGTGTCCAATTTACACCAATATCCACAAACTCTAGCACAGTTAGTTTAGGAATGTAAAGTTGTTTGAACCAGTTGGAACAATCAGACATTGTCCATCTCATTTCCTACTTTACTGGCATTGGAGTCAAAAACTTAGGAACACGGTGAAATAATATTATACAATACAAAAATAATACCAGACACGGTGTTTCCTCATTTATCTTTCGATTTAGAAACATCAGTAGTCTCTATTTTTTATTATATGTCAGAATCTCACCACGTGAATTCGCCAACACTCGATCACGAACGAACTAAGCTGGTATAGATCTACTAGCAAGCTGGTTAAATTGTGCATAGAATAATATTATCAACGAGTTCTACACCATCTTCTTCCTCTGATGAATGGAATGCGGTTCTTGCGGTTCTTTACCGCATTCCATTTATCAGACAAAAGAAATGGAGTATGAAGGCATACTCGAACATATAAACGAAACTGATCATGAGAACAAGTAATTTTCAATACCTGAATCCACTGAAACAGAAGCATCAATAAACTACAAACATTCATTCCTGGCTAAACCAGCTACTATAAATAGAGTTTAAGTACCAAAAAGTTGGGCTATAATCATCAGATACAAGATGACTTGGACTAGGTATTTCTGCAGAACTGTTGAAACTGATGCATGAAAATTAGGATCTGCCAACCTAAACATAAAAACCGAATCCCAGTTGATTCCCATAAGTCGAAAACCCAATTTTACTCAGAATCGGTAAGGATCTTCAGAGCATGTATTTTGGAAGGACTGTTGGAACTGATTGCATAGAAACTGTGATCCGCCGATCCTTCTGTAGCGATAAAACTCACCGTTACTCAACCAGTGGTTTCTAGAAGTATCCGAGTAATCCACAAACACTAGAACTTCTCTTCGGGATTCTCTTGAACTTTTTCCTTCAGATGGCGCGAACTCACGAGAATCGCCAAACCTTCATGAAAAAATAGGTTGATACTAACTGAGCGATGATTAATTTATTCTTGGAACCGGTAGGGGTCTTCAGAATATGTATTCTGCAGAACTGTTGGAACTGATACAGTTTCTGGGTTCATCCAACCCTAACCATAATAACGTAATGAAAGTTCATATTCAATAAATGACAGATTAGGATCTTCAGAACAGGTGTTTTCCAAGAACTGTTGGAACTGATGCATCAAAAAACCGAGATCGGCCAGCCCTACCATAAAAACCTACTCCTAATACTCTTTAAGCAAATTGGTCCATTAGCTTGTACAGTTCCAGTATCGACCCGACCGCAAGAATGCGGTCTGGAACATCACTCGCAAACCGGCACCGCAGATGAACCGCATACAAAATTTCTTAGCGCGGCGCGTCAAAAAGTTAATATGTCGAAATAAATACAGTTACACTTAAAACGAACCCTGAACAAGTTCTAACTTCGAAGCATAGAATCTGAAAAATTATGATGACAAAATCATATCTGGAACAGATTATCATCTTCGAAAAAGGTATTTTTGCAGAACTGTTGGAACTGATGCAAACACTGGAATCGTCCAACCCTAATCAAAGTTGATATTCAATATGTAATGACCAATTTATTCTTGAAACCAGTCAGGATTTTCATAACAAGTATTTTTGAAAATCTGTTAAAACTTAGCCTTCCATAAAAATCAAATCGCAATTAATACTCGTTAAGTAATGACTAACGAAGCAATTTCTACTTGGAAACGATGAAAATCTTCCGAACGGATGTTTTGAAAGAACAATCGTAACTGATGCATTGAAAATGAGATGAGCCAACCCTTCCCTGAAAATTGAAACCAATACATGGAACCGGTAAGGGCTCTCAGGATAGGTATTTTGGTGATCTTTGGATTTCGACAAATGGAAATTAAAACAAGATGTGCGCATGCACCAACAGTGTCATTCAGAGATCATTGCTGCCAGAAGCTCTTGCGGAAGCCTTGATATTAGTTTTGAATGATATTACCTCGATTCATTCGAAATGGTTAATTCTGACTTGATGATGAATAACACAAAATATTAATCGAGTAATAATAGTAATATAATGAATTCTGACGGGGGTTCGGTTAGTCAAGTTCAATTCAGGACATTGACATTTTGGGATAGAGCTCTTGAATTTTTTTTTCTCATTGTCTTAGGTTAGGTTAGTTTACTTCAGGACAGTACCAATCCAAACCGAAAAATAAGAATCAGGGCGTCCTTTCATTAAGAACTATTGAAAAACGAACTATATCTTTGTTTCAAATAAAAAAATTACAGAATAACCGTCATTTACTCATTCAAACACATTCCCTTCATATTCAATTGCCCCTCATCTTTTAGTCCTTACGTCTTATATGAAGGAAACAGAATTTCAAATGACCTGACATTCTTGTGGCATCAAATATATTTTAAAGTGTGGCAACGATGTTCTCTAAATGACACTGTTGGAGCAAGCGCACATCTTGTTTTGATCTTCACTCGTCGAATCGGTATTTCGATAGAACTGTTGGAACTGATGCGTCCTCGGATGCATCATAAAAACCGAGATAGGCCAACCCTACCATAAAAACCTAATCCCAGTTAATACTCATTAAGCAAATTGGTCCATTAGCTAGTACAGTTCCAGTATCGACCCGACCACAAGGAAGCGGTCTGGAACATCCCTCGTAAACCGGCACCGCAGACGAAACGCGTACGAAATTACTTAGCGCGACGCGTCAAAAAGTTAATGTGTCGAAATAAATACGGTTACATTAAAAACGCGGAAGGGCAATTAAGTCGAACCGCATTCCATTTACCCAGAACAAGTCACATAAATCCCGGGATCATAGTTCCGTAGCCGAGAACGGACTCGCCGCCGCGCCTAGTAACAGAGATGTATTTGCCGACATTACTGTAAGTGGATGGTCCCGTAAATCTCCATTTCCAGTCTTGCGGAGTTGATTTTCGGTGGGTTTGTTTCAGTTGTAGGAATCGGTATGGCGCGATATTCTTCTGAGAAAACTGAAATACAAAGTTGAGACAAGAAGTTGCAGACAGCAGGATCAACAGCGAATACATTGAGATACTCATCCCCTCTGAGGAACTCATAGAACAACACCTACGCTGTGAAATATTAAGTTATCATCAGTTGTTTAGCATAATTTTTAATTAATATCCCCTGAAATCAAATCCCATTGAATGTAAGTTTATTTCAGTGTACAGGGTGTCACATTGAAAAAAAAACATTATTTTTTAGTAGAAAAACGAAGATTCTGGAAAATCGTTCAGACCTGTCAATATTGTCCTTGAGGGGGACGTTTTCTTTTACAGATTATCATCAGACCAATTTATTCCTTTGCGCGCCAGATCCTTCCCTTTAATTTGAAGATGGACGCTTTATGTTATGGAAAAGGCATTTTCCTTCTATACAGTGCTCGTCAAAATTATGAAACAAATTCATTTTCTCAGAAGAACAATATTTGGTAACAAAATCCTGAAACAGGTCAATTTTTGTTCCACCTTTAACAAATTTTTATGCATTTTTGAAGGATTTTTGTTGCACCCTGTGCCATCCCCATCAATCCTCTTAAAATTTTAAATCAGGAAAGTGGGTCATGTGGTACTTTTTTGGCAAGGTCTTTTTATCTTCTTTACAGGAGTGCAGAAATTTTCAAGAAAAAAGTTTTTTTTTTCTTTTTGAAAAGTTAGCTAGTTCAACGAGGTTTTCAGTATGTGCACTATGTCATGGCTCATTTACTTTGAGACGATGGTACCTGATGAAATTTGTCAGCAAATGAAAGTCGACCATTACAGTTTTGTTCATGTACAACTTTCAACCCTTTTCAACCCCCTCACGTGAAAATTTTTCTATAATGGTAAACGGGAAATTTATACCACAGAATGCACTTCTCTGAAAGAAGTACACTAGCGAATTGTTGACGAATGGAGCCGGATTACCGTCGGAAGGCTCCAGAATGTGAGGCGGACAATTGAGCAAAATTTATTCCACTACATGGAAGTTAGCGTAGCTCAGTTTGAGCATTTGTTAAATTAAACTCTTCAGGACACTTGACGACCGATTTTCCAAAATGTTTATTTTATATCTACTACGATAGACCTCTGTTTTTTTTTTCAATGTGACACCCTGTATGATGAGACAGGTTCACATAGATATATATATGTTGAATGAAGTACCAAACTTGCTCCTTATATTTTGACGGCGTAATTAATGAAAGTTTCTATACTAATTATATACGTTGTCAGTTAACAAAGGTAAACAATCAGGTAATGAATCAACATGGTACCTGTACTTTTGACGAAAACTCTTCACCCTTCATCCATTCAATATATTGATCAGTCTAGCTACGACCGTGGCAAACAAACCACCCATTGTATTAACGATTTTTTCTTCTTTGTGGAAGTTGAAACCACCTATCAAAAGTAACGATATTTCTTTTGACGAAGGAAACGTGGTTTCCAAAACGCGAATTTGACGCTTAAAATATAAGAGGATTGAGGGGTAGCCACACAGAATGGTATAATTAGCGGAAAAAAACAAACATTTTTCAGTTCTCTTTGAATTGGGTAACGGTTCAAATATTTACAGGCAGGGGTGGAATACACGGAATCAATAATTGTCCACTTGTCAAAAAAACTGAAATATTCATCGGTGATTTTCCTTTCCCAATATGGGCCGAGTCATTCATTTAACCGGACTGGTACCCTCGAGAGAGGGGTTAAAATTGAATAGAATATCATCCAAAAATGTTGATCGAATTGAGTTGATTGGAAACCAGCTATTACTCGCTTCATCGACAGTCAGTATCCAGCCGAATCTACCTGAAATTCCACAGCAATTGGAACCAAACAACCCCCATCCTCCACCCACATACCAAATAACACCAAGCAACCCCTATTGACTTCACCGGAACCATGAGACTCATCCTCCTTCACGCCATAAACAGCGGTATCGCCGAGATTAACAATAAACGCCCGTCCGAACCAATTCCGCACGTCAGACGCCGCCCACCGCCTTCTCCGCCCGCCGCCCGCAAAAGCTCTTCCCGAAACCTTTTAATTGGAAACGTTTGTTCCGCACGTACAGCTCGCCCCTCTTCCAATTTCGACGCTTCAGACGTCGAGTTTCTATTGTTTTTGACGGCGCTGTCGGTCGGAAAGCGAAAGGTGCCAGACGTGTAATCGATTCCGTTACAACCGATATCCATTATCGAATTAGGGTAGAATCGGATCAGATCTGAATTGGTAAATTTATGTATGTCCATGATGGAACATCGGGAGATTAGATGTTGCATGGTGGAAGTTCATGTCTTTGAGTAGTTCATGTTCCCTACGGTAATTGTCGCAGTTGATGATTGTACGATGGTTGGAAACAAGACTATACTGTTCTGCTGTCACTTGTTCAGATCGCACACCAAACATTTATCTCCACACAACGTGTACTAACATAATCACAAGGACGAATATCTGTCGATGAATCAACAAATATTTGATCGATGTGCATGACGTTATTCCTTTCGTCATATCAGTTCGCTGCATCTGCGATTTTGCAGTTTTACAACGTCCAGCACGACTTTGGAAACACTCGGTTCATGTGGTTTTCCCACAAGACCATAACGTCCAACATCTGACAATGATTGGAGTTGGTTCGTGGAGAAGAGAGAGCTCCAGTAATATAATAAAGTATCATAATCACAAGGACGAATATCTAGCGATAAATCAACCTACAGGGTGTTTCATCATAAACTGGTCAAACATATATAGCCGTATAGATGTTATTGGGAAAGTCATTTTTGCCTTATGACATATACCCCGTTTTCGAAGCATAAGCGAGATACAGGGTGTTTAATGTCAACTTTGAGCAATATTCCGATAACTGTGGTGAGTTATGCGTGACCTTTTAAATAACGGTTTTTGGTCACATCTTAGTATTTTTTGGTGGTCAATTCAACTGTTAGGTAGAATTCGAGAAAAAATATTTAATGGCGGAAAACCTACAAAGTTGGAATTTTTTGTTTTCGATTGCCAAATTGGATAGCATTATTTCAATGTACTCAATTTTCTAAGATTTTCCGTGAAAAATGTCTACAGTGAAAAAAATGTTCACCGAGAATTGTTGAAATCTTTTAAGGTTGAACTTTCCTTCATTCTGAACACTGGTGTGAAAACAGAATGAAAAAATATCCATTGGTTTTCATTTTATAGCCTTCCAAACATTCCACTCGGGGTACTTAAATAATTTTCATTCGGAAACTGGTGGCCCTACGGAGGCAAAAATTGTGCTGGTGGGTCCCCAGAATGACCCGCATAGAAATATGAATTTATCAAAAGAAAAATTTTTTTCGAGAAAACTTTGGTAGAAATCGAACCCTCTTCGCATTCGGAAAATAGGGTCAAATTCGATGAACTACCGTTGCTTGGTAACGGAAGTCATTATAATCAGAATAAATCCAATTTATACGCGACCCTAAGTGAAAAGAGTTCGAATCCCATCGAAGTTTTTTTTTAACTTTTTGTTTTGATAAACTCATATTTCTATCCGGGTCATTCTGGGGACCCATTAGCACAATTTTTGCCTTCGTAGGGCCACCAGTTTCTCGAATGAAATTTATTTAAGTACTCCGCGTTGAATGTTTGGAAGGCTATAAAACGAAAATCAATGGATATTTTTTCATTCTGTTTTCACACCAGTGTTCAGAATGAAGAAATGTTCAACTTCGAAAGATTTCAACAATTTTGGGTGAATTTTTTTTTTCAAAGTAGACATGTAAAAAAAAGTTGAGTTTGAATTTTGAAAAAAATTTTTCACGAAAAATCTTAGAAAATTGTGTACATTAAAATAATGCTATCCAATTTGACAATCGAAAACAAAAAATTCCAACCTTGTAGGTTTTCCGCCATTTTGAAATATTTTTTCCCGAATTCTACACAACAATTGAATTGACCACCAAAAAATACTAAAATGTGACCAAAAACCGTTATTTAAAAGGTCACGCATAAGTCACGACAGTTATCGGAATATTGCTCAAAGTTGACATTAATCATTCTGTATCTCGCTTATGCTTCGAAAACGGGGTATATGTCATAAGGCAAAAATGACTTTCCCAATGTCATTCCTACGGCTATTTTGCTATATATGTTTGACCAGTTTATGATGAAACACCCTGTATATTCCACCGTGATCAGAGCTAATCATCCAATAAACCAAAACATCTACACCGAAGAAGTGGGCCCAAGGAGAATGACTACAGCTGTTCACAGTTATTACTGATCGTTAGGCCATCTTACCTTGGATAAAACCGCTGAGTGGGAAATCTAGATACTTGTCACCTTTCAGATGGAATACTGCAGTAAAACTCCGCACAGTGCGCCATCTTCCAGGATCATCTTGCGAATCGTACATTCGAGTGCAGAATACTTTGATCGATGTGCATGACGTTCATCCTGACGATCAATAATAACTGCGAACTTGTTGATTTATCGACAGATATTCCTACCTGTGATTATGTTAGTTTATTATTACAGGAGCTCTCTTTTCTCCACAAACCAATTCCTAACGTGTAGTATAAAAAATATACATTTCTCGATATTACCATAATAATCAAGTTCATTTCTAGCTAGAATGACCGTTTCAGGCATTGAGTTTCTTTCGATTTCAACGGCGCTGTCGGTCGGAAAGCTAAAGGTGTAATCGATTCCACTACAACCAATATCCATTTTCGAATTAGGAGCCGATCGGATCAGATCTAAATTGGCGAATTCTTGTATGTTGATGATGCAACATCGGGAGAAAAGATGTTAGGTACATGGTGGAAGTTCATGTCTTTGATTAGTACATGTTTCCTATGGTAATTGACGCAGTTGTTGACTGTACTATGGTTGGGAACAAGACGTGTTCTGTTCTGCCATTTACCAATTCAGATAGCACACCGAACACACATTTGTCTCCACACAATTGTCAACTCGGAAACTTATATTATGCAATACATCAATACCTTCAAACGACCTTAACAATAACGATAATTCATAGGATCGTGATTTCGGACATTCAGTTTCCACTGTATTTGACGGCACTGATAGTTGAAAAGCGAAAGGTGCCAGACGTGTAATCGATTCCGTTACAACCGATATCCATTATCGAATTAGGCGCGTATCGGATCAGATCTGAATTCTTGAATTTTTGTATGTTCATGATGGAACATCCAAGGAATAGATGTTGCACGGTGGAAGTTCATGTCTTCGATTAGTTCATGTTCTCTAGATAGTTGATGACAAAAAAAACGTTGTTTATTCAAACAAAAACGTATATAAAGCATGCTTCGAATATGGATATTCTATGGACAAAAATGTTTGCAGTGATTTCTTCTGGATGTAACGCTCGTGGTGTCACTGAGTATGGAAAGATATTTCTGACCAACGAATGCAAGCTAAGCTCAGAAGAAAGCGAGCGAAACATCCATGCACATCGTTTCAGAATACCCAGCAGTGAAAAGAAGAATCAGGTTCCTGACTTTTGATCATACCCCAGAAAAAAACTAACCGGAGTACCTATCCTCAAGTGAGTTAATCAGCTTTCTTGCTGGACCTACTGAAGGAACTCTTAGTGTAGCAAATCAATGAGCCGCAATAATCCGCGAAAACGTGGTGAGAGGACTGGGAGTTGCCAACTGATTTCATCCTTATCTTAGCCCAGTGGCTTGATATGAACAACGATTATGTTCTAACTCGGAGATTAATGACAGTCGAGTAAGTGTAAGAACTCTTTAGGTTCACAAACAATTAAAAGACATGCTCCTCAGTTTTCTGCGGATAAACAAGCCACCGAACAAATTTTGGTATGATACCGATGGACACTGGATAGGTCGCCTCTTATTGAGAGTCCAAAGAGCCCCCAACGTTACATTTATGTGCGCACCTCTCAGATTCGCCCCAATGTACATTGAAACTAAGATAACCTGGAATAATGCTTCTCCCACATAGATTCTGTCTACCCTCTTCAGAGTCAGAAGGATGCTGCAATGTTTAAATGAGTGCATAACTTGAAACTTTTTCGATTTATCTCGGATTGATCCTGGATTTTGACTGCCACTCATTTCAGCCTAACAACATACAAGTATGACAAAATGATTCAGATACTCGAACACTGAGCGTCAGTGGATTATGTACCTAAATATTTACCCAGACCTTAAACGAATACTGGTTTTTACTGCCCGAAGGCAGGAACCTTCATTTTTCCACTCTCAGATTTACTGTTTGTTTTCCCGTTTTCTCAGCGAAACTCGGCGTCTTGCGCCATACGTCTTCCGTCATTTCCGCATCCAGCGGTATTCCAGGCGCGTATGCCCATCCTCCCTCGCCAGACGCAATTAGCAATAATAACGATAACCGAAACGGTTGGAAGTCGCTTCCTGTGGCACCGGAAATGAGATAGGCAAACTTCAAAACCTAGCGCCGGCCGCGGCCTTTCTCGAAATCTCAGGCGGCGGTGAGGTTGATAAACGAGCTAATAAACTCGCAGGTTTGGCGATACCCGTGGCAGTTTTTTGCAGGATCCATTTGTCCCGTGCTAAGTGAGGGCAGATTTATTGTGAGGCGGAAGTCATTATTTCTGGATGAATCTACATTCTTCAGCAGTTTTCCCATTTTAAGTGATATACTATATTATGATAAGGCTCACGAGCAGAACGAATATCTATAGTCGAAAAATTGCACGAAATGATGTTTCACGCTGGGAAATATAATAATCAACATTTATACAATAATATCCAGTGGAGGTTGGAATATTTAAATAATTTGTTGAAGATATTTCCTGGACAAATATAAACGATCCGACATTCGTTGTTCTAGGTTAATCCAACGAGAATAAATGAGTTTGTAGACCTCCAAGATGCGTCATATGTCCCCATTCAAATACTTTCATTGACTTCTCAATTTCTTCCTGATTTGGGTATTCTACAGTCTTCGGGAACCCGAAAGTTCAAAGACATTTTTAATTGGTTAATACTCCGGAGACCTTGCTAACCTTCGTCAACAGGTTGAGTGAAGTTTGCTTCTTGAAACTGTACAAGGTAAGTGACAGGCAATATCCTGTGGGAACTGATTTGTGGACAGTACCTTCGAAAATAAGGTTTCACCTTTTTCTTCATGTAATGCTATGCCGTCATAGTCTTTCTTAACTGCATAAGGCATCTTCTTCTACAAGTATTCGCAGAGTATAATGGTATTTCACAATAAATTGAGGCTCACGTCTTCCACAGAGTATTCTTTTTAAGTAGCTCCCAGACGATCGAACTGCTTCATATGGGAGCCTGGACAATGGCTCTTTGCTGCCCTATCTTTTGTTTTGGAACCATACTCAACAACCAAATTTGAGTTCCTGTTCGATTTGGTATTGATTTTTCTGACATTTATAACCCCTTGTTGAACGAAATGATCGAAATCATATGAAGGTGGAATATTTGTTGATTGAGTGATAAATATTCGTACTTGTGTTTATCTCGGTTCACTGCCATTTCCTTCTCTGTTACTTTTCCTTTTTTTGTGGAAGATTCTTATCTGAAGCTTTTGGAAATTAAGGAGATCTTTTTTGTTATTATAGGCGCTAGAGCAAATTAAACAGAAATATCTTCGAGATAACTTCTTCAAGGATTCGAACATTTTGGTTTCATTAATGGATACTTTATAAGCCTAGGCGGATTTTCAAAGTTTTTGGCAATATTCCATCCAAATAGGTAAACTTTGTACAAGATGGTAGTTCTTCCAGTGCATCGCAGAACCCAAATTAAGTCTAATATTGTTGTAGCGTCTTTGAGAAATGGCTATTGAAGGATTTTCGTTTAAGGAAAAGTAGTCACATCAAAGTAGTTCTGGGTCAATTTGACGTGGAAAAACGTGAAGGACTTAGATGCTTTTAGAGCATAGGAAGCTGGATAGTTTTTGGAAGGTACTTCTTCTCCAACCATTACACGTGAAGTTACTGTTTCTTCCTTTGGAGTTTATTCCTCGATCATACGGTGCGTGAATGGACTATGGCTTCATTAAACGTAAGTCCATTTACCAACTATTGGCTAACGAGGACATAGAGTTACCACCAAAAAAGTTCATCTCTTATTCACCATTATCTATGCATTGCTCGTTGTAGATATTTATTACTTATTATCGAGTTTTTGTGATTGTAATTTCGTACCTACATTCGGGCCTAAAATAGGTTCACTTCAATTTAATTCTCTTAAATGGCAGCAGGTTATTCAACAGTAAAATGTTCAGAATCAGGTTAGGTTCTTCATGTGAATTATCTATAGATCTTATGCACATTGTGTTTGACTATATACATTGCTGTATCGATTCCTGTCTTCGTGTACCGGTACTGGCGTTGATTAATAGGTTGTTATCTGGTTGTTATGTTCGGTTCCCTCATTCACTTGTATTCGTACTATTCAGAACGTCAGCCTGTTCCGAATGATCCAGGCTTCTTCTAACCCAATTCTTTCATTCCTTAAAGATTTGCCCTGTGAAAGGAGCTCCCTCTTTCTATTTCTATCTGAGTTAGTCGAGTAGACAGTTAATTTTATCTAGCGTTCTAGAACAAAATGTTGGCAAGCAAATATTGACGCATTGAATGAAGATCGAGCGCCAGTAAGAATTCTGGAAAACATTTATTTTTCAGCTCTTCCTTCAAGTCATAATCGAATTCTTTGTCAACCTCAACAGAGACATGCATTCATTCTGACGCATATTTCCTTTCTGCAATCCCAAGACACCTACATGCTCATCAGATACGCCGTCGGAAAGAACCAGGAATGAATAATAAACATCACCTGAATGCCACGCAAATGAGATGCACATCTCATTATGTTTTTTCGTTCACCCTGAGCCGTCCGAGAAACCCCGGAATTATGAAGAAGTAAGCCGTGCTGTTACTTTCATTTCCGTGCACAAAAGAACGTCACATCTGCAAACAGAAGAACATCATTATGCACGGCTAAACCGCATATGCACGGACTCGTCTCGGTTCTGATGAGTATGTTGCTTTATTAACCACGCGCGGCAAGAAGGGATTTGAAGGATCAGAAAGAAATGGAAAAAAGGATTTTTCCAAAGTAGAAAAGTTACCAGGGATGAAAGAGAGTCATGTGGGTTCATAGGAATCCTAGATATGGAAAGAGGCTCATCTAGAGAAATTCTGCAGAGCTACATATCCTCTTAATAGAATTTGAGATATCTGGATGTGAAGAATCATTCTGAATAGCAATAAATGATGAAGGCTTTCATGAGCATCTGACTACTTGTTTGAATTCATAGACAGAGCGATCATCCGTCCAGATGCTGACCATACTCAGTGCTGCTTGATTTTCAGATGAAAGAATTTTTCAACAAAACATTTTCGAAATTCTGCAATAAGTTTGGCGTTGGTATTCTTTATATAATTACCAAGTTTTGATCTGAAAGCATCTTCACTGCTCGAGATATTAACTGCTAGATCAACAAGAATTTAAGCAGCTAGTTGCGCGTTGGCATTCTTCAACTGATAACGAATTCTCGATCTGATTGCATCTGTTCTTACTGAGATATTGCGGAAATAACGTTAACATTTCAAATAACATCGAAATTTCTCCCTATACCTTCGAAGGTGAATAGCATATCGAATTGAAATTTGGACTGCTGTTATTAAATACTGACTCGAAGGTTCCGGCCGTTTTTCGTTGAAATCGGATCAATATTTCCCAAGAAAAAAATGTTCAATGAAAATCTGACAAATATTCGAATACATTTCTTTAAATTTTCCAACAATTGGATCCACACGGAATTTTGTATTGAGTTACGCGTTGGCAATCCAAAATTGTTCACAAAAGTCTCGATCTGATTGAATCCTTACTTCTTGAGATATTTCAAATGGGCCTTTCTCCGAAACTATTCGACCGATTTCACCCATTAACGAACTTAACCTAGATATTTGGACTACAAACCAAATCTGGCAATTTCAAATCGCTAGGTATTTTCCTTCGAAAGTTAGAAAACATAAGGACGGACGAAAGGCCGGACAGAATTGAATTTGACAACGGATTAGACTTCAGGCAGTCCACCCTAATCATTTAAGATCATTTTCAGGCTAAAATTCGACAATTACAGACATTGTGACGAGACGATAACGCTCTGTTACCCAGAACAAGCGCGTAAAAACGAAAACCTCGAAATGACGAATTTGTTCTGAAATTTTCAAAATATTGGATCGGCTACTTGGTCCGAGGTCTACCATTCGATCTGGTCTGTAGTCCAAGAAATATTGACCAAATAAAATCGAATGGATCTATCCACAAAATGATGAGCTGGAGTTTATCCATTCAAAAATTCGGCCTTCGTAATCAATCTCAAAACGGTTATTGTGTTTACAGAGGCGAGAAGGACATATAATAAAAAAATCAAGCAATGGATTTCAAGCAGGTCAAGATCTTTCTGGTGTACATTTGTGAATAGAAATAATTTTGTCCAAACAATTAAAGATAATGAATCTAATCAAATAGATTTGAGCGTACAATTTTTGTTTATTTTTTTCACACGCATATTCGAAATTATAATCAATTTGACTCTTTGAGTTCAACTATGCGTACTGCCCACATACAAGTGTTCTTTTGTGGGAAACATCTGTTTGTTTGTTCGGTTTATTCTCCTTATTAATTAATCAAAGCATAGATGCTGTTATAATTGTATGATGAATTGAAATAAAATAAACATATTATTATTAAAATAAGAATCTCAACGGAGTAAAATGTAACTTGAAATCATCCAGAACAAATTTCACAGATGATTATGTACAATCGAAATTTACCATGGCAGAGTTCCCATACGTCAGACCACCAACCACTAGCCCAATTCAGGCAAAGATAACTCCCTCCATGCACAGAGGGTCGAAGACTTCAAGCCCCCCAATTATCCGCCTCCATTCAGGCGCGGTATCATTCGCCACTCCAAAGTTATGACAGATTATCCCCCGCGCCTTCGACAAAGCCATCCCCCATTATGAACTTTCTCCTTCGGGAACTTTTGCATACCTCGCGCCGTGTTCGAAATTGTTGCCCAGAAGAATGCCCGGGGTGTCCAAACGAGAAACTAATAACCAACCGGGGCTCCTTCCTCCGTGACTTATATGCCCGCCTCCTGAGGAACTCTTTTTGGTCACGTATAAATGGAATCCGACCCGGGGAAACTTTAATAAAAGTGTCGTTTGAAAAACTTGTCGAGAAGTCAACCATGTCATGTCGGACGTTACGTCGGAAGCTTAATAAGATCCTCCGGCTGCAAGTCATGGGAGGATGATTTGGAGGAGTATAATGGGGGCAGCAGTTGGCACTCCAGACTGTACTGCGAGTGCATGTTGGTTTCAGGTTTCTTCGACAAATATGGAAATACAGTTCAATCGCTTTAATATGAACACAAAAAATTTTGACTTGTTCATAGAATGAAACTGTTCATATTTCTGAAGGTCAAGAAAAATGATGTTTTTATGTGTTTTCTAGGTTGTATTTCTAACTGAGTACATAAATATCATTGATAATAATACACATAAAGTTACAAAAAGTTTTTTGAATGAGGAAAGCCATCACATATTTTCAAAAAAATTGTAGTGAAGTATGACTGATTTTTTTGTAGAGAAATATGGTGTTATTCAAAACCAACTGTTCTTCACAGTTTATTTCAATGAATCCTGTTTTTCTTGTATGTTTTTCAGGGTAAGTGTCTCAGTCAAATCCAGAGTATTTCGTTATACCCACTCGATGACGTTCTTTGAAGCACTTGAGCCATCCTCCACTTGCTTTGAATTCAGAGAAATGCGAACTAGCACAAAGAGTCAAGGCTTCTCTGTTCAATCATTTCTCCAGAAACCGCCATATTTTTTTCTCGTTGGGCTAGCCACCATTTATAAAGCTGATTATCCATTTCTGTCATTTCCGCCTTTTCAGAGTACGTTTTCTGGTCGATTCGAATTAATTGTCTACTCTCTCTAGAAGTTTTTTTTTAGTTTTTTTCTTTATTGAACAAACCGTTGATTCAGCAATTCCAAATTTCTTATCCAGTAAAGCCACGTAACACTCAGTCCTTTATTGATGTCCTCCAGAACTTCCGCTTTCTCATAAGGAGTAAACATTCTGATTTTCCACTCAATTTCACCATTTTCTTAGTTATAGGTATACTAGTCAAAAAACAATGTGAGGCAAACAGTGAAAGGGCGAATCGGTAATGGATATCTGACGATAAATCGTGAGAACCAATTCATTCCTCTGAATAAAATGGACAAGTTACAACAGGTTCATACTAGTGAGATTCTTGTTTGTTCATATTACAGACAAGTCCATACAAACAATTCTGTGTTCATATTAGCGCGATTGTACTATAATAGGTTTGTTCGTTGCGTCTACATGAACAATAATATTGCACAACAATAGTGTGTAGCATTGGTAACGTTCGGAGATTTGTGTTGTAAAATTGCACTTTGTTCGTTGCGGAAATATTGTAATGAAGTGAAGTCACAGATTATGACTTTCTTACTTCGTGGTCTGTGTGAGGTTACATAGAATCTGGGAAGTAGTGTGGAGTTATGTGTGCATGAACGAGGTTTGTCCGGAAAATACGTATAAAAGTGGAATAATCACTTTATTTTACAATCATTCAGGTATTTCAATATGGTCTGCTTCGAAGTACTCCCCCTGAGACAAGATGCACTTCTGCCAACGCCGTTTCCACTGCTGGTACGATCGCTGAAAGTCTTCAGTTGTGAGGCTCTTCATTTGCCGTGTCGTTCAAGTCTTGATGGTTTCCACATCCCCCAAGTGCCGCTCCCAGAGCACCATTTTGCATTTAGGTAGCCTGAAGAAGTCGTACGAAGCTAAATCGGGTGAATAAGGCAGGTGTTCTGTTATGGTGGTTGAGCTTTGGGCAAATAATTTCACGCACAACGAGAGACGTGTGAGCAGGCGATTCTCGCGCCCAATTTTTTCATCTCAAGTTTTTCTCTCAGAATTTCGTGGACGATTGTTTTGAGGATTGACCGTTCCTCAGCTATCAATACAACTGTGAATCGACAGTCTTTAAGGACACAACCACGAATTCGTTCAACATTTTCCTCAGAACTCGATGTGGAGGGGCGTCCTGAGCGTTGGTCATCTTCCACACCTTCTAGGCCTTCCCGAGGTCTTTTCAACCACTTGTTGACGTTTGTTTCTTTCAGAGAATTGTCTCCGTAAACTTGTTGCAAACACTCAAAAATCTCACGACCATTTTTACCTAGCCTTGCAAGAAACTTGATGTTGATGCGCTGTTCCTCAATCAGAGAGAGCTCCATGCAGACGGCAGGTAAAAAAGGGGTTACTTTCAACAAGCACAAGTAAATCCTACTTACTCGCAGAGCGCTACTGCTCGAACTGAGCATTGAGGGGATTGCAAAGAGAGTGGGGACCACCAGGCCGCCCCGAATTTTTTATTACGTATTTTCCGGAAAAACCTCGTATTATGTGGATATAAATGTGAATGTATCTACGCTTATTTAGGATTGTACTTGCGTTAATAATTCACACTAAAAATAACAATAGTATGCATAGCCTAGAAATCGTAGGATAAGTGCTATTTGCGGAAACGAAAGGGGTATAGAACATTCGGTCATCTCTTAATTGTCCAGAATCAGCAAACAGATGAAACTGCTCTACTGCACTCATCTGAACTGACAAGTAGGAGGCAGTGCAATCACTATGCTTATTCAGTATGAAGTCAGCTTGGCGACAAAACTTCAACTGAAGCCCGCTAAACACTCGCGCGTATGTTCTGGGTAACAGCGAGCATTTCGTAATAATTTCTGATATTTACTAATATTTCCCTGGCAATGATTTCAAACGACTAGGTGAGGTTAAATTAGGTTGGGCTCACTGATGACGAATCCGGTGTCAAAATCGATTTTGCCCGATTAAGAATGTACGGAGAATCTTTTCGAATTTCTAAGAGAAGCATGCATTTCAGAATGCGCGGTTGAGCTAATGGGCTGAATCGGCTAAACGATTTCGGAGTTGGTCATTTGAAATTGTGAAGTTATTCCTATGATGTTGGATTGAAACTTTGCAGTTTGGTTCAGTTTCAGAATGAAAAATGCAAGCTCCAAATATTTGTCTATCGACCGTTCTCTATTCCACACTGATCCATGTAGAAGATCCACCACCAACAAGAATTCACTCCATCGTTTTTCATGAACTCTCCAAAGTTTACGAGACGTTCCACTCACCGCGATGCCGAGCAGAAACAGGTATTACATGTTACGTGGAAATTTCTGGTTTGGGATTAGACGCACCCCGATAATTCTCGAACAACGAAGAAACCCCTAGGGAACTGAGAAAAAGGAACGGAGCAGCGGGAATTCCTCCCTCACTTAGCAACTTCAATCCATCATTCCGCATTTTGGAGCAACGAATACTTTTGCTCGGTAGGGTTCATAATTAATATTACATACAGTTGGAACCAAGAGTATGAAAAGACATAACATTGGTTGGTGCTTCCGCTTTCGGAAATATTCGGGCTTCCGTTACTTTCATTATGTGGGTCTTATGTGGAGGTTTTGCTACCATTACGAGTGTATGTGGGGGAAACAAATCGTGAAGAAGGAATGCATGTATACTGCGAGATTTAATTCGCTGCTGAGTATCAGAGATGGAAGATTCTCTATGGCGGGAAAATATGGAGATATTATTATGGTATGTCCTCTTCTTTCAGCTCAAAACGTGCACTGCTTTCAGATCCGTTTTCGAATTATGAAATTCTAATTTACCATTTAAGAGCAAACAGTACCGCGGGCTTGTAAATTACGGCGTCGTGGATCTCGGCAGCACAGCCACATTCAGATTTCATAAGACCTCGTGCCAATAATAGCCAGAAATATTACTATGGGTGAAATTTCGACGTTAATATAAAAAAACACTGCAAATCTTACACAAGAGTTCATTATTTTCTTAGTTAAATAACCCAATATACCGTTGATATCTTGAACAACTTAGAACCGAATGCGATGATTCATTTTCGATATAATTGGAAATTTGCAGCGTTTTTCTTCATATTTCAGGAACCACTGGTCGGAAATCATCCATGAAAATTTTTTTAGGTTAAGTTATGCAACAGTAATTAACGTTCAGAGTTTCATTCAAATTCGGTGGTAAGTTTTCGAGAAATAATTTTTTTTCCCCCTAACCCCTAATTAGACCCCTTAGGGTACACCGATCCTGCTGAAGAGCTTGGAGGATCAACCCCGAGTGACACACGATTTTTCTACCAAGTTTCAAGGATTTCCGTTCAGTACTCCCAGAGAAAAGCCCTGGACAACGGACGGACGGAATTGTTTTGTTCGTTCATTCAAATCTACATACTTCACAACGTAAACTTTGAAATTTTCAGGGTGGGTTAAAATTTTTTTTTCGTTGGTCGATCACTAAGGTTGATTATTTGATTTTATCAAATAATAAACCAAAACGGGGTGTCGTTCTGAAGGCTTCAGTGGTTATTTTTTGATGATTTTTTATGGGGTGCACTAAATTCGTCTATGAGAACGTGCAATATTAGTTATTTTTTCATTCCATTTCATTTTTTTTTGTCCCGGGAATTCTTGAATATGAAAAGTTTGTCCAAATGTCTGTAATTTTCGAATTTTGAGCCAAAAGTGGTCTCAAACGATTAGGTTGGACTTACTGATGACGAATCCGGCCGGTCGACGACACGATAACTGTCGAAAGATACAAGCTAGCGACATAAAACTTTCAGATTAGATTGCGCATTGGAATGCGTTGGTTCAAATCGTTACTGAGACAAATCGGTCAAATGGTTTCGGAGTTATGGTCATTATGAGATTAATTGCCTGATATTTCTGGAACAACCTATGCGATTGAATTCAAAGTTGACAGTTAGTTGGAGCATAACAACGCACAACTTCTCACAAAAAAAAATTTTTTCGAAAAAATCTATTACTCCGGAAAATATTCATGGAATCCGAAAAAAACTTTCGCTCATATCTCGAAAATCATAGTTCACAGCAGTGTACCAAATTTCATTCTGATACAACCATAATTTCTGGAGATATTGAGAAAAAGTGTATAAAATTTCGTGGTTTTTTTCTAGACATCGTTGTTTCTTTCGTATTAACTCTGAAAATACAGATTTAATCGGAATGAAACTTGGCAGCTAGTTTGGAAATGCTGATGGGCAATTTTATGTAAAATTTCGTGATGATCGTGTCATCAGAACGAGTTGAAAAATAAATTTCAATATTTTTTTTTAAATATTCCATATTCTGTGATCTTCTGATCGTATCATCTTCATGATATTCTGTATGAAACTTCGAACTGTCATTTTTCGATGAAAGACTGGATTTCAATTCAATATAATCTGTATTTCGGAAATATTGAGAAAATAAAATTTTGAAAAGGTATATCTGTAGAATCATTGGGTGAAATTTACTAATTCACGAATTCGGCCTCCGTAATTAAGGTCCAAACGACTTAGAAACTCGATATTTGTAGAGTAGGTTTGGGGCTTAATAACGAAGGTCGAATTCGTGAATGGGTGAAATCCACCCAATGATTCCGTAGATATACCCATTAAAAATTTTATTTGTCCAATATTTCCAAAAATACAGATTAGATCGAATTGAAGTCCAGTAGTTTATAGAAAAAAACTAGAAAAGCAATGGCGTGAAGGCAGCAGCTTTTGCGCGCATGTTCAAATTCGTTGCCAAAGCGGTCATCTCCGTTGAACATGCGCGCAAAACCTAGGTTTCTAGGTTTTTTCCACCATTTGCACCCAATTTTTCTTGATAAAATAACGATCTTTGACCTCTGAAAGTCACCCCGTTATATTCAATGAACTGTATGCTCTCGATTGTCAAAAAAACGAGCATTAAGACTCACTCAAGTTCGCAATCAAGTAATACATGACAGGGGGTTGTCCTGATACTTGGATGCCTTGCATGGATTTTCTCGGGCTTTTTCTGGGGAACGACGCGTTATCATTCTGCGCAAATGTATTCATTTTTCGAATTTTGAGTGAAAAATGGTCGTAAAAGAATAGGTTTGACTTATTGATGAAGAATTCCTGGTCGAATTCGGTTTGGTTCTGCTGTACTGTCGTGTTTGCTCCATTTTTCGGAGGAAATAACCTAGAATCTCGAAATATTCAGATTTAGTTTGGAGCCTACAATCACGGTTGGTTTCATTAGTGAGTGAAATCAGCAAAAGGGTTTCAGAGTTGAATCAATTTGAATCTTTGAGGTTAGCTTCTCGAAATCTCAAAAAAGGCTGATGCGATCAGATTAAGACTTATTGCGAGATTTTCTTGTGGGTTTAATCGATCGGAAATGGAAATCGAAATCATTCCAAAATTTTGGTCGATTTTTTCGGAGATTAATTAATCAGATTTCAAGCACAGACCTTGCAGTCAATATCAAACAAAAGTTTTCCAAATTTCAATTCAATCCGGTATTCATTTCCGGAAAAACAGCAGAAAAAAACTTGAGTTTGTTGTTAATTGAAATTTTGAGTTCTCTCCTCAAAATTTCTGGGAGTACTAATACCATCAGATTGAAGCTTCAGGTAAATGAACAATCAGAAAATTCTCTGAAATTTCCTTCAGAAATTTGTCGTTTCAGAAATCTTTTAAATTTTCAACTTTCAGTTAATAATAATTTCTTCTTCAGGAAATATTCCTTGATTCCTTAGTTATTTTCTGCGGGAATCGTTGTTATTACCGAAATACCTCGAATGATACTGCTCCCCTTATGATAAAACTTCGTAACTAGTCGGTAAATCCTGACGCGTCAATTTGTGCAAAATTTCGTGATGATCGTTTTATAAGATCATTAAAAAAAAATTATTTTTATTTCTCAGTCAATATTAGGCGATCTCTTGAACATATGTGTTTCACAAAATTCTGCATTTACCTTCAGGCTGTAATTATTTCAATCAAGTTCTGCATTTCGGCTTTTTCTAATCTGTAGTTCTGGAAATATTAGGAGAATGATATCATGTTAAAATTTCGCTTGAATTCTGCGTTAATCTACCTAACGTTATTTCCCAACTCAATACTGGTATTCGGTTCCAATAGAATCAGTATTTTTGACGATCTTTAAAAAAAGGATGGATATATCTGCGTATCATTTTTTAGGTTTTTTAGAGTATTCATTCCCAATATCTGAAACAGAACTATGAAAAATTAAATGATAATTGTTTTTTCAAGAAAAACGCCCTTGCGGATTGCAGGATTTCACTATCTGTCAGGGGCAGTTTGTTGTAAAACAGATTGCCTAATGAACAATAAAAACAATAATACCCCAAAAAACCTAAAAAATGATGCGAAACCTCCCAAAATAAGCTTTAATTGATCTCTGCGTAATCAGGTACAGTTTAATCCATCTAAGCATTCAACGTTCTATATTGAGCTCCAAACCTGCACTCCAAATATTAAGTGTCTAGCCTATCCCATTCCAATACCTGGATTGGCGATCGCTTGTTTTCATTTCTGTTGAATAGATTGCCAAAAATTGGAACAAATTATCTCTGTTTGGATATTTAACAATCGAGAGAAATAAAACGATTTTCTCAGCTTATAAAAAACACTGCAAATTTTACATAAGGGTTTATTATTTTCTTAGTTAAATAACCCAATATACCATTGATATCTTGAACAACTTAGAACCGAATGCGATGATTCATTTTCGATATTATGGGAAATTTGCAGGGTTTTTCTATATTTCAGGAACCACTGGTCGGAAATCAACCGGGTAAAGTTTTTTAGGTTTAGTTATGCAACAGTAATCAACGTTCAGAGTTTCATGAAAATTCGGTGGTAAGTTTTCGAGAAATTATTTTTTTTCCCCCCAACCCTCCATTTAGAGCCCTTAGGGTACACCAATCCTGCTGAAAAGCTTGGAGGATCAACCCCGAGTCACACGATTTTTGTACCAAGTTTCAAGGATTTCCGTCCAGTACTCCAGAGAAAAGCCCCGGACAACGGACGGCGGACGGACGAATTTTTTTTTATTCGTTTATTCAAATCTACGTACTCCAAAACGTGAACTGTGAAATTTTCAGGGGGGTGTTAGAATTTTGTTTTTGTTGGTCGATCACTAAGGTTTATTATTTGATTTTATCAAATAATAAACCAAAATGTATAGTTTGTTATTTCAAATATAACAATTTCAAGCTGTAGGACTTATCATTCAAAATTTCCCCATCGATTCGTTAATTCATCGAAGCAATGCTCAACCTCCCTGCTGGTTTCTCCAGGCTAAAAATAACCCAACAAAAAGGTGCGATCATAACGAACACGAATTCTTCCTCGAGCCACAAAACCCGCACAAAGCGGAATTTGTTATCTCATACAAACGAGCAGGCGTCCCCGAACACGACGTAAAATAGAATGATAATTTCCCACCCATTAAACGTTAGATTCATCCCGCGGCCATATCTCCGGTTATTCAAGGAGCATACGCCGTCTTCCGGAGTCGTTCTTCTACCCGATCGACCCCCGAAAAAAAAAGCCCGAAAAAGCCACTTTGCCGCGGCGCCAAATCGAATCATTTGTAGCGGGCGCGACGGCAGTCGGCTGGGGGTCCCTTATCCCGAATGCTAATTCGCGAATTTCTGTTCAATTGAGCGGAACTTCCGGGCCCTTTCAAACCCGGTTATCTTTACGTTCGCGGCTCCGACGGCAAATAATTCGGCGTATTTATTTGCCGTATTTCTGCGGCGTATGTATCGCATGTCGGCTGTGCAGGGGGGTTCCGCCGATCTTGGGGTTCTTGTTCTCTTCTGGCGGAAAATTTATTTGAGAATAGTGCCGGAGGATGCGACATACACGTGAAAAAGGCATATTTTTCCAATATGATTCTGGGGGTGACGCTGGGTCTATGAAATGGAAATAAATTCGTCGAATTTTTCGGTGAGGTTTCTATAACACTGAAAAGAATACAGAGAATTGATATATCTAGAATTTGCAGTATTCATTATTATTGGGAATGAAAAAAATACAGTCTTCGAAATGATTTCGCTTTGTGAAAATTATACACTCTGATTTGAATTCCCTAGGTTCAATATCGAATTGATTTTAAAGAAATCTCAAAAAGCACTGCCGTGAAGGCAGCAACTTTTGCGCGCATGTTCAATGTAGATGACCGCTTCAGCAACGAATTTGAACATGCACGCAAAAGCTGCTGCCTTCACAGCAGTGCTTTTTGAAATTTTTACTGATAAATTACTGGATTTCAATTCGATCAAATCTGTATTTTTGGAAATATTGGGAAAATAACATTTTGAATAGGTATATCTACGGAATCATTGGGCGGATTTTACCCATTCACGAATTCGACCTTCCTAATCAAGCCCCAAACCTACTCTACAAATATCGAGTTCCTAAGTCGTTTCTTCCGGAAGTTATTGTGTTTACGGTCAGCCTAACGGCCGACTGCGTAAACACAATAACTTCCAAAAGAAACAACTTAGGAACTCGATATTTGTAGAGAAGGTTTGGACCTAAATTACGAAGGCCGAATTCGTGAATGGGTAAAATCCACCCAATGATTCCGTAGATATACCCAATCAAAATTTTATTTTTTCAATATTTCCAAAAATACAGATCAGATCGGTTTGAAATCCAGTACTTCATCGAAAAATAACAGTTCGAAGTTTCATACAGAATTTAATGAGGATGGTATGATAAGAAAATCATAGACATTTTTTTTTTCAAATTGTTGACACGATTATCACGAAATTTCGCATGAATTTGTCTTTCAGCATCTCAAAACTAGCTGTAAAGTTTTATCAGGACTTAATCAGTATTTCTCGAGTTATACCGAAAAAATAAACGATATCGAGAAGAAAACCTCGAAATTTGACATATTTTTTCCCGATATCTCCGAAACTTATGATCGTATCGAACTGAAATTTGGTACACTGCTATGAAATATGAAGCTCAAAGTGTGAGTGGACTTTTTTTTCGGATATGATGGTTTCCGGAAAAAAAATTTTTTTGGAAAAAAATGTCGAAAAAAAATTTTTTTTAAATTTACTGACAATATGATCCTGACGAAATTTGGCCCAAAGTTGCGCGTCGTTATACTCCACCTAACTGCCAAGCTTGAATCCGATCGGTCAAGTAGTTTCTGAAATAAAAAATAAATAACTTCAAAACTTCAACTGCCTATAACTCCGAAACTATTCGACCGATTTGGCCAATTAACGAACTTAACCGATGCATTCTGATGCGCAACCTATCCTGGAAGTTTCAAGTTGCTAGCTTGCTTCTGTCGACAGTTAGCGTGTCTACGGCCGGCCGGACAGAATCGATTTTGACACCTGATTCGTCATCAGTGAGTCCAACCGTCGATTAAGACCTTTTTCGGCTCAATCATCCAAAATTACAGACATTTGGACAAAACGATAGCACGCTGTTCCCCTTGAACATGCGCGCAAAAAATGCTATCTTGGGAAGCTCGAACGTAACCTTTGAAAAAAATACCTATGAGAACCGATTTTTGCGCGCATGATCTAGGGAAACAGCGCGCTATTGTTTTGACCAAATGTCTGTAATTTTCGATTTTGATTCTATTTTCGACTAGGTTGGACTCACTGATGACTAATCCGGTGTCAAAATCGATTGTCTCCGCTCGGCCGTGGACACGATAACTATTAACAAAGCCAGTTAGAGACTTGAAATTTGTAGGGTAGTTCGCGCATCCGAATGCCGGGTTAAATTCGTTAATGCGACAAATCGGCCGAGTAGTTTCGGAGTTGAAATTTTGAGATTATTTCCCTAATATTTTAGGAACTACTTAAGCGATTGGATTGAAACTTGGCAGTTGGTTGGAGCATAACGACCCGTAACATTCAGAGAATTTTCGTTGAAATCGTATAGTCAATCGATTTGAAAAAAATTTTTTTAAATTTTTGTCGAAAAAAATATTTTTTTCTGAAACTATTGTTCATATTCGAGAACAATTTCAGTTATATTTTGAGCTTCATATTTCACAGCAGTGCACCAAATTTCAGTTCGCTAAGGCTACTAGTTTTGGAGATATTAGGAAAAAATATTTAGAATTTCGTGGTTTTCTTCTCGATATCGTTGATTTTTTTTTGGTTTAACTCAAGAAATACTGATTCAATCGTGATGGAACTTTGGAGCTAGTTCAGAGATGCTGAAGGACATTATTGTGCAATTTCGTGATGATCGTGCCATTAGAACGATTTGAAAAAAAATTTCAATTTTTTTTTTTCAATATTCGGTATTCTGTAATCTTCTCATCATATTATCCTCATTAAATTCTGTATGAACATATAAACTGTCATTTTTCGATGAAGTACTGGATTTCAATTCCATCTGATTTGTATTTTTAGAAATATTGGAAACATGAAATTTTGAATGGGTACATCTGCGATATCATTGGGTGGATATTACCCATACAGGAAATCGGCCTTCGTAATTAATTAAATCTTCTCTACAAATTTCGAGTTTTTGTGTTGTTTCTTTCGGAAGTTATTGTGTTTACGCTCGACCTTTAGGCTTTTGCACGCAAGTTCGATTTCATGGGCGTAAAAAATCCTAATAAATTATTTTTTCAACCCTTACATGGTATAATCATCACGAAATTCGGCACAAAAATTATGCATCAGCATTTGCCAACTAGATACGAAGTTTCATCATGATCGGATCAGTATTTTTCGAGTCATTCCGGAAATAACGACCGAAAAAAAGACAGAAAATTTCACATATTTTTCCCAATAGCTCCGCAAATTAAAACAGGTCGAAATGAATTTAGTACATTGTTGTGAAAAATCAACTTCGAGGTGCAAAATTTTTTTGAAAGCGGATAATTAACTCAAATACCATCAAGGAAGTTAATTAGCCCATGATATTTGTGTGGTCTCTCTCCTGTGTGTAGATTCTCTCTAGCTCAACCGCTTGCCGTCCAAACTGGGCCTGAGATTTCCTTTGAGATGGCCGAAAAAAGCTGCCCTAGGGGTCCGATTCTTGAATCTCGATCAAGAATTGAAGAGTATGAGAATTTCCATATGTTTGCGTCGATTTTCCAAGTTAAATATGAACAAGTAGACATGACCTGCGCATGGAATCGAATGTCACTCAACAATCGAATGTTATATCTCCTATAATACTACCTACGTACTCGTTGCTAAGTCGAAGAAAATGGTGATAAGGTTATGTTTATATTCCAATTTGAAATTTGTCGATATCTTGTATTCAGTTTATTTCTGAATATTTGCTTGAAAACATAGTCGAAATAGCGAATAGAACTCTCACAAATTTTGCAGATGCTCGAGAAAACTTACAAAATCGACATAAACATATCTCAACGTTCGCTCGAAACACCGTCTTAGGTCTCAGGAGCCTCTTAGCAGGTCTGTATGCGGTTGTTGATGGTACGACAGCTCATAATCATTCGTAAAATTTTTCAATCAGCTCCCCCTAGATATCAAACGAACCAAACGAAGATGAACGGTCATTTATCGATTCAGCTCTGCTTTTCAAATAGAAAAAGACTAGCGAAGTACCATGAAAAAGTAATAACTCATCAACTTCACAGATATCGAACGCACATTCACAGAAAAATTCAAATTAGAAATTCATAAAACGTAGTCAATCATTGCTGATTGGCAGGGAAAGGTAGCCATTCTAAAAAACTCAACTCGTTATTTTGATATTCGCAAAGAGTAGCTGGTGTTCATCAGGAATCTACGCCATCAGTGTTCATTATGGAGTAATCTGAATCGTTGAAAGTATGAACTCTTTCCATTCGTAAATGATAGGTTCGTTCGAATAAAATTATATGAAGCAAGTAGGTATTGAGGTTCTACATGATAATTGCCACTGAGCTTACACGCCCTTTGTGTATATTTGTGAAATAATAAGTCGCATTGTACTGAAATAGTGTGTTAATTTGAAAAGGAGTACAAGCATCAATATATCGGTCTCATGCAAAATAAGAAAAATTTAGAAAAGCACTGACGTGAGGTCAGGGGCTTTTACGCGCTTGTTCAAATTCTAACTGTGAGATCAACACGAAATTTTGCACCTAGTTGTGTGTTGGTAATCTCCACCTGATAACGAAGTTTAAATCTGATTGCATTTGAAATTCTCGAGATATTGCGGAAATAACGTTAAAATTCCAAATGACAACGAAATTGGGCATATCGGATCGTTTTGAAATTCGCAACATTGTTGTTAAATACTGACTGTAAGGTTTGTTCCGAATTCGATTGAGATCTAACCAATATTTACTGAGAAAAAAATTTCATCAAAAATTTCAAACATTTCCGAATGAAATTTTTATTGAAATTTCTTAACTAATAAATTTCGCTCTGAGATGCGAGTTTTTATTCCAAAACTTTCCACGAAGTTTCAATTCGATCAAGCCAATACTTCATGAGATATCGAGGAATTAACCTCAAAATTTCAAATGGGCCTAACTCCGAAACTATCCAACCGATTCCACCCATTACCGAACTCAACCGAGATTATTTGGACTCCAAACCTAATCTGACAATTTCAAGCCGCTAAGTATTTCCCTTCGAAAGTTAGAGAACATACCGACAGACGGCCGGACATAGTTGAATTTAACCCGGATTCTTCTCCAGGGAGTTCAAGCCAATCGTTTTCCATTTACAGCTCAAAATTCGAAAATTACAGACATCGTGACGAAATGATAACGCGCTGTTCCCATGGACAAGTGCGTAAAAAATGCAACAAGACGTAAGCTTCAGTTCGTAGGGGACCATTTTATACGGTTGGTTCCAATCAATTCATATCAATTATGTAAGCGTGATTAGAGGGACCCATGAAATTTCAAATGGAAAGGGAAGATGCCATATAGGCGTGGAAAAGACGATACGGGATTTGAGAGCACAGTAACGCTGCATCAGTTCAGGTCGAGTGTATGTGTTTCTTCAGGAAAGGGCTGTTTAACTGTGGTTGCGTGGATTTCAGCAAAACAGCCACGTTGAAGGTACATAAAACCTCATAAGCATCTCAAGGTCAGGCACCCGCCTTGAGCCTGCATACTGCAACGATGCCAATAGTAGCGAAGATTTCAGAAGGCGTAAAATTTTATGAATCTTGACGTGAGTAGGAGAAAACGGGGTGTCGATTGGCAGAATTTAGTAATTACTTTTTCAATTTTCTCTTGGGTTGTAGTTTATTCTTTTGTGAAAATGCGCAATGCTATTTATCCTTTAATTTTTCACTCCATTTCAGTTTTTATCAACCCAAAAATTCTGGGTCATGAAAAAGAGGCAGCTTTGTGAATTCTTTCGTTTTGTCAAAATGTTTGTAATTTCCGAATTTTCGAAGGTCGAGTTCGTTTATGAGTAAAATTGGTCGAATAGTCAATAATATGTCAAATTTGTGTTTTTTTCGCGATATCGTTGTTGTTTTCGGAAAATCTCGAAAAATACTTACTCAATCATGCTAAAACTTGTCAGCTAGTTTGAAAATGCTGATGAACAACTTTTTGCGAATTATAGTGGTGATCGTGTCATAAGAACAATAAAAAAAAATCAAAAAATTTTTTCTCAATATTCTGTGGTCTTCTAATCATATCCTCATGAAATTATGTATGAATTTTCGATTTGTCATATTTCGATGAAAACCTTGATTTCAATTCGACCTCGTCTGTATTTTTGTAAATGTTGGGGATATAAAATTGTGAATCGGTATTTGTGCAGATTCATTGGCTGGATTTTACCCATTCACGAATTCGGCCTTCGTAAGTAAGGTTCAATCCCACTCTACAGATAACGAATTTCTAAGTTGTTCCTCCCTTACGGCCGACCGTAAACACACTAACTTTCGGAAGAAACTCGATATTTGTACAGTAGGTAGGAGGCTTGATTACGAAGGTCGAATTCTTGAAATTAGCCCAATGATTCCGTAGATAAAACCAATCAAAATTTTATTCTTCCAATAGTTCCAAAAATACAGATCGAATTGAAATCTAGTTCTTTATCGAAAAAAAATTTAAAAAACCCTACAGTGAAGGCAGCAGCTTTTGAGCGCATGTTCAAATTCGTTGCTAAAGCGGTCATATCGAGGGTCATTGATCATGTGCGCAAAAGCTGCTGCCTGGACGGCAGTGCCTTTTCAGATTTTTTTACAATCATTTGCACCCAAAAAATTGGAAAAAAAGGAACTGTGGCCTCCAAATGTTTTCTTTCTGTATTCGAGGAACCCTCACTATTATCTACAGAAGTAAAGATGGAAAGTTGTTTTGAGTTGAATTGTTTCAAACAAAAATATTGAGTTTCTTGAAACGACGTCTACTTCAGTTGTTTCGAAATTCTCTCCAAACTTTTCATATATCAAATTATGAATACTGAACCTCCAGAGAAATGAGGGTATATTAATAGGACTTTTTTCTGGGTTCCTTCAACTACTCTATATAGATTTCCCACTGAAAGGAGCTTATGAATACACATTCAGAAGAATTCCCTGAAGCGTGCAATTTAAGGGTAAGTTCCGTTTACTCGAGCATAAAATCTGGGTTTCGAACTCCTGCGATACTTCCTTCAGTTTACTCTGTGAATAAGTTTTCCTCGCTGGTTAAAAACAGAGATTGAACCGCCCCGCATGGAATATAGAGCCAACAATTCCCGCTTTTCTTGTTTATGATGTTATTTTTTTAAGTGGATCACACTTTTCCCGTCAAACCCGAAACTTTTTTATGCCTCAGTTGACGCCCCTGAGGAGTTTACGATCTGACGGAATTGATCCCTTCGGAAACTTCTTGTGATGTAAACTTGTTTCGGCTTCGATTCTGAATAAGTAGATTTTGTTTCCTCAAGAAATCTGTTGACATTCTCTGAGAATGGATTGACACTACTGATGGCTTCGTTATAATTTACACAGAAGAGAGGGATGTCTTGAATCAAATAAAAACATATTCTTGAATAAAATAATTTCCCCCAAAGAATAATAAATAATTCAAGATTGACCATTTTACTCCTATTTTCAACTCATTTCGGTTTCATGAATTTCCCCGAACCGAATTCAGCTGAACCGAAACGTACGTACTCACTTTAAATAACAATTTCAGCTAATCATAGTTCGCTCAGATCGAAAATATCATTTCTTATTATAAGTGTTCTGAAGACGAGGGCACGTTCGCGTGCCCCCTCGATCAATAAGCGGTATTAGCACTGAAGATGCGTGTAGAATATAGAAGATATATAGATAGGTATATGGGAAACAACACCATGGCAGTCATAGTGAAGAAGTGCGTTTTTGTTTTTGATGATGCATTACAAATTCAGTATAAATGGAGAGCAACTTATCGAGATCAAGGCAGTTTTTCTGGAACAACGTTTCGGAAGTCTAGAAGAAAACGTGGTTTCAAAAATAAGCTAAGCTACTAGCGAACAAGTTTGAATTGAAAAATGTTTGTATACGTGGGTACATGCCAACATGCATGTGTGTTATGCATAAACATTGTCACAGGTAAACAATCGTGAACTCCAAACTAAAAATTTTTATTTTATGCTTGGAGATCGTCAGTGTACATAGTAACCAAGCAAATTGTTACAAAATACTTCTGCTCTTTGATCTTCGAAACCATGATTATGATTGATATCTTCAAAACTGAAAGACGACACCCCGTTTTCTTCTATTAACATCGAGATTTCACGCATTCTGATATTTCTCGTTGCTATCGGTATGCAGACCGTGAGCGGGAGCTTGACCTTGAAATGTTGAAGGGGTTTCATGAAACGTGAATGTGGCTGTGTCATTGTTTGCTCTTGAAGCCGGGTCCAGATGAGTGTGTAATATAGTTGAATGCATCGTTCGAGTCTAAAACCGAGTCCTGACGGAGCAGAAAGAACGCTGCCTCGAACGATAAAGCTCCCTGTGATTTATTGCATTCGCATCATCGCTCATCTGGACCCGGCTTAAGAGACAATCTAACATAAACCATCAGAGGCATCTAGCCACAACATAATCCCTCGCGTTCCTTTCAGTTCTTATTTACGAGCTAATTCATCATTAATTCGACAGATATTGGAAGTGGAGTGTTTTTCGCGTGATGAATTTTCCGGATATCCAACCACACTATTACGCCATTAAATACCAAAACCCTTTTGCGGCTTAGGAAGTGGATAGGAGGACCTCCTGATCCAATCTTCCAGGCTCCATGTAATATTTAGTAGTTTATAAGAAGAGTGAAATTCAGTTGAAGCCTCGACGCAATCTTTCGAGACCTAACCATCTTGGTTGGAAAATGTTTTCAACTCAAAATAGGAAGCTAAACTAACTGAAGATTTCCATTTCCCTCGAGATGTAGGAAAGTAAGTGGAAAGCTTACATAAAATATGGCCAGGCTTTTATTCAATTATTTGCCGTGATGCGTAGTTGTTCTCACAAACAACTGAAGAGTGACAGATGAGTATCTATCACTCCATATGATTGAATTCCGATTTTGGCGTGGGATTCTGGGGATTTAGTGCGGACCCCTCGGAGTTAGAAAAAACGTTTCCTATGCGCCTGCAGAGGCTCGATAACATTCAACCAATACGAGGATTTTACTGGAGACTGAATTCCGTAAATAAATGAGACACTTATACGAATATAAACGACCGAATGGAGAAAGTAGTGGTTCTGTTCTTGCCCAGGGTAATCTGTTTAGATTTCGGTTTCAGATAGGTTGAGGTGGACCACTGCGTGAGATATCGTTTTCACTCCGGAAAATGCGAATATTCTCCTTCCAATTTCCACTTCCTGATAGTATTTTCCAAACGAAAACTCGATCTTCTCACACTCGATATAACATGTGCTACCACTTCACGAAATGATGAAGGTCATCATCTCTCGAAAAATATTTCATTTGGTAAAATATCTTGGATCGTGTTGAAATATTGGATGAAATCACTTGAATGCCATATTTCGATCGACATCTCATCATTACACTTTTCCTGAGCTTTCTACAATAGGTATATTCCTTCCGAAAGACTTTTTCTTCAGCTTTGAGCATTAGTGGTCCACACGTTCCGTGGTTTGCATATTTTATGAAGGAATCACGACGTTGTCGTCATAGTCGATGGTTCTGTTTCTGGAGCATTCTGCACGAGCTTCCGCGTTACCAGTGGCGTTCTTCAGAGTCCTGGATTGAACCCATCATCCCAGAGTAAGATATTTTCCAAACAATATTTTATTGCATTCGCTGTTCGGGTTATACTCATCTGGACCTGGCTTAATGCGAACAGCGAATGCAATAAATGGCATGGAGTTTTATGGTTGGAAGCAGTGCTCTTTCTGCTTCGTTGGGACTCGGTTTTCAACTGGAGCGATGCATTTGAATGTATTATACGAGGCTGAGCTCGGTACCTTCTACACTATTCGCCGAACCGTTTATCAAATTTTATTGCATTCGCTGTTCGGATTTCACTCATTTGGACCTGGCTTAAGATTACGGATGGAATGGAGGGAATATGACTTAGCATGGGTGTAATCCCTTACCTTTTGTCTAAGAAATTCCTGGAGTAAGAAACATGGCATGATATGAAGCAAATATCAAATCTCTGAGATCAAATTACTGAAAAAAAATGTTCACAAATTCATCGAAGAATAGACCGAAATCATTGAAGAATTCCACAGTTATAAATTATATAGAAAACGCACAAGATATATATTTTTTATGTTTGTGAATGCTATGACCATCTGGGGCGATTTCTATGGAGTATTTCTTTCTCGATTTCGTTTTTCTGATCGGGTCCCTGGACACTTCAAACGGATCCTGAAAAATTGAGTTCTAGTTTTTTCGTAGTCTTCATATCACAACTTATAATCCGCAAATTTCAGAAGATAATATGCATAATATATGTCTGGATTTCGAATCATACCAAAGTGAGACCTCATTTTTATTCTAGGGAACAGCGCGTTATCATTTCGTCAGGATGTCCCTAATTTTCGAATTTTGAGCCGAAAATAGTCTTAAGTGATAGGGTTGAACTCCATGAAAAGGAATTCATGGTCAAATTCAATTCTGTCCGACCGGCCGTCCGTAGGTGCTCTAACTTACGAAGGAGAAGACTTAGCGACTTGAAATTGTCAGATTAGGTTTGGAGTCCAAATAACTCGGTTGAGTTCGTTAATGGGTGGAATCAGCTGCATAGTTTCGGAATACCGACGCGCAACTTGGAGCAAAATTTCTTGTGGATCCAGAGTTCAGAAAATCAAAAAAAAAATTTATTCGAAAATTTCTCGAATTTTTGATGGAAATTTTTGTTCAAAGATTGATTAGATGTCAATGGAATTTGGGACAAACCACACACACACACACACACAATATTCTTCTATTCCCGGCTCATTCCGTTGTTTGCCTGTTTTATGAATTTTCTTGAATCGAATTCAGTTGAACCAAAACATGCGTTCTCTTTACTTCGGAAAACAATGTCAGCTAGTCATAGTTCTCTTGGATCGAGAATATCATTTCTTATTTAATGTTTTCTGATGTCGTAAGCACCTACACGTGACCCCCTCGACCAACAAGCGGTATTAGCGCTGAAGACGCGTATGGAATGTAGAATCGCAGAACATATGGATATTTAGATAGGAAACAACGTCATAGTGAATAGTGAAGAAGTGCGTTTGTGTGCATTATTAATGTGGTGTAAATGGAGAACTACTTATCAACACGTAAACAGAGTTTCGAAAGTCAAGTAGAAAAGGTTGGTTTCAAGAATAAGTTTGATTACTCGAGAACAAAGTCTGAAGTAAAATATGTGGGTACATGAAAAAGTCATACATTGCTGCTTATGGAATCACTATTTTTTCAATTTCAGTTATCTTTCGTCTCTGTGAATTCTAATTTGTATTCACTGCCTTTTTTCTTCTTTTTTTTTGATTTGTCAAGATTGATAAGTCAGTTTATACCTCTTACAATTTCAAATATTTAAAACCAACATTAATTATCATTGTGTTCGTCATAAGTCTTGATCGAGGTTCTATTTATTTGTTTGCTACTTAGTTAGGATGTAATGTTAGGATGCATGTTACTACCATATAAGGCCTATTTTTGAGTGCTAAACACGTCTCTTGGTGTTCTATATTGTGGATAATGTTCCTGGGTTCCACACCTGTTTGTATCCCCAATTCTCTAATAAATGAATAAATAAATAAAAAAAGGCTACATGCATGTGTGTTATGCACAAACATTGTCACATGTATACCTACATTCGTGAACTCAAGAGTACACAATTTTATTTTAGATTGGAGGTCGAGAGAAAACATAGTAACCAAGCAAATTGTTTCAAAAGACTTCTGCTTAGAGTCAGTATTTAACAACAATGTTTCAAATTTCAATTCGATTCGATATTTACTTCCGGAGATATAAGGAAAATAAAATTTCGTTGTTATTGGGGGAATATTTTCTTGGCTTCAGGACTGTGGGGTGAATTATACACACTTTTTTTAAATCGCCGACGTTTCTATCCTTTTTTGGATCTTCTTCAGGGCTGCAAGAGTATTTATTCTTAGTCTTGGAGTGTACATGTTAATGTAAAATGCAAATTTTAAATTTTATGATGTACAAACTTAATCGATTACTACACAATAACAAACGAGCTACATGGACACAGATTAGAGACTAGAGAGAGACTGACCTCCAGGTGGAATTTGCTGTATTAATTTTCTATTTATATATTATTTCTACTATTATTAATTTTCCACCTGAAGGTCAGTCTCTCTCTAATCTGTGTGTATGTAGCTCGTTTGTTATTGTGTAGTAATCGATTAAGTTTGTACATCATAAAATTTCAAATTTGTATTTTACATAAACATGTACACTCGAAGACTAAGAATAAATACTCTTGCAGCCCTGAAGAAGATCCAAAAAAGGGTCGAAACGTCGGCGATTTAGAAAAAGTGTGTATAATTCACCCCACAGTCCTGAAGCGAAGAAAAAATTCCCCCAATTAAACAGCAAGGACGAGACTTAGATATTTCGTTGTTATATTTGGAATTTTAACGTTATTTCCGCAATGTCTCAAGAAGTACGAATGCAATCAGATTGAAACTTCGTAATCAGGTGGAGATTACTAACACGCAACTAGGTGCAAAATTTCGTGTTGATCTAATAGTTAGAATTTGAACAAGCGCGTAAAAGCTTCTGACTTCTCGTCGGTGCTTTTCTAGATGTTTCCCAATGTCCAATGTAGTTAGATAAGTATGCATACAAGCTGAATCAATCGAATTTCTCTCGATATTACCAACTTTTCTGATATAAATGTTAGTGAATCAAAAAAAATGTCAGTAATATACTTACTATATTTGAACATACATGTATCAATTGAACATAAATTGAAGTCGGGGTTAAGGTAAAAACATTAAAACGCATCGAAAAGAACTGAGTGACGCAAATATGGATTACTGGATTTTCCTCCACACATTTTCCGATCGTGAAACATTAAAGTGAAAATTACGTAGGTAATTTTTTTTTGTTCGAATAAATATTTAGTGAATTGGTCTGAAAATAATTAGTCTTCAACTTTATGCAACTCAGCAATGTTATGTTTAGCTCCATCGTTCTACCATGTCAGTTCCATTCAATTATTGTAATAACCAGAAAGTAAAACCCAATTCGTGCACTTGAACTGAGCATATGCTCCCAGATTTGAGTTAAACGCAAGTTTTATCCCAACATTCTCCCTATTTTTTCACGATTCCCATGTATACCTTTCCGTTCGAAAGTCGGTTATCGAAAACATCGTTGCGACTAGCAAAGAAAATGTTTGTTTACTTTCAATTCATTCTGGATATTCTCAAGAGTCGACCCTTGTTAACCCGAAGGAAAAGTCAACAAATTGTAAACGAAATTTTCCGGCTTCGCTCCAAGATAATTTCACGGACCTCCGTTATGCCCCGTAGCGTCACGTCTATTTTTGATAGGTCTATACGTATGTGCTATCACCGCAGCACGCTTGATGCGGTATCAGGACCCTAGATTCACAAACAGTCCCTCGAAACTAAATTTTACAAATAACCCCCATTCCATATTCGCAGCGAACGCAGCCCGCAGTTCCACTTTATATTTGGAGAGCCATATCGGGTAATCAATTCCAATGAAATTGGTCCACTTGGTTGGACATTGATTGTGTAAACAAGAGAAGCCCAAACTAACGCCAGAGAACAGTAATAATCCGGTTCGCCATAGTTTGTTCAGATTAAAATATTAAATTTATGATGTCATGAAAACATTCTTCATTGGAATACCGAAGGTCCTTCAGTGCCTCGTGCAGTGAGGTTCAATGCTCGGTTCAATGTATACAAAAAGTTTTACCGATATGAATCATAAAATTCTAAAAAAGCACTTATGTAAGGTCAGGAGCTTTTACGCGTTTGTTCAAATTGTAAGTATTAGATCAACACGAAATTTTGCGTGTTGGAAATCTCCACCTGACAACGACGTTTCAATCTGATTGCAATCGTACTTCTTTGAGATATTGCAGATACAACGTTTAAATTCCAACGAAATTTGGAAAAAAATTTTTCCTTATACCTATCTCCACAAGTAAATACCGGATTAAATCGAAATTTGGAACATTGTTGTTTAATACTGACCCTCAGGTTTGTGCCGAATTCCATTGAAACCTGATCAATATTTTCAGAGAAAAAAAAATTTATCAAATGTTCTAAAATTTTTCGAATGAAATTTTTTTTTAATTTTCTAACAACTGGATCCATACGGAATTTTGCTCTAAGTTGCTCGTTGTTATTCCAAAACTGTCCGAGAAAATTCAATTTGATCGAGTCAATACTTCATGAGATACAAACATTGAGGCATCAACCTCAAAATTTCAAATGGGTCTTACTCCGATTCCACCCATCAAGGAACTCAACCGAGATATTTGGACTCCAAACCTAATTTGACAATTTTAAAAAGTTAGAGCACATACGGACGGACGGACAAACAGAATTCAGTTTGACCACGCACTCTCTTTCAGGGAGTTCAACGTAATAGTTTAAGAACATTTTCGGCTCAAAATTTCTAAAATTACAGACATCGTGACGAAATGATAACGCGCTGTTCCCTAGAACAAGCGTGTAAAAAAAATACGTTTCATCTGAATTCCCACGATAACGAGTTGTATCCTAGCGTTTGTTACAGGTGAAATTAGTTTTTGGTGAATTTTGGTTGCGGAAGCAACGTTGAGAGATTCAACGGAAATCAACCACGAATACACGTACCCCAAGAAAACAGTATTAATTCGGTCCGTCATAATTTATTTGGTTGAAAATATTGAATTTATGATTCTGTCATGAAATCATTCTCCATTGAGTTTACCCAGTCAGATAGACCAAATATGCTCTACAGACACATACTGTCTAGGGAAGTGGTATTGACTTGTAACCTTGCATTAAAATGTTTACAATATTGAGTTCAATCTCTTCGTTAGTAACAGGGTGTATACATTTTTCGTTGAATTTAGGTTGCGAAAGTAAGGTTGAGAGGGTCAATGTAAATCAACCACGAATACACGAATATTTGACCTATGTATATTCATCCAACCTACGTAACCGTCGTCTATAGTGCAGACAAGGGCGACACTGGAATTAGGAAGAATAGTTACATATTAGTTTGGTGAAAGTGAGATCAATCTTCAGTTGAATTTGGCCTACGGAACTAACTCATCGGGAAAAATCCACGAATAAACGAATATTTTACATATGTATGTGTAACCACAACAGTTCCGAGTGACAACTCCAAATTCTCTTGAAGATTTGCTAAAACTAATGAAAAAAATAATTCCCATTTTCAGCATACGAAAATAACAGAAAATTTGATCAAGATAGCACGCCATTTCCAAGAACATGCGCGCTAAAAATGTGTATTTCGTTGGATAGACATATTCCACTCGTATCATCAGTGTAGTTAGATACTAGTATTCAATATCAGGTATTCCATTACTTGTGGATGGTACTAGAACAATACGAAAAATTGGGAACAATGGGCGATCTCACAGCTGAAAACAGGTTCCATGTCACATTATGAAGGACCCATTCATCTCTTTGCCACAGATAATGGGGATTCATTCTATTTCCATTAGTGCCAGCACTTCTATACGAAGGCCAGTGTCCGGCAAATAGATCTCTCCGGCTTTCGCGCTGTTTTGTTGAAATTAATAACATACTTTTGTTGTGTTTGTCCGACTTCATTTCCTCTCACTCGTTGGCACACCGTATCCGCTTTCATCGATTCGGGAAAATAATCCTGTTTGTTCTAAAGCGGCGCGCTCGAACCTATTGTTTTCGGCGGGGAGGCTTTTGTTGAAGGCAGGTAATTTTTAGGTGATACTTATTGTTCGAAAAAACGAAAAAACAATTTTCATCAAAACATGCCTACTTTACAACTGAGGAATGTTGACAACGTAATGAACAAATGGACATTATTATTCCATCACAATGTCCTCTTTCCCTTCGATAAACAGAGAAAATATTTGAAGCCTGGGCTGGCTATATTCACCCTCGTTTCATAAAAACATTAGCTCCATGTTATCAAGTCGTTAAAGAGAGTTACGATTCTGATGAAATGAAACAATTCATCATTCAACAGAAAACCATCCTCAAAATTGAAGGGATTTGTTTGTAGCGTCCTACTTCACCCCTTGTGCTTTAAGTACCCTGCTACATGTCTGTAACTCCAGACCGCATCGATGAACGTGCAGGCGGCGCTTACGTCTGTATGCGATGCATATTAACTGAGTCGCCAGAAGATGGCGCCACCGACCGACTAATGCTAGGTACTTCGTTCCAACAAAGCATAAGCGCCTCAATTACACTACGCCGCTTCTGCGATAATCCTAGGCGGGTGCCAAAGGATTCAGCTTATCTGATGTGTCCAGCTTTGGCACAGGTACGAAGCACCTTTCCCCAAGAGCGCGCTGCCTTCAAATGGCGCGAACTCACGAGAACCGCCAAAGTGGTGACCCCGACGTGATACTATATAGATAAGGTAATTTCAAAGAGATAACTTATCTATTTGTTATTCTATTTTTAAACATGACGGTTTGATCCGTCATCATCGTCGCTGGTGGGGGAGTGTGCAAGCGGCGTAAATTAACTGAGTTGCCAGACGATGGCGCCACCAAACGACGCAAGCTGGCTACTTCGTTAAAATAGCTTTATTTCGTCAATCACAACGCTCTCACTACGCCGCTTCTGCGGTTGTCATAAGCAAGTACCAGAGGATTCAGCCTACCTTGCGAGTCCACCTCTGGCACTGGGACGAAACACCTTTGTGCAAGAGCGCGCCTTCAGATGGCGCGAGCTCACGAGAACCGCCAAATCTGTACCCTGAACATCCTCTCCAGATCTCATTAACCTCAGTTTGGCGCATGCCCTGACGAGTTCCCTTAGACTAAACGAGCACGAAACGTAATTCCCACAAAGAAGTTGAACCTAGCTCGCGAAAAATGTCATATAGGTATACGAAATAATACGCACTCAGAAAATTGTAAGCAGTTAACATAAATTATCATATTCTTGGAAACACTGCTCAAGCCAGCAGCTAACTTGTCTTGGCAGTACGATGCTTTGTTTAAAACTTAAACAAACCACAGATTGCTACACTTATCGTTGCAATTTTCAATTCCGCCAATTTTATTCATTTCCACACATGTTCCTTCATCTAATGACGTCTATAGGTGAGAATATTCTTAAATATTAAGGTCTCATTCGGGAATTTCTAGGTATCATTCAAACAGGTTGAGAAAGTATGGCCCGTGAACAGTAGATTATTTACATAATATCAATTCTGTTCGAAGTTACTTGAATGATTCACGAAACTTTTGATAGATAGTTAGTTATCTCAGATTCAATTACTATAATAGCTCACTCAATCGTTCAACCCATTGAATGAAGGTTTGCTGAATGAATTTTTTTATCTACTCCTATTAATATATAATATATTTATAATCCAACTGTTTCTGAGCAATTTTAAGTATCTGTTAACAGAAATTGTGAGTTATAATAACTCACTACCAAAACTCACTATAATGAATCGATAACAAAGAAAAGGGAAATCGGCGATGGCACAGGTCCTCGGCTCGGACCGAAGGTGGTGAAAGAACCTACGGAAACCGTAGGATTTGCAGGACGTATTTTTATTACCCGCAAATTTACAGAGATACAGAAAATCAGAAGGAATCTTTGTAATTTTTTGACGCTACTCAAATATCTGACATTCTTTTTCAGTACTTGTATCTTCGATTTATTGTAACAGTCGAAGATAAGTTAGAGTATTCAACTTAAAGTAATATGTCACAACTCACACGATGATTTACAGCAGTAGCCTGCCTCATTAGAGTAAGTTACGAGATTACCGCTCGTTGAATAACATACTATGTATAATTCAACATTTTCTCAAATCGAAACAAACCGCGGAATAGATTTGGGGATCAAACTGAACAACTTGAAATATTGGCAACACTGTCTCCCGTCACTGACTATTAATCAGTATCACAATATTCAAGCTAACAAAATACACTCGAAAAACATAACTCTTCTTAGGATAATCGAATGAAAGATATAATAAGATTTATTGCAGTCCAACAATGGCGAATTGAATAGTTCAGATCGGCACAAACAATTTCAAACCAATTCCGTTCGGAATTGAAATGCTCCAAACCAAAAGTTCTATTGAATCTATCAAACTAATAAAATATCGAAATTACTGCAAATCGAGCGTCAAAACATCGAACCGAATAGTACGATTTCCCGAAAACCATCGCGAATAAAATAACCCGTAATTTGGTAGGCGGGCCAGATCAAGGGGTGCAGAGCAAACGAGTTAGCGCAAAAAGGTCACGATTCCGTACGATCGTCGGGCTTCCGAATGTCTGCAAACAACCAATAAAACAGATAATATTTGATTTGCGAGTTCAATTATCTCAGACTTCGGGCCGGAATGTTCAACCAAGCGTTAAAATTTTGTACAACGATATAAACCTCGGGCGATTTGATGGCCAGGGGTCGAAGTTTGAAGCTGGCAGTCGAAAGAATTCGTTGGGTCGGAATTCGGCAACAATAACAACAGATTTCCGAAGCGATCCGTGGAAAAATTCGCATTTATGTTCGGTAAATAGGTCTGTTATTTGCAGAGGCCGATGCTGTTCACGGTATTAAAGTTCCTAATCGAAATGTGCATCTCGCATCGGTGAACAGTTGAGGTCAAAACTGGATAGGTATATAATTTTGGAGCTACTGAAAGATCTTACTTTCCTGAAATAAATAACTCAGTGACGTTAGTATATCCAGAAGTAATAACACTACGAACATATTTTACAACAAAATGACCAGATTAGAATCATGCTATGATAAAGATATTGATATTCCAGTTTTTATGAACAGATTTTTTCATGAAACCTGTATAGTACAGTTATTTTAAATTATTGTCCTACAGTGTTGAGCCATTGTGAAGCTTAACAAAATATCTCGAGTTGGAAGACTTCAAAATTCAAAGCATGTTGGCGATTTTGAAAGGGGTAAAATAGTTTCCTAGGAAGGTAGCGGTCTTGTTTATTTCACTGCAATGACAGTAACGCATGTGCATGGTGTATTGACCCCGGAGAGTATATATAACTAAAGGGTGTTTTCTTAGAGGAATAGATGGAATAAAACAAGAATCAATTTTTTAAATGGACATGAATTTTAGTTTATTCAATGATCTTTTGGCGTAATTCAAAATTAATAATGCCGCAAATATTCCACCGAACACACAAAAGCGCTCTTTGCGGGTGTGAGCCTGGCAGTACTCCGGGGGATTTCACTTGGAGGAAACCACCGCCCTTGTGTTTTGGATTATTATGGGGCTCCTTTTTTATATTCTGTGATCCAGCTATCAAAAAATGCGTCTATGTTGTGTCGTTGAACCAATAACTTACATGCAATTGATCGGCTGGCCTTGTTCTCTTCGACCAGATTACAGGAATACGAAGAAGACCAACTCGTGAAGTGAGGCGTATCCCAGAACGTGAAGCTGGGCGCTTCAGGCAATTGGCTTGACGAGAGCGTTAGCTGATCAATAGTTTGGAGAAAGATGTAGCTATTACCATACGTATATTACATCGCCGTATTCGAGCCTTTGAAATCTTTTCATACTTTGCACAACTATGGATGCTTTCAACTGCGTACCGCTTTCATCAACGTTTGAAGTGGTGCAGACAACATCAGCTGTCAAGTCATATGCACGATGGCTAAAGAAAGGTAAGACGTCACCGTGGAGAGCGATGTGTATGTATGGCATCTGCTGCGTTATGTTGACGATGTCCTACAAACTGATCTACTGCCTCATCTCAATCGCCGTTCAGACGATCTTTTTCAGTAAGACATTTTGCTCTTTAAACTGTGGACTTTCTGCAACAAGCTGAACCGGTTTACCGGATTTAAATCATATTGGACCTGAGCAGGATATGATGAAAATGAAACCATCAAAGTTACACCAACCCTGGCATAGTTAATTAACGAAGTTCGTGTTGCTTCGAACGAGTCACAAGCAGACATCTGCCATCTTACTTCGTGGGGTCGTCGAACACATCTTTATTAATTTATTTTCGTTTGAATGTTCAAAAATTTTTATGGAATTGTTATCATTTTATCGTTGATATGAGACTACCACATTTCCAAAATTAAGTTCACGAAGTTATTCGTTCGGGATGTAACACTTCTAATGTCATCAAGTATACAGGGTATTTCTGAATTGATGCGGAAGGTTTCAGTGGGTGATTCTTTTGCAAAATTTAAGGGGAATCTTTCATATATTTTTCTGTTCTACACCGTTTCCCCTCCATGTTGGAACCCTTCAAAATTAGGTGAAAAAATTGAGTTTATTTAATATATCCACTTTGGAAAGATTCAGAAGAATGGGATTTGGTAGATAATTGATGCTAATAAGATATCATTTTCTGAGAGTTTTTGTTACCCTGAAATGTAATCACAAGAGGCTGAAAAAAACAACCCTTATATAATATTTTGCATCACAACTTATTTAATGCGCCTATATTTCCTATTTAAAAAATGGTTTCAAGAAGACAGGAACAATTTGGAACTTTATTATGTCCTGCTTTTTATCATTAAGTTGTTAGTTTGATCACAAAAAAATGAAAAACTGCTCACACTCTTTTTCCATAAATTCATTTTATTTTGGTCGAAGGGCGCCGTTTTGACATTCATTATGATTTTGGAAATTGGAATTTTGTCCACGTAATTATTAGTTTTTTTGTAATTTGTTGATTCTTATTAGTAGTACAATTATTTTTCAATCCACTCTAATTTACAATATTCTTCAATTGAATAAAAATGTCATTCTCTCAATGAAGTTTTATTTAGTTGTGAAAATTGTTTGAAGTCATTATAAAACTGTCTAAAAATTTGAGAAAATCAGGACAATGAAACTATTTGTCATATTACTTCATTTGACAGCAGCTTACTTTTTTTTTCAATAAATGAATTTATGGGAAAAAGGTTCTGAGCAGTATCCTATTTTTTCGTGATCAAACTAACAATTTTATGATAAAAGTCGAGACGTTGAAAAATTCAGATTGTTTCTTTCTTTTCATAACAAATTTTCAATAAGGTAAATAAAGGCTCAATAAAAGTTCTGATTATAGGGGTTTTTTTCCGGCCCCTTGTGATCACATTTCAGGATGTATACTTCAAAACTGCCATTTTATTAGTATCAGTTATCTGCCAAACTTCTTCTTCAAAATTTTCCCAAAGTGGATATATTAAATGAGAACATTATTTTTACTTAATTTTATAGGACTGTAACTTGGAGGGAAAAGGGTGTTGAACAAAAAGTTATATGAAAGACCCGCCTTAATTTTTGCTTAAGAATCACACATTGAAATCTTTCGCATCAACTCAGAAACACCCTCTGTTTTCCAACCATATACCGTTCAACGTCATGAACCTAGTTCTTGCCGTCATCATCATCATCCACAAATAGGAAGATACCTCATAATGATCTTTTGATGCATGATATAAGCAAACTACGAGTTTCGGTAAACCGCCAATCTTCCGACCTGAATGACGACGACAAGCGTCTTTAGGGGAAGACGCTGCCGGTAAGAGGTTTATGGGTAAGGTGGCATTAATAGACATCAAGAAACAGGCATCGGGGAAGAAAGGAACATCATCCCTTCTGCTCTCATATTGAATTTAAATTACAGTAATCAGCGATCGGGAACGGAGCACGCGTTTCGGGGACATTTTGTTACGCCACGCTTCTTACGCATACGGTTTTATGGCGATATTCTAGGATGGGGAAGATTTCATGGGGATTGGAAGATGGCAATCATGGAGTTTAGGGTGTTCTTTCTGTATGCAAGAAAGCTATGTGAAAGAGTCAAATGTTTGAGATTCTTGATTGTAATTATTCGAAGGAGAGGATAGTAAAATAATGTCACAGTATTGACTTTCGAAGGATATTGCGTAAATCTGCGAATAATACATGAAAATTCAATTTTCTCTTCGAATATACGAACTGCCCCATGATCGAGAAGGTTTCAGGTTCAAGCCCTCGGCCGGTAAAATTTTTCAGGAGACCCTCGATCGTTGTTGGTTCAATAATGAACAATAATCCTCCTTACGAGGCGCACAGAATTGGTAACAAAGTCTACACAGAACACGCCCGGTCTCCTAACTCACACAAGCAATAGCTTCTGAGGGATCCCACAGTGGAATCTAGGAGAATCGGCAACAATAACGATAACAAAAATAGGTATTGGCTATTGTAGAAGTATAAACTAACATAATCACAAGGGCGAATATCTGTCGATAGTTCAACTAATATTCCACCTTGATAAGAGAGATAATCAACCAAAACATCTACATCGAAGAAGCGGGCCTGAGGAGAACAGTTACTGCACTTTCACAGTCCTTACCTATCATCAGACTGCCTTACTTATGGCAACCGCTGTAATAGTCCTATTACCGCGAAACTGCAGTAACTGTTATCCTCAGGCCTGCTTCTTCGATGTAGATGTTTTGGTCGATTGGATGATTAGTTCTGATGAAGGTGGAAAATTGTTTGAATTATCGAGAGATATTCGTCCTTGTGATTATGTCAGTTAATAACGAAAACGATATTCAAAAACTTTTTAGACATCAATTCACCGATTGTAAAATTCCTCTAAATGATTCTTCACTGAATATTTCGTTGAATGGTTTACGAGTTAAAGCCGTCTGAAGGTTCTGCAAAAGTCAATAAATCACCCTGTATCTCAGAAATCAGTAGCCTTAGCTTATACAGTGCGCGTCAATATTATGAAACAAACTCATTTTCTCAGAAGAAAAATATTTGGCAACAAAAACCTGAAACAGGCCAATTTTTGTTTCACTTCTACGAAATTTTTATGAATTTTTGAAGGATTTTTGTTGCACCCTGTGCCAGCCCCATCAACCCTCTAAATTTTTTGAATATAGGAAGTGGGTCATGTGGTACTTTTTTGGCAAGGTCTTTGTATCTTCTTTACAGGCATTATTTTCAAGAAAAAAGTTTTTTTTTGAAAATTTAGGTAGTTCAAAGAGCTTTTCAGTATGTGCACTTTGTCATGGCTCATTCAGTTTGAAAGTCGACCATTACAGTTTTGTTCATGCACAACTTTCAACCATGACAAAGTGCACATACTGAAAACCTCTTCCAACTAATTTTTCAAAAAAAAAAAATTTCTTGAAAATTTCTGCACGCCTGTGAAGAAGATACAAAGACCTTGCCAAAAAAGTACCACGTGACCTACTTTCCCAATTCGAAGAATTTAGAGGGTTGATAGGGATGGCACAGGGTGCAACAAGAATCCTTCAAAAATGCATATAAATTTGGTAAAAGTGAAACAAAAATTGACCAGGATTTTGTTGCCAAATATTTTTCTTCTGAGAAAATGAATTTGTTCCATAATTTTGACGCGCACTGTATATAATTGTTGCTTTCTGACATTCCAAGCTGCCACCATCTCACGGACCATCCTGTATAATAAAGCATTCGAGTGCCCAGGAATACTTCAATTCGATATCACCAACATCCCCAGCTGAGTACAGCACTGCCTCCAAGCCATCAGAACAGTCTGTTATATATCCGCTAACCCACCTTCAGTAACTTTTACGACGGGCATCCATCCTTTTACGAGCAACGTCGCCGTAATGATTTCCAGATGATGGCCTATTAGTTTATCCCTAATAACGGACAGTTTTGATTTTATACGAGCGCCGCCGAGATCTTCCCGTATACCTGACGGGATTTTATTGCCCCGGACGGGCGAGCCAGACTGAAACGTTAAATTTCCTGGAGAGCAAGAACGCTCGTGTACCGGATTAGGGAGCAGATAGGGATTATCACTTTGCGATAACGGTTCCGGAACAAGAGGAGGGAAAGACGTCTGGATTTGTTGCAGAGACCCGTTTATGCATACTAATTCTTACGACTGTACCGACGGGGGCATATTGTTGGATGGTCCCTTTGAAATGTGTTATTATGTTATGACTGGCGTTCGAGCAGGAGATGGATTCAGTTCGCTTGTGTAGGTGCGTGTATCGTTTTGATCCCTATCTATGAGACGCCGTTTGGGACAAAAGGGTGTTTTCAAATAAATGTATTTTCGAGCCAATATATTTATAAGTTGTTGCAATATATTTATTTCGTGCGTCGATTTATTTATTTTCGGTCCGATATATTTATTCTCTACGAAACGCAATATACAGGGTGTTCTACAAGCTCTATGACAAACTTTGACAGATGGTAGCTGTGCTTATTCTGAACATTTTTTTCCTATGAACATATATCTGATTCGTTTTCGTTAAGAAGATACAAGCATTTGAAAAATTATATTTTCATGTTCAAATCATAATTATAAATGGAAATTTTGATACTATTAAAATTGTTAAAAATGTCCACCTTCGGCTTCAATGCAAGCTTCACATCGACGAACTAAAGATGCCGTTACTCGGCGGATCAGATTTGGGTCGTTTCGTATTTGGTTTGCTGCATCTTGAATTCTATCAAGTAATTGTTGATGAGATTCGATTTCAACATGATAAACAAGCTGCTTCATATGTTCCCATAAATAAAAATCTAAGGGATTTAGATCAGGCGAACGAGGTGGCCATATTATTGGTCCTTCTTGACCTACCCATTCATTCGGGAAATGTTCATTCAGCCAACTGACTACTTGTCTCCCCCTATGTGGTGGTGCACCATCGTGCTTATACCACATATTTCCTACAATGTTTAGCTCTAAGTCATCAATGAAGTCAATAAGGTTGTGCTCCAAAAAATGAATAATTAAAATAACGTCAATTACCGTATCAACCGATATTTTATGTCGGTCTACTTGATCAAAACATGGAAATAAATTTTTTCAAATGCTTCTAACCTCGAAACGAGAACGAATCAGACCTATGTTCATAGGAAAAAAATGTTCAGAATAAGCATAGCTACCACCTGTCAAAGTTTGTCATAGAGCTTGTAGAACACCCTGTACTTATGAGTTGGGTGTTACAAATATACAAATTCGTGGTAACCAATATATTTATTAATTCGACCTATCCCAAGTAGTCACAAGAGGTCGCGCCGGCACCGTTCAGTACAGTTTCGAGCTCTTGGCAACATGGCGTAGTTATTAGTACATAAAAATGCTGATAGTAATCAATGGTTGATGGAGTTATCTAACTTACAGAGTTCAATTGACTTTTTCCTAAATACCTTCATGGTTCCAGGTTACGAAATAAGAAATAATAGCGATAGAAGATCACGATACAAGTAACATAACCGTATAGTTGTAGCAGATTAAAAAAGAGATTTCAACGTCTACAAATACTAATAATAACAAGTTTAAGTTTGATTGTGCTACTGCAAGAAGTGTTCAATAGGGATAATGAATGAATGATGAATAAAATGGCCATAATAATTCGTGAAGTACCGCGAACAAAATCATAATTACTAATTTCTTGCCGTAGTCAATCACCAACCGAATTAAGTAAATTGTAGCCTAGTATTAGAATACAAACCAACTGCTATTAGGAACCCTTAATATAATAATATCTACTTATCTACAAGATAGATAACGAAAAAACATATCCGTGCAATTGTAGGTTATGTTAGGTTCATCTTTGGTTATGTTATTATGAATGGAAATTATCCACAATGATCTAATAATATATTATTATTATTAAATATTATTAGATCTTTGCTTTCTGATCTGATATCCAAAGACAACATACTACCAACGAGTAAGAGGTTTCTGCTTTTCAATATCCACAAGAATCCTGCTGAAGCCTCAGGAGATTTTGCCATCTATTAACCAGTGTAGGTACTACAAATTGAAAAAAAACTACGTGATATGTTGTACTAATGGCTACGCCATATTGCCATATAATCGGAACTGTACTAAACGCTTCTGGCGCGCCCTCTCGTGACAACTGGGAATAGGCCGAATTAATAAATATATTGGATACCACGAATTTGTATATATATATTGAAAATATATAGGCACACAAAATGAAATTATTTTTGCAATTAATGAATATATTGGCTCGAAAATACATATATTTAAAAACACACTTTTGTCCCAAACGGCGCCTGATAGTTATATCATTGTGACCGTAGTTTTTTGTGACGAATTACGCAGATGACGAGTTATATTTGATTTATTTATCAATATTGGACGCATGTTCTGGAGAACACCGTGCTATCGTTTTGTCCAAATGTCTTTTTTCTCGAAAATTGTCTCGAACGACTAGGTTGGACTCACTTGATGACGAATCCGGTGTCAAAAACCATTTTTTCCGGCCGGCCGTAGATACAATTATGCGCGTACGGAGAATCCTATCGAGTTGAAACTTCCAGGGTAGGTTGTATTTCAAAATGCGGCGGTTGAGTTCGTTAATAGGCGAAATCGGCCAAGAGATTCTGGAGTGTTAGAGCCCTTTGAAATTTTGAGGTTATTTCCGTAATAACTCAGAAAGTACTGGAACGGTGATAACCTAATCAATGACCCAGTGACTCGATATTTGTGAGGTCACATTCTTGAAAAGGTGGAATCTGCCCAACGATTCATACGATCAGAAGATAGCAAAATCAAACAGCTTTAAGCGAGGTAAGTCCCTGAATGGGTGGTAGTTCCGACTGCGAATTGGAGCGAAAGCTTTTTACTGAAGTCAATATTTCTGTGGATTTTTTTTCAATCATCCTGGAACACATACATTCCAGTATAAATTTCACCCAAATTCATTTCTTGTCCCTGAACCTTCTAGCATCGAATGGAATGATACGCGAAGCCAATTTTCGGATCAGAATCAAATCACGTAAAATTTATCGCATCTGAATTCGAATTATACCGACGAAAGTGGGTGATATTCCCATTATTTGGATTCAGTTTAATGGGTTTTCACGAACTGAGATCGTGATTTACGTAGCGTTTAAAAGACTGCAAGAAAGCATGAAGCTTCGAAGACTTTTTCGTCCAATTTCCTGTGATGGCTTCTTTATATGGATTAGAGGCAAAATCTCAGTTTTTTAGAGATTTATGGGAAATGAAATATTCATTCTGGCATTTATTATTTCACACTGAAGTATTCAGACAGATGTTCATATCAATATCTGTACCCTTGTACAGAGACCAAATTGGACACTTTTGAAGGGCAGTGCTATTTCTGTAATAGATGGACGAAACTGAGGGACAATTTTCATGAAAAATGGTGAAAGCCGCAACTCCTTAGCTATCACCGTTACATAGTTACTGGGTGTTTTTCGAAAATATTCATTTTAGAAATATTACTGTTACTTTTCTTCTGTTGAAAATTTCCTCTTCCTTAAAAACATTCTCGTAGCAACTTGGCATACTTAATATTTTTCTGGAGTCATGCGAGAGATATTGAATTTTCAAATTTTATATGTTGGATATGCAAACATTGGTTGTTGGATGGCACAGTTCGATTCAAACAGTTAATGGTTTGAAGAAAACCCGTAGTTGTCTTAAAATCCATAAAACTGGAACTTCTCTTAAAAATATCAAGGAATTAATAATTTCATCAAATGAGTTGTCCGAAGAAATTCTTCTGAATTACTATTTTATGTTCTAAGATTGAGTTAATAAGCTCCTAAAACGAAGAGTTCTTCTGAATATGTATTCATAAAATATTTCTTTTGTCTTTTCATCTCGACCTGACCATCATTGATTAAGTTGTGACGCAATTGTGCGAAAACATTTTTGAAAGGATGTCATCGTTTTCAGGATACAAATCACTTGATGCTTCTGCATTTTATACGTTTTGTAAAAAGCAGACTCACATAACCCAATCTTCTTGATTTGCGTATTTCATTGCAGACAGTTGAACAGAAGTTTCGAATCAAGCAGAACATTTTTTGTTCCAATAGACGTTTGATAACTGGTTTTAATCTCCATCGCACGATCCAAAGCCTACTCGAAGATAAAAGTTGAACATTCAATATCTCGAACGTAACTCCAGAAAAATATCAAGTATGTTGAATTTTTGAAAGGGCAATTGCAAGCTCTATCGAAATATGTAAAATTATACGGGATTTCCTATTCGAAAAACATATTTCCATGGTGATATCTCATAAAATATCAGTTTGCAGAAGATTCAATTAACGTCTTTGAATTCTATGTGAGAAGTTATTACGAGAATTTTTTTACTTCTGTTTTTACAGAAATAGAAAATTTCCAACAGAAGAAAAGTTACAGCAATATTTCCGAGAATATTTCTAAAATGAACATTTTCGGATAACACCCAGTATTCCATCTGAAAGGTGACAAGTATCTGGATTCCCACTCAGCGGTTTTATCCAGGGTAAGATAGTCTGACGATTAGTAATAACTGTGAAATAGCTGTATCCATTCTCCTTAGATTCGCTCCTTCGGTGTAGATGTTTTGGTTGATTGGATGATTGGCTGTGATCAAGATGGAATGTTTGTTGATTTATCGACGGATATTCGTCCTCGTGATTATGCTAGTTTATAATTGCTGGAGCTCTTTCTTCTCCGTAAACCAATTCCCATCTTCATAAGGTTCCATGTCCGAGCAAAACTTTTTACCGAATATGAACACTTTTCGAAAATAATTTCTTTTTGATTTACTTACAGTACGATCTCGACAAAATTCTGCGAAAAGTTGCATATTGTTATACTCCAACTTACTGCCAAGTTTAAATCTAATCGTTTCGGTAGTTTCTGAGTTATCACGGAAATAACCACAAAATTTCAAAGCGCTCTAACTCCGAAACCCTTTGGCCGATTTAGCCCATTATCGTGCATACGGACGGCCGGCCGAACAGAATCGATTTTGACACCGGATTCGTCATCAGTAAGTCCAACCCAGTCGTTTGAGACAATTTTCGGCACAAAATTTGAAAATTACAGATATTCGGACAAAACGATAGCGGGCTGTTCCTCTAGGACATGCGCGCAAAAAGGATATATTCTAGATTGATGAGATAGTCTTTAAAGCTTGAGTTTGAATTGCAACACCTTTGCCAACCCGTTATCTATACTAAAAGTAGAGCCTTTTAATACGCTTACACCGACATGATATACTGTTGTTGTCTACGGTGTCGTGATACGAAGTTGCGCATTTACAGGAAATGTATGCTAAAACATTCAATCGAGATTAAATCTTTCAACGGTACGTATTTAATTATCTCAGCAGTAACGTTATAAAATTTTCAGTTGCGGGCATCTGTTCGTTAGTTTTTTTTTCTAATCTTTCCTTGCTTTGGTTAGTCATACTCTGGGTTGGTTGCATATTGTTTAACATAACATTCATTTTGGGTGCCCGAAAGGATTTTCTGCTATTTATGCAAGCAAAGTCACCTATTTGAATATAACAATCTATATTGATGTAATAATATTGTCTACCCTCAATGTGATCAAGTGTCAATCAACATAGGCACGTTAATTTAATTTTAAATAAGTAAATAAATATTACAATCACATTAATGTGAAAGTGAATTGATTCCCTAATGTACCAACAACACAGAAAATAATTCTGAGCCTGATATCAATCACCACAGGTGATCAACAGTATGGACATTACTATGATGTATTTTACATTGGGACAATGTCAACAATTGATCGGAACAATGAACTTCAGTGATTGACCATTCACTTATTTGATCGTTACAATGAAAGCTAGGCGATTATTATAATGTATTTATCACATGATGATGAAATACATCAATCCAAGGAAATTTGCCTCAAGACAATGTAAAAAATACATTGAATTAACGTCTTGGAAGTGATCAATACTAGGCACGGTCGGTCATCACGAAACCTTGTGATAATGCCAATTGTATTATAATAGATCCATGATATGCACACATCACATCAATGTATCAGCGTGATTGATTCATGCCTTGGAGTTATATTATCGATGCTTTCGGTCATCAAACGATGTCCTGATTCCTTGTTACAATCATCGTGTTCATCAATTGATGTACGCGAACCTTAATACAATCTCCGCGTTCATCAATTGATATGGGTACGCGAACCTCAAAATAATCATCCTGCTATTTTTCTAGTTGTATCAAGTTTAATTCTGGTCTAGTAGTATAGCGGTTGCATATCGGGAAGACTTTATTTTGTGCTTGGAGTTGACCACAACTTGTGCTATAAGTTCTGACGAGAATTATAGGTGAGTAAGACTTATAGTATAAAAATGATTTTGTTTTCTCGACGTCATAGATAAAATCTTTTCTGTTATCTAGTTTTTAAACCGATTTTTTTTAATTGTTTTTAGCTAACCAAGTGGAATAAGTTTTAAAATCAACTGAGGGTAATGAATAAATTTCATATAAATTTGATTCTCTTGCAGGAGTGTTTCGTTTTTATACAAGACGGTGAATAATTCTTATTTTTATATAGACTAGATGCAGCAGTCATGTGTGCACTTCAGGAATGGGGAAAAATACAATACAGAAATATCCTATACCATGAAATTTACAATTCGAGAGTGCCTTTCCATACCTTGAAAGACCAACACAGCAAGGGGATTCCGTTTTTAATTCGAAAAAACAAGCCATGAAACCTCTGTTTATGCCATTGGTGGGGATATTCCGAAAATTCAAGAAGTATGAACATAATTCGACGGTATAAGTTTTTCAATATTGTCAGAGCGATGGAGATGTTCTTTAAACATTTTTTATCTTTTCAATTTTAGCTACCCTACAGGGAGCGTATGCTGTTTCGGTAATTCACTGAAAGTTGTTATTTTTTTGCTTTCAAATTTTAACACTCATATTCTAGAACCCATGTTATGTGAATTTCTAACGAATGTTGAATAAATTTTTCAGATGATATCAATTGTTTTATTATTATTTCAGTGACTTCGAAAAAAAGTCATGTTCCCAATAAAGTTTGTTCAATGAGAAACATTCTATAATCTGATCTTTTTTTACTTGATTACTATGATGCATGTATGCATTTTTACCATCAAAATTCGATATGAAAAGGAATGATTATATGACCCTATAAACTCGCAAACAGAAATATAACAGTATAGATAAGACAACTTGCTGAAATCAATAGAATCAAAAAAACAGTCCCCAAAAAATATTACATTCGACTGAAAATATAAAATATTTCATACAAATCTAAGCTAATTCTACAAAATTCCGTTCAAAACAAAATTCTGCAAATATATTTATGAATGTGTATTTAGGCATTATTCCGTTCATTATTGTTTTATATTAAAAAAATAGTAGTTTTTGGTTTAAATCCAAAACACAAACACTATAGGACGCTTTATATTCATGTTTTTTGGCATCACGTTAATATACCTAAGTGATAAGTTGACGTCCAAAAGATTGATACAATGACCGATAAGCCTGAATTCAATGCTCTGGGACCATTGATATAAGGACTGCTGTTGATGGATCGATGTACTCATGACCTGGTATTAATGTCGTTGGTCATTGATACAATGTTAACGGTTATCAAATGCTGGTGATGAATTTAATGCTCTTGGGGGATTGATACAATCACTCGAACATTAAACAATCACCAACAGGACATTATATCAATGAACTCGATCATCGGCTGAAAATTGATGTCCAAATACATTGTCGTAAGGCTGAATTTGATTATATCCACGTACGTTTTTCGTTCTGTGAAACCGGCACTTATTGAAAGTCACTCACTATTTTTCCTAATTCAACCTTCAGTTTTGAAAATTTGAGGAAATTAGAGCTAGAGGTAGACAGATCGGTCAATAATCGAGATATTAATACAGCACAGCGCTGCTTTAATTCGAGTTTTATGGTAACTGGATTTCAACCTAATTGTGTGATTAGTATGTAGGGAGAGTTAATGTAAATGATATTCCTCAAGGCTTCATCATCTAAGGAATCATTGTTCAGTCGGAACTAGCCAGTCTGTCTTAGTTTCAAAGATATGAGCCTTCAAATTTTCGAAAAAGTCCATTTTCATATAACTTCCTCTATCAAAACAATTGTAAATTATTTTATGTTTATTCATAAAACATCTTTAAACCTTTTGACAACTATTTTCAGTGGTTTCGTTCCAATATATTCGATTTTTGATTGAAAAATATTTATTTTATCGAAATTGCGACGATGCCAAACTCCACCAATGATTGAAGTCAAATTCCGTTGAATGACAGATAAAATGGTTGTTCGATGAATGATATGGAAAGGTTGAAGAATGATATGTGTGGAAAAAGTGACCGAAAATCGACTCAGGAGGCCCATATCTACAAAAACTGAGTTTCGACTGCAGCCTCATTTATGTTCAGAAAATTAACTTGCTATGTGAAACCGATAACTAAATCCTCATTTGAAAGATCCCAATACTTCAATATTCACAGTCATACGGAATATGACCAGAGCATTTCGATCTTGAATGAACCTCGACAAAAGTCTTTTTTTTCGAAACTTAACTGGTATAGCTGGCGGCAGGCTGAACATAGATTGATTTTGAATTCGAATTATTCATTTGTGAGTCGAGCCTTACCTTAAGAGATCAATTTCGGCATCGTAATTATAGCCCTTAAACTAAAATGATACGTTTTCGAGGTATATACAGGAAACAAAATTTATTCAGAAACGTTTGCCACTCCTCAGGAATATTCAAATAACATTTGAAAGTTTTTGAAGGTGGATTTAAACCAAAAGAGCAAAGAGTAAGATCTAAAACAAGAACATTCTTGTTGATCTTTCAGTGTTTGAACATTTCATAGAATACTAACATAATAACAAGGACGAATATATGTCGTTAAATCAACAAATATTCCACCTTCATCGGAGCTAATCATCCAATCAACCGAAACATCTACACCGAAGAAGCGAATCCAAGGAGAATGACTACAGCTGTTTCACAGTTATTACTGATCGTCAGGCCATCTTACCTTGAAGAAAATCGGTTAAATAGGAATCTAGACACTTGACACTTTTCAGATGGAAAGCTGCAGTATGTATAACTACTTTGATCGATGTGCATGACGATCATCCTTTTGGAAGCAAATTTGAAACCGAGTGTTTATGAAATCGTGACGGACGTTAACTGCAAAATCGCAGATGCAGCTACCTGATACGACAAAAGGATGAACGTCATGCACATCGATCAAAGTATTCTGCACTCGAAGCTGGGATTCGCAAGATGCTCCTGGAAGATGGCGCGCTGTCCGTAGTTATACTGCAGCTTTCTATCTGAAAGGTGACAAGTATTTACATTCCTATTCAAGCGATTTTATCCAAGGTAAGATGGCCTGACGATCAGTTACAACTGTGACACAGCTGTAGTCATTCTCCTTGGATGATTAGCTCTAATCAAGGTGGAATTTCTGTTGATTTGTGGACAGATATTCGTCCTTGTGACTATGTTAGTATTGCTACTGGAGCTCTCTTTTCTCCCTGAACCAATTACTAGCATAACATAACATTTTCGCGGACGCAGATAGAACGACTGAAGAATGCTCAAGTTTGTTCACACTAGAAGAATTGAATAGAATGGGGATAAAATAAGTATTCGCTCGTCTGATGTGAATCAGCCTTAACATATCACCACCTAAGTCAAAATTAAGGCGAAGAAATCGGAAAACTCTGTCACATCTGTTCTTCGAAATTCGAGAGTAGGACTGCATATATACAAATGTGTCATATGTGTGCCTATAATACAGCGAAAATATTTGTAATGGATGCCTATGAACTTCGATTCTTCCTATACTTTGATGTCTGCTATTTTCGAAAAAACTTTTGGTTTTATATAATATTTTTCGATTTTCCCTTTTTCCGGATATTAATCTTGGAAGGAAAAATGAATCAAGGAAAAATATCTGTTTTGAATGAATTCCAATCATCAAGATGTAATATGTAAGAAAAAAAATCGGGACTGCAATATCAAAAGTTTATATTCACGGATAAAAGACAAAATTGACAAATTTAATTCAACTTCCATCTTCATGAGACATAAACAATAAGTAACAAAAATTGTCTTCGAAACTCAACAAAAATAAAAAAAAGGTTTCGTTCCTGAAGTGATGGTGGTCTAGCAACCCCAGGTTGGTACTTAAGGTCCCAAAATAGTACCTCAGTCTCGACCTCGGTACTTAAAGGTTAACAAAACATTAATCCAAAAACTCACTTCATGGGATTGCTGAGACTCAATTGAGGAAAAACAATTATATGTGGGAGGTTTACTTTCCCAAAGATTTTTCGGGGAAACACCCAACAAACAACATTTGATTTCCTATTTTACTCTCATGAGACTCATATTGGAAATACAGAAATGGATTCTCGCTTCGAACAATTCGAAAATTCTCAACTTCTCGGCTACTATGTCATCATACATTCGAACGAAAACTGAAACACAAGTGAATTATGGTAGAACTAAACTGTGATTGCCATATTATCCACTCTCATAACTCATAACGCCGGCTTAAGACATCTTGTCTTTACTCACCGCATAAACAACGAAACTAGGTTTATTCCTCAAAATCGGCGATTTCTTCTGCAACCGGGGAGATTTTTTCTGTAACAGCATCATTTTCCCCACTCCAAAACAAACTCAGCACAAACTTTCACACACACCGAACCATTTTCACACTTCTCACAGCATCGATTCATCCAACATGTTGCAAGACACACTTCGTACACTTCTAACACTACACCTTCGATTCTCCATGGAAAAATCACTCGATTTTCCAGATTTCCGAGAGGAAAACGAAACGATACAAATCGCCCGAAGCTGTTCGCACGAAACTGACTCACGTAGTACTGAATCGACTACGTCAACTTCCATGGGTACCATGAGTTGATGCATAGACACACACCGGTGACTCCGTTTGAAAGCAACCATCTAGAAATTCCTACTTGTAACAAGGTCGAGGATTGTCACGCAATTGTTGCGGATCTACGCCATACAAGTCTGGCGATTACATCGTCAGATTATTATCTCGAGAGTGTACACAACTGATTAAGTTCATAAAGGAAAAATTTACTATTCGTTCCTCATTTAAGAATAGGAAAAATGTATACCTACCTGGTCTAACTCTGCTACACTCGCTGCTACCAGACAAAATAAACTGAAAACTGACTCGACTCCCGCCAAACTTGTACTTGACCCAGTAGGGACTGAACTTTTCAATCTTCCAGATTATGAATATAAAAGGTTTTGTGCACAACTAAAACAGTATTTGTTGAAATTAAGAAATTGATATATTTGACTTTTTAGTTGATAATTCGAATATGTGTTTGACGATACTTTTTGTTATTTGTGATCAACAAATCATTTTATTTATAAGCAACCCACTCTTTATTCGAAAGAATTGTGTTCACTCAAAGTTATGTTGTTTGATCCAAAATAATATGTACCTATATAAAGAGTGTTTGTTTAGAGGTATAGAACTTTATGTTGGCAACACTGTTTTGACTGGCGGCCATTTTGTCAGATGTCAAGTGATTTGTGTTTAGTTTGGTCTGGCATTTCAACATGAATAGACTGACGCCTCAACAACGCTTCCAAATTGTGCAAATTCATTTTGAAAATAATGGTTCTGTTCGAAATACGTATCGCACTCTACGCTCATTTCACGGTCAACATATCGTCCATCAGAGCAATTAATTCGACTAACTATGGACCGTTTTCGCACCGCGTTTACCCTAACTGATAATACGCATTCACAGAGACATCGTTTGTTGTGCTTCATGGGCTAATGGAATCATTGGTCCGTACTTGTTTAAAGACGATGCTGGCCAGATCATTACAACCAATGGTGACCGCTAAAGAGCCATGATTACTGACTTTTTCGTTCCTCAATAGAACAACCATGATGTGAAGCAGCTGTGGATCAACAACACGGCGCAACATGTCACACAGCTCGTGCCACAACTGATTTACTGAAGGAAACGTTTGATAACCGCATAATTTCACGTTCCCGGTCCGTGAATTGGCCATCAAGATCGTGCGATTTATCGCCGTTGAAGTATTTTCTGTGGGGATATGTGAAGTCGCTAGTCTACGCCGCTTAGCCCGAAACGATCGACCACTTGGAGGACAATATTCGCTGCGTTATTGCCGATATATGGCCACAAATGTTGGAAAAAGTTATTTTGAAATTGGACCTCCAGTTTATATTACGTCTGTGCCAGTCGTGGCGGTCATATGCCAGAAATTAAATTTAAATTATATTGCCAAGAGATTTCTTTTGAATAAAGCCAATTTCATGTCAATTTGAAAAATTCATCCTTGTTTTATTCTATTTCAAAGTTGTATACCTCATAAAAACACCCTTTACATTCATGCCAAACAAAACTCAAGAACTCCTTCGAAACAAACGATTTCTTTATTTCAAATACACCTACGGTAAAAATTGCATCATATTGAAAAAATATTTAGAATTTTTTTTTTCCAACTTTACTGACAGTTCTTTCTGACTGTTAAGTTTTATCCAATCGCTGTACTGGTTCCTGAAATATCAGGAAAATAATCTGAAAAGTTCAAATGACTATAACTCCGAAACTATTCGGCCGATTTGGCTTATCAACGAAATCAACCACCACATTTGATGCGCGACCTACCCTGAAACTTTCAAAACGCTAGCTTGCTCTGCAAGTCAGTTATCGTGTCCTCCACCGGACAAAATCAATTTTGACAACAGAATCGTCATCAGTGAGTCCAACCTAGTCAACTAAGACCATTTTCTGCCCAAAATTCGAAAATAACAGACATTTGGACAAAACGATAGCACGCTGCTCCCCAGAACATGCGCGCAAAAATACCTGCGAAAGACCTTTTGGAAAAAGAGCGTCGAACCTCCTGACCTCACATCAGTGATTTTCTATAATTCGTTATGTACAGGGTGATTCATTAAGGGTGGCCACCGGCCGTATCTCGGAAACTGTTTGTCCTATGACTTCCAGAAAAAAAATATAATGACAAATTCGGCCTCTAGAAAATGATTAAAAATATTTTCAAGTTCGTAGTTCCCCACTAGAGGGCGCAATCTATCACTTGCAAAATATAATCTCATTTTTTACGAAATATTCTCCTGCTAACAGTGGTAAAGAATAATAAAATGAGAATCTACTCTTTCTATTCAACAACTTTTGTTTCAGTAATTTTTCTATATTTCCTATTTTTTAGTGATGGGATAGATTAACTTTTCTTCACGAAAAAAACATTCTTACTCCTGTATGGGTGAACCGATTTTCACGTAATTAAATTTAATTCGAAGGCCATCGAAAGCAGATCACAGAAACATATGACAACAATATACCGGGTGATCCAATTCAAAACTACAGACTGTTTTATGTCACTTCGCCCTATTTGTGCGTTTTACTGGAAAATTTCAAATGCAATGCTATGATTCTAACCGAGTGAGAATAAGCCAAGCATTATCACCTACTGACTTTTTGAAATCGCAGACAGATATCATAGGTCGTTTCGGAGTTATTGACATTTTTGTAAATTTTCATCAATGTTGATCCTTTCTGTGAGCTTGAATTAACAAGGAAGTGACTTTATGCGTCATGACAACGCAGCAAAATACTCAACACATATGAAATAACAATGATGCGATAAAATAAAACAAAAATCAGCAACAACGAAAATATTTGAACAGAAAAACAACACTTACACCTAATCAATTCAAATATTTAAAATTTTAAAAAAAAAATATTTTACACACATAAATTTAGTCTTTCTTTCGTCGAGTTGACACTGGCCACAATTTCAGTATGAGAAGAAGCTGCCTGTCGAAATCTATTTTGAATATCCTCACTTGTAGGGGGGGGTGTTCAGAAAATTAAGTCTTTATCCTCCCCCAAAAATAAAAATCTCAATATACCTCTTTGAGAATACGTTATTTGAATATTCTCTAACATTAGCAGCATAATGCGCCGGGCAACCATCTTGTTGATACCACATATCTAACCTGGTTTGAATAGCAATATTTTCTAAAAGAATTGGAAGATCTTCCGTTAAAATTTCAAGCACCTTTGTCTTGTTAATAAGCCAAAACTTTTATGATATTATCCTCATTACGGCTTCTACGTTTTCTATTTTTTCTTCCAAGAATTGAACCTTACCAGTTTCTCGCACTCTTCGTGTCAATCTTTTGAATACCCTTTTGGAATGACGACGTCTTTCAGAATATCGTATCGGGTATTCCCTTTCAGCTACTGCATTTTCTAAACATTCAAAATGAACATTAAGCATGTCATATGCTTCTTCATTTGAATAATGGGGCATCATAAAATAGTGGTTTGCAATCGTCCTAAAAAACTTTTACAGCTATAGATACCGAAAATGAACAGTATCGCCAAAGCTTACTGGTTCTAAATCAGCTTGTTTCGTTGTTTTGATGAGTTTTTTCCTTTCATCTAATTGTTTAGAGATGAAATAACTCAATTCCTCCTGCATTTCACAGGGTTCATCAATACTTATCAAAATTTACAAAAATGTCAATAACTCCGAAACGACCAATGATATCTGTCTGCGATTTTAAAAAGTCAGTAGGTGATAATGCTTGGCTTATTCTCACTCGGTTAGAATCATAGCATTGCATTTGAAATTTTCCAGTAAAACGCACAAATAGGGCGAAGTGACATAAAGCAATCTGTAGTTTTTAATTGGACCACCCGGTATATTGTTGTCATATGTATCTGTGATCTGCTTTCGATTGCCTTCGAATGAAATCTAATTACGTGAAAATCGGTTCACCCATACAGGAGTAAGAATGTTTTTTTCGTGAAGAAAAGTTTATCCATCCCATCACTAAAAAATAGGAAATATAGAAAAATTACTGAAACAAAAGTTGTTGAATAGAAAGTGTAGATTCTTATTTTATTATTCTTTACCACTGTCAGCTGGAGAATATTTCGTAAAAAATGAGATTATATTTTACAAGTGATAGATTGCGCCCTCTAGTGGGGAACTACGAACTTGAAAATATTTTTAATCATTTTCTAGGGGCCGAGTTTGTCATTAGATTTTTTTTCCGGAAGTCATAGGACTAACGGTTTCCGAGATACGGCCGGTGGCCAACCTTAATGAATCACCCTGTATATTTTTGGGCTTATTTTATTGACTGAATTCCCCAAAGAATGAACAGTACTACTACACGGCGGTTAAACAGTGCGCGTCAAAATTATGGAACAAATTCATTTTCTTAGAAGAAAAATATTTGGCAACAAAATCCTGAAACAGGTCAATTTTTGTTTCGCTTTTTTTGAAGGATTTTTTTTCCATCATCCATCAACCCTCCAAATTTTTTTAATAGGGAAAGTGGGTCACGTGGTACTTTTTAGGCAAGGTCTTTGTATCTTCTTCACAGGCGTGCAGAAATTTTCAAGAAAAATTTTTTTTTGAAAAAATTAGTTACTTCAAAGAGGTTTTCCGGTATGTGCACTTTGTCATGGCTCATTTACTATGGGTACCTAATGGAAATTTGTCACCGAATGAAAGTCGACCATTACAGTTTTGTTCACGCACAACTTCCAACCCCTAAGAACCCGTTAATGGAGAAAAAAAAATTCACGTGAGGGGGTTGAAAGTTGTGCATGAACAAAACTGTAATGGTCGACTTTCATTCGGTGACAAATTTCATCAGGTACCATCGTCTCAAAGTAAATGAGCCATGACAAGTTCACATACTGAAAACCTCTTTGAACTAACTAATTTTTCGAAAAAACAAATTTTTTTCTTGAAAATTTCAGCACGCCTGTAAAGAAGATACAAAGACCTTGCCAAAAAAGTACCACATGACCTACTTTCCCTTTTCAAAAAATTTAGAGGGATGATGGCACAGGATGCAACAAAAATCCTTCGAGAATGAACAAACAAAAATTGGCCTGTTTCAGGATTTTGTTGCCAAATATTTTTCTTCTGAGAAAATGAATTCGTTCCATAACTTTGACGCGAAATGTATATCGGTTCGCATCTTGTGTGCTCCAAACCTCACTCTCAAACGCAGTCACGGCCCGTACACACCAAATCCGTTCAGTTTTCCCGTTGTTTTTTGTACAGGGTTCACGCGTGGGTACGCCATCCGTCGCATCGTCCTCATACACAATGGAGCGAGGGATAGATATTCCCGTGGCCGTAGAAAAAAACGGCGAACGGCCAGGTATCGCGTTTCCCATCGCTAGACGGAATCGTTTCGTCAGTTTCCCACAATGGATCTTGATCTGGGCGTCCGTGCGCCCGACGGAAACAATGGCATCGCTAAATAAAGGGCACAAGGTGAAGAGTTTCAGATGGACGGATAGGGACGGTCGGGCGAGTTCGCGTTAGGCATAGCCTTGGCGATAGTCGATTAGAGTGATTGATATCAGCCTTTTTTCTGGGGTGAGAGATGGGTATTTCTGCTATAGGTGGTAGGACTGTAATTAGATGTTTTGAAAGGATTAATCGGTGTTGCTTTTCCCGAACGTTGTTATCTTTTCCCCACCAGAACCCTTTTGTGATACGCCACTGGTAGTTTGAAAAATATGAAGAAGAATGCGTTCTATTAAGCCGGGTCCAGATGGGTGTAATCCGAACAGCGAATGGAATAAATTTGATAAACGATTCGGCGAATAGTGTGGACGGCACTCCAGCTCTCCCTCGAATACTACATTCAAATGCATCGTTCGAGTTGAAAACCGAGTCCTGATGGAGCAGAAGGAATGCCATAAATCACAGGGAGTTTTATGATTCCAGGCAGTGCTCTTTCTGCTCCATCAGGACTCGGTTTTCAACTCGAACGATGCATTTGAATGTAGTATTCGAGGGTGGGCTGGAGTGCCGTCCACACTATTCGCCGAATCGATTATCAAATTTTATTGCATTCGCTACTCGTATTACACTCATCTGGACCCGGCTCTAGGAACTCGCTTTCAGCGCAGAAAAAAACAATCAAGCTCCTGACGATCAAGTCTCAATGAATACACCAAACAGAATTATGTGTCGAAATTAATCAAAAACTTCTTCAATCTTCTTCAATATTATTAGCAACCTGTTCCCTCCCCCGTTACTAGAGAAAGTCGATCATGAATTTTCACAATGAACGAATGAACGTATATGGCCTTAACACAATAGGTCTCTTCCATGCAGCACGAAAAATCATAGTTTTATGCTATTGTGCGCATGATCCAGGGAAAAATAGTGCTATCGTTTTGTTCAAATGTCTATAACTTTAGAATTTTGAGCCGAAAATGTTCTCGAACGACTAGGTTGGACCCACTGATGACAAATCCGTGTCAAAATCAATTTTGTCCGGCCATCCGGGGCCGGCCGGCCGACTACACGATGACTGTCGAATAGAGCAAGCTAGCGACTTGAAACTTTCAGATTAGGTCGCGCATTGGAATGCGGCGGTTTAGTTTGTTAATGGGACAAATCGGCCAAATGGTGTCGGAGTTATAGCCATTTAAAATTTCTAGGTTATTTCCCTGATATTTCAGGAACTACTGGAGCGATTGGATTGAATCTTGGCAGTTAGATGAAGCATAGCGACGCGCAACTTTAGGAGAAATTTTGTTGAGATCGTACGGTCACTTGATTCAACAAAAAATGTTTTCAAAATTTTTTTATAAAAAAATTTCTTTTTAGGAACTATCAGTCATATTCGGAAACAATAATGCCAATACCTTGAGCTTCATATTCCACAGTAGTGTACCAAGTTTCAATTCAGTACGGCTATTAGTTTTGGAGATATTGGGAAAAATATGTAAAATTTCGTTTTCTTCTCGATATCGTTTTTTTTTCGGTAAAACTCAAAAAATGCTGACTCAATCATGATGAAACTTCGCAGCTAGTTTGAAGATGCCGAAGGACAACTTTGTGCAAAATTTCGTGATAATCGTGTTATTAGAACAATCTGAAAAAAATTTCAAATTTTTTTTTCAAATATGCAATATTCTTTGATCTCCTTATAGTTAGATTCTGTATAAACTGTGTACGTCATTTTTCGATAATGTACTTAATTGTAATTCGATCTAATCTGTATTTCTGGAAATATTGGGAAAACAAATTTTTGAGTGGGTATCTCTGCGGGATCATTGGGTGGATTTTACCCATTCACGAATTCGGCCTTCGTAATTGAGGTCCAAACCATCTCTACAAATATCTAAGTTATTTCTGTCGAAAGCAATTGTGTTTACGGTCGGCCGTTAGGCCGTATGCATGCTAAGAAACACTCGAATCATTCTGTATTGAAAATAGCTCGGAAAATAGTAAAATCGAGAACACAATAGTAATGATGAAATTTTTATTTGTTAGTAGATAATATATACATTTAAAGGTTAGCAATTGATTGTTGATAAACTTACCGAATCCAAGTTGAACAGTGAAGAAACTTTTTTCATGAAACCCTCTTCCTTCTTCTTTTTCCTGGTAGTCATGATTGCCAATTTTTCCGTCTATAATCGAGTTTTTACCTAACTATGAGTCAGTCACCAAAATTTATCTTTGTTAACAAATATAACACACACAATGGTTCGTCAGTTTAGGTAATTAATTCTGAACAGGAATCTTATGAAAAAGAAGTAATGAGTGATTTCTTGATGGAATTTAGAACTTCAAGAAATATTATAATCTAGTTGTTTCAATCCAACCTGCTGATTCACGAAATATCCGATAAAAAAACTAAGATTACAGGACATACGAATAATTCAGCAGAATAAATCAATTTCTTATTGGATGTGAAAAATAGAGATCAATGTGAGCATAGGAAATCGAAATCTCAGTGTGTTAAGACACATAACATTTTGTGTGGGTGTGGATAGAAACGAATCAACAGTTTGCAACGTTTGAAGTTTTGAGGTTATGTTAAATACCAGATTTGTACAACAACAACCGATATTCATTATCAATCACACTTAAATCGGTAATCCATGAACGAACTCATTAAAACACATCACACTGGGTTGGGACCCCAACATATAAGGCATAAATGGCACTATCCACAAAAAATGTAAACACGAATGGCACCAACTTCCTATTTCAGTTATAAAAAGTTATGAAAGGACAGAATTCCAAAGTTTACACTCACAATAGTCCGAAAAGTACTGTCACTACATAATATATCAATAATCTTTAGCGGGTTCAGTCATCTTTCGATACAACAAAATTTTACCGGTAAAATAAATTGTTAATATTCAATAGCATTTCTATGCAACCACTTGTGGCTTCTAGCGCAACAGTCAAATCGTCGGTAGTCGTTACGGAACCGCCCGAAGTCTGCAGCAAAGCCGAAAGAATGTAGATTCGGGTGTGATCGTTGTATGCAACGTCATGAAACAAGTGAAGTGGATACAGATCGAGGTACCCAACGATCCTGACTCCAAATCTCCATGGGAATCTCTAAGGGCCATTTGTCCGATATATGAGTTCTTTTGACTTCATTATTATATTATTTTAATTCAGTAACTTCAAAAGAAAAAGCTTGAAGTGCGTTATTTGAAGTTGAAGTTTGGTACTGCCACTATCTACGTTATCAGCTGTCATTAAATGGATATTATACTTGGAGTAGACTATCAAGTAGTGACACACTTATTGAGAATTTAGGCAATAGAATTATCTAGGTAATTCAACGAGGTGATAACAAACACAAAATATTGCAGTTCTCTTCTAGATAGGAAAATTAACAGGCATGTGTTAATTTTTCCATGTGGAACGACATTTCTATACTCTATTTACACAATATTCCAAATGAAATTAGGATCTTTATTGAGTTTGGTTTTAGAGGTGCAAGGTGCAATGAAATTTTCTTTATCGAAATCAACATTCAACATGGCAATAGGTACCTATCACTAGGAGTTCAAGACAATTTGGATTGATTGGATGAACCGCAGTTTTGTGAAAACTAGGATTTTATTTTTACGGTTTCTAAGAGAGGCAGCGCACCGAAGGGGGGGGGGGGACTCATTGTGACTGAAAATCATGAATCGCTATTGAAATTCGGTTCTTTCCATTCATCACAGTTTCCATATTTAGGAGGAGAATTTACAGTTCCTCATATTTCTTCAGTTAAGAGTGCACAGCTAAGGAATGAAAAGATTTAACACTATGATAAGATGAGTCGAATGAATTCGAAATTTTATTTTTCCAATATTTCCTAAAATACAGATCTGATCGGATTGAATTCCAGTACTCGGACAAAGAAATTGGACTGAGTATTGTGGAGTCTTAATCTGAAGAGTCACGTCAATTCTTGACGGAATTCGAAAAATCGTTTTCGAGAAGAATAGTAATAAAACGAAGTTTTTAAAATTGAAAGAAAAAATTCTAGCCGTACACTCATGTAATTTTGCCTATCATTGTGAGACTGCATTCTTCAATTAATAACCATGCTGTATGTTATTTTATGATATATTGAGGAAACTAAGTCAGGATTTAAAATGGAAATAACTTGGATGGAACTTAGCCGAGATATTTATGTTAGTCTCTAGTTTCTTGCAATGTTCCTCTCAATATCTGAGAAGAATCTATTGAGAATTAGATATAATTATCAATTATCGAAATCGTCACTGAAGATCGCAAAATTTAAACTATTTGTAATTGTCAAAATGTTTTTCAAGTAATAATTCAGACGATTAACGAATGGAACTGTGACGTTTCGAAGTCTATATCCAACTCCTTCACCAGACAATAATTAAATTGAGAATTGTTAGAAGTATGCAATATTTTGTATCTTCAGAATATTTTCGGAAATCAAAGAAACGTAGTCTTACTTGTAAGTTTCGAAATTCTGAGTCTTTTATGGTCCATATTTGAAGAGCAATGATGAAAATAATATTCCCCATTCAGCAAAATGGTTTTGGTTTTTTGTTAATTATCTGTTTTCGCCATTAGTATATTTGTATTATATTATTTCAATCAATCATGTGATCTCTATCGGTCGATCATACATGATTCACCCTTTGAGATATTTTAATTTAATTTAATTGTTTGACAATCGGTCCAATAGTTTCGGAGTTATAGGAACTCGAAGTTTTGGAGTTATTTATTTTTTATTTCAGAAACTACCTGAGCGATTGGATTCAAACTTGGCAATTAGGTGGAGTATATCGACGCGCAACTTTGAGCCAAATTCCGTCGGGATCATGTTGTCAGTAAATTAAAAAAAAAATTTTTTCAAAAAATTTGGAGTTTTGGAGATATCGGAAAAATATATGTCAAATTTCGAGTTTTTCTTCTCGATATCGTTGATTTTTTCGGTATGCTGAAAGACAACTTTTTGCGAAATTTCGTGATAATCGTGTCATTAGAACAATTTGAAAAAAAAATTTCTATGATTTTCTTATCATATCATCCTCATTAAATTCTGTAAGAAACTTCGAACTGTTATTTTTCGATGAAGTACTGGATTTCAATTGGATCTCATCTGTATTTTTGGAAATATTGGAAAAATAAAATTTTGATTGGGTATATCTACGGAATCATTGGGTGGATTTTACCCATTCACGAGTTCGGCCTTCGTAATTAAGGTCCAAACCTTCTCCACAAATATCGAATTTCTAAGTTGTTTCTTTCGGAAGTTATTGTGTTTACGCAGTCAGCCGTTAGGTAGTAATTTATCAGTGAAAAATTTCAAAACTCACTACACTAAATCCACTGATTTCCAATTCTCAGTGCAGCTGAGTGTGGTTGAGTGATGAAAGAATTCTATGCTTCCTTTGTTTTCGCTATCATTTCGAGGTTATGTAGTTATGGTGATTTGTTTTTTTGAAAACGTCATGGAAAATAATTCTGATCGTTTGAACAGAGAAAAAAAACGTAGGGCAAAAGGTGGGCAATTTCATGCCCGTGATTGCTATCAGAGGCAACAACAGATGTCTATGAACCTCGCTGCACTGGTTATCTGTGACTACACTAACTCCCAAAGTCCCAAAATTTCCGCAACGAAGTGAGTGCAAATTAACAAAAAAACACCGAATGGTATCAGTGGAGTTATAGTAGTTAGTGTAGTTCATGCAGGTACGACGAACATGCTCTCCGATTATTTTGTAGGTTTTTTTGGGGGTTTCACTGGCAATATCCTAAACAGATTTATTAAGAATTAAATAAAATTGTTTTTTTATGAAAAGCGCTCTTGCAGATTTCAGGATTGATTTTTTGTCATGAGCAGTATCCTGGAAAAACAGATTGCCTAGTGAACAATAAAAAACAATATAAACGATAAACAAAGCGAACTGTGACGTTTCAGAGTAAAAATTTGACTCTTTCATCAGACGAAGGAGAAAATTTTAGGAATTATTTCCTTTCGATTTTTCGTTTTGAGTTAAGACTTTCGTCAAAATTGATTTCTTTTTCGGAATTCATTTCTGTATGAAATATTAAGACAATGAGAAATATGGGCAGAGTCATCTATGGTGAAATGATGAAATACTTCATCTTCTAATCGTAATATGTATATCCCGTTGGAGTCTCACCTTATTTCATCTGAAAAAACTCTTTCTCTTATCAGAGCAAAATTGAACTTGTTTTTGATTTTCTGGCTTCCATTACTTTCAAAATGTTGTGTAATTCTAGGAAACTTTGGAATTCCATACTATATTATTTTTGCATCTGCACATGAAAGTGGGGCTGTTTTCTGTGTGTGATAGTTTCTTATTTAATTCTTCAAATTTTCTAAAACAAACGATCGAGAAAGGCCCATACTATTCCTTTAAGTATCGATCAAAGCTTATTTTGGGAAGATTTAATATCATCTTCTAGGCTTTTTTTTCATTTACAAATGCAGAAATAATAAAGTAATTCCAAAGTTTCTCAGATTTAAACCAACTCCTGAAAATAATGGAAGGCACAAAATCAATTCATTGTGTGAATTTTTTATATAGGAATTAATTTTAAAAAAAAAGAAATCAATTTTGATAAAAGTCTTAACTTAAAACGAAAGAAAATAAAAAATAGTTCTTAAAATTTTCTCATATGTCCGATGAAAAAGTCAGATTTGTACTCTGAAACGTCACAGTCGCTTTGTTTATCGTTTATATTGTTTTTGTATTGTTCATTAGGCAATCTGTTTTCCAAGAAACTGCCCTTGAAAAATTGTTTATTCCTGCAATCTGCAGGGGTGTTTTTCATGGAAAAACAATTTTACTCAATTTTTAGTAGTTCTGTTTCAGATATTGGAAGTGAAAACCCAAAAAAAGCCTGAAAATTATGCGAAATTCTCCCAAACTAAGCTTTAATCGATATTTATGGTATACGAACGTCACAGTTCCATTCGTTTGTATTGTTTCGATATTATTCATTTGGCACTGACAAATAGTTTCCCTTTCGCAATCCACAGGAGCTTTTTCTATTATGAATAATTTTATTTAATTTTCAATAGTTTTTTCAGATGTTGGGGGGCAAACCAAAAAAAACTCCTTATGAATAATACGGAATCCTCCCAAAATATCCTTTAATCGATATTTGGTATATTCATGATCCAAATCTACACAATACCTCAGGACATTTCCTTGTAACGATAGACAGTTGGAGCACATACGAAGGAACGACAAGAGGGACAGAGTTGAATTTGAACAAAAATTTTTCACCAGTGAATCAGTCCAACCTAACAGCCTAAGACCATTTTCGGTTGGATATTCGATAAGTGGACACAACTTGTTCTAGGGGGGACAAGGACGTAAGAACACACTGATTGTAGGGTGAATGCAATATCCAGAGAATATATCACTTTCATATCACTTGAGTTTTGGGTCCAAAACATGCTAGAATGGTCAAATATCGTATTACTTGGCTCTGTAAACGATGGTAGCGCTCAGTTCGCTTTGTCAAGCCCATATAACTCATAACAAAACAGTGTGTAACTACTCTCTAATCCACTTACACTTTCTGCGTCTAACGCACGTTTTGGAAACCAAGTTTTCTTTGTCAAAGACATATCGTTACAGTAACGATATGCCTTTAACAGAGGAAACTTGGTTTCCGAAACGTGACAGTAACGATATGTCTTTGACAAAGGAAACTTGGTTTCCGAAACGTGCGTTAGACGCAGAAAGTGTAAGTGGATTAGAGAGTAGTTACACACTGTTTTTTCATCAGTATTCTATCCACAGTGAACTCAGATAGTTATTCCATATAACTCATTCCACTGAATAAAAATGAATTCAGCTATAATAGATTAGATCTGTTGAAAGTATTTCCCAAAATATGAATTAGATATCTGAAATGATGGATTCTTAACAATATATAGGAGTAGTATAAGAAATGTGGAACATCTTCTCATTAATAATATAAAATCAGAAAAAGGGAATGAATAATAAGGAGAAATAAGGTTCATTGTTAAATGACTTTCATGGATACAAGAAGCCGTGTCGAAGCCGAAACAACGGTAAAAACGCAACAGGAGAATGGGAGATTAATATTAGGTAGGATTTCATTGAATAGTTTGGGTCTCCTTTCATACAAATATGATTTATGAATTTTGTATGAACCTATTGATAAATATTCAATTCAAAAGTTAGGAATGTGTTACATACTTGTGAAAATATATCGAGAAAATGTTCCTGTTTATTGAGATATGAATTATTCACTTCGCTATTCACGTTCACATGAATAAATCAGAAGAATTTCAAACCCGACAAATTATTCGTATCTAACTTTCTGAATGCTTCCTATAGGTCTTTTTGAATAGGTACCCAGAGACTTCATCTCCATAAACTGAATATTGAAATGAAATATTCCTCTTGCGATGAAAAGGTATTAAAAAAACAGTGTAATTTTTACACAAGGGTTTGTTATTTTCTTAGTTAAATAACCCAATATATCGTTGATATCTAAAACAACTTAGAACCGAATGCGATGGTTCATTTTCGATATTATTGGAAATTTGCAGCGTTTCTCTTTATATTTCAGGAACTACTGGTCGGAAATCAACCGGGTAAAATTTTGTAGGTTTAGTTATGCAACAGTAATCAACGTTTAGAGTTTCATGAAAATTCGGTGGTAAGCTTTCGAGAAATCATTTTTTTTCCCTTTCAACCCCTCGTTTCGAGCCCCTGAGGTAAACTGATTCTGCTGAAAACCCCGAGTGACACTGGATTTTTCTACCAAGTTTCAAGGATTTCCGTTTAATACTTCCAGAGAAAAGCCCCGGACAACGGACGGATTTTTTTTATTCGTTCATTCAAATCTACATACTCCAAAACCTAAACTATGAAATTTCACTAAAATTCGATTAAATCAAATAATAAACCAAAATATCAAGTTCCAGACTTGTGTTTTCAGAGACGAAGGAAGCCTTTATAAATATTTTCGCCATTCTGACTGAATGAAATGAATAGTCAGGAATTAAATTTGTCAAAATGAATCCAATTTCGGAAATTCTTGAAAATAAAGACAGGAATTGGCTAATGGAGAAGAATAAACTAACATTATCACAAATGCGAATATCTGTCGATAATTCAACAAATATTCCATATACAGATATTCGTCCTTGTGATTACGTTAGTTTATTCTTGAAAATAATGGTCCACCTCGAAGAATCAAAAAAAAACTCTGATTTGACTGGTTTTGATATTACATGTCGGTAACTTCCTTGAACATTTCAGATTTCACATGGTAGATTTCTCGATGTCAGCATCTATCGGTGAAAACTGAAGTAGGACAATAAATCCATGTTTTGACAACATTTAGACCGCATTTCAGACCCAAAATATGTCAAAGAGTGTCCTCACCATACATCTTTGGTGAATGTTAGAACGAATCTCGAAATCTGGGAAATATCATTGTGTGTTCCCGCTCTGAACGCACGGATCAAGTGACCACAAACTAGTTCGCATGAATTGTTTGTACTTGCCTCTCAAATTACATTAACCGATATCGTCTGGTCCTACTAGAATATAGGAGAATATGTAGAGAGCTCAATAATATCATTCATAACTGAGCTTGTTAACTTGCCAATTAAGAGCAATGATGCGCCAAGGGACTTTTATGGTATCCCACAAGAGATCATTAGATTTAAATCCGATTATTGCCTATCCGTTGGATAATACTAGACAACCTGGAGTTCTTGGGGATTGTGGATGAAATCGGTACGATCGGAGCAATTCATGGGTTCAGCGGAGGTTTCGTGCACCGGTGCCAAACAGAGGTCATCAGGTAGAATGATTTCGATATATTTCAATCACCCAAGGGCTTTGATTTTGAATATATAGGATGATTCTGTAAGTTGTACATTAATTCCTACCGTAGATTCCTCTCATCATATAAAACACTTTTCTCATTTAACATTTTTACAGATACGGCTCCAGTAAACAGATACAGGTTGTTCAAATTTTCAAAAAGAATCAGTTTTTTTGAGCTTTGATATGGTAACTCCAACTGAGATGAATTTCGGTGTGAAGTTTTCTATAACTAGGAGACATATTCTTCTGTAATCACTCTCATCCTTCTTCAAACATTTTCCGTTTTATAGATTCAACGATACATAAAACTATAAAAACTTAGCATGAAGATTGCAGATGAAGTTTATCTTATATCATAAGAAGATTCAATCATTTCAGAATACTTAATTTTCTCCATAATTTCTGCTTAAACGCACCGTTTCGGAGATATTCAACGTTGAATGTTACAAAATCTGATAAAAATTCCAGAAATTATTCCATTTTTATGGATCCGTCCCTGAGCTGGTGAAGGCTGCAAATTAAGCTCCGTCTACGCTTTTCCGAACCATAGAATACACAGAAATATTTATCTATTTCGCATAAAACTAATGTACTCATATTAGGTCTATGCTATTTCGTGATCAGACCATAGATATGCATGGAGGCTAGGTGTTCATGTCTATAAATCTGACTTTCCATAGAGTTCAATTAATGTGTTTACGTTAGTTGATCGATTTCATATGATTAATGTAAAAATTTGATGAAAATAAGAATAATTACGAAGTTTTAAATATGAGAGTGGCGAGGATGGAATTGTGTATAATTTTATAGTGGAATGAAACTTAATACCTCAAAAATATCAAGTGAAAAATCACTGTTTGGATAGTTAAGTGTAGTGAAATATTTACCTCGCGATAATATCGCAAAAAGCACCAAATCATAAGAATTAAGTTAGTAAATAAGTTTTTTCTATCTAGTTTCATTCAATTTCAAACCTTGGATGGGTTCTCCAAAAGGCATATCTGTGGAAAACAAAGATCAGGAGTGTATTATAGCACATTGAACAGTATTTAAATGCTTATAGCTTTCTACCTGAGCCAAATCTGGAAAAATGCCAACTGAAGAAAGTGTTTTATTTGATGGGAGGAATCTATGGTTGAAATTAAAATGCACCTTAAAGACTCACCCTGTATATTATATACCTACCACCCTAAATATCTGGGCCCCCATGCAAAATTGAAAAAATACAAAAACTAAGCTAAACTTTGGTTCGTGAGGGAACATTTTAGACAGTTGGTTCCAATAAATTTTACCAACTCTGCGGGCGTGATGACAGCAATCCCTTAAATCTTAAATTGGAATGTGGGACAAGTGACACCTTGTTTAAAAAGTAATTCGATTGCGTTTTTCAAAATGCCACACATATTATCTTGTGTGTTATAACTTCCGAGTAATAAGAAAGAGTAAAATAGTAGGGAAAGCAAAAATTGTAATGAAACATAAATATTCGTTCAATGATAGGTTCGATAACATTCCTAAGAATATCAGCAAATCTCACGTATAAAAAAAAACTCCAGTTATCATGATGACCATACTTTTCCACAATATTACAGAAACTGTTGCCTTCTTCAGTTATTTTGTTCCCTTCTTCAGAATAAAAAATGAAAGGAGTACATAATTGAAACTTGGCGTTTAGTAGATTCACAAAGATACGCAATTTTTCGCGAAATTTTGTTGGGATCGTATTGTTACTGAATTTTAAAAAATAAAAAATTTTTTCGGAAAATATTTTTTCTTCAGAAACTATTCTTCATATTCGAAAAACACCTTTTCCATACCTTGAACTCCATATTTCACAGCAGCAAATATCAAAAGGATCTTAATCTTATCTCAATCTTTGCACAGCAGTGTACCAAGTTTCAATTTGATAGGGTTATAATTTTCGAAGGTATTGAGGAGAAATCTATCAACTTTCGTGCTTTTTCTCCTCGGTATCGTTGTTTCTTGAAAAATACTGATTCAATCATAATGAAACTTGTCAATTACTTCGAAAATGCTGATGGACAACTTTTTGCAAAATTTCGCGATGATCGTTTCATTAGCACAATTTGAAAAGAATATTGATTTTTTTTGTTCCAATATTTTATATTCTGTGATCTCTTGATACTATTATCCCCACGAAATTCTGTATGAACCTTCGAACTGTAATTTTTCGATTGAGTACAGGATTTCAATTCGATCTTTTTGTATTTCTGATAATATTGGAAAAATAAAATTTTGAATGGGTATATCTGCGGAATCATTAGGTGGATATTACTCATCCATGAATTCAACCTTTGTAATGAAGGCAAACACGATAACTTCCGGAAGAACAGACTTAGAATTCGATATTTGTAGAGTGCGTTTTGGACTCAATTATATAGGTCGAATTAGTGAATGGGTAAAATCCAATGATTCCGTTGATTTTTATTTTCCCACTATTTCCAAAATTACAGATAGCATCGAATTGAAATCCAGTACTTGATTGAAGAAAATCTTAGAAAAACACTGACGGGAATCCAGCAACTTTTGCGCGCATGCTCAAATTCGTTGCTAAAGCGGCCATCACGCAAAAGTTGCTGACTTCACATCAGAGCTTTTCTGGTTTTTCTCTCGTAAGAAAGCCCTATTGACTTAAGTATCCATTGAATATAAGACCAACCCCCTCAAGTTATCCAAGGGAGCGAAATAGAAAGAGAGATTCACTGCTGGTATCCCAAGCCTCCCACGCGGTCACCAAATTCCCCTTGTTTTCGTTGGGGACTAACGGCCTGAACCCCAAAACCCCCATATAATATGCATAATGCGGAACACCAGGGACGGTTCGAACTATCCCCAAAATCTTCGGATGATCATCCAACATACAACTAACATTTCGGAAAGTTTGTTCATGTCGTGGCCGGCCTATAACGTTAAAGGGATGAATTGCTCAATTAGCCGGCGATGTTTGAATATATGCCGAGTATGTGGTATGGCAGGAGACTCACATACAGGGTTTCACATTTAAAAGTTGTAGATTGATTCTTTGTAGCTGCATGATCATGCTATTATACCCATAGTATAACCTTGATGTTAACCTACAGTGCCGATGAAAAAAGCAATATCTCAACGTAGAGGGAATAAATTCAACTACGAATCAAAGCAATTAATAATATCTGTCTGATTTAATTTGACACCTCATAAAGAAATATAATCTTCAGTATCCAAAACTGCTAGTGCAAATAAGAAGATAAATCAGTACATATTTTCTAGAACTTAAATTGTAAATAATTTTTTACTAACTGTACGATCTCTACAAAATCTTTCAGAATATTGCGCATCGTTATGTTTCAACTAACTGAAAAGTTTCAATTCCATTCCTCCAGTAGATCCTGAGATATGAGGGACAAGAAAAAATCCTCCAAAAATTACAGACATTCGGAAGAAACTATAGCACGCTGTTCCACAGAGCTCCCGCGCAATAAATCATTATATTCATACTCTTTCTACATATAAGGTGAAAAATGTTGATGTACAGGGTAGTCCAATTTTAATGACTAAAATTCAGGAAAAGATGGCGAAAAATAACATCACATAATCATTATCATGTTGACCTAATGACTGCTTTTTCGATGAACTTACTCATGAAGAATTTGTGGTACAGTGACTATATTCTCGCAGTGGCGACGAACATCATAAATCTGTCAAAAGTGCGCCATATTTCGTCGACAATTTTCGACGGTATTTTACTTTGAATTATCAGTATCGTGCGGTTATTTTTCATGTGTCGATTTAGTGTATATTGTTTCAAATTAACTGAGTCATGTCTGTGGGGCCAATTAACATCGAAAACTTATGCTACAGATTGAGTCTCTCTGGAAGAATGACGCTAGCGAATTATAAACGATGTAGCCAAATTTCCTGCGGAATGCTCCAGAATGTGAGGCGGAAGTTAAAGTTCAATTTATTCCATTTGATGGAGGCTGCCCTGGCGGGACTCAATTTGAGCATGCGTTAGATCGAATTATTCGGGATACTTTTCTCGTTAATCCAAACAACTTTTTCCTCTTGTATAGTATTCGGAATTGGCCATCTTGTCCTCCGAGTAAGATATGCGGAGAAATTGTTGTATTTAAAAAATTGCGGTGATTTGATATTAGTACTGAACCCAGAGTATATCAAATATCAGTTGCCATTTTGTCATGTTTTGAGCCCTTAATAAAAAAGACCTTGAATTCTTTCAACCTCACAAGTTTCGAAAGACTGACTTGCTACAATTTTTAACCGAAGAAAATTATGTGAATTGGTGGGTGCTCCAAAGGTCTGATAAGGTGAATATTATTTGACGATATTCAATCCAAAAGTTTTGTGACACACTCATATCAGACCTGTCTTGTGGAGATTCTCCTCGAGGAAACAAGGAATTTGAGCGTATAAGTTCATGAACAATATTTGGTTGGGTTTTGTTTATGCGCAAAGAACCTGTTCTCATTTTGGGTTCTTACTCCAAAGTGCGCATCCACCATATTCATACTCCGATTGGGGTGGAACTATTTTTCTGCTGAAGTTATACGTGGCCTATATTGGACGCATTAGCGAATGAATCTCTCACACGAATATTTCGACGGGTTACTTTTTGTATTTTTCGGTTATAGTACTAGTTTTCAAGGAAACCCCTCAGAAGCTCGAAGCTAATTCGAATTAGGGGTATCTAATGTGTAATGTTATCATAAAGAAGAAATGTATATTATATCGGTTCGCCATAATCGGTAGTTTTCATGATCGACCTTATTTCACAAATCCAATTATTATTATTCGATGTTACTGAGGGGTCGGGGTGTCAGAATACTGGTAAGTAAGGTGCAACACGTATTTGAGATTGACAGAGCAACAACTTTGGTAGTGCCATGAAATATGACATGGGAATCACCTAGACTATTCGCAACTACTGCTAAGCGATACGCCCTCTGGCGATAGAAATTCGAACACTTCCAAGCTAGTAGTTTTTCGACGTGCTTGTTGCTCTAACGTATTTTGTTTACTTTGAGAGTTCATTTTTGAGCTTTTGTGTCGTTCTTCAAGTTAAAATTTTGGTATACCCAAAGTTATTCTAATATTCAGCAATCGATTCCTTGCTTTCCGATTAAAATTTTCGATTGTATAAATTCGAAATGGCATCCTACCGAAATGACTATTGTTGTGTGCCTCAACTCAACGTTATTCATGGTCAAAGATGAAAGGATCATCTACTGCCTCGAGTTTTCATTTTTTCCAAAGCCAAATGAAAGTAAAATTAATTTGGGATCGGCATTTGGCAGGGAACTCAATAATAGAAGAAAGGCCTGGATTTTGAAATTGAAGATTGGAAAATAGGTCACGAAATACATGAAAGTATGTTCACTGCATTTCTCTGGAGATGTTTATTTTCATAAAGGTAAATTACAATGTATTCATTTCGAAACAACTTCATGTCCAGATATTTTAGGTATAAACGAAACTAAAGGAATTTTATGAAAAATGCTGATTCTGCATAGAAACTAGCTACGGAGCCCTTCTGCGGCTACCTACTTCACACTCTACACAAAATCATATTCAAAGAGAGTGATCTGGTTGAAAACCCGACAAAAACCAAATATACTGTTATAGTTGTTAAAAGCTAAAGTTATTCATATAAATGGTAGGTATGGTAGGTTGAACCAGCTGTGACATTTTTCATTTTGTATGTGTATCTTGAACTGCTGTAATATGAAAATGAAATCAATTATACGTCTATCTGTTTCCTTCCCTTTCTTTCGAAATAAAATGCAAAAGCACTAAAGCAGAAAAGCTGTCTTTTAATTTAATTGATTCACTAGTTTGTAAACAAAGAGAACGAGTCATATCATTTATACTGATTCTAGATTCACCACATTATATGGCTTGCATTCAGCACTTCTTCACATTGATAAGAGTCCTTGAATTACTTACTGAGGTGCTTATTTTTCCAGAAATTCAAGTAAACTTAGATATTGGTTCATTTTGATCCACAAAGCAACCGACACTAAAACTACATCTAAATTATCCTCCAGAAACGATTTGAAGCACGATTTTATAACGTCATCCAAAAGAAAAGTCCCTTCTCAAAAAATCTTACACAAAATTATAATAATTTCTTCAAATACTCTAGCTCTGCTTAATAAATATTGGTTTTCCACCACATTTCGACGGTTTGTTTACATAAAACTACTAGCTTGGACAGGTTCCAAATTTAGCCGTTAGGGCGCTGGCATCTTCGCAAAAGTTCCCAATGACTTATCCCTCAGAAATCGCTTATCATTGAAAATATAGTCCGGCTGCCTCACTAAACAGAGTTAACCATTTCGTTACTTATTTGGTGAAAACAAGAACGCAAAATGAAAAACTAAAATGATAGTAATCGATATAAATCATTCAATTATTTAATTTTTTCGGCAATTTTGAATTCGAAAAAAGAAAAGGGTTTAGAAGCATTATATGATTTGAATATTCCTTAATTTTATGGAAAGAGAATTCAATAAAATATGACACCTACTGGTATATTGTAACTTCAATTCTCTAGAAAAAACAATAGAATGGTGAGTGGAAAAAACTCACAAAACATATCATGAATCCATAGACAGAAAAGAGGCATGAAAAGCCTTTTTTTTATCTACTGAGGGTGGCGATATTGCTCATATAGTACACAGATTTTTATGAAAGCGCAGTTCATGTCTCTGAGTCCATTGAGAAAATCAATCGTAATGTCGTGGATAATGTCATTGCGACTTTAAAGTTGAATTGAACTCACCTGATCACTATCATTTCCTTGCCAACTGTCATTTCCCTGAAACAAAAATTCGACATCAATATGCAGTCAACTTCAAGCAAAGTATATAATGCTTCAAGTATATACGAAAACCTTGAAAATACATGGAAAGATGACCGCTTTGGCTACAAATTTGAACATGTGCGCAAAAACTGCTGACTTCACGTCAGTGCTTTTCTAGGTATTTTTCAAGTTGTTTTTAATGCCACGGTCATCACGAAATTTTGCACAAAGCTTTTCATCGGCAATTAAAACTAGTTACCAAGTTTCATTATGATTGAATCAGTAATTTTTGAGTTCTTCCGTAAAACACAACGACACCAAAATTTGAAAGATTTTTTCCCAATATATCAGGAATTCATGAACGTATCGAAATTAAATTTGATACACCAATGTGAAATATGGAGCCCAAGGTCTGACCACAATTTTTCGAGTACAATGAATAGTTATGTTCCAACTACCTAAGAAGTGTCAAGTCAATCACTCCAGTAATTTCTTAAATAACAGGAAATCAACCTTGAATTTTCACATGGCCATAACTCTGAAACCGTTAGGCCGATTTGGCCCATTAACGAACTCAACCGCAGAAAACCGATGCACGACCTACCCTGAAAGTTTCAAACCGCTAGCTTGCTCCGTTCGAAGGTTTTCGTGTCCCCGGCCGGCCGGACAGAAAGGATGGATTTTGACACTGGATTCATCATCAATGAATGCAACCTAGTCGTTTGAAACCATTTTCGGGAAAAATTCGATTATTACAGACATTTGGACAAAACGATAGCAGTGTGTTCCCCAGAACATGCGCGCAAAATTGCAATATTCCTACCTTTCATTTAATTGTCGCTTTCGGTCTTATAACGCAAGTATTTCATTTGGTAGCACATTACGATTTCATTACAGATAAACACGTACAATTTCGTTTTATTCGTCGACATCTCTATCTCAAGCACTAATTGGTACTTGTTTTTTTGTTTTTGATCGATCTGTCCATTTCCAGTCATCAATCAGATCTTGAGATTCATAAAGTTCGCTTGCTTATAATGTGGTCGACAGCACAACCAATCTGCAAGACCCTGCGTTTCTGATTCATGTCTGATAAGGCTGGAGTTGAACTCCATCAATTTGTATGATTGGAGAGGCTCAATTATATCATGAGCGTTTATCGCAGATAATTCGACTGACATTCTGTCATGCTGGAGGATGAAACAGTTGAAAATAATAAATATATAATATAATAACAAACCGTTACAAAGCTTGTTGTATCAGTGCTATTGGTGAAAATTTTCACAACGGTTCTCTTCTGTTTTCTTTCCGAATTATTTCTCTATCTGGTCATATTCATATGTTTCGAGCTTTGAAATTGTAAGAAAGATTTGATCTATTGATACTTCTGTAACAGGCAATTGTGTAAGAATACTTGCAGGGAGTATAGGACTCAACATACTCATGTGATTCTGCAAACTAATCCTGGCCTTCATGAGAAAGTATTCCAGGCAAATTTTTCGGCACTAAGTCATCAATCTGTTGATGAAACGGTAGGACCAACAAGTGATGATCAACTCTCAGTAAAATCTTCTCGAAGCAGACTTCGACCAAGCGAGTATTAGGATTGGACTGAATTGCAGGATGTTCTTGGCTCATTTGAATAAAACCGGAATATTCGGTTACGTAATCCTAGAATTGAATGAACTAAAGGATGATATCCATCAGGTGAGGCACCTGGCTTTATTCAAAGGCTGTATTTAATGAGAGAACTTCAATCGTTATAAAACCATGATACTAAATAGTCTGAGAGGGTGTTGTAGAAGGACGCATAGTGGACTACTCAATATGAAATCAATACAATGATTTTTTCGTATGAGCATAGGTGTTCCTTAGGGTAGAAAAAGGGAGACTGGCAATATTTTCAGAAGACACACGGACGCGCTAGAGAAACCCTTGCGTCTGCTCATCAGCAGGACATATGCCACCACACCAACAGTGGCCCTACAAATACTGGCTGTAGTACGAGAATCAAAACATAGACATAATGACTGGAAAAAAATCGAAGAAAAATAACGGAGTTAAGGAGGAAGAGAATTTACAAGACACACCCATCACAGAAACATATAAATAAAAGCCAAGCCATCACAGAAGACAATAAGAGAAAAAAAACTAATAGAAAAAACTCAATGACAGAATGGCAACAAAATTGGGAACAGGAAGAACGGAGACGAGAACTATACGGACATTGCTAACAGACTGGTACGGACCAACTAGGGTTGACCTTCAAAGCACAGCAACTAACGACAGGACACGGAAATATGAAAGGATACCTACACAGATTCAAACAAGGGACGAAGACGCGCGACACATAAAACTGTACTGCACACTTACAAACAGGAAAGACATAAGGGAAACGATAAAGGCCAAATATGGAGACCTAACGCTGATATTGAGAAAGGAAGATAGAACTAATGTGTTTTAAGTAACAGCTCCTGTTAAATAGCTTGAATTCGGTAATCAGCATATATTGTATATATAATAGATTCATCAAATTTTAATAGTTTTTTTTCCGAAAAAAACCTCAAAAATAATTATCATGGAGAACTCAATACTCTCATCTATCTGCAATCAAACCAGCTATTGGTAGAGATCAATCAGATCTTGAGATTGATGTAATTCGCCCGTAACGTGGCCGGCAACACGCCCAGTCTGCAAGACCCGGCGGTCTTGACCCATCTATATCTGATTAGGCTGGAATTGAACTCCATCAATTTGTATGATTGCAAAGGCTCAATTATGTCCGGAACGTTTACCCCAGAGAAATCGTTGTTGTTTCGCCGATTGATGGCCAGTCGTCTTGGACGATGAAGCGGGCCCTAATGAACAGCGGAATTTCCATTTAGCGACCGTGCCGAGGTCAATCAAGGAAATGGTTGTGGCGGTCTGCTTTATTAATCTTGGCCTCACTTAATTCTCAATGATTCGTTTGGCTCAGCTTTGCATTCAGTAACTGAATGTTCGGTAGGACTTGGCATTTCAACTCTCTTGAAGATGAAGGGGTCTTCAGTTAAGCCCCGGTAGAGATTTGTGGTGGCTTTGCATATTTTGATGAAATATCTGAACAATATGTACAAGGGTTCATCATGTCAACACCGTGCAAGGGCACTGCTCCATAACTAGTGGATATACCTCATCGGATTAATCCCTTTTGGGAGAAGTTGGAGGTCGTGGGTGAAAGAAGGTTGCTCTTTATTCAAATCAAAAGGTACTACTCAGTTCATTACAGGAAATATGCTGAGGAAGCATATATCATTGGCCATTCGAGCCCCATAAAAGACAGTTTTTGCGCTCATGTTCTAGGGAAACAGCCCTAGTGTTCGGAGACTTTTGAAGTTTTTTTTTTGAACAAAGTGTTTTTTCGGACATTGTTTATCATATTCCAAAAAATTTCGCTCAAACTTTGAGCTTCATACTTCACAGCAGTATAACCAATTTCAGTGCGATACGACCATAAGTTTTGGAGATATTGGAAAAAAATATGTAAACTTTCGACGTATCTTTTTTTTCCGGAATAACTCAAAACAAACCTAGAAAAGTACTACCGTTTAGTCAGCAGCTTTTGCGCCCATGTTTGAAGATCATTAAAAGTGCCTTTGTTGGGGTGAATGCGTTAAAATGTGACCGATTTGGCAATGAACTTGAACATGCGTGCAAAAGCTGTTGACTTCGAAAGACCCTTCCTGTCAGAGAGCAATCGTAGGTATAAAATAATGTTATCGACATTTGCTCTCTGAGTAACAGTGTCTTTCGACCAGGTGTTGTTCTCCAATTGCTGATTTCAAATCCTCAGGTGAACGAAGAACACTTTAGGTCCCTTATATTGGAGAATCATCTCCCATGGATTCATAATTCGTTGTTCACACTAGAAATCTAATGAAATATCAGGAATGAACTGAAAAAGTTGTGACATATTCAAAAATCAAGTTTGAGAATTTAAACTTAAAGAATCAGCTTTGAGAATTCAAGGAAGGTAAATACTGTCTTTATTCACCTTCGGCACCTGGTACCCATAAACAAGCCACTTATACAAGCTTGCAAGTATACACACAATGAAAGAATGTACTATAATACTATTTTATATCATACAAATAATTTGTGAGAAAATGAGTAACGTGTGGAGGCCCTGGCATCTTGATCTATTAAACAAGGATTATATTTTCTATTCCAGTCATTGCGATTGTTGTTTTTTTGATTCAATAATCCAATTTTTTGAATGATGACGTAGATGTGTTCTCTATAAGGAGTTGAATGCAACTGGATTTATCTTGTTCATATTTCTGTGCCTTTTATGAGCTTTAAGCTGCTTAAATTATACTCTCTTGGAATATGACATATATATTTTGAGTTGAAATCTTCATCTGTCTGTTCCTCCAGAATTTTCCAAGCAAGTTGGGTATATCGAAAACTTGGAAATTTCTTTCTCTTCGTTTTTGAATATGTATTTTCAAAAAGTGAAGGAATAATTTGCTTCCTAGCTTTTTTCTTCACGGAGTTAGAGTTTTTACCGCTGGACTGACGAAAAAGTCAACCACGAAACTTTCATAATTGAGACCAACCTTATTGTTGAGGGGCCAATTGTCGTACAAAATTATGCAACGACGATTCTTGAAAAAAAAATTCCGTATTATATACAACTGCTTTCTTGACTGCACAGCTTTCGTGAGAGTTAAAAAAATCCTTGTGGTAGATTCAAAGCATAATCCATTAAATTCTTGAGTAAGCGTTTCAGGATGTAACCGAATCCGTATTGCAAGTCCGATTCTTGAGTCCATCATATAATTATCCAAAAATTTAGAAAATTCAGAAATTTTATCATGAAGTTGTTACTTTTTCGTGAATCCTTCAAGCCGAATGCCCACTCAATTCGAGTGCCTCCGAGAGTACACAACGGAACCGTCCCCGGAATTTTAAAACACAATTCACAATTCACTAGCGCGCGGACGAACGAGGAAAACAATTAGTACGCGACATTAAAATTGATTAAATTGTCTTCTCGAAAGGCACACTGAATAATAACAATGGAATTCGTAACGTTTTACGCACTGGGAACTCTGAACAGGTTGCCTTTTGAGCGCCGTACTCGGATAAAATACTTCGTTGTTTGTGAAGGATTCCCGTTTGGAGTTTCGATTCGAATTTAATTACTCGTGATTATCTTAAACTTGAGTATCTATACGTTTGATTCGTTGATGTAGTTTTCGGGGGTTTTATTTGCAATGAAGATAAGGAAACATTATAGAGCGAGTTCGTATGACTAGGCGCGATTTTCTGTCACTCGACTGAATATTCTCGATCGCCAAGAAAGCAATTATTTGCGATTATTTGGTCGACTATGCGCGCATTCGTATTTAAAAGTATGTATTTCATTTTTGCGACTAAACGATCGCGCGATAGAGAATCGCATGTGCGTTCCTGGCCTATGCCTGCGATCTGACTAAAGCCAGGAACACACATGCGATTTTCTGTCGCGCGATCGCTTAGTCGCAAAATTGAAACACGTATTCTCAAAAACGAATGCGTGCATATACGACCAAATAATCGCAAATAATTGCTTTCTTGGGGATAGCAAATATTCAGTTACGCGACAGTCGTTCAACAGAAAATCGCATGTGCGCGCCCAGCCTGAGGCTAGGAACGCACATGCGATTTTCTGTCGCGCGATCGCCAAGTCGCGAAAATGAAATATTTACTCTCAAATCAAATGCGCGCATATACGACCAAATAATCGCAAATAATTGATTTTTTGACAATAGCGAATATTCAGTCGCGCGACAGAAAATCGCATGTGCGCGCCTAGCCTATGGTTACGAACGCACATGCGATTTTCTGTCAAGCGATTATTAAATCGCGAGAATGAAATACATACTTTCGAATCGAATGAGCGTATATACGACCAATTAATCGCAAATAATTGCTTTCTTGGTGATAGCGAATATTCAATAAATCGCGCGACAGAAAATCGCATATGCACGAGTAACCTAAATAAGAGCTAACGATGCCCCGAATATAATGGGGTGATTTTAGGAGGCCAGAGTTCGTTTTTTTGAAAAAATATTTGGTCTGCTAATGGTTGAACAAAAATTGTGAAATGCGCAATGTTGTCACTTCTTCATATTCAAGTATTTTCGGGAAATTAAAATTTAAAAGTAGGGATGAATGAAAAAATAACTAACATTTCGCATTCTCACACAAGAATTACGTACATTACAAAAGCCTGCCGCACGACACCCCGTTTTCTTCTTAAACGTCGAAATTTCTCCGCATTCTGAAGTTTCTCGAAGCCATGGCAACATTAAAGCATGCAGACCGTAAGCAGGTGCCTGACCTTGAGATATTTACGAGGTTCAATCAAAGTTGGATATGGCTGTGTTGCCGAAATGCTCCAAGCCGTAATTCACGAGCACATGATAGTGTTTCCTCTTGAAACGCGGTCGATGTCGACAGCACATAACAGGGAGGTTACCTGCGATGCTCAGTCGATCTAGGACCACTGAAAGGTTGCCAATTTGAGAATAAATACTCACATTTGTGAGGAAATTAATGACATGAGAGAAATTTTGTGAGCAACGGCCATTAGTGTGTAGATTGTGTGCTATCACACAGGTCAGTAAAGATTCAGTCTTCAATTTTCAAGTTTCATCACGATTGAATCAGTATTTTCTTCGTTATTCCGAAAAAAAAAACAACGATACCGAGGGAAAATGCACGAAATTTGACTGATTTTTTTCAAATAAGTCCGAAAATTATTACCGAATCCAACTGAAATTTGGTGCACGGCTGTGAAATATGGGTTTGAAGGTATTGGCCAAATTTTTTCGAAAATGAAAAATAGTTTCTGAAGAAGAAAATTTTTTCGAAAAAAATTTTAAAATTCAGTAACAATATGATCTCGACAAAATTCCACGAAAACTTGCGCGTCGTAATGATTCAACAAACTGCCAATTTTCAATTTAATCACTCAAGACGTTTCTGAAATATTAGGGAAATAACTTCAAAACTTCAAATGGCTTCAACTACTAAACCGTACGACCTAATTGGCCCTTTAACGGAACTAATCGCGGCATTCTGATGCGCGACCTACCCCGAAAGTTCCAAGTCTTTACCTTGCTTCATACAGTTATCGTGTCCACGGCCAGCCGGACGTCAGAATCAGAATCAATTTGGACACTGGTTTCGTCACCAGTGAGTCCAATAGTTGTCTGAGACCAATTTCGGGACAAAATTCGAGAATTACAGACATTTGGCAGAACGATAGTAGGATGTTCCCTTAGAACATGCACTCAAAAATTAAAGCAATACGTGTTCCCTTGTCTACTTTATAGCAATTAATTTGAACAAGCAAATGAAAGCTCCTGACCTCACGTCAGTGCTTATACAGTGCGCGTCAAAATTATGGAACAAATTCATTTTCTCAGAAGAAAAATATTCGGCAACGAAATCCTTAAACAGTTCAAATTTTGTTTCACTTTTACCAAATTTATATGTATTTTTGAAGGAACTTCAACTTCAGTAGAAACGTACTAATAACATACCTACGAAAGATCATAACTGAAGCGCTGTTTCACACATTCTAATTTTTCATGTGGGGGGGTTGAAAGGGGTTGAAAGTTGTGCATGAACAAAACTGTAATGGTCGACTTTCATTCGGTAACATATTTCATCAGGTACCATCGTCTCGAAGTAAATGAGCCATGACAAAGTGCACATACTGAAAACCTCTTTAAATTAACTAATTTTTCAAAAAAAATTTTTTTCTTGAAAATTTCTGCACGCCTGTAAAGAAGATACAAAGACCTTGTCAGAACAGTACCACTTGACTTACTTTCCCTATTCAAAAAATTTAGTGGGTTGATGGGTATGGCACAGGGTGCAACAAAAATCCTTCAAAAATGCAAATAAATTTGGTAAAAGTGAAATAAAAATTGACCTCCTTCAGGATTTTGTTGCCAAATATTTTTCTTCTGAGAAAATGAATTTGTTCCATAATTTTGACGCGCACTGTATATTCTTTTTAAGAAATATATGACGGTTGATTGAATTTGAAATTTAGAAATTTACGGAGTAATACAATACTGAAAGAATAACGGTTTGGTCGCGTTACTGTTCTCTATTTTTGACAAATTTTTCAGTGTTAGTGATTGTATTTTCAAACTAAACGACTATGGGTGGTTTTTCAGGCCCAAAACTTGTGCTCTCTTTTTTCCATATTTGGGAAGCAATCAGAACAAAATGAGAAAACATTTCACAGTGATTCATCACATAAACTGCGCCACAAGAGTTAGGGATATCGTATTCAATCGTTTTTAAAAGTATGTAATCTTCGAGAAAATCGCTGTAAAATCATTTAAAACTCAATAACAACTTGAATCGATCCAATAAAAATCAGTATGAGACATTTCGTCAATCTGGTCGCCTTTTTTCTGGTTTTGGTTCTTTGCATATTCTTCATGAATGTTCTTATTTTGAAATGAAGTCAGTTTATCAACGGCTTCGATTTGAAACGAGTATTCTGAAAATGCCAAGACGTAAATTAACAAACGCTGAGGCTAATAGGGCTATCGGAATGCTACAGGTGGCCTAACTCAGGTTGTTGTAGCGGAAAGGCTCCAAGTCAGCAAAAGTGTGATATCTCGACTTTGGAATAGGTTCAGGGAGATAGGTTCCGTGTTGGAAAGACCAAGGCTTGGTGGGCGACGAAAAACAACACCTGCTCAGGATCGTTTCATCACCGTTTCGGCGAGAAGGAACCCTACATCTACGTGTAGAATGCTACGGAATAGTCTTCAAAATGCAGATGGGGTCCAAGTTTCCATCGAAACCAACAGACGACGTTTGAGAGAGGTGAATCTAGGTTCTAGACGTCCATTAAGAGGAGTTCCATTAACACGTGACCATATGCGTCAAAGACTGGAATGGGCTAGGCAACATATCAATTGGAACGATCAATGGCGTAGTGTCCTTTTCACTGATGAATCCAGATATGGACGATTTTCAGATTCTCGAAGAAAAGGGTATGGACAATTCCACGCATACCCTGCATCGTCGCTATGTCCAAGAAGTCCATCCACTCCGAGGGGGTAGTGTTATGGTATGGGCCGGGATATGTTTCAACGGGCGCACAGATCTACACATTTGTTCTGAAAATATGACCGCCTTACACTATATTTTCACGCTGCTATTGGTGAAACTTTTCAATTTCTAGACGATAACGTGAGACCGCACCGTGCAGCCATAGTTGAGAATGCGCGCGAGGAGCTTGGTATTCTAAATTTACCAATACCTCCACACTCACCAGATTTGAATTGCATAGAACATGCATGGGATATGCTCCAAAGAAGATTAGATAATCATCAACCTGGCCCAGAATCCTTAAATGATCTGAGAGAGCTTCTGCCCCGTTCATGGAACCAAATTCCTCAAGAAATGTTCAACAACCTCGTGTGTAGTATGCAAAGAAGATGTCAAGCTGTTATTGATGCCCGTAGAGGCCATACATTGTATTGATAGTCTTAAAATGCTAGAATTCTCTGGAAATAAAATTTCGTAATTTTACTCGATTTTTCTCAACCACCCTGTATACGCTCCAGACCTACAGACTGAAATTAATTTGCAACTTGAAATCATATTAATATGAATTTTCATCACAAAAATCTTATTTTAACTATATTTTTTTGGAATTTAAGGGCCAATTGCACCGTTTTCGTCTTAAGCTACAGTTAGTTAAGCAACGATAAACTTATTAAACTCTGCTTTAAATATTCGGCTTGCACCGAGGCTGAATGTAACTAGATTAAAATTAATCTACAAATCTGGTTACTTTCTCATGAATTGGTACTTGTGACTAGCTTCATGTTGTTTATTTTAACCCTAATTGAAGAAATATTTTAATTCAAAAGATGAAACCCATTATTATGGTTTACTACTACCATATTTCCATAAGTTATGAAAAATCAAGATGCATCTATTGAAAAACCCAACGAAAAAATATATATGACAGACTTTATAGCTTCCATAAAAATATAGCATGTAATGTTCCTGACTTGTTTATTATCATTAAGACTATAGGGATCTCTTACCTCAGACCTGTGCTCTTACCTCTATATCAGGCTTTAAAACTTATTCAAATTTATAGTCATATACTCAAGTAAACTCATATTTTGTAATATCTCAAGATTTAAGTTTCTGCATGGAATTACAATCGTGGCGTTTGTAAGATGAATAAATGAATAGTATTGATTTATCCGAAACAACTTTCCGATAAGGAACGGCTCACCTAAGAGTAGACTTTCTATTAAATTATTTTGTTTGTTATGAGTATATTATGGATTGAGTTAATTTTTGGTCGAAGATAATGAAAACTCTGATGTGTATCCGCAGACTAAAAAGTATTCTATATAAATATTGAAGTATCATGGATGGATTGACAAAGGTGTACGTTTGAAGATTGTCTAACACGAGGATGCAATTTCTTTCACATTAATTCGTTTGTAGTTATATTTTGAGTCCAATTAATATTTAATAGAGGATAATGATAGCACAGAGACAGCACCTGCACAATAATGAAGTAGCACATGATAGCTTTCCACGTGATATATCACTGAATGAAATAGTACTGAAGAATCTTCATGAAACTATGTTTTTTCATTCCAAATATGTCTTCTATTTCATTCTGCTATTCGCCCTTGGAAATAAATGAGCATATCATTGTAACTTTTTCATTTCAAATAGTTGAAGGCTTATAGAAATACCATTAAGTTTACGAACTCAATAGAAATAAATCAATCAATCAATCAATCAATGCCTACTGATGCCAGTTTCTCCCTATATCATTTTTCATAAATATCATCTGAAAATCAACCACTTTTAATCAAAATTTGATTATCAACTCGTAGGAGTTCTCCATCAATGTCCAATGTAAACAAAAAAAAACGTAAACAAACTGGAGGTTACGTCCAGAAAAATGTCAAACTTGTACGAAATCGCTCGAAAGTAGGGTTAGATTCCGAAGCTTACCATTAATCCTTCTTTTAAACCCCCAAATTCGTAGGCTTAAATATAACAGTCTGTTAAGGCCATTTAACGAGGATTACGTGACGGTGCAAGATAATTTTGTACCAAAACCTTGCTTATGGACCTAATCTATGGTTTTGTAATACGGTGCAATTGGCCCTAAGTCAATATCCCTAACTCATGTGCAGCAGTTTACTTCATAATATATTCACTTCGATATAAAATGAAAATATACCAGCTTTTCCGGATTTCTTTCACAAATTGTGAATGATGTCTTTTAATGAACTCCAGAAGGTATTCCACTGAAATTTACCTAGAAATTCCATTTGGATAATAGAGACAGCTCAAATTACATATGACAAATCTCTCCTATTTGAACAGATGAAGTGCTGGAACTTCAACAGTAACAATTCGTACCCTTTGACCTGGTTTGATAACAGCCTCTTCGGTTAATTTCGCTGAGACCACGATCTTGCTGGTTACATTAACAACTTCCTTAACTACACCTGATAAATTTTCCACATGTGAAGGAACATCTTGAACACCGCTTTCGCATTACAGGGGCAATTTCTGCCTGTTTTAATGATCTCAATTATAACACCCGAAATGACTCAAGCGTGCACGAAATCCGTGAGTATCTCGAAGAAAGGAGTGAGTGGATCCCTAACGACCTTCTTTGATACAAATTGGTTATTTTGCTGCAATTCTTCGGATTCATTTCAATGCATTCTTCACTAAGGTTTGAGAGGAAGAGAGAAAAGGTTTGATTTTGTCAGGTGGTAAATACAGGATTATTTTCCTAGAAAATAAGAGCTTTGATCCAGATGTCTGTATAAGTTACCTCTCGTGACGGAGTACCAAACATTCAAAACAGAAATTGATGTATTATTATTCCGGAATTTTCTCTCCCAATATCTAAAAGAGAAGTTAAATAAAATTATTTTTAATAAAAACCTAGAAAAGCACTGACGAGTAAGCAGCTTTCGCGCGCATATTCAAATTCGTTGCCAAAAAAGCGGTCATCTCCATTGAACATGCGCGCAAAAGCTACTGACTTTACGTCAGTGTTTTCAATTCGATTGAATCGGTATTTTTGAGAATATTGGAAAAATAAAATTTTGAATTTCTACGGAATTGTAGGCGAATTTCACCCATTCACAAATTCGACCTTCGTAATTGAGTCCCAAACTTTCGCTACAAATATTGAGTTTACAAGTCGTTTCTCCCGGAAGTTATTGTGTTTACGGTCGGCCTAACGGCGTTTGCAATTTCGTGAGGAAATGGTGAGGCGCTGTAACTTGAAAATGGGGTTTCTATTCAACATGCTCTCTTCGGATGAAGCTACCTTCTATTTGAATGGAGGGTTTAACATGCAAAATTATCGTTTCTGGAGTGCGGAAAACCCTCACTGGATATTTGAAGCTCATACGCAGCAATCTCAGAAAGTAAATGTATGGGCAGGTATCATTAACAACAGAATATTGGGGCCATACTTTTTTGAAGAAAACCTTACAGTTGAACGCTACTTAGACTTTTCAAGGTTTGTGTTGTTCTCTGCTCTAGTTGTTATGTTTCCCAATGAAGTAGATTCAGATATCCCCATTGAAACAATTTGGTTTCAATAGGACGGCGCTCGCCCACAATTTGGAGTTAAGTTCGAAGTATATCTAAATCAAATATTCGCAGGATGCTGGATTGGACGACGTAGTGCGATGGAATGGCCACAAAGATCCCCCGACTTAGATTACTTTCTCTGGGGATGTCTCAAAGACAAAGTTTATCAAAACAGGCCTGCTTATATTGAAGATCTAAAAGATAGGCTTAGAGTGGAAACAAATAACATACCCGCTGAGACCATTCGGAATTCCACCGACGAGTTTTACCATCGCCTGGGTGTCAAGTAGAGGGTGGAGGGTATTTTCAGCATCTACTACGTTAAATTCACTCGTAGATAGCACTAAGAAGATATAAGTATTATTTTTGGTTTTATTTTTTGTCTTATTTCCTAATAACCACATAAGTGAAATAAAAAAAATTTTATGTTAAGATTCCATCAGTCACGAGCTTTTCAACGAGCCTACGCACGACATATGTTCGTATTTGAAAAAAAAGTTTGGTGAGGTTGTAGCTAAGGGGTTGAAGAAAATTTCAAATTTTATTGTTATAAAATACGTTTAATTCAAAATTACTTCACGTGTTTCAGATTCTTTTGTGCAGATCACTTATTTAAAAGATATTAATTTCATTAAGGACTTTCGCGCAACCCTGTATATACAATAATGTTAAAGTTCAACTTGTCAAGGGTATTTTATAGCAATAATGTTGCCTGATGAACGAACAATAGCGGAACAATGTGAACGATCAACGAATTGAACTGAAACCTCTCAGAATCTATACCTGACTCCTTTATCCGACAATTAAGAGAATATTTGCAAGAATCAATTTCTTTTAACAAGATCGTAATTCGAAACTTTTGTCTTTTAAACTCTGAATACCACTCAAAAATGGTGGAATCTTCTGGAGACTAAAATATCTATGTGTTGAAGGATAATGTTCGGTTCCTCAGAACATTGATGGATCACCTTTTTCGAAATTTAGTCAAAATGAAAAATTTGATGTGATACGAGCATGCAAGCTAAAATGAGAATCAGAACAAACGACAAGATGTGATACGAAATTTATTACAAGAATTTATTGAACATTTTTCAATTCTCATGTTGAAACCGAATAACTTCAAACGACCAAATTCCTGAAGAGGTGTGAGAGGAAGGTCGAGTGACAAAGGCGTCTCTAGTGGTTGGATCCTCTATATTGTAAAAATCAATCTCAAATTCAGCATATCCGAAACAGAAGATGATGCAAAAATTTGCACATTCGGCAATTAATATTCCGTAACGATGAATATTCATTGAAGAATACAAGTGGATTGAAAACATGCTTCAAATTTCAGATCTCCTTTATTGCCAGATTCATCAACATATTCATCGTTAAAAAAGAGTTCATCCCCAAGAACTTGACCTCGTAAAGCGCTCTGATTCTAATGAAGTCGATAATGAAAATGGACAAAGAGAAAGCAGGATGAAAGTGGATTTCGAGGGTTAGGCCGGTGTATTCAACGCAATTAAGTATTTCGTATAAATGAATTACACAAATTTGTACTTCGTTCGTTTGAGGCTCAATATTCGACAACGGAACAGTAATTCTTGTCCAGAATTAATAATGAAGTCTTTCAGTGGAAGCTTCAAGGGTCTCGGGTCATCGCATTGTATGACCGAAAGAGGAATTCATGTAGGTTTGATCTTCATTGTGAATTCAAATAAACGACATTTTCACCAAAATGAACCCTCGAACTAAGCGATTAGCCTTTAAGTCATCAGAATAATACCCTGCAGCCTCACATGGGTTTTTCTTCCATTGAATGACTGGGTAGGCAAAATATCAATCTGCTGCAATATGGCAGTTTCGGAGACATACCCTGCTCAGCAAAAACATGTTTCAACTTTACAGGGGCTTCCTCATGGGGGCATAATCCATTTAAAATGCACTTAGTGAAATTGGAATCTGCCGGCAGAGTATCACGGATGCAGTTCCTGTGGGAGGAGAAGCGTAACTATTGTGCAGATTCCGCAATCATTCACAGCCAGCATGGGGAGTGCTTGTCCTTGAGTATCATAATATGTTAGGCCATATTCACACCGAAAAATTCCTACCTTTTGGACTAATTGGAATTTATGTTTGGGTAGTAGGTACATGATCATCTCAACCCAAAAAAATGCAACACAAAATATCTTGCAACCACTGTGCATCTATACACTTAACGATTGAAACATCAATATTTTCTTGATGAATAATGAAAGCAGACATCGAATCAATTGAATCATTTCGAACTGTAGTTCACTTTAAATGGTAGTTCATTTGCATCAGCAGGTCGAATGTTCTTTCATTCCACATATCGCTAAGCTGAGCAGAATAACGAAGAAATCATCGTATACAGAGTGAAACAGAGTTGATGTACAATATTCAAGGTGGAGACAGTACAGATCGTCTCCAACAAAAAATGTGCTTATAACTATTCCTCAGATCCCCCGGTTCTATACAGATATCAATTCTTTTGCCTTTTTCGGAACCCCGACCTTTCTCCAGAAAAGAGACCTTCGGAATGACAAGACCTTCGGCAATTAATGTGCCCTTAATCGAAAAAGAACAAAATGCAACATTCTCCGTATTCGGTTTTGCTCGAGCAAATTCAACGTAAATCAAAAGAACACAGTTTTAGTGGGAGATTCATTCCGATTAAGAAATCAAATAGCATCCGCCATCTTCTCGAAAAATGTTCGAGGAAAGATATTGATTTCATAATTGTGAAAACTTCCCAACATCTCAGATTCACAAATATGTGGCACACCCTTCAAGAAAAAACCTAGAAAAGCACTACCGTGAAAGCAGCAGCTTTTGCGCGCATGTTCAATGGGGATGACCGCTTTGGCAACGAATTTGAACATGCGAGCAAAAGCTACTGCCTTCACGGTAGTGCTTTTCTTGGTTTTTCTCGATAGTGCTTTTCTGAGTTTTTCTCGATAAACTACAGGATTTCCCTTCAATCTAATCTGTATTTTTGGAAATATTCAGAAAATAAAATTTTTAATGGTTTATCTACGGAATCATTGGGCGGATTTTACACATTCACGATTTCGAACTTCGTAATTAAGCCCCAAACCTACTATACAACTATCGAGTTTCTAAGTCGTTTCTTTCGGAAGTTATTGTGTTTACGTTGACACAAAAGTTTGGAACTTAATTACGAAGAACGAATTCATGAATGGGTAAAATCCACCCAATGATTCCGCAGATATACTCATTTAAAATTTAATTTTCCCAATATTTCCAAAAATATAGATTAGATCGAATTGAAATCCATTATTTTATCGAATAATGGCAGTTCGAAGGTTCATACAAAATATCATGAAAATAATATGATCAGAAGATCACAGAATATTGAGTATTTGAAATTGTTCTAATGACACGATCATCACGAAATTTTGTACAAAGTTGCAAATCAGCATTTCCAAACTAGCCTCAAAGTTTTATTTCGATTAAGACCTTTTCGGGGTATTTCGGAAAAAACAACGATATCGAGGAGAAAAACGAGAAATTTCATATATTTTTTCCCAATATCTCGAAAAATTATGGTTGTATCAAAATGAAATTTGGTACACTGCTGTAAAAAGAAGATTTTCAAGGTATGAGCGGAAGTTTTTTATGGATTCAATGAATAGTTTCCGACGTGTTTTCGAAAATGCTCCAACTAAATGTCAAGTTTCAATTCAATTGCATGAGTATTTCCTGAAATATTAGGAAATTCCATTCCATTCCATTTTCATAAATATCATACATCACACTTTTTAATTGTCAAAATACCCAGACGAATTCAGTGCGCCATCTATACTTTATTTTTTCTTAAAAAAACGCGCAATTTAAGACACCCTTTATTTCCCCAATATTCACTCGAATAATTACAACGAATAACAAATTTTTGAACAGATAGATAGATTAATCTGACAACTCTACGAAATAATATTGTTCTGAGCGTGCAAATCCATCTCATTTTCTTGCAACTGGAGGAATCATCAAAATAATGTACAGCCTCATTCTGTCCCGTCGATTCCATGTCAATAGCTGATCAAGTTGTATTCACCCGAAGATCCTTTTGATAAAGATGTCCTTTGTGTTCCTCAGACTAACACATACTCACAGAGGATAAACATGGTGTAGGCCGACATCGTTATGTTGTGCGACAACCCCTTTAATAGACTCAGGCGATGTAATGATTTCCTGTATCAATCAGTGGTGTGGGAGAGATAATTATTCTAGCATGAGGGTTAGGCCTACGGGTCATAGATCGGCAGGATGGGCTTTTGTGGTCGGACAGCAGACGATCGGTAGATATTATGATGGAGGTACAAAGGAGATGAACGGGGAGTTTACCCGAGCACGTTGTTTTTGTTGTGAAGTGATAGATATGACCGTCGTGTTTCTCCTGTTTGTATAGTAACAGTAGCTAGAATCATTTGAAGACCGTAGTTCGTTTTTTCTTCGGTGCGAATGGTTGGAAAAATAGATGGAAAGCTCAATTTTCATTTTTATTTTCCAAAATTTTCGTGTAAAAAAATTTAAAAGAGCACTGACGTGAGGTCAAGAGCTTTTACGCGCTTGTTCGAATTCTTACAAATAGATCAAAACGTTGCGTAGTTGTAATATCCACCTGATTACGAAGTTTCAATCTCATTGCAGTTTTACTTCTCGAGATTTTGCGGAAATAATAATAAACAACGAAATTTGACACATTTTTTTTCCTTATATCTCCGAAAGTAAATATCGAATCGAATTGCAATTTGGAAAATTGATTTTAAATACTGACTTTGAGGTTTGTTCCAAATACCATTGAAAGGTAATCAATGTTTTCAGAGAAAAAAAATTTTCATCAGAAATTTTAAGAATTTTCGAATAAAAAGTTTTTGGAAATTTTGTAACAACTGGATCCATACTGAATTCTGCTGTTGGTATTCCAAAACTGTCCACGAAGTTTTAATTTGATTGAGTCAATACTTTGTGATATCGAGAAATTAACCTAAAAATTTCAAACGGGCCTAACTCCGAAACTATTCAACCGTTTCTACCCATAAATGAACTCAACCGATAAATTTGGACTCCAAACCTAATCTGATAATTTCAGGTCGCTCAGTCTCTTCCTTCGGAAGTTCGAGTACATACGAATGTACGGCCGGACGGACGGACAAAATTGAATTTGACCACGGATTCTTCTTCAGGGAGTTTAATCCAATCGTTTGAGAACATTTTCGGCTTAAAATTCGAAAATTACAGACATCGTGACGAAATGATAAAGCGCTGAAATGGAAGAATCATAACACTGCGTATTTTCATGAAAGAATTAAGTACATCCCAAAAAAATCGACACGCGATTTTCTGCTACCAACGTCGAGATTGAAAACATTTCACGCATCCAAATTTTTATCGCTACTATTGGCATCGTTGTAGCATACATACCCCTAGGCATGCAGATGAAGCCTCAAATAACCATCGCATTTCTAAAGAAACCAATGAACTCGATCTTACTTGATGAAGCGTTACCGTTTGGTCTCAATATATCTATAGAGTTCAATACCTGAATTCGAGCACACACGAAATACAAGTTCTAGAAAACCTTTGACTTGAAGCCCACAGGTTTCGCGCGCATATTCGCACAGTCGTTGCCAAAGCGGCCATCTTCTCACGTATCGAACCCGCCAAACGCAGCTTTACTTCCCGATGGAAATATTTGGCGATCTTCCTCTCAAACGAGAGGAAGAACTATAAATATAGTTCTCATGAAATTCTGCATGAACCTTTTGGCGACAATTTTCGATAGAGTACTAGATTGGAATTTGATCCAATCCGACATCAAATCTGTATTTTTGGAAATATTGGAAAAATAAAATTTTGAATGGATTTATCCCATTGGGCGGATTTGATCCAGTCAGTAATTAGCCCTTCGTTATAAAATTATAAACCTACTCTCAGAAATCGCATTTGCAAGATTCTTCCGGATATTGTGTAAACGGACGTCCTGATTATCGAAAATTATAGGAAAAGAACGAACCTAAGTTCAAAATTGAAGGGAATCATAGGCAGCAGTCACCCAAACATGTGCTGGCTCCGCCTATTGCTGATTGATGAGATAACAACAAGATTGCACCATTCATAAAATTCCGGTCTCAAAATCGATTCTGTCCGGCCGTCTGGCGTACGGAGAATTCTACCGACTTGAAAATTTCAGAGTTGGTTGTATTTCCAAATTCGAAGGTTGATTTCGTTCAGGGTCAAAATCGGTCTAACGGTTTCGGAGTTATAACCGCTTGAAAATTCGAGGTTATTTCCCTGATATTTTTAAAACAACTGAACCGATTGAAATTGAACTGGGCGGTTAGTTGGGGTGTAAAGACTTCAACTTTCTGCGGAATTTCGTTGAGATCGTGCTGTCAGTAATTTTAAAAAAAATTTCTTCTCAAAAGTTTTTCGAAAAAATTTTTTTTCTTGGAAACTGTTCATTATATTTGGTGAAAATTCTGACCATACTTTGAACTAAAAATTTTACAGCAGTGTACCAAATTTCAGTTCGATGCCATCATAATTTTCAAAGATATTATGCAAAAACACCGCAAATTTTACACAAGGGTTTATTATTTTCTGAGTTAAGTAACCCAATATACAGTTGATATTTTAAACAACTCAAAACCGAATGCGATGATTCATTTTCGATATTATTGGAAATTTGCAGCGTTTTTCTTTATATTTCAGAAACCACTGGTCGGAAATCATCCGGCTAAAATTTTTTAGGTTTAGTTATGCAACAGTTATCAACGTTCAGAGTTTCATGAAAATTCGGCGGTAAGTTTTCGAGAAATAATTTTTTTCCCCCCCTAACCTCCCATTTAGGCCCCTTAAGGTACACTGATCCTGCTGAAAAGCTTGGAGGATCAACCCCGAGTGACACACGATTTTTCTACGAAGTTTCAAAGATTTTCGTTCAGTACTTCCAGAGAAAAGCCCCGGACAACGTACGGCGGACGGTGGACGGCGGACGGTGGACGGCGGACGGCGGACGGATGGATTTTTTTTATTCGTTCATTCAAATCTACATACTCCAAAACGTAAACTGTGAAATTTTCAGAGGGGGTTAAAATTCAACAACTTTGTGCAGAATTTCGTGATGATCGAGTCATCAGAACAATTTAAAAAAAAAATTCAATTTTTTTCTCGAATATTCAATATTGTTGGATATTCTGATGATAATATACTCATGTGATTCTTTATGAACCTTCAATTGTCATTTCTCGATAGAGTACTGGATTTCAATTCGATCTTATCTGTATTTTGAAAGTATTGGGAAAATAAAATTTTGAATGGGTATATCTACAGGGTGTTTCATCACAAACTGGTCAGAAATATATAGCCGTATAGATAACATTGGAAAAGTCATTTTTGCCTCATGACATAAGCGAGATACCACTCAACTTTGAGCAATATTCTGATAGCTGTGGTGAGTTATGCGTGACCTTTGAAATAACGGTTTTTGGTCACATCTTAGTATTTTTAGGTGGTCAATTCAATTGTTGTGTAGAATTCTGGAAAAAATATTTCAAGATGGCGGAAAACCTACAAAGTTGAAATTTTTTGTTTTTGATTGCCGAATTGGATAGCATTATTTTAATGTAGTCAATTCTCTAAGATTTTTCCTGAAAAATTTTTTCCAGAATTCGAACTCAACTTTTTTTTACATGTCAACAGTGAAAAAAAAAATTTCACCCAAAATTGTTGACATCTTTCGAGGCTGAACTGACCTTCATTCTGAAAACCGGTGTGAAAACAGAATAAAAAAATATCCATTGGTTTTCATTTTATAGCATGCCGAAAATTCCGCTCGGAGTACTTTTATAATTTTCATTCAAGAAACTGGTGGCCCTACGGATGCCAAAATTATGCTAATAAGCCTCCAGAATGACCTGGATAGAAATATGAATTCATCAAGAAAAAAAATATTCTAAGAAACTTTGGTGGGTATCGAACTCTCTCCGCATTTGGAAAATAGGTTCAAATTCGATGAACTACCGTTCCTTGGTAACGGACATCCTTATAATTGGAAGGCTATAAAATGAAAACCATTGGATATTTTTTCATTTTGTTTTCACAGCAGTTTTCAGAATGAAGGTTAGTTCAACCTCGAAAGATCTCAACAATTATGGCTGAATTTTTTTTTTTCACTGTAGACATGTCAAAAAAAAGTTGAGTTTGAATTCTGGAAAAAATTTTTCACGGGAAATCTTAGAAAATTGAGGAAATTAGAATAATACTATCCAATTTGGCAATGGAAAACTAAAATTCCAACTTTGTAAGTTTTCCGTCATTTCGAAATATTTTTTCCAGAATTCTACACCACAATTGAAGAGACCACCAAAAAATACTAAGATGTGACCAAAAACCGTTATTTCGAAGGTCACGCATAACTCAACACAGTTATCAGAATATTACCCAAAGTTGACATTGAACATCTCGCTATACGAGATGCTCTCGAAAACGGGGTATATGTCATCAGGCAAAAATGACTTTCCCAATGTCATCTATACGTGAAGTCAGCAGCAGCATGCGCTCAAAAGTTACTAACTTCACGTCAGTGCTTCTCTAGGTTTTTCACTTTTCGAAAGGAAATTTTCTTGCAAATCGAATCGCAAATCTGCGTCATGATTCGACAAAAACCGTATCTTCGACCCAATGAAGCGTCTCGAATTTCAGCCACCCTGTACATTCTCTTTGCAGAGGAATAATGATACTCACATAAACACACGAAAGTCAGGGAATTTATTCTATTCCTCAAATCTCGGTAGTAACCCGTCTGTGAATCCATCTATGTATATGCAACTCAATTCAACGAAATCATCTCCGAAAAAGCAATTACCATAAAAACAAAGCCCCAAATTCCGTCTAAGCATAGCCTAATAAAATCCACAGATGAAACTTAAACCACCTCTAGAGACATTTATCCCGCGAGTATTCACCTCGTCTTTTAGTTTCGGTTAATTGAATTTCATATCAACAGAAAATGGTTTATTCAGAAGCTCTTATTCGCGCGTCCCCGTCGACGAAACACTCGTGTGTTTGACGAGTCCCATTTTAAAACGTCGTATAAACTCGAGAGGAGAAGGGGATCGAATTTGAATGCATTAAAATAAATAAGACATCGCTCGAGTGGAGAGGGTCGCTCTTCAAGGGAATAGAAAGGAATTCGTTTGTGCCAGTAGCAAAAGATAAGAAATCAGGAAAGAGGAGATGGGGGAATAGAAGGGGATGGGTATTGTATTATCGATAGTGATTTCAGATTTTTTTTGGTTTATCATTTGAGAAAATCAAATAATAAACCTAAGTGATAGAGCAAAAAAAAAATTACCCCCCTGAAAATTTCACGGTTTATATTTTGAAGTATGTACATTTGAATGAACTCAAAGAAAAAACGCTGCAAATTTTACACAAAGGTAATATTTATTTATTATTTTCTCAGCTCAATGTGCAAATTCTCAGCGATATTTACACACTTTATCGTTGCGAGTACCACAAGTGAGAAGATTCTCACTGTGAAATAAAAACAATTTTTGAGATTGTCCGCCAATATCAGCTAGTAAATATTATTCCTACAAGCGGGATTCAAAAGTTGTCAAATTATTTCACTGAATTCCAACTGATTTGAATCTTGGGACCGAATGCGATTATTTGTTTTCGGGATATGACAATTTCCAACGTTCTTCCTTACAACTCGCAAACCGCTAGTCGTTAATCATTTGAGTAAAATTTTTTAGATTGGGTTCTGAAACAATGAGCGATTCTGAAAAACTCATGAAAAGTCGATGATAAATTTTCGGGAAATAATTGTTTTTCCCTTTCAACCCCTCGTTTCGAGCCCCTGGGACAAACCGATTCTGCTGAAAAGCTTGGAGGATCAACCCCGAGTGACACGATTTTTCTACCAAGTTTCAAGGTATTTCCGTTAAGTACTTCCAGCGAAAAGCCTCGGAAAAATTTTATCAAATAATAAACCAAAAATCCGTCCGTCCACGTTCCGGGGCTTTTCTCTGAAAGTACTGAACCGAAATCCGTGAAACTTCTTAGAAAAATCGTATGTCGCTCGCGATTGATCCTCCAAGCTTTTCAGCAGAATCGGTGTACCCTAAAGGCTGAAAACTGGGGTTGGAGGGAAAAAAAATATTTCTCGAAAACTTACCACCGAATTTTTAATAAACTCCCAACGTTGATTACTGTTGCATAACTCAAGATAAAAAGTTTTACCCGGATGATTTCCGACCTGTAGTCCCTGAGTTATAAAGAAAAACGCTGCAAATTGTGTTGTGAAAAACCAAATAGTTATAAATAATATATAAGTTTCATTTAAGATATCAATAGGTATTGGGTTATTGAACTGAGAAAAATAATAAACCCAAAGATATTTTTTTTAATGGGAACACCAGATTTCGTTGGTACTTTCTGATAGTCAATTTCAACTGACTTTAACCATTAGGTAAGGTATCAATATAAATAATATAAAATAAATAGCGATTTAATTGAAACTTGACAGTTAGTTGAAGCATAATAACGCACAACTTTTCACGAAATTTTGTTGAGATCACAGTGTAAGTAAATGTTGAAAAAATTTTTATTGAATTTTTTTTTTGGAAACTATTCATTCAATCTGGAAACCACTTCTTTTCATACCCTGAACATCATATTTTACAACAGTTGTTTCTTTCGGAAGTTATTGTGTTCATGGTCGGCCGTTCCAATTCCGGATTCCTTTCAGCAAGAAATTTCACGGAACCGAAGTAGAACCCTTCGAATAGACGGGAATAATGCACAAGGCACTACATCTTTAAACAGTTAAACTAACCTATACTTTAAGGCATTTCATCAATTGGCGATAATTCTTCGAACACTTGACCAACTTGAAATACAATAAGCTGTTTGAGCTCAATATTAGTCAGAGAAGTTTCCGAGGATCGACAGGCGCCTCAGAGCTGGTTCACAAAACATTCCAAAATTCATTCAAATCGTTACAGCCGATTTCGAGATAAACGAAATATCACCTAAATATTTATTTATATATTTGTAATAAATCATTATAGCATGTACAAGGATTGCATGTTTAACTGATTGGATAAGCCAATAATCACTGATTGGTCGCCCAAACTTGGTTATGTCAGAATAGAACCAATCCAGAATCGCTGGTTCTTTCAACAGTACGGGAACTCTTAGAACCAGTTCTGAATCGATTTGGTACAGAACCATGTAAACCACGAACGCAGAACTAGGAAGAACCGTAACTACTATTGCGGAATTGTGCGATGTAAGAACGCTGTTCGTCGAAGTGCGCATGCGTTCGGCACAGAACTGGTTCGGAATCGGACCAGCGAACATAGCTAATAAACGACAGTTGAGGAATTTTGTCTGCAACAGATGTTATAACGGTGTAGGTATAATTTGAAATCTCTGTACCATGTGCTCAGAGGTCAGTTGTTTGAAGATGAACGAAAGTTCGAAACTTGTCAAAAAATGTAAACCTTACATATTGTGAAACATGTAATGATTTTTGGTAGTGAAACAAAGTTATGAAAATTTGTTTTAATAATAATCAACTACCAAAAATAGTAACGGCTGAAATGGTTCATTATTCAATACGAGTCGACTACCGAGTAATAGATAACTGTGTATTTTTCACTTAATTTCATAAAGCGCTCTCTCCGAAAACAAAATAACAAAAAAAAAATGTTTATGCAAACAAGAACGTTCATATTGTTATCATGGCATTCTTCATGGGATCATTCTGTTAACGAAACATAAAGTTTGCAAAGTTAATGCTTCTTGATGCAACTCTACTTTGACTCCAAGTATATTCCTTAATTTAACGTCAGACTTCCCAATGAATGAATAAATCGACGAATTTCGTTAATCTGTATAAATAATCTAGCTTTTTGGGTCCATAGCAGTAGAAAAGAAATCAGGCAGAGAAGCTGTTCGAAAGATGGCCCGAAGCTCGATACTTTAGATTGAGTTTATGGGGTGCAAATGCCGGGCGAAAAACAAAGGATACTGGCTGACTTCGGATGCTTGTTTTTGGGTAGTCAACAGTTTAATTCAATTAAAAGATTATACAACGTTTCCGATTTCCTTTATTTTCAGATCGGAGGAATTTAAAGGAGGCAATTGGATAGATGGCCTGTTCGGACCTAGCGGAACGATTTGTTTTTGTAGAAGATGAAAATCACTTTACGTTTTTCAGTCGAATGTTTCTTTCGATTTTCGCTTTCTATTGAACGTTTCAAGGAGATATATCTTCTAGATTACGATTTGTTTCGCTCCAAGAAATTCAGTTGATCAGTCAACGAATTCAACCAAACTATGTTGGACCTAGTTTTTTCGGTCAAAAGCAGAATACAAGAAATAAAAGCTGAGGAGCTGTTCGAAGCTGGCCCCAAGGTGGATAGGATACATGAAATGAAGTTCATGGGGTGCAATTGTCAGATGGAGAACAAAGAAGACTGTAAAATTCGAATGCTTTTTTTGAGTATTCGACAGCTTAAATCAATTAAGAGATTAGACAACGTTTCCGATATCCTTAATTTCCAAATCGGAGGAATTTAAAAGAGCCAATTGAATAGATGGCCGGTTCGGAGTCAGCGGACTTACTTGGTTTTGTAAATAGGTCGATGTTGAAAATAACTTTACGTCTTTCAGTCGAATTGTTCTTTCAATTATCGATTGCCATTGGAAGTTTCAAGGAGTTGTGTTATGTCGATTGCGAATTGTTTTGCATTCAGAATTTCAGTTTATTGGGGGAGGGGGAACGTGGTATGTTGATTAAATCAACACTTATTCATCAACTATCGACTTCTTCTGGCAATTAGTAAATATAACAGGTATGTGAAGCATTGGTTCATGGAGAAGAAAAAATTTCGATGATAATAAACAAACATGAATACCACGACGGATATCTGTCGATAAGTCAACAAATATTCCACCTTGATCAGAGCTAATCATCCAATCAACCAAAGTAGCTACACCGAGGATTTCCAAGGAGTACGGTTACTGCAGCTTAAGTGTTGTTTCCGATCTTCAGACCGTTCGGACCAGAAAAAAAATTATGAGCAATTAAAATTTCTCAATTTGCTAATACACCTCTGCACGTCGTAAAACAAGTTCAGCACTGCTATTTCTCCTTGTTATCTGTATCGCAAAATTATGTTCTGCTAACAAATAGAGAAGTATTTCTTTCTATATATTCTATGGTCTGATTTATTATAATTAATTAATTACTTTCGGAAGAACCAACTCAGGAACCCGATAAAAGTAAAGTAGGTTTGGACATTAATTACGAAGGCCGAGTTTGTGAATGGGTAAAATCCACCTTATGATTCGGTAGATATACCAATTCAAAATTTTATTTTTCCAATATTTCCGAAAATGCGGACTAGATCGAATTGAAATCCAGTAACTCTTTTAAAAAGCACAGATTCATACAGAATTCAATGAGGATAATATAATCACAGAATTTTAGGTATTTGAAAAAAAAGCTTTGAATTTTTTTTTCAAATTGTTCTAATAACACAATCATCACGAAATCTTGCACAAAGTTGTCCATCAGCATTTTCGAACATGACTTATAATCTGAACGAAATTTTGCGTAAAGTTGCGCGTCGCTATACTCCAACTAACTGCCAAGTTTCGATCTAATCGTTCGAGTAGTTCCCGAATTATCACGGATACAACCTGAAAATTTCAAAAGGTTCTAACTTCAAAACCGTTTGGCCGATTTTGCCCGTTGACGAACTTAACCGTCGCATTTTGAAATGCAACCTACCATGAAGGTGCATATGGACGACCGAACGGCCGGCAGGACAGAATCGATTTTGACACCGGATTCGTCATCAGTGAGTCCAACCTAGTCGCTTGAGACCATTTTCGGGAAAAAATTCCAAAATTACATTCTGTTTCCCAAAAAATGCGCGCAAAAATCGTTGATGTAGGAAACTGAATCCAATCCACCAGAAAATGGAAATGGAAAATCTAAATCTAAACTACTGGATCCATACGAAATTTTACGGTGAATTTTGCGTTGGTATTCTCCAAATAATAACCAAGTTTCGATTTGATCGCATCTGTTCTTCTTGAGATATATTAAGGACATAACGTCAAAATTTCGAACGACGAAATTTTTCATACTTTTTTTCATATTTCTCCAAAAGTAAATATCGTATCGAATTGAAATTTGAACCATTTGAACGTCGTTGTTGAATACTGATTGTACGGTCTGTGCCAAATTTCGTTGAAATCTGATTAACACTCATCAGTTTTTTTCTAACAACAGGATCCATGCAAAATTTCGCGTTGTGACTTTGTATTCAAGAACTGATTACGAAATTTCAATCCAATCGCGTCATTACTTCATGAGATATCGAGCAATAATCTTAATCTAACCGAGATATTCATTCAGGAACGTAACCTTACTTGAGAATTTCAAGAATCTAGGTCCTTTTTCTCGAAAGTTAGAGCGCACTCGGCCGGCCAGATGGACAGAATCAAATTTGGCCACGGATTCTTCATCAGTGGATCTAACCTAGTCGAGACCAATTTCAGCTCCAAATCCGAAAATTACAGACATTGTGACGAAACGATAACGCGCTGTTCCTCATAACAAGCTCGTAAAAAATGTGTCCTGATTTTTATTTGTGTTAACGATGTAAAGGGGAGGTGCAGCGGTGCAGGGTATAGATTGCTTCGAGCACTACTTCGTAGAGATTCAACAGCAATGGATTCGTATCCATGGTCCAATCGCGCTTTTTGCTTGCGGGCCTATTAGCGAAACGCCGATTCCAGCATAGTTAACGCTCAACATTTTAGAGTGTATGGAATATCAATTTCGCAATGCACCAGTCAACGCTTCTATTGGAAAATGGCTTCGAAAACACCGGATTAACTGCGCCAGTACGAGATACATATTGCTCGTGATCTGTTAGGGGTGGATGAATTATTGAAGAAATTATGCCTCCGATTCACAAAATCTGTCATTACCTAGTTTCGAAGAAAATTGAAAAGTCGTTTTTAAAATTTACCTTCGAAAAAGATATACATATAACAGATTGTCGAAAGCTTGCGCAATGAACAATATTACCATTGTTTTCATACCTTCTTTTTTCTTCGATGAATGAAATGATGTGAAATTCCAGTTGAAAATATTCACAACCCTGTTTCATCTTCTATCTTTCGATTTATTGAATATCAATAGAATTTATAGATATTATATGCCAAAAGTTTACACGTGGTAACAACCACAATCGATTTAAACGAACGATATCGACATGAAATCACTGACAGGCTTGTCAAATTCTTGTGCATAGAAAAATATTGCCATCACCTCCAAGCTCCATCCCTCCTTCTTTCTTCTAAAATGTTGTAAAAAACTATTTCGAAATCTTTATGACTTGAAGATTTGGATGATTGTTGATGATGATCCTATAAAACATTTGTTTAATTTCAAATATTAAATTCAAACGAGTCAACTCGATGGAAGTTTTTATTACAATCATTAAAATACAGATTTTTCTGCAATACCTTTACATATTATATTTCGATATTGATATCCTACGATATATTCTCTTGTTCCCAAGTTGAAACCATTCAATTCCGGCCTGCTGATATAATTTTGGTTAGTTAGTATAGTTAGTAATTCGAGACATGGTTCGAGTACCATAAAGTATTAGGGGTACCATAAAGTAACGTCGTTTCCTTAAGCTGAATGCGAACGTTTTTGAGGAATCTATTTCTCATCAATGATGTATTTCCCATCACTGTCAATAACCTTTTGCCATGCAGTGAATACATTTTCAATCCCTAATCAATTACAATCAATTGGTTTTCCGGCAATAGGTATATCTAGAGATGGCATTTTGGATATCATCCAAATTTGCAATGGTTTTCCCAGTTACAAAGTGTTGCAGCGCTAGGAATGAATGGAAATCCGACGGTGCAACGTCGGGCGAATATTATGTGGAGGAGTCAGCACCTCCCACCCCAATTCATTAATTTTTTTCCAGGGTTCACCTTGTGCATTACGGTTTTGCATTGTCTTGTTGGAGAAGTACGCCTTCTTGGTTGACAACCACTGGCCACTTTTTGATTAAATATTAATTGATTCGCTGCAATAGGGAGGTCAACAGTTCGTCCAGGTTTCAGCAATTCAAAACGAACAATCCCACGAATACTACAACATCAAACAAAAGCGTTTTTGGAGTGTAAACCTGGCTTAGCATTACTGCGAACGATTTAATTGAGGGGAAGCCATTGCATTTTGCCGAATATGCGGGACAAGAAAACCTGCTCTGCTCACTTTGCCAATCTGCTTCAAATGTTCTAAGATGGTAGACCAAGATTGATTGAGACTGTCCGAGAATTTCTTGATCGTCTGACAAGGATTTGCTTCCACTTACTTCCAGTTCCATCATTTCTTTTCGGTTCCTTTAGAATATCATAAGATATCTATATTAAAATACAGCGTGTATCTGAATAACACCGAAAAAAATGTAGGAGGTGATTCTTGGGTGAAAATTAATGTAGGTATTTGGTATGAAATTTTTGAAAAAACTCCCCCCGGAAAAGATACATCCCGCTGATGATTGACAAAAAAATTGTTTCTCTTTTTTATTTTCCTTTTATACTAAGCAAAAGGCACGAAACTTGTTAAATATCATTTGTCAATAAAACTACATATTTTGGAATTTTTTCAATTCATCCACTAACTTTTTTATCTCAGCAAGTTTTTTCGAAAACTCGAGGGTTGAGAAAAAAAATTAGCCGAATTATAATTTTAATCGGCTAAGATTTTTATAACTGAAACAATAGCGACCAATGGACAAAAAACGGTCAAATATCGACAATACAATTATGATAAATGTTGGAAATGACTGCTTTCCACTTTCAATGAGCTTTTAACCTTCTCCTGATTGAAATGCATATGTGATGAAATAAGCCTGCTGAATTTCTTAATGTTTCACGCCCTGCTACAATGCGGCTTCGCAAAACGCCGACATTTGTTTCTCGTGAATGCTTAAGTTTTCGAAAGTATTTGTAGATATACAAAAGTAAGTAAATGAATTGGGCTTTGCAGGCGAGTGTTTTCAAAAGGAAAATGTGTATCCAACATAAAGTTGTAAGGAAAAATATCTTACTATTTCAACCCTGAAGTATAATTGAAAAATTTGAAAAATTCCAGAATGTCTAGTTTTATTGACAAATAATGATAATTCACCAAGTTTGGTGTCTTTCGCTCAATATACAGGGAAAATATAAAAGAAAAACAATTTTTTTGTTAATCTTCGGAGGGATGTTATTTTTCTGGGGGGAGGTTTTTCAAAAAATTTCATAGCAAATACGTACCTTAATTTTCATCAAAGAATCACCCCTTGAATTTCTTCGGTGTTATTCAGATACACCCTGTATATTATGTAAAAAAAATCAATATTATTCCAATGAACGATTCCGAATAGCCATCTGCGAAATTTCTAATAAAGACATTCAAGAAACAACTCCTGTCGCACTCTCGGTTTTCCATCTCATCAGAATTTCATTCGAATTCAAACACGACGGAGAACGTGAGTTCAAGCAGAATCACCAAAAACAAGGGTTGCGGTATCAACAACCAGTCTTCGCCAGCGCCAGCAACCAAACCCAGGGCGTAGATTGCTTCCCAGAAAAAAACTACAAATATCTGTTTTTCCGCTCGCAGCATCGATGTAGCAAAAATTGATTTATTTGTGATTTTCCTTTATTCCATCTCTCCCCCATCGCTTCTGCTAATGGAAATACGTTGGCTTTCAGATTGCATGGCCTCTAGCGGCCTTGTATCTTTCGACATTACACGGTTTCGACAGGTGATATTGAATTCGTGATGAGCCTCGTTTCGTCGAGATTTAGACCCGGTTTGTATCGGGAATATTATCCGTGTATTTCGATGTTCGATTCTGTGTCCGCGAGTCTGACGGATTTGAGGGATCATTTCGGGTACGGCACGGAATCGCGGCTGTTCAATATTTACAATACGGATCTTTTGATACCGAGTTTCATCGTTATTCGTATGGTGGTGCGGATTTCAGGATAAATTGGGAAAACCGAGGTTCAACGAGGCTGATTCAGTCTTTTCTGGGTTTTTTCAATCGTAGAAAAAATGCGAATTTCCAATGAACTTTTTTTGTAATGAGAATTATTCATACCTTCCATGTCATTTTTTTATCCCCTTAACCTTCATTCATGGTGGGGCGAAATGTGAATTTTACAAACTTTACAAAGCTTTTGAGCGTATATTCAAATTCGTTGCTGAAGCGGTCATCTACATTGAACATGCGAGCAAAAGCTGCCGCCTTCACGGCAGTGCTTTCCTAGGTTTTTATTAAATTATCGAGTTCTAGTACCTACTTCCTCAAAACTATGAAGACCCTTGAAAGAAAAGTTATTCAACGAACATGAAAGTTCAGTATTTGGTAGGTTTTCACTCCTAATATTTCAGTATGGATCTCAAATTATTTCATTAGGGGTAAAAATCCAGAAACCCCCAACCATATAATGAACCTTCATGTTTGATGAATAACTTTTCTCTCAGGGGATTTTTGAGAAAGAAGAAAGGGATAATTTCAAAAGGTCTGTTTTAAGGCTTTGTCGTGACTTCTCCCAACGCTGAGTTGGTACAACTGTTCTCTGTACTAATGCAGAGTTTGAGCATCTGTCATTTAGTTGGTTTGCAGTCTTCCATTTCGTCAGTTTGTCAATGGTGTATCGATTAAATCTTATTTTGTGAGGATTTTGCATCATTTTTAAGGTTTTCTTCTGGGGTTTTCACTTCCAATATCTGAAACAGAACTATTAAAAATTTAAAAAGATTGTTTCTTTCATGAAAAACGCCCTTGCGGATTGCAGTATCAAACTATTTGTCAAGAGCAGTTTCTTGCTGAACAGATTGCCTAATGAACAATACAGGAGCAATACAAACGATAAAGAAAGCGAACTGTGACGTTTCAGAAGACAAATCTGACTCCATCATCAGACAAAGCAAAACATTTCAAGAATTATTTTCTTTCGATTTGTGACTTTTGTCAAATTGACTTTTTTGAGAAAACACAGCAACCCCATCAGATTTATTGGATTTGAATTCTCTTAATTCTTCCTCTTTTTTAAGTCAATTCATCCAGATGGGGTCTATTTCTACCAAACAATGAGCAAAATTATTCTATCCACTTCAATTTATCTGATTCTAACATCAGTATTTTTGTATTGTCCCAATCCATCATGTGATTCCCAGTGGTCGAACATACATGTTTCCCTATTTGGGATTTTTTATGTATCTATTCCTTAGTTTGTTTTGTGCTCTCGTTTTCTGATGTCTAACGGTCTAGACGTTCCGCCTGTATATGTCTTTACACAAATACATTGAATACTATGATCACAATTTTTTGATTTTGTTTCTCGTTAATTGGTTTGGTTTTACTTAGTATGGGTCTCAAATCATTTTTTCTATAATAAAATAAATCCAAAGATACCTTGAAAAACGAAATTTACCCTTTTGAAGTACATACTATCATCAGGAAAATATTTATAAATCGACCACGGAATCGATGAAGTTTCTAGAGAAGATTTGATTATGCCACTTCCAGGAATATTGTTTTATAGAAAAATGTTGAAATAAAATTCAAAAGATTCCAGATTGTTTCCAATGATATGGTCCTCATGGAATTCAGCATACATATTGCATTGAATATTTTCCATCTGAGAAAGGAGAGTATAACCGGAGATACATTTCACAAAGACTTTCATCATAAAAATTTTCATTATGTTGGCAAAATTGAGCTTGAATTACCGGAATACAATTTTCATAAAGGACTCGCAGAATAATTCTCATCTTAGTTTGAATTCATAATCTGTCATCAATAAACTTTCTCATGAAGTCGAAGAAATGAAAAATTTCTACTGCTATTCATTAAATACTCGGAAATAGCAACTCGCTCAACAGATGGTATGTTAAGTAGAATTTTAAAAGCAGAATAATGGAGATGGAGGAAAGGAATGCACCCCTGCCAAACAGAACAATGAGAAAGCGAGAAGGCGGAGGCACTGGTTCTTCAAGCAAAGAGTTATATCTCCAAGATATCACACAAATTGCTTCGGGACTCGCCAGACTCCTTTTTGCTCCTCATGAAAACTAATTCGTATTTCTTCATTGACGGGAATACTCGACGAGATTCATGGATTCCGCGAAATACGTTGTTGATGAAGATAATAGCAAGAAAATAATGAATAAAAGTCTATCAGGGAAGTGGACATTTTGAGTTGTCTCTTGAAAGCAAAAATATCATTACCTGAAACTTTCAGTCAGTCCATTTTTTGTCATATTCTGAAGAACGATAGTCGATTCTTACTTCCATAGGGAAACAATATTTTCTTGTTATGAGTCCCATCCCTGATTGATTAATCGAATAAAAGTCCATCAGGCCCGTGGACAATTTTCAATTATTTTAATTCCTCACATACAAAATGTTCAGCTACGTTTCGGCACTATTCGTGGCTTATTATCAAGGCTCATTTTTCATTCGAGAAATCGAAGAAAATTTCGGTAAATTGGTAGGATGTGACATGAGATGACGAAAAAGAAATTTATCTTGGTGTCATCGACTAGGAAGCAAGTGTTTGAGATTGGTAACATTTCGTCATCTCATGTCACATCCTACCAATTCACTGAATTTTTTCTTCTTCGATTTCTTTCACAACAAAGGAGCCTTGATAAAGACATGAATGGTGCTGAAAAGTAAGTGAACATCTATGTGTGAGGAATCGAAATAATTAAAAACAGTCAACTTGCCTGATAGACTTTTATTCGATTATTTAATCATGGACGAAACTGAGAGTTATAACGAGAAGATATTATTTCAACGCCTTGCCGTAAACACAATTCTACACTTAGAGAACATTCTACACTTTCAGAGCATATTTGGGGTTTGAAGAAAAACATCGAATTCGTGAATGGGTAAAATCCGCCCAATGATTTCGTATTATATTTCCATTCGAAAATTCCGTAGTTTATGCGAAATTTCGTGATGAAATGGCTCCGAACACGAAAAAATACGTAAGAGCTTCAAACTTCGCGTCAGTGCTTTTTTACAGTTTTTTCTCCATGCGTCTATGGATGATATACGAGAGATCGGAATTTCTAAATTGAAGACAACCGACTACCAAAAAATTGATCATTTACCTAACGAGACCTGAATTTTCCATTAGTGGAATGAAAATAAGGAAGAAAAGTTAATATTGACAGTGGAACTATAAACTTCTATTGAAAATTTCCAGGGATTTGGAATACAAGGGTCCACTCCTCTTCAACGAAAACTTTGTGTAAACATTGAGGGAGTTGATAATGGAAATAGGGCATGTAACGAAATCTAGAAACATACTTCAGCGATCAACATGGGAGTATCTGGCTAAATATATGCCAGCTACCAGAAATAATGTGCTACCATCCCAATTTCAATACAATCCAATCATTCCGAAGCTTTACAGATTCGAAATTATTTTGTCCTTATATTGATAGATATAAAGATTGAATCGAATTAAATTCTTGGTACTGAATCATGAAAATCTATTGCAAGGTCTATACTGAATTTCATAATATATCGTATCAAAGAAATTTTGGGATTTTTTACCGGGAAAAAACGAGGAAACTTGCTTTCAGCGCAAAAAAAAACAATCAAGCTCCTGACGATCAAGTCTCAATGAATACACCAAACAGAATTATGTGTCGAAATTAATTAAAAAACATTCTCCTCGAAGAAATGTTACTAAAAGCATCCCACGCGTTTTGGTATAGGTACTTGGTCATTGAACACTGAACCAATGAACCTACATTATTTTATACGTTACTGTTGAGTTCAAACCTTTTTGCGCGCATGTTTTAGGGGAACAGCGTGCTATCGTTTTGTCTAAATGTATGTAATTTTCGAGTTTCAAGCCGAAAATGGTCTCAAACGACTAGGTTGGATTCACTGATGATGAATTCGGAGTCAAAATCGATTCTGTCCGTCCGTGATCTTCTTATCATATTATACTCATTGAATTCTGTGTAAACCTTCGAACACATTTCGATAAAGTACTGGATTCAATTCGATCTAATCTTCCGACCGTAAACACAATAACATCCGGAAGAAACTACTTAGGAACTCAATATTTGTAGAGTAGGTTTGGGGCTTAATTACGAAGGTCGAATTGGTGAATGGGTAATATCCGCTCAATGATTCCGTAGATATAACCATTCAAGATTTTATTTTCCCAATATTTCCAAGAATACAGATTAGATCGAATTGAAATCCAGTACTTTATCGAAAAAAACCTAGGAAAGCACTGCCGTGAAGGCAGCATTAAACATGCGCGTAATAGCTGCTGCCTTTTCTAGGTTTTTCTCGATAAAGTACTGGATTTCAATTCTATCTAATCAGTATTCTTGGAAAGATTGGGAAAATAAAATTTTGAATGGGTATATCTACGGAATCATTGGGTGGATTCTACCCATTCTTTAATTCGATCTTTCCTATTGAGCCCCGAACCTAGTCTACAAATATACTTATATTATTGAATATCTTATTATAAATCAGTAGTATAGCAACACCGGTTCGAGCACAATCTTGAGCATTTTTACATGTAAATCTCCATAAGAAATCTAAGGTCCATTCGGGAGAAAATCGTACCATTCCGTAGACGTGTATGAGGGTTATTCTAGGTCATTCAGATTTCGGTTAAAACCGTCAGCAAAGCTGTCTGGAGCTGTCTAGAGCTGCTTTGAAGCTGTCTGGAGCTGCTTTGAAGCTGTCTGGGGCTGCTTTGAAGCTGTTTGTAGCTGCTTCGGAGCTGCCTGGAGATGTGTTGGAGCTATCTGGAGCGGTTCGCGACCACATTGTTCAAGACGGCTCCAAACCAGCTCTAGACAGCTCCAAAGCTGCTCCAACACAGCTCCAAAGCAGCTCCAGACAGCTTCAAAGCAGATCCAGACAGCTTCAAAGCAGCTCTAGACAGCTCCGAAGCTGCTTCAGACAGCTAAGCTGACAGTTTCAACCGAAATCTGAATGACCAAGAAAACCCCTCATACAGGTCTACGGAATGGTATGATTTCCTCCAGAATGGACCTCAGATTTCCTCATGTAAAAATGCACAAGATTGTGCTGGAGCCGGTGTTGCTATACTACTTAAATCATTTGAGAGTGAAATCCATACCTACACTCTGTCATAAGATTTTTGAATTTTGTTGTAATCATGTTACGTTTTACGCAGCGTCATTCTGTTTCCTATTTTGCCTGTTGTGGTGATGCGGGTTCTTGAATTTCAGGAGTTCTTTCAGAAGTGCTTCTTGAATGAAAGGAAATTTTCATTACGATATATTGATATATATTCTTTTGAGAACGAGCATTACAATTCTAAGATATATCACAGTGTTAGCAGAGGAAATGTAAACGGGGTACCATACATATTTGCGTATGATACAAGAGCACAGATAAAAACCTCAGGAAAAATTCTCTCTCCCCGCATAAGTGTAGTAATTTGTTTATAGAAGATGGATGGCATCTTTTTCATTTGAAAATAATTTTTTCGTCATCTTGAATTCATTTCGACAAAATATCTTGACATAATATCTGAAACAGAAAGAGGGACAGAAAACCAGAAGGAAGCAGTAAATAATATTACCTACATTTGCTCATGACCGAGAGGGTCTTTCGACCAGGTTCAGTCCTCCAAGCGATGATTTTCAGATCCTCAGATAAACGAAGAACGCTACAGGCCCCTTTATTGGGGAATCATCTCCCATAGATCCATAATTGTTCATTTCGAACTAGAAATCTAATAAAATATCGGGAATAAAGTGAAAAACTTGTGACATGTATTATGTCAGGATGACATATATACATTACGATAATTGGGAACAATTATAAAATTGTTTCATTACACTACCAACATTCTCGTTTGAACTACTCATTACGATGAAAGTGCGGTAGTATTAAATATGAAAATATAAGTAAAGTCTTCACCCTTCTACAGGGCATCGTATTTACTATTTTATCAGAGGAATGGTAGTGGTTATGAATAACTCGGTAAGATTCTATTAGTTGATGCATAAAGATAATTTGTGGCCTTCGGGAAGAAGGTTATTACCCAAATTTGGCTGAGTCAATCAGTAGGAATCACCTTTTCCAAAAAACCACTGATCAGATATTTGACGCTCAGTATAAAAACGGTCTCTTGGAGGCGGTTGCCAGAAGCTCCCATCTTCAGGTTTTGTGGTACATCTTGGTTGACTAGTTGTTCTTCTTTGTGTTCCTCTACCTTCATTCGTCCATGTATGATACACTTACATTGATAAAATTGAAGTACCACGAGTATTAATTTCGCGAAAGAAAAAACCAACACCTCGCGATAGGCCACAATTTCACCCATGTCAAAATTGCTAATATGGTTATAATTTCTTCAAACTCGGGGCATTTTGTTTCGGTCAACTATGGCTTCACATATTTGGATGGCCGGGCAACAACTAAACCCATTACCATTGATATTGGGTTACGGCTGTCTCGTTTAGGCAAACTGAAACATTGATTATTTGTTAGGTTCTCACACATTTTTGAAATAGGCGCCTTTTGCAGGATGTTCGTTTGAGCTCTATCTGACTTGAAAAACCAGGACTGTTCTTGAGTTGAAACTGGGAACCCTTAAGTGGACATTCGATGATATTTCCGAACAATCAACATTAAAATGGACCACATCAAAAAGAAATGACAGAGAAGCAATAACCCTTCTCATTTCTAAACTCAAGTATCACTCCCACAAGATTGCCTTATCGCATTCTTGGGGTGGATATACTCCATCAGTCTTAAACAATAGGAACTTCATGAATCTTCATTGAACTTTCTCATTATTATAGCATGCTTCGAACGTAGTCATTCTGTTGACAAAAAAGGAAGTACTGTTATTCTTTCTGGATGAAACTTTTCTAATATCACTGAGCTCATCTATTTCTATTCTTGCAACGGTCAAAACCACATTCAAAATCTTGTGCTTAATGTCACGTGTGGAATTCGTCTATCAAACTTTTCATTCCACATAACTCGAGACTCGGGTGCACCTTTACTTGTATCACTGTATCAGAAAAGACTCGAAATTATTTGAATGAAAATTCGTCCAACCACTCAAAAGCATGTCCAGTATTTTCACCAATTTCTTTCATATTCTTCATCACTTACAGATGAGCCGTCAAGAGAAAAGTTATCGTCTTCATTATCCTGATTACCCCGAATTACTTCCCCCTCAAACTTATCCATCACCTTCAACGGATCTCCAAAAACAAACATCCTGCATACCCCCAACTTTTTGCTCTAACCTTTTCCAGACGGAACAACTCGAAAGAAACCCATCATTCTCTGGCATTTCGTGCTCAGAAATTTTCTACATCAATTAGAGAAGTTGTTTGCAGCTAGAATCCCTGGCATCGACTATCTTTTACCCCGATAGATTTCCATTATCCGGTAATCAGCAGGAATAAATCATCGTGTGCGGCATGAAGAGCAGACAACGGGTCGGCTGCACGAAATGGGTCCTTCTCCGGTACCCGACTGTGCCTGGAGTTGATATTCCATATACTAAATACATCAAAATGGTTTAAGGGGAAACCTTCTCATTTGATGTTCTCAAGAGCATATTTAACACCCAGTAAACCGCAGAGTTTAGTTTGTAGATTTCGAATTGGTTTTTGAATTTTTTTTTGGTTCGAATGATTCAAACATTCAGGGGGAATGAGTTATGTTACCGTTTTTTCAGGAAAAAATAATTTATTTATGTTAAAAATCGAAAAAGAGCTCTATATTGCTTTTTCATACTAGCAAAATAAATCATTCAAGAAAAAAGATTCAAAAAATGGAATCCGTTGCCATCCAATTGCACAGTGTTAGTTCGCGTTTTCGCTTGAATTTTCAGTCAATTCCACTATGTCAATAACCAAAATAGGTTGCCGAAATCTGGAAATTGCCAAATTATAGACTAAATTTCGACATGATTTTAGCTTTAATCATCAATTTGACAAAATCTAATGACCCATTACTGTTCATTCTTGAGGAAAAAGTATCAGAGGATGAGAGCATGTCTCAGATGTTGGCTTTCTGTATCGTTTTTAATTGGTGTTAACATGTTTTTGTGATTCTTTTTAAGAACTCTTGAGTTGACATTCTGAATTTAAGACTGCAGCTCCACGATGGCCAGTTTACGAACCTAAGATAAATAGATAGGAGCTAGGTTTTAAAGTGTTTGCTTGTATATTTGATTGATTAAAATTCAATTCTATAATTTATTCAAAGACTTTTTCAGTTAACAGAAGTGGTTCTGTGTATACATTCTTCATTTTCATGAAGGAGTTATGTATCATCTATTCTAATTCAGAGTAGCCAAGCTACAATCACTAGTAGAAGTATTTTAATTTCAACTCATTTAAACTCTAAATGGCAAGGTTAATTTTGAATTAATTGGAGTGTATTGAAGGCATTGAAGCTAGAAGGGTTCAGGAAGATACATCTGATATTATAGGTTTGTTCGTTGTACCTGCATGAACTACACTAACTACACTAACTCCACTGATACTGTTCGGTGTATTTTGTTGAAAACTTGCACTCTGTTCGTTGCGGAAATTTTGGCAGTTAGTGTAGTCACAGGATTACATGTGCAATGCATAGAGTGAGGTTATCTTCTGTAATGCTTAATATAATTCATAGACATCTGTTGTTGCCTCTGATTCCTGGTCGGACGTGTTTTGTTCTGTACCTACGTGTGGTTATTTTCGGAAAAAAATCAATTTCCATTACATTGTTATTCAAATCGGCATTTTATTCGTGACGAATTTAAACAAATTCTACGACAAATCAACATCACACCGAAATGGTGGCAAAAATAAAAGAAGCATAGAATTCTGCTATCTTGGATTTGCATAAAATCACCTATCATTTATTCGTTTTCTGTGAGAAGCATGGAACTGATTGTAGTCCACTCATTCCCTCATATGTGACACTCAACTACATTCAGCTGCACTGAGAATTGGAAGTGAGGGGCGTTAGTGTAGTTGGTGTTATTCATGCAGGTACAACGAACAAACCTTATGTTGCATGTTATTTCCGAAACTAATAAGCTTTCAATCTTCTCACTTCCCCGAATTGATCATTGATCAAAATACCCCCTCGAATATACTGCTCAAAAAGTTGAAAAACGGACAGTAATATAATAATATTCTTTTTGAAATGATAAACAAATACTCATAACAACTCTTTTATTTATATAGAGAAGGACTCAATCTACACAATACATTGTGAATAAAATGAATACATTCACATAACATTGATGCTACTTGTACCGTGAGCCTTATTCATTATGGTTTGACAAATAAATCTTTCCAACACTCATCAAATTGGTCTTGAAGAAACTGTTATAAGCCGTGTGCTGCCTCAATTTCATCGGCAGAAGCACTCTGAGCAAAGAGTATTCCTCACTAAATATTTTGTTGTTGAGACTCCTCTGTTTTTTCGTCACTTTCAGGTCCGACTTCTTGAAGAGAGTTCTTTTTACCCAAACTCGAAATCTTCCACCGGGCTGTGGAAAAATATGGGAAGGGACATTTCATTCTGCTTTTTTCAGTGAGAACTCTTGTAAAATCCCAGAAAAATGCATACTTCTCATTTTCTTGACTTTTTTTCTAACTCGTCAAGGATAATATGTCTATCTCGGGTTACTCTTATAGCCAGCAGAGAGAGTAGCGATTATCTTCATTCGCCAATAGAAGAGTTATACGTGGGATCGAAATCGAATTAGCTGATTTTTCAGAAAGTTGTTATGGATAGGTATTCTTTATCGTAGATTCTGTTACACAGTTGAGAGCAATTGGTCTCTTACAGGCTGATTCCAAAGTTTTAGTTCACATAAACAGAATTTTTTATGGACAGAGCTGTTCATAGAACCCGGATACAACAATTATTTTTAGTTAATGCCCGGCAGTCGACTAGTCTTAAGCCATAGTAAGGCATAATAAAATATGCTCAGAGTTCGAAGCCCTCAAAACTATCACCAGGCTAGCAATTTCAACAGGGGTAGATTTGTTTCCCATCGGTTTTTCCTTTAGCGAAATTGGCCATCTTGTAGATTATCGCGTATGGACAGATGAAGGTAGAGGAACACGAAGAAGCCCAACTTGAGAACCGAGGTGTTCTACAGAAGGTGAAGATAGATGCTGCAGGCAACTGACTCGCCGAGATCGTTTTGCTACTCAGCGTCAAACGGTGATCAATGGTTATGAGAACAAGGTAGAACTACACGTACATCATATTGCCGTGAACGATGAGTGCTGCCTTCAACTGTGTAGTCAACGTTTGAGGGAATGGCAACAATGGAAGGCCAAATGGCTTAATGCCATATTAAGCGACAAATCGCGATTATGTCTAGGTACGCCTGATGGTCGTACAAAGGTTCATGACGCCACCGTGAAGTGCGACGTTATGTTGCGTTTTCTGTTGAGATGCACGTATACAGAACTGTCAGAGTAAAGGTTCGAGGGGAGGGGGGGTTGCATATGGTAACTGATCAACGCCTATCTTCATTCGAGGCAGTATGGCAGCTACGCGTTTTGTTGACGAAGTCCTACAAACTACAAACCATTTTACTCGTCCATCCAAATGACCCTGTGCTCGTCAGAAAGAAAACCTTTGTCCCCATATTGCTCGTGGAACTATTGACTTTTTCCAAAAAGCTGACGTTAATGATACGCCATAGCCACCCCGTTCGCTGGATTTGAAACCCTTTGAACATGTGCGATTTGGTGGAGAAAACATTGTCCTATTTGCACCAATCGCCGCAGACTCAGACGAAGTTCGAATTACTTGAAACGAGTAGTAGTAGTGTAGTGTAGTACCAAAAGTGTGTAAAAGGGTGTATGCAGCTGCGGGGTTGTCAATTACAATTTTAGTTCTGTAAGTATCAATATAATTTTCTGGAAATGTTATCGTTTTATTCTCGATGAAAGACAACCAAACTGCGACAAAATAGAGGTCGCGAAGTTATATTTCCAGGTGAAATACAATGGATATAATTCATATGCGGAATGTTCAATGCCGCGGAGTCTCCTTCGGTGTTCAATGGTGCCTGGATTTAATATTTCGTGCGTCGACACAGTCCGCACGACAACAAGCGATCGAATTAGCTAATGTATTGGAATTAGGGGTGAGAAACTGCTTTCAGCGTATAATTTGCATTTCGATCGGGAATAACTTGAGGCAATTTGCATCTTAGGGAGATGAAAACCATGCGCCTGCTTTGCGACTGGCTAACGAGTATAGTGTATTTAACTAGTAAAGGAACATCAAATTATTCCTGTAATTGATTCACCTTTGTGGACAGATCGATAGATAAAATGATGTAGAAATCCTGTAAAAGTGATCAAAACTAAAACAAAGCCATTTTCGAGAGTTTCAAAATGGCGCATGATACGGGACGGACCCCTCACTCTGTCTATCTTGAAAACACTGGAAAGCGTCGGATGATCACATTCTTCAGTTTTTGCGCGCTATCGTTTTGTCCAAATGTCTGTAATTTTCGATGATTGAGCCGAAAATGGTCTCAATCGACTAAATTGGACTCACTGATGACGAATCCGGTTTCAAAATCGATTCTGCCCGGCTGGCCGGCCGGCTGACGACACGATAACTGTCAAACGGAGTGCGCTAGCAACTTGAATCTTTCAGGGTACGTTGCGCATGGGAATGCCGCGGTTAAGTTCGTTAATGGGCGAAATCGTTCGAATAGTTTCGGAGTTATAGCTACTTGAAATTTTGAAGTTATTTATTTTTTATTTCAAAAACCACTCGAGTGATTGGATTCAAACTTGGCAGTTAGGTGAAGTATAATGACGCGCAACTTTGAGCCAGGATTATATTGTCAGTAAATCTGAAAAAAATTTTTTTTCGAAATTTTTGCCCAAAAAATTTTTTTTCTCGGAAACCATTTATTATGTCCAAAAAAACTACCACTCTCACTTTGAGCCTCATATTTCACAGCAGTGTACCAAATTTCAGTTCGATTCGATCCTAAGTTTTGGAGATATCGGGAAAAAATATGTCAAATTTCGAGGTTTTCTTCTCGATATCGTTGTTTTTTTCGGTATATCTCGAAAAATACTGATTCAGTCCTGACAAAACTTCGCAGCTAGTTTGAAGATGCTAAAAGACAACGTTATGCAAAATTTCGTGATAATCGTGTCATTAGAACAATTTGAAAAAAAAAATTTCTGTGATTTTCTTATCATATCATCCTCATTAAATTCTGTATGAACCTTCGAACTGTAATTTTCCAAAGAAGTACAGGATTTCAATTCGATCTGATCTGTATTTTCGGAGATATTGAATGGGTATATCTGCGGAATCATTGGGTGGATTTCACCCATTCACGAATTCGGCCTTCATAATTAAGGTCCAAACCTTCTTTCCAAAATCGAGTTTCTAAGTTGTTTCTCTAGGAAGTTATTATGTTTACGCAGTCGGCCGTTAGGGGGGGCTACTGAAACGATTGGATTGAACCTTGGCAGTTAGTTGGAGTATAACGATGCGCAACTTCTCCCGAAATTTAGTTGAGACCGTACTGTCAGTAAATTTGGAAAAAAAATGTTTATCATATTCGACATAGAGCTCGGACTTAGAGCTCCATATTTCACAGCAGTCTAGCAAATTTCAGTTTGATACGATCATGATTTTCGGAGTTATTGGGAAAAAATAAACACTCCGTGGTTTCTTCCTCGATATCGTTGTTTGTTTCCGAAATAACTTGAAAAAAATTTAGAAGTCGGCAGCTTTGTTCAAATTCGTTGTATAAATCAGGGCCGTATATTTCTGTCGGGCATCGGCATGTTCAAAGAAGCCGCATTCAGGTCATAAAATAATAAATACTGTCGCGCGTCGGCATGTGTGCTTACCCCTATTTTCACCAGTTTTTTGCGCTTCATCAAGCTCTTCGACTAACGGTACCATCTATTTTCGTGTGAAGTGTGTGGCTTCTTTGAAACAATTCTCCGATATTCCAGACATTGATTTTAGTTTCAATTAACCATCAACAATCAGAATTTTGAACCCCAAGAAGAGGGAAAAATATGTAAACATCATGAATATTCTCACATTTCTATTCTGGCAAAAAAATATTATTTCAAACAACTTTGACTGTTTAGTGTTTTTTTGAGTTTCTAGCCATAAATATAATTTATTGTTTCATATATATTTTGACTTCCGTAAAAAGAAATTGTTGTATTCCAGGTATGAAATCTGTATTTCAATGTTTTCAATAAATATGAGTGAATATCTATAATATTGTGTATTATTTTAAATCATTAACGAAAATATATGACTAAAATTATGAAAAAAAAAATACTATAAGAAAATATAATTGATTGAAGAAATCTACGCAAATGGGGGGCGCTGTCTAATGTTTTGCCTCAGGCACCATAGTACCTGGATACTTCCCTGAAATGAATTGTTTGCTCCGCAAACAAAATAACAGAAAAAAATTTTTTTTTGCTTGTGCTAACTGAAATTTCGAAACTTTCGTCATGGCATGATTCAAATATGATCACTATGTTGACAGAAAATGAAATTCGTAAAGTTATTTCTTCTGAATGTTAAGCTTTCAATATCACTGAGTGTGTACATAGTTGCAGACAAAGTGACAAACAATGCGAGTTAAATTGAAGCTTATAGAAATGAGAATGAAATCCCCATGATGGTGTAAAAACAGAAGTGATACATTAGCTGCGGAAACCCACTAGAATGAGAAACAAGGAACAGGCAGCAGAAAAGATGAGACGGAAGCCCTGATCTTAAATTTCAATCAATACCACAAAAGCATCAACTCCAACAATAGAAAGAAAACAAGGGGACTAAATTAATCCTAAACTCCATGTCCCTTGGGTTCATGCCGATTGAGCTCAACACTTGATAATGCAATCATCCCTGGCTCCACTATATTCTCTCCCCAACCCCTTAGAGTACATCAGAACTCATCTGAATTAATTCACGTATATAGAAAAAACACTCAAATTTTTTACAGAAAATAACATAACACCATGTAATAGAAATCCAATGTCCAAATTTATTAACAAAGTCACCAATACCTTAAAAAGTTCACAATTAACATTACAAAAATTTAATAGTTCACTTCACACTTTAAAAGAAAAAAATCCACAACTACCAGAAATATATAGCTTGATAAAATTACACAAACCCGACAAAAGTATAAGACCTATTGCATCTGCAATAGGTTCCCCTTGTCATAAAATTTCAAAATTTATAAATGATCTTTTTGTCAATAAGTTAGAATATAAATCAACCCTCTCAGTTAAAAATTCTCGAGAAATTGTACAAAGTATAGAATCAGTTAACCTGAATCCCCATCAAGAATATATCCTAGTCTCGTTTGATATCGTTAACCTATACACCAATGTTCCTATAGCAGAATCCCTTTGTCTCCTTAGAGAACACATAAATAAACAACGTGAATCCAACAATGAATATAGTTTACAAGACGAGGATGTAGATAACATAATGAACCTTTGCAGTCTAACCACTGAACAAAACTTTTTTGAGTTCAATAACACCATTTATTGCATGAAGGATGGCCTTTCAATGGGGTCTCCAGCCAGTGGCTTATTTGCTGATGTTTACGTTGACCATGTTGAAAGAAAAATTATGAGCTTACTCTATAGCAAAAAAATCATTGTTTGGAAAAGATATGTGGACGACATTTTCTGCATATGGGCAGGAACTGACGAGGAACTTAAAAATTTCTTCGATGACATAAATTCTAAATTTAAAATAAAGTTTACCCTTGAAAAAGCGATTAATAACTCTATTAACTTCCTAGATCTCAATATTACTTTAAATGAAGACTACTCCTTTTCTTACGATATTTATAGGAAGACCACGCAGACAGACACGATCATACCCTTTCACTCGTATCATGCCCCCCCAATGAAGAGAATGGTTTTCAGGTTTTTGTTTAACAGACTCCTCAACATCCCACTTTCAGAAGATAATTATAATAAAGAGCTCAAGATCATTTATCAAATCGGTAAGAATAACGAATATCCCAAAGAATTCATAGATGATGTTTTAACTTCAATAAAAAGAAAAAATATTATCAACAAAGTATACCCCCATTATTCAGTTAAAAGACGCTTCATTTCCATTCCTTTCTATTATAGGTTCAACAAAAAGTTCATTCAAATCATGGATAAATACAATTACAGCATAGTAAACAGACGACATAAAACCTTAGAAAACTTTCTGATCAACAACAAGTCAAAAATTGAAAAAGACCAACATAGTGGCATATACAAAATAACATGCTCAGATTGCCCCTGTTTCTATATTGGCATGACGACACGAACTATGAGAATAAGACTAACCGAACATCAAAAAAACCGACCAAACTCTGCATTGGGAAACCATTTGATGGAACAACACCATAAGACAACATTGGACAACCTAGAGATATTACACAAGGGAAATAATTTTGGTAAACTCATATTACTTGAACAACATGAAATTATCAAACATAAAAACAACCAGTATCTTTTGAATGACCTCTCGGATTTCGACGGAAACATGAACATTTTCAAGATTATAGATTCACCATTGACTATTTCAAACTTCCCGCCTCCTACATAGCTCTTGACACAACGACTAACTTCCCCCACCTCGATTTTCCTGTTTCCTCTTCTGAAATTCCTTCTAGAGAAGTTTTCACGACGCATAAAAGTAAACAACGAAAAATTATAACAAAGAAATTTCATTTTGATTGTGGATTTTTCATTTTTGGACTTTATCAAGAAGAAAAAGCATAATTCAGATCAATTTATGCACTGTTTTAAAAAAATTATATACTACAGAGACGGTGAGCATACCTCTAACCTAACCTAAAAAATCAAATAATTGAAAAATTAGATTTTCGAGAAAAAGAGTTGTATTTTATTGTGTTTGTTTTTACTTGAGAGACATTTAAAAAATCGAACCACATGTAGAATATGTAAAACTACATTAATTGTATTTTTCAGCTGGCCTGATGATGGCGTAACGCCGAAATCGATAGCCAATAGAATAACCTTTTTATAGTGTGTTTTATTACAAAACCTTTATGATAATTCACGGGATTTAATAGCGAAATTCCAGGGACCTCCTCGAAGGATTCCAGATATTCATGTTTTCACCCCCTAGATAAACATACAAATGTTCATTCCCACGTCTTCTCGAAAACGACAACCCCCATCGCTAACTCCATCCGGAGGAATCCGCTCGCTAATTCGTGGAATGGGGCAATTTGAAATGAATTCCTCGTAGTCGACCTCCTCTCTTCCAATTTCATATCCGGCGTCATCTTCAAAGGGGACCCATGTAAACTTCGAAGTCGTCCATTAAAATGTACATACTCCATAAAATATGTTAAGTACTTCCACGCATCTTCCTAAGGGCTTCTCTTCGTCTGGGGAAGGGAATAGGGATGCTATGGCCATGGTAGGCGTTTGCCGCTAAAGTTGATTTTCCAGAATATTCCCGATTATATCAAGTGTCGGGGATGGATAGGATGAATATAGGATCTCGTGAATGATACACGGACTGAATACGAATTTTATGGGTTAAGTTGGAATGATTGAGAGCCATTCTGGCAGTGAGGCTTGGATATTTCCGTATATTTTGTGGAGGTTTATTGGCGCGTTCATGAAATGGGCACTTGATGCGTTGGTTTTGCCCCATGAGCTCTGATCATATTGAATTCCAAAAAACTTCTATAATCACATCAATATATATTTGTTAAGGTCGATGAATTCGAAAAAGAATAATACCATCCATCATATTCTACATCGTTCGATTGTGAATTTGTAGTACCGTCTAAGTAAAAGTCTTGCGTCACTCTTTCTTTTTGCGCGCATGTTCTAGGGGAACAGCGTGCTATCGTTTTGATCAAATGTCTGTAATTTTGGATGATTGAGCCGAAAATGGTCTCAATCGACTAGGTTGGACTCACTGATGACGAATCCGGTGTCAAAATCGATTCTGTCCGGCCGGCCGGCCGGCCGGCCGGTTGGCCGGCCGTAGACACGATAACTGTCGAAAGAAGTGAGCTAGCAACTTGAAACTTTCAGGGTAGGTCGCGCATTGGAATGCCGCGGTTAAGTTCGTTAATGGGCCAAATCGATCGAATAGTTTCGGAGTTATAGGCATTTGAAGTTTTGAAGTTATTTATTTTTTATTTCAGAAACTACCTGAGCGATTGGATTCAAACTTGGCGGTTAGGTGAAGTACAACGACGCGCAACTTTGAGCCAAATTTCGTCAGGATTATATAGTTGGTTATTTTAAAAAAAAATTTTTTTCGAAATTTTTTTCCAAAAAAATTTTTTTTTCGGAAACCATTTTTCATATCCAAGAAAAATTATACTCACGCTTTGACCTTCTAATTTCACAGCAATGCACCAAATTTCAGTTCGATACGATCATAAGTTTTGGAGATATCGGGAAAAAATATGTCAAATTTCGAGGTTTTCTTCTCGATATCGTTGATTTTTTCGGTATAACTCGAGAAATACTGATTCAGTCCTGATTAAACTTCACAGCTAGTTTTAAGACGCTGAAAGACAACTTTATGCAAAATTTCGTAATAATCGGGTAATTAGAACAATTTGAAAAAAAAATTTATATGATTTTCTCATCATATCATCCTCATTAAATTCTGTATGAAACTTCGAACTGTTATTTTCGATGAAGTACTGGATTTCAATTCGATCTGATCTGTATTTTTGGAAATATTGGAAAAATAAAATTTTGATTGGGTATATCTACGGAATCATTGGGTGGATTTTACCCATTCACGAATTCGGCCTTCGTAATTAAGGTCCAAACCTTCTCTACAAATATCGAGTTTCTAAGTTGTTTCTTTCGGAAGTTATTGTGTTTACGCAGTCGGCCGTTAGGCTGACCGTAAACAGAATAACTTTCGGAAGAAACGACTTAGAAACTCGATATTTGTAGAGTAGGTTTGGGGCTTAATTACGAAGGTCGAATTCGTGAATGGGTAAAATCCGCCCAATGATTCCGTAGATATACCCATTCAAAATTTTATTTTTACAATATTTCCAAAAATAGAGATCAGATCGAATTGAAATCCAGTACTTCATCGAAAATAACAGTTCGAAGTTTCATACAAAATTTAATGAGGATGATATGATGAGAAAATCATATAATTTTTTTTTTTCAAATTGTTCTAATAACACGATTATCACGAAATTTTGCATAAAGTTGTCTTTCAGCATCTTAAAACTAGCTGTGAAGTTTAATCAGGACTGAATCAGTATTTCTCGAGTAATACCGAAAAAATCAACGATATCGAGAAGAAAACATCGAAATTTGACATATTTTTTCCCGATATCTCCAGAACTTATGATCGTATCGAACTGAAATTTGGTACGCGCGCACGTTCAAATTCGTTGCTGAAGCGGTCATCTACATTGAACATGCGCGCAAAAGTTGCTGCCTTCACGGCAGTGCTTTTTGAAATTTTTACTCTACCTAGAGTCTCGAGTCAAGACAGTTAGGTTTCCGAGAAATTCGTTTTGAAATTTAGGACGTCAGAGCGAGAGTGATCATTGTGCAGATATAATAAATCAGTCTTGAGCATGGATATAAAGTGTGCGTCAAAATTATGGAACAAATTCATTTTCTCAAAAGAAAAATATTTGGCAAAAAAATCCTGAAACCTTTACCTTTACAGGCGTGAAGAAGATACAAAGACCTTGCGAAAAAACTACCACATGACCTACTTTCCCTATTCAAAAAATTCAGAGGGTTGATGGGGATGGCACAGGGTGCAACAAGAATCCTTCAAAAATGCATTAAAATTTGGTAAAGGTGAAACAAAAATTGACCTGTTGCAGGATTTTGTTGCCAAATAATTTTCTTCGGAGAAAATGAATTTGTTCCATAATTTTGACGCGCACTGTATATCCTTGAAAGAATTTATTGGTTAATAGTTACTGCTTACAGTGTTATCACTAAGTGAGAAGCCTGCCCCCGGCTCAGCAATCTCGAGTGCACTCTGCTCGAGACTCATCGGATTCAGTGTACACCTACTACTATGACTATGTACTATGAGTACAACTCGCGTTGTCGTCAAAATTGTCAGAAAGAGATTTTCTACAGCAGGGAGTGGACTCGCGATATTGCATCATCTCATGCACTCTAGACGTACCCTCAAGGTACGTACGATTCATTCGCGAGATTGCAATATTGCAAGGCAGCAGGTAGAGTAGAACGAGAAATGTATTTCTGGGATATCTTCATAATTAAGAAAAATCGACTGCAACCCACCTGTAGATTTTAGATTGGTGAAACGAATTTTTCGAAACCACTAAACCGATCCCACATACATTCTGGACCTACTCTTTTACACAGTACTCTCAATTCAACCATACTGGTCAAAGTATGGTGCAACGCTTAACCAAGTATATTATGTTGCTCACCGTTGAAACCTTCCTGTTACTATAAATTTGAATTTGCTGTCGTATAAACCTTCATTGAAGATTACTTCATATTTATATCATTATATTAATATATATTCATACTCATTCTCATCCAATCGTTGGTATGTTTTGATGAAACCCCCACTTTACCTCAGCTCTTGAGTTAGTTGACTCTGGCTGCTGGTATTGAACCCATAAACCAGTTCACTTTTCTTCCTCATGAGAGCTCACATGATGTCTGTATCATCCTATAGGTTGATATCTTCCTCTGAGTTGTGTGATGCTAAAACTAATTTCGTGATCTCAGTTCTGGGTTTAAAGTTAATCTCTGGAACTTCGAAGATGGGGTTTCTTCCTTTAATCATAGTCAGTGTGGTTGTTGGTTTGCTTTTGCGAACATCTTTCCAGTTTTGTTTTCAAGAATTATGTGACAGTAACCGTCATGGTTTAATGAATCTTAACGAAAAGTTACAGCATATGCGAGTTAGTAGATCGTGTTGTATTTCTAGGATTCCTTCCTGTTTTCTTAGACCACTTTAGGAAGAGCACTGTTAATTGTTCACCAACCAGTTAATTATACCCCGTAACCGGAAAATGTCTTCTGCCCGAACCCAAAGCTCAACTTCGTTTCCGGTGTTGGTGAACTTCTCTTGATGAAGAAATAAGTAGCATCAGATATGTTGACCCACTATGTTGGTAACAAGGAGGTAGATGTAATAGGGAGATGTGAGGGGGTTTTGTGCATCTCTTGGGGTGGAGTTAAAAGTGCGAAACAATCGAAGTCCCCAGTATGCTTCATTTAAAAAACTCATTAAAAAATATTCTTGAGTTTTATAAGCACGTTATAACCAGTTTCATTCATCTTTCTTTCACCAGCAACAATAGCGAATTCATTCAACAGAGCATGGAAGAGACTTGTATCTATCCGATTATGTGAACATTCGTCATCTTGTTCGAACACACGGTTATACAATATGTGCGAGCGAACTCATTCGTTGATATCACGTTCAGCAGAAGAAAAGTCCGATGTATTTCACTGTTTTTACCGAAATAAAGAGAACTGAGGCGAAAACGTCGATCCGAAAGTATCATAAAACCCCCGACGTTCATGAAAAAATTTGTTCGCTTGACAAGGTTGGAAATAGCCGATGCAGCAGCTATTCATCAAAATCTTTCGATGATTTATAACGCTATTCCAAAACACAATGGGACTCCTTCAGCAGGCAGTCGTAAAACCCTCGCCCACAGCAGAACGGGACAAACAATATGCCCACCCATTCTAGCGAGTTAATATGCCGAAATATCGTAGCCTGCATGAATGGAAGACAGAGAATTCCAATATTGTCTACTAAATTTTGAATTGCGTCACTCAGTTGTGACTTTTTTGATGTACGTGAGATAGGACTCCCTGTCTCATAAATAGAAAAAAAAAAAACTCTAGGCACTGACGTCAGGTGAGGAGCTTTCACGCGGTTGTTTAATTTCCGTTGCCAAAGCGGTCTCCTATTCACGTATTGACCCCGATGAACGCAGCTTTCTTCCCTGATTTACAGATTTCGATTCCCACGAAATTGTGCATGAACAGTCAGGCTTTCGATCAAGTACAAAATTTAATTCGATCGGACGGTCTTCCTGTAAATAATGGGAAAATAAAATTTTGAATGGGTCCACCTACGGAATTCACGAATTCGACCTTCGTAAGCCTCTAAGCTGCTATTTAAATATTATGTCTTTAAGTCGTTTCTCACGAGAGTTATTATGTTTATGCCGATCCTTAACACAATAACTTCCGGAAAAATTTACTAGGAGACTTGATAACTGTAGAGTAGGTTTGGAGTTTGATTACGAAGGCCGAATTCGTGAATTATTAATATCCAATCAATGAATCTGAAAGTACAGATTTGATCGGAATAATAACCGGTCGTTGGAAAAAAATAGCTTGAAGGTTCATAGAGAATTTTGTTAGGACCATATAATTTGAAGATTTTTTAAACTGTGATACTGAAGCGATCGTCACGATATTGTGCTGAAGTTTGGAATCAGTATGTTCCAAGACCCTGCCGAATTCCATTATGATCAGATCAGTATTTTCCTGAGTATTCTCGTAAATAGCAGCCATAACAACAAAATGGGATACGTTTCTTCTTCAATATCTCCAAGAATAAATATCCGATCAGGTTGGAATTCGAAACACTGTTGTTGAATATTGACTCCAAGATATGTGCTAAATTCATGGAAATATTAGCTAAATTCGCGGGTCCGATAACGAACCAATTCTGAACCAACTCCTCACCCACCCTGAATAGTCACAGTGAGCATGTCTAGTTGCGAACCAATTCCGAATTCCTTTCAGCACGAACGTTTACGGAACCAAAGTAGAACCCTTAGAATAGACGTGAGTAAGACACAAGGCACTACTTCTTCAAACTATCCTTTACTTTTAGGCATTTCAACAGGCAGTAATTCTTTGAAATCTTCGTCACTTGATCATTTTTACGATCGAGATTCAAAACATCGCTCAAGAAAAGGCTTCATGAATAGTATTTTTCTGAGTAAAATAGAGCTATAACTTACTTGGAATATAATACGCTGTCTGAACATGACGATCCACATGCGTCTCAGAGCTGTTATCGATATGTTTCTGTGTAAAATTGCGTTTTCACGAAAAATACAAAATTCCATCCGAATCATGACAGGCGATTTCAAAATGAGCAAAATATTACCTATATATTTATTTATACAGGGTGATTCCGGAGGAGACCGTCAGATTTTGGGATTAGTTTACACTAGTCAAGACAGTCTCGCAGTAATGTTTGGTTTATGGTTGGGGGTATCAGTTGAGAATATACAGGGTGATTTGTCCGATTCGACCGATTTTACTTTTATTGATAACTTTGGTATGGCTTATTAGATTTCAATGAAATTTTCAGCGTAGTACAATAGTGTTGAACACATTCATTTATTTCAAAAAAATTTTCAAAATAACCGATTGTTATTGTGATGAATCCAGATTAATTGTGCAGGTTGAAAAAACACCCAGTACATAGCGTTTCCTGAACTACGCTTTCTGTTTACGATTGTACTATAATAAGTCACTATTTGAGAGTTTCTAATTTGTTTGGCACACTTCTAGTTTTCTGAGAAAATTTTCTCAAAAAATGATATGGTCGAAATTTCGCTCCAATCGATTATACTTTTATTGATAACTTTGGTATGGCTCATCCAATTTTGATGAAATTTGCAGTGTAGAACAACCTGAATGAGTACATTCATTAATCGCAACAATCCCTCAAAATCCAGTGTTGTAATTGTGATAGTTTCAGAATTTCAGATTAATTGTGCAGTTGAAAAAAACACCCTGTTCATTGCTTTTCCATAACTTTCTTATTCGTTGCAGATTCTACAATAATATTTCATCATACAGAGGTTCCTATTTTCTTTGGCACACCTCCGGTTTCCCTACAAAACATTTTTGAAGAAGAGCATTATCGAAATTTGGCTCACAAGCAGTGAGAGTATTCCGCACTAGGTAGGAATGCTGTATCGTCCAAGGATGCAAAGTTGTTCGTCACTCCTTAAATATTCTTTTCAAATTCGAAATATATTCTGAATTGAATGATTTCATACAAAATATTATTTGGAAAGAATATTTCAGAACTTGAGAACTGCTTTGCGTCCTTGGACAATACAGCTTTCCTACCTCGGTCGGAATACTCTCACTGCTTGTGAACCAAAATTCGATCATGCTTTTCTTCAAAAATGTTTTCAAGGAAAACCGGAGGTGTGCCAAAGAAATTAAAAACCTCTCAATGATGACATATTATTGTAGAATCTGAAAAGAATAAGAAACTTTTGGGGAAGCAATATACAGGGTGTTTTTTTTCAACTGCACAATTAATCAGAAATTCCAAAATTATCACAATTACAACCCTGTATTTTGAGAGACTTTTGCGATTATTGAATGTACTCGTTCAGATTGTTCTACACTGCAAATTTCATCAAAATTGAATGAGCTATACCAAAGTTATCAATGAAAGTAGAATCGATTGGAGCGAAATTTCGACATTGTCTTTTTTTGATGGGATTTTCTCAGAAAACTAGAAGTGTGCCAAAAAAATTAGACACTCTCAAATAATGTCTTATTATAGTAGAATCCTAAACAGATTACGTAGTTCTGGAAATGCGATGTACAGGGTGTTTTTTCAACCTGCACAATTAACCTGGAATTATCACAATAACAACCGCTTATTTTGAAAAAAATCAGAAATCAATGAATGTGTTCAACACTTTTGTACTACGCTGAAAATTTCATTGAAATCGAATAAGCCATACCAAAGTTATCAATAAAAGTAAAATCGGTCGAATCGGACAAATCACCCTGTATATTCTCAATAGAGACCCCCAACCATAAACCAAAGATTGCTGCGAGACTGTCTTGACTAGTGTAAACTTATCCTAAAATCTGACGGTCTCCTTCGGAATCACCCTGTATATTTGTAGGCATATATTTTTCCCTCAAACGAATAATTATCGCATATATATGTACAAGAATTGCTTGTTTAAATGATTATATGAGCCGATATTCAATGATTTGTCGCTCAAACTTGGTTATACTAGAATGATACCAATCTAGATTCACTAGTTCTTCCAACAGTGTGGGAACTGCTAGGACCGATTCGGAATCGACTTGGTACAGAATCGTTGTAAACCATGAACACAGAACTAAAAAGAACCGTAACTTCTAGTTCACAATTGTGCGACGCATGAACGCTCTTCTTCGAAGTACGCATGCCTTCGGTACGGAACTGGTTCGGAATCGGACCCGCGAACATAGATAGCTATTATAAATTGGTTCGGAAAAAAAAATTTTACAAGGAAAATTGAAGAATTTTGGATAAATTTTGATTCTATGTCTGCGATCCACATAAAACTCCGCCGAAAGAATATTTTCTTCAAATAAATTTGAATAATTTTCGAAAAAAAAAATTTCTTTAAATTCTTTAGATACGATCCTCACAAGTCAGCACAAACGAGCACATCGGTATTTTCAGATTTGATACTACGAAGTATCAATCCGATGTCCCCATTATTTTTTATGATATTGAGACACCATAAACCTTCAAAATTTCGAATAAGAACAAAATCTCCGAAAACAAATATCGGTTGAAATGATATTTGGTACAATGTTGTTGAATATTGGCTTCAAGGTGTATGTGAAACTCCATTGAAATCTGATTCATAGTATCTGAAAAACAATTTTTTCGATTAAAATTTTTGTACATTTCAGACACTTATTTGCTTCGAATTTCTCGAAAATTAGATCCTCACGAAAGTCCGCGTCAAGTTGCTGGTTTCAAACTATCAGCAATTTTCAGTTCGATTGTTATCTGCAGTATCGCAAATACAGCGACCTGATGCGAGAAGAGGACGTCATGCACGTCGATCAAAGTATTCTGCACTCGAAGGTGGAATTCGCAACATAATTCTGGAAGAGTACGTAGTTATACTGCAGTAATCCATCTAAAAGGTGACAAGTATATAGATTCCTTCTCAGAGGTGTTTTCCAAGGTATATTGACCTGACGATCAGAAAAAACTGTGAAACAGCCGTGGTCATTCTCCTTGGATCCGCTTCTTCGGTGTAGGTGTTTTGGTTGATTGGGTGATTAGCTCTGATCAAGTTGTATCGACAGATTTTCATCCTTGTAATTATGTTACTTAATTATCGCTGGAGCTCATAAGCCAATTCCTATCTTTATTTTTCTCTATGTTATTGATTCATACTTGAGAAAATCGTAACTTGACTTTAACGATTCGACAAAAGATATGAAAAAATTGAGTAAGCGGCGAGTACTGATGTTCATTCCTGAGAATGCGATGAGAAATATTTGCAATATTGTATAATTCGGTGGCATTAAGTTGGCTCTGTGAAATCGGTACAATAAATTTTATATTTTTTGTTTCGGTAACCGATTTTCAGTACTTTCTTGACACTGTAATATAAAAAAGGGGACAATGAAATAGCAAAATCGAGTTTTTCGAAGGAAACATTCCTTCAACATTGGCATATTTCGATAATGAAGTGAAGAGCTGGGGCGAATAAAATGTCCCCGAAACTATATAGAAATTCATGGAAATAAAAGTATAACTATCGAAATGACGGAGACTCAATTTTATCTCATGCATCGTAAATTTAACGGGATATCTGCGTATGGAAGTTTTAACCGAATGAAAAATTTAATGATCATAAAATTCACGAAAGTTCCAGGGACAAACTAGATAAAAGTTCTGAAAGGAGAAAACATCATTAAACTAACTATAATTGAATTCATATGAAATGAATGAACCAATAAAAATGGATGATGCTTTTATGTTCGGAAATATTCATTATTTCGGATTTGAATTTAAATGAGTAATAAAACGAAAAAATATCTAATGTCCTTTAAAACATACTCCTCAATTTTATTTGTCGCTTATCCATCTGGTTGTCCAACATGAAAGTTTTTTGAATAAATTTTGTTAGATGAATTGATTACTAGTGGACCAAGGAAAGTTGAGACTTTTGAAAATAAGGCAGTTTTATTTTTGAAGAAATATTTTTCGATTAATACCTATGTACTCACACACAAGTGGTATATACTGTCACATCTGCCTTGAAACAATTTAATAAAATAGAAAAAAAGCAGTTGAGTCTCAATACTAAACCAGATTCCATAAGCAAACTTCAAGTTATCTGTCAAATGTTTAGAGATAATGGCCCTCACTTTGATGGTAGGCAGGACATTCACAGGTATCCAGAGAGATACGACAAGTATAACTAAATATAAGTTGAACGTTAATCCGATTCAAAAATGTTGGGTAAATATACTAACTGGAGAGGTATAGAGTGATTCAAGCTTCTGCAAAAAAATTTGTATCCTATACACAATCGATGGTTTTTATCGAATTCATTCAACTCTAGTACAATTATCAAGTGTCCTTCGAACAATGAAGTTCCTCAGTATCAGAATGAAAATATCAATAAAAAAATTCCAATATTCTACAAGTATCAGTTTGAAATTCCAGGTTCGGAGTAATTTTTTTTTCGTGGGGGACGAAATCAAACAATCTGTACTCACATAATTCAGCCGATTTAGCATAAAAATATTTATCGACTGATCTACTTGGAAATGTTGTCGTATTGAGGCACACAGTTTCATTATTATTATAATTAAAAAAAGATACAGAGTTGAGAATTGAACCTATAATATAAACTCAGCCAGTAAACAAAATAGCAATATTCCACTAAAAAACTAAAGGAAAAAAAAACACTTCACAGAGCACCTTCGCAAATTCTGCACCGATCGTAACTGTTCTGGAACGCATTGACACTGGTAGATTCAACCACAGATCCCGGCAAACCTTTCTATCGATCGAATATCCTATTTGACAAGAAATTTTCACGTGTATTTGTACGGAATGGTTCCTTAGCAAGCTTGTAGGTATGTCCATGGAGATTGTTCCTATTAAATTCGAAAAGGTTACGCAGATCCACACCAAAACAGTCATTAATAGGTCGGAAAGCAACGATCAAATCGCCCCTAGTACGACGTTCCTCGAAAGATGACAGCCCAAAAGCTCGCAGCCGTGTCTGGTAATCAGGTCGACCCTGAGCGGCGAAAGGAATCCTCGTACACCATCTCTGGACTGATTCTAGCAATTTTAAATCCCCCTGGAGAGCAAACCACCATGCAGGTCCGGCATACTCCATAATAGGCCTCACGTAAGTCTGGTAAAGCAGCTTCATGGTCTGAACGCTACAGTTATTGAACTATTTTTGTATTATGTAGGTGATCCTCTTGGCTTTGGATCAGACAGAGGAGATATGCTCGGACCAGTTCAGGTCAGAAGTAACGGTCAACCCAAGGTCCCTCTGCACTTCAACCATAGCAAGGGGGCAACCAGAAAGTGTATACGGCACCCTAGGATTGTTTTTACCAATGTGTAAGACACGACACTTGTCTTTGTTCAAGGGTAGCACTCAGTCCTCCATCTATTGAGTAACTGTGTCTAGATCAAGTTGTAGCTGACTATTGATATCCAATGATGGCATCCCGTATATTTTTGTATCATCGGCGAATAAAATGCACTTGGATTGAATGACATAAGGGAAATCAGCAGTATATAACAAAAAAGAATTGGACCGAGTATCGGTCCCTGGAGGACACCGCTCAAAACACTTCCCCATAGGGTTGAAAAAGACTCACCAACCCTAACCCTGTAAGCCCTTCGGCTCAGAAATGCTTCTATCCACGATAGCAAGCGCCCACGTATCCCGAGATGTTACAATTTTTTCAATAGACATTTGTGAAGTACACGATTATGCGTCAATAAAGATTGCAACATTATAAATATCAATAGAAGGAAAAATTCAATTGTTAGAATCCAAAGAGCTTATGATAATATAAAACAATAGCCAGAATTAATTACAATTTTAACGAGAAAATGCTCTTTTAAATGTGGCTCCGTATATGGTTTGTTTAAATGGAAGAAACTTCGCGGTTTCCGTGACGTATGGGGATATATCCACTCTCTCTCTTTCTCTTCTCGTGTACTTTTCTCTCTAACAAGCCAATAGACAGCGTCGGGCTGTATCGATCGGTGAATCGTAGAATAATGAGTGACGTAGAGGCGATCTGACGCGTTTCTCCCGCTTCGACCTTGGGTCCCGATTTGGCCATTTTTAATACCGAATTATTCAAAATTCGCGAATTGCTGAAAAGTGAGATAGCAAACTTTATGATTTTGTATCGATATAGAATGAGAAAAACATAAAAATATAATAATTCGCGTTGCATGCAAGGGACCTATTGATACTGAGGGGTTAGAAAGTGTTTGCAAGATATTTGGAATATTAACTGTCATGAGTTGATATCAATGTTTTCATCCCCACTTCATAATATTTATAAATTGTATTAGTAAGGTCATGTTTTTCTTCTTATATTTTTCAGTCTAGTTGAGATTTTTTTTTTTAGTTAATGTCAACATTCCCTTGGAACACTGATCCCAAATTTTTTTTTCTATTTCAGTTTATCTCGTAAAATGTGCTCATTCTATGGTCGCATGAAACTGTTTTTCTTGCGACAACATTTTGCAATAGCTCTATGGATATGTAATTGTATGTTGAATCAGAAAATTATGAATATATACAGGTTGTGTGTTTTTGGTTCTTATGAAATAAATTTTCTGATGTTACCTGAAAAAAATTAATCACTGTACCTTGATTTAATAAACTCCACTCCGTTCATATTTTTAATTATACTTGCCATATTTTTGAGAGTCATTCATCGAGCACTTGGTATAAAAGACAAGTAGGAACGTATACCAGAGATAGTAGATACCACTGAGATATCAACTCGATTACTTAGAGATGCTTTATGCATAATTTCATATCCAATGTAATCTTATGAATGTGAAATACTGGTGTCTTTCTAACACTTAATTTTCAATGACCACAATCTATATAAATAAACTTACCAGCATAGGCCACCGCACCATAAGGTACACCTTGGCCCTGCCGAAAAACCTGAATCGTCGTAACCTCCTCAGTTTTCTGTCGTTGAATCCCATATCACGAAAAACCGCTCCATCTATCGGCTACACGGGTCAGCAGGTCAACTCCTGCCACCATCCTCATCTGCAGCAAGTTCTCCGAACCGTCGTCATCGTCTTCTCCAAGAAATAATTCGATTCCCTTAACAGGTTGGTTCACCGGAACTCGGCACTTATCACAGGACTCCGTGAAAAACGGCTTTTCGTTTATCCGCTTTTTCCGGATATAATCCAATCAGTTCGAGTGCGCGTCTTCCTTCCGAGAAATGTATGCCTGCTATCTACTGAACGATGTTTTCATAAAATTACTTCTATTTACGTTTATCCACTGCATGCGAAATTTACTCCCGTTAGTTGCTTTCTTTAATGGGGGAAATACGTTCTGAGTCGAGAGGGTAGATTGAAATGAAGGTTCCGCCCAAACTAACTGGAGGAATACGTCATTTTCCACGGGGAATTGAATGTCGTTATGGTGGAATTAGAATGGCTTGAAATTGATCGCGTGACTGAGAAATACTGCAGTTTGTCGTAGACCAGTAGAATCAGACGCTATGGAGATGCGAGCTGATATGCAGTGAAAATATCAAGATACTATAAACTTGATATACTAGGTGGCCAATTGAAAATGGCACAGGGCTGTTGTAAGGAGCATTGCCAATAATTTTGAAGAACGCTCGAAATCATCGTTTCTTCATCAAAGCGTCATCTTTGCCGATATATTTGAGTTCATCAATCAACCGTCCAACTAAGAATATCCCTAAATGGCATTAGAGGTCGAGTAAGCTTATACAACGACTTCGGTCCAAGTTGCCAACCCACAAATTTCTTCCAAATTCACTATCACTAGGGAAGGAGAATTTCAGAACAAATTGGACATGATAAGGTTCACTTCATTTATAAATATCCGTGAACGGTGCCTCGGCTCCCCAGCCAAGATAATTACTTCCAAATATAGGTTTTGTACAGATCATCTCCGATTGGTTGGAATTCAAGTTGGGATTTCTGATTTCATGTCAATAGTGCGAAGTTTATATGGGATATGTTTCGCAAATCAACTTGGATAATTTCCTTGCAGGTTTTCCATTCCGTAGATGTAAAAATATTCGGTTGGTTCCTGAAAAAAAGTTATTAACGGTATTTGATTGTTGAAAAGGCAACAGATTGTCATCACAACGACAGTCGTTCTTCTATGGTGACATAACCATATCATAGAACAATCTGTATTACCTTTATAATCCACTGAATCAGAAATCTATGGATATGTTACCATAGAACATCGAATGTCGTTCTGATGACAATCTGTTGCTTTTTCAACAATCAAATTCCGTTAATAACTTTTTTTTCAGGAACCAACCGAATCATGATGTAAAAAACATGGTATACTCATCTGAAAAAAACGCAACGTCAGCAAGATTAAAATACAAGGAAATTTATATTCTGTGCTTCGAGTTTGAATGACAAAAGTGACGTCATCGTTGGTAAATACGATCACAGATGAGCTGATGAGCACACCATGTTTTGCTTACATCATGAACCGAATATTTCATATTTACGGAATGGAAAACCTGCAAGAAAATTATCCAAGTTGATTTGCGGAACATATCCTATATAAACTTGGCACTATTGACATGAAATCAGGAATCCCAACTTAAATTTCAGTCAATCGAAGAGGACTTTAACAAAAACCTATATTGGGAAGGAATTATCTTGTTTGTAGAGACGAGGCACCGTTGACGGATATTTATAAATAACGCGAAACTTATCATGTACAATTTATTCTGAAATTCCCCTTTCCCAAAGACAGTAAATTTGGACGGAATTTGTAGGTTGGCAATTTGTACCGAAGTAATCTACTCTTTTACATTATCCGTCAAATTTCACGATCTCCCTGAATGTTAATACCTTTTAATTTTCGCAGAATAAGTTCAATTTAAATCTGAGACATTTTCAACATACTTTTCAAACGAAGTATCAGCAATTTCACTCAAGAAAAAATGATCTAGGAATTCTATTAGAAACAGTACACTTCATCTCTGAATTCACAAAAATAATTTCTGCTCTGTTCGGATTGCTTGTAGTTTTCGAAATGTGGGCTAATATGCTCTTGTTCGACGTAGTTAAACTTATTGATGAAGGGATCTTCAAAGAGTTAACAATCGTTCGAACGTTTGTTCAAAATACGCCTGGTCGTTTCGAAGTTATATCCCCGCTGTTTTGTCAAAACCATCAGATGATAGAATTTCGGGGATTAACTGAAAACTATAGGCACAAACACTCGTGCAAAAAAATCTCACGCGGATCATAATGGATAAAATGAGAGAAAATTAGAAGCTTCGATATCTCAGAATTTATTACACTCTGATTCTCTTGTGGATTCCGGACAAAATCAGAGAGATAACAATATGTGTTGCTATTTACCGCTGAAATTTTGCATGACTCACACCAGATATTTCAGAAGCTTTTTACGGATAGAATGTGAGAAATCAATTTCGAATGGTTATTCCTATGAAATTTTCTAAATTTACTCCAATTTCAATTCGAAATTACAAATGAGGTACGTTTTCCACATAAAATGGAACTAATCGAACTAGACCAGAGATTGGGAGGAAACACCCATAAATTTTTGCAGCAAAATTCGAGCTCCAGAATGTCCTTTAATTGGTATAGCAAAAAATCTAGAACAGCTGAGAACATCAGCTCAAAACTCAGTTTACGATTGTTTATTTTTTGAACGCAGTATGAAAAGAAGTTGAAAAATTCAGTTCGATTCAAATTGAAATTAATCACCCCCTGACAAGTAATTTATTTATTTTTATCATTCAAACCCTAACTTGAATGGAAATTCTCTATAAAAAGATTTTTCCAATTATAAGTTTTTTCAATATTGAATCCAATATTTTCAGGGGGCCGTGTATTTGACAATCCTTCAAGAATTGCAGTCATTTCTTCTGAAAGGTGTGATTTTACGTTTAATTGTTTCCTTTAATGAGTTTTTCATCAAAAATATTTGCAAACATCAGTCTGATAAAAAAAATGATACATGACAATTGAATAATTGCACCCTTTAGTCGCAGTTCATTCTGTTAAAACGATTCTGTTTTTTTTCAATTGTATCTCTTTTGGAAGTTGGGAATTCATCTTTGAGTGTTCTTGAATTAAAATTCTGGAAATACTTGGCATTATTCAGAATCAAAGATATAATCTTCGATAAATGACTGATATCAATATACCCTAGACTGATATAGACACCTTGTTCATACAAGAAACCGACTAAAATCTGTGATGAAATAACCCTAAAATTAATGGATATTCTTCTAAATGTGGTGTTGCTATAGAATGATTTGAATACTCTAATGAATATTTTCACATTGTAGTGTGATAGACAATATTTTCCACATTTCAGGCAGTTCTTCTGAATGTTGAGCGATTGGTAGCTCTTCATCTTATTCTTTATGATGATAAATACCTGTGTGATTTTTTGGAGGGGTTATTACATATCCATTGAAACCTTGTGAAATCTGTTATTTTTCAACTCGAATGAAATCTATGAATCTCTATGAAATGTACTCTTCTGAAATCTTTCCGAACACTGATCTGATTATAACGACTTTAACTAATGAATTAGTCAAATCAATAATTACGGATTTTTTTAATTGTATCCTTCTCGGAATTCATCGTCGAATTTTCAAAATGATAAAACAGCAGTTTGTGGCATCATTCAACATAAAAGAGATAAACAATGAAAAGCATCATAAAGTAAGGGAATGGTTCATGGAAATAAAAGTTAGAGTTCGGAAGGTATTCCTAAGTAAGTGCTAGTCTATTCTATTCACAAAAGCAACCTCCAACAGGTATTTAGTATCTAGAACCCTCTCAGCTTTCAACAAGGTGGGTCGTTCTGATGAATTCCTTGGGAAATGCTTCTTCAGAAGAGAAGTATTGGTGGTTTGAATGATTAGCTCGTTGATAAATCGACAAGTTTTCGTCCCTGTGCTTATGTTAGATTATTATAAATGAAATCCGAAAAACCTTCGATAACCTCAGGAAAAACTCACTTCTATACACTGATGAAATTGCTTGTTACTCGAAATTGAAAATTTCAATAAGGTGAGACTGGTTGAAGGACCGTTTAAGCCCGTGGTTGATGAAAAGATTGCCCGAGCCTCCTCATATTCAATTACCGCCTTCACTTCGTCCATGAATACTTATCGGGCGCTGGAGCCTCACTTTCCATTACCTTCATATTCGCCCTGAAAGGGCCCCAATTCCCGAACCCGATATAACCGGTTCCAGCCCAATTATGTGCATATATATTGAAAACAAATATTTGCCCGATTGAAGCAAGACCTACATACCTCTCGGTCCGTTCTTCATTCAGCTCCGGTTATATAGAATTCCGGACACCTTTTCGGCTGGATTAATCTTTGGCAAAATCAAATTACCCGCTTTACTGAGGCCCGTACCGCGGCGGTGAAATCTGAATGAATCTCAGGGCCCTCTATGAATGAGTTTCTGCAGAATGGGGACTTCAGACCGGAAAGCGTATTGTTTCATCTATGAATGAAGGAGAAATTTGAGGTTTAATTGATTTCTTCAATATATGATCGAAAGTCTGATTTCAAAACTTCGACCCAGCATTTCAAAGCAAAATCCTCTTGGATCACGAGTTGAACTTTTTGATCAAACTTCTTCAGCGCTATGGACAGCGATCCCCCCAAATTAATTAATTGAATAAATTTGATATATTCCACTGAACCTTTTCAATAATGATCAAAACGCAGTCCCTGAAGACTATGCTATCAGTAGATGTAATATTTGTCTTCTCACCCTTCATCGATGATTGGAATTTAGATGTTCGAGAAAATTTCAGCCCGTAGATCCCGGAACTGCAGATATTTAAAAAAAATTATATAACGATGTTCCCCTGAATATGTACGGAAAATCGCTACCCATCAAGGTTTTTAGTATATACCATAAATTAAAATTCCGCAAGGGTGTGGAGAACTATCTTATGACGTTCTAATGGGGAGGTATCGTCGCAAGATTTGAAGCTTTCTGAAAGTTTTCGAGGTAGTTTCAACCTCTTTGGAAGTATCACGTTTCGTCCTGGCCTACTATGAGAAAACTCGTCAGCGCACAAACTGAGTTATTTCGTACCTACGTGGGTGGACACCCTTTATTCGGACCATAAATGAGTATTCGAGATGATAGGAGATGGCCAGGATGGGGCTCAGCAAAGCGCTAGTGGTACATGAGCGAAGCTCTTCACCAACGTTAAAGGCACATTAAATCATCATTGCCCTCCCAAGTTCGTACCGAAGGAGAGTGGCTAAAGGGAAACTTGGTCGGAACCAAGGTTCTTCTAATACGAACTGCACCGAGGGGATCCAATCAAACGTTGTGCGAGCCGTATCGGATGCCTCCCAGTCCGATTGCCAAAGGGAAGCGAAGTGAAGCGAGGATCCATTGGCATACCGACGCATCTCTGTCATCCTATCGTGAACATCAGGCGAATAGGCGGAAAGGACAGCTCACCAAACCAGAATGGAAGGCCGGTCCTGAGAACATACATCACTGTGCGGTGGATAATGTAGTAGTCAGCTGGAAGACCACCGGACACTCCCTGAAGGAATGATGTGGCAGCGGTGCGACACAAAGAGCTCGCCATCAGCAGAAATTGGCGCTGGGCGAAGAACACGACGCGACTGACGTGACCAAGGTAACACAATCTTGAGAGGATCTACTGGAAACAGATGTGAGCGCTCATGCCTTCTGAAAGTTGATCAATTCTGCCTACCGGCGGGTAACGCCATATACTTGAGGATCAAGGATTTGAGTAATTAATGTTTAGGCTCAGAGAGGGCGAGCGTTATTGAGCTTTCAGTCAGATGGTGGTTGTAAAAAACGTATGAACTCTCTAACCATATCAGCCTGCGGAAAAAAAACCAACGTCAGCTGCCAGGACAGCCCAAATTACACCACATAATGTTCTTCGATAAGTATTCGATAAGTAACTTGTGAGAAGACTCTCGAGATTCTTAATAGCAAGTCATTATCAGACCATTTTAATGAGGAACCACTTTTAATGGACCAATACATAAGGATCCATGAAATCAGCACTCAAGATCACTTCGAAGAAAGAAAACACCAAAACATTAGTATCTGTTACAGGAAAATAGATGGGTCTCTTCGATATTTCACATATATGTATGTGATTATATCGGACCTTTGATGTTTCATATGACGATTGGAATTACTGCTCTTGGCTCTTCTTTTCGTATTATTATGTTCTTGTTTTATTATTTGCTATGTAGGTTCGCGTACCTTATGCTTTTTGACTATTTCCTAAGTCTTCAAATATCTATACATGAGTTTTTTTTTCATCTCAACATTATTTAATGGAGTTGTGTTCATCATCAAAGAAAAATATATCTTGCCTCGTCTTTCTATGTTTATTCTGACCCTCAACATTATTAACACTATCGGCTTATCCTTTATCATGATTGCTTCCTGCTTCCACAGATATAGACTACAACTGTCTTACTCAGATTTATTTCAATATAACTGACAGGCTATTGATCGGTTTATTTCCATCTTGAGACTCATCTTGGTAACTAGTGAGGAAGTTAAACGCAAGGAAGGCAAACCCTTTTTGGCGAATGTCTCTAGAACGTCAAAGGAAATGAATGAGAAACGCTATTGAACATAGGCAGTTGACCCGGGTGAACGATGTTGATTGAACAGGTCACTTGATACGGTATTTGGAGGCCATAGTCGAGGTCTGAATATTTCCAATAATAGGTTTGAAGCTTACAAAGTTCGATTCATTTCCTCTGAATAGCATTTCTCGAACATGAGTAAAGTTTCGAATTCGTGAGATCGAACGTGGTAAATTCGAGACCCATATATAGACTATAGACTTCGTGTTCTCCATCTGAGGGTGGAATTATGAGAATACTATTTGGTTCCAGAACAAATGGACCGAAATGACCTGATGGTTAAATATGGAAAATTTGAATGCGAACAAGTGATATAAACGTGACTCAGTCTGATTCATTTATCCTTTGGAGACTCTTAAGGATTGAAATCATAAAATTTAAATAAATGCAGAGAACACATGGTGCGGATAACGTTCAACCTGCTTATGCTTGAGATAAGGTCCAAATAAAATCCACGAAATTAAACGATACCGTATGAAGAAATTAGTCCTATCAGATTGTTTCAGGTTGATGTTCCTAGTTGAAGTACCCTATTCTAGCAAATTTTCCAAAATAAGCCAGGAAGAGCTTCGAGCAAAATTAGAAGCATCATTTATAAATAAAAGGCGAGTTCAAGCACATATTACAGATTATATGTATAGTACCTAGAATATATTCTAGGTGCATGCATAAAATGTAGGTACTATGAACATTACGAATTTTACCACGACCATCTGTTTTTTTATTTTATTACTTTATGCACATACCTCTGTATTTTCTAATGTACAGAACAATTTTATTTCTAAGTACTTATGTAATAAAGTACATAGAGCGTATTGATACAAACTTTACGACTCATATGCATATTGATAATGCTCAAAGTAGTACGAGCAACGAGCAACCTCGTTGAAACCGATCCCGTGAAAATTCGTGTAACTCGAGCGTTCGCTTATAACGAGCATTTTTTTTTGAACCGCTAAGCTCGTTATAACCGGACCCGACTGTAATTGTTTTTTCTGTCCTAATCCCACAATCTTCATCATTGTATGGTTTATAAATTCATTTTGATCAAATCAATGACCATCCAATGTTTAGGAACATTACTGACTGCCCGCTTCTGCCAGCAAGAAACTGAAAGACGAAGTGACCAATGCCTTCATCGTTTAGAGAGAAATGTGGGAAATTATTTCACAATTTTCGTTGCCATCTTAGGCCAAAAAATATCGATAGATATGAGTGAAATCAGTTCTGAATAATTATCTCCGCTATAAAACTAACTTATAGATAATTGTTCAGAAGCAAGATAAACATAAATCATTTTTGATAAGGGTATGCGTTTGAAAAGTTTCAAAATGGCGCAAGATCCGGGATGGATATCTGACAATTTCAATTTCAGGAATTTCTGCCTTTTCGCTCATTCCAGTTTCTCCCTTCAGGTTAAAAAATTTCTATCCATACAATTAATTTTCAGTAGAGCAGATAAATATCAGACCTACCAGTTCTCGATGAAATGTTGTACATTTATGTATTCCAACTTGATCGAATTTATTACTTTCGTAATGTTGACAGAATGAATTTTCGAGAGTTCATATATTTGGAATGATTGGAAGAAACTATCCCATTCATAACATTGTAATTAAGCTTTCTGAATCGTCCTTATCGCAGGAGTTCCAATAAGTCAAATGCAGGCAAGAAAGGCACGTCGTATTCTGAAAAGCACTTTCTTAAAGCATATGAAAGCATTAAAAGACACAGAAGTGCGAAATCGAGGTTATCTGGATGCCTTTCTGCTGTCAATTCGAAAACGACAACCTTAACGGTAATGAAAATGTGTCAGACGGTCTGACGGAATGCTTCGACTATTGCGGAACGTAGCTTTTGAAACCTAAATTTCATATTTTGTCGATCATTGAACGGTTTTCCCCTCTCTCGATGAATTTCTATGCGAGCTTCCTACATTCAGTAATTGGTTTTCACGAATCGACAGACGTGCTTGTATTTGAAGCGACTGAAACTAAATAACATCGATGCAATTTTCAATTTGTTGGGACGTGAGATTTCTTCTAATATTAGTTCAACTGGAAATATATTTCGCGAGTTGAAGATATTTTTTTGTGATAACTGAGAGCCTCGGTACTAGATGAAAAATTTTCACATTTCGAATGTATTTTATTTTACTCTAATCGGAATTGCCCAAATTCAATCCGTGACTATGTAGCAATTTTTCCACCTCAATCAGGTTTTTGAAAATTTCCATTCGTTAAGAGCAAACAATACCACGTGGAGCTAAATAACGGCTTGGACAAAGCATATTCAAGTTTCCTCGAACCTGAAAGCGGTCTGCATGCTTGAACGATGCCAATAGCAGCGTGAAATTTTTAGATTTCGTAGAAATTTCGACTTTTTTAATGGGGTTGCAACATCAGACATTGAAAGAGGGGGTTTCGCTAGAATACTTTTTGGGTTCTCGAAATAATTTTATATTGAGGTTTTTCAAAGTTTATTCGATAAAGCTTCGAACCTCTTCAGATAAATCAGGGTATATTAGAAATCTTTATGTGATGTGAAATCCAAACATATTATTCCATGAAGTTTTTCAACTAAAATGGTGAGTGAATGGGCCGAATGGGGAAGGAAATTCTTCCCAAATAATTCAAGAGAAAATAGCATGGATATATGACTCAAGAACAAACACATTGAAAGATGGCAAAGTTCTCTTAAACGAAATATTCAGAAGCCACATGTTCCTCTAGTATCCCTCAAGTGGAAATCATGCAAAAAAGACGGATTTCTTGGTATTCTTTGCTGGAGAGTAAGATCTGAACCTTCCTCTGCGTTCTTCGGCTTTTGTGATCTAACGAAAGAAATGCCTGGTCAATGGAGTCGGCAAAGAGGAAAAAAACCTCCGAAAAAACCCACCTATTGATGTTTATGAAAGCTCTTGAAACAACAAAGGGATGATATATCAATAGGTCAAAGTACACTGGAATATCGTATACGTAATCCCTATCTTCATCGGTGGATATGATAAAGAGACTTCAGCGTTTACTAAAACGAACAACAACGATATTGTGAAAGGTGAGATTTTGGAACTCTTCAACACAGCTAACACCTTGGGTACAATTCAGTACCAGCAAGCTAGCTCAATAAAATAAGTGAACAATGACCAGGACCTCATCACGATGGAATTTCAATACTCACAGAATGCTTCGCCACTTGCTGACCCAATGCGTAGTTCATGTAATCTTTATAGACTTCGACGTAATCATGTTATTCTTCAATGGACATACTCTTACTATGGCTCAGGATGTACCTCAGCAGTTCAATAATTCAGGTGAACCAGCTCAAGGGAAGCAATAAAGACACCAACCATGAGCTGATCCTAGTGATTTACCTGTGGAAACCATTGAACCTTTTGATCAAAAAAGATTTAGACCTATCTTCTTTCAGTGAATTTCATCAGAACTTTGGACCACGATATAGTTTGTCAAGCACCTCAGCATCTCAAGAAATAATTGAGCTGAATTATTCATTTGGGCAGAGCTACTCTTAGAGAAAATCGTAAACCAGGAGCTATACCTAATCTTGTGAGAATCACCATAGTCACAAAATGCTTCGTCATCTGCTGTCAAGGTAAAAAGTGCATTATTATGCAATCACCCTAGTTGTAGACACCCCTGTTCCAATGGAGTTCAGTACAACCCGGAAACTGCATGTAGCCCGAAACGCACCATTTTGTGATTTTGAGAATAACCCTTGAAATACCCCAGTTAATGAACACACTTCAATGTATTCATCATCATGATTGACAGCACCAAATTAACTTCAGTTACCTATACCTACTGGTCCTGCAATTGAAACGAATTCAATTCGAACAGATTCACGAGACAATAACCATAGGTTCATACTGAGTTCGCGCTATAGAAATTACCCAATTTCGATATCTGATTAATTTGAAATTCTCTTCATCAGCAAGTAGTGATAATGCAGAGATTTCAACGAATATGATTGGTCCCATACATCATTCATTCTGGATAAAATTCGACAATATTATTTCTGACCACCTGCTAAATTTGCATCTGGTTTTGATTTACTACTATTGATTTTAAATAATATAGATATGTTGTTCCATTAATGGAGACGCATCAAATATGAAATTGCTGATCGGCGTTGAGTTATTTATGAAGTTTCATCGTCAATAACCACAAGCCACCAAGACTATTCATGTGAACATAGTGAATAGTCATATTTTGCACAATGATTGTCAAAGCGATATATCGAAACTTGGACATACGATGTCGTTAATGCAAAAAACAATAGTTTATCCCATCGTTCACCCATCCTAACACCAACCACATCCGGATTCACTTAACTTACGAAGTTTCACTTCGAAATTTCATTTCTTTTATGCTCATGAAATTTTGCATTAACATCCGGATTATTTTACTTCGAATAACTACTAAAATCGAATAGGTAAGATTCATATTTTACCAAAATTAAAATTCTAAATGGCAGGAAGGGTTTATCTAGCAAATTTTTCTAATCTACAACCTAGCCGTCGAAATAACTCTAGAATTTTATTCAGTAATATTCATGGAAAGAGAGATGTAAAGAATAAAACTTAACCAGGCAATCCATATCAGTATATTCAGTTATCGTGTGGGACAATTTTCGGCTGGGAATTTTCAGCATTAATGGTGTGGTACTACTCAACTATATTCTGCAGAAAATACAAGAATGTGCTATAGAAGCATTTTGTCTGAAACCATTTGAGACTTTACAGTTAACAATTTCATACGCTAGTGGCAAGTATCCATCAGGTCAGAATAGCGGTCACAATTTTTTCAGTAGTCATTGTAATGGTATTTTGTAATTCAATTCGATTAATTTAGAATATCATCACACCATCGAGTTTAGACTTCTGCCAGTATTTATCAGCGCTATTCAATCTTAAATCGGAGTAACTGAAAGTTTTACGAGCATTCGTTCATATTGAAATTATCAGTAGATATGTGGCACCAGTTCGAGTACACTGTCGATCAATTCCACATGCAAATTTCTACGAAGGAAGGTTCAAATCAGCAGACCTCACAACCTTTTTGGACATGCTTTCAGTCCACTCCAAGATCATCAGCATATAGGACGGATATGGCTGAGCTGAGATGAAGAATAAGTTGATTAGGATGAAATTAATATTTCATATCCATTGGTCAAGGATGATGGACATAACCTGAGGTAACAGGGTGAAGTGGAGGACATTCTAGACTGGAAATAGTCAATACGCACTCGGGAAGACTGAGTGATATTTTTATGAAATCAAACGATTCTTTCAGAACTTTTGTAGGTCCAGGACAGCTTTAGGAGTCTACAAGTCTACTCCAAGACACTTAAAGCGACTTTGTTACCAACCTTGTTGGCTCCAAGGTTTGTGACAGGCTCTCAGTCTATTCAGCCTCTCACAAACCTTGCTTGTCTGCAGGCTGTTTTGGATAGCCTCGACCATAAGATATGATGTTCGTTTCTGTGGTTATTGAGAGGAGGGAAAGAGGTTCGTATGGAAAACACCAATTTCCCACCTTCACCATTGTGTCCTCATCCTATGAGTGGATTTCTACATCCCACATAGTCCATGAAATATGATGGCTTTTCAGTTGAATCTTTTACCATAATCAACTAATTCCTCCAATTCAGTTTTCTTGGAATCGACTAGAAATGATTTCACAGTTATGAATTCCGCTACAAAGAGTCTAAAATTTTTGTGCTGATGAAAAATTTCATGTGAAAATGACCGACAATGACTACTATGTGACATGATCATCAGGTATCTCGAGTATTTCAAACCCCCTCAGAACTATCTAAATCCTTTCCCTCTCAACTCAAAATCCGACAATCCAACCTCAATCACCACCGGAATTCCATAACGAACTCATTCCTTAAAATATACACAGACGACAGAAAAAACCACAATAACAAATACGGAGAAATACGCACACGTGGCAGCGACACGCTCGCTCTTACACGCGCCGAAAATCGCGTATCGCCTCCACGCCAACTGAGAACAGACTGCCGGAGCGTCGGGATGCTGGACAGCATCACCGCCGTTTCGATGGCGAGGGTGCGCGTCAGGGCGTCTTCGTTATTTGTTCAATTCATGAGAAAACTAACTCATGAATTCGAATTGCGCAATCCGTTCGGTTCTTCGGGACCGGTTCGTGTTTATGTCGTCCGATCGAGGGGTTTTTACGTTGGAGATTTATCGCGGAAGGAGGTACAAAAAGAGCTAGTTCGAGGGAAGCGGGAAAGGAGATTTGGTCTCGTACGAGCTACAGGTTTTAACCCGATAAGGTTCGCGATAGAGTCGATAAAACTACACTCTGTGAAATAGCAACTGCTGCATCCTGTGAGGGCGAATACATACAGTGTAGTTTAGATTGTAGTCTTATGGATCAAGGTCTCACCACGCTGAGCTGATAGGAGCTTCGGTATGTTGCCCTGATATGTGATTCGGATAAGGTCGTTAATGGTAGTCTAGCTTTTGAAATTCAGCTTCTACTGGTCGACCAGACTGTAGAAGCATACGATATAGTAGTTTTGCTGTGAGTTGGTCGAGACGTAAAAAGAACAACCTAGGTCATATATCTTTTGCCTCGAACAGAAAGTTGTGTCCAATTTATCTTCATTTTTAATGTTGCAGGTTATACATTGAAGAAAACACATCAGCTGGAAGCGTGTTGCTGATTTGGCTCTTCGTTTAAGAACTACTACTTTTGGAAGTTCTCAGAAAATTAAGTGGATATAAAACACAATGGACATCTCTAGTATTTTTTTATAGCTACACGTAACATCAACCACGATTATATCTACTGAATAACTCTAAAACTCCCCCTCTATGTGCCAGAGAATAAAGCTTGCTGTTATAGACGAGTATTCAATCAATAGTACTGTTTTTCAATGGTATGCTAAAGTTAGTAAGAATATCTGTATATCCACGCAAACATGAGGCCAGTATTCAACTCCTGGTATCATTTGGGTCTTACATGGGTCTTGTATGGAGAGAGATATTCCCCTGAATAAATATATCAGCTGTTTTACATCATAAGACTGAGCGATGTAAGCCGAAAGCAAGGAAAAGTCAACAGTCACCACGAAAAGATGCGGAGAATCTCCGAGGGAAGTTCTGGATTCACCATTATCAACTTAAGACAAAGGAATTGAGCTTAACGAGAAAAATTTGTTGTTTGGCTATGCTCCAGATTTCGTTGGCCCCTCTTGTTCATCTTTGGAAATCGACACAGTGTATCATACCAGGTCTTCAGCACCTTATCTTTATGAAGTCTGGAGCTGGATTAGGATGTGAAACTCGTCAACCAGAAATCTTGCAGAATCCTCAGGAGGCAAATGGTGACTCTCCGGAGCTCAACGAAGTCATTCGGCTGCTCAGAGTCTCCTGCTTCGACTCGAAAACTCACATTGACCAAACTGGTTGCATGCTGGAACCTTCAGGCGTAGGATATAATGGCGTTCCTCTGCTCTATCTGTTCGTTTGGCTGCCCGATGTGATCTATTTCACATGTGGTCCGATGAGGTTTTAAGTCTATGAAGGCATCAGTTTAGAATATCTCGAAGGACCGTGTTCATAATTTGTGAAGAATATTGGCCAAGATCAATAGAAATAGTGGATACTTCAGAGACTTCGAATTCTTCCAAGAATCGCTTCGACAGCTGGCGTCATCGTGGATGACATGATGTTAAGGTTGAAAAAAAAATTCTCTTTAATTTTTTTCCCTATTCAGTGGGCGCATTTCCTACCTGAGTTTATGTGTTCTGTATGGACTATCATCAAACTGTATGATAAGATAGAATTATTTAGGAATCTGAAGACCCAGGCTGTGATCTTCAAGATAAACTGTCTCCTGAAGACTTTCTGGCGTAGCTCATATGTTAAATCTGTATTACTTTTAGTGGTGGAAACCTTCGAGGAGTGACGTCCCTTAGTGCCCGAGTCAACCAGAACTCCCAGATTAGAAACCTGAGGTTCTGTAGAGTATATATCGCTCATTTCACTAGAAGCCAGATTCAGGGCGGTAGAGGACCCGCTGTCCTCTACCGCCCCGTTCTTCTTCGGAGCCGTTCGGAAGAAAAGTCAGAAGGGAAAGCTGTGGGGTAAGTGGTGCAGCCCCCCGAGATGGCACTGTAAGCTAGGCACTCATCACCTCGATTAAGACGGAACCTCCGTTATGGATGAGAGAACAACTAATCCCACGAATGTTCTAACAAGATGAGACAGGCAGACGTGATGGACGGAGGAAGATAATGTCCTGATCTTACACCTCCATCTCAATGCGAAAAAAAGAGCATTTCATTGCAAGAAAGAGTTTGATGGAACCATCAAGAAATACTGACTCGAACGTGGAATAACATCGACCCAATCAGACGGTCCTACCCCAACCTCTTAGTTTGTATGAACTTCAGACATTGCGCATTAAGAAAAGAGTGAAATTACAACAATACAAATCACAAATTATTAAGTCCTAATGCATTCTCGTTACAATCGAAGCGCAGTGTAACGGAGCCATTCTTCAGCACGTGGGGTCAGAAGATGAATATCTTCAAGTGGATCATCGAAAAGTGTGTATGTTGTTTCCTCCGATGTAGAAATATTATTCCGAGGAGCCATGAAAGTACATGTTTTTGGCATTGTCATTAAAAACAACTGTTCGGAGTCTCTCTTTTTCTGCCGGAGTTTCGAACCAAGCCTTGATCCAGCATCATTAACATCTACAGATGATGTACATACATAGTCTGAATTTATTTACAAGATAATGAGTCTTTAAATGAATTCAGTTCATTTCTGGCAGTTGACTTTCTGTAAACATTTATAAGTCCCAAAATAGGATCTTTGCAGCAATATCAAATCGGCTAACTTGGTAGTAGACTATTTCTGTTACAGAAGAGCTCTATCCTCCATATAATTGTTTTCGGAAAATCAATCAACGATTATCATTTTTGGTTCATTCGAATGAAAATTTTCACTTCGACTTATATTTTCCAATATCATTTACTCGGGCATAGCTATTTCATGGTCTCTTCTGGTCCCGCAAGGGCTCTTGCTCGAAGAGAGTTAACTGTCCACTGAGTATTGAACTGATTTGAAGAGTGATTCTTTGAGCATACAATGAAAACCTTTTTACATTTTTAATCGTTCGCCAGTAACTACCCACTGACTATTTCGATCTATGCTAAGATGGAACGATGGATGGCATATTTCGACTGCTGACTTGAAATAATGAAAATGTAACAAGATATTTGGAAAAGATAGATTTTAGTAAACATTGAATTTTTGAATTCGATTCCAGTTGAGATAAACAACTGAATTTTATATAATTTACATTTTATTATAATTGCAGTGTTCGCTTTGCCCAGATAACCATTTCTTTATGAGTACTAAGGAGGCAATTCTGGTTAATTATAATGGTGTTAGAGTGCAGCGCCCTTAAACTTTCCTGCGCTCAACTCATAAGACGAAACACTTCAACAATAATTAGTTCGTCAATACAAAACAATGATATTTACTGTATCGATGCACAAAATCACAAAAAAATAAAACTTTTATTTGTGCACAGGATCGTAGAAACTACTGACATGAGTGGAAACTAGTAACGAATCCTTCATCAAAAGTTTCGAGAATAGACCCAACAGGTGCCATACCCTATGATCGGTGCGCCGTCCCTCGTATTCAACTTGCAACGCACCAACTCGAGAACCGAGGCCTTCTTCAAGGAAAAAGTGTTATTATTCGTGATGGTGTTTCATAAATCTGCAATATCGCAGATATATCGACATGATGCGACTAGAGGATGAACGTCATGCACATCGATCAGGGTATTCTGCACTCGAAGGTGGGATTCGCAAGATGCTCCCAGAAGATGGCGCGCTGTACGTTGTTAAACTGCAGTGATCCATCTGAAAGGTGACAAGTATTGAGATTCCCTCTGCGGTTTTATCCAAGGTAAGTTGACCTGCAGATCAGTAACAACTGTGAAACTGTAGTCATTCTCCTTGGTTCCGCTTCTTCGATGTAGATATTTTGGTTGATTGGATGATTAGCTCTGATCAAGTGGGAATATTTGTTGATTTATCGACACATATTCGTCCTTGTGATTATGTTAAGTTATTATTCGTTTTGGACCACTGATTGGATTCTGAAAAGTGAACCCGAATCAAGCAATATGCGAATAAAATTATTATTCGGTTTTGAATCGAATGAACAATACTCATCCCTTCCAATGGAACTTTTTGAGTCATTCGCGTGAGCTGTCTGCAAAAGCCAAACGATTTCATTATTGAGACTAAGTTAGCCCACGAATTTCATAACTGGATCGAGAACACCACGTTATTAGCAAATGGTTTAAACCACAGGATTAGCCAAGAAACAAACCCATAGCTATCCCAAAATGAGCAACGAACTCCGCTTCAAACGGAATAATCCCAAAATTAGAAATTGCCAAATCCCCCGACCAACTGCAGATTCAATCTGCCCAATGTACAACTTCAAAGATCTCTCGGAGTTCTTATAACCCGTAATCCCTGAATCCGAAATAATGTTCTCGTCTCTACCAAACTTAATTTTAATTGGTTTTATGTAGAACGAGGTCCGAGCGGAAACTAATAATGAACACGGTAGTCGAGCGGGCCACCCTTGCTCCCTAACTCGTTGAAACTAGAGCTTCCGTAATTTCCCCCGGGGACGTTTACGACCCTGTAATAGATTCCCATTCCGGATTTCTTACCATCAGTTATTCGGAGATGATTAGAGACGTTTACCAAAGTTTCAAGTCATTGAGCATAGTTTCCTTCGGGTCACTGTAGGATGAGAATTCCTGGATATGTAGTAATTTGCACAAATAGTCACATGGAAAAAAGTTAGGAGAGAATGAAATAGAGGGTGATATATGGTAGAATTCTATGTTTTATTCTTAAATAAAAATACGAATTTTATTGGCCTTTACTCGATAGAAATCCATTGTACACTTACTGAAAGACTCAAATGTGCTTAAGTTCTACTTTGTACCAAACACATGACGCGTTTCACTACATTGTAATTTAATCAGATGCTAACTGTCTCAAAAAGTGTGTAATAATTTTATATAAACCAATATCACAAGTACAGAGATATTTCCAATAGGTCAATTATGGAAAAACCAACCGGGCTACTAGCCGAGTAGGTTCAACAATGGCGAATTTGACAGTTTCGTCTAGTTGTTTGGTAAATTACTTGAATTCCTCAGACGGTTTTTATCTAGTGCCCTCAATAAATTCGACTTTCGCCATTTGTTCTCCATGTGCAGAATCTTAAAATTTTCGTCGAACTCTTGTTTTTGCGCGCATGTTCTAGGGGAACAGCGTGCTATCGTTCTGTCCAATTGTCTATAATTTTCGATTTTGAAACGACTATGTTGGACTCACTGAAAACGAATCCAGTGTCAAAATCGATTCTGTCCGGCCGGCTGTCTCCACGATTACGGGAGTACGGATAATGCTATGGACGAAAATTTTAGGTTAGGTTAAGCTTTTTAGGGGACAAAATCGGTCGTACGGTTTCGGAGTTATAACCATTTTAAATTTAGGGTTATTTCCCTGATATCTGGAGAACTACTGGAGCGATTGGATTGAAACTTGGCGGATGATTTGACTATAGGATTCGCAACTTTCAGCGGAATTTTGTTGGGATCGTGCTGACAGTGAATTGAAAAAAAATGTTTCTAAATTTTTTTTCGAAAAAAATTTTGTTTCCGGAAACTATCCATTGAATTCAGGCAAGAGTTTCGCACAGTACTTGAGCTTTATATTTTGCAGTAGTGTACCAAATTAAAGTTCGATTCGATAATAAGTTTTGGAGATATTCAGGAGTAATATGTCAAATTTCGTGTTTTTTCCTGGATATCGTTGTTTTTTTCGGAATAACTCAGAAATTGCTGACTCAATCATGATTAAACTTGGCAGCTCGTTTGAAAATAATGATTGACAACTTTGTGCGAAATTTCGTGATGAAAAAAATTTTTTTTTCCAAATATTCTATATTCTGTGATATTCATTACAACTGTCATTTTTCGATGAAGTACTAGATTTCAATTCGATATGAATGGTAGTTTCGAAAATATTGGGAAAATGAAATTTTGAATGGATATCAACGGAATCATTGGGTGGATTTTTAGCCATTCGCGAATTCGGCCTTCGTAATTAAGGTCCAAACCCAATCTACAAATATCGAGTTTCTAAGTTGCTTCTTTCGGAAGTTATCGTGTTTACGTTGGGCCGTAAACACAATAACTTCCGGAAGAAACGACTTAGAGACTCGAAGCATGTGATGAAACTACAATGTAGTGCAATGCGTCATGTGTACGTTATAAAGCAGAAATCAACCACATTTGTATCTTTTAATGAAAGTGAATCAACGGAGGCCTGTACTGAAGTTTCAGGTATAATTTAGGACAGTTACCTTTAGATCTCTATAGAATGAGAATAACTTGATATTTTGTTACATACCGAAACCCACTCGCGAGAAATGAGTTTGGAGAGATTGAAAAATAGGTTGATTTCTCATAGATTTTCATTTAGAATTTCTTGTCATCGTTTATGCGGAGACAACCTCATGCATCAAGTCATTGAAGATAGGTTTTTTTCAGGTCTTCGAAGAATGCAGTCGCAAGGATAGAAAGGAACTTACTGAAATATACTCATGGATGAAGAAGGTTTGACATGAATATGGAAGGGGGATTTATGATTCTCAATATGGATTTCTTGTCGTCCGTTATTCGCGGATTAGGACAACGTTCACCGAAGTTTCAAGTCAATGAGAATTGTTTCCTCAAGGTCACTGTAGGAATAGACTCGCTGTAAAAAGGGAATACCCATATGGGGAAAATTTCGAGTGAAGAAAACGAAGATTCCATACATTAAAGACTTCTGTGTTATACGGAGATGATTAGAGGCGTGCACAGAAGTTTCGCGTCATTGATGTGAAATTCTGGATATGTAGTTATTTTCAGAAACACACATGGAAAAATTTCGAGAGAATGAAAGCGAAGTTGATGATTGGAAGAACGAATAAGAACCTCTCATAAAATTTCATTCAGAATTTGTTGTCATCGTTTATGCCTGTATTGCTGTGAAGTTTTATGTTAATGATCTTGAAGGTAATTGTCTGGTTATATGGCATCTTACTGAAATATACTCATGAATTTTCGACATGAGAAAGGAAGGTCATTTTAACTTGAATTTTCATTCGTGGTTTCCTGTCATCAGTTAGTGGCAGATGACGACAATATTTACTGAAGTTTCAAGTCAGTGAAGTTAGTTTTCTCGACATCATTGTAAGAGGGGAATGGCTGGCTGAAAAACTGTAATACCCACATAGTGGAATTTGTCTCGAGAGAAGAAAACGAAGGTTCCATAAATAATAGGCAAACCGTCAGTCCAAACTGCATCCGAAATAATGTTCTTGGCTTTCCCGAACATAATTTTAATTGGTTTCATGTAGAACGAGGTCCGAGCGCAAACTAATAATGAACACGGTAGTCGGGCGGGCCCACCCTTGCTCCTTTACTCGTTGAAACTAGTGCTTCCGTAATTTCTCCTGGGGACGTTTACAGCCATGTAATAGATTTGAATTCCGGATTTCTTACCATCAGTTATTCGGAGATGATGAGAGGCGTGCACCAAAGTTTCAAGTCATTGCGGATAGTTTCCTTTGGATCACTGTAGCATGAGAATTTCTGGATGTGCAGTAATTTGCAGAAACACACATGGGAAAAAGTTTCGAGAGAATGAGATAGAGGTTGATATATGATGGAATTAGATTAATGTTTTTTTGTCAGGTGATATTATTGGATGAGGAGGGGGATGTACCTAATGTTTCGAGTGAAGAGAATGCCTGTATATGCAGTATTTCATTGAAATAACCACATTATAAAATTAGGTTCGAGGTAAAAAATGGGCGATATAATCGATAGGGTTTTGAGTTATTCGTGGATGATTAGAGTTGTATTGAAGTTTCAAATAATGAAGCTTGTTTTTTTTAGGTCAGTGTGAAGTTTGTATTATGTTTCGAGAGAACAGAAGAGAGGTTATATACAGCAGATTCTCTTCAAGAATATCTTACTGTGAGTTATTTGAGATCATTGGAGGCTAGCACCGAAGTTTCAAGTCATTGAGGATATTTTACTCTGGGTTATTTCAGGATGAGAATTTCAGAATGCACAGTAATTTGCAGAACCCTACACAGGGAAAAAAGTTTCGAGAGAATGAAACAAAGATTGGTATATGATAGGATAAAATGGTGTTTTGTTGTGACTTGTTATTTTAGATGAAATGTGGAATGAGGTGAAGTGTCAAGTATAGTTCAGTATATTATCCTTGAGATCACTATCGTATGAATTTGTATTGATATTTTTCTACACGTGCAAAGTCACGTATTAAAAATAGTTTTTAGAGAATGAAACAGAGGCTTATATCTCATGAATTTTCATTCCGAATTTCATGTCATCATTTATGCCTCTGGTGCAGTGAAGTTGCATCTTACTGACGAAAGGATCATTTAGGTGACAGTCTGGTTTTGAAGTTTTTTTTAAATATGAACATGGATAAGGAACTCTCGAAATGGTCAACGAAGGGCCATTTATGTTAGATTATATCCTCGGATTTCTTGTCATCCGTTCTTGGCAAATAGCGACAATGTTTACGGAAGTTTCAAGTCAGCGAGGTTAGTTTTCTCAAGGTCATTGTATGATGAGAATGTCTGGATAGAAGACTGCAATACTCACATGGTGAATAAAAAATCTAACACAAAATTATAATAATTTCTTCAAACATGTAGCTTTGCTCAATAAATATTCGTTATTCACCACATTTCTACTGTTCGTTTACATAAAACTACTAGCTTGGACAAGTTCCAAACTAAGCCGTTAGGGCGCTGGCATCTTCGTAGAAGTTCCCAATCATATATAGGAGGTTATCAAAAATTTTAAGATTCGCGAAATATATGAAAATGTACGAATAAATGCATTCATCCATTTATTTTCAAACTGTTGTAGAGATTTAATGAACATAATAATTATGTCTATCGAAAATCGTCCGTTTCAGTTGAATTCCATTAGTTCGGATGGCAAAGAGGTTTCGTCGACTACATTTATAATATCTACTACACATGTTGTACGACAGGAAAAAATTAAATGCAATCTAACCCAATGAAAACACTTTTTTCACAACCAAGCCCAACGACCAACATCATTTCCCACCTGTCAGATCCACCATGACGGATAACATTCCCTCCAAATTTCCTCCTAAACCCGAGATGAAAACTCATAAAACACAGCGACAACTTATTTACGACAACGGCATCGTGCGCGTGCGCCAGCCTACGCCGGAAACGAAAATTTTAATATCCTTATTCTACGTGGCTTAGTCGGAAATGACAGAGCGACGAATACATGGAAAGGTGCGTTCCCTATTGTTTTTCTTCGAGCGTGTTGCCGCAGAGATCGGTGAGTTATGGGCCGTATATCTCGGCCGATAAGACCCGAGGGATCAAGTGTTTCCCACCTTTTTTTTTATTTATGAATCAGGGATGACGGGAAAACCAGGATCGAAAGTGCGGCTTTCCTCAAAGTGGTCAACACATACGTCATGCTCTTGTCCTGGTAATTGATTCGGCGAGGCTGTTGTCCGTTAGAGATGACGTTTGAAGGATCTTTTTATGGCCTTTTTGGCGGGGAAGCAGGTATCGATTGGCCATGGAAATTGATGAATAACATCGTGTAGAGAACAGGAGTTTACGACATCTGTTTTGTTCTTTTGTAGACATAAATTGATTTTGGTCATGTGAGTGATGATTAAGGAAAATGCGAGGCAGCTGTTTTAATTGAATACAATAAACGACTTCGGTTTCAGTACAAGATGCTTACCCAAAAATGTCAAATTTAGTAGCACTAGGGAAGCGGAATTTCAAAAAAAATCTAACATGATGAGGTTTATCATGTTAATTATAAATACTCGTAAACTGTGTGTCGGTTTCTTAAACCAGATAACTGGATCCTGATATCGGTATTTGTTGAGATCATCTCAGATTGGCTGAAATTGTTGGAGTTCATGATTTTACGTCAATAGTATCGAGTTTGTATAGCATGCTGGTTTTCTCTTCCGCAAATATGAAACTTTAGGTTGATTTCTGAAAAAAAGATTAATCATGAAATTTGATTTATTTTCTTCTACCAGTACAATAGCGGGTTTTTCATAGCATAGAAGCTATATTCACTTCATGACACATAGACCATAGCCAATACAACACTCAACGATGAAAAACCTACTAACTATGGTCTATAGATCATAAAGTGAACGTAAATTTTTCTATGCTATGGATATGTTACCATTGAATATCGACTGTCGTTCTTGGTGAAAAAAAGACAACCAACCGATATTTTCATATTTACGGAATAGAAAACTAGCAACCGAAATAACCAAATTTCAACAAATCAGAGATGATCTCTACAAATACCTAAATTTGGATCCAATTATCTGGTTGGAGGAGCTGATGAACAATTTACGGTTATTAATAAATAACACGAACCTCATCATGTCGAATTTGAATTGAAATATATTTTTCCACTGCTAGTAAATTTGACGAACGTTTTCGGTAGGCAACACTGGAAAGAAGTCTTCTATTGTGTTCGAATAACTTCCAGATCTGCTTGATTTTAATTGGAATCTTATCAATAGTTCCGAAGTAAACATTTTTTCAACAGAAATTTTCGGGAAATTTTTTCTCAAATTTAATAACAATAAAACCTCAACAAGCAGTTGCATGTCAATGCTTCGAGCTGACTTTGTTAGAGTATAGAGTTCGCTTCGTCAAGAGGAAAATTTCGCCTGACATTCCTCCTTCTATGAACCGATTTCTGTATACAAATAATATCGATCCTTATCATTGATTAATTAAATAGATATTGGTGATAGTGCAGGATCCATTTTGAAATGAGATTGTCACAAGACCAATGTGTCATTTAGGAACAATCAATGCCAGATTTATCACCAAATTGATCAGAAGGATATCATCTGAATGAAGCACATAACGATAGAACTGTTCAAGTTCCTGCCAACATCCTTGAATCAATCTCTGAACCATATCATACCACCGCTTCAACAAGCGCTTTCATGTTTCGGCAAGCGAAAATTGTGATATTCGTCAGGAAATCATATTTCAGCTCGCTGAAAATTTATTATTAATTGCTCAATCAGGCTATGATGGTCGCTCGGTGCATCTGCACTGAGAGTGTAATTCAGCGATCATCATCGATCGAGATCGACTTTTGGATCCTGCACCGAAATATTAAGGCTATGTTCCGATATACACTGCGAGCACTGTGAGCTGTGACGTCAATTCAGTATACTGCGAAGCCTTTCCTTTTGTGTTGGCTGGACTTGTTGGGGTATAAAACGGAACGCAGTTCAGTATTTTGTCATGGTTTTTGGTGCCAATTCCAATTTCAAATATCAAGTGAAGGTCAAGTATTTATCCGGCAGTTATTAAAAGTGAGTTACTGAATTGGTGTATAGTAAGCAAACATAATACCTAAGCTCATACTTTTATTTAGTGATAAATGGGAAATGCAATGAAAGACAGTTAATGAAAATCCAAATAACATAATGATTTCTAATGTGAAACAAATAATCAATAACTGCATTAGATAAAATGGATGCCTTTCCGAAAACGCTTTTAGAAGTATCATCCGACATTCGAAAAGCTATTTTCTCCACATAATTTTCGGTTCTGGAGATGATATTTTGTCCCGCGCGATTTTCAGAAACATTTATACTCCATTCACTTTTATAAAGTATCCCGGTTGGCCATGATTTAGGTCTATCATGTTTTTGTAACTAAAACCAAGGCAGGTTGGCGCTCCTGAAATATCGACACTCAAAATAATTCGACGCGGGGTTGCCAATTTCTACTCTCTTTCAATAACAAATAACAATTCAGCTTCAGCCATAATAAACTAATAAATTAACATTTCACTTTTATTGCAATGTATCGAGCCTTAAGTAGGTAGGTAGTTATGTTTGAATTGAACAAATTCCTCAACCAATAATTTCAAAAGTTATTGTATATTTCGTGGAATTGTGTCGATAGGAAGTAGTATATTGAAAATGAACTTGGTATATCCTATGTTGGCAGACCATTGAATTTTTATGCACGAAAATAACATGAATTATACAATATCTCATTCAATGCTATTTTTCTAATATTTTAGGAATTGCTTTTTTCTGGGAATTGAATATTTGAGTTGACTTCAAAGTATGTCCATAAAACATAATTCCATATCTTGCTTTTGACTCGAGTACTGCATGATAGGTAGTTTTCATGGAGAATTTATCCAGATATCTTGTCATTTACACCCAAAGATAACAGACTGAAGCTAAGCTGCATACCAGTTTAGAAATATGTTAATCCCAATCCAGTGTATGTATCATTCACGTAGATTCCCAAGACCTTTGTAAATGGAGTTAGTTCTTTTGAGGTTAACTGTGACACAGGTTTCGAAGTACTACTACATTTTCATACTAGAATATTTCAAGTTGTGCAACAAGGTATTTAAATGACTTCTGTAGAAAAGTAGGGAATTCGAAGTAACCGACTACTCTATCCATCATTTTTCAGTAAAATTCCAAAACACTCGATTCTTGATCTCCGTACAAGAAAAAAGCATTTCTGAATCTTCCAACCATGTTTACATACGTGAAATATTTCCAATATTAACAGAGAACAAAGTTTCTTCAACATTCGTCAGGTCTTTGGAATTATTGAATTCACATAATATTTTCTCAAATTCATTACTTTCTAAATATAGTTTAACATTTTGAAAAATAAGTAATTACTACGACCTCTTTGTAGAGAGGACAACGTTTTGTAGTTATCTGACAGGAAAATGACTATAACCTAACATTTTTAAAATATGCACGGTGAAATCTGTCAGGATGTCATGGCAAACCGGGATACTTTATAAAAGTGAATGGAGTATTTGAGATCTTCATCATTGTCAGAGTCATCATCGGAAGATTCTAATAAATGTTCGACTGTACCAGCTATTGCAATTGCAATTATTCGTATTCCATTTGTGATTTTTTTCTCAGTTAAATAATAAACACGTTGGAGGGTCACTTTTACAGTAGAAAACCTCTTTTAAATAATTCAAATTTCGAAGCAGTGAAGGTAGTTTACACGGAAATCGCCAGTACTCACAGTAAAAAAATGTAAACGGTCAATGACGTCACACATTTCTCTAGGATACTGCGTCAGTATACAGACAGTCAATAACGAAACGAATTTCTCTGCAGTGACAGCACTGGACAGTGCTCGCAGTGTATATCGGAACATACTCTAAATAAACAACATACTTTTAGGCAATCTAGATGCAAAAAATACAGATATTCATCATATGAAGACTCTTTGAGCAGCCTTGTGGAAATTATCAGACATTAAACGAAAAAGACTCAAACAAGCGGAAAACTTTTAGAGAAGATATATTCGCTCGATCCAAGAAAATTCACCGAAACTCCACTGAAACCACAGAACGAAATTAATTATCAGTACCGCAGTTCGACCGCAACTTTTTTCCTGACTTTGTCTTTCTTTCTGTGGCCGAAAAAGCCGATGACTTCCGAAAAAGTTCCCTATTTAGCGGCTTGTGTTACTTTTACGCCTAATTCCTATTGTCACGCTTAATAAAAGGCGGAGGTCATGTCTGCAAGAAAGGGTCTAGGAAATGAGGAAAAAGTTCCCACTTCACGTTGCCGCAAAGAGCTATCAATTACCGGGACCGACGCTACGCATTCTTTTCCGGGCTAAAAAATGAACGGGGTCGCCTGTTACGTACGACTTAAACCCGGATTCCAGGTCTGGAGTCCATAATAAAATGTGTTGGTTTACCAATTCGAAATAACTGACCACACTGATAAAACTTCCCGAAATACTTGTAGAGACAGGACAGCAAATTCAATATACAGGGTGTCTCTACGGCATGTCCGTCGATCGATACCTTGAAAATCAATTGTAAGACTTTTATGAAATATCGCACGTAGGAATCGAAAGAGAGTGGAGTGTTTTAACAGAATCAAAATCGAATGGCACTTCCGACTTCACCAGAAAGATTTACCCAACTCCTTATTTCAACTGCAATAGCCTAAATATTTTCACATTTCCAGAACTTCCAATGAATTTTAGGTATCCTTCAGTCAATTGAAGTCGTACGAAATTTCAGCCCGACCTTTGGTTTTCGAGATAGCGATCGAGGATGTTATGTTGCGACATCTTGTATATTTGCACGAATATTTTTAACTCGTGTCAAGAAACCTCTGGATGCAATCTGGCAGGAGTCGTAATCCTGATGCTCATCAAAAGGATTCTCGTGAGGATAAATCATTTTATTTCTTAGATTTTTATGGATTTTCACTCCCAATATCTGAAACAGAGTTATAAGAAATTAAATAAAATTATTTTCTTCATGAAAAAACGCCCTTGCGGATTGCAGTATCAAACTATTTGCCAAGGACCGTTTCTTGCAGAAAAGATTGCCTGATGAATAATACAGGAACAATACAAACGATGAAGAAAACGAACTGTAACATTTCAGAGTACAAATCTGACTCTTTAATCAGACAAAACAGAAAATTGCAAGAATTATTTTCTTTCGATTTTCTTTTCGATTCGAGACTTTTGGCAATGTTACACAGTTCCCATTAGAATTTGATAATACAAAAATCTCTATCCGCTGGACCTCGAAACACTCTTCCAAGGCGAGAAATTTTCATACAGGATCACGCAATATTGTTATGAAATAAGACAATTTCATTCGAGTTTATTTTTTGTTATCTTTTTTCTATAAGACGTGTGGACATCCCAGCTTGCTACACCAATAAGTCAAAATGTGAAAACGAATATCCGATTCATCGAGTTCGACAAACATAAATTTGAAATCAACTATGAATTTGTTATTTGCCTTCCTTTGTACTCGTTTCCATAAAAAAGCACTAGTATCATAAATGTAATATACTGGCCGTGAATACAATGTTTCATGCTTACTTGCCTGCTTTTTATGATGCTTCAGCCTTTTGCTGAAGACAATGGTACATCAGATGATAAGAATACCTCTGAACCATTGTTTAGAGATGAAAAATCGTCTTTATATAACCATTGAACAAAATAATTGTCGTCAAAATGGACACTGAAATAATTTTTTTCAGGATAAATCATTTTCACCCTACATGACTCTCACCCATACGTTTAATTAGTATTGGAATTAATTTGCGAACGATAGAGATAACTGTCCAGATAATAGTGATCTTGTTCAGGTTAATAAATTAAACAATCAGTTAAGTCTATCCTTTTACTATGACTAGTCCCTTTTCATATTTGACTCTTAATGCAATTGATATGTGATAGAATGAAATGTCACGATGGTTCATACAGTTCATAGGTACCTTCTGTTGAAGATAGAAGCTCATAAAGCACCCTCTGAAATTTATCTTTATTAATAATTCAAACAAGCACACTCAGGAATGAAGAGATAATGAGAGTTCACGTTCTTTGAAAATATTAGAACTATTTCATTCATCAAGGAGAATTAACTATTTCGAATAATACCCAGTACTTATTTTTCAGTTTTCTTCTGAGTTTTGACCTCCAATACCAAAATAAAACAAAATTTAATTCATGAAAACGTCGTTGCGGGTTACAAGTTTCGACTCAGATATCAAGAGGGCCGGTTTCTAGAAAAAATTTTCCCTAATGCAGAATGTTAGCGATTCACGGAGACAACTGAAACGTTTCATATATAAACTGTATACGAATCTTCTTCATCAGACAATAAAGATGAGCTTGTCCAATATACTTCGGTATTTCAATACTTTTGTCAAACTTACATTTTTGTAAATCACAGCAACGTAGATTCTCTCGATATGAATACGTTACTGTTCACAAAATTTTCTTCTACAAATTTCTGTTGATGATAAGGTAGAATCCCGCAATTCACGAAAACGTGTTCAATCAATAATAATATAACTTATTTCTTTATAGTTCTTTTCCAGATGTTGATGGGGTTGAACACCTGAAAAATAATGCAAAATCCTTCCGAAAAAGTTTGTTACTCTATAAGTATCGAGTAACCCGGTGGAACCCATTGTGTATGAATCAACAGAATATTCTGTTCCCGGGTTCAACATGAAACGTGAAAAACACACACTCATATCCCAAATCCGTACCTGATTATGACAAAAGGAAAAGCGAGGAAGACGGAGACAATGCCTTATCAACTTCATTGTACTTTGCTCTGAGTCTCGACCTGTTCCGAAATGGTCTTTCAAAATGCTTTTTCCGGACTTTCGAATTGAATCCCCGGAAAACGGAGAACGGTAGTACGAGCGATTTATCATACGTTATGAAGAAATTAAGAGCAAACAATACCTCGAATATAACGGGGTGACTTCTGGAGGTTAGAGTTCCTTCTCTCCGAAATTTTTTTTTGGTGCAAATAGTTGGAAAACATTGTGAGAATGCGCAATGTTGCCTCTTTTATATTCAAGAATTTTCGGGGTAATAAAAACTGAAATAGAGTGAAAATTGGAAAAATAACTAACATTGCGAATTCTCACAAAAGAATTTAGTAAATCCCAAAAAAAATCTCTCAAAAAATACTCACTGAAGCCTGCAGAACGACACGCGGCTGTCGGCAACGTTGAATAATGAAGACCGCGTCCAGATGCCTGCCTTGAGATGTTAACGAGGTTCAATGAAAATCGAATGTGGCTATGTTGCCTAGCCGTAATTCAGCACCACGTGGTATTGTTTGCTCTTAAGCGCTGAAATCCCTGCGGTTTTTTTCGTGTATCTGGGTTTTAACGATGATGACAATTCTGGAGGGAACTCGCTGTCAACAGAATTCGTGTCTGCGAGACTGCTTGATAGTTTACGCTTTTGTGGTTAGTTTCTCCTGAAGAAATACCTTGAAAAGTCTTGGTCAGAAAGTGGTAGCTTTAAAGTGCTCGCTTATACTCACAGAGCCGGCGGTCAACCAAAGAAGTACTGACGTATTGAATGCTGAAGTGCTGAATGAGACCAATTCTACTATTGTTCTTCCTAATATTCGATATTCAACCGGGTTGTGAGTTCCGATTCTATCAATCTTTTTTTCTTTGAAAATATTAGGAAAATCAAATCGCAAATGATCTTTTGTGAATGTATATCATCCATTTACGAATTGGAATGCCGTTATTAGAAGAGTTGGAAAATTCGGCTGCCATAGGAAAGCTTCCAGGCTGAATTTCGGCTTTTTATCTGGTATAACTTTCGTGCCAGAACGGGTGACGCTCTTTCCTTTACGGATATAGCAGGTAATTCAGGTGTTTCTCAGGGATCGGTCTTTCGGCCTATAGTTTTCTTGCTGTACAGTTCCAACTAGCCACGTATTTTGAAATCAACTATCTTGCTTTTTGCAGATGGCCCTAAGTAAAATGATCATCCTTTTTCCTACTATGCCACCATACAGAAAGATTTAAGTGCCTTAAGTAAGTACTGAACTATATGTATGTTACCCTCGAACATCGATTAACATTCAGTAGGTATCCTCTCGTAGATTACAATATAGATGTTATAACTCTGTCATCAGTTCTCAGTCACTGCAATCTGGGTATAACTCTTACTCCTCCATGAGGGGTGAATTGAAATCGCAATCCTTGTAAGAAGGACATATAAATCCCGAGAGAAGGTGAGTCCATCGTTGGGTTGACTTCAGAAGAACTTCTTCAGCCCGAGATGGGGTCGACCAAGCAGATCTCGCATAGTTCAAGATTGAACGGAAATAGAACATGTATGTCGAACTGAGTATCCTGTTATCACATCCTTGAAAAGACTCATATGAACGGAAAACCATTTAATTTACAGGTGATAGAATAGAATAGAGTAGAATAGAAGAGAATGGGTCGCTAGCGACGCATTTTTGCCTAAACATAATAATATGTCATGTATCACCTATGGAGTGAAGCAAATGGCTTTCCGTTTATATAAGTCTTTTCGAGGATGTGATAACAGGATACTCAGTTTGACATACATGTTCTATTTCCGTCCAATCTTGAAGTATGCGAGATCTGCTTGGTCGACCCCATCTCGGGCTGGAGAAGTTTTTCTGAAGTCAACCCAACGATGGACTCGCCTTCTCACTGGATCCATATGTCCTTCTTACAAGGAGGAGAGGTGACATTCACCTTCCATGTCCTTCATGACCAGCGCCTCCACTCCTCAAATATTACTCCTTTCAGAGGCCATGCACTAAAACTCAGAGGAGAGGATTTCCAAACAGACCAGAGGCAGCAGTTCGTTGAAAGTGGAGCTTTTCTTGTTGGGCTACCTAGGAGCCTAGTTAATAAGGCCTCTGCTGATACCTTCAAAACTGGTTACGACACCTAGCTCGCTCAACATTGAATTATACAACTTCTGTATTCAAACTTTTCTTGTTTCCCCTGATCTTTTCTACAAGTACAGAATATATTCTGTTTAAATGTTGATCTTTTTGCATTGTTCCGGTTTGTTCATTAGGCAAACAGCCATTTACAAATAGTTCAATCGTGCAATCCAAGAGAAAGTTTTCGATACATAAAATTATATTCAATTTTTGATTGTTCAATTTCAGATATTGGAAGTGAATACCCAGAAAACACCAGAAAAACAATGAAGTATCCTCCCAACAGAAGCTTCAATCGATATTGCATTATGATTTAAGAGGTTCTATACTAGTTTTGTTATCGTAATCATAATCAAAACTAGTGTACTAGTGAAGGCCATCAATTAATCCTAGCGATAGATGTTTCGATTGATTGAGATGCTATTGAATAAAGCAAGTGGAAGCAACAGAACATTTTTCCACAGTTTCAAAATGGCTCCTGTGGTATCGATTCCTTTCTGTGTCTTTTTTTACGATTGTGACGAGTGGTTTCGGCGGATGTGAATAAATTCAAGCAGTGCGCTGAAAGCTCTCCTGTTCAGCGACTACTAATAATACACGTTTGTTAAAAAAAAAGATGAGGATCCATGTGCTTGTGAATAATTTTCATTCTTCATTCTCATATATTTTAACGAATGCTTAGCACAATAAAAAGGAATATATTCCGATCGGCTATATGAGCTAAATTATTCTTTCTACTTGTTTTCCGAATGTTCGAGTTTATTCATTGGATATTGATTTTTTGGGAGGACACGATAAAATTTCAGTTTTGAACGGGATTAGTCGCCCGACATCAAAGGTAAATGAAAGAATGATGTCATGTATTCATAATGTAATCTATTCATAATAAATTTTTATTTACTGTCATTTCAAATCTTGTATTACTAATGAAATCAGCACAGAAGAGACAATTAATCGAAGCAGTGGGACCTCAAGATATTTTCGACATTAAGTTATAGCTCACACCCTGTGGGTATCATCTCTTTTTGGAATCACCAGGAAGATCTGGATGAGTAGAAATGAAAGAATACATTTTCTAACGTTTCTGAATTTGATTCAACGCCTTCTTGAGATCTTTTATAATCTTATCATTCAGTCAGAACCTTTGAGCTTATTATCTTTTTTATTTTCTTTCATCAGATATTTGAATCACCTTAAAATTTTACTAGCCTCATTTATAGTTTTTCTAACTATAGTTATTTTTTCTTTTTTGAATTCCCGAATTCATAGTATTTTGGTGGTTTCTGTCGTCATTTTCAAGGTATTCAGTAATTCAAACCACCTGGCGCGCCTCTATTGTTTTTGAGTATTTTGAGTACCCACACCCTACTCCACTGCACGAGCTGCCCCTTAAATATGCGTATGTTACTATGGTTTAGGAATTGAGTCAAGAAGCATTTGAATAGGTAAAAATATTTCTTCATATTATTTCGATTAATAAAGCATAAAATAATAAGTCCTCTTGGATTGAAATACATGTATTCAATATTCTTTTAGTTGCAATGAAAAATTGTTGGGAGCTTGAAAACAGCGGTTGTCTGAAACCTGTTCTCTTGCCGCATAATCAGTCAGTGAGCGCTCTGCAGTAAACATTTCAATTAAAATTCTAGAAAAGCACTGAGGTGAGGTCTGGAGCTTTAACGCGCTTGTGCAGAGTTCAACTAATTAGTTGCGAAGTTTCAATCTCAATTCATTTGTACTTTTTGAGATATCGATATTTTTTTCCTTACATCTCCTTAGGTAAATATCGAATCGAATTCAAATTTTAAATATTGTTGTTACATACTGACTGTGATATTTGTGCCAAATTTCGTTGAAATTGATCCAATATATACGGAGACAAAAAAGTTTCAACAAAAATTCGAATAATTTTCGAATAAACATTTTTCTAAATTTTTCTAACACCTGAATCCACAGACAATTCTGCACAAAGCTGCGCATTGGTATTCCAAAACTGTTCACCAAGTTTCAATCTGATCGGGTCAGTTCTTCATGAGATATCAATGGATTAACTTCAAAAATTCAAATGGGCTTAACTCCGGAACTACTCGGCCGATTTTATCCATAAATGAACAGAGATATTAGTACTTCATACCAAATCTCAAAATTTCAAGTCGCTTGATTTTTTCCTTCGAGAGTTAGAGCACCTACGGCCCGACGGACGGATAGACGGACATAAGTAAATTTGATTCTTCTTCAGGGTTTTCAACCCAATCTTTCGAGATCATTTTCGGCTCAAAATTCGAAAATCACGCACATTGTGACGAAACAATACCGCACTGATGTCCAGAAGAAGCGCGTAAAAATTGATCGGGTAAGCAATTACCATTTTCGATTTCACGAAGGACAGCGTGTATCAACTATGTCCCCTTTCGGAATAAATTATAAATCACCTGGCTGAGCAGTTTACTGAATTAGAAAGCTTCTTATGCAGTTACTACGTCTGATTACAAAAACTCCCTCTCGCAAAAAGTTGCACGAACTTCTCCGAAAACGGAGGAATTAATTGGATTAAGTAATTTAATTAGTTTTCAGTTCCACGAAACTGGAATAAGACGAGTAATGTGCAAAAAATTGATAGCTATGGCAGTAACAGGGGGAGCCAATATCGAAACGGAAGGAGATCAGGGCAGAAAGAAATCGAATAATCACGTTAAAACGTCCATCCGATTTAACATTTCCGGTGGAGAAATTGGAACTTCGGTTATGTTGGCCTTTTTTCTGGTTATGGATGTTTTTCGGGACGGTTCCCATTAGTGCCTGATTCGAATTTTCATTCATCATTTTTTTTTATCATGATGGTATCGGTATGAAGCAGAAATGGGGGTATAGATCTCATTCTATGATTCACAGTCATACATTTTCTTGGATAAAGTGTGACTTCACGATATTTTTTCGATGGAAATAATATCAAACGAAAATAAGTGTGAACTTTTTGTTAGTATTTAGTAAGACGAAAGTGTTTTTTTTATGAAAAATGAGTAGGCTGAAGAACCCAGTTAATGGACAGTCAACGTTTTTTTCACTTGATACAAATTTTCGCTTTTCTGTCGACATAATGTTGGATTGTAAGGTTGTTGTAATCTGCTTATTATTTGGGTTGAAGATTGTATTCGAAGTTTCTGTATGATGATAGTTTAGACGATTCAAAGTCAACGTTTTAGTATTTTTTGATGAGTTACATGGTGTAAGTTCCTTATATTTGAATTTTTTTTTTGTATATGTGGATACTTTTTTTGGGTGCCGTTTGTAGTCCAGTGTAAACTGAATGAATTAAACAATGAAAAGTTAAATAGACGAACAGATAAATGAATAAATAATGAATGAATGACTAAATGAATGAATAAACTAATAGATGAGTAAATCAATAAATATACCAATGAAGAAATGAATGAATAAATAAATAAACGAATAAATAAATGAATGAATAAATAAAAATTGTTAAGTAAATACATGAATGAATTAATAAAGAAATGAATAAATAAATAAATAAATAAATAAATGAATAAATAAATGAATAAATAAATAGTTGAATGAAATGAATGACAAAATGAATAAACGAATCACTAAATGATTTAATGAATAAATAAATAAACAAATATATAAAAAAATAAATAAATGAATAAATAAATAATAGTTACAATTTGAGGTTTCTTTCATACTTTTAATAAGTATCTGCTGCTCACGTGAAAAATTTCATGTGAGGGGGTTGAAAGTTGTGCATGAACAAAACTGTAATGGTTGACTTTCATTCGGTGACGAATTTCATCAGTATCATCTTCTAAGAGTAAATGAGCCATGACGAAGTGCACATACTGAAAACCTCTTTGAAGTAATTAATTTGTCAAAAAAAAAATTTTTTTCCTGAAAATTTCTGCACGCCTGTAAAGAAGATACAAAGACCTTGCCAAAAAAGTACTACATGACGCACTTTCCCTATTCACAAAATTCAGAGAGTTGATGGGGATGGCACAGGGTGCAACAAAAATCCATCAAAAATGCATATAAATTTGGTAAAAGTGAAACAAAAATTGACCTGCTGCAGGATTTTGTTGCCTAATCTTTTTCACCTGAGAAAATGAATTTGTTCCATAATTTCGACGCGCACTGTATATTAGGCTCACCTAAATTTTTATTGTTTGTAATTAATTAGTCAAGTTTAATTTGTCGTATTTCTCTATTTTCAACAATTATTGATATAATGATATAACAGCAATGAACAGCATATTAAAAAATGTTCATCGTTAGCTAGGCACTATCTCCCGAAAAAAGTACGAACTGCTACTGGTATGCATACCGCATACCACATACAAATTTTCAGTCATTCGCTCTTTTTCTTTCTAATTCAGATGTGTGGTGTAATACACGCTCGAATCAGTGTTAGAATGAGATAGAAAACTCACCTTTGCATCCGAGAGTGAAAACGTATCCACGTATGAATCGAATCTGACCGTCCTCTGCGATAATCTTCTTCTTGGGCATAAAGAACACATCATCTGGAGAAAATGCTATCCAATGTCATTCCCGCCATCTATACATGCTCCTCAGAACCACGCAACGTTTCCGGAACGACACCTAGGGCAAAGTTCGAACCTGTTGCGAACTCCTTTTTATCGTCCGAGAGCTTCGCTCACCGACCGCTAGAGGACAGAAGCATGTTATGGTCTCTCAATGAATGGTCTCTCAACGGAGTGTTATTGATCCAGTAAATGGGTGAGTTTCATGGTTTAGATAATTCCCCTACTGCAGAAACTGAGAACTAATCCATTATGTCCGGTCTGATCGATGATGGCCTTTTATGGCCTGCTGTTAGTGAAATCAACATGTCTGGATGCACATGACAAACAAGATTACGTTGAAAGTTGAAAAATTATCAAGAGTGATATGTCAACATCTATGTAGGTAGAAGATGGATGTTTCGACGAAATAATGTGTCCAGAAAATTCGGAATGTTGGCTTTATCATTGTATAACGATTTTATTGGTAAACGACATATATGATGGGTACACTAGACAGAGGAAAATTTCAATTTAACTTTTTGATAGTTACCCTTCATGTATAAGATCTCGATTTTTGCGCGCATGTTCTAGGGAAACAGCGTGCTATCGTTTTGTCCAAATGTCTGTAATTTTGGATGATTGAGCCGAAAATGGTCTCAATCCACTAGGTTGGACTCACTGATGACGAATCCAGTGTCAAAATCGATTCTGTCCAGCCGTAGACACGATAACTGTCGACAGAAGCAAGCTAGCAACTTGAAACTTTCAGGATAGGTTCCGCATCAGAATGCCGCGGTTGAGTTCGTTAATGGGCCAAATCGGTCGAATAGTTTCGGAGTTATAGGCACTTGAAGTTTTAAAGTTATTTATTTTTTATTTCAGAAACTAGCTGATCGATTGGATTCAAACTTAGCAGTTCGGTGGAGTATAACGACGCGCAACTTTGAGCCAAATTTCGTCAGGATCATATTGTCAATAAATTCAAAAAAAATTTCGAAATTTTTTCCCGAAAGAATTTTTTTTCCGGAAACCATTCATCATATCCAAAAAAAATTCCACTCGCACTTCTTTAAACTCCATATTTCACAGCAGTATACCAAATTTCAGTTCGATACGATCATAAGTTTTGGAGATATCGGGAAAAAATTTGTCAAATTTCGAGGTTTTCTTCTCGATATCGTTGATTTTTTCGGTATAACTCGAGAAATACTGATTCAGTCCTGATAAAACTTCACAGCTAGTTTTGAGATGCCGAAAGACAACTTTAGGAAAATTTCGTGATAATCGTGTCATTAGAACAATTTGAAAAAAAAAAATTCTATGATTTTCTTATCATATCATCCTCATTAAATTCTGTATGAAACTTCGAACTGTTATTTTTCGATGAAGTACTGAATTTCAATTCGATCTGATCTGTATTTTTGGAAATATTGGAAGAATAAAATTTTGATTGGGTAGCACTGTCGTCAAGGGAGCAGCTTTTGCGTGCATGTTCAAATGCGTTGCTGAAGCGGTCATCTACATTGAACATGCGCGCAAAAGTTGCGGCCTTCACGGCAGTGCTTTTTGAAATTTTTTTTGGAATGATATTATGAGTCATAGACCATTATGATATAAATTCGAACGAGGTAGAGAATCGGTAGGTGTTGGATAGTTAGCAGAGTGAGAATGACAGCGAGAAAACTAAAAGACGAAAAGTTTTTGGTAGGCTAATTGGTAAAGGACAAGGAATTAAGAAAAAAATTTTCGAGGAGGGGCTCATCCTTTTCACGAAAAGAATTTGATTTTCGTAGGTTATCAAAAAACATGCATCATTTTTCAGGATTTTCTTGGTTTTCACTCCTAATAACTGAATTTGGAAAGAGTTGAAAGAAATTGATTCTTGCAAATTTTCTCTTAATTGGCTGATGAAGCAGTTAGATCAAGTGAATTGAGGTCTACATCGGATATTGGTGTGATTAATTTCGGACTCATAAGTTATTTTGGGAGAATTTTGCATTATTCTAGAGTTTACACGATTATTCTCCGAACATCTTAGAAAGAACTACTTAAATCTAATAAGAAAAATGTTGTTTATTATTTGTTCAATTGAATTACCTCAGTGCTCACTCCGAGAAAATAATATTTGATGATCATGAAATTTTATGGCTTCTGTTTTGAAATATGCAGATTTCAAAAGATGATTGTATATATTACTGAGGAGAAATACATGGAATTCGGAAATGAAGTCGGGAGATTTCTTGGAACGGCCCTTCAAGCTTGCAGAAATACTCCAGCAAGGTCCATCATCTCACACAGTTTAGAATAAGGAGTTGAAACAAGGAGAAACACACTGCAAATTTCACACAAGGGTTTATTATTTTCTTAGTTAAATAACCCAATATACCGTTCATATCTGAAACAACTTAGAACCGAATGCGATGATTCATTTTCGATATTCGATAACCACTGGTCGGAAATCATCCGGGTGAAATTTTTTAGGTTAAGTTATGCAACAGTAATCAACGTTCAGAGTTTTATGAAAATTCGGTAATAAGTTTTCGAGAAATATTTTTTTTCCCCAACCCCCCATTTAGAGCCCTTAGGGTACATCTATCCTGCTGAAAAGCTTGGAGCATCAACCCCAAGTGACACACGATTTTTCTACGAAATTTCAAGGATTTCCGTTCAGTACTTCCAGAGAAGAGCTCCGGACAACGGACGGCGGACGGACGGATTTTTTTTATTCATTCATTCAAATCTACATACCTACTCCAAAACGTAAACTGTGAAATTTCCAGGGAGAGTTAAACATTTTTTTTTCGTTGGTCGATCACTAAGGTTTATTATTTGATTTTATCAAATAATACACCAATAAGTCTCAGGAACGCATGCATTTTCTGCATGTTTCATACTTCGATAAAACTGCTGTGGAAAGTCAGAATGAAATATAACCTGTATGAATGCAGATTCAAGTTACCGTTGGGATATATACTGCGAACTAATTCAAGGGTGACACTGGTATTTGAATCGAATTGTATCTATAGTGTGATTCTCTGAGAATGAATTCAATTAATCAAGAAGTTGAAAATGTGCTCCGAAAGTGCGATTAGTATTTTAAACTGTGATATTTTCCATATTACAACATATTATACCGGTCGTTCCATATTTGAGATATGACATCAGCGACTATTTTTCCAAATAATTGTATCTATCAGATTTTATTTGTTTTGATTAGGTTAAAATTTGATCTACAACAAAAGGTAATTGCTCCAAAAGGAAAATGAAACACACCAAACTTTCAAATATAAGTATAGCCATCGATTACGGCCATAGTCAGGTCAGCTGAAATACAAGAATTACAATAGCATATATACCAACTGATTTCAACATAAAACATTCTATTCTATTCTATACAAAAATCAATCAATCAAAATATTATCTAATAACTAACTGAAAATAGGTATCCTAAACATTGATCAGATTTCATTTCGAATTGGAAACACTGGATATTTGGTACGCTTGTGTATTTTGACAAACTCGTTAAGAAGAGTCATAAAGAAGCAGGCTTGCCATTCAAAAAAAATTATCACATCAGATCTTTAATCTGGACCACACTGTATAACATCAGAACACATCAGAAAGAGAGCAATTTGAAATACTAATCGACTTGTTGGAGCATATTTTTAACGAAAAGACCCCCTTCGATGCATTGAATTCATTTCAAGTTAGAGACTCGCACGGTATACCTAAATACACTAAAATGTAATCGGACATACATGTATGAAGAATATTTATGTCGAAAAACTTGTGACACACATAACAGAACTTCTTTGCCAAACTCAGAAATGTGACGTGATATCCATAATAGACAAACCCGAAAAAATGGTTTTATATCGAAGATGCAGTCAGCCAATGGTTATTTCATGAGTATCTACTACCACAACGAAAATATGGGCGCTAAATTCATCTTTCTATGGGAGAATCTTCTCCGCTCTGAAGGAGTTTTATCAACGGTGGTGTTGCATAAGATATTTATGCCACCCAGCTATCTAAGTCGTTTCGGCTTTCAAATATGCGAGATATTCTAAAAAATATTCGACATCATCGTTCGCTCTTGAAATATGCTGCTACCTCAGAATCGAGTGGTGATACGGATATCTTTTCGATGAGCTTTTGGAGTACAGAAACGTAGTAGGCAATTATTTTCATCACTTGTATAGCATTTCTGAGATCAACCTGAATTTTCAAATGCTTACTGGGTCAACGCAGAATATAAGTGTTGAGAACTTGAGTTTTAAGTTGAGAGCAAACACTACCTTATGCCCGTGAATTACGGCATCGCCCATTTTGGCAACACAGCAACATTCAAGTTTCCTTAAACCTCGATAATATCTCAAGGTCAGGTACCTTTTAACGATCTGCATGATTTAACGATAATAGGAGGAAACGGGGTGTCGCTCTGCAGGCTTCAGTAATTTTTTTCGAAAAATTTTTTTTTGGGATGTATTAGATTCTTTTGGAATTTTGCTCTGCTTTTTTTAATATTTGATTTTTGGTCATTATACCCGAATGTCTGTAACTTCACCTATATGTCCGTATGTCTCCGTTCTTCCAAAGAAGAGGACCTACGAATTTTCATAGTAGGTTTTCAGCCCATTTATCACGGTTGAGTTCGTTAATGGGTGAAACCCGTCCAACAGTAGGTATCCAAGTAAGAACATCCGATTTTTTTTTGTGGATTAAGGTTGATTGTAAACGCAATGACTTTGAATAGAAGCTAGAGCTTCAGGCTAATTCTAATTCTATTTTCCCAGTACTTCCAAAAATATAAATTGGATCGAAAAACTCTAGTTCTTGATTGAACAGAGGCAAATTGAGAGTTTATGCATAATTTTTCAAGATAAAATGTAGGAACATCGCAGAACATAGAATATTTGAATATCGAATTGTTCTGATCGCACGACCTTCACGATATTTGGCACAGCAGGGTAGGTCGCGCATGCTTCGGTTGAATTTGTTAATGGGCCAAATCGGTCAAACGGTTTCAGAGTTATATTGAAATTATGAAGTTATTTATTTTTCATTTCAGAAACTACTCGAGCGATTGGATTAAAACTTGTGGTGTATAACGATGCGCAACTTTGGCAAAATTTCGTCAAGAGCATACCGTCAGTAAATTTAGAAAAATTTTTCTTTCGAAATTTTTTTCGAAACAATTTTTTTTTTCGGAAACCAATTATGATATTCGAAAAAAAGTTCCACTAAAATTTTAAACTTCATATGTCACAGCGGTGTGCAAAATATTAGTTCGATACGTAAATATGTAAAATTTCGTGGTTTCCTTCTCGATATCGTTGTTTTTTTCCGTTATAACTCGAGAACTGCTGTTTCAATCATGATGAAACTTCGCAGCTAGTTCTTAGATGCCGATAGGCAACTTTGTGCGAAATTTTGTGTTGATCATGCCATTAGAACAGTTTGAAAAAAAAATTCAATTTTTTTTTCAAATATTCGATATTCTGTGATCTTGTTTCATACTATACTAATTGAGTACGCCGCGCATTCGCCATTTTGCAACATTGGACAATCTAACCACTAGTTCTTTTTCAATTCATTTGCATTTAGAAAATGGCAAATCTCTCTCTAAGGAAATTATATGGCATACACTAGTCATATTATCCTAATTAAATTCTGTATGAACCTTTGAAATGTAGTTTTTCGATAAAGTGATGGATTTCAATCCGATCTAATCTGTATATTTGGATATATTGGGAAAATTAAATTTTGAATGGGTATATCTGCGGAATCATTAGGTGGATTTTACCCATTCACGAATTCGCCCTTCATAATTATGGTCCAAACCTTCTCTACAAATATCGAGTTTCTAAGTTGTTTCTTTCAGAAGTTATTGTGTTTACGCAGTTGGCCTAACGGCGAACCGTGAACACAATGACTTCCGGTTGAAACAACTCAGAAACTCGATATTTGTAGAGAAGGTTTGGGGCGTAATTACGAAGGTCGAATTCGTGAATGAGTGGAATCCACCCAATAATTTCGTAGATATACCCATTAAAAATTTTATTTTCTCAATATTTTCAAAAATACACATTAGATCGAATTGTAATCCAGTACTTTATCGAAAAAATCTAGAAAAGTACTTCCGTGAAGGCAGCAGCTTTTGCGCGCATGTTCAATGTAGATGACCGCTTCGGCAACGAATTTGAAAGTGCGCGCAAAAGCTGCTACCTTCACGGCAGTGCTTTTCTAGATTTTTTTAAATGGTTGTCAATCGCACCTTATCACATAAATGTGTTGATTTTGGGACACTCTTTACTTTCTCGAATTTTATCCTATCTTAAACCACAGATCAACCAGATAAACCACTCGCGTCATTTAGTATTGTTTTTAGGTTGTATTGTTTAGTATTGTTTTTAGGTTGTATTTCATTTTTTTTACCCTTTTCTAAGGTTTTTTACTTTGATCATTATATGCCAGTTGATATAATAATTTTGTCATTGAAGACGTAGTTCGTCGACGACATAAAAGTATATCGAAAGATATCAAATCAATATCGAAAGATATTATTATGTAAAGGTTAATACAGAAAAATCTGTATTTAATTGTTGTATCAATAGCCTTTAACAAGTAGACTTTTTTGAATTTAATACTTAGGAAATCTATGTCAACGCAGATATGACCCTGAATCGAGCTAATCAGAATTTTAGTAGGCGTTTGGGGTGCCAATCAGATTGCAGGAATAGGATTACGTCACTCTCGCCGTTTTCGGACTCGCTTGAAGAGGTTATAAACATGTAAACAAACTGAAATGAATTTTTCATCCTATTAATTGATGAATAATTTCGTATCTGTTCCATTTAAGAATATAATCCAAACAGTTTTTTACAACCAAATCAATTGTTCAGTCATCTTTGAGGTTCTATTTTATGATGACAGTCCTCATTAAATGTTTTAATTATACAACAAGAAATGGAATCGAACTTAGGTGGACTCATTCATAATGTTCATTTTATATAATATAAAGGAATTGCAACTGAAGTAAAAGCATTACAACCTTCATTATTCAATTAAAACGATGGGATGTCTAATACAATTTTATATGATTACACTAACACTAGGATTGGAATCGAACAAAGTTGGTCTATTCATAATTTGATTTTATATTGAAATGAATCTCATTTGATGTGAAACTACAAAGATTCTCTGATTAAGGTAAACGGGTTTTCCATAAAATTTTTCCAAAATTTTCATTTACTCCAACAGAGTTCTTCTACAGGAGTTTGAGGTGTGACAAAACACTCACTTTGGTGTTGGAAATTTGCTTTTCAAATGGTTTCATCGAAAAATCTTAGTCTGATTTTGATTTTGTGATTCCTGAATCCCGACAAATCTGTTTTTACATTTCGATTTTAGATACTCCAAAATCAAGTATTCAATTTGACAGCTGTTTCGAGGAAGAAGAAAGTGTGGTTATGTCTGTTATATTTCTCAAGGTCGGAGAGACGCTATTCCCGCAAACGATGAAGTGATTTGTCTTGTTGGTCTGTGCTTTAACGTTGTATTGCGTATTACTTTTTCATCGAGTAAGAAGGCCGAATCCTGACGTGTTCAAACTAAGTGAAATTGAACTGCCTTGTCACACAATGGATAATGCTGACATAATTCTTCGTTCATTGAAGTGCTTCTTCAACACATCGTCAATCATGCAATCCGTTTCTGATTTTCGATACTATGAAAAGGCATTCAATAACCATTCGAGCATCAACTGGCAGACCAACGAAGCGTTGGCGCGGATCCAACGTGTGAGGTCGATTGAATTTTCATCGGGAAAATTTTAAATGCTCTTGCACGGAATCCGGTGTTTCTAATCGAGTTTGATACCCGATTAGAGGTATGGAATTACTGCGGTTCTAAAAATAATCTTCCGTTTGGTTTGGATCATGACGTATGGAAGATTTGATGCGCGCATTTGTTTCACTTTTCGAATTTTGTTTCGAGTTTGAATAGAAAATGATATTGGTAGTCGAATGATACTTGGAATCTTCAAAACCGACAACTCTGGAAAAAAATATTTATGGCTCCTCTACGATTTCAAGCTATTTCTTTCTTCGTTCATATTTTCGTATAGGTACGTGGTGTAAATGATTAGTTGTAAAAAATTCGAGTTTGAATAGAAAATGATATTGGTAGTCGAATGATACTTGGAATCTTCAAAACCGACCATTCTGGAAAAAAATATTTATGGATCCTCTACGATTTCAAGCTATTTCTTTCTTCGTTCATATTTTCGTATAGGTACGTGGTTTAAATGATTAGTTGTAAAAAATTCGAGTTTGAATAGAAAATGATATTGGTAGTCGAATGATACTTGGAATCTTTAAAACCGACCATTCTGGAAAAAAATATTTATGGCTCCTCTACGATTTCAAGCTATTTCTTTCTTCGTTCATATTTTCGTATAGGTACGTGGTGTAAATGATTAGTTGTAAAAAATTCGAGTTTGAATAGAAAATGATATTGGTAGTCGAATGATACTTGGAATCTTCAAAACCGACCATTCTGGAAAAAAATATTTATGGCTCCTCTACGATTTCAAGCTATTTCTTTCTTCGTTCATATTTTCGTATAGGTACGTGGTGTAAATGATTAGTTGTAAAAAATTCGAGTTTGAATAGAAAATGACATTGGTAGTCGAATAATACTTGGAATCTTCGAAACCGACCATTCTGGAAAAAAATTGTTATGGCTCCTCTACGATTTCAAGCTATTTCTTTCTTCGTTCATTTTTTCGTATAGCTACGTGGTGTAAATGATTAGTTGTAAAAATTTGTTGAAGTGATTCCATGTCAAAAAATATGGTGGGTTTTTCATATTAACCTTATTTTTTCAGCAGCCCATGTTTAGATATAGCCTCCTGAAGATGACAACATAAAAACAATTCTTAATTTTATTCTCAAGAACCAAATATCTTAGAAAAATGAAACTAAGCAGACATTTCAGACGAGCCAGGAGGCATTCAAAAATATTTTTTTGGTGTTGCTGTGTATGATTTCAAGGAGTATAAAAATCACCCCTTAAATTCATTTCGGACGAAACTTCTTTCTTATTTGTAATAACCATCCAGAAATAATCTTCGGATAGCAGCTTCACTGATTCTGAACAAAAAAGTAACTTGTGATATTTTGCTAAAATTCACCATTTTCTAAAGAAGAAGATTATCAACAGATACGGTAGCATGGCTCGTATGGCTTGGAATAATTTCTGAACTAGTAGGTGAATGTCATGTTGAATTTTGGGGCTGAGTTCTACGACCCCATGAAGTCATAGAGGTATAATATACAAATCTTTCTGGGTGCCTCCTTGCTTGCCAAATATCTTTGCTCAGTTTAATTTTTGTAAGATATTTGGATTTTGAGAAAAAAACTTGAAACTGCTTTTCTGACGACATCTTCAGTATTTGAGAAGGGGCTGCTGGGAATAAAAATCATATGAAAGGCCCAACCTATTTTTGGAAAAAGAATTACCCATCAATTTTTTCGCAACCATTGATTTACACCCTGTATAGATTATTCCGTCAGAATAAATGAATCCCCTGAAATTCATGCGCTTCTGTATTATATATATATTATATTATCTATAGGAACTTGAGTTATAATCAAACAACATCTGAAGGAATTTTTCATTTATAGGCAATAAAAGGTAATTCATCGAGAATAACACTATTGGTAATACAATGTATAATTTCATGATCTGACTGCGCCAGTCAGGCGATTGATAATTATGTTTGTTCGTTGGTATTATTGATTATGATTATTATGGTGTATTGTTTGATGAAATCCAATAATAAACCTTAGTGATCGACCAAAAAAAAATTACCTCCTCTGAAAATTTCACAGTTTACATTTTGAAGTATGTAGATTCGAATGAACTAACTAAAAAAAAATCAGTTCGTCCGCCGTCCATTGTCCATGGCTTTCATCTGAAAGTACTACACCAAAATCCGTGAAACTTGGTGGAAAAATCGTGTGTCTCTCGAGATTGATCCTCCTTTCAGCAGGATCAGTGTACCCTGAGGGCTCAAAATTCGGGGTTTGAGAGAAATAAAATTATTTCTCGGAAATTTACCACCGAATTTTCATGAAACTCTCAATGTTGATTACTGTTGCATAACTCCTAAAACACCTAAAAATTTTCACCCAGATGCTTTTCGACCAGTGGTTCCTGAGTTATAAAGAAAAACGCTCCACATTTCCAATAATCCCGAAAATAAACCATCGAATTCGGTTCTAAGATTGAAATTCAGTAAAAAAATCGGATAAATTTGCATCCTGAATCAAATATCTAAAAGTAGATGAAAAGATTGATTACCAAATTTTCAACACATATCGAGTTTTCCTGTTTGTGAAATACCAATGGGGTAAGAATAATAATATATAAGTTTTATTCAAGAGATCAATGGTATTGGGATATTTAACTGAGAAAATTATAAACACTCGTGTAAAATTTGCAGCGTTTTTTCTTCGAGTGTCGAGACATTTCTTGAATTCAATTCGGATAGGTATATGATGATGATGATTTACATGAAAAAAATTTGTCCTATTTTATTAATGATATGAACAAGGGCTATGTTCTTTTTATCTACAAATAGCGTGTGAGGAATAATCAATTATAACTGACCAACCATGTTTTTGAGCCCTATTTAACATTCAACTTGACGAATTGTATCGTAATCTCTGTTGGAAACACGACAATGGATTGAGGCCAACACGTGAGTTTCTTGGCTTCATGCGAAATAACTTGATTTCATGGCAATTCCTGAGTTTGGACTTGCACCAAGAAACAATTTGTTACTCTGATAATTTTGGAAAACGGAAACTTGTTGCATGCAAGAGGTATAAACGTGACATTTTTTTCTTTGACTCGTCGGTGAGGAAGACGGTCACCATATTTCAAGGTGGAAATAATGGAACAAAGTTCGATGAATCGAAAAAAATCTTTGAATACATGTCAGTTGAATCTGAAATGATGTCATTACGAAATTTCACTCCAAAGTTTGAATCATGAACAATAACCCCCGATTGCAACCGGTTTATCCAACGAATTTTCTATTAAATGGTCGGTTGATATGGAAATTCAAAATTGTCAAATATTCTGTTAAGCCTTCTGAAGAAAAAGACCAAAAAACTTTCATTTTTCACTTATTCATTTTCTGTTGATTCCACATTACAAAAGGTTGTTATTAATACACTCCTAACTCCGAAGGACATTTTTAGCGGGCTTTATGAATCATAGCTCGTGCAAGAAGCAAAAGCTTGAATGAAATTAATTATTTTGCAGAATTTCGATACTAGTACAAGCAACAACGCCAGGAACAACAACAAAGTCTTACTGATTAAAACTAAAAGCGCAGTTTTCGAATTTTCCGGAAAAATCATGTATTAACTAAATGAAAAATGAAATAACCTACCAATTCTTGAAAGTACGCCAAAAACACGGTCTCATCTATGACAAAGATTTTATTTTTCAACTTCCATTGATTGAATATTTCATAATCCTTGTCGTAAATTAGTCTGGATTTAAATTATCCAATTAAATAGCCAGTGGGTATATGCGAGATATAAAAACTGGTTGTATGTTGAATATTTGAATTGGTTATCGTATCCAGAGTATACTGGAAAGTGATTTGATTTGATTCGTAGATGAAAATATTGATCTGAACCTCAAATAAAGGTTTCATATGTAAGAAGGCTATACTTGGAGCCATCTTAAGAAATAAATTTCATTCAAATATATTCCGTCACTTTTGTCATACAGGGTCGTGAAGTTAAGAGCATAAACCTCTTTTTAATAACCAAACTGATGGTATAGCAGGAATTTTCAGAGAATTTGGTACACGTTCAAATTGTATTAGGGTACATTTCCTGATGCAGAAACAATACTAGTATTTTCCCAAATGGCGTGTTTTTGGGTTTCGCATTGAATATTTTCGGGATATAAATGGTACGACACTGCTTTTTCTTCAATTGAAAATTATGCTTGAAATTTTTATTAATTTTTTGGCAAATTTGATTTCATCTCACTCTGTCCGGGGCATGGTTATCGGTCAGAAAAATAAAAATCGTTTTTATTCAGCACTAAACCGCTAGCGATTTTTATGTAATGGAGACCCGCATGACATTTTTGTCATTTTGATGCTGAAGTGGAACAATTTTCGTTTTAACACTCAGATAATCACAACGACGAATATCTGTCGATAAATCAACAAATATTCTACCTTGATCAGAGCTAATCATCCAATCAACCAAAACATCTACACCGAAGAAGCGGAGCGAAGGAGAATAACTACAGCTGTTTCACAGATATCACTGATCGTCAGATCAACTAACCTTGAATAAAACCGCAGAAAGAATCTCGATAGTTGTCACCTTTCAGATGGATCGCTGCAGTATAACACATACAGCGCGCCATCTTCCAGGAGCATCTTGCGACTCCTACCTTCGAATGCAGAGTACCTTGATCGATGTTGTGCATGACGTTCATCCTCTTGTCGTATCAGGCAAATTCCAACAGTAACTTCAGTTTCAGAAAAAGCAGTGAACCCACTGTTTTTTCTCCAGAAATTTTCAGTGTGAATCCCAAAGAGACACCACTGGCGAAAATGATAGAATTGTTTTCACACCAAAAAATGTTACTTGATGCAGTGAGAACGTGTACCAAATTTCATATAGAAGTCTTAGATAGCACAATTGTGGCTATAGAAAAAAACATGTTTCACTCAAAAATCCAGCACCTTGTATCTCAAAAGTAAGCACGCTCACGACATACGTTTATATGAAGTTTTTACCTGAAAACGGCTCCAAACATCGCTTACCTACATATAAGAGAATATCATCGAGGAACGCCAGGTATAAAGAACTCAAATACCAGACGTTCCAGTTCTTTTAAATGCAGAAATCAGTTCAGTCAGTATTTTAGTTCCAACGACTGAATATGAACAACGTCTCTGTTGGAAAAACCTCATGTGCAGATCAAAGATCTCCTCAATAATTGTCTATTAAGGATGGCAGATGGAAAATGCTTCAGTGTAATGGAAGAATATACCCCTAAACCACTTGAAATGAATTGGTTTTTCAGATTACCACGAAAATTAAGAGAGCTCATTGAGACAACTCATTTCAAGATTAGATATTTTACGTAGAATGAAATAAAACGTTATATTTGGTAATATTGAATTTTCATAAATTCCGTTCTGAGTCACGTCGACTACGACGTGCAAGCCTTCGAGATGAAAACCTTCTTCCAACAGAACATACTATCTGGAAAGTTGATCTCATTTGATAAGAATGATCGATTATTATCAGGTGCAGCACTTGATAATAATAAGTTATATTTTCAGTTTCGAAACTCTTCATAGTTTTTACCGAAATCGTTTTAATTCGTTAACGTCCCACTGTCGAACAAAATTGTTCAATGTCTCCGACAGACGGTCGTTCGCACAATTTGGCATACTGAAACAAGAGCACTGGAGATAAACATCCAATTTTCTCCAAGCATCAGCATTAGCTCCAGTCCTAATTCGATTCTATTTTTGTTCGTTGCAATATCCAGAATTCCTTCGGTAGTCGGAACATTAAATGATTACATTTCAAATTCAAATGAGAATCATCTTGTCTGAATGTTTTCGACTCTTTGGATACTTAATTAGTGTACAATTTATAAATATCCTCAGCAAGGACAGTTTTGAAGATACTATTCTATAATTCTGGACCAGAAAGCAATTAAGATTATTGGATGGAAACCTCGACTATACAGGGTGATTCCGGAGGAGACCGTCAGATTTTGGGATGAGTTTACACTAGTCAAGACAATACTTGATTGTCTCAGTCTTTACTTGTCGGAAATTCATCTTGATGATTAAAAAGTAAAATAACTTATTTCCGCTTTATATATTTATTTTCACAACAATTGTTTCGTCATGATAACATGACTTCATCAGGTGAGTATGGTAACTGACTACATTTTTGGGACACAGTTCTTTAAATAGTTGAAAAAAATGAAAAAATATGGTGCGAAATACAAGAAATTATGGAAATTCCTGGGTTTCAAGAAAGGTTGAGTAAGGGAGATTTATTCAGGTCCGTTTGGTCGTTGAGGAGAATCTGTTTTTTATTGTACCTATTTATCTCCATTGCTTCCAGGAAGTTCAATTTTAGGGTCTTATTTTCCACGTGCAAAATTTCGAAATTGTTGTCGAAGTCATGTCCGGTCTCCAACAAATGTTTTGCATATGTTGAATTATGAGCTTCGTTTACGTATGCTTTCTGGTGTTCTCCTATCCTAGTTCCAAATGATCTACCCGTTTGACCAACGTATACATATGGGCAAGTACCGCAGTTCAACTTATAGACTCCAGACTTTTTATCTTTTGCGACTCTATCTTTATTGTTTTTTATTAAATTTCCTAATGAGTTTCTAGTCCTGAATGAAATATGGCAATTATTATTTTTCTTTAGATACCTTGCTACTTTTTCAGATTTATGTCCGATGTATGAAAGAGAAGTATATTTATTATTTTGTGAAATTGTCGGATATACAAGTGAAATGGATTTTTTCAGTTGCATTCGATTAAGTAGTTTGTTAATGACGGATGGATTGAAACCATTGAAAATTAATAATAAACATGATTTTTCAATTTTTCGAAAACCAACATACACAGATCTCACAATTCATTCCTCCTCTAACCACCCATATGCTCAAAAACTGGCAGCTTATAATAGCATGATTTTTAGATTGATCAACATACCCATGACACATGAGAACTTTGATATAGAACTAAATACAATAAAGCAGATTGCATTTAACAATGGTTTCAATCCATCCGTCATTAACAAACTACTTAATCGAATGCAACTGAAAAAATCCATTTCACTTGTATATCCGACAATTTCACAAAATAATAAATATACTTCTCTTTCATACATCGGACACAAATCTGAAAAAGTAGCAAGATATCTAAAGAAAAATAATAATTGCCATATTTCATTCAGGACTAGAAACTCATTAGGAAATTTAATAAAAAACAATAAAGATAGAGTCGCAAAAGATAAAAAGTCTGGAGTCTATAAGTTGAACTGCGGTACTTGCCCATATGTATACGTTGGTCAAACGGGTAGATCATTTGGAACTAGGATAGGAGAACACCAGAAAGCATACGTAAACGAAGCTCATAATTCAACATATGCAAAACATTTGTTGGAGACCGGACATGACTTCGACAACAATTTCGAAATTTTGCACGTGGAAAATAAGACCCTAAAATTGAACTTCCTGGAAGCAATGGAGATAAATAGGTACAATAAAAAACAGATTCTCCTCAACGACCAAACGGACCTGAATAAATCTCCCTTACTCAACCTTTCTTGAAACCCAGGAATTTCCATAATTTCTTGTATTTCGCACCATATTTTTTCATTTTTTTCAACTATTTAAAGAACTGTGTCCCAAAAATGTAGTCAGTTACCATACTCACCTGATGAAGTCATGTTATCATGACGAAACAATTGTTGTGAAAATAAATATATAAAGCGGAAATAAGTTATTTTACTTTTTAATCATCTAGTCAAGACAGTCTCGGAACACTGTTTGGTTTATGGTTGGGGGGTCTCTGTTGAGAATATACAGGGTGATTTGTCCGATTCGACCGATTTTACTCTTATTGATAACTTTGGTATGGCTTATTCGATTTCAATGAAATTTTCAGCGTAGTACAAAAGTGTTGAACACATTCATTGATTTCAAATTTTTTTTTTCAAAATAAGCGGTTGTTATTGTGATAAATCCAGATTAATTGTGCAGGTTGAAAAAACACCCTGTACATAGCGTTTCCTAAAATACGCTATCTGTTTACAATTGTACTATAAAAAGTCCTTATTTGAGAGTTTCTAATTTTTTTGGCACACTTCAAGTTTTTCGAGAAATTTTTTTCAAAAAATGATAATGTCGAAATTTCGCTCCAATCGATTCTACTTTTAATGATAACTTTGGTATGGCTCATCCAATTTTGATGAAATTTGTAGTGTAGAACAATCTGAATGAGTTAATTCAATAATCACAACAATCTCTCAAAATTCAGTGTTGTAATTGGGATAATCTCAGAATTTCAGACTAATTGTTCAGTTGAATAAATAACACCCTGTACATTGCTTTTCCAGAACTTTCTTATTCGTTGCAGATTCTACAATAATATATCATCATCCAGAGTTTCTCAATTTCTTTGGTACACCTCCGGTTTTCCTAGAATGCTTCTAGGAGAGCATTATCGAAATTTGGCTCACAAGCAGTTAGAGTATTCCGCACTAGGTAGGAAAGCTGTATCGTCCAAAGATGCAAAGTTGTTCGTCACTTCTGAAATATTCTTTTCAAATTCGAAATATATTCTGAATTGAATGGTTTCATACAGAATATTAGCAATTAAATATGAATTTGGAATTTGAAAAGAATATTTCAGAACTTAAGAACTGTTTTGCATCCTTGGACGATACAGCTTTCCTACCTAGTGCGGAATACTCTCACTGCTTGTGAGCCAAATTTCGATCATGATCTCCTTCAAAAATGTTTTCTAGGAAAACCGGAGGCGTGCCAAAAAAATTAAAAACCTCTGAATGATGACATATTATTGTAGAATCTTAAACGAATAAGAAAGTTTTGGAAAAGCAAAGTACAGGGTGTTTTTTTTTTCAACTGCACAATTAATCTGAAATTCTGAAATTATCACAATAACAACACTGTAGTTTGAGAGATTGTTGCGCTTATTGCATGAACTCATTCAGATTGTTCTACACTGCAAATTTCATCAAAATTGGATGAGCCATACCAAAGTTATCAATAAAAGTAGAATCGATTGGAGCGAAGTTTCGACATTATAATTGTTTGAAAAAATTTTCTCGGAAAACTAGAAGTGTGCCAAAAAAATTGAAAACTCTCAAATAATGACTTATTATGGTACAATCGTAAACAGATAGCGTAGTTTAGGAAACGCTATGCACAGGGTGTTTTTTCAACCTGCACAATTAATCTGGCTTTATCACAATAAAAACCGCTTATTTTGAAGAAAAATTTTGAAATCAATGAATGTGTTCAACACTTCTGTACTACGCTGAAAATTTCATTGAAATCGAATAAGCCATACCAAAGTTATCAATGAAAGAAAAATCGGTCGAATCGGACAAATCACCCTGTATATTCTCAATAGAGGCCCCCAACCATAAACCAAACATTGTTTCGAGACTGTCTTGACTAGTGTAAACTTATCCTAAAATCTGACGGTCTCCTCCGGAATCACCCTGTATATCTTGATATCTATCTATTCATAGTATTGAATATTTCTGCATTATAGCTATGGAAGTCCTTCTTACTTGTCTTGAAGAATTTGAGTTATATGAGTAGGTTCAAGGAGCGAGTTGGCTAATAATCAGGTAACTTCAAGGCAGATATTACCGAATGGTTAGAGATATTTATACATATTATAATAGCAGATCGAAATGAAATCCAATAAATTAAGTTGCAGAAGAAAACAAATTTCTATATACTGCTCAGTAAAATAACTGCTATTTGAGAAAATGTGATGTATCGAGAAGTACTGGATTGAATTTTCAGCTGAGAAAGAAAGGTCAGTGCAGTATGGTCCAATGAATATGGTCATCTGAAAATTTTGGTTTAGAGAATACTCCAAAGAATATCATAACTATAGTTTTCATAGTGCCATCAAGCAATAATGGGTTTTCTGTTACTGGCAGATTTCAACATAGTCATTCTAATATGAACTCTCTGTATCATAGTCAAGATTATGTATAGTTATGAAGTTATTTTTATGAAGAAAACAAATTAAGTTTTCCTATTTGACTGAAGTATACGCAAAGGTCGAAGAATAGCCTCAAACAAATTGCGTCGTTACTAACAAAATATCGGGATTGAATGTAGGTAATAACAAGTCATAAGCATAATTCGAACGTTTGGAATTTGTCTCAAGAAATTTAATTCCAAATTTATTTTCAGCAACAACTGCATTTTCCACTAACAACAAAAGAATTAGAAACCATACAATATGTCAGACTAGAAATATTTATTGATAACTCTTACTCCTTTTGGTTATCTCCAAATATTTTAAATCAAATATGAAGAATTGGATACATCTTTCTGTTGCTAACGGAATTGAAACTATTTGTGAATGGCAGATTCTTGATAAATTGTTAGTCAAAGGATAATTCGAAATAATCAAAAAATCATCACTATCTTTTGAAAACCATATTTGACTGGATATAGCTCATATAATCTCATCAACTGATGAGATTCTGGGAAATGAATTGAATAATCTCATAATTCTCGAAAATTATCCTCAAGCAAGTCATTGAGACCAACAACTCAACCATCATGAACAACCCAATTTATTGAATGTAATTCCTTATTCATGTGACCTCCCAGAAAAATTCAGGACAATTGGTAAGGTAAGGTTCAATATGAAAACAATTTTAAAAGGAAAGATTAATTATTTCCTAAAACCAAACAAATAAACGAAACACGTAAGTCAAACTATTATGAAAATAATATTTTCTGCATTAGTGGACAGGCTTATACATGAGGAATATCACGGCTGGTGAATAACAGGAAACTGGAACACATGAATAACTTGAAGAATAGAGACATAAGAGCATCTCAAATAGGAAATCATGTATGTTCGACCAACGTAAATGAAATATCACTATAGGATAATACTGAGATACTAATGACGACACCAGGTATTTGAAAAAAAAAAAAATTTAGAAGTCCTCATTTATTCGGCTGAATGAAGAAAGTACTTTTGCTGATAGAAAAAGAACATATTTGACTGAATTCGCAGAAAAATTAAGAAGAATCTAAATTTTTTTGTCCAGTGAAATATTCCAGGAAAATGATCTTACAATTCTGACGATTTCCAATCTGATGAAGGAGTCAGATATAGATTCTGAAACGTCACAGCCACTTCTTTCATTTTATCAGTATGGTTCATAATAGGCGAATTCTCCTCCAAAAAAACTGCCCTGATCCATAGTTGAAATCCAGCAATTCGCAAGGGAGAATTCGATAAATCATGAGTTTAAGTAATGTCTGGGGGCTTTTCTGCAGATATCTGAAGAAAAAACGCAAGGAACAAGTGATACAATGATGCAAAAGACTCCCAAAATGTCCTTCAAACGATATAATAAATGCTCACTACTTCTGAAAATTTCTAGTATTTTCCTCATTTTCAATCATTTCGACCCCATACGAAAACATAAGGTATCATCATAAGTAACTGGAAATAATCTAAAAGTAAACACCCTCCAAAATCAGTCAACTCCGCATACAATCAACCAACCCCTACAGTACACCCCTAAAAAAACCAACCCTTAAACGCAACTAGACCAAACATTTCCCCAAAATCCCCAACCCCAATCGAGGTTTGCGAAAACTGTGTCGCATAACTGGGGTGAAACAGCTCCTACCCCAACCTGTCTGCTTCTGCCCTCCGCGGCGTCGCGGCGCATCCGCTCCATCATCCGGCTTCAACGCCACACACGAGCGCACTTCTTTCCGACACTTACGTGACGCTGGCTGGTCGATCGAGACGACGCGGGGCGATTTACGCGCCGCCAAAGTCGCCGCCGCCGCGGTGAAAACTACCCCAACTACACCGCGAGCCATACGGTCCGGACTCTTTTACCGATGGTCGCGAGTCGCGCAACCTCCGTCTATTTGCACGAGGGCGGTTGGAAGGAGAGACGAGAGCACTGATGGATATGTTGGGGGTCGTTGCTGACGATGCGGATAGATAAGAGCGTTTTTGATGCATTTCGGTTAATTTTGAGCGCTAAGCTCGAGGATATGGTGAAAGGCATGAATTTATCTCAGCGATTAATAATCCTTTTTAGACTGACCGATTGCGGTGTTGGTGCAAACATTTCAGTAAACGACGTCAGCATCAGATATATTTTCCTAAGTTGCAAAATGGCGAAGGATTTGGGTAGACGCGTCACTTGCCTCGTTCGTTTATTGCATCCGAGAGGCGACGGATTTTTTGGTCAAATGACCACAGATCTTATGGATTTATCGGATTTCATCTGAAGTCAACGAACGACTCAGACGAAATGAGAATGACAGACCATAAATATTCGATATCTTCTCATCTGTGTATCAATGACTGATGCCAAATCAAAATTGTTAATCATATATTTTATTTTCTGCAATGTTTATTTCTCAGCTCGTTGGATCAAATAAGTATGAATGTAACTTCATCAGAACTGATTAGAGAAGAATACCAAATGTTTGATCATGATGAAGAGGAAGACGAATGGATAGTTTTGAAAAAAATACAGGGGCTTGCTGAAGAAACAGGCCCCTTATTTGAAAATCAACAGTTTGAAGATCCCTTGGAATGTTTCACAGTTATATGAATTTACCGATAATTGTTTGAATCATTAGTCATTCATATAAAAGTAGACGAAATTCAATGATAAGTGATATCCACCTTGCTATCGATAAAAATTTGGTTTTCAGAATCTGATTATCATAAAGTTACTTGGCCTCTGTAAATTAGGCGTCTCTACTGGAGAGAATTGTTGATTTATCATTATAGCCAGAATATTTTAAATGTTAAGCCCTTTGCCTAGGTGTAGTAATGGAATTGTGAACAGAATTATTCTCGCCGGTTGGCATTTCAGATATATTTTGCATCTCAAAATTAACTTAAAATGAACAAACGCCAATTAAGCTAATTATATATATTCCCACTCAAGAAATCACTTTTGTCCGAACTATGCTAGCGGAAAAAGTTAACTTGAAATGAAAATTATACGAAAATTATTTCTGGGCAATTGATATCAACAAGATGTCAAATTTGCTGCATCAAAAAACTCCCATCTTGTCTATGATTCCGACGAAAAATATAGTCATCGACTCGCTCTGATTTTGTTTGACGATCGGTTGACATCTGTAGTCTCCTCCATCTGGATGTAATTAACGAACGATTCAGGAGCAATCCGAGCAGTCTGGGGTTATAAATGAACGCCCCTGATATATCGATTTGTGAATTTTTTAAAATACTCGGCATCATTGTAAGAACACGTTCTCTACCTCACTTGAAAGGTGTGTCTCACAAATGTTCCCCGAAAAAATTGAAATATCGTCTAGAGTTGCGAAAAGTCACAGGAACAGCGATCGATCCCTTAATACATCGATTTCGAGAATTGTTTGAAAATACGGTTCCGACTCTTTTAGGGATGGTTGCTATTCGTGCAACCTCCGTCTATTCACAAGGGGGCGGTAGGTAGAAGAGGCGAGAGCCCTGTTGGATATGTTGGGGTGGTCCAAGACAGTACGTACAGATTAGAGGTTGATGTGAGCTGCAAATTTTTTGCGCTTAGCGCAAGGAAATAGTTGAGACCATCGTTTAATCCAAGCGATGAATCATCTTTATACTGATGAATCTAGATGGTAGTGCAAAGAACCTAGAGGAAGACTGAAATTTCCAGAGAGTTCCCAAATGGAGCAGGGGCCGTGATATTTTGGTCACTAAGTCGGTGTTGGGATTTTCTTCAAAGTACTCGAAACCGTCTAACGATCACGTTTTATACTTTACCACCATATCGATGATTATAATATAGAGCTAGTATAAGCCTTCAAATCTACATATACCGGACTATTATGAGTGGCCGATTTCTCAGTGGGTTAATGTTGGAAATATTTCAAATATACTCGAGAACTTCAGAAATAGGCATGTGAAAGCTTTTCGATCCCTCAGCTTTTTCGTAAAAATGTTTAAATTTCCCCGAATCCTTTAGACAATTTACTTCTTATTCGATTCATTATTACAGTGGAGTACTAGCGAAGGTCATCAATCAATCTTACGGATGGATATCATTTTCTCGATAAATCAATTCTGATATAAATTCAAAAAACCTTGTAACCGACATCGGCATCAACGTTATTTTATAAAGTGGCAAAATGATGCAGGAGACGGGGTAGATCACTTACTGTCGGTTTCACAAAACTGTGTTTGCCTGATCAAGGGCATGGTTTTCAATCAACAGTAAATAATGTGCTCAATTTCAGTTCATGTTAAGCTCAACCATCGAATGCGAACCTTAATCAACCGATCGGCCGTCAAAGTTTTGTGAAACAAAAGGTTTCTGTGTCTTTTTTGCAATGATTCGCCTCCATTCGATTAGTATATTATAAAAGTAGTAAAAACATCGGCAGCAGAGTTATTCCTTAAATTAGCGAGAACGGGGATCGTTTCCTTAATGCGTCGATTTCGAGAATTGTTTGAAAATACGGTCCGGACCTTTTTACAGATGGTCGCGAGTCGTGCAAACCTTAAGTCTATTTACAAGTGCGCGGTAGGTAGGAGAGATGAGAGCACTGTTGATTATATTGTGGTGGTCGAAGGAGGTGCCCTTACAGATAGATGTATTTCAGCTATATTTTTTTAATAGTGAAGACCATCGTTTAATCCAAGCGATGAATCATCTTTTTTATGCTGATCAATAGAGATGGTAGGCGAAAAACCCAGTGGAACACATCGGTAGAATTGTTGATTCATATCATCATCATATCATATAAGAGTTCCAGAATGGAGCAGGGTTCAGGATCTTTTGGTCTCTGAGTCGTTTTTGATATTTTTCAGAAGTACTCGAAACCGTCGAACGACCACGTTTTATATTTTACTTATAAGCCCATTCTTCCAACTCTCTCCGAAAAGTGTTGGGTGTATCACTTATCTTTTCATTTCATCTTGAAGCTCTACCCTATTCACACCATATCGATGATTATAATATAGAGCTAGTGTAGGCCTTCAAATCTACATATATCTGTCCCTTTTGAGTAGATTGAAGAATAGTGGAGGAGCCGGGCCGAATTCTTACCGGATACATTCTGGAAATATTTCAAATATACTCAAAAAAGGCATGTGATAGTTTATCAGTTTTCGATCCCTCTACCTTCTCGTAAAAATGTTGAAATTTCCTCCAGTCCTTCAGACAATTCACTTCTTATCGATAGATTAATACAGTAGAGAACTATCAAAGGCCATTAATGAATCTTAGCGATGGATATCAAATTCTTGATTAATTAATTCTGACGTGAATGCAAAAAACCTAATAACAGACATCCGCACCAAAGTTTATTTTATATATTGGCAAAATGGCGCAGTAGCCGGGGCAGATCACTTAATGTGTCTATTTAAGGAATTTCTCAAGAATACTGCGAATAATCGTTTACTCACGTTTTGGAGCAGACTAGATTTCTCTATTCCACAACTTTTTCCCAAAGAAATAGAAATATCGACAGAATCCCTTCATTTCGGTTTTATGCTTGCAACGATTCACCTCCATTCGATTAGTATATTATAGAACTAGTAAAAACATCGGCAGCAGTCATTCCCCAAACTTGTAAAATGGAGCGAGAACGGGAATCGTTCGCTTTATGCGTCTGTTTCGAGAAATTTAAAAAAATACAGACCGAACCTTTCCACCGATGGTCGCGAGTCACGCAACATCCGTCTATTCACACGGTGGGAAGAAGAGACGAGAGCTCTGATGAATATGTTGGCGGTGTGGACAGATTAGGGGTTCATAAATTTCGGTTAATTTTGCGCATCCATTGATAATAGCTCTAAAAAATCTTTTTTGGACTACTCAATTAACATGTCAAGGCAAAAATCTTCGTAGAAAACGTAAACACCAGATCTATTTTCTAATGAATGGCGAAGGAGCCTGTATCGATTGTTAGCTCTATATCACGATTTCCTACCAAAGAAGTCAAAATTTCATCAGAACTTTTCTATTTTTTGTTGATTCACACCCTTATCACACCTCAATCAATTATTATAGTATAGAACTAGTGTAGGCCGTCAAATCCACACAAACCAGCCTAATTTTTTGTTGATCGCAAAATGGCGGAATAACAGGGTAGATTTCTTACCGGGTCGATTTTGGGAATTTTTAAAGATAATCTGAAAGTTCAGAAGTGAACCTCATAATTTTTTTTTCGATATTTATAAGTTCCTTCAGTAAAGTGGAGGTTTCCTCCAGTCCTTCAGTCTTCGGGGTCAAGTTCTGCGCAACTCACTTCTCATTAAATTAGTATCCTTCAGACTTCGAGTTACATTTCCGTGAATTTCACTTCTCAATCAATTCTTATAGTATATAACTGGTAAAGGCCTTCAAATCTACACATTTTATTCCATTGGAATAGTATAGAACAAGTGTAAGCATTGAAATCTACACATAACGACCTATTTTTCGTATATTGTAAATTAACAAAAGAGCCAGCTCCGACTTCTTGCTGGGACGATTTCGTAAATTATTTAAAAGCACTTGGAAACTTCTGGAAGTGACATTGAAGCGAATTAGTTTCTTCGATTTTCCTATTTTCTCCTGAAAAGATCTGGATTTCGTAGAGTTCTTTGAACTCCGAGGTCAAGATCTGCGCCGCTAAATTAAATTTGTTGAGTAGAAAACAAGGTGAAATATAAAGGGTGGCCTAGAATGGAAATTAATTTGTATTCAGGCTCAAAACCTCGAATTAAGATGGAAAGTTTCAATGAAGGTATATGCGGAAACGCTTCGTTGATAAGTTACGTTAATTCAGAGATGATAGCTAAATGAAGGATTCATCCAAACTTTTTCAAAGTAGGACAACGATAAAAAAATTAAATTTTGCAGGGGTATTTTTCAAATAGAGAAGCTGCTCTTTTTATTTTCCACCATTTCTCTTCACAGAATTAGAGAATCATCATCGAAATATTGCGTTGCATTGTACAGTACGCGTCAAAATTATGGAACAAGCTAATTTTCTCAGAAGAAAAATATTTGGCAACAAAATCCTGAAACAGGTCAATTTTTGTTTCACTTTTACCAAATTTATATGCACTTTTGAAGGATGACAAATTTCATCAGGTACCTTCGTCTCAAAGTAAATGAGCCATGACCAAGTGCACATACTGAAAACCTCTTTGAACTGACCTTAAAATTTCTGCATGCCCGTAAAGAAGATACAAAGACCTTGCAAAAAAGTACCACATGACCCACTTTGCCTATTCAAAAAACTTGGAGGGTTGATGCGGATGGCACAGGGTGCAACAAAAGTCCTTCAAAAATGCATATAAATTTGGTAAAAGTGAAACAATAATTGACCTGTTTCAGGATTTCGTTGCCAAATATTTTTCTTTTGAGAAAACCATTTGTTTCATAATTCAATTATATCGAGAGTTTCATCAAAATAACTTGTGATTACGAATAATTGTGATAGAAATATGAAGCCGGTGTTACCATCATATGTTCATTTTTGCGCGCATGTTCTAGGGGAACAGCGTGCTATCGTTTTGATCAAATGTCTGTAATTTTGGATGATTGAGCCGAAAATGGTCTCAATCGACTAGGTTGGACCCACTGATGACGAATCCGGTGTCAAAATTGATTCTGTCCGGCCGGCCGGTTGGCCGGCCGTAGACACGATAACTGTCGAACGAAGTGAGCTAGCAACTTGAAACTTCCAGATTAGGTCGCGCATTGGAATGCCGCGGTTAAGTTCGTTAATGGGCCAAATCGATCGAATAGTTTCGGAGTTATAGGCATTTGAAGTTTTGAAGTTATTTATTTTTTATTTCAGAAACTACCTAAGCGATTGGATTCAAACTTGGCGGTTAGGTGAAGTACAACGACGCGCAACTTTGAGCCAAATTTCGTCAGGATTATATTGTTGGTTATTTTTAAAAAAAAATTTTTTCGAAATTTTTTTCCAAAAAAATTTTTTTTTCGGAAACCATTTATCATATCCAAGAAAAATTATACTCACGCTTTGACCTTCTAATTTCACAGCAATGCACCAAATTTCAGTTCGATACGATCATAAGTTTTGGAGATATCGGGAAAAAATATGTCAAATTTCGAGGTTTTCTTCTCGATATCGTTGATTTTTTCGGTATAACTCGAGAAATACTGATTCAAGCCTGATTAAATTTCACAGCTAGTTTTAAGACGCTGAAAGACAACTTTATGCAAAATTTCGTAATAATCGGGTAATTAGAACAATTTGAAAAAAAAATTTATATGATTTTCTCATCATATCATCCTCATTAAATTCTGTATGAAACTTCGAACTGTTATTTTCGATGAAGTACTGGATTTCAATTCGATCTGATCTGTATTATTGGAAATATTGGAAAAATAAAATTTTGATTGGGTATATCTACGGAATCATTGGGTGGATTTTACCCATTCACGAATTCGGCCTTCGTAATTAAGGTCCAAACCTTCTCTACAAATATCGAGTTTCTAAGTTGTTTCTTTCGGAAGTTATTGTGTTTACGCAGTCGGCCGTTAGGCTGACCGTAAACACAATAACTTCCGGAAGAAACGACTTAGAAACTCGATATTTGTAGAGTAGGTTTGGGGCTTAATTACGAAGGTCGAATTCGTGAATGGGTAAAATCCGCCCAATGATTCCTTAGATATACCCATTCAAAATTTTATTTTTACAATATTTCCAAAAATAGAGATCAGATCGAATTGAAATCCAGTACTTCATCGAAAATAACAGTTCGAAGTTTCATACAGAATTTAATTAGGATGATATGATGAGAAAATCATATAAATTTTTTTTTTCAAATTGTTCTAATAACACGATTATCACGAAATTTTGCATAAAGTTGTCTTTCAGAATCTTAAAACTAGCTGTGAAGTTTAATCAGGACTGAATCAGCATTTCTCGAGTAATACCGAAAAAATCAACGATATCGAGAAGAAAACATCGAAATTTGACATATTTTTTCCCGATATCTCCAGAACTTATGATCGTATCGAACTGAAATTTGGTACGCGCGCACGTTCAAATTCGTTGCTGAAGCGGTCATCTACATTGAACATGCGCGCAAAAGTTGCTGCCTTCACGGCAGTGCTTTTTGAAATTTTCATTGAAGGAGTTGAACAATTTCAACTGATCAAAGGCCACTCCACTGAACTGCATCGATGTTTCGTCTGTTTGCTAATGGTTTATTCCATCGCTGCAGAATGAAGTTAGTACAGTTATTAGAATATTGATCAGGTCGTCATCTGTGAAGTAACATAATGCTGTCCTCTCACGAGAACTTTTCCAGACGTTTCGAGCATCCTTTATCGATGTATGCCCAGAAAGTGTTCTCGTGTGGTTTCGATACGTATTAGCTTTTATACATTATACACGTTATAGACAGATAGAGCCTTAGTTACCGTTACTATAAACATGGATAAAACATATTTGGGAGTTATACTAGGTAGTCATGAATCTTTTACTCCCTCTAATGTATTTACGAACGCAAACCGACAATTGTCGAATTTTCCAGTTCGTGAAACTCACTCCCATTTGTATTATTATACATTCTCATCATTAATTTTGATATTGACCACTTCAGGCTGTAAGAGAAATAAATCAATTCACTTAGATTAGAATGTAGAAGAATAAATACATACAATGTCTTAAAAAAAAACAACATCATACATTCACTCATAAATTTTAGTTTTAATTCGGTTAACTTTCAGCCACTTCTGCAATTTGTCTTATTCATTCTCATTTATACTTCGGTTTCGACTTTATCGGTAGTGGTACGGTTCGAGCTTTCTCAGCCTATTGCAACAAATCGCCATAAATGTCAACTCTCTCCAAGCTGTCATTCATTTTCACGAATAAATACATTTGAAAAATATTTACAATCTTGTCAGTTGATATATACATAGTTATCTTCCCTTATACTTTATTCTAAAACAACGTTCGTTTGATTTCGAGAACCAACAAAATTTGGTTTTCATATTTCGTTAGTATGAAATAAAATCAATTATATATCACGTGAGTTATTGAATTTTAACAACCTCGGGCAACTTGCAATCCCTCGGGATTGAAATATGTTGCCCTCGGTAATTAACATCCTCATAACATACATAAATAACTATTGGCTGCCTGAGCATCGTTTATGATCACAGGCGGTCACCAATTTGGTGATTGTTGCCATTGCGGTTAGATTAGAGGTGGATATATTTCGGATAATTTTGCGCTCTTAGCTCAAGTCTTTGTCACTTCAGAAATAATGTGACAATTGATAATTAAATATTGATTTCGAACGGTTCCACTTCATGAAGGTTTTAATACAATCATTATACGACTTTTCTGAAACAGCTTCACATGATCTCACATTGACAATATTGAAATCCTACGAAATAGTTTATTGTTCTTGAACGTACTATATTTGAATGAACAAACTCGAATTATATCAAGTGAATTCAATAAAAGCAATGTTATATAGAACTCATGAATGAATCACATGAATATTTCCCGATCATGAAGATTACTTACGAATTCCTCAAGATTCAATATAACATCGAAATCATGACATACAAGATTTACGAATCGAAACTTGAACCATTGAGATATTCAGCAATATACTATTATTTCAAAAACTATCAGCAGTATCTCCAGTAGATTTTACCCATTCACGAAATCCTCCTTCTTTGTTAAGTTCCCACTCTCACCTGCTTCACCAATATTGAGGCTCTAAGTTGTTCATTTCAGAGGTAATTATGTTTACTATCGGTTGTTTGGCACGCTTTACTCACAATAAAGGGATGATAATAAGTGTGATCGTCTATGCTTATTGTTTATCAATTGACTTTGACTAACTTGAATTTACGGTTATTGCTCAAATATTGGACAGAAAGCATAATGATACTTTAAAACAGTACAATTGTAACGAAAATTTCAAATAATATGAAATAACATAATTTTAGTCAACTATAGTGTTTGATGTATTTTCAGTACCTACCAAGATTAATTGTGGAAATTGTTATGTGGGGTGGGTGCCATCCCACCTATAATATGCGCGCCTGCTCCCCTCTGCTCTTATTGCTGAGACTCCCGAAATATGTATTCTGTTCTTCAAAAATAAGTGAGTACACAGTATTTCCTGACAACGGTGCAAACATCAGAGAGTGTTTCTCAAGGTCGTCATGAGAAAAAAAGTTTCCATTAAAATTTGTCCGGAATTTTTTCTTTCATGGATACTGTGCATCAAACTCGGAAAATGAGTATTTCAAGGAATAAAGGCTGATTCTCACTACACGTTCCGTAACCTTTCAGCATACTTCCCGTTAAATATTGTAAGGTGTGCATGAATTGATGTATGCACACTTCACTTCCCGTTTACGTTTCGAAATTTTCGCCTACTAAATTTCTACGTAGCTCATACGGAAGGGATACGGGAAGGTCACGGAACGTATAGTGAGAATCAACCTTAATGCAAACAGGAAATGCAATAAATCATAGGGAGTTTTAAGGTTGATTCTCACTATACGTTCCGTAATCTTCCAGCATCCTTCCTGTAAAATATTATAACGTGTAAATGAATTGATGTATGCACACTATACGTTCCGTTCACGTTACGTCTAAATGACATTTTTGTTTACTAAATTTTGACGTAAATCATACGGAAGGGATACTGGAAGGTTACGGAACTCAAAGTGAGAATCAACCTTAATGCAAACAGCGAATGCAATAAATCATAGGGAGTTTTAAGGTTGATTCTCACTATACGTTCCGTAACCTTCCAGTATCCTTCCTGTACAATGGTGTTAGGTGTAAATGAATTGATGTATGCACACTGCACGTACCGTTCATGTTCCGTCTAAATGACATTTTGACATTTTGACGTAAATCGTACGGAAGTGCTACTGGGAGGTTACGGAACGTATAGTGAGAATCAACCTTAATGCAGACAGCGAATAAATCATAGGGAGTTTTAAGGTTGATTCTCACTATACGTTCCGTAACCTTCCAGTATCCTTCTCGTAAAAACTTATAACGTGTAAATGAATTGATGTATGCAGACTATACGTTTCGTTCACGTTCCGTCTAAATGACATTTTTGCCTACTAAATTTTGACGTAAATCATACGGAACGTATAGTGAGAATCAACCTTAAGGCGCCTAGATTGAAATAATTCGGTTCAGTGCTGTCGCAGTGGGCACCATGACACTGATTTTCCTTGTTGTTTATTTCATAACCTGTTTTGGACATGATCTGAAAGTAATAGTATCATCATATTGGTGAAAGTGATTGAAACTCGATATGAATAGAATATGAGACAACAAAAATTTTATTTTTAAAAAGGAGTCAGGGGCATACCTTCTTTCCAGCATTGTTCTTTGAAGCATAAAAGCCCTGTGTCTTGAAATTAGGGCAATTCTGGACATATGCTCCTGAAAACTCGTTTTACTGTGAACGACCCAAAGAATCACCCTCTGGGGCTTCGAACCGTAATCAGAAACCAACCTGTATATACCTCGCAGTTTTCTCAACTAGGCGAGATTTCTCTGCTGACTGAACTTAATCCTGATCGCTATTGTTTACTTCCAAGGTTCATGTTATATTTCATGGTTGTATTCATTAAACTTCTCCTGTGATTTACAGAGGAAACTAACATTCGTTAAGAATTATTTGTTTCCACGTTAATGAGGTAAATATTTAGAGCGACGGAACAAACAGATTACCGGTTCTAAATAGTTCCTCGTTTATTTTGGACGAAATATAATTAGATGTTTCCTGGAAGTTTTCAGAGTATAAAATGTTCCTTAAAAGCAAACGTAATACGATGTCAGTTCCAGCGAAATTGGCATACACTCGTGGATATTAAAAGCGTTACATCCAGAAGGAATAACTTCGAGAACTTCATTTTTTGTTAACAGAATGACCATCTTGAGAAGAAACAATAGCTCGAATACAACAGGGTGACTTCTGGAGGGCAGAGTTCATTTTTTCAAAAAAATTTTTTGGTGCAAATGGTAGAAAAAATTGTTAAAATGCGCAATGTTGCCACTTGTTTATATTCAAGAATTTTCGGAGAAATAAAACTGTAGTGAAAAATTTAAAAATAACTTACATTGCGCATCCTCACAAAATAAATTAAGTAGATCCCAAAAAAAAAAATTCCGGAAAATAACCACTGAAGTCTGCAGAACGACACCCTGTTCTCTTCTATAAACGTCGAAATTTCTCCGAATTCTATATTTCACGCGGCTATTGAAAACGTTGAAGCTTGTAGACCGTGGCCAGTTGCCTGACCTCGAGATAGTAACGAGGTTTAATCAAATTTGAATGTGGCTGTGTTGCCTAGCGTTGATTCAGCACCACGTTGTATTGTTTGCTGTAATCATGCTATGATAAAGAGAACAATTCTTTTTATACTTTTCTTTGAAGAAAGCGATACATGAAACTTGGATAGTACAGTTATTTTTAGTTATTGCCTGGCAGTTGACTCGTGTTAAGCCATAGTTAAGTGCAACAATTTGCCTCGAGTGTGAAGACGTCGGAATTATCACCATGTTAACGATTTTTGCAAGGGTAGAATTATCGCCCATCAACATATTGGTTTGTCCTTGCACGAAATTTAGTCCTTTTAAATCATTCAATGTCATGAATCAATATGCCTTGCGAACGTACGCGAAATTCATGATTGTTGATTCCTAGTTGATAAGATGAAAAATGACCATCTTTTAAATTTTCAATTAAAATTACAGATGATAGTTTATGAGTCCCTCTTGGGCCTTCCTGCTTCCAATTTCCATAATTCCTAGTTGTTGATTCGATTCTTAGTTTGGTTCAGTTCATGAATCCACTTTTATTCTCTTGAAATAATGAATTCAGGGATTAACAGATTGAGTGTCAATAAAAATATTTTTTTTCTCGCAATATAAATATATAAATTTATATTCTTCCGAAGTCGGGCATCGCATTCCTTGGTTTATCAAGTTGTTAGCAGAGGAAATGTAAACGGGTTACCATAAATTTTTACGTATGATACAAAAGCACATATAAAAACCTCAGCAAAAACTCCCCGTAGGAGTGTAGTGAAATTCGAATTTGATTGAAGAACATAACCAACATAATATCTAAAACAGAAAGAGGAACATAAATCGAGCAGTAAGCAGTGAATCATATAACCTACGTTTGCTCTTTGACCGGGAAGCTCCTTCGACCAGGTGCGCTATTTTCGAGTCATCCGAATCACTTTCGCATGAGAAAGTGCGGTCTAGATTCGGCCAAATGTGACAGTTTGGCAACGTGTTGTTTTTCCTTAGAATTTGTATTTGCAGGCAATCCTTATTACATGCCCAAGTTGACATGATATTCGAACGAAAACACATTGGATACTTATTAATGTTTTTGGTGGATTTTACAGTTTGAAATTGTTTTTAGGGGCACTCCATTTGATTTAATAATTATTTCTATCCTCTTGTGAAGTAATCAGAGTGATGGGGTGAATATCCGAAAGTAGATGTACCAAAGACGATGTTGATTGAAGCATTGTTAAACAATGGTTGAAGGTAGGATATACAGAGTGTAACAGCCAAATGGAATAAATTCGATAACGAATAAATGAGGGCGTGTTGGGAAAAACGCTCGGACACGTCGATTTGTAATTTTAAATGCGCATATTTTTCAAGAAAATAATATTGTATAGGGTGTTCCATGTGACCGTGACCAATACCTACTTTCTTATTTCAAATGCAACCCCCAGTATATTATTTATTTTTTGGATCCTTCAGAAAATTCCAGACACAATTCAGGCACAATATCCTATACCTATCTTTAACTATTTCGGGAATATTAAGTGTTTTCAGATTTAGTGCGAAAATCAACGTTTTAAATAAAAATTATTTTATTTCACAAATTCGGTACATTACACTTAAAACCTAATAAGTGATACTGATTATTTCTTAATAATTAAAAAAAAAAACAAAAAAAAACATTAATGTCAATGTAGGAAATGTTCAAAATGCTCGCCGCGAACGGCTTGGCCACATGCTAATCTGGGGTAGAATTGTCTTCTAACGTAACTCAACATTTCTGAAAACACTTAATATTTGCGAAAAAGTTGAAGATAGGTATAGGACATTGTACATGAATTATGTCTAGAATTTTCTGAAGAATCCAAAAAATAAATAATATACAGGGGGTTACATTTGAAATAAGAAAGTTGGTATTGGCCACGGTCGCATGGAATACCCTATATAATAACTAACCCTATATAATTTTATTTTCTTGAAAACTATGCGCATTCAAAATTACAAATCGACGTGTCCAAGCGTTTTTCCTAACACCCCCTCATTTATTCGTTATCGAATTCATTCCATTTGGCTATTACACTCTGTATATTATATTGTACCCAAATTCTATTTGTAATATTTATGACTAGTTTTGTTTTAGGTATCAAATGGATATATGGACACTTTAATGTCTAAAATCAATTACTCAGAGCTTCAGGAATTGAATTATGCTGTGAATTTACTACATATGAGGTGTCGAATAGCAGTTTCGGCACAACGTGCAAACGCAGACTTATAAATGTCTACAATTTTACGAATATTTTGAAGGCTCGAAAACTGTTAGTATTTCATATGTACAAAATATTAGTTACAATATCAAAATAAATTAAGCCTATACAATATGGAGTGTTTTATTTACAAATTCATGGTTGAACTGAATTTTAAATACCTAATTCGAAATGTAGTCTTGGTGATCGCAGCAGAAGTTATATGTATAGTTAAATTGAACTCAAATGGAAATTGTGTTGGTACTCAGTTCATCAGAAATCCACTTCAACTAGATTAATAAGTCTCAGTTTGAGCTCCTTTGCAGGAGGATTTTAATTTTTTTCAAATAAAGGTTTTCTCAAAAGTGAATGAATTTTTTTTCGGTTAAATTTGATTAATATTATACAAGGAAAAATTGTTGAAGAAAATTCACAAGAGCACTGCAACAAACATAATAATATTTTTGAACGTGTTCTATATAAATAATGGATTTTTGGTGGATTGAACTGAAAACTAATGATTTTCTACCTTCCCTAGGCTTCCCTATGCTAACAAAAATTAATTTTCCATATACAAACGCAAATTTCTCCAAAATAGTTTTTAAATGTTTCACCTTCAACTGAGGATACTAGCAAATTGGTTCTTGAATTAAGATCCCATAAAGGGTGAAGTATTGGGATTATTTTTATATCTAGCTCATTCTCGCTTTTTCTTCTTTTCGGAACCCAAAAAATCCTATATATTGCGCCGAAAATGTAAAAAATGAAAACGGAAGTTAATCAGAAATCAATAAAAGTGTTTTCTGGATTGAACTATTCCACCCGGGAAGAAAGTTTTTTGGGATAAAATTTAAAATTTTTTATTGAGTATGAATAAGATAGAATATGTTGCGTGAAGTGAATAGCTTTGCTTTGCTTTGATTGATATAAGGATTTTGAAATAGAGAAAAAAAATTGCTGTGCACATTATTTTTACATATTAGTGAATCCGATGCGGATTTGAATCCACCTGCCTCGACCCATCCGATGTATTTCAGTCGAAAACGAAGCTATGCGAAAGTTCATTTACTGGTGCGCAAGTGTATATGAGTCATTTTGGTACCGTGCAAAGTGATCATCACACCTAAAAAATAAGGCATTTTATCATTTCCCCCCTTTTTTGTGGTCATTCGGCTTTTTTATATTCAAAAGTTATTTCGAAGTTCAGAATAATCAATGAAACATTCAAAATTATAAAAAGAAAGGTGTTTTCGTGAATAAATCTTGCCCAAGTACACCGTGAACACCACGTTGCCAAACTGTCGCATGGCCGCGAGAGCTCGTAGACGAATTGAATTCGGATGAGCTCGAAAATAGCGCCCCAGGTCCGGTGATATTTCAGATCCTCAGATGAACGCAGAACGCTACAGGCTCCTTATATTGGAAAATTATCTTCCATAGATCCATATTTGGTTATTCTGCATATCGCAAGGGCACTCATAAACCCTCGTATTCAGAAAGACATATAAACAGCGAAAGAAAGTTACTCCATGGATGGAGTGGCTCATATATCACAAATGTCAGATTCCATGGAGTTGGAAGTTTCACCCCAGCATCCGAAATTCTCGATTACAGAACACAAAACGGCAAAGACAGAATCGAAAAGAGTATAGAGTAGAGTATAGAGTGGAGTTATACTTGAAGTACTCCACGTGGAATAATTCAGGTGTTTATAATATGGTACAAATCTGAATAAATCTTCATAATCACTCAGCAGCAATACATGAGTATGAGTATCACCAGTATGAACTTTCTAGGCAGTTTAATACGGTGGCCCAATTTTGATGCGCTTGATTCAAAATATATATGGTTCCAGCAAGACGGTGCTACATGTCACACTGCTCATGAAAGTTCCGTCGTAATATCCAAAATAAGTTTGGAAACGGATGCAACTGTTGCCTGGCCTCCAAGAAGCTGTGATTCGACTCCTTAAGATTTTTTTTTTGTGGGGTTATGAAATTAGAAGGTTTATCTTATCCAAACAAGCCACAAACACTGTACCTTTTAAACTTCGAATTGAGAATAAACACATTCAGATTAGGAATAATCAATTTCAATGTGGTACAACATTCGTTCCTGTGTGAATTGGAGTTTTCTGATCTTCTTCAGTGTGAATCATGCTGCTGCTATATCTTTTGCCTTTTCGTTTTAGTTTTTGCCCACCTTTGGGCGGTTGATGTCTTGATACTCAAAATTCTCAAGTCTTTTCAAATCGCCGTTTTCTTCATGGACTGAAATTCTCTGCTGTTCAATTGATTTCGACTCTTCCTTCTCTATAAGGGTATATCTCTTATATTTCGTATTAATCTCTGGTTTGCACTCATTGAATTCCTTCCTTCGACATTGAAGTGTTAACTTTATGGATTGATCGAAAAATTCAATTCAAAGAGCCACGAATGTTTTACCTATATGAAAATGATTATTCCCAATTGGAAATATATATATTTCGAATTGGTACACATGTTAGAATAATTACTCCCAATTTGAAATATATATTTCAAATTGGTGATAATCAGCTTCATATGGGTACAACATTCGTTACTTATTGAATCGGATTTTTTTATTATAAAACTAACAATTTTATGTCGAGGGAGAGTATTGAATGATAGCAAACCAGATTTCAATTCGAAAATATTAAAAAAGAAGATTCGGAATCAATTGAAAAACAAAGATTTGCAAGTCCTTTGGGTATCAAGAAGTCAACAATCCGAGGGTGGGCAAAAAACAAAGGGAAAATGCCAACGAAATAGCAGGAGTATATAAAGTCCAAACTGAAGAAGTTTATGAAATTCCATTTCACACAAAAACGAATGTTGTACCAATATGAAATTGATCATTCCCAATTTGAATGTGTTTGGTCTCAATTTAATTTTGTTTAGTACCAATTTGAATAAATAAATTCTTAATTTGAATGTGTTTAGTCTCAATTAGAAGTTGAGAAGATGAAGATGCTCTGAGATTAAACATGGAACGCTGAATTCGTGAGATTACGCCCGATTTATTGGACAAAGTCGTCCAAAAATTGGTTTTGTCGAATTCACCTGTGTACAATAAGCCGAAATGGACATTTGTACGACGTAGTATTCAAAACATAAATGCTATCGATTGCACATTGAAATATCATAAAAGTGTAGTCATATCCCAATTCATCTCTTTTTTATTTCATTTTAAAATCATATCGTCCTCATTGCAAAACCCTTTATCAGTACTCACCAACTTATGATTTTCTTTGGCAGGCGTAGACTCCCTGTCTACTGATGCTCTTCTGTTGATCGCCCTTTCCAGAGAACTTTGTCTAGATAAACCATCGATTTTCGTGATTTCACGTAGTGTTGGAGGAGAAGGGGGAGGTGGCATATCTTCTTCAGCATATCGAGACTGAAAAATAAATAGGAAACTCAACACAAATGGATTTGATCATGGAAAGCAAAGAAGGCGGATGCCAATCAGCATTTTATAATTTCCTGAATTATATCTAATTTTAATGAGCTTGATTACAAACTACTCAATAACTGCCGTCAACGCCAGTGTTGCTTCAACCTCATACCCAAAACCAAATTACTTTTATGATCGAGGAATATAAATAATGGTCCTTGCAGGAATGAAACTCAATATCCGATTCTATAATTTACTAATTGACTAAAATGTGAATTAGGGCGTGCTCAAACTAGAAATAGAAATATTCAGACGACATTTCGTCTTTTCTGGATGGAAGTCAGGAGATGGGGCTAATAAATGAACTGAAGTAGGTGATCATCAGATAATTCCGGATATTCTCAGGGAATTCTCAAAATCGACACAGAAAGCGATCAAACCGGGATCTTGCGCCATTTTGCATTTCCAAAGAAAAGCTCTAGAGGCGATTTCTTTCACGGGACTTCATTGCAGTACCATCTCTATCTATCTGTCCAAAAAGGCAAATCCATCACTTAGATTATTTGATGGTCTTCAATTGTATAACGTAGATAATAAAAATGTTTTTTACATCCTTCCTGAGCACAAGACCTATGTGTACAAGAAACTTGGCAACAACAAGAAATAGAGGCCAATCCTCAGGTCGCGGAATGGAATTGCGCGGACGAAATAGTTGAAGAAATTATCGGTTTATAATTTTCGTACGTTTTTCTCGAGTTAATGGTTTATTGTTAATGTGCAAGTGAATTAACTGTCGGTGAAAATAATCAGTATTGGTGATATTTATTGAGTCCATGCAACTTCAATGAATAAGTTTGTTGAAGTGAATTCATTCGATTAGTACGTTACTCGATAACAATAACCAGCAGAATGGGGCTGTGCCAATTTTTGAGTTAACACAGAAAAAATATATGTATCTAATACTTCGCAAAAATTGAACTTCCAAAACTCAAGTTACATGGATCCTTATAATGTTTTTCTAAAAAATAACAAGAATCTGGAAATAGGTTTTATATCTTTGTTGAACCCTCACAACTTTGCCGACGTTTCGGACATCACTTTGTCCTTTCTCAAGGCTCGCTATAATGTTTTAACAATATAAATGTTTCCGTGTTAACATAATCTCACTGCAGTAACAAAGATATGAAGCCTATTTCCAGACTCCTGTTATTTTTTAGAATAATATTAAATATGGATGCAATCACTCAACAGAATTATAATATTTGATAGATGTTATTGACAAACTAGAGACATTTATCACGAATTTTACCAATTGTAGAATGATTATACTTATTGAATCAGGAATTTAATATTCGATAGTCTCTCAAGTATAATATAAAATTCATTTCAATTTGTTTTAGGTTCAGGAAGAGATTTTCCTGAAATCGAATCTCAGATTTTCCCAAAAAGGAATATTATTTCCCAAAGTTTTCTGTTGTGCAAACGAATGGATTTTATTATTTCAGATGAATATGAAAATTTAAATGGGTTTCCAAAAAGAAATGTAAATGAGAATTTTCCTGAACTAGAAGTCAGATCTCAGATTTTGACAAATGAGAATATAAATCTCCAAGGTTTTCTGTGTGCAAACGAATGGATTTTATTATTCCAAATAAATATTAAAATGAGTATGAGGCCATAACTGAATAGAATTTAAACGATATAGAAGAAAAATTTATGATATGGTTCCTTCAGAGAAAATGGGTCTTCCAGAAAAAGATCTAAAAAAGAATTTTCCTGAACTAGAAGTCGAATCTCAAATTTTGATCGAAGGAGAACATTATTCTCCAAGGTTTTCTGCGTGCAAACGAACGGATTTCATTTTTCCAGATGAATAAGAAAACGAGGATGTGGTCACAACTTAATAGAATTTTAACGATATCAAAAAAAATTATGGTATGGTACCTTCAGTGTAAATGTTCCAGAAAAAGATAAAACAAGAATTTTCCTGTACTAGAAAACAAATCGCAGATTAGGATTGATGGACAATATTATTCTCCAAGGTTTTCTGTGTGCAAAAGGAAGGATTCAATTTTTTCAGATGAATATGGAAACTAGAATGTGGTCACAACCTAATAGAATTTCAACAATATACGAAAAATATTAAGCTATGGCACCTTTAATATAAATGGGTCTCCCAAAAAAAGATGTAAACAAGAATTTTCCTGAACTTGAAGTGAAATCTCTGATTTTGGCAAATGAGAATATTATTCTACAAGGTTTTCTGTGTGCAAACGAATGGATTTCCTCATTCCAGATGAATATGAAAACGAGAACGTGGTCACAACTTGATATCATTTCAACGATATACGAAGAAAATTTGTGGTATGATACCTTCAGTGTGAATGAGTCTTCCAGAAAAAGATTCTTATAAGAATATTTGAAACGAACGTGCATTATGAGCAGGATAATAATCCTGCCGAAATTTATTTTCTGAGAAATTTGAACTCGAGTTTCACATATTCGTTTCTGTTGTTCAGCTATAAATATTTTCCCATTAATGTTGTCACCGACAGCTACAGCATATCCTATTCAATGAATACCCAAAAATCCGACCAAATGTTTCATATTATGATTCGTTAATCGTGCCAATTCTCTACATGAATTCATGGCGTCATTATTTTTTCAGACCGAAGGGATTGTACGAATGTGCCCTAGTCATATATTCTGGACTGCTCCTTCAATATTAAGAAGCGAAACATCGCGCAACTTTATAGGGTACGTTATCCACATAAAGAGGATTCCCAAGCAGTATAAATTTTCCATAAGACTCATTCGGTTGACCGGTTCCTATTTTATTCAAGGAGTTATGGATTTCCCGCGGGTAACCAAGGAATCAACCTGCTACAAAACATTCAAAAGTAACGACCAACCGGAGTATTGATCTTTACCTGCATTTTGTTCGAACATCCAGAGTGTGCATGTTGGGACGCTATGAAGTTTATGATCTTTGTACCTTAGGAGTCCTACTTTTACGGTCTCTCTTTACGAGTGGGAACTGCACACACGTTTGAGATACTTCAAAGCGGATGTCCCACGATAGACCATCAGTCAATCCTGAGGCATGGATTTCCCCGCTGTATTCAAACGATTTTCCTGAATATTTTCTGCATGAAGGATATTCATATGTATCTCTCATTGAAAAATCAGATTTTTCCCTAATACCTTTACATAATATCTTTTCATTGAAGCTTTTGAAGGTTTGCGAGGTAGCTTCAACCTCTTTGGGAAAGTGTCACGTTTTGTCCCGGCTAAGTTTGGGGGAACTCGTCAGGGCATGCACCAAACTAAGCCGTTTACATGCCTACGTGAGCGGACACCCCTTGTGCGGATCACAAGGGAGTGTACCAGACCGTTGGGAATGGGCGTATTTCCTAGATCTTGAGAGGATCTACCAGGGACAGCGTATGCGCTAGCGCCCCCTGTACGTTGACCGATGATGTGGCCAAGCGTTACAGGCAGGTAACGTAGGTACTTAAGACGCAAGGGATGGTACAGCGCGCGCGACTTAAGTAAGAGCTGAGAGAGGGCACTCGCTACAGGACTCCCCTCCCAGTGAAAGCGATACCAGAAAGATGCATCTGGAGGCATGTGACCGAGACCGAAAAGGTGTTCTCCTCTAAAACGCGGCTGTGAGCGAGCCGTTGTGCCATTGCTGCGCTGTTGAGCACGAGTGTACGGCGTTCGATGCACGGTTGACCAAACCGTTTGTGTTGAGCCGTCTAGACTGTGTGCTAGAGCGCTCTGCCTCGTCGTTCGAGGAGTGTGGCCGATTTAGAGGACGAAATGTATTCATGGCCGAATTGACCAGAAGATTTCCCACAAGTGCGGCCCGTGATGACGGCGTGATGCGGAGCAGTTGCGTGCCTTTGAAATGTGAGAAATCTGGATTGAGAAACGCTGCGCCACTTGTGAGTTCCTATACCACTCGATATCGTGCAGTGAGCCGGGTGCATTAGTGAGCACATCTTTGAGCAGCGTGTTGCAGCACGAGAGCGAAGTGGCGATGTGGAATCTCCTCGGGATGGTTGCTGAACCATCGCCGAGAGAGGAACGGACAGGATCACACAGTGACAAGCGAAGTTCTCACTGGAAGCGAAGATGATCGCGAAGGGACAGAAACTGTGACACCGTCGTTGGAATGAATCACGTCGGGAACGCACCACTGAAGGTTTGCGAGGTAGCTTCAACCTCTTTGGGAAAGTGTCACGTTTCGTCCCGGCTTAGTTTGGGGGAACTCGTCAGGGCATGCACCAAACTAAACCGTTTACATGCCTACGTGAGCGGACACCCCTTGTGCGGATCACAAGGGAGTGTACTAGACCGTTGGGAATGAGCGTATTTCCGAGATCTTGAGAGGATTTATCAGGGACAGCGTGCGCGCTAGCGCCCCCTGTACGTTGACCGATGATGTGGCCAAGCGTTACAGGCAGGTAACGTAGGTACTCAAGACGCAAGGGATGGTACTGCGCGCGCGACTTGAATAAGAGCTGAGAGAGGGTGCTCGCTACATCATGTTGATATATTACGATGTATTTTTATTTTCTACGACGTACCACATCTTGATTGATAAATTTAATTATTAATGATAATGATCGAAGTAAAAAAATCAGATAATATAATACAATACAAAAATAATACTAGACACGGTGATTCAATTTTTATCTTTCGATATAGAAACGTCAGTGAGCATCTATTCTATATTATATGTCGAAATTTTACCACGTGTATTCGCCAACACTCGATCACTAACTAACGAACTATGCTGGTATGGACCTACTGGCAAAAATAATATGAATGATCGGGACGCATATGTAGATTTACTCAAATATGACATTTCGATGAAACTGAAAATCTATTCGAAATGAAATCCTGAAACAGAAACTGATAAGGAATGGTTTCACCTCAGCTATTTGAAGAATTAGGCTGAAGTGAATGAAAATTTTCAGGTTGATATAATCGAAATATTCTATTTCTTCATCAAAGAATCGTAAGGTGTGAACGCCCATGACATAGAAGTCTTTAGACTTCGCAATTTTCGGAAAATTCATCTCGGAAGAGATTAATCCACCGAAGGAAAATTCGAGATGCCTCAAAAATGTCCGAGAGGCAACTGTATCAATCCCACATAGTTGAATGAATCGACTCGATTTCTCAGATTTGATAAGAAATTTTGGATGAGCCTCCAAGCCGAGCTTTCCGATCCAAAAAAGGAATGATTTTTTTTTATGAATTTCGACAGTCTGTATCTTTTAACTTGGACAGAATCTGCAGAATGATAAATGAAAAGTGTTTTATTCGACGAGAGAAATCTAGGGTTAAAATTAATGTACAACTTAAGGATTCATCCTGTATATAATTACGTGAAATGACCTACTTCCCTAACCTTGAACTGATCCGAGTGCGACAGCCAATCCTTGCGCTGTATCATGTTACTGAAAATCTCTGAATGATATTATTTCTAACTGCACAGGATGTGAAAGAGCAATATTTCTTTAATCTTTCTCACACTTTCCGTGGAGAAACATGCAGATTCTTTTCCTATAAGATTCTGCGACATCAAAATTCATGAAGTAATATAATTTGGTGATTGTAAGATCTCTTTGAAGAATCAGTTCTGTATAAGACTTTGTACAAGTCACTTCGAAGTTTATCGAATAAACAAACTCATTTTAAAGTATTTTAATCGCTTGAAAACAAAATTATATACATCGAATCATTGAATGGATTCCACCCATTGACGAGTTAGATCTTCGTAACTAAGCCTTGAATTTACTTTACAAATATCGGGTTTCTGAATTGATTCTTCACGAGATGAAACAGTAAACACAATAACCACGAGAAGAAAGAATTTTCAGATTTGATATTTATACAACAGATTCAGAGCTGAAAAGAGAACAGTAACATGTAATCAGTGTGAGTTATAATTGAATTGCCCTTGACACATTAATGAATTGGGTCATTCAGGGACCCATCAGTATTTTGGGTATGGAAATGTGTAAAATCAATGATACTCCAAAAATTACCTATAATTTGAAGGATTCAGATTGATCCCCTTTGAATTTTTTTTCGTAAATGATCAATTCGGCTAGTAATAATGAAACGTAATGAAGAACCCAGTGGTATTCGCGTTATTATATGCTTTCAATAGCGAGGGCATAATTCGTGACTGGGTATTATCAAACCAATGATTGAATTGAAATCTAGCACTTGGTTTGGTACGAAAGTACAACTGAAAGGTTCATGCTTATTTTCTTGAGAAGATAGCTTCGAAGTGGGTGAAAGCTCTTGAGTTTATGTAAGTGCATAAAGTACTTAGAATATAACAGAGTAAGTGTAAGAGGCCATAGCTCATTTTTTTCGAAAAAATTTCTGTATATGCAAGGAGTTGGGAAAAGATGGAAAGAATACGAAATGTTACCACTTTCAAAATTCGAAAATTTTCGGAAAAAAAACTGAAATCCAGTAAAATGGTGAAATTCGCTGGCAAAACAGAAATATTTGAAAGAACTATGGTAGAAAAAGTGAAAAATTTTTTTCAATTGAACAACATATTCAGCAGTTGTCAACACTAAAAAGTCGATCCATAAACACAGTCGTCTTTAGCTTTACAAATGGAATACTATTGGGATTTGAAGATAAAGATTATATAATAGCCATATTTTTAGATTTAACAAAAGCCTTTGAATAAGTGTTCCATAACATCTTGGTGCATAGGAATTGAAATACTAGGAATAAGAGGAAACGCCTTGAAGTGGTTGTGACATAATTCACAGAGTTATTCTGGACCACGAAGGACTACCCTGCTTTCCAGAAATTGCTGCTTTGTTTGAATGGGGTATCGGTTAAGGAGGAATAGTAGGTTCGGTATCATTTCTCATCTACGAAAATGACGCTTAAGAGATTGTGAAAGGTTTGAATTCCGAAGTGAATTTCGCAGATGACACAAATTTATTGGTGCTTGAAAAAAATAGGGAACTGCTATTGCGCACTCTACAGATATGTAGTGTTCGAATAACCGAATTGTCCAGGAAAAATAAAGTCCTCCTCAATGCAGAAAAACAAACGCAATCCTGATCAAATTTAATAAATCGAACCTAACAACACCAGAAAATGTTTAATTCGCAGGTGCAACATTCAAAGTAGTAGATCAGGCAAGAATCTTCGGAATTACGATAGACGATAATCTTCAGTGGAACTTACATATCCAAAATCTTAGATGTAGTTCAATTCCATTATGTATACTTTTATAGTCTTAAAACCATATATTAACCTAAGCATACTAAAACTGTCTACTTTTCAAATTTTCAGTGGGTACTAATATTCGGAATAATATTTTGGGGAAATAGTAGAGAAAAAGGTGGTTTGTTATATATATACAGGCTGTTTTTTTTTCCTTTTGTAATTTTTTGGTGATATAGATTGCTTTGTGATTTTTCTGGATAAGAATTTAGTATCGTAGATGTTAGTGATGTATATGAGTTGACAAGTTTCATTCTCATAGTCGAGAACTTTTCTATAAGATTGTAATATGCGAAATAAAGTGATTATTATTATTATCGTTATTATTATTATTTCGAAGTAGAGAATAAGGATGATTTTTTTTTCAAACTTGAGAACATTTCATTTTTCCATCGAAGCATTCATCCAATTCAAGTGAATAAATCAAATTGATATTATTTTCAGAGTCTTTATCGTTTCTTGAATTATAACATAAATATTAGACCGTGCTGTGGATTAATCCTTACCTGCATTTCGTTCGAACAGCAGCACGTGCATTGCGGGACGTTGTGAAAAGCCTGAACGTTAGACCCTGGAAGTCCTTTCTTCGATAGTCTCTTTTTACGGACCTTGTGCGGAACTCCGTATACGTAATTCGAGAACCTGCGACGCGAATGTTGAACAATGGATACCCAATCAATCATGATTTTTTTAAGGACTCTGTCGATCTTCCTGATAAATTTGTCACATAATCTATCGTTGGGGGAGAGCTTTTTGTAAATTGGATACAGTTTTCGATTTAACTCATTTTCTTGGCAAAATTCGTAGATGGTGCTCAATAGTCTGTATGATTTTAATCAGTGGCTCTATGGTTAGGTTGGTTCACAGATATTTCTTCAACATGTGTGTAGAACGGAAAACGGCGCTTGGTAATAACGGCGCCTGTTAAATATAACAGGAAAATAACTATAACTCAACATTTTTTGGTTACACAAAGTGGAATGTGTCAAATTTTCATGGCGTGCCAAAAGTGAATGGAGTGTAGATAACTTTAATAGTACTTTAGAATCTCATCATCTTATGATTACACAGATAAAAGTATACATTTTTCAGATGTTAATTATTTTTCATCCTATACAAACATGTTTACTCAAGTACTCGATTTTTGGAGATACAAGGATTCAGATTATTTTTTATTGAGTTAATAACCAGAATTGTCAACTTTTGCTGATAAGGATCAGTTCTTATCATGTTTTTACCCTACTTAATTCGACAGAATTTTCCCTGTTGCATGCAGGGGAACAGTTTTCAATTTTTTCCATTTTAAAATCGATTGGGGACTTGCGAACAATCAAGGAAAGAAATTTATCTATCTGTCACTGTATTATTTCCGAAAATGAAACCATACAAAATACTTACCAACATCAATTTGAATACTATTTGAAGCGATATTGAAACCGAAAAATGTCATTTTGATTACTAAAATAGAAGCCTTCATTTGAGGCAAATGGTCAAAGTGAGTCGTAATATTGTTGAATTACTATTTTTTTTTGTGTATCTAGGTTGGGCTCAATGGTGAAAGTTCTATATCAAAATCAATTCTCTCCAGCTGATCGGCTGTACGTTGCCACCTTATTTTGAGTAAGAAATGAGCTAGTAACTTGAAACTTTCAGGGTATGTTGGGTATGAGAACGCGCCTGCTAAGTCCGTTAATTCGAATTCGAATTCTTGAGGTTACTTCCTCAGTAACCCAGGATCTACTAATGTGATCGGATTGGACCTTGGTAACTATTTGTACAATACCGATTCCCCCAAATTTTCGTTGGAAAAATTTCACAACAGGGCACCCAGTTTCTGATTCTGATTTTCGCAGATAATTAAGAGAGATATGTCTAATTTCGTATTTTTTTCGGTATATTTATATTCAATAACCCAAATAACACCAAGCCGATTTTAATGGAGCTTGGTAACTAGTAAGCGAATGCTGTTGTCTATCTTGTCATCAAAACATAGGAAAATATCAAAATTGATCAATACATCAAGTAGGTGGTCGCATTTGAACATGCGCGTAAAAGCTGATGACTTCACGACAGTGGTTCCTAGAATTTTTAGTAATGACATAGGCACACTAAGTAGAAGTGAAGATAAATAATATAATAATGATTCATCCTAAAATAACAGACATCAAATCCAATCAAATTTATTTTTTTCCACATTAAGAGCACGTACATTGGTCTGATGTTAAATACTATATTTGAAACTCCCAAGAGTTATAAGGAGCACCTAGACAATTATCTGTTTGTACTCCTGAGCCCTCAAGGGTGTTTTATTAAATGTACAGGTCATACAAAAATCTGGAAAAGCACTGCCGTGAAGGGAGCAGCTTTTGCGCGCATGTTCAATGTAGATGACCGCTTCAGCAACGAATTTGAACTTGCGCGCGAAAGCTGCTGCACGGCCGTGCTTTCCTAGATTTTTTTTCGATAAATTACTGGATTTCCATTCGATCTAATCTGTTTTTTTAGAAATATTGAAAAATAAAATTTTGAATGGGTAGATCTATGGAACCATTGGGCGGATTTTACCCATTCACGAATTCGACCTTCGTAATTAAACTCCGAACCTTCTCTACAAATATCGAGTTTCTAAGTTGTTTCTTTCGGAAGTTATTGTGTTTACGCAGTCGGCCGTTAGGCTTAGACTTAGAAACTCGATATTTGTAGAGAAGTTTTGGTTAATTACGAAGGTCGAATTCGTGAATGGGTAAAATCAACCCAATGATTCCGAAGATATTCAAAATTTTATTTTCCCAATATTTCCAAAAATACAGATCAGATCGAATTGAAATCCACTACTTCATCGAAAAATTACAGTTCAAAGGTTCATACAGAATTTAATGAGGATGATATGATAAGAAAATCACAGAAATTTTTTCAAATCGTTCTGATGACACGATCATCACGAAATTTCGCTTTAAGTTGTCTTTCAGTATCTTCAAACTAGCTGCGAAGTTTTATCAGGATTGAATCAGTATTTCTAGAGTTATACCGAAAAAAGCAACGATATCGAGAAAAAACCTCGAAATTCGACATATTTTTTCCCGATATCTCCAAACCTTTCATTAGTATCGAACTGAAATTTGGTACACTGCTGTGAAATATGAAGCTCAAAGTCCAAGTGGATTTTTCTCTGGATATGATAAACGGTTTTGGAAAAAAAAATTTTTTTGGAAAAAAATTTTTTTTTTTTTAATTCAATGACAGTATGATCCCGACAAAATTTGGCTCAAAGTTGCGCGTCGCCAAATTCCACCTAATTGCGAAGTTTGAATTCAATTGCTCAAGTCGTTCCTGAAATAAAAAATAAATATCTTCAAAATTTCAAGTGGCTATAACTCCGAAACTATTCGACCGGTTTTGCCCATTAACGAACTTGAGCGCGGCATTCTAATGTGCGACCTACCCTGAAAGTTTCAAGTTGCTAGCTCACTCCTTTCGACAGTTATCGGCCGGCAGAACAGACATTTGGACAAAACGTTAGCACGCTGTTCCCCTAGAACATGCGCGCAAAAATGGCAGTACGACATGATACACAGATGGAGAAAACAACAATGACAGGCGAGGAAACAACAATTAAACCTTTTTCGAGGGTGTGACATGCTTCTGGATCAGCATTGTACAAAGATCACGAATTTCAACCAACTCAATCAAATCTCTCAGGATTCTCAATTATGAATCTTCTGATTTCTGTCCTAAAATAATTCATTCTCTTACGCTTCAGATCATTTGGAATGAGGTTGGAGAACCTAGGACAGAAATACATGAACGATCTTTGAGTTGTCGACTTTTTGAAAAATTAAACTTGAAAATTCATATATTTTGTGCTGACCTTATCACTCCACCTCCCTTCTTTACATAAATATACTGTTAACTCGAAATGCTCGGGGTGGTCGAGACTTGATGGAGAAAATGTTATATATTTAGTTTTTTCAAATTTAACTTTAAAAGGCTGCTTTTCAACCATAAGTGAACTTTTTTCATGTCGAATTCCGCTATGATTTTTAATTCCTCCCAGGTTTTCGCAGTGAATGTTATGACTGTATCGTCAGCATAGCAAACTAAATGAGCCTGTAAGTTTCTCATTTTAGTAATATTATTTTTATAAATAAGGAACAATAAAGGCACCAATACCTTTCCTGAAGCAAATAATGAACTCCCTGGATTGTTACAGAAAGTATATTCAATTGAGTTCCGGTCTATTTCAATTGATGGCTCCTTTATATCCTCAGCCCTATTCAGAATCCTCATTTAAATGATTCGTGAATTTAAGACCCTGATTGTTGGAGTATGAAGGTATGGAAAATAGCTTTTGCTCTCATCCAACATCAATTTCCAAAGGAAAAGAGGAATGGAGTCTGCATTCATTTATCGTGAAATAGGAATACAAATTCTCTGAAATATTGGAAGTTCCCGATGATGTTGAATTTTCATTCAACTTTAATTAAAAGGAAGATGAAATGTGAATGGATATTCAAAAATGAAGTATTCGGATGGTTTTTCATGGGAAACGAATAGTGAAGATTAAAGAGTTACTCACTTCACTTTTTTGTATCAGTCAAATCACGAGAAGCTAGTTGTTCAAGTTGTTTAGCGTTCATGTTATGTATGGGTTTGTTTTCTTTCATTTCGAAATTTCATGCTTTGGAGTAGGTACAGGGTAATTATATATGTATTTTTTATAGTATCTTTATTTTGCTAGATATTTCGCTGAAATTTGGTGAGAACACAGAAGAGAATGGAGAATGATAGCTGTTTGATTGATCTTTTTCATATTATTGATACTAGTAGAGGCGCAACTGAAATAACATTCGATGGAAGAAATTGGACCTTGCACTAGATTATATATCACCCTGTGAATTTTTTTTAAGGAACAAAGAATACGACATACAGTCAAAACTTTCAGCTGAGACAGTGGAAACTATGAGGATTAAATTTCGAAAATGCGAATGGATTTGTCGACCCATATTCAAATAACTAGAATCCTTGATTTGGACCATGTGATTAACCCGTTGCAATTTACAAACAAATTACTAAATTGAATGTTTTATCTATGGTTTGGTCACAAACTACAGTAGTGAATCTGTCTATTCTGTGGTTTGTTTGAAAGTTGACCGACCTTCATTAAAATGCCTTTATTAACTCAAGAACGGATCCCCAAATCGGAGAACTTTCTCAAATTTTTATCAGATTTTATTACATTCGATAGCCATATTTGACTTCTATCGTCCTATTATGTCAATGAATAGTTTGTTATTGGCTTCAGGACTGGGCAAATAAACTGATCAATTCTAGGCAGTCGACGTTTCGATCCTGATTTGGATCTTTCTCGAGACTGGAGGGATTTTAATCATGATAAAATACATATAATACATTGAATAATAAACAGAATACAGGGGACTGAATAACACAACTACAATACTTCATATAATTTTTCTAAAAACTATACGATCGATATGATCGAAAATTATATACAGGACATCGAAGTGAGTCAACTTTTTGAAAAGGCCAAATTCCACTGAAAATATATGAAGGTCCACTGTTATAAATTCTGTCTTGTACTTACCAACTTAGGTTGATCAACAAACGAAACTGCGCACTTTCACTAAAATTGTGGTCGTCATTTCTCCATCAAATATCATATCAAAGGTTTCAACTGTTTGTTGTTAATTCAACACTAGGGACGAATATGGATGTAATGAGAAATGATAAACAACTGTTTATCAAGGTGGAATGTAGTAGCGCTGGTTATTACGCGCGATATTTTAAATTTTGTCTTTCTTAATTTGTTTCAACAAATTACCGTAAATGACAATCAAAGATTCTACGTCGGTTCTTATATTCACTGTCTCGTTTATTGATATTTGTATCATCTCGCTGATGCACCTCTTGTGATAGTTGTTTTCTCTATTTAGAATTTTAACTTCGTTGAAATCAAAGAAATGATGCAGAGCAAGAGCAGTTTTTTCTTTTTTTTGTTTGTTGATTTCTTTGCAATCGTAAGAATGTTGATAAATTCTGTTCTTCAAATATTGTTTTCGTCATGCCTATATATGACAGGTTGCAATTTTTACATGGAATTTTGTAAATTAAATCGGAGTTGAAAAGTTTGGGAATTGGATTTTTTAATCTACTAAAAATATAATCCACCCTCTTTAACGGGTAAAAGGCCAATCTCGATGTTTGTGTGGAATTGATGACTAATTGGTTGACTTTTTAAGACAAACTTTCGACGTAAGGAAATTTGAAAAATTGTTTTGTTGTACTTGTTCTTTTTGTAGAGTTGCCCGATTTATTGTTATTGAATTTTTGTCTTTAGTCATTCATTAGGATATTCACTAAGAATTTGGGATAGTTGTTACTCATTAGTATTGATTTTATTTTATTTTCGTTTTCACGCCAAAATGTTGGGTCACTAAGAGCGTAGCATCGATATAATAGGTTTTTAATGGTGTTTTTCTTATGAATTTGTGGATGATTTGATAAATAATTTAGTACTCTTCCCGATGCTGTGGGTTTTGTAAACCAGTTTGTCACAATCCGGCTATCGTTTCCTCTGATTAAATTCACGTCAAGAAAGGAAATTTTTTTGTCTTTTTCTTCTTCCATCGCAATCTTTCATGAAATGTGTTGAATGTGTTCAAAAGTTCTAATGTCTTGTCTTTCGGTACTGCCGAAATTGTGTCATCGACATACAACTTCAAAAACGGAACCGAGAACAGAAGGCGACTCAAACATTTCTCAATTAGTTCTCGCATTATGCTGTTGGCTAGAGTGGGGCTTGCTGGGTTACCCATTGCTGAACCTTCAATCTGTTGATATGTGCTTCCGTTCAGTGTAAAATAACTCGAATCGAAAATAAACTCTACAATTCTGCAAAATAACCCTTTGTCAATGTCAGTATAGGCGGATATGTAGTTCCATCTTTTCTTAATTACTTCTAGCACTAATTGTTTGGGTATGTTGGTGTATAATGAGCGAAATAAGCACGTAGTCTGGTGGTATTTGGATGGTTTTTATGAAGTCTGCGAAATCGAAAGAATTTTGAACGTTTTATGCACTAAACAGGAATGATTATACGTTGGTGAGCCGATACAACAAACAATCGGTCTCATGCTTAGATTTGTTTTATGAGTTTTCCTCAAACCGTACATTCTATGTGATACGGAGTTGTGGACCTTCAGTTTTTTCAACACATTGTCACCAATTATACCTTCACTTTGTAACTCCTTTACCACTTCATTACCTTTTTGCTAGAATTTAGCAGTTGGGTCGCTTTTTAAGGGTCTGTATGTTGTCTCGTCCTTTACCAACTCATCCATGACTGTTTCGTATTCTTGTTCGTACATAATGACAGTACTATTACCTTTGTCTGCTCTAGAAATGATACCTTAGGATGGTCTCTGAGAAATTTTTTTGTGTGATAGAAATCGACTTGCATTGGGTGTACCTTATTTGATTTCTTTTTCATTTTATTGCAATAATTAGTAACTATGTTGGTGAATGATGCTCTTAGATTATTTTTTTCTATTTCAGTGAGGTTACTTTGACAATTCACAAGATATTCAAAATCTTTGATTATGTTTGCGTCAAGATTATTTTCTCTGCGAGTTGGAATACTAAATTTCGGACCTAGACTCAGAATATGTGATACTTTTTCAGGTAGCAGTACATTCGTGTAGTTGAAAATGAAATTTTTTTGAGAGTCAAACTCGAAAGTAACTTTTTCTCTACATAGGTTGTTGATCCTTTTTAAGTTGACATTCTTAATTATTTCGAAATAACGGTTGAAGGATAATTTAGCCTTCTCAAAAAACTCATTGAGGATATTACTCGGGAGTTTGTTCACTAATTTAGTCTTGATGTCATCCCTTACTTTTGAAAGTTTTTTTTATTTTGAACAGAGTGATCTTTATCTCAACATTCAACACTGATACTTGTAATCTAGTTCTGATTTATCATGATTAAAATCCTTTCAGTCTCGAGAAAGATCCAAATCAGGATCGAAACGTCGACTGCCCAGAATTGATCAGTTTATTTGCCCAGTCCTGAAGCCAATAACCAACTATTCAATAACATTCGACGTTAGATATCTCGAGAAGAATGCGTTCCAGAGATAATCATTACAAATGGTTTAGCTTTCCAAAATAAATGAGGAATCTCATTATGACCCAAGATAAACTTGAAAACTATTGGTAGTGGTATATAAATGGTTATTGAAAAATATGTGAAAATTCTTCTCCTTCGAAAAAAAACATGCCATTGCTACAACAGAAAAACTCAATTTCTTGGAAAAACCAACAGCTTATATCTTTCAACCCGTGCTGAATTTGGGAAAATAGCCAATGAACAATGTGTTTTATTTACTGCGAATATTCTATGCTCAAAATGAATGTCCAACTTAAAGACTCATTCTGTATATGCACATGAACTGTGAAGATAGGGCTACAGATTTGTTCAACAAATGATTTTGGTTAAGTACACACTTCTTGGAAAACCTTCATAATTGAAACCTTCTAGGCATGTTGCATGATACACTGAATTCCCGTAAATTCTATTTTAATTCTAGGGGACCTTGCAAACATACTGCATGAATTAATGCGGAGTTTGGTCTATATGCGATACAGCTTATTCCACGAAATGCGGAAACCATTGAACCGTGATTTTCCACAGATTATCACCGCTCCATTATAGATGATAGACCAGTTTGTAGTTGAATTAACCTATAACCGATAAATGAGCTTAACGGAATCCGATTAGCATGAATATCTCAAGGATTATGTGACTAAAATAAACAGTTAGTCCCAACTGGCATAGGTCAGGGTGGCGTTAATCATGTGAAAGAATACAGATTTGTATTCAGTCAATTATAGTTTGTTCTCCTCAGGGTAGTTATTGAAATGAGAAATGAGAGAAACACTAATGATAATCACGAAATTCTGCATCTTCCAACAACTTGTCCTTGCGGCTGCGGAATATGAATTATTTGTCAAAGGCTATTTTTCGAAAAAAAATAGTCTGTGGAATGGTACTGTAACGTTCTAGAGTCTACATAAAGCCCTCATCAGACCAAAAATTGCAATTCTTCAGAACTATTTTGTGCCAATCCTTTTGCATTTAAAGAACCTCTCTCAAATTGATGTGCTCAAAAAACACAGCAATACAGATTTACTTGATATGATTATTTTTTCATTTCTAGGAATTGTCCACAGAAGAATTCAAATTTTGTTCGAGAGCAGATTCTGTAAAAAGAGTATTGAAACACCTCAATAATGTGGCTCGCTCAGAAATCTGACATGAGGTGAACAGATACCAAGGCGCAGCACGGATGGTATCGGGTCATTGCTTTAGGCCGAATAACTAACACGGTTTCCATCCATAGGTTTCATTATAGCTAGGCAGTATCAAATGACATTCTACAACCTGTTATGGTACCCTACGCTGCAGATTAAGGTGAAATATTCCTTTGAGTGCACGATTATTCTCGTTCACATACAGTACACACACTCACTACTTTTCGTAAAAGAACAGGAAATTAAGATTTTGCCATGGCCAGCCCATCCTCCTCACTAGAATTCCATTGAGCATGTATGGGATATATTGCAGAAGCATGTTTTGAATACTCTGAAGTTGAATATCTGGGAATCCCCCTAGGCAGTATGCTTCTGTGGAATGAGCATGTTAAAATTACTTCTAGTAAAGCGATAAGGGCTTTGATGGTGTGCAGAAGACTATCCAGTAAAACTTGGGGCTGTAACCCCAAAAAACTGCGATGGATGTACGTCATGGTTGTAAGACCGATAATAATATATGGGGCAGTAGTCTGGTTTGCTAAAGCAGGGCAAATAGGCACGTGGAATATACTCGACAGGGTACAAGTGTTTGCCTGTGTTTGCATCACTGGGGCTGTGAAAACGTGCCCGACTAGAGCACCTGAAGTCATCATAGATCTCAGTCCTCCACATCTAGTGAACAATAAGGTAGCCCATGAATCTATCGTTAGAATTTCTAGGGAAGGTAAAGGTAATGAGAGAATTGAAAGTCAGATAGCCTAGTCCTCCCTGGACAAGTACATCTCATCAGCGAACCTATCTAGTGATGTTCTGATAAAAAAAAGTAAGCATCGAAATGAACTGTAACTCAATGCTGTGTAACCACCCAAAACTTCAAAGCAAATACCGTTAAATGGTATACAGATGGTTCTAAAACCACGATGGGGGACGGCGCTGGAGTAAATGTGCCTAAAATCAAGTGTTCACAATCGCTAGACTCCTACTTGAGTGTTTTACAGGCAGAAATACTAGCAATCGAAAGATGCATAGACAGAAACCTGGAAAGAAACTATCGAGGATGTGACATAGTGATCCATTCTGATAGTCAGGGTGCTATCAAAGCACTGAAATCCTATGTCATCGACTTAAAGCTGACTTGGGAGTGCCGAAGGAAATTTAATTGAGTAGACAAGAATAACAAGCTCTCCTTAGTCTGAGTTCCTGGACACTCAGGAATCAAAGGAGATGAAGAAGATATAAGAAAAAAATTTCGAAGAAGGAAGAAAATGAAAGAGGTCCACTCTGGAGGAATTCTCCAGGAATGGAACACTCTAAAAAGTTCCAAAAGGTCCAAAAATCATTTGGATCTCAGTAAGTACGCCTCCTCACTGGTTTCCTCACAAGACATTGTCGCCTGAGGAAGCACATGATGAGAATGGGCCGGCTTATCAGAAACTGAAGAGTGCAGATTCTGTGGGGAAGAGGAGGAAACTCCTGTTCACCTGAATACAGAATGACTCGCCATTGTGAGCTTGCGCAAGGTGTCACTGAACCCGGTCCTCATGCAAGATTTTAGGGGTTGTTGTTATCATGCTAACAAGATTAATACAAAAAATTGGAACCAACCGTATACGATGCGCCCTACGAACTAAGGCTTATAGTCTAAGATCCGAAACTACATCGAACTTCACCGAGCTGATGATAGAATAAAACTTATTCTATAATAAATTTAGTATTTTGAAGAATATATTACAAATGGGTTGCCTAAAAAATTCCTGACAGAATATTTTGGATTATTTTTTGAAGAATCCATTATTTATATGGACAAACTACTGGATTGCCAGGTATAAACAGGTATGTCGATGCCAGTTACTTTTACTTGATAGGATAATAAAGAAACTTTTATATCAGCATAGGCGCTGTTTCATCGTGAAGACGTTGATATACGGTCTGCAAATAATTCGGTCCTAATATAGGTTTGCGAATTTTCAAAAAACACAACTTTCAAATTCTTCATTGTATTAATTTCCTTGAACGGTTACTTTTTTGTAATACGTGATATGATTACCATCTGCTTTAGTAAACTCAGCTCCATGTTATTTTTTTTCACGAAAAATTAGCTTTAATGAACAATTTTCGAAAGCATCAAACTTGAAGAATCGTTCCAGCCACACAAAAAACTCTTTTTAGTCATTTTTTATCACAATGATACCGAATAACACATGTTTTCGATGCAATATAATATTATTAGTCATTAGCTACTCCAACCTCTATCAGGGCCGAAGTTTTTGCAGACAACCCTATATAAACGTGTTCCCAATAAAACAGCGCGTATGCTGATATAAAAGTTATTTTTAATAGACTCTTTAAAAAGTAATTAAAAATATTTTGTCCGGAATTGATATGGGAAACCTATTTTTAATTTTCTAATATAGTAAGTTTATTATGAAATCAGTTTTATTCTATTATCAACTCTGTGAAGGTCGAATTAGTTTCGGATCTTCTACTATTATTTCCTTTCGCCTTTTTCAAAAAGTTTTCCAATCTTCGTCACTATTAAGTTTTTCGACTTGAACTTTCGCGCTGACCCTCAAACCACTTTGACGTGTACATTTCACTGTCAACACATTTCGTCCTCAACCTTCGTTAGGACGGAATTTTGTGGGAAACAAGGTTTGAGGAGGTTCAACTTTTGCATTACGATCATTGTTCACCATGTATATATGGCTTTGTTCCGTTATTGATCGGGCTGTGATTCACCTCTCTGAAAAGTGGGTCAATTTGTTTCCATCCTCAAAAATTCTGCATATTAACCAATACTCCTTTAACACCGGGTCGATTCTCAAGTGCGACACTAGAGAGTCAACGAATTCGTTTGCTGATAACCTATTTTAAAATACGGCATGCCGAGACGTCTCCTCGAGTATCGTCCCTTTGTATACACAGAAGAAAAATGTATTACAAACTTCGCCTTTGACATAAATCAGGTCTAGTCTTTTTCCTCGAGCGCTCTCGAAAGCTCCTCGCCAGCCAGCTAACCGAATAGGAGGGTGCTGTCTGACACATTTTCTCAAGTAGACCTGATGCTTATCCGTTTTTCCATTATAAAGAAATGACCTTGTACTAATTTTACACGCTGGAAAACATCATACTATTGTTCTGCTCAAATGTCTGTAATTCTCGAATTTTGAAACTGAACTGGTCTTAATCGATTGGGCTGGACCTTCTGAGAAGGAATCCTTGGTCGAATTCAATTCTGTTCAGCCGGCCGTTCGTCCGGTTGAACGTGTTCTCACTTCGAACAGAACATACCTATCAAGCGTCTTGAAATTTTCATGGTAGGTCTCTGAACCACAGAAGGATACCAAGAAAACATTTCGGAGGAGGTGTTGTGTTATAAAGGTTCACTTCGGATATTCCGGACAGGATCGGAAAAATGCAAAGATGTGGATAGATAAAGAAAGGACGAAAATCTTGATTTCAAAATATCGTGAGAAAACAATTAGTGAATTCATCGAAAAATGTTACATTCGTTTTAATATGTGAAAATATGGTGTTAAACATACTTTTCGTCCACGATTTGTGGCGAATATATGACGGTACCACTCCAAATAAAAAAAGGTTGAGTTATTTTTGGTGTATTTATCATTTAGATTTTCTTCGTTTTTTCAGAAATGTTATCGAAAAATAAAATTGGTCGTTAGGCTGATCGTCCACTTAATAACGGAAAACAGACTTCGAGACCTGATGGTCAGAGGATGTTTGGAGTTCAATAACGTGGGTCGAATCCGTGCAGGGGTAAAATCCACCCAATGATCATATGAATATATCTGTTCGATATTTGATACTCCCAATACTTTCAATTGTATAGGGCGAGCCAAGGGGAACTCCTAGATAGATGAAAACTGATGTCGGTATCTAAAGGCTTATTTTCATGTAAAACTCATTGGTTAAAACCGCAGTTCCATAGCTATCACCGTTACATAGTTACCAGGTGTCTGTCGAAAACATTCATTCAAGAAATATTGCCGTAACTTTTCTTCTGTTGGAAGTTATCTATTTTTGTGAAAACATCCTCGTTGCAACTTCTAATGTAGAATTCAATGACGTCAATTGAATTTTCTGCAAACTGATATTTTATGAGATAGGTAACACTCTGAGAATATTTTCCTCAAATGAGACACCCTGTATATTTTTACATATTTCGATAGAGCTTCAAATTGCAAATTCAAAAATAAGGCATACTTGATATTTGTCAAAGTCATGTTCGAGATATGGAATTTTCAAATTTTATCTATTGGATAAGTAGGCTTAGCACTTTGTGGTACTGGAAAAAAAATAATGCGAACATTGATTGTTGGATGTCAAAGTTTGATTCAAACCTGTAGTCTTTTTGAAATCCATAAAAACTGGAACTACATTTAAAAATAGCAAGAAATGATTAATTTCATCAAACGGTGTCGGCAGAGTCGGCCTTTTTCGTTGAAGCACATACGGCAAATTCTTCTAAAATACGGGTTGATGTTCTAGGATTGATTCGAATAGCTGCTCAAACAAAGACTTCTTGTAAATCTGTATTCTGAAGATATTTCTACGGTCTCTTGGAATTTCAGTTTGCAGAAAATTTGATTGACGTCATTGAATTCTTCATGAGAATTTGCTACGAGAATGTTTTTACAGAAATTTAAAATTTCCAACAGAAGAAAATTTATGGCAATATTTCTAAAATGAACATTTTCGAAATACATCCGGTAAGTATGTAACGCTGAAATAGGAGTTTCCCTTCAAACGTGTCCAATTTGACCCACCCTGTACAGATAGGATCGAGTTGAAATTTAGTACTTGATTAAAGAATTAAGGTTAGTAAAAATTTGTCGAGGACGTCACATCAATGATTTTCTAGAATTTTCATTTGAATACTTCTCATTTACAGATTGTAGAATTTGAACTACTTGTTAGGGATAGTTTCTTGGAAAAACATTGCCTAATGAACAATATCAGAACAATGCAAAAGATTCGAGAATGATTCGGTTACTGTAACTTTCAGAATTATTTTCTTGCAATACGTTTTTGTATTTCAACTTTTTCTTTCAAATTGACAGAAAAACTCATCCCAGATTCACTGGGATTATATTATGTCATCCTGACATAATACATGTCACAAGTTTTTCACTTTATTCCCGATATTTTATTAGATTTCTAGTTCGAAATGAACAATTATGGATCTATGGGAGATGATTCCCCAATAAAGGGGCCTGTAGCGTTCTTCGTTTATCTGAGGATCTGAAAATCATCGCTTGGAGGACTGAACCTGGTCGAAAGACCCTCTCGGTCATGAGCAAATGTAGGTAATATTATTTACTGCTTCCTTCTGGTTTTCTGTCCCTCTTTCTGTTTCAGATATTATGTCAAGATATTTTGTCGAAATGAATTCAAGATGACGAAAAAATTATTTTCAAATGAAAAAGATGCCATCCATCTTCTATAAACAAATTACTACACTTATGCGGGGAGACAGAATTTTTCCTGAGGTTTTTATCTGTGCTCTTGTATCATACGCAAATATGTATGGTACCCCGTTTACATTTCCTCTGCTAACACTGTGATATATCTTAGAATTGTAATGCTCGTTCTCAAAAGAATATATATATATATATACTGGATATGAGAATTTCTCAATTCTACCTCTTTTTACGCGCTTGTTCTGGGGAACAGCGCGTTATCATTTCGTCACAATGTCTGTAATTTTCGAATTTTGAGCCGAAATTGGACTCATTGATGAAGAATCCGTGGTCAAAATTGAAAAATTGATTCTCTCCACCCGGCCGTCCAACTGACCGTGTGCGCTATAACTTTCGAAAGAAGGAAGCGAGAGTTTTGAAATTCTCGGGTTAGGTAAGATCCTGAATATCTCGGTTGAGTTCGTGGATGGGCCAAATCTGCCGAACGGTTTTTGTGCTAGAGCCATATGAAAATTTGATTTTTCAATAACTTGAAAAATAATTATCTGATTGAAATGAAACTTGGTTGTAAGATGTGCAGTAGCAATATGAAGAATTATACATAGACAAATTTGGAAGAAAAATTTTCGCTTTGAAAATTTCCATATTTCATTTAAATTTCACTGAAATCTCCAAACCGCAACTTCATAACAGAGTACCTTATTTCTGAGGAACAAATCAAGAGAAAATAATTCAGTAATTCATATATTTCTAAAAGCATATCTGCGATTCCGTTTCAATTTTATTCTAATCGACACCGGAAATTCGGAGAATCTGTTTTAGTCCAATCAGATATGAAATTTTTGAATTTTCCTAATAATAAGTTCAAAATATTTGTTCGAATCGACCTTACACGGAAATTTTTATCTATAATTGGCTACAATCGAGTTCTTCGAAAGGTATTGACCAAATCTGTTGGAAGGGGTTTATATATTTCAATATTCCAAATGTCAGACTTCAGAATTCAAAATAAGTTCCTATCTATTTTTATTTGATGAAATAGTAAAATTTGAGATTTTCCGTGAAATAATAGCCAAAAAAATGAGAATAGAAGTTTCTTCTCATGATCCCAGTAGTTCCTGAGATTGAGAAGGATTTGTGTTCATATTTGTTATTTTCTAATGTTTCCTTATCTGCTCAAAGTTAGAGTAACTTATCTTTTCTACTAAAAATTGTGTTCCTTTGCGTAAAGCCGTGTTTTTTGCGCGCATGAAAATGGTCTTAAATGACTAGGACTCCCTGATGACGAATTCAGTGTCAAAATCGATTCTGTCCGTCCGGCCGGCCGTGGACACGATAACTGTCGAACAGAGTAAGCTTACAACTTGAAACTTTTAGGGTAGGTCGCACATTAGAATACTGCGGTTGAATTCGTTAATGGGCCAAATCGGTCGAACAGTTTCTGAGTTACAGCCATTTAAAGTTATTTATTCTTTAATTCGGAAACTATCAGAGCGATTGGATTGAAACTTTGCAGTTGGGTGGAGTATAACGACGCACAACTTCAAGCAAAATTTTGTCAAGATAGTAAGTACTGTCAGTAAATTTGAAAAACATTTTTTCGAAATTTTTTTCGGAAATTTTTTTTTTCTGAAAATCATTCATCATATTGGGGCAAAAATTCCATTCAAACATTGAGCATTATATTTTACAGCGGTGTACCAAATTTCAGTTCGATACAGATATTAGTTTTGGAGATATTGGGAAAAAATATGTAGAATTTCGTTTTTTCTTCTCGATATCGTTGTCTTTTTCGGTATACCTCAAGAAATACTGATTCTATCGTGATGAAACTTTGCAGCTGGTTCGAAGATGTTGAAGGACAGCATCGTGCAGAATTTCGTGTTGATCGTGTTATCAGAACAATTTGAAAAAAATTGCAAATTTTTTTTATCAAATATTCAATATTCTGTGATCTTCTCATCATATTATCCTCATTAAATTCTGTATGAACCTGCAAACTGTCAGTTTTCGATGAAGTACTGGATTTCAATTCGTCCCAATCTGTATTTTTGGAAATAGTGGGAAAGTGAAATTTTGAATGGGTATATCTGCGGAATCATTGGGTGGATTTTACCAATTCACGAATTCGGCCTTCGCAATTAAGGTCCAAACCTTCTCTACAAATATCAAGTTTCTAAGTTGTTTTTTTCGGAAGTTATTGTGTTTACGGTCCGGCCGTTAGGCCGACAGTAAACATAATAACTTATAAGGTTTGGGGCTTAATTACGAAGGTCGAATTTGTGAGGGGTAAGATCCGCCCAATGATTCCATAGATATACCCATTTAAAATTTTATTTTCCAATATTTCCAAAAATACAGATTAGGATGAATTAAAATCCTGTAATTTGTAGAAAAAAATCTAGAAAACCACTGCCTTGAAGGCAGCAGTTTTTGCGTGCATGTTCAAATTCGTTGCCGAAGCGATCATCTACATTGGACATGCGCGCAAAAGCTGCTACCTTCACGGCAGTGCTTTTCTAGATTTTTTTCAATGAAATTTACTGTAACAAAACTTCTTAATTAACTCCCTTTATTTATTATTATTCAAAAATGAACAAAATGCTTATTTACACGAGTGACTCACTTCACCACACAATGGAGGGTTGAGTGAATCATACTTCGTCGAAAAAAAAATGGGCGGTTCCCATACTCTTATGAAGTCAATATACATCTTGAATCCTTTGAAGAAGGTGCAGGAATAAATAGTATTTTTTGGATACTTTATCTTTCGCTAGTTTCGGAAATAGCAATGAAAGACCAGTTTTTTTGATTCACTTGACCCTGATTGACGGTACTTCGGTATGGATGGGTTGGCTTTGTACTCAAACTAATATCAATGATTGAATTAAAGAAGCATAATTTTGAGTAGAATCTCATTAAAAGCTGGTAGAGATTTTTCGGCTACAAAGCCATCCCCAGTCCCGTTTTCTTAAATGGGTCATGATAACCTAAAAACGAAAGTGCAACAACATAAGTAAGATGTGAAAATCTGTATCCTCATTTCAATATTGAATAATGCAGACCTTATCTTTCACCTGAAGAACCCATCAAAACAAAACAACATAAAAAGTTTTGAATAAAATTGTGCGCCCTATTCAATCAGTCATTTCATACTTCTACGTCCCCATAGGCCAATAAATGTATCCCTTTTTTTATCTAAATATTTAATACCTTTTGAGGGGCCGGAAAACTGGAAAACTGGACAGTTCCGTTTGAAACCGAACGTATGGTCAGCTTAAGAGGCCTCATAGAAGATCAAACAACTTGCGCAAATTCTCTGTGTCCAAAAATTCTCGATCAAATTGCTTGAGCAAACACAGTGTTAGTTCAAAATGTTTGATAGAGTATAGGGCCTTCAAGCAACATAAAGGAGATGTTTATGGAGCAAATTCAAAAGATATATCCAATTTTTTTTCGAGCTCATTCATAGACCCGAAGTATCGTATAAACCACGCATTCAAACCTTCCAAGCACTTATTCCGGATTCAACAGGATAACCAGTAGGAACCAGGCTTCACGGAGTCCCGGACCGCGTCAAGAAGTAAACAAACGACGTGAACGGTCGTCTAGAACCCGGCCGGCCAGGTTAGGCATCGAGCCGCACTACGAGGACGGCGGGCGTCGACGATCGGCATCGCTTCCGCGCCATACGTAATCTCACGTTGCCAATGGCGACGTACCGGGTCGACACGTTTTCATTCGTCCTGATGTGGCGGGAATCTGACGGTTTTTCCGAAATGGGACACTTAGATCGTCTGCGAAGAGGTCATGCACGTTTGACTCGGAATGTAATTGTATGTATTTCATCATTTATGACGTTTTTTCATGGTTGATAAGAACTGAAATTCATCATCATTCAATAATAAAGATTTTTCTTCATTATCACTCCCAATATCTGAACCAGAACTATTGAAAATTGACTAAAATTGGTTTTTCATGAAAAACTTCCTTCCGGATTCAGGATAGAAATATTTGTCAAGGGCAGATTCGGCAGGACCGTTAACACAATAGTTTTCGAAAGAAACAACTTAGAAACTCGATATTTGTAGCGAAGGTTTGGACCTTAATTACGAAGGCCGAATTCGTGAATGGGTAAAATCCACTCAATGATTCCGCAGATATACCCATTCAAAATTTTATTTTCCCAATGTTCCCAAAAATACAGATTGGATAGAATTGAAATCCAGTACTTTATCGAAAAATAACAGTTCGAAGGTTCATACAGAATTTAATGAGTATAATATGACAAGAAGATCACAGAACATTGAATATGTATTTGAGAAAATTTTTTTTTTCAAATTGTTCTAATAACACGATCATCATGAAATTTCGTACAAAGTTGTGTTTCAGCATCTTTAAACTAGGTGCGAAGTTTCATCGTGATGAAATCAGTATTTCTTGAGTTTCACCAAAAAAAAAAACGATATCGAGAAGAAAACAACGAAGTTCTACATATTTTTCCCAATATCTCCAAAACTGAACGCCGTATCGAATTTGAATTCGTACACCTCTGTGAAATATGAAGTTCAAGTTATAACCGAAATTGTTCTCAAATATGAACAATAGTTTCAGAAAAAAAAAAAATTTTCCAAAAAAAATTTTGAATTCATTTTTTTGAATTGAGTGACTACACGATTCCAACAAAATTGTTGCGCGTCGTTATGCTCCAACTAACTGCCAAGTTTAAATCCAATCGCTTCAGTGGTTTCTGAAATATGAGGGTAATAACCTCAAAATTTCAAATGGCTATAACTCCGAAACTATTCGGCAGATTTGGCCCATTAGGGAACTCAACGCGGCAGTCCGATGCGTGAACTACCCTACAAGTTTGAAGTCGCTAGCTAGTTCCGTTCGACAGTTATCATGTCGTCGGCTGGCCGGACAGAATCTATTTTGACACCGGATTCGTCATCAGTGTCGTTTGAGACCATTTCCGGCTCAATCATCGGAAATTACAGACATGTGGACAAGACGATAGCACGCTGTTCCCCTAGAACATGCGCGCAAAAATTAGTGCTGCATAAAAATAAACAACAGTAACCCACGTTCCTAAATATATCAACCCTGCGGTAGTTAATTATAATTATAACTAATAATTATAATGATTATTAGCCGAAACTTCAGATGGAGAATATTATTTTTGATTTGCTTTTCGAACTGAGCGAACTGAATTCCAAAAAACACCTCGGATTGGTTGATGTGAAGGTGAGAGCTCAAATGTGTAACGGAAATTTCTCTTATTGTTCTAGGATGATATATTCTATAAATTTCAATATGTGTTAATGAGTATAATATGACAAGAAGATCACAGAACATTGAATATGTATTTGAGAAAATTTTTTTTTTCAAATTGTTCTAATAACACGATCATCATGAAATCATCTTTATTCTTTGGCTAATTAGAAGATGCCACCCATCTAGCTCCGATTCCTGGAATGCTGTATTTTGTCAAGATTTTTTTCAGGTAGAACACTAATTCATTGGTCAATGTCAATTGATCTATTTCTAAACAAAAAATTTGAATTTCGAGCATATTCTGGGGAACCAACAAGATTCAGTACACCACAAGATATCGGTTGTAAAATATTGGGTCCAGAATATGGGACTCAATAGGCCCTAAAGATAGACTAATGTTGCAAAATGACGAAGGAATTCCTTATTCATTAAGTATCTATACTGGGTGTCACAGGAATAAGTTAAACAAACAAAAATCTACATTTTGATAGATATCAGATTAAGAGTTTCGACATTGATACTACATATTGTTTCCCATCGACTAAAGAAATTAATGGGTGCTTATGACTTCCGCTTTAACCGGATGTGGACATAAATTTCGATTCTCTCAAGTTAACGGATGTGTATTTTTGCATATTCCAATTTAATGTTGAATTTTGAGTGGCATACCGTCAAAAGAGCAATAAAATTAAGGAATGAAATTACTTATAAACTTATAAACGCGTTCAAATTGTTGAATTATTTTATGAAAATCAGCGTTCGGTGAAAAGTGTTTTTAGAAAATTCCGTGAATTTTATGGTTCACATAGTCGTCCATCTCAAAGCACTATTGGTCGAATTATTAAAAAATTTCAAGGTGGCAGATCAAAAAAGTGAAGAATACAGTCGTAGCTGTCGTTTATAAGAAAATATTGTTTTGGCTCGTGTAAGTGTTGCTGAAGACCCTGGAATGTCCGTTAGACGACGTTCACAATAAGTTGGACTTAGTGAGTACACAACATGGCGTATTTTACACAAGGATTTAGCTCTGAAAGCATATGAGGTTCAAATAACACAGGAATTAAAGCCATAAGATCATTTAAAACGCCGTTCATTAGTCAATTTCATCAATGAACACCCAGCTGATTTTTCTCAAAAAATCGTGTTTTGCGATGGGGCACATTTTCAACTTGGTGGCTTCGTGAATAAATAAAATTGTTGTATCTGGGGTGAGGAAAATGACCGAATTCTTCATGAGGAACCTATGCATCCTAAACGAGTCACTGTTTTGGTGTGCATTATGGTCAGGTGGTGTAATTGGATCTTACTTATTTGAAAATGCTGCTGGTGAAGCTGTAACTGTGATCGATACCGGCGGATAATAATCGAATTTTTGTGTCCTGAATTAATGAATTTTGATTTCTAGGACATTTGGTTTCAACAGAATGGTGCTACACCTCACTTTGCAAATGAAACGGTGATGTCAATTGGCCACCAAGATCATGTGATTTGACACCGATGGACTATTTTGCTTGGGGTTATGTAAAAAGCCAGGTCTATAAGAATAATTCAAAATTGATTCCTGAACTAAAGGATGAAATTATTCGTGTCATTACTGAGATAGAGCCTCAATTATGTCAAAATGCTATTGAAAATTTTAACAAAAGAGTGGACGTCTGTAGAGCGGAGGCCATTTGACAGAAATTATTTTTCGTATATAAAGGTCATAACTGATATTTCAATTACCAATGAAAAGTTTTCAAAAATGAAGGCAATTGAAACACCCTTTATATCATTATGAGTAATCTGTCCCGTTCAGGAATAGCTGATTTCTATAGAAATCAGTTGCTGACACGTACTGGCCAGTACTGTACTGGTTGGGAATTTAAGAACTCATCAATTATAGTAATAAGAATAGTCAGTGTTTGCTGAATTGGCCATTTGGCCCGACCAATAATAAGATTGAATTTACTAACTATATTTTCATTATGAACGCATAAGATGATAACCACAATTTAGCCCAAGGTGTCCTGGAGCAGTTTCTCACAATGAGCGATGATATGATGTTTATATCGTGAATATAAACGATAACTATAGTATAGAGTATATATAAGCTATAAACGAGCTATGAAGAACCGACTAATCGAATATTAACTGGTGCAATCTCACGAGTGGAATGTTTCGATTTTATCTACTAAAGAATTCTATGAGGAATTGTGACGGAAATTGTAATTTCCTTCAACATAAATGATTCTCTACGACGCCAACGTCGATCTCATATTTAATTCATTTCAGAAGCGACTCGAATTATTCAAGCATCACTTGGGTTATATTGAACTTGAAATTATATTCATGTGATTCTAAGCTGAAAATAAATTGAAGGAATTTTCCAACCTATGTGGTGAAAAGTGTTACGAAAAATATTTAAATGGAATACCAACGAATACTAAGTTAGATTATTAATGGGATACACTTTCAAATATGCCAAACAGTATATTATTCAACGAGCATTTAATGACTGCTATTATTCACTAGGGTGTAGACACTCGCCTGCGTCTCGTGTCGCAAATCACCCAAGGGAATTAAAGCAATTATATGCGAGCTTAATACTATACTTAGTCCACGACTTCATTGGTGGAATTCGGATGATTCCGCATTTTCAGCAACCTGCAAAAGAGTTGTCAAAATGGTCAATTTCATTCTACGTGATAGCTGGAAATTGTCAAGCTCACGAGAAACGTCAAAACTTTCACTTGATCTATGCATGGAGTGTATAATATTCATTAGGCACTTCTATTATTCACGGGCTTGATTAATCAAAATATATAAATTATTTAATGGTGGTAGACAAAAGAAGGTAGTATACAAGTGCTACTTTCTTTCAATTCAATGGGAACTCTGACTTATTCAACACAACCGATTAAACTCCCATCAAATTTGATCATATATTTTCTTCTAATAGTTCTATGAATGAAAAATCCAAGAGCAAACGCGTCCGTTTTTTCAATTCGATCTGATTTGTATTTATGGAAATATGAGAAAAATAAAATTCGACAGAATCTTCAGAATAGTCGGGCGGATTTAACCCATTCACGAATTCGAGCTTTGTTAGCAAGCATTCCCAACTAACAATTCCCCACTCATTCTGGGCGGAGTTACCTGGACACGATACATTTTGAGGCATATTGCCGACTTCTCAAGCATAGTGAGCGATAAATGGTTCCAAAATAGTGATTGAACTGTGTTCTATAAATGGTCAGAGGAATGAGTGTCAGGGAACCAAAGTAATTTATGTGAGGAAAATATTTTCTTTGAATTGATTAGAAATTGACGTTACAATTGATATCATTAGATGTAATTTTTTACAGATGACAGGTTGGATTTATCCCTTATGTGAGGAAAGTGAACTAAGGAATGGAATTGAAATAGAGAATTCCTGGGAAATAAAGAAAACAACAGCCCACGAAATATTCAATCACTATTATGTAAATATGTATTGCATCATTCGAATGAAAAAAATGACAAGATTAATTATTGGAAAATATAGTATAGTATAGTATTGATTCGGTCTTTAATTGGTAGAAATTCATTTTAAACAAATAATAAACTTCAATTTCAACAAATACCTTTATAGTTCTAATGTATTCCACAATTGTTTTATCACATTGTGTCGGAATACATTGAAACTATAAATTGAAATTGTTAAAAATTAAAAGTTAATTATTCATTTGAAACGATACTATATTTTGATTTTACGAAAAAGAAATTCTAACATTCAAACCATGCAAGTCCTTGAAGATATTCATTATCGCGTCCTGTGCAATCAGACGAGAATTAGTCGCAAAATCATCTCAGCTCAATAACGAATATCGAACAAATCTCATAATCCCAGTTTTCAAATTTACAAAAAGGCCTAATTCTCCTGAAACTAGTGATAGGAACCACAACTTGGATCAATCTGTGTACATATATTTCATCAACGAAAGATTTCGCTTACGTCGAAATATGAACTGCAAAAATATATTCGAAGAGACAATATTGGTAAAAACTCTTCTCGTTCCGTGACGAGTTTTATTAGGGGTCATAAATCCCGAGCAGGCGGGTCTTTTATGTACCAGACAAATATTCCATCGAATTTTCGAGTAGTGCCATCTAGCGGAATTCGAGTTTTGGGGCAAAGTATCGAACAACCTTAAGTTGCACAATTCTAAACCTGAAATATACATTAAATGTTTCCAAAATGTGACCCCATTGTGTCTTTCGTTTCCAATATCTGCCTGAAATTGAACTTGATGTTCCACAATATTTCCGTTTTGTTCATTACAGAAACCTAAAAATTGACACATATTGTTATAATCTATCCTTAACTGTTCATCGTTCGTTCATCGTCTACCAGAATTAATCAGAATAGAAACATATCATTTTTTTTCGACACATCCTCGATAATTATGAAATCACAATTGAAATTCACATAAGAGTATTCTTATATAACTTGAAAAACATAGTAACATATATTAATCTAGGTCTGGTAAGTGAGCTGGCGAATTCACAAGCTCACTCTCTTTATATAAAGAAATCCCGGCGGTTTCTGAAAAGTCGATTATTTTGTGAGAAACTAGTTTTTTTCAATGAAACAAACAGGTTTGTCAGAAACATGATAAATCTGGTGATTTAATTGTTTCGAAAATGAATTTTTGTATAGGAACTGAATTTCATCTTCAGATGTTAACATCAGATATTGAACTGAAATAACTCGTTGATGGTAATGAACGAGTATTTTGTGATTAATTACCAATGATTCACCGTTTTGAAAATTTTATTTATTGAAACATATATTATCTTTATGAATAGCAATTAGCATAAAGGATGCTTTGAATCTTTCGCTTGTTATTTTATAGAATTAAATGCTGGAGATTTTCAGCATCTTGGTGCTATTCATAAAGAAATTAGGTTTGAATAAAATAAATTTCCAAAACGTTTGAATCATTGAGACAAACATGTTTTTTTTACTGAAATAAACATTGAATGATAAACACAAAATATTTGTTCAATACTAATGATGAGTAATTAACGTTCAATATTCGTTAATATCCGAAGAACAAAATTCATTTACAGTTATGCCATATTGAGCATATAGACCACAAAATATTTATTCACTATTAATATGATGAAATTAATGTATGATTACCTTGAATAAGTCTATTTATCAAGGCGTGAACAAATAATTCGTTTATACAAAACAAATGTTTCATAAGCCATATTTCAATAACGGATTAGGTGACTGTTAATAATTTTTACTTAATATTACCAACCTATACTTTCCGTGAAGCGAGCTTCACTGAAAAAAGTTTACATGGCACATCTAAAATTCGAACGCGCCTTCAAAATATCAGCCGACTTATTTTTCTTTTCCTGCAGAATCTAAAACTCGGGATATTTTATATTCGAAGACATCATATTCAGCATGAGTTTGGCTTAAAAAGCAACTGGAGCGTTGGTATAAGGTTATATATTTGAAAGCCGCAATTTTTTCGAGTACTTTTCACTTCGAAGTGTTCGCTTAAATATGGCGTTCTTATAAGTATATGGATATAGTGTCCAAACAGACCAATGTTTCCGTAGAGTATCAAAAATTCAGTTAAGTAAGGTCCTCCTTGACACATTTGAAATTACATGAAACAATTCACAGTATTTTTTCCAAATGTAGACCAAAAATTCACTGAAATATCAGTAAACAGTCATATATGGAGTATGGACACATTTCAGTCTTTATTCAGTACCTAGTTGGTACATATGGGAGTCGATCCTGTGCCTGAAATGCAGCCAATATTTGATTACACTCGTATTTTTTTTACATCACTTTGTGGAGATATATATTCAGGTGAATTCATTTCCAAGTTTTACTTTTACTTTCAATAGGTTTCTTTATCTTATCATATTTGAGTTATGTCTCTTAATCACTGAAAAAAATGAAAAACTGTACAGTATCACTTTAATATAACAAACAAGGTGGAGCTAACAAGTTATTGCTTTTAAGGAAATTCATATATTTTTTGAGCGTACTTCTAGCACATTTTCCAGCAAAATAATCGATTCCTCTATAACAAACGTGAAAAAGCTATGATTGTTACAAGTCGCTACAAGCGTACGTTTTCTAGATATCTGGACTTGAAAATTTCAAATCCGATAATCGATACGTGTTCAAATTATTACAATAATGCTCAGGAAATCAATTTGAAATTTAAGTAGTTTTGGTTTTTGTAGAGGGCACCACCTTTGCTATTATTATTTTCTCGTTTGAAGAGGTCACTAAAACTTCAAAAACTTGTATCTTGGAAATGGATCATTTACAGACATACATTTTTTTGGACAATTCATATAAGAATGTTGTGAGGAATCACTTCCTGTGAAGTTTGTCAAAGAACTTTTGAACCAACCTGTACATTTTATATAATCACACAAAAATTGCCAACTCAGAAAAAGAAAAATATCCAAAAACTAAAGTGAAAAATATGGGGACTAGACTTGTTCAACGAAAAACAAAACAGAAATCTACCCCGACGCATTTTTCTATTGCAGCTTAACGCATAACTATTGTGCGGTGGTTTGCAAATTACAATTTCGATTTTGTCGATTGATAGAATAACTACGAACAAAACTCGTCGCTGTTTAATTCATCTCCGTTTTTTTCCAGTGGTTCAGAAACCTTTCGTTCCATCCAATATATTTAGTTGCATTACAGCCTACTGCAATTCAGTCCTCTGCAGAAATAATTATAATAAAATGACTTGCTCTGCCATCTGCTGGTAAAACACCCAACTTCACAATTTCCACTGACTTCGTCTAGATGCCTTCATCGCAGCGGAGCTCTCCCGATCGGTGCTGCCCCCTGTGATAGAGATAAAACACTCGGTTCTACTTATCGATTCACGAGATTTCCTCTGGTCTAATTGGTATAATTGAGAGAGCACTAATTGAATCCCGCTTTAGCGGTGCTTTACCTAATTGGATCGGACGGAGATTGGATGCAAAAAAATACCTACGTAAAGTTTTCACTGATAAGGAATAACGAATTTTTCAGAGCAGCCATTTGACTCAACGATTTCAGCCATCAGCGAAGTTTTTTTCGTAAAGTACAATCTAATTTGATTCGTTTTTCATTCAGACATGAATAAGGCATTTCTGGAACGTTGATTATCTTGGCAGAAATGTTCAGGATTCAGGTCGATGCTCTCTATACATTTTTCAGTAATCTGAGCCAAAAACTAATGAAAGAAAATTCAGTTAATGTCGAGGTTCAGAGTCAATTAGGAAGTGATGAGTATATTAGAATTATAGTGGATTTTTGAGAGAACTCTGGTTCTTCTTCATGAACGAAAGAGGAAAAAATTGAAAAACCTCGAATAGCAAATTCGTTGCCAAACGCACTTTTGATGATCTGCTTTGAACATGCGCTCAAAAGCTACTGACTTCAGTGCTTTTATAGGTTGTTTCAATCAAGTAGCGGAGTTCAATTCGATCTTATCTGTATTTTTGGAAATATTGAGGAAATAAAATTTTGAATGGGTATACCTACGGAATCATTGGGCAGATTTTATTTATTTTCGAATTCGACCTTTTTTATTAAGCCCCAAACTGACTCTACAAATATCGAGTTTCTAAGTCGTTTCTTCCGGAAGTTATTGTGTTGACGATCGGCCGTTAGGCCGGCCAACTTAGAAACTCGATGTTTTTAGAGTAGGTTCGGGCCTTGATGACAAAGGCCGAATTCGTGAATAGATGAAATCCACCCAATGATTCAGCAGATATACCCATTCCAAATTTTATTTTTCAAATCTTTCCAGAAATACAGATCGAATTAAAATCTAGCACTAGATTGAAAAAGGACAGCTTGAAAGTTCGTATAGAATTTCGTGAGGATAATGTGATCAAAAGATGGCAAAATATCAAATATTAGAACAAAACAGATTGAATTTTTTTGGGGAATTGTTCCAATGACACGATCAACAAGAAATTTCGCACAAAGTTATTCATCAGCATTTTCAAACTAGTGACCCAGTTTTATTTCAATTGAATAAGTATTTTCTGAGTTATTCCGGAAAAAAACAGCGACACCGAGGTAAAAAGCACGAAATTGAATTGCCCCAATATCTCTGAGAATTATAACCGTATCAATATTCAGTAACAATACGATCTCAACTTCAAAACTTTGAATGGCTACAACTCCGAAACCATTCAGCCGATTTGGCCCATTAGCGAACTTGACCGCCACATTCTGATGCGCGGCCTAACCTGAAAGTTACAAGTCGCTAGCTTGCTCTGTTCGACAGTAACCGAGTCCTAGGCCGGCTGGACGGACGGCCAGACAAAACAATTTTGATACCAGATGACAAATCGAACGACTAGGTCGGGCTCACTTATGACAAATAAGTGAGCCCGACCTAGTCGTTCGAGACAATTTTCAGGAAAGAAATTACATACATATTTGGACGATATGATAGTTCGCTGTTACCCAGAACAAGCACGCAAAAAGTCGAAATTACACGTTACAAAGACAAAAGAGAAAAAGGAACTCACCTGCTGAATAAAGGACAAGTTTTCCCTGCTTATGGACTGAACCTCGACGCTGCGCAAGCTGTTAGAGTTCGTGGTTCCACCCTGCAAAAGAAATAAAGGACCTTATTCGTCTGCTATGCACGTCTAAACGATTTATATTCGGCAAACATCCGGAAAATTATTGGCGAAATTGAAGAGACCGAGAAATTTCCTTCGCACTCGACTAGTTCTTCATTTGATTATTTGGAATCGTTTCTTTCGCGAAAAGAGTACATTGGGGTGGAAGATATTCGTCCATATTTTAGCTATTTCGGGAGAATATCCTTCATAAATGTGATGTATGGAGTAACGTCATCATAAAATGACGTGGAAAGTATGCTAAGGAAGTTCGGGACCTCACGGTGAACTGTTATTGATGGGGAATTTGGCTTGCAGATGTGCATCTGAGGTTTTCCAATCCATCAATTTATGTTCTCAATAGATTCTCACAGAATCATGTTGAGGAGAGAAAATAATTTTGAATTCACTCATTCATCTTTCTTTCACTGAATTAACTGACAGCAAGGTTTATCTTCGCTTTGAAGACTTTATTTTTGATTTCGATCGAATAAATGCGAGATCAAGAATTCAAAGCTTTCAAACAAGAAACTTTATAGATAATTACAATCCATTCATTGTTATGAAGTCGGTCGATAAGCCTTGTGGTATGTTTTCAGCAACATTTTGAATCTTTATTGGACCTTCTTCCCGACAAAATAAACCGAAATTTGAATTAGAATGAAATAAGATCAAGTCAGCAAGAACGAAAATCATGCGAAACAATCATCATCAAAAGAGCGCCATGAATAGCACAACATTTCAATTCAAAAGATTATATAAATTACATTTACGCGAAAATAGTAAAACAAATTTTTTCGATATCCCAGAAACATACATCACACTTGATAGATAAAGATAGGAATTGGTTCAGGGGGAAAAAAGAGCTCCACCTTGATCAGAGCTGATCATCCAATCAACCAAAATATCTACACCAAAGAAGAGGAGCCGAGGAGAATGACTGCAGCTGTTTGACAGTTATTACTGATCGTCAGGCCATTTTACCTTGAATAAAACCACTAAATGGGAATCAAGATACTTGTCACCTTTCAGATGGAATACTGCAGTATAAATACGTACAGCGCCATCTTCCAATCCTTGCGAATCCTACCTTCGAGTACAGAATACTTTAATCGATGTGCGTGACGTTCATCCTTTCATCGCAGATCACTGCAAGTATATTAGTATATTTATTGGTCATTTCCACAATAATTTTTTACCCCTCGATTCGAAACCATCAACAATGCAAAGAAATGTGCGTAACGAAGGTAGAGAGAATATTAATGTTGTTTTTATTTATTTCGACATGAGAAAGGAGCTGAGTTCAAATATATGGTGAGTGCTATCGGGCCTTGCTGACTGATTTTTTCGTTTCCGTGAACTAATCAGCTAAACGTCGACGACGTTTGGTTCCATAAAGATGGCGTAACTTGCCAGAAAGCTAGGCCATCAATTCATTGCAAAATCACCTAGGTGGCAACTTTATTTCCAGACGTGGTTCTGTTAACTGAACCCCTCGTTCGTGCGACTCTCGATTACACTCTATGGGGCTATATTGAGTCATTGGTTCATGCCGGCAAACCAGCAACTCTTGGAAGCCAATATTCAAGCCACCGCGTATTCCGTAAATTCAATTTCACTGAAAAAAAATTGTGAAATATCTGACTGGTCAATCGTATTCAAAAATTGAATCCCATGAAATTATTTTCTAGATTATAATAATTCATGCGTTATATGGTCCTCTCATTATGCAATAAATATATAAACCGTTAAGAGGGTCCCGAACAAATTTTTGAAGGGAATAGGACACAGATGAGGATAAACCACTGATTCAATCCGATACGTGGACATACGAGACAAATTACCCCTTACATACCTCGAAACGAGACGGCATAACTTTAAAATAAGGTTTGCATATGAGAATTTGCACAGTTATGTCGACTGCCCTAATCTTCTACGCAGAGTATAAATTTCAATGCCCATCGTAGAAATCGTAGATCTTGGGAACAATTCAATACAAAATTTAGCAGAACTGATTACTCGATGGACGATCTGCTATATAGAGCATTGAGGGCTGATGGTTCGGTGGAGATAAATCTTCTTCATGTTCCAATCTTTCAAAATGAAAAATTTTTTCAATGGGCTCGAAAATTTTTACAAATTTTATTTTCTCATTTTTTAATTTGTATAATGTTGTTGGTTCATATACATGCTGTAAATGGAAAGTTAAGAGTTGCCTCATTCTGAAATAATAAGGTCGGTCTTTCATATAATTTTTTTCGAGCAGCCCCTGCTTGAATGCAGTCCCCTGAAGATGTCACCAGAAAAGCAATTTTTAGTTTTTTTCCTCAAGAAATATATCACAAAATGAATCCAACCAAACATCTCAAGCGAGCGAGAAGGCACCCAAAACGATTTTTTATAGTGTTGCTCCATGATTTCAAGGCCTGGACAAATTAACCCATTAAATTCAACATGACATTCGCTTACTATTTCGTCAATTATTCCCAGCCATACGAGTCATCGTAAGTATCTGTTGATCATTTCTTTATGAAATACTGTGAATTTGACCCAAAAACACGAGACATCTTCTTGTCTAGAATGAAAAAATCTATCTGATATTAATTTTTTAAAGGTAATGATAAATAAGGAAAAAACCTCTGTGCAAAATGAATTTGAGGGATGATTTTCATACCCATTGAAATCATACACCAACACTAGAAAAAATATTTTTGAATGCCTCCGTACTCGCCTAAAGGGGCGCTTTGTGCAAGGGAGATTCGGGTATTTGGGGAATCGGAGATTCACCCTATTGGTCGAAAGATTCACCCTATTGGTCCACGACGGTCACGTGATCGTCATCGGCCAATAGGGAAGAATCTCCGATTACCCAAATACCCGAATCTCCCTCGCCCAAAAGGTAGCTTAAAATGTCTGCTCAGTTTCATTTTGGTGAGATATTTGTTTTTTGAGAAAAAAATTAAAAATTATTTTTCTGGTGACATCTTCAGGAGGCTGCATCTGAGCAGGGCCTGTTCAAGAGAACAACCTTTATACAAAGGACCCCACCCTATTGTTTAAAGGGGGAATCACTTCTAAATTTTTTCGCAACTATTAATTTACTGTATACGGTGTGTTTCTTACTTGGAGATACACAGGGTGGAGGAGATCCCTTGCCTAGTTTTGGGGGGAAAAGTCTCATATAATAGAGTCGCAAATTATCCAGTTTAGAGATACAGGATGTTGAAGTTTAAAATTGAAGTTTTTTCTCATAGAACATACAATTTTACATGGTACTGAACTGAAATCAAGCATACATCAAAAAAGAGATCATGTGACATGCCGATTTGAATTGAAGATCTACAGAGTGATATTTCTTGTGGAACACTGTCCTATATTTTCCTCCAAAATATTTTTTTGCTAAGACCCTAGTTTGAAAGAAGATTTCCTGCTATACCAAACTTCGAGGTTTCTTGTAGTTTTGTCGTATCTGCTACCGTTTTCTGGGAACAGATTTCGAACGATTCTTTCGAAATCCTCAGGAACATATTAATTGCCATTAAAATATAGTGAGGTAACAGCGTTGAATAAATTCATGAGTAATTTTTATGAATTTTTCCCTGACTTGTAGTAATGATTCATACATTCTTATAGTCAATCATCTTGTGTAGTGGAGACACCATGGGTAAAAATCATGAGAAAACTCAAAATTTCAACACCCTGGATCTCGAAAACGAGAGGTTCGTTATTTTTCTTCAAACAATGTAAGGCATCTTTCTGCACTGTTTGTACTTTCAATTTAGAACCACCCTGTTTATGTTGAATGGCTTGTCCGTGTATGAAATAAATAAATAAGTGGATAATGAAGAATTCATCACAACAATATTTAGGTTCTGTATCATAATTTTTATTTTTTAAGCTCTTAAAAAATCAATCTGCATTTGGTATGAATAACTCAATAGTTCTTCACTTCAAAATGTTTGCAGACCTTCTGCTGCAATATCAATTTCTAGAACATAATTTCATCATAACAGAATTGCCAGAGAATCAAGCTGAGTATTTTGGGACAACATTGTAATATATCTCAAATAAAATCCCCATCTTCTCATATGTAACATAATATTCCATCCGCTCAACGAACCCTTTCTAAACCAGAACATCACTTAATCTTGATACACATTATTACAGGACCGACCTGACGTTATAACTGCGGATTGTTTCGGTATTAAAGGGAAGTAGTTTCATTAAAACCCTTTCATAAAGCACGTCCAAAAACTACAGGCAACAATAATCCAACCTTTGACCCCATAAAAGACACCAAAATCCGAGCACAATAGAACTACCGCATTCTGCCCCCTTGTGTAGCACAGATAACAAGCAATTGTGTACTTCATCTCCATCATTTACCCCACCTCCTTCCTCCACTTCAACTACAAGTGGACAAAATACCAGAGATTCATAACACACGCGTATTTTATGCTTTTGAATAGGGTCTTTCACCAACGGCTTCCTACCATTGAATTCAAATAAAACATAGTGTGTGAGAGATATCATCTGCATGTTTAACACTTATTCGAAGTCTGAAGCTCTTCACTACATTGTAGTTTCTTCAGATACTGAGTCGCAATTGCCTCAAAAGTGTGTAGCAATAATTGTTTAAAAACTAATATTGCAGGTACTCAAATATTTCCTACAGGCCTATTTTGGAAAGACCCATCAGGCTCCTAGCCAAATAAGTTCAACCATGTTGAACATTCCATGTGGTCGTTTCATGAATTCCCAGAATTTCTGAAATGATCTTTTTCCGAAGTCCCCGTTAAATTCAACTTCCGTCCTTTGTACACGTGTACATGTGAAGAACCTTGAAATTTTCGTTGAACTCGTGTTTTTGCGCGGATGTTCTGAGGAACAGCGTGCTATAATTTGTCCAAATGTCTGTAATTTTGAGCCGCAAATGGTCTCAAACGATTAAGTTGGACTCACCACTTACCTATGACGAATCCGGTGTCAAAATCGATTCTGTCCGGCCGGCCGTCCGTATGCACGATTACCGGCGCACGGAGAATCTTATCCACCTGAAACTATCAGGGTAGGTTGCAGTTCAAAATGCGACGGTTCAGTTTGTTAATGGGCAAAATCAGCCCAACAGTTTCGGAGTAAGAGACTTCACGTCAGTGCTTTTTTAGATATTCTGTTATTGAATGCTCCTTGTACGTGAACTTTAGTTTGTTTTTCTGAAGTACCTTCCTTGTTCTTGTGTTGAATGATTTTTCCGTTCGTCATATGTAAGTTTTAAAGCATGAATCACAGGAAAGTCGATAAACTCCAGATAGGTTGAATTTTATGAAGTTGGGTTTTTAGTTTTTCACGATTCAACCCGAAGAGTTCGTGGTTTTGATATCTATTTCGATGTCAGATTTCCTGAGTAATTTACTAATTTTTCGAGATGAGTTGAGTGAGGATTCAAATATTGTTCGTATTTTTGACTCTAGGTTTACTTCTGAAATAGCATTTATGGTTTGTTTTTTTTATGCGCTTGTTCTGGGGAAGAGCTCGTTATCATTTCATCACCATGTCTGTAATTTTTCGAGCCGAAATTGGTCTCAAACTACTAGGTTGCACTCACTGATGAAGAATCCGTGGTCAAAATTGATTCTGTCCATCCGGCCGTTCGTAGGCGCTGTAACTCTCGAAAGAAAAGACCTACAGTCTTGAAATTTTCAGGTTAGGCTAAGATCCTGTATATCTCGGCTAAGTTTGTTGATGGACCAAATCTGCCAAATGGTTTTTGTGCTAAGGCCATTTGAAATTCTGATTTTTCAACAACTCGAAAAATATTTATCTGATCGAAATGAAACTTGGTTGGAAGGTGAACAGTGTCTCTGAGAAGATTTATCCAAGGAAAAATTCGAAAAAAAATTTTTTATGTTTTTTTTTTTGAAAATTTTTATATTTCATTGAAATTTCACCATTTCGCATAGTGAACAAGCGCGTAAAAGCTGTTGAATTCACGTAAAATTCATTGACTGACGCATATTATGTTTATCAGGCTCAATTTGACCGATGACATGAGATTTGCTGGCCGCTGAGTGGTATAAAGCTTATTTACATAGACCTGCGACCTGAGATAATTGCACAAGAAAAATTCTAATGTGGCCAAATCAGACAATTTCGTTGGCCAGAACATTATCTCCACGTGAAGGCCAGCGCTCACTTATCGGCAACAGCCGGGACCGCGGCATACCGGGGCCGACCGGAATTATATTCCTCTTGCGCGCACTTGACCGGCAATTTCAGTCATAAGTGACGACGGAAACTCTACCGAAGATGGACTCGAATATAATTATAGTAAGTTTGCTGTGTGAGGAAGCGGAACGTAAACAAAAACTTGAAAAATTGAATTGGCAGATTGAAATTACAAAATGTGTGTTTAACATCTTACTATGGACTTTTATTTCCGTTCCAAATAACGTCAATTTATTCACCAAGAATGTATAATTTGCTAAAAAAATAACTCTACCGGCCAGAATCTAAAGAAATATATATTCCAAGTCAATCCTCAATAAGAGGTGGTTATTAATTTCTTTCAAAATATTTTGCTGAGCGAGAATGTCCAGTCAAAATATTTCATTGAAACATTGAATTGTGATGGTCAAGAACATACTTTTTGTCGACATAAGAAGATGCTTCATTATTTTTTGGATTTTTCAAGAGAAAATATACAATTGAAAGGTAATTGCCCGATATGTAATGTTCGTGCCTACAGCTAACAGCTGATACATCATCGTACAGCATAGTGCCAGGAGTGGAGATGCCGGCAACGGCAAAAGTATTCTCTCCAGAGAATTCCGGCCGCGGCAACCGGGTCTATCGTGTTCCGTAGCGGTCAAGTGCTCGCTGTCCCATTCAATTACATAGAAAGAATAAAATTCCGGTCGGCTCCGGTATGCCACGGTCCCGGCTGTTGCCGATGAGTGAGCGCTATAGCCTTAAGATGATGATCCCACAAATCTGTCACTGACTGCTCGCTGAACGGTAAATGATTCACTTACCGTTCTGTTTACCTTAGCAACCAGTAACATGATACACCGTTCTAGCAACAAAAGCGGTTACTAACAAATTTCGTTATATCGTGAAAACTGAAATATTATACACTTCATGCAAAATCCATGTGATGTGAAAGTTTTGACATTTCTCGTAAGCTTGAGAATTTCCAGCAAGCATAGAACATTAGGTTTTCCATTCTAACAACTGAATTGTAGGTTTTTGAAACCGCCGAATCATTCCAATTTTACGTATGAAGCCGTGGACAAAGTATAGTGTTCAACACGCATATAATTGCATTTATTCACTTGGCTGATTTGCAACACATTCCTGCGGCTTGTGTCGCAAACTTTACCCTCATGAATTATAGCAGTCATTATATGCTCGTCCAAGAATATACTATTTGAAGTTTGGCATATTCGAAAGTGTATCTTTTCAATTACAGGTGTTGTTGTGTTTTGGCAGAAGAGACTACATATACATGAGGTCGCTATCAACTGTCAGAATTCGAACATCCCTTAATTAATGGAAAGTTTCCAGTTCTTTGTATCTTGCGATTGAACTATTTCACTGCTTTTGAAATTTATATTGCACTTGGTGGAAAACCTGCTCGAAGGCACGTGCTCGACGGTTTGGCGTGAAGTTGGATTAGTGGTGGAAAGTTCTCTCATTACGAAGGTAAGGAGTTTGTAGTGGTAGGATCAATCGTACTTCCCACCAAGAAGGGGGGGTTTAACCACAGAGCTGACGAATATTAGCCCTCAAGATGATGTGTGAATAATGTGTCGAGTATCGTTGAAGCATGTACCGATTCCAGCTGTTGCATCATATACTGGCGGTTAAGCTGTTGGCGCTACACCCTCTGGTGGTTATCAGAGTAATCCGATATAGTCAGATTATTGAAGACAAGTTAGATGAAATGTCAAGGAAATGGAGATAGTTTATGCATTTACGTTGGAGTTTGTGTGATTTTACAAGTGTTATTACTGGAAAAAAAGCAAACTCAAATGTCCTTCCCGATAGATTTCTCACAGCCCGGTGAAAAATTTCGAGTTTGGATTAAAGGGATCCCTAAGAAGTTGGATTTGAAAGTGTTGAAGTATCGATAAAATGCTTGGCAACTTGGAGTTCCAAATTGGTAAAAACAACCAACATGACAGAATGTTACTTGTATTCAACCGGAGATGATCATTTTATAGAGGTACGCACGGATTGCCCATGAAATAGGTAGGTATATATATATTTATTAGATTACCTTCATGGAGATAGAAAGTTACTTAAGACGAATGCTATACCTTCCAAAAATTATTTCTGTGGAACTGATCATAAGGGAACCATATGAATGTTCTAGTGGTAGAACTGACCGATTGAAATAAAGTTGCCTCTACAAATAAATATCAGTTGATGAATACTTTTCACACAAAGTGCTTCTGCCGATGACATAGAAGCTGCACAAGGTTTGTTACAGCTCCTCTAAGGACAATGTTATGAGAGATTTTTTTGTGAATCCACAGTGGATTAGGCTTACGGTACCAATAGAATTAGCGATAGGTAAATGTATCTAATTCATTCACGAAATATTATATATATATGTATACTTTTCAAATTCTTAATGAGTTGATTTTACCCTTTTGATCGTTTGAATAGGTTTGAGACATGTATGTGCTGTTAATGCAGAATGATAATATCAAAATCCAACCCTTTTTGAATAAGTTCTTCTATAAAAAGAACAGGGCCATGAAAAACAGTTTTGGTGACTAAGCTGCAGATTTCAAAAACGAGAGCCATTGGATAGCACAACTTTTTCACATTCAAGTGACCCCTTATCTCTGAACGATTTATAAAGATACTCATGCTATCACAATCTCATTCTGTATAGTAGAGACAATGTGCTCTTTATTAGCACTAAGAATTTTTGAGATCGATATAGCATAACCGATAATCCAAAAAACAAAATCTTCAGAATAATTCCGCACCTTTAATCTCAGAATTAGGTCCGATACACCATCGAGTTTACAAATGCTCACGTCTTCAACAGAAATAACTAAATGCAGAATATCATTTCGCAGTTTAAAGTAGGTTATTTAGGCTTTCATAGTGAACCATGGATAATTACATCTTTCAATGCAGGAATAACAAGTATTCTACAATTTTAACTATGTAAACTTGTTCCTCAAACAAAGCAAAGTTTTCTCGTTACGAAATTATTTCACGTCAACCACTCAGTAGTGAAGGCGGGAGAAACTAAATCTGAACAAGTAATGTAATTATGTGATGGTTTCCATTCATTTTACAGCAACTTTCAAACGTTATTGTGCCAGATTTTGTGACGGCGACAACATAGCAATAACATTCAGATGGATTTTCTCTGTGGGAGGTGATTTATGCAAATAATTTGGTAATTGATACAGGATGGGGCAATCTGATCATAAGAGTATACCGGGTATCACAGGAATCAGGTTTATCCCCAAAGTATTCTACTTTTTTCAGGATATCGAATGAAAATTTTCGATGTCGATAATACAGATTATTTCTTATCGACTGAAGTTAATCAATAAACTAAACTTCCACTTCTTGGTTTCTTGTATTTGCTCGATATAGAGATTCCTTTTCGATGAAAAAAAATCACTTTCACTAATATGATATTACTATTACAGTAAGCTGGTCTACAAGCTGAGTGGATTCAATTTTTTCCTCGAAAACGGAGCAAGGTATGAAGAAAAACAAAGTCCGGACCATTCTCCTTGGATGACGCTTCTTCAGTGCAGACGTTTTGGTTGATTTGATGATTAGCTCTAGTCAAGGTGAAATGTTTGTTGATTAATCGACGGATATTCGTCCTTGTGGTTATGTTAGTATATTACTACTGGAGCTTATCCTCTTGTGGAAAAACCACATGAACCGACTGTTTCCGAGTCGTCATGGACATTGTAAACTGCAATATCGCAGATAGAGTGACCTGAGAAGACAAAACGATGATCACATCAAAGTATTCTGCACTCGAAGGTAGGATTCGCAGGATGCTGCTGAGATGGAGCGCTGTATGTATTTATACGGCAGCATTCCATCAGACAGGTGACAAGTATCTAGATTCCTGTTCTGTGGTTTATCCAAGTTAATTTGGTCTGATGATAAGTAAAAACTGTGAAACGGCTGTAACTATTCCTATTGGATACCGCTTCTTCGGTGTAGATGTTTTGGTTGATTGGATTAGCTCTGATCAAGGGGGAATGTTTGTTGATTGATCGACGGATATTTGTTCTTGTGGTTATGTTAGTTTCATTACTACAAGAATTTTCTTTTCCATGAACCAATTCCTATAGTTGTAGTATCAGTTGAATCATCTGAAAACATTTGTGGCGGACGTTTTTTTCCAATATTGTTTATTATCGATGATGCCCAATGCGACTGCACTCGACTTTGTATTTTCAATCAGTTTCAATCCAATAGCTTCAAGAATATTCATGACATTTTTCAGTTCCGTTTTTCTTGAACTGAAAAAAAGGAGCAACTCTGGACATATGTTGACAGAAAGTTTCGAACTTGACTAAGGTAACACCCTGTATATAAATGCAATAAAGTTTTCCAGGAATTTCGACAGTAACTGATTAGAATCTATTAGTGCATTGCCAACGTTTCGAACCTTTCGTGGTTTTTTTCAAGGCTCGTATTTTGAAATAGAACCCCGGAAGGTTCAAAACGTTGGCAATGTACAGTGCATCCCATTTTCGGTGAGACAGTCAGGTTTCTCGCCTGTTATTTAAGATAGAGCCTTCCAATTTTCACGTTCCTGTTCTACTCTTTTGGGAAGCTCAAGTTGGCCTAATCAGATTTCGCATAATTGTTTCCGTTCATGAGATACAGGGTGATTTTGGAAATTGATACTTTTCGGACCCCTCCTTTATCTCCGAAGTTATTAGTAATAATGCTCAGCTAAAAACTACGTCTGATACAGAATTCTGCGTAGAATCCAGTGGTGTACTCAATTTTTTTCCGGGGTACGGTTTTGAAGATACGACACAAACCTATATTTTTTTCAATGGAACACCCTGTATCTCATTACTTCGTTGAATTTGTAATTTCTTTCCCTTCCGAATGATGTGTAATACTATATAGGTAGATCAGAAATGCTGAAAAACACTAAAACATCACATAATGATGATTTTTTGTTAGTGGGATATGGATTTCCCAAATAAAAGAAGAATCAATTGGATAATTTTCATTTGTGATTTTGATTTATAGGAGATGAGTAAGCAAACAAAGATAATACACTTATCACTAACACGAAAAACAAAACGTAGATACCTACCTAATAGCAACAAATAAATAATACAAAAATTCATGATACAAATTGAATATAGAAGAAATACACAATGAAAAAACCATACCCCGGAAAAAAAATTGAGTACACCATTGGATTCTACGCAGAATTCTGTATCAGACGTAGTTTTCAGCTTAGCATTATTTCTAATAACTTCGGAGATAAAGGAGGGGTCCGAAAAGTATCAATTTTCCAAATCACCCTGTATAAACGAAAAGAGTTATGCGAAATCTGATGAGGCCAACTTGAGTTTCACAAAAAAGTAGGACAGGAACGTGAAAACCAAAAGGCTCTATCGCAAATAACAAGCGCGAAACCTGGCTGTCTCACCGAAAATGGGATGCACTGTACTGATAGATTCTAATAAATTACTGTCCAAATTCCTGAGAAACTTTATTGCATTCATAAACATGGACGCTAACCACCAACAAAACCTGTATATAAACTTTTGACCGGAATGTAAGTGCTCTGAGATTAGCATAAGATGAAATTTTGCGCTGTGAATTGAAATATAAGCTGAGGAATTACATCGACGCTAATGACCTTTCTTTATCAACAATTTCCCAAGATCAACGATTCTAGATTGCCATTAGCTGGGAATTACATTCCGAGTGATCAAGAATTTCAGCTCGTCCGAGATTCTCCTCTTAGTTTCATAATGAAAAATTAATATTTTTATGTGGAATTGGAGGTTCCCCTCAGTAGCCATTTAAAACCCGCATTATTTCTTTATCATTTCTGCCGACAGATTAACAAAGGCGCTGTTGATCCATATCTGACATTTTGGGGTAAAACGCTTATGTGCATGTTGTGATTTTCGTAGTGACATTCAACCAGAAAGGATCAAAATTTTCGCCTCCTAAAAAGACTTAACGCTAAGAAGCTCGCCCTTTGTTAAAATATCAGTTTACGCTTCCGTTCCCTCATTGTTACCATACCGTGTTCAATTATGGTTGAGTGCTATGAGGGTTTACTATTATAGTCCGTTGAAAAAAGATGTGATCGTGAACGCAATAACACCCAATAGAACCAACAATGAACTAGATATTTTTTGTAAAGTAAGTAAGGACCCCCAATTAAGAATGTCGAATTCGTGAATGGGTAATATCCACCCAATGATTCCGCAGATATACCCATTCCAAGTTTTATATTACTAATATATCAACAAAAAAAATAGATTGGATCGAATTGGGATTTGGTAATTGATTAAAAAAATATACGTTACATAACATCTTTCGCTTGATTGTCTCAGTCTTTACTTGTCGGAAATTCATCTTGTTGATTAAAAAGTAAAATAACTTATTTCCGCTTATAAAGCGGAAATAAGTTATTTTACTTTTTAATCATTAATATCTTTCGATATTGATTTGATATCTTATGATATAAATGTTTTTTACCGCATTTCATTTGTCAAGGAAAGAAGAAGGTGTAAGTAAAATCTGTGGCATTATTGTTTCTATGCACAATTCTAACAAGCATGCGTATGGACTTAAACCTGCTTATTTCCGTTATTGAGGTGAAGTGTACGTCGTAACAAAACACGTGGTGAGTTTTTGATGTATAATATAGAATAAATGCTACTGATGATTCTAAATCGAAAGATAGAAAATGAAACACTGTGTCTAGTATTGTTTTTAGGTTGTATTTCATTTTTTCACACTTTTCTCAAGTTTTTTACTTTGATCATTATATGCCAGTTGATATAATAATTTTGTCATTGAAGACGTATTACGTCGAAGACATAAAAGTATATCGTAAGATATCAAATCAATATCGAAAGATATTATGTAAAGGTTATACAGAAAAATCTGTATTTAATTGTTGTTTCAATAGCCTTTAACAAGTAGACTTTTTTGAATTTAATATTTGAATGAAAACTTATAGTTTTCAAGGGTCCATATCAACTGTCATTTAATTTTTGAGGTTATAAAGATTTTGGAAAATGTTTTTTACCGCATTTCATTTGTCAAGGAAAGAAGAAGGTATAAGTGAAATCTGTGGCATTATTGATTCTATGCACAATTCTAACAAGCATGCGTATGGACTTAAACCTGCTTATTTCCGTTATTGAGGTGAAGTGTACGTCGTAACAAAACACGTGGTGAGTTTTTGATGTATAATATAGAATAAATGCTACTGATGATTCTAAATCGAAAGATAGAAGATGAAACACTGTGTCTAGTATTGTTTTTAGGTTGTATTTAATTTTTTCACACTTTTCTCAAGTTTTTTACTTTGATCATTATATGCCAGTTGATATAATAATTTTGTCATTGAAGACGTATTACGTCGAAGACATAAAAGTATATCGTAAGATATCAAATCAATATCGAAAGATATTATGTAAAGGTTATACAGAAAAATCTGTATTTAATTGTTGTTTCAATAGCCTTTAACAAGTAGACTTTTTTGAATTTAATATAAGATGACCACTTTGGCAACAGAATTAAATAACCCTGATCATCACCAAAATATGGACAAAGTTGTGCAACTAGTTATCATGATTGCACCAGTATTTCCTAAGTTATTTCGAAGATAACGATACCGACGTAGGCTTTAAGCCAGCACTCTTGAGAATATTTATGTTAGCTTTAGTTATGCTACTGTCTCTTTACTTCCATCATAATAAAATTCTTCACCAAAAGCAGATGGAATTCTTTCAACATTTTCGGATTTCATGATAACATTCTCTCTCTTGGAACCCTCCTAAATAATATCAGAGTTCTGTCGATTAAACTTTTGCTGGTCAGTACGTACGTCAGTAACTTACAACTAATTGACAAGTTTCAACCTGATCGCTTCACTAGTTCTCAAAAGTTCAAATGACCATAACTCCGAAACTGTTGAGCTGATTTGGCCCCCTGAGGAAACTAACCGTCGTATTCTGATGCGTGGTCTACCCTGAAAGTTTCAAGTCTCTATCTTGTCCCGTTCTATTGATATAGAGTCCTCGATCGGAAGGACATAATCGATTTTGATACTGGATTCGTCAACAGTGAGTCAAACCTAGTCGTTTGAGTGTATTTTATACCCACAGTTCGTTAACTGTAGCCATTATGACAAAACGACAGCATGGCGTTCTCCAGAAACATGCGCGCGAGAATATGTTTCAGATGTTATTCTTCTTATTATACTACTGGTAGATGTTTCGAATCAAACAACTAGTTATCAACTCGCAAATTCATGCCGACGATTTTCAAAAAATACGCTTTTTCTGTTCAAAAATCACAGACATTAGGACCCAATGATAATGCTCGAAATGAATATATCATTATTCTACGATCTTCAAAAGCGTTCTTTTCGCGCGCGTGTTCTAGGGGAACAGCGTGCTATCGTTTCGTCCAAATGTCTGTCATTTTCGATGATTGAGCCGAAAATGGTCTCAAACGACTAGGTTGGACTCACTGATGACGAATTCGATGTCAAAATCGATTCTGTCCGTCCGGCCGACGACACGATAACTGTCGAACGGGGCCAGCTAGCTACTTGAAACTTGTAGGGTAGTTCGGGCATCGGAATGCCGCGGTTGAGTTCGTTAATGGGCCAAATCGGCTAAATAGTTTCGGAGTTGAAGCCAATTTTTTTACTCATATTTCGGAAACTACTGGAGTGATTGGATTGGAACTTGGCAATTAGTTGGAGCATAATGACGCGCAACTTTGAGCGTTGACATTTTATGGTCACTGGATTTAAAAAAAAATTTGTTTCAAAATTTTTTCCGAAAAAATTTTTTTTTTTTTAAAATAATGTTCATATTCCAGATTAATTCCAGTTATACCTTGAGCTCCATATTTCACAGCAGTGTATTGAATTTCAATTCGATATCGCCATTTGTTTTGGAGATATTGCGACAAAATATGTAGAATTTCGTGGTTTTCCTCTGGATATCGTTTTTTTTTATATAACTCAAAAAATACTGATTCCATCGTGATGAAACTTTGCAGCTAGTTCAAAGATGCTGGAGGTAACATTGTGCAAAATTTCGTGATGATCGTGTCATTAATACAATCAGTCGAAAAAAAAATTAAATTTTTTTTTTCAAATATTCAATATTCTGTGATCTTCTCAACATATCATCCTCATAAAATTCTGTATAAAACTTCAAACTGTCATTTTTCGATGAAGTAGTGGAGTTTAATTCGATCTAATCTGTATTTTTGGAAATATTGGGAAAATAAATTTTGAATAGTTATATCTGCGGAATCATTGGGTGGATTTCACCCATTCACGAATTCGGCCTCCGTTATTAAGGACCAAATCTCTTTTAAAGATATCGAGTTTCTCAGTTGTTTCTTTCGGAAGTTATTGTGTTTACGGTCCGGCCGTTAGGCCGACCGTAAACACAATAACTTCCGGAGGAAACGACATAGAAACTCGATATTTGTAAAGTAGGTTTGGGGCTTCATTACGAAGGTCGAATTCGTGAATGGGTAAAATCCGCCCAATGATTCCGCAAATATACTCATTCAAAATTTTATTTTCCAAATATTTCCAAAAATGCAGATTAGATGGGATTGAAATCCAGTGATTCATCGAAGAGAAATCTGGAAAAGCACTGCCGTGAAGGCAGCAGCTTTTGGTGGAATGTTCAAATTCGTTGCCGAAGCGGTCATCTACATTGAACATGCGCGCAAAAGCTGCTGCCTTCACGGCAGTGCTTTTCTAGATTTCTAAGTGCACTAAATGCATTGTGAAACGAAAGTTAAAATGAAGAAAAATTCATATGTTCAATGTTACGAATAACTCGTTTGATAAAACACCCACATATGTGAGTCCCTGTATATCGATCCTGATAGCAGCCATTTCCATAATCAACTCTCGTTCACAGAAGCACTTGCTTCAGCAAACTACAAATAAAGACGTTTATATTGCGCCATATTCCACATCAGAATATTCAGGGAAATAGTTTCCCCAACCCAACAATATAATAAAATTTTAATGCGGCCTCCTTTGCTGAAACAATCTCTGCATATCGAAGGATTATGGCCAGTATCGAACGATTCGCGGAAATGTGCATTTCCAAAACTGCGGAAGTTATGACAGTAAAAACAAATTTATAGACACTCCCAGAGGTAATCAGTTCGATGAAATAATGTCCCTCTCTGAAACCATGAACCGTTGAATGGAACCTCATTGACCCATAAAAAATTGATTAGTCCGTGTAGGAGGGGATATTATACCCCCTGGCAAAGCTACAGTTGGTCCGGATGTTATATGCTGCTTAGAAGAGGAAAATGGAGTAGAGTTGGCTCATCGAATCTCGTTTATTATTCTTATTATTTCTCGTTCACACGATCACATTTCTCTTACTGGAAAATGACTACAGGGTGTTTCACCATAAACTAAACAAACATAATAATATATATCCGTGTATATGCCATTTTCATTTTTGCCTTCTGACATGAAATACCCCATTTTCGAAGCATATAGCGAGATACAGGTTGTTTAATGTCAACTTAGAGCAATATTCTGATAACTGTGGTAAGTTATGCGTGACCACAGGAATAACGGATTTTGGTCTATTCTTACTATTTTTGGTGGCAAATTCAATTGATGTGAAGAATTCTGAAAAAATATTTCAAAATGGCGGGAAATCTGCAGGGTTGGAATTTTTATTTTCGATTGCCAGATTGGATAGCATCATTTCAATGTAGTGAACCTAGTCGTTTGAGACCATTGTCCGCTCGAAATTCGAAAACTACAGACATTTGAACGAAGCGATAGGACGCTGTTCCCTAGAACATGCGAGCAAAAATATGTCAAATATCGTGATTATTTCCTCGGTGTCATTTTTTTTTTCGGAATAACTCATAATGATCATCCGATCGTAATGAAACTTGGAAACTATGTGGAAAATGCTGATGCTCATTTCAAAATCGAAAAACATTTTTGAATTTATCGAGTAAAAGTCTTTGAGGTACGTGGACAATTTTTAATTATTTTGATTCCTCACATACAAATATTTACCTGAGTTTCGGCACCATTCGTGCCTTTATCGAAACTGATAAATTCATGAATATGATAACTCACAAAGTACCGCGAATGAAAACAATTTGAAACTATATCAATATAAAATATTTCGATAAAATACAGAACAAAATCAATACACCAGAATACTTAAGAATCAATTTTCGTTGAAATTATCAACAGAATGTTGTACTTTTTTAGAATTTCTTCTTTCATCTTTTCAATTATTTTATCTATATCAGCTCATTTGAAAATTTTTCCCATTCATATTCTCTACTACAGACATTCAATAATAGTGATGTTCTTTCGTACTGAAAGAAGTGATTTATATAACTTCAATCAGAAAGATCAGTTGAAGCGATCGTTCTTTCGTTTTCAATCAGTTCCCCCTTCCACAACTCTAAAGTGATTGCAAGTGATTATTCTAATCGCGGAATTCCTTATATCATTTGAATTCAGATTGGAAAGTTAACCTCAAAATTTGAATTTAGAAGTTGCAGAATTTTCATAGACATATGTCTATTAGAATTTTATACACGCTGACATTTACAGAGATAGATGAATTAATAATCCAGTCGAAAACATGAATTGTAACTGAAGATGGCAAACCAGAGTTTATTACCAGTTCAGTTGTACACATGAATGAAAATGATGGCAAAGTCTATGGATCAAACTGAGCGCATTCTTTCGGACATTCAGTGATTGAATGTATTCTGATTGCAAAATTACTTTCACTTAAATCACATAAGTTCCATCAGTTCAATCAGTACGAAAGAACACTACTATTCTAACAAGAAAAATCAGTAGGATCCGGATTCATGTTATTCTCTTGCAAGGGAAAATTCTCCTACGGCCGACTGTAAACGCGATATTATTGCAAAATAATGACTCAAAGACTCGAATTTGCGGAGTGAGCTGGAAACTAAGATGAGAAGGTCCAGTTCAGAAGGGAGAAGATTCGTCTAACGTATCAGTGGATGAACTCATTTTAAATTCCGTCATCCCAAAATGTACAGCAATACAGAAATGTTCGGATCGAACTTCATCACTACCAAAATCTGATTTCCAATTCAATTTGTCAAAACCGATAACAAGTCCACAATATTAGTTAAATTAAGAATCACTAATCTTCTTGGCAAAAAATTTTGACAAACGCGCAGGAGCTGCGGACTTAACATCAGTGCTTTTCTAGAATTTTCAAATTCAGATTCAGTCTATTGACATACTCGATTGCCTGGATTCACGAACTCGAAGCAAAACAAATTTTAGAAAAGCACCGACGTGAATTCAGGAACTTTTGTTTAGGCTTGTTCGATTCTGAAATAATTTCGTCACCAAATTTCGCCTGAACCTTTGCATTCCATTTTTCAACCCATTATCATATTCCAATTAACATTTGGAATCAGGAATCGATACATCTATGGTAACGTTGTGCGAATTTCACCCTTTCCAAAATTCAACCTTAGATTTCGAGTACCCAACCTGCTCTGCAAATATCGAGCCAGTGGGTGATTTAGTTCGGAAGTTACTGTGTTGACGATCAGGATTCGATCTTCAAGAAATTTGGATCGGGTCTTCGTATCAATGCTTTTCAACACCATACTCTGTTTCAATTTGAACGTATAGGTATCTTTTGTGTTATCCAGAAAACGGAATTATAGTTGGCTATCACTTCGACACTTCCACCAAGAAAGATTGTTTAAGGCAGACATTGTAACGAAATGATACTGCTTTTGTTTCTGAGCTCTAGAGCGCCATTACCGAATAGTTCTTTGTCTAAAAGGTGAATAGTAATTTTCCTAGGAAGTTCGTACAAGCAGTTGAGTGCTTGAAAGACAATCTACTCAAGAATAAGGAACAACTCTTCATATACAAGTCAACATTCTATCGTTCTTATCCTAAGATATCAATATCGAAAGATATGATGTAAAGGTAGTACAAAAAAAAGTGTAATTTTATCGATTGAATTAAAAACCTTTATTAAGTAGACTCGTTGTAATTTGACGTTTGAAATAAAATAAATGGTTTCATAGAATCAGATCAACTGTCATATAATTTTTGAAGAACACACCCGGTATCCCAACTCCCACAAGCTTCAAGCTTCTGACGGGTTTCATTGAAGCCTAGGATAGTCGGAAAATACAAATACAAAAAAAAATATATAATAGATGCAATTGAGGATTCTAAATCGAAAGATAGAAGGTGAATCACTGTGGTTAGTATCATTTTTGTATTGTATTTTATTATGTTACCGTTTTCTCAATACTTTAACTTTAATAGTTATGTCAGTTGATAAAACAATTAAAATTTTTACTGACCCCACGTCAGTGCTTTTCTAGGTTTTCATAATAAATAATTTGTAACACGGTTATCGTCCGAGAGGGCCTAGAAATTATTTGTGCTGGAAAAAAGTAACAAAAGTTTCAATTAGGTATATTGAAGTTATTGAATGAATCTCTGGGCAACTATACCAGCAATTTTCTACGCCCACTCATAATATTCAGGAGAATTTTCGCGCTCTTCAAACTTATCCAATATGATAATATGTCCGGCTGGTCATCCATCCGTGAACACAATAAAATAGATAGACTCAGAGACTAAAAATTTCCAAGTTAGGTTTGGGGTGTGCATATGTCGGCTGAGTTCGTTAATGGGTAGAATTCGTACTTTGGGCTCGGAGATATCATCGTATGATTTCTTTTCTTACACTCATATATCTATACGCCCGCTAGTTTTATTCATTGCCATATGAAACTATGGGAAAATATTCAGAATTAAGAAGTTCTTCCAAATAACATTAATACCATCAATTATGAAAATTTTGTAGTTACAGAAAATAAATTTCGTCCATTTGCAAGATACTCGATCCGGCTCCGACTCGTATATTCTTGAACTGCAACATTCGTTTTGCTTACACTTCAATGACCACATCTCTTGTTTCCGCTTTGTTCTCTTCTTATAAGTACGCATATTCATCTTTGCACTTTGTACGTGCACATACGATCTTCAGCTGAAAGCCCATATATTCGCCTTGATAAAATACTGTATTCTCATTCATTGAGTAGGGTTCATATCCCAACTTTCATGTATCCTTTTAATCTGACAGCTAGCGTTTACATCTACGTTCAAACGCCATATCGAGCCCTCCATTGTGCTGAGAGCGAAAAGCCCTGTATTACAGCATCGTTTCGTGAAATATTTATTAGTCGGTCATTATAGGAAACCAGAGCATCGAGCGAACGATCCATCCAGCCCGTTGCGACGACGACATGAAAAATTTTCAATATAAATTACCTAAGGAAACTCGATATTTAGACGTTCGCGCATTACCGTCTATGCCGATATGGCAGCGTATTACCGTTTGCGTGTTACCCTCGTATCACAAGAAGTCTTAGTTTATCATGAAGATATGAAGAATTCTCATGAAGAATTAGGATTCATCCAGAAAATCTTACTCATCTACTTGATTCACCAGAAGGAAAAATTACTAAAATTCATTCTGGTATGAAACTGATGATACTTATGCTTCTTGCGCGAAGGGCAGCGAGTTTATACGGGCGTTTTCGATATAATTCGAGCAGCGCAATCGTATCCCTATCAGGTTGGATCCGTCGCGTCAGTACACTCATACAGAGAAGCTATCCGACGGAAAGCGGCCTTTTGTGTGTGAACGAAATATTTTTTGAAGCACGATGTTTATTGATGGTGGATTTCAGATGGTCCAGATTGGAAGGTTAATTAATGTTGTCTTTTTTCTCACATTAAACTCACACCCAGGAGTTCTGTAGGTATAGTTGCCTACCTGAAATCGGATTCTTCGGCAATATGGTATTCAAAATATTTTTAATCCAGCGCGTTTCGCTATTATCTTGGTTTTTATAGCTATATTCATCTCGACACCTATTATCAATTTGTTTTTAAGTCTGTGACGAATTTTATTTCGAACATTTTTCTATATGCTCGAGTGTTCTTGATCGATACATACAGTAATGATTCAACTGCGTTCAAATCAATCTCATATGCTGAACGATCCGTTTGATCACAAAATAGACAGAGTATTTTTCTTAATCAAACTCTTCGGATTTTTTACTAGTGACCTGTTCTCTAAACTACGCATGCACATCTGCAGAATTTGAAGAATTTCTGAATATTTATGACTGCAGTTTTTGAAGTTTTGAGCTCACGAACTAGATACATTGATAACATAATCCCCATCTGTCTGTGACTTTTCACAAATAAAACTCAAATCATCAATAATTTAAAAGTTCCACATCCTTCGTTTTCGAAGTACACAGATCATCAGCATTCACTTCAACTTCAACTGGCATTGCAGTTTTATAAATGGTTATACAAAAACAATCTGTAAAGTTTTCGGGACTTTTACGACTCATTTTCAAGATGGTGAATTTTTCCCGATAATTTCATTTTCTCTAAATTTGAATCTAACTCAACTTAAGAACCTTTTCCCTTTCGTAGCTCACATACGCCTATTCAAGTGAAATTCATCCAAGAAATGCATTATTAATAATTTTGAATCCATCTCAAGTCATAATTTCCTCAATAAACACGGAAATTCTCTGCTATGTAAAAATAATAATAATAATAAAAATAAGTCTTTTATTTCCAACAGTAAGAACAAGAACCAGAATAAACCGAAACCTCGAGACCCCCAAGCCTGAAACCGTTCTAGTCGTAAAAGCTCTTCGGCGATCGCAAACGCGTAGCTCGTGAAAGCCCCAAATCGCTGAGCCTGTACGGCCAGGCTCAAGGTAGCAGCTCATGCATCAGAGTGCGACAGTTGAGTTCGTGAATGGGACTAATCGGCTCAAAGATTTCGTATTTTGCGTCATCAAAATTATTGAGTTTATTTCGTCAATATCCTTAGCGAATGGATTGAGACTTGGTAGTAAATTATAGCGTATGGACCTGCAAATTCTTATTATTTCGTTGGGATCGTATGGTCAGTTAATTCCTTCTGAATTTTTTTTTGTCTTGAACAATCTATCACATTTCAAGGAAAAATAAACCTTGATACCCTGAACGCTGTATTTCACACCAGCATACCAAATTTCAGTTTGATCCTACTCTTATTTCTAGACATATCGGCGACATGCCAAATATTTCTCCCTTGAAGGTTTTTCAACCCCTGAAACCTGTTACCATCAGTGGTTGAAGAGGCTCTTTCTGTGAAAGCCTTCAAGAATGACTTTGATGTGTGGAGCTCTATTCCAATATAACGTCTGCATTTCATGCATGTTTTTTTCGTGATTGTTTCTTTCAGAATTGAAATTTCATTTCTTTATGGGTTTACAGGTTATCTTGAATCCTTATACTCGGTTGAATAAATAAATAAATTATGTCGTCGTTTTTCCCTCGGTATCGTTGTTATTTCTGGAATCATGATGAAACTTGATATCTAGTTGAGAAAAGCTGAGGCACATTTTCTTGCAATATTTTGTGATGAATGCGTCATCAGGATGATGTGAAAAATGAAGTTCAAAAGTTTTTTCGAATATCTTTTTTTCCAATATATTCCTACCAAATTCTACAGGAACTTTTATAGTTACTGTCATTTTTCAATCAATTACTGTATTACAATTCAATACATTCTGTGTCTATGGAAGTATTGAAAAATTAGATTCCGAAGCTTCCGTAATTATGGTCCAACTCTCCCTAAAGAATATCATGTTTCTGAATTTTTTTCTCGGAAGTTATTGCGTTTATGACAATAATTTTTTCGAATTGTTTTCACGATGAGCATGATGATGAGTTTTAAATTCCTTTTAGAATCTGGAAGTGTTTGTTGTTTTATGAAATTTCAGCCCCAAATTACTCTACGAATATAAATTCTCTCAGAATTCGATTGATTAACTATCGCCATGTATGAATATCAAATCTCTCATCTAACGATAAAAATGCAGACAAGTCAAGTACTGTTTCCACGATATTCTGGGAGGAATAAACGGAATGCTTTCCATTGTACAGTTTGGGTTTTAGCTGTTTCGTACATTATTTTGAACTGTTATGGCACCCTGATGTTTGTGTATTTTTTATACGGACGTTTTCCTATGATTTTGGTGTAATATAGGCAAATAGGGGGATGCTGGAAGTTTGTGAATAATGTTGACAATAATACCGGGGACGTCTCTCTGGAATTCGTTCGAAGAATGTGGGGGGGATCAATCGTAATCGAGATCTAAGGAAAAGAAAAATTAGTCGAATATTTTGAATTGATGGAATTGTGCTTTTTGTATTTTCTTGGCGCTATTCTAAGATTGAACTCGCTCAGAGATGATTCTGTGACTGCACAGGAAATTATGATGTTCACGCAATGATGACATCAGTTTGGAAATAATAACAAAAAATACTTGCAGATTGCAGAATTCAATGTGAACAATAACTGAATAATGTGAACGATTAACGAAGTGAACTGAAACATTCCAGTGTCTTATGACTTTTTCATCAGATAATAATGCGAAAATTTGCAAATTCTATCTTAATTGTCTGATGAAGGATAATAAAGAATAAGAAACGATGAAAAGTTATAGTTCACTTCTCTGATCGCTGACATTATTCCGTTATTGTTTATTAAGCAACAATGTAGAAACTGCAAATACAGTGAAACATTTCTTGGGCGGACGCCATTGGGACCGTGAAAAACTAGCCGCCTTAGGGAGGTGCCCGCAGAAAGGAGAGCTTGAACAAAATTGATCGAGAAGTGAATTGGATAAAAGAGTAAACAGAACATACCTATACCTATCATAAATGAAAAAAAAATAAGAAACGAAAAGAAATGAATGGACCGAAAATCAGCAGATTGAAGTGACTGGAAAAAAATTAAATAATAATATATGTAGAACAGTTCTTGGTGAAACTTTATTCTCAAAATGAGGTTTCAACTGAGATAGCATCTCCTCTGCTTTTGCGTCACTTTCTTGGTGAACCCTTTCAATGTCTTTGGAATGCCATTCCTTTGGAATCTCTTTGTTTTCGACTTTATCGTAAAACTTAGTAGCGGTATCAGAATAAAGCCGCACGCGCCCTCCTTGAAAAATATATTGTTGTACGACGTACGATAAAATTAATTCTTTTCGAAATAATTAATATTTTGTTATGAAACAGCAACCGTTAGTTAATATTCCAACAAAAAAGAACAATTATTTCTACCAATCTATAAACCCGCCCCCAACAGAATACGTCGTTATTGACCGTGGGAATATCGAAAATGTATCTCGGACGCGCGAAATTCGCGGTCTCATGGCCTAGCTTGTTATAACCCTCCTATAGAGACAAAAACCCACAGCGAATGCTATCGAATGACCCAGATCAACTCCGAGCTATAAATAACACAGACCTGTTTAAGTACAGCAGGGCCGACAGGGCCGCGAAATTTCAGCGTCCTTAGTTCGAGTTTAGGTTCGGTTGAGTTGATTACTGCTGTTCACCGGGTCGACGAACGTCTTTTTGCGTGTTTAATTATTATTCGTCCGGTGGTTGATATAGACTTTGCCATGTTGGTGTCTTCTTTGTGTCTAAGGATTCATATCGAATCCAGTCAGCAACTGAATTTTGATAGGCAGGATTAGCTGCAAGTACTCGATAAATTAAAAATTAAGGAACTGGGACGGCCCTTGCCAAATATGAAATTATTACAAACTTGTGAACCGAAAGACGAAGGCAGATCTTTACGAGACGTTTTTTAAATGACATCTACAATAACAAATAACTGGATATGTGAGTGTGAAATAAAAACTTTGTTATATTGTTTTCCGTGTTTGCTGTTTTATAAAGTTCACTCAAGAATCGATCCCAACTGAGCAAGAAAAGAAATCAATAACTTACACCATCCTCCAAAAAAAAAATGAGGAAACATGATTCGTCTCAGGGCCACATCGATTCTTGCACTGTCTTTGCCTCACTCGGTGAGGTAAATTATATATCTCAGTTAAGCTCTGCATAGAGTGAAAGCATTATTTCACATAATTATAAGGTCGAAAAAATAGACACATTTCAGAAAGAATCATCTGTAGCACTTTCGATTTGGCCCTTAGAAGTCACGATGAAAGAGACTGCTCTGAGAATCAAGGAACATTCGAAGAGTTTACTGCAAAGCTTGACACAAATGAAAATTTTGTTATGTTAAAAATGTTCTGTACCGTTCTTCACTTTTCTGAAAGATACAAATATGTTGAAAATAAATCTTTGGGTGTGGAACACTCGAGAAATTTGCGACGAGCATTCCTCCTCCCCATGATGTCACTCAACCAATGTACCTGCGCTCCCCCGACATAGCGACACGCCACTGGGAAAACTGATCTACTCCGTGTGCATAGTTGCAGAGTTGTCGATTGAAATGTTTTCATCCACTCTCCTATCATCAAACCAGTATCAATATGGATAAAATCTTCGACTTTATCATTACTTAAAAATATAGATCACGCATTCCTCCAGATTACTTGCAGAATATCATCTTCGGGTGGAAAAATGTAGTTTTTCTGTGTCTCTTCGATTAAATCCCGTGTCAATCCAGCCTTGTGGAAAAGTTTCCGAGAGTTTCTCCTGTAACTCACCGCCAGGCAGAGCAAAAAAAATTATAAAGATCGGGTACGTTTACATTCTCTGTGACAACTTTTACAACTGATTCAATATCAGACAACCATTTTTCACAATTATTGCTCGATAGAAAGTTTTTAATGATGCCGATTAACCGCTTGTGAAACAAGTATACTGGCGTATCAAAGTATGTACTTACGAAGCGAAGTATCATGAAATATTTACGTTCCATAGTTTTATTTGTCCGCTCAAAGGACAGTTTCGTTTCCGAGTGTATTAAGAATAGAGGTGTCCGCGTACACCCAAAAGAGCGTCCGCTCAAGAGACAGTACTATCTGAAGGATTCGCATATACCGAATTCCGGCCTATGAAAATGTGGCCGTTCTATGAAGGGGTTCACTTAACGAAGGTGTTCGTTAGTAGACGTTCCACACTAGTCAGAATTTTGCAAATCCGCAAAGTTGTTTTCTATAAATAATATCTTCTATTCAATTTCTAATAGCTCTTCTTCAATTATTGGGATTAAAAAGCTAGGAGAAGCCTAGGGGCACAGTATGAGCGAAATCGAAATAACTATATCAGCCGAAATTGTGAAAAAATACGAGCTGGGGTATACAAGTCAAATGAATGAAGTTGAGGGTATTTTTGCATGAACTGAAAGCAAACTATTGAAGCCTTTAATGGTTTGCGAGGTTGCGTTTCGTCCTGACTTAGTCTGAGGGTACGCATCCGGGAATGCGCCAACTTGAGCCATTTCATGAATCCTTCATGTGGATTATTTATAAAGGGGTATGCGAGATTGTCGGACATCAAAAGGTTGATAAAATCTGGAAAGGGTCTACTGGGTACAAGAGTAAGCGCTAGAGCCCCCTGCACGTTGACCGATGCGGCGCACAGGCCGTTAACGTAGGATTCGTGAGACATAAGACGAGGGATGAAAAATGGAACGCGTCACATAAGTAAAGTCTGAAAGGGTTAGCGCACCGCACTATTGACAAAATGAATAAAATCATTTTACTTCTGCTCCATCGCATAAAATAACAGGCAAACCAATAGGTACAATTCTGACAACAGCGTCATCATTATCATGAGAGGAACTTTTATTCTATACGTAAATACATAATATTCATATTTATGATTTTAAAATTGCAGTTGTTGCTAAAACCCATCAGCTACATGTTATCCTGATTTATTTTTTTAATCATTCATAAATATTTCAAATCGAAGATTAGTGCAATTTGCTTCTCAGAGAACAATAATACAAACCGAATTGAAACAATCGAATTGTAGTGAATAGTTACAACATTTACGGCGGTTAATCTGTTTGTTTCAAATACCTGTTATGTCAAAGAATTATGATTTTTTTCATCGACCATGAGCGGGTTTGAAATTGAAACCAAAAGCATCGGTCAATATTGATTTCCATTCGATTCGTTCTAATGTATTATTGGCAATTCGATATGTCGAATATCAACATGAAGGTCTAATTATTAGCATCCCTTTGATCACAGATGCGTTGTGGAAATTTGATGTAGTTGGCAACATGATATGAATATTATCAATAATTGATTGGGATTGGGATGCCATAATGGATATTTCATGGAATATCCTTCGGATATTTTGATTGACGTATAGTTCGTATACGTGAAAGCCTGAAAAATCGATAGAACCAAAAACTCCAGCGTGCCTGTTAATCTGCACTTTGACGTATTTATACTCTATTCACTTTCATGAAATCCGTCGATAGGCTTTGGAAAATGTAACTGAAACTGAGTCAAGTTGGTACCCTCGAAAACTCAAGGTCAAGATGATTCAGTGACAAGTTGTCAGGTACTACATATTCATATCGAAGACTATATGGTTTGATTTAGTTATAGTATACATTACAGCTACAACGTCGTGAAGTTATTTGACAGGAAAACAAACCTATCCAAATATTTTTCAATTATAAGGAGTGAAATGTGTCCAACTTCCCATGGCCAACAGACTATTATTATAAAGGTTAATGGAGTATACCTATAGGAATTCCCAAGTCTAATAACAGTTAAGGTACTCAACTATAGTTGAATCATCATCCAATTAGCGCTGCTTGGTTTCCAGATGAGAAATTGAATTTTTTAACTATATGATTCCTTTGAAATTTCTTCCAATCCATCGAACGAATTTCACCCATTCACCAACATCAGCGGCAAATTTTCCACCTATTCGAGCTCACGTGCGGCTGAAAGCAGATAATCGCAAAATTCTCGAAAAGCTCTGACGTGGGGTCAAGGAAAGCTTTCACGATCGTTCAAATTGGTGACCAAAGCGAAATTCGCCATATTTTAACCCAATAATTCCGAAAATAAATATCGGATCGTGCTGATATCCAGTACATTCTCGTTAAATATTGACTAAGGTATGTGCAGATTTCAGAGAAATATGGTTGATAATTTTCGGAAACTATGTATATGGTCATTAAACTATTGAAGCCTTTAATGGTTTGCGAGGTTGCGTTTCGTCCTGACTTAGTCTGAGGGTACGCATCCGGGAATGCGCCAACTTGAGCCATTTCATGAATCCTTCATGTGGATTATTTATAAAGGGGTATGCGAGATTGTCGGACATCAAAAGGTTGATAAAATCTGGAAAGGGTCTACTGGGTACAAGAGTAAGCGCTAGAGCCCCCTGCACGTTGACCGATGCGGCGCACAGGCCGTTAACGTAGGATTCGTGAGACATAAGACGAGGGATGAAAAATGGAACGCGTCACATAAGTAAAGTCTGAAAGGGTTAGCGCACCGCACTATTGACAAAATGAATAAAATCATTTTACTTCTGCTCCATCGCATAAAATAACAGGCAAACCAATAGGTACAATTCTGACAACAGCGTCATCATTATCATGAGAGGAACTTTTATTCTATACGTAAATACATAATATTCATATTTATGATTTTAAAATTGCAGTTGTTGCTAAAACCCATCAGCTACATGTTATCCTGATTTATTTTTTTAATCATTCATAAATATTTCAAATCGAAGATTAGTGCAATTTGCTTCTCAGAGAACAATAATACAAACCGAATTGAAACAATCGAATTGTAGTGAATAGTTACAACATTTACGGCGGTTAATCTGTTTGTTTCAAATACCTGTTATGTCAAAGAATTATGATTTTTTTCATCGACCATGAGCGGGTTTGAAATTGAAACCAAAAGCATCGGTCAATATTGATTTCCATTCGATTCGTTCTAATGTATTATTGGCAATTCGATATGTCGAATATCAACATGAAGGTCTAATTATTAGCATCCCTTTGATCACAGATGCGTTGTGGAAATTTGATGTAGTTGGCAACATGATATGAATATTATCAATAATTGATTGGGATTGGGATGCCATAATGGATATTTCATGGAATATCCTTCGGATATTTTGATTGACGTATAGTTCGTATACGTGAAAGCCTGAAAAATCGATAGAACCAAAAACTCCAGCGTGCCTGTTAATCTGCACTTTGACGTATTTATACTCTATTCACTTTCATGAAATCCGTCGATAGGCTTTGGAAAATGTAACTGAAACTGAGTCAAGTTGGTACCCTCGAAAACTCAAGGTCAAGATGATTCAGTGACAAGTTGTCAGGTACTACATATTCATATCGAAGACTATATGGTTTGATTTAGTTATAGTATACATTACAGCTACAACGTCGTGAAGTTATTTGACAGGAAAACAAACCTATCCAAATATTTTTCAATTATAAGGAGTGAAATGTGTCCAACTTCCCATGGCCAACAGACTATTATTATAAAGGTTAATGGAGTATACCTATAGGAATTCCCAAGTCTAATAACAGTTAAGGTACTCAACTATAGTTGAATCATCATCCAATTAGCGCTGCTTGGTTTCCAGATGAGAAATTGAATTTTTTAACTATATGATTCCTTTGAAATTTCTTCCAATCCATCGAACGAATTTCACCCATTCACCAACATCAGCGGCAAATTTTCCACCTATTCGAGCTCACGTGCGGCTGAAAGCAGATAATCGCAAAATTCTCGAAAAGCTCTGACGTGGGGTCAAGGAAAGCTTTCACGATCGTTCAAATTGGTGACCAAAGCGAAATTCGCCATATTTTAACCCAATAATTCCGAAAATAAATATCGGATCGTGCTGATATCCAGTACATTCTCGTTAAATATTGACTAAGGTATGTGCAGATTTCAGAGAAATATGGTTGATAATTTTCGGAAACTATGTATATGGTCATTAAACTATTGAAGCCTTTAATGGTTTGCGAGGTTGCGTTTCGTCCTGACTTAGTCTGAGGGTACGCATCCGGGAATGCGCCAACTTGAGCCATTTCATGAATCCTTCATGTGGATTATTTATAAAGGGGTATGCGAGATTGTCGGACATCAAAAGGTTGATAAAATCTGGAAAGGGTCTACTGGGTACAAGAGTAAGCGCTAGAGCCCCCTGCACGTTGACCGATGCGGCGCACAGGCCGTTAACGTAGGATTCGTGAGACATAAGACGAGGGATGAAAAATGGAACGCGTCACATAAGTAAAGTCTGAAAGGGTTAGCGCACCGCACTATTGACAAAATGAATAAAATCATTTTACTTCTGCTCCATCGCATAAAATAACAGGCAAACCAATAGGTACAATTCTGACAACAGCGTCATCATTATCATGAGAGGAACTTTTATTCTATACGTAAATACATAATATTCATATTTATGATTTTAAAATTGCAGTTGTTGCTAAAACCCATCAGCTACATGTTATCCTGATTTATTTTTTTAATCATTCATAAATATTTCAAATCGAAGATTAGTGCAATTTGCTTCTCAGAGAACAATAATACAAACCGAATTGAAACAATCGAATTGTAGTGAATAGTTACAACATTTACGGCGGTTAATCTGTTTGTTTCAAATACCTGTTATGTCAAAGAATTATGATTTTTTTCATCGACCATGAGCGGGTTTGAAATTGAAACCAAAAGCATCGGTCAATATTGATTTCCATTCGATTCGTTCTAATGTATTATTGGCAATTCGATATGTCGAATATCAACATGAAGGTCTAATTATTAGCATCCCTTTGATCACAGATGCGTTGTGGAAATTTGATGTAGTTGGCAACATGATATGAATATTATCAATAATTGATTGGGATTGGGATGCCATAATGGATATTTCATGGAATATCCTTCGGATATTTTGATTGACGTATAGTTCGTATACGTGAAAGCCTGAAAAATCGATAGAACCAAAAACTCCAGCGTGCCTGTTAATCTGCACTTTGACGTATTTATACTCTATTCACTTTCATGAAATCCGTCGATAGGCTTTGGAAAATGTAACTGAAACTGAGTCAAGTTGGTACCCTCGAAAACTCAAGGTCAAGATGATTCAGTGACAAGTTGTCAGGTACTACATATTCATATCGAAGACTATATGGTTTGATTTAGTTATAGTATACATTACAGCTACAACGTCGTGAAGTTATTTGACAGGAAAACAAACCTATCCAAATATTTTTCAATTATAAGGAGTGAAATGTGTCCAACTTCCCATGGCCAACAGACTATTATTATAAAGGTTAATGGAGTATACCTATAGGAATTCCCAAGTCTAATAACAGTTAAGGTACTCAACTATAGTTGAATCATCATCCAATTAGCGCTGCTTGGTTTCCAGATGAGAAATTGAATTTTTTAACTATATGATTCCTTTGAAATTTCTTCCAATCCATCGAACGAATTTCACCCATTCACCAACATCAGCGGCAAATTTTCCACCTATTCGAGCTCACGTGCGGCTGAAAGCAGATAATCGCAAAATTCTCGAAAAGCTCTGACGTGGGGTCAAGGAAAGCTTTCACGATCGTTCAAATTGGTGACCAAAGCGAAATTCGCCATATTTTAACCCAATAATTCCGAAAATAAATATCGGATCGTGCTGATATCCAGTACATTCTCGTTAAATATTGACTAAGGTATGTGCAGATTTCAGAGAAATATGGTTGATAATTTTCGGAAACTATGTATATGGTCATTAAATTTTGAGTTATGTTCGCGTTGGTATAGTCTCTAACTCGAGAAGTTTCAATCTGGTCGCACCAGGACTTTTTGAGATATCGAGGAAATATCCCCGAAAGTTAAAATGAAGCAGCCGATATCGTGCTGCGAAAATATTCCTCTTGTTTCGATGACAATCGTAGTTTGATAGTTGAAATGCTAAGTAAAAGTCAAGATCAACAGCGGCTATCAAGAATAACACTCTTTCGAGTGAGAGTATCTGATGGAGGTTTCTGTTCATAAGTTATATTGTGCATCTCCCTGTCCTTTTTCGTTCTTCATTCTCTTAGTACGCGGATGATTTGAAGTACGCTGATCCGGGGACAGACTAGAGGACTTCAGGAAGAACTAAACTTTGTTGTTGATTTTTGAGGTATATGGCCGATGTCTTTGAATATCTCTAAACACACAGTTCTTCACCTAAAATGTGGATTTAGCATAATGAATGAAACGCTTATGTGGTATGATCATATTACCATCATCTCATACAAGGCAAAAAAATGATATTTATCTTTTCAAGCATTGACGTTCAAGCTTGTACCTTATCGTAGAAAAATTATATACGAATGTTATTCGCCCAGCCTGATTGGTATCTAATCCAACCAACAACAAACAAAACCCCTGAAAATAGTAGTGACTCAGGATGAAGTTGCTAGGAGAAAACGTTTTTCTGTGGTACTCTGTGGTTAAAGAAATTAACCTATGATAGCAAGATCACTTCTAGACGAACACTCGTTGCTTGTTGACATTGTTGTTGAATTATTCTCGTTGCTGTTTCAAACGACGCTTCGTGAAAATCTTAGATGTTATAGAGTGTGAATGAGGAGCTTCTTATATTCAAGCTGTGTTATTATCAACCAAGTTTAGCCAGCTAATTTGGTGAAAGTCTAACAATTTATTTATTTTTTTTCCACGAATACAGTTGTTCTTCGATTGTTTATTGTATCAACATAGGTCTAGGATTTGAGTCTTTTCAGTTGTTGATAATAATGATAAAAATGATTGTTCATCTTAGCACCATAGGCATTTACTGGACATTTGAACAGCAAATTTTCTGCCCAATTCCATATGAACTATTTTCAACATATTTGGGTGAATTCTGAGTATATATGCGCAAACTGGAGGAGATACATAGCAAACTCAATACGAGCTTGCTGTATAGATCCACTATACATATAGTGAACACTGTATATGGTTACTTCTGCGATGATCTCTGTGCGCATCTTACATGTGTGGCATGTAAGATGGTGAATTACATGTATCTCAGTCAGTCGATATATATCAATAAAAGAAAACACACAGAACTTGAGTTTCTATTAAAAATTAAACAATTAATTTCTTTATGTGTAACACACAAAGTTAGTGTTCTATACATAAAATTGGTCCTTCGAGCAAAAAACTATTTTGCGCTTCAGCGTAAAAATCAAGAGTTTCCGAAACAAATTTTGGTTGAACCATCGATTATTTGAGAGGCGTCGTCCTGCTAGGTGCCGTGGAGTCCTTCTACAACATCCACAGACGAATATTTCAACATCTTCGTTTCACTGCGAAGAGTTTTCCATTTCAACTGGGAAAAAATTTCCATTCCAGAAAGAAGGTTATTCTGCAATTTTCCGTTGCGGAGAGGCGAATTTCGATAACCACCATCTGGGGATATCACCACAGGCAGAGATAAGTAGATCTATATTCATAAAAACTCGTTGTCGGAGATATAAGAAATTGTTTTGTAGTGACAATCTACTGTGAATTCTGAATATTGAAATTATTAATTATGCCTCTTCAGAAATTAAAGGTGAAACGATCCTATTATAAAGGCACTATCACAAAAATTGAGAATTATATTGTAGAATTAGTAAAAACTGAAACGAATTTTGATGTTATTAAAGAAGATTTAGAATTAAGATCGAAAAGATTAGAGAATGCTTTTCAACAATATGAAAACATTCAATTGGAAATTTTAAATTTAGATCAGAGTGATAGTGAAGATATTTTTGAAGTTGAAAATAAATTTATGAAAATTTCTTCTGATATAAGGAGAATATTGAAGCACAATGAAACGCCTGCTATTGAAAATTTGTCAACAACAACCGGTATTCCTACATCTAGTACATCATTGCCTTCAATAGAAATTCCATATTTTAGTGGAAAGGACATTGGACAGTTTAAGCCGTTCATTGAACTGTTCCGTGCTGTAATCGATGATAATCAAATTTTGTCTGAGGTTCAAAAATTGTTTTACTTGAAAAAATACTTATCAGGTGAAGCTCTTTCAATAATTAATAACCTACCCCTAGTGAATGAATCTTATAATGATGCCTTGAATTTGCTGAATAAAAGATATGATAATCCTGTTATCTTGATCAATAATCATTTGAATTGTCTGCTGGAGATGGAACCTCTACAAAAAGGTACCGCATCTAATTTAAGGGAATTTATTGGCACTGTTTTACAAGAAATAGGTTCCTTGAAAAATTTAAAACAACCTGTTGATCAGTGGAATATGATTTTAATCTGTATTTTAACGAAAAAGTTAGATAGCTATACCAATAGAGCATATCAAGTTAGCAGAGACTCAAAAAATCTTCCTACCTTAGTAGATTTCATTGAATTCCTAGAAGCAAGGGCAACAGCTCTGGAAGCTTCCTCAAGTCAACCAACAAAAAATAATAAATCGAAAGCTTCTATTAATTTCCTGAATATTTCGAAAAATAATGAACAACCAGTTTTGAAACATAATTCTAATATAACCAAAACCCAAAATTCAAAAAATTTTCAATGTTCTTATTGCAAGAATTCTGATCATAGAATTCATTATTGTCAGGATTTCAGATTGATTTCCTCATCAGATAGATTTGAATTTGTGAACTCAAATGGTATTTGTAAAATGTGGTTGAATAAGCATAGCTCTAAATGCAAATATCCTGTTCTATGTAATAGATGCAATAAAAATCACAATACTTTATTACACTTAGAAAATGAAGTGGATAAAAATTCTTTAATTCTTCGTGAGAAAAATTCGACTGAAGTGAATAAAAATTCTTTAATTCTTTGTGAGCGCGAATCGGCTTTTACCGACGTTTTGTTACCTTCAGCTAAGGTAAGGGTTCTATCCAATAAGGGGGAATATATTTCCGTCAAAATTCTTCTAGATTCTGGAAGTCAGCTATCACTTATCAAACAAGATTTAGTAAATGACATCAAATGCGAAATTTATAGGAGTAATTTGAATTTGATTGGAGTTAATGAACGAGAATCTAACGTGAATCAGATGGCTTCCTTTAGGATATTTTCTTGTATAAATCAGTATGAGATAAATGTTACCTGCGCCGTAGTAGAAAGAATTACTTCTAAGCTGCCACAGTTTCATTTCAATGCAAAAAAATTAAACATACCAAAAGGTATAGAGCTAGCAGATCCAAATTATAATGCACCAGATGAGATCTCCATTTTATTGGGTGCAGATATATTTTTCTCTGTTTTATTACCGGAATCAATAACATTGGGACCTCAAAAGCCTATTTTACAAAATACCCTTTTTGGATATATTGTAAGTGGTGTACTACCTTCAGATTTACATAAAACTGAAACTAATACTGTTTATTCTCACCATTGTGCTCTAGATACTAAGAGGCTGGGCAATCTCATGGAAAGATTTTGGCAAGCTGAGAGTGTTCCAGACGGTCAGAAAGAATTCACAAATGAACAGGAAGCCTGTGAAAACAGTTTCAGAGAAGGTGTAGAAAAGATTCACAATAAATTTCAGGTGAAATTACCCTTGAAACTCAAGATAACAGATATCTGTCTAGGTGATTCATATTCATTTGCTCTGAAACGATTCCTCAATTTGGAAAAACGGTTTCAACACAACGAAGGCTTATTTCGAGACTATTCTCACTTTATTCATGAATATTTAGATTTGGATCAGGCGGAAATCATTGATTCAGATGAAGTTTTTAAGTATGGTGCATATTTTCTTGCCCACTACCCAGTCATACGAAATGATAAGAAAACCACGAAGTTAAGAGTAGTATTTGATGGTGGTCTGAAAACCAACTACAAGGTTAGTTTAAATGATTTTCTTTTTAATGGAAAAATTGTACAAAAGGATATTTATGATATACTCTTATTAATTCGTATGCACAAGTATGTTCTTATTACTGATATAAGGCACATGTTCCGGAGTATATTGGTACATCCTGAGCACCGCAATTTCCAGATTATTATTTGGAGAGATGATCCGTCGTTACCATTGACTTTTATTCGGTTAAAAACTGTAACGTACGGCCTTAAAAGTTCTCCTTTTCTTGCTACTAGATGCTTGTCCGAGTTAGCTCTAACTTACAAAGACACTTACCCACTTGCTTCAAAAATACTTCTTAATAACACATACATTGATGACATAATTTGTGGATCGGATTCTGTCGATGAAATCATGCTAGCTAAAGATGAAATAATTCAACTTTTGAATTTGGGTGACTTCAAGCTCCACAAGTGGGCCTCAAATCATGCAGATATAATTTCGGATATTCCGAACGAATTCAGACATTTCAGTGAAATTGAATTAAGTAAGAGTCCAGAAGACCAGTTAATGTTGAAGGCTTTAGGATTAGCTTATGATATCAAAATTGACAGTATGAAAATTAGTTTTCCCACTATCGAACATGATAATAGTTTAACGAAGAGATCATTCTTGAGCATAATTTCTCGGTTATACGACCCTTTGGGTCTAATTGGACCAATTGTTATAGTTTCCAAGCTACTTATGCAAAAACTTTGGCTTGAAAAAATAGGTTGGGATGCACAGTTGCCATGTGAAATTCAAAAATTGTCAACAATTTCTAAAAGAACTGTCATTTATGCCACCAATTGTACTTTCCAGAAACATAAGTAACTTCAGCAAGAGTAAACGAATTGAACTTTTAGGTTTTTGCGATGCTTCCCTGAGAGCATATGGATGTTGCATATATGTCAAAATTATTGATGAGGACGGAAATATGTCACTGAATTTATTAACTTCAAAATCACATGTAGCTCCACTTAATAAAAAATTAACTATACCCAAATTAGAGCTGAATGGAGCAGTTTTGTTGTCAAAGTTAATAGCGAGAGTATCTAACATATTTGAGACTAATATGAAAATTTCGGGGATACTTTTATTTTCAGACTCAGAAGTTGTCCTTTCTTGGATTCGTTCAAATCCTTTGAGATTGAGCGTTTATGTGGCCAATAGAATTAAAATTATTAAACATTTGACTTCCGATTCAGCATGGCACTATGTAAGTGGTGCAAATAATCCAGCTGATTTACTTACGAAGAATGTACGGTCCTTTCGTTCAATTAATCAGAACAAATTGTGGTGGCATGGTCCAGAAAATATTAATGAATGCCAAAATGGCGATGATTTATTTTCACTCTCAGGCAATCTGGAGCGTAATTGTATCAGAGAAGGGAACTTGGATCAAGATATCCCTTTCAGTGTTATATTAACAGCAACTCAACGAGATGAATTAGTTCATTTTGGGGATTACTCTTCCATTAGTAAAATTCAAAGAATTCTTGCGTTTGTTCAACGATTCGTTAAGAACTGTAAATCGTCACTGAATGAGAGAATTTCCGGAAATCTGACATGTGTGGAATTAAATAATGCCCTCAATGCCATTGTTATGTCTATACAATTAACGCATTTTGAATATGAAATTCAATGTTTAAGAGGCGATGGTACACTTAGTGGTAAATCTAGCTTGATGTCTTTATATCCGTTTATAGACAGGATAGGCTTACTTAGGGTAGGAGGCAGATTGCATAATGCACCTATCCCTTATTCTGAAAAACATCCGATAATTCTACCTAAAAATTGTCATATCACTAACTTGATCATCATAAGAGAGCATATCAATTTATTTCATGCTGGTACCAGGCTTGTACTTTCTAGTCTGAGTGGAAAATTTTGGTTGGTTAATGGAGTACGGGAAATTAAGAAGATTTTACATAAATGTGTTAGGTGCTTTAAACTCAAGGCCAAATTTTCTGAGCAGTTAATGGGAAGTTTTCCCTCACATCGAGTATCGGTATCTCGACCATTCGAAATTGTTGGAATAGACTTTTGTGGCCCATTCGATATAAAACAATCACGACTTAGAAAGGTTTTGATTTCGAAGGGATATATTTCGGTATTCGTCTGTTTCTCAACTAAGGCTATCCATTTGGAACTGGTATCAGATTTAAAAACAGAAACTTTTATTGCAGCCTTTCGAAGATTTTCTTCAAGAAGAAATTTGCCATCTCAAATATATTGCGATAATGGAGCAACCTTCAAAGGGGCTCAGAGGAAATTTGATGAATTCTTTAAGCTTTATAACACAAAATGTCATAAAGATAAGATTGAGGATTATGCGTCTGGTGTAGGCATTAAATTCAATTTCATTCCAAGCTATTCTCCCATGTTTGGAGGATTGTGGGAAGCTGGCGTAAAAAGTGTTAAATATCACTTAAAAAGAGTGGTTGGCGATCTTGTTTTAACGTATGAAGAGTTTAACACATTTATTGTTCAAATCGAAGCAATATTGAATTCTAGGCCACTCTGCCAGACTTCCCAAGATCCATCAGATTTAAACTTTCTCACTCCTGCACATTTTTTGACTGGAGCAGCCTTCAATACATTACCTGAAGCTGACTTATCACAGGTACCAATTACTAATCTAAGGTTTTGGAAAATTTGTACGAAAATGCGTCAGGGCTTCTGGAATCATTGGTATAAACATTACCTCCTTCAGTTACAGAATAGACCTAAATGGAAGAAAGCACAGCCAAATATTGAGAAGGGCATGCTAGTTTTAGTTAAGGAGGATAATTTGCCACCACTTAACTGGCCTATAGGTCGAATTTCGAAGGTTATGCCTGGTAGGGATGATAAAGTGAGAGTAGTCGAAGTTTTCATGAAAAATAAAGTGTTTTTGGGATCTATTTCTAAAATTGCTGTGCTTCCCATCTACGAGTAACTCTCTCTTGCCAAGATCTCTCTATCCCTAATTAACATTTTGAAATTATTGGGTTTAATTTAGTTAAATGGTTTTCCTTGAATCAATTGATGATGTAATAATTATTGTTGTTACCATTGTTTTCCTTTGAATTACTTGAATCATGTATTATTCTATTGTATGAACTGAGTATGTAAAAGTTTTTTTTTTATTCAACTCGTTTGTAAAGAATGGAAATGGGTGAAAATAGTTGTAAGAATTTTATTTAGTTATTAATATCACTGTTGTAAATTCTCTGTTGAGATGCGACTTTTTTAAGATAAATTGTACCTTACATAACATTTTCCTGTAGTTGCCAGTTATGTATAGATCCACTATACATATAGTGAACACTGTATATGGTTACTTCTGCGATGATCTCTGTGCGCATCTTACATGTGTGGCATGTAAGATGGTGAATTACATGTATCTCAGTCAGTCGATATATATCAATAAAAGAAAACACACAGAACTTGAGTTTCTATTAAAAATTAAACAATTAATTTCTTTATGTGTAACACACAAAGTTAGTGTTCTACACACTTGCGATGGAGTGTTCTGCATCAAAATCAGGCTTACCAACTGAACAATAGAAAGTTTCATTCCATTGTTTTCGTTATATTTCATCGCAGTTCCGGTATTTAGCTGAGTGAAAATATCACAAAATGGTCATTGCACGGAAGAGCGAGTTAATTTTATTTCCAATTGATTGTTGACGTTTAATGCTGATATTTCAACAGACGTGGGCATGCCGAAACAATATAAATTTGAAACAAACACAATAAACATCGCCATATTCTCATTAATGATTAATGACATGGATCATCGACTGTTACCAGTCCAGTTTTCGAAAATTTGCTGGAGAGCATTGTGAATTCAGTTAAAATATCTTTCTTGTTCAGGAATGCTGGCTTCTAGGACATATTATACGGAAGTTACGTAGATTCATCGGAAAAATAAGATATATTGAAACAATGGCACTTGAATTATGCACTGAACCGAAAAAGAACATATAAATATAATGAAAAAGTACATTGGATCAATGAACGTTTTCATTAAAAACGGCCCAACGACTGGGTTCATCAATATAATGAAACATTGTACATCAATCTATAAAACCGGGTCCATTTTTCGTGAATAGAATCATTGGAATAATAAACAGCATTCATTGGGCCAATCTATATTCATTCATAGCCTAATGAATATATACTTTAATACTATGAACCCATGCATCGATCAATGAATATACTGTTCATCGATTGATGAGTAGAATTCATTGATTGATGAACAAAATTCATTGATTGATGAACAAAATTCATTAATTGATGAATAGAAACCATGTTTTAGATTTTACTACCCTAATATGCAAGAGAAAAAAGTTACAGGTTGTTCCTAAATAGATGGCGAATTTGGATTCGAATTTGTATCGGAAACCTCTTTATTTCAACTGATCGGCCATCGGTTTTCTCTCCAGTGATAAATAAATAATTCCTTATGAACCATATGCAAAAACTTACCATGTTTTACATTATTTTTTTTTAATGATAGATATCATTAATTACATCTGCCAAATTCCTCTTTATTCAGTAGCATTTTGTGTTTACTATTAATTTGGTGATAATTCGTATTAAGTTATAAAATCGATCACTATGCCTAATTTTACCAATGAAGATTATTTAAATATCATTCTACTTCATGGAGAATGTAATAAAGTTGTAGATAGAACGATTCGACTGTTCATTGAGAGGTTTCCTGACCGACCCAGACCAACGAGAGATACCATTAACAGAACCATGACAAACTTGAGAAATGTCGGATCTTTCGTTAAGAAAACTACACACAGAGAAAAAAGTGTAGTAGAAGATGAGAACAACGAAATTACAGTTCTTGCATATTTTCGTGTGAATCCTCAAAATTCTCTCAAAGATGCCGAGATTGATCTGAGATTATCTCAATCGAGTGTTTGGAGAATATTAAAAAAACTTAAAATGCACCCATATAAATTCAATAGGGTACATCATTTGAAGGAAACTGATTTCGTCAGGAGAACAGAGTTTTGCGAAGCTATGATGATTCGATTTCAAGAGAATGAAAACTTTTTGGACTGCATAATTTGGACAGATGAATCTAAATTCACAAAGAATGGTTCTTTCAATAGGCATAACAGTCATTATTGGGATGAAGAGAACAATCACCACTTCAGACAATGGAACTTTCAAGAGACCTGGAGTTTCAATGTTTTTTGCGCCATCAAAAATAATGCAATTCTCGATGTTCACATTTATGATGGGACTTTAACTGGTAAGATAGAACACTACACATTTTTGCATTATTTAAAGAATGTTCTCCCTTAGGAGATAGATATTCTGACATATTGACTCAAATAATTGAGCCGCTAGTACAGAACCATAATGACTTATGGTATCAACAAGATGGCGCGCCTCCACACAATTCACTCAATGTGTCAAATATCCTCTACAGGCTATTTGAAGATCGATGGTTGGCGAACAATGGTCCACATCTTTGGCCACCACGTTCTCCCGATTTAACTCCTTTAGACTATTATGTTTGGGGTAGGATAAAAAATATTGTCTACTCAACTCCCCTGACTGATAAAGAGGACTGCATAGAACGAGTCAGAAATGCGTTCAGGTTTGTTTAGATTTTTAGATTCATAGTTTTGAAACTCAATTTGGTTTTTAAACACTTTTGCAGATCTCTTCCTCCCGATGAAATAAGAAGAGCAACGCACGAAGCATTCCTGAGACGTATAAATAAATGTCTAGAAATTAACGGTCAGAACTTTGAGCATCTTCTCTAGTTATAACTGCGAGAGTTTGCCATGGTTCTCCTAATAGTAACTTGAAGTCAGTTTCAAGAAGGGGTGAAAAATCTACAGCATGGTTCAAATAATAGTTCCTGAAAATGTCATCTTTTTGGCGTGAAGGGAAAAGAAATAGCTGAAAATTCAAGACGAAAAACAGTCTTTTGTGAATAACTCAGAAAATATCCACTTTAGAGCAAGGGTGTGATGCATACACTCACATAATTTTTTAACGTAGATTCAATATCTGCCATAAAAAAATGGGGTTCTAATTTGAAAAAATTGATTTTTCACGATTTTGTCATCCCTAACTTTGAAAGCGATTTTTTCACCCCCTGTATCATGAATCGCGATTTCGATTTTTAAAGTGGATACATCAATCTTACATCTTGAAAAATCCGAAAAATGAAAATTTTCCATTCAAAAACCTCGAAGTTATTCTTGTTTCAGCGGAGCTCTATTTTAGATTTTTTTTTCGAATTTTCCCGCTCAGAGAGAATTTTCCAACCAAAACTGAAAAATGTTACATCAAAATAAATTGAAATTTTCTAAGGAATCTATTTCTGCAATAAAAAAATGGTGTTCTAATTTGAAAAACGGAAGTTGACGTCATTTCCGGAAAAACCGGAGGTGCTCATGCCTTGAAAATATTTTAGATTTCATCAGCATCGTGAAATACTTATAAGTGCTGAATTTCATGAAAATACGTTCAGTAGTTTCCCGTATAAATATGGGTAAGGTTCCTCGTGAAAGACCCTGTATTGAAATCAGCTTATGATACGAACAATGATTATTATTTACCAGACACATTTCAATTTGCAAAACAATTTAAAATTACCAGACGGATGGAGGACATCGACCATGGAGTTCCTTTTTTAGATACAAAGGTAGATAGAGAAGATAATTCAAAAAGTTGAAATGGTACAGAAAAGCCACTAATTCTAATAAATTTATTAATTTCCATTCAAATCACAACATCAACATAAAAATAAATTTCATCAAAGAAACGAAGAATCGAATTATGAAGATTTGTCACAACACTTTTCAAAAAGAAGGAATAAAAAATCTACATGAAATATGACTACAGAATTCATATCCGAATAGTATGATAAAAAAACTGTTGTATTCAACAAATGCAGTAAATGAAGAAAACCAAAACGAAAATTCTACATCAAAACAGCTTTATGCATCCCTACCAAACATAAAAAACTTAACAAGAAAAATCAAAAATATATTCAAAGAAGAAAAAGTAAAAATAGCGACGTATAATCAAAAGACAGTTAAAAACCTATATAGTAAGATCAAAGATCCAATTCCAATACCGAAAAAAAGCAACGTGATTTACCAGATAGACTGCCAGGATGGCGAACGAATATATATTGGCCAAACATCACAGTGGGTGAAAAATAGAATATCTCTTCATAGATCTGATATAAATACAGGTAAAGATAGATGTGCCCTTGCAGCACATGCGCATACCATGGACCATAAAATAGACCTGAACAACATAAAATACTGAAAACAGAAAAAACTACCAAAAACGGCTAATACATGAAATGATAGAAATAAAAAAAAGTAATAGTACAATAAATCAAAAAGTGACACACAAAATTTAAGTAACATTTACAGCTATTTGTTGGATGCAGTGACGTGAAAGAAGACGAGAAGAAGAAAAGTGACATTGAGAGCTGACAATCTTTGGGATAAACGCAATTAGACAACTGTGATAGACAAATCAAAATAAAATTTTATTATAGAACGTAGAAAGATAAATTTTGAGAATTTTAAGAATGTACAAATTGATATCCATGAAGTTCGAATTAGTGTCTTACAATTTATGTAAAATATTTAAGTGTTAAAAACGTATTGTGTCATGATTGTTGTTGCTGGTTTCATGTTTAACCTCACTTTCGGTAGGAACCATGTAATATTGTGAATGTTTTTAATTTATTGATAGATTTTCTGTATTATAGAAACCCTGAAGAAGCAATAAACAAATTGCGAAAGCTTGGTTTAGAAAAAAGAGTACTTCCTTTGACTCCAACAACGAGAGTCGTTATACCCTGAAAACAATATATCATCAATACTACAGACTCTGATAGTTAATTCATATATATATGGATATATATTTATTTTTCGTTCCCATTATTTATTTTCCTCCAAACACAATATAGTCACGAGTTTAGAAAGCATACAAATCTGAGCTCGAATATATTTATTGATTCGATCTATCAAACATCGCCAAGTGATGGCGCACCGGAAGTATACAGTTTTCTGCATGAAGTTTCCATCTGTTCGGATTAAAATCAGAGTTCATAACGCCAATCACTACGAATATTTGGGGAATAACATTAAATATTCACAAATCGATTCAAAATCATGAGTCATTATCAAAATTTTTGGGCTCTTTCAAACTTAGATTTCAACAAAGCTGGACACCTGCTGCGGTGCTCTTGACGATGATGAATAGATCGAATTAATAAATATATTGGATCCCACATTTTATATATTTGAAATTCCCAACTAGTAAATATATTGTGTTTGGTAAGAAATGAATATATGAGAACGAAAAACAAATATATCATTTCAAACAATGATACTTTTTGGCAACTAAAAATATTTTTTGACCCGAAAATATTCATATATTTGCAAACAGACTGTTGTCCGAAACGGCGCTTATTAAAATATACTCAACAGTTACGTGAATTTGGCATCGACCGACTTATAAATATGAAAAATGTTGTATTCTGATCGCACTTCAATATCGTAACAATTAATCTAATTGTGACTGAAAAATATTTGAAAAAATGGTTTACTTACCTTAATTATGACCTCACTGGAACAAATCTCACCACAGAATTATTTCAACTAGGCACGAAATATGGAACAGCAATAATGAAGCAGAGATAGTTCATGCGGTTCCACTACCCTTTTGTTTCAAGTCTGTACTAGAATGATCCACCGACTGAATGGGTCGCGAGCGTCGCCAAAGGATTATTTCAATGGACAAATTCATTGATTGATGAATTCATGCATCACTTCAGAGTTGAAGATATTGGAAGATGCATCTGATTTCTGGTCCTATGTTAGTGGTAGGAGGAGAAACTCCAGAATTCCTGGAATTATGAAGATCGGAGAAATGGTCCATAGAGGAAAGAGCGATATAGTTGAGGCCTTTGCTACCTATTTCAAAAGCTTTTATGCTCAATTCCCGGATGCTATTGATGATGATATTCGAGAAGCTGTTCATCAGGATACCGTTTCACTGGGGTGCATTTCTTTGGAGTCTTTGATGGTGGCGTCTGGAAGGTTATCTACCGGTATGACTGCTGGTTCTAATGGTATTCCCAGCTTTCTTGTGAAGGATTCAATCGGTGTATTATCTGCCCCACGTCTTCATATTTTCAACATGGCTCTAAGATATTGCAAGTTTCCATCGTGCTGGAAGATAGCGAAGGTGATACCCATCTTGAAGCAGGGTGATCCAACTGACTTGAAGAACTACACGCCTATCTGCATACTTTCGAACTTCGCAAAACTTTTTGAGATCATATATCAGAGAATATATCTTGTTGTGCGACATCTAGTTAGTCCTGAAGACCATAGTTTTATGTCGAGGAGATCTTGTGATACAAATCTTGCTGTGTTTTCGCAGTATGTCTCTGAAATTCTAGATACTGCTGGCCAAGTTGATGTTGTTTACACTGACTTTCAGAAAGCGTTCGATAAGGTCAACTCATAAGGTACTCGTACATAAACGAAGGACGCTGTTTGGTTTCTCTGATAATCTTGTGAATTTTTTCATATCTTATCTGAGAGATCGTCTGCAGTTTGTTCATCTGGAGGGTTGCTGTTCTGTTATTTATGTTTCCACTTCTGGTGTGCCGCAGGGTTCAAATCTAGGTCCTTCACTTTCCATTTTATTTATCAATGACCTTTTTCACGATACGTTGATGAACGGTGGAAACACCTTATCGACTTCGTTGCCTAGATTATTGAATATTGGTGGTGCCAGAGGTGGGAGAAGACATCGGGAGCAGCGGGTGGTGCTTTTTTCAGCGGGAGTGAACGATGTGCTTGAATTGGCGTATGCTGACGACTTCGAGTTCATCTGTAGAATCGATTCCAATGCCGATTGCTCTCGTTTACAGCGTGTGTTGGACGCCTTGTTGAAGTGGTGTGACAGAAATTTCCTTCAACTTAATATCTCTAAGTGCAGCGTTGTCACATACACTAGAAAGAAAGTGTACATATTAAATGACTAACTTTTTGATGGTGTCGTGCTGGGCAGACAAGCAGAGTACAGGGACCTTGGCGTAGTATTTTATTTTATTTTTATTCATTTCAATGGAATACCTGACAGGACGGGCCCAGATTATGTACTCACTTATGAACTATTAATACAATGGTGCTTAATATTAAAGAAAATACATATCCAGCATACAAACCAAAATGCGGAAAAGTTTTTTTTTTCTCAACAATGGCCTCTAAAGAACCGTCTCAAAACACCCGAAAATGCAAGCAAGGAATTTGATCAATGGTTTTCATTTGTTCCACACATCAATTACCTGCTTGCTTCAACTTCCAAAATGTATGGATACGTTATACGAAACTGCAAATATTTTACTAACTCAAGGACGATAATAACGTTGTTCAATGCATTCGTGAGAAGAAGATTGGAATATGGCAGTGCAGTTTGGAACCCTATCTCCGAATGTCACAGGTATCACTTGGAGGCTGTTCAAAGGAGATTCCTCAAGTTCCTCGTTTTCAGAGAAGAAGGTGTTTATCCATGTAGGGGCTTTGACCATACTGCATTGTTGAATAGATTCGATGAAGTGGAACTACATGTCAGGAGAGGTATATCATGTCTCAAATTTCTTCATGGACTTTTGAATGGTAGTGTTGATTGTTCCTTTTTACTAGCTGTTATAAGCTTTAATGTTCGTCGCCCCTGCTCAAGATCTGTTCGATTCTTTGAGCTCGCTGTAACCAGAACGAACATTCTAATGCAGTCACCGTTGAATTTGATGTGCTCAACTTATAACGACATCTCCAATCTTTGGAATAATTTTTGTTATGTTCACTATTCAGATTATAAAACTTTATTGTTATTAGTGTACATTGTATCTTGAGCTTAGGGCATATGTGTTATGTAATTTCCTGTAACTGGGTTTTCTACCTGTTGGAAATTAATCCTTATTATTATTATTATTATCACTATGATAAAAAATATCATTGTTCAACGAACAAATTCATCAATTAATGACTTGGTTCATCACTATGATGAAAAATATCATTGTTCAATGAACAGACTGTTCGTCGCTCTATGATAGTTTTTTTCGATCAATGAATTGAAATCTAATCTATTCAAATGAGCATTTCTAATGAATATATATATATGCAATAAATATATTTTGCGTATCTGGGGAACTGCTTTAACGAAATTTTGCATTCAGATAGGGTTTCGCTTCCTTAATTAACATAATTGTGATTTTTTTGTAAAAAAGCTTTCATTAGGAAAATGAACATATGTGCATACAAACGTCCCTAAATCCCTAAAATATGCCAGATCTTTCAACTCACGAGGGGGTACTTATTTCGAAAGTCAAAATAACTATCTATGACTTCCCAGGTACTTCATGTTAGAGTTACATTATGTGGTTAATTGAAATCGTTCGCATAGTATGAGCCAGATTCAGTTGAAATTTCGCAAGAGCCTTCTAGGGTACATTCAATACCGATTTTTGATCTGATGGGATTAGTACTATTGGATTTATTGAAATGCTGAATGACTTTATATATATAATTATTATTACTAGCGGTTTCGACAGCAAGCGTAAGAAAATCTAACCATAACATGATTTCGGTAGCATATTGGTTAGTGCTATTGCCTGTCACGCAGAAGTTTTGGATTTCGATTCCCAACCAGAGTGGTTACCAATCCACATATTGACCCCTTCCAACGAAGGTTGACTTGATTGAAATATTCTCATGAACTTTTGCATAAGCCTTCAAACCAATGGTTGAAATATAAATGTTCCTGCAAAATTTTATAAGAACCATTACTATTTGAAGATAGAAAAATCTTTTAATCTGAAATTCTAGCTTTTGCAGACGAGTGAAATATATATGACCGATCTAACTGAAAAATTGAAAAAGCGTTCAATAGCTCTTCATTTTACCTCACTGAATTTTTTCATTTCTTTGTCTCTTATAGAACCTCCCCTATGGCCACAAGACTAATCATGCAGCCAGATTGAAGTGGGTACTTATTAATCTCTTTCTTGAACTCATGTTTGTTTATTGTGAATTGTATCTTTTGGACTTGTGCTATTTGAAATTTGAATAAACATTATTATTATTATTATTATTATTATAAACTCAAGACACTGATAGAACTCCCAATGTAGGAATCAAACCTGTGACCTTCTTTTCATGCAAGCTGTATCGATGATCGTTTTGAGTTACTTTATAGACTGGAGTCATACAATATTTATTATATTGATGTATGCGTACATCGTTCAATAAAATTGAGTCATTGAAATTTGATGAAGCCTTATTCATTAATACAATGAAAAGTACATTAATAAATGAAAAGAACATTGGAACTATAAATAGACGACTTCGACCCAAGTTGCCAACCCATAATTTTCTTCACAAATTTACTATCACTGGGGAACGGGAATTTCAGGACGAATTCGATATGATAAGGTTCGCGTTATTTATAAATATCCGTAATAGATGCCTCGGCTCCTCAAACAAGATAATTCCTTTCAAATATAGGGTTTTGTTAGGATCATCTCTGATTGGCTGAAATTTAAGTTGGGATTCCTGATTTGATGTCGATAGTCTCAAGTTTACATAGGAAATGTTCCGCAAATCAACTTTGTTATTTCGGTTGCTGGTTTTTCGTTCTGTAAATATGAATTCTTCGGTTGTTTCCTGAAAAAAAGGTCAATTATGGAATTTTTTTGATGAAAAAGCAATCTATCTATCTCCAGAACATAGACATATTAAGTCTATGCACTAGAACGGCAATCAATGTTTCATGGTAACATATCCATAGCATAGAACAATCTTAATTTACCTTTTTTTTCACCAATCAAATTCCGTGATTAACCAACCGAATATTTCATATTTACGGAATGGAAAACCGGCAACCGAAATAACAAAGTTGATTTGCGGAACATATCCTATATAAATTTGACACTATTAACATGAAATCAGGAATCCCAACTTAAATTGCAGCCAATCAGAGATGATCCTAACAAAATCCTATATTTGGAAAGAATTATCTTGTTTGAGGAGCCGAGGCATCTTTTACGGATATTTATAAATAAGGCGAACCTTATCAAGTCGAATTTGTCCTGAAATTCCCGTTCCCTAGTGATAGTAAATTTGTGAAGAAAATTGTGGGTTGGCAACTTGGGCCGAAGTCGTCTATTCGATGCAATGAATGCTGTTCATTGATATAATGAACAACTTTTTTTTCAGTGTGGTCTGTGAAATTTTGACAACTAGACCTCTGAAAGTCTTATTTATTTCTGATACTGAAGTCGTTTCAGTAAAAATGCATGCAGAAGATATGTGTTAGATTGTGCCGTCTTTGCTGATACTCTTCAGGAAGTCGCTTCAAACATACTTTTCGAATGGAAATTTGCCATTATGCCACCGATTGGTGAAGTTTGGCTTTTTTGATAGTATGGAGATGATATAGGTTAATTCAGTTGAACCCACACCAGAGGAGGTGAAATATTTCAATTAAGGGTAATGGTAACTTTTGAGGACTCCAAAGCAATACCCCGAACATTTCTTTTAAGAAATGAATTAGTGTGTTGTGAACAACAAGCAGGTTTTAAAAATGACGAGAGGAGAAATTTTGCCTCATTCTGCGTGGAAAAGTATAGTGCTGAACCATCAATGAGTTTGTCTTATCGAGAACATCATATAAAATTCTAGAAAAGTACTGACTCAAAGTCAGCATCTTCTGCCCGCATGTTAGAATTTTTTGCTGAAACGAGCATGGGTATATATACGGAATAGTAACTCGACATTCGTAATAAATAACATAATCACAAGGACGAATATCCGTCGATAAATCAACAAATATTCCCCCTTGATCAGAGCTAATCACCCAATCAACCAAAACACCTACACCGAAGAAGCGGATCCAAGTAGAATGACTACAGCTGTTTCACAATTGTTATTGATCGTCAGGTCAACTTAACTTGGATAAACCGCAGAGAGTTCTCTCGATACTTGTTACCTTTCAGAGGGATCGCTGCAGTATACAACTTACGGCGCGCCATCTGCCAGGAGCATCTTGCGAGTTTATCCAAGTTGAGATGACTTGACGATCAATAACAATTGTGAAACAGCTGTAGTCATTCTACTTGGATCCGCTTCTTCGGTGTAGGTGTTTTGGTTGATTGGGTGATTAGCTCTGATCAAGGGGGAATATTTGTTGATTTATCGACGGATATTCGTCCTTGTGATTATATTATTTATTACTACTGGAGCTCTTTCTTCTCCATGAAACCATTTCCTATCTTTGTTAGATGTTGGACGTTTTCGTCTTGTGGGAATCCACATGAACCGAGTGTTTCCAATGTTGATCGGTTGTTTGTAAAGCTGCAATATCGCAGTTACAACGACCTGATGCGACAAAAGGATGAACGTCACACACATCGATCAAAGTATTCTGCACTCGAAGGTGAGACTCGCAAGATGCTCCTGGCAGATGGCGCGCTGTAAGTTGTATACTGCAGCGATCCCTCTGAAAGGTAACAAGTATCGAGAGAACTCTCTGCGGTTTATCCAAGTTGAGTTGACCTGACGATCAATAACAATTGTGAAACAGCTGTAGTCATTCTACTTGGATCCGCTTCTTCGGTGTAGGTGTTTTGGTTGATTGGGTGATTAGCTCTGATCAAGGGGGAATATTTGTTGATTTATCGACGGATAGTCGTCCTTGTGATTATGTTATTTATTACTACTGGAGCTCTTTCTTCTCCATGAAACCATTTCCTATCTTTGTTAGATGTTGGACGTATTCGTAATAAAGCCCCGAAGATACTCCGAACGAGTAGAATCCAACTAATGATTCCTCAGATATACCTATTCAGAATGTTGCTATCTCAAAATTACGTGAAACTCAGATTGGATGAAATTGAAATCCAGTACTTGAATTGATTGAAAAATGAAAGCTTAAAACGTAATGCCGAATTCCGTGAGGATGATATGATTACAAGATCGAAAAATATAAAATTATTTCAAACAATTTTTTTTTTCGGATTTTTCCCCGATCACAAAAAAGTTTTCACACAGTTGTGCATCAGCCTCCTTCAAATAGTTGCCAAGTTGGATTATAATTTGATAAATATTTTTTGAATTAATGCGTAAATAACAATGGTACCAATGAAAAAACACGAAATTGGACATATTTTTCCCAATATCTCCGACAAAAAAAAACGGATCGATAAAACTGAAGCTTGGCTCAGTGTTGCGAAAAGAGTTTTAGGTCTGTGTCGAAATATGATGACTAGTTTCCGAAAAAAAAATTTGAGGAAAAATGCCGTTTTGTTCTCCCTATCCATACGATCACAACAAAATTGCGTGTCTGAGTGCTTCACCTAACTATCCAGCTTCATTCCGATACCTCAAGAAGTTCTGGAATAATGGAGAAATAACCTACAAACTTCGAATGACTATAACTCAAGATACTATTGGCCGATATTGCTTCTTAATGGAGTCAACGCTCATCGAACATATCAAACAGAATTGACTCAAAAAGATACGAAGTCTATATGTCTAAATGGAGATTTTGAACATTGGCCAAACTATTGTCTAGTTCCAGGAATTGATGAAAAAAAATTCGAATGACTTAATTCCCTTCAAAAGTAATCCGCAATCTGGTGTGAATTGTGATAACTGGAAATCTTTCTGAGCAAATTCCCTCACCAAACACCCAATTGTCAAAAAACTTTGTGAAATTTTTTGCAGGTCTGCAACTGTTAAACGTGATTATGAGCTGATTGAAACTACTGAGAAATTTCTTTGTTTTTCACAGCAGCTTGCAAATTCATATGAAATCAATGCCAACTCCTCACGCTTGTAACACGGGATATATATCCTAGAATAGAATTAATCGTATATCCGAATGAGCCTGCCTACAGCTCAATCGCAAACTGTTGTCGAAACTTGTAGCTACTCGCATCAACAAAAGTGTTTGTCCAAAACCAATCTGAAAGCCATTGAACCTACATCGAAGTGCACTAAATCAAGGCCAGGCATGACAGGATTTGGCAATGGCGTAGTGTCGACGAAACGAAGTGGCGCTTACCCTGGGCGCCAGTCTGTCAGGGACCAAATTTCGCGGAGGCATGACGGAAGATTCTGAAATATTCTTCCGTAATGGGGCTACAATTACTATCGACAAAAAAACCTTCATTTTGGTAATACACTCAAGATTAACGAAGTTTAAAGCCATTTTTCTAACATGATTTCAATAGTGCGCGAAAACGGCACACAGGTGTCATGGCATCGGCTCTGAAGTCACACTTAGGTAAGCATGTCATTATAGCGAAGAAAGTAAACGAAACATTAAATTAATTCGAGTGATAAAAAATAAATTCCAAAAATTATGAGTACTGTGCAGTACTGCAGTGTAAAACATCTTGGCTATCATTCTTTTTATCAATTTTAATCGTTTCCTTTTCTTTTTGTAGTTGCCAAATGATATGGAACTGCACAAATGCTTCCTTTCCGTTTGAGTTGCACTTAACTGATTGTATTATTTCTATATGATGGTCTTGAAATTTGTAATAATTGTAATTTACTAGAACAAATACATTAACCTTGACTTGATTTATCAGGTTTTTGGCGCTTTTTCTGGAGAGAAATGTTACAAGTATTAATAGTTGCTTTTCAGTTACAGAAATTCACTCGTTTTATTGAATGTTAATATGGAAGTAACTCTTGAATAGCAACTCACAAGGTGTGAGGGCGCTAACCTCAAAAATAAAACTATGGCAAGTTTATAGTAAGAATAACTTATGCAAGTCAAAAAATATCGCATAAGTTCAAAACCAGTTTGATTTGGTCTAAATTTGTTGTATGTAGTTACTCTACATACAGCATATAAATACAAAATTTACTTACATGGAATTTCTACGATTTTAAACTCAAACGAGCAAAATTCTATATATGTATGTATATCCTAGGCAAATTTCAGCTATTTGCCCAAACAGCTTGGTTCCATTGTCATAGTAGAGCGAAGTCGATAATTCACAAGTAAAATAATGAGAAATCAATCCAAATCAGTAATCAATAGTATTCACGACGAAAAAACACAGAGAATGAGAGTATTGACAGCGGAGTTCACCTGAGCTTGTTGTCATTCGCTGTGAGTTCTGTTTCAGCGAAAATGGCCGATTGCAGTATTTTAATGTTTCATTTCATAGAAAATCGTATAATTACCTCAATATCTTAAATCATTTTTTTTTTCTATACGGGCGACAGAATTCAATTTGAACACGGCTCAGTCTTTATGTGCTACAAGACCTGGTTGGGGTGAAAATGTCAAATTATAGACATTTGTGCAAAATTGAAGCGAGTTGATACCCAGAACAAGTGCGTCAAAATTTTGTGTTCACCAGCTTCTCCAGAATCGTTCGTTTTAGCATATAACGTCAGCTGAGGGTATTTGCCATTCATTTCATTCCGTAGAGTTGTTCTGTAACCATAGATCATGCAGTGCGAATTGTAACTACAATAACAGCTTCTATCGCAACTCACGCTAAACATACAAACGCACCATGTATTGTTGGGTTAAAGAAATGTCCCGCTCAATAATCTGGGGAATGGATTTGGAATGGGCCCGTAATTGAATGTAGCTAGGGCTGTTCCTGCCCTGAGCTGCAGAGAGGCAGAACTACCAATTATTCATCTAGAAAACAGAAACAAATTCTGCGTCCAAATATTTTCAAAATTGATTGTGAATCTCCCGGTGCGTGCACAATTTTAGCCGCAAACTCATTTAATGAGTAACAGCTGTTTCGCAAAGCTGAGAGACTTACATATCGCCAACTCATTCAAGAATCTACCACCTGCCAGATCCTACCGAACACCAGAGACTCTGGAAAACCTTTTCCAAACACCTCTACACCCTGCACAAAAACCATTCGGCAGATTTGGCCCATTAACGAACTTAACAGAGATATTGAGGATCTAATCCTTACCTGAGAATTTCAAGACTCTAGGTCCTTTCTTTCGAAACTTAGAGCGCACACTGACGGCCAGACGGACAGAATCACATTTGATCAAGGATTCTTCATCACTGCGTTGAGCCTAGTTAATGTTAATGAAGCTTTAATTTATATCTTGAGTTTGCGTCCGAGTTATCAAGAAGAATTGAACTTTTTGGATGAAGAATAAATGCTGACGTTTCTCTCAACTACAAGAGTGGTGCAATTTGATCTACTAGCGAGTTATTTTGCTTATTTTACTGATTGGATATCATCCGTTCCTTTCAACTCGTTATAATCGCAGCAATTCCAGTAAATCCTTATGAACCACAAGTCTTCAGCATTCACAATTTTATTTGAGCATGAATATTATGAGTATTAACTTAAGAGCAAACAATACCTCGAATATTACGGGGTGACTTCTGAAGGCCGGAGTTCTTTTTTTCGGAAATTCTTTTTTGTGCAAATTGTTGAAAAAATTTTAAGGATATGCAATGCTGCCACTTTTTATATTCAAAAATTTTCGGGAACAAAGAACAGAAATGGAGTGAAAAATATTTAACATTGCGCATTCTCACAAAAGAATTGAGTACATTAAAAAAACCAATTTTCAAAACACACTTACTGAAGCTTGCAGCACGACACCCAGGTTTCTCATATGAACGTCGAAATTTCTCCGAATTTTAATATTTCACGCGGCTCTTGGCAACGTTGAATCATGTAGGCAGCGTCCAGGTGCCCGACATTGAGATATAATCGATGTGGTATTGTTTGCTCTTAAGATAATTCCCACCAATCAAATGGATTATTACTTTCAATGTATAGTGAAGAGAGAACATAGATCAAGAATAGGGTATAAAATCATCCCACTTGGATGTTACTCGATGTATGCTTGGAGAAGTGACGATGATAAGGAGGGATTCTAGTGAAATAAAAATGCAAGATATGACTTTTGGGTAAACTGCAGATAGTGATGATGGAAATATGATGGTGTTTGGTTGCCTTCTTGGGTATGATCTGTGGCAGTGAATTTCTGATGATTTCACGATTGTAAAGATGCACAATTGTATCGATGAATGGCTTAATTTTAGCGGAAAATTTTCTCAACGATATTGAGTACGCGGATGCCATCTCAGAACTGTCTTACCAGATGACAGATTGTCGAGTGAACGGACGTCGCCACTACAAAAGCAGGTCAAGAAGATAAAGACAACTAACTATCATAACAAACTGTCTTTCATTATTTTGAGCCGGCTCACCGTGGGTTTCACAAAGCTTGATCTTCCGATTAACTCTTTGATAGTCTGTGGTGTTGTCAAAAATGAACTGAAATTGAGCATAGAATTGTCTTGATCAGAACAATCAAGTTAATCAGAGCTTTGTGAAACCCGCTATCAAACTTTCAATGCTCGATATGTGCTTGTTCAGCAAAACCTTTTCTATTACACTGAGTCGATATCTTATGATCTGAAAGCTGAACATCCCCTTCTTTTACCCATGAGCTGCCCTTGAGATGTAGTAAATTTAATTAAGACTGCAAAACATATTAAAATTTGCTGCCCTGCTTGTATTCGAGAAATTCTCGAAACGAACATTATGGCGCAATGCCATCATTGTAGAAAACCCATCAATCTAATTGCCATAATAGATTAACATTTCAGGGTGAAAGTTTGGTAAATTTCACATCCACCTTGGGCGGCAGCAACTCACATTACGCCACTGGAATTTGCTCCATAGACTACTGGCCGACCAAGCGCAGGATATTTATCCCGCTTAATCACGAATTGATTGAAAAACGGAAGGCGAGAGAATTAACACCTCCTTAATTTATCGCCTTTGTTTCGGATGTCGGCGGGAGATGGCGACACCGTCGGTCCGAGTTTAGCTGACAGGGGCGGGCGGCAGCGTCGACATTAACAAAACACCATGTGTCTAGAGGGTGATTTAGTGGGCGAATGTGTATTGGATTCCTCTGCTGTCCGAGAACACTCTCGGATCAGATTCAGAAAAAGGATGAATATGGTATGCTTATTTTTTGGGGACAACCTTTTGTTTTAGGAGAGATCGATAAAGTGAAAAGTTTGGTATAAATTTAAAATAATTCCGATCAGCTCCTCTGAAATCGTTCGTTTTGGCGCATTTCACTCAGTTGACGCCGGCGAGGGTTGTTTTTTCATGTTGTACCTTAGAATTGGTCTGTAACCACATATCATATAGTGCCTGCAGTTATATTTCCTTACCGACAAGAGGGGGAGTTTATTTCGTCCCTCTGATATCATTACCAACTTTCGTTCACAATTTGGAAGGAAAGTGCAGTAAGGACCACAAAAGACAAAACTAACTGTATGCCAGATTTGAGAAGTACTGATACTTCTCTATATCCTGCTATATCACTCGAGCAGCAACCCGCTGAGAGATGAGTTTTTGGCATGCGTTCGTACCCAAGAAGCTGGTGTGGAAAGAAGGCTTTTTGGCCACGTTTTATTTTACCACGCTAGTACGTGAAAACTATACATTTAACGAAAAGAAGCGTGATTATATAAATTGTCGTACATTTTCTCTTGTTTAATTCTGAATTAGGAATGTTTTCATCGTAACATTCACTGAAAAGAAGATCTTGTAAAAAACTGATTTACGACGCCATTTTTTTCAATATGGCGGTGCAGGCGGCAAAGACATAGAGCGGCCGAGTTGAAATGCAAATATAACGCGTTGAATATCTTTGAAAAAAAAAACGAATTTTTCTCCTAGAAAATTCTCGAAGTAGAACTTACAAATGGGTTTACTTTACTTGACTTTACGCGAATCTTTCAGTGGGTATGGCGAGGGGTTGTCAATATAAGTAATATGACATTTGAGGAAACCTATTCTTATAGTTACAGAAGAAACATATAAATTGAACTCAGCTTTCATAAAATGATGAAAGTACAACTACATTTTTTCGATGTTCCAGGACGTCTGGCAAGGTGTTTCCACCATGCAAATTGTTTGTCAATAGATATCCTGATTTACTATCAGAATTGTTGCGCGCATGTTCTGAGGAACAGCTCGCTTTCGTTTCGTCCAAATGTCTGTAATTTTCGAATTTCGAGCCGAAAATGGTCTCGAACGACTAGGTTGGACTCACTGATGACGAATCCAGTGTCAAAAACGTTTTTATCCGGCCGGCCGTCCATCCGTAGGCAACTGTTCATTACATTCGAGAAGGAATTCAGCGCCTACATGGAGCTCCATATTTCACAGTAGTGTATCAAGTTTCAATTCGATATGGCTATTAATTTTAGAGTTATTGAAAGAAAATATGTAAAATTTCGTGGTTTTCTCCTCGATATCGTCGTTTTTTTGGGCGCCTGTTCTAGGGGAACAGCATGCTATCAACTCAAACTACTAGATTGGACTCACTAATGACGAATCCGGTGTCAAAATCGATTCTGTCCGGCCTGCAGTGGACACGATAACTGTCGAACGGAGTGAGCTAGCAACTTGAAACTTTCAGGGTAGGTTGCGCATTGAAATGCCGTGGTTGAGTTCGTTAATGGGCCAAATCGGTCGAATAGTTTCGGAGGTATAGCTTGAAATTTTGAAGTTATTTATTTTTGATTTCGGAAACTACTTGATCGATTGAATTCAAATTTGGCAATTAGGTGGAGTATAACGACGCGCAACGTTGAGCCAAATTTTGTCAGGATCATACTGTCAGTGAATTGAAAAAAAATTTTATTTCAAAATTTTTTTGCAAAAAATTTTTTTTTTCGAGAGCAGTTCATCATATCCAAGAAAAAATTCCACTCGGACTTTGAGCTTCGTATTTCACAGCAGTGTACCAAATTTCAGTTCGATACGATTATAAGTTTTGGAGATATCGGGAAAAAAATATGTCCAATTTCAAGGTTTTTTTCTCGATATCGCTGCTTTTTTCGGTATAACTCGAGAAATACTGATTCAATCCTGATGAAACTTGGCAGCTAGTTTGAAGATGCTGAAGGACAACTTAATGCCAAACTTCGTGATGATCGTGTCATCAGCACAATTTGAAAAAAAAGTTTTTGTGATTTTCTCATCATATCATCCTCATTAAATTATGTATGAAACTTCGAACTGTAATTTTTCGATGAAGTACTGGATTTCAAATCGATCTGATCTGTATTTCTGGAAATATTGGGAAATTTATTTTGATTGGGTATTTCTGCGGAATCATTGGGTGGATTTTACCCATTCACGAATTCGGCCTTCGCAATTAAGCCCCAAACCTTCATTCGTGAATGGGTAAAATCCGCCCAATGATTCCGTAGATATACCCATTCAAAATTTTATTTTCCAATATTATCAAAAATACAAATTAGATCGAACTGAAATCCAGTACTTCATCGAAAAAATTCTAGAAAAGCACTGACGTGCAGGCAGTAGCTTTTGCGCGCTTGTTCAAATTCGTTGCCAAAGCGGTCATCTCCATTGAACATGCGCGCAAAAGCTGCTGCCTTCACGGCAGTGCTTTTTTAGATTTTTTCGGTATAACGTGACAAATAATGACTCAATTGAGATGAAACTTCGCAGCTAGTTTGAAAATAATGAAAGACAACTCCGTGCAGAATTTCGTGATGATCGTGTCATTAGAAAAATTTGAAGAAAAAATTTCAAATTTTTTGTTGGAATATTCAATATTCTGTGATCTTCTTGACATATTTTCCTCATTAAATTCTTTATGAACTTTCGAACTGTCATTTTCCGATAAAGTCCTGGAATTTGATTAGATCTAAGTTGTATTTTTGAAAATATTGGGAAAATAAAATTTTGAATGGGTATATGTAAAACAAAGCCCGTCAAAACACACGAAAAGATTGAAGACATTTTCTACTTCTTTGCATCATTGCCGTATTATAACAATCTATCTATCCGTATTGAAAGGTATAGACTTTCACCCCATCAAGATACAACTGAAATATAAATAAACTGAATGAATAAAATAAAGTTCTTCATGGTTGTACACTATGGACGATGATGACGCTATTCACTCTTTCATACTTGCTCGGCTATACAGATTTATACCATCTCAAATCTCCGTTGCGATACCTCCTCTTCAGATGCCTTGTGCCTGTAGTGTGAACAATCCAGGTTGTCGATATCGGCCAAATTTCCAAGATTTGCAAAATGGCGAAGGTGCAAGGATTTGTCCAATTTGAATCAGTATTCGGGTGAAAAAGGAAAGATAATATTTCAACGAAATATTGCGGATAGATTCATGGACAAAACGTTAAATCACAATGTTATTTCTTTGTGATATGATCCCTGCAACATTATTATGTCTTCGCTGCAACGGAAGAAATTATTCATCAAAATTCAATTATTATTCCGGCAAAATCAATTCGCTCTTGTTTCTTGGGACATGTGCGTTGAAAAGAAATCAGCACATCTCAGGTGTAGGTTCAAGACGATTCGGCTGTTAGGCTGTATGATTTCGAACGAAAAAAAATCCTACAAAAGCACTGCCGTGAAGGCAGCAGCTTTTGCGAGCATATTCAAATTCGTTGCTAAAGCGGTCATCTCCATTGAATATGCGCGCAAAAGCTGCTGCCTTCACGGCAGTGTTTTTGTAGGTTTTTTTTTGTTCGAAATCAAGTAGCCTTTCAAGAAACAGCCGATCAAAATTTCAGGTTTCTGCGAAATACTGTGCAATAAAACGTAATAATTATTTCAACCCGTCAACTCCATGATTAGGGGTTGAAAATAACAGTACCATCTGATTTTTATTTTATGATTATTTTTGTGATAAATCTGATGGTGTTAAAATTTTGAGAAAGACATTTTTTCTTCCGACTTGCACGGAAAATCAAAGAAAAGCAAATATTTGAATTATCTTACTCACAAAAAAAATATTGCAGACAAATCAGATACAGCTGTTATTTCAAACTCCAAAAATTTAATATGAAGGGCTGAAACAATGAAGTAATGGAGTTGAATAAGCGCTCAAGTGTTTCAGCTGAGGGTTTTTTTGAAATCTTTCTGAATTTTCTTGCATATGTTATTATGTCAGATCAACAAATTTTGTAGCACCTGAATTCACCAACTCATTTCTTCTGATGCATTATTTCAAAATATCATTTTAGGAGATGTTGAAGCTGAAGTAGTTGGATTACTTTTTATGATGAACGGTGAAAATATGGTTTTTTCTCTGCAGCGAAACATATACCTAATCGATGCAAGGAACATAGGTTGAATTAACTCTTCTCATTTCATCACTTCTATATATATATATATTTAGATATATAAGTTAAGAGTCTTTAGGTATGAAATAAGGTTTGTTTAAGGGCATAGAGACTCTAAGTTTGGAGAATTAAAGGTGAACTCTTTTTTTTTTACCAAGCTTTCGTAATGTTTTTATTACTTCATCAGGGTTTCTATAAAAATACAGGACATAGTTAATATAGTTGACAAATGGATCATAAATAGATATTTTTGTTTTCTTACCGAAAGTGAGGTTAATTTAATTGGCATTTTAACAACGAAAACATTAGCATTTCAACAATGAACACAAAATTTCGACATAAACACACGAAGGGGACATTTTGGACATTTCTCGAATTTACATAAACTTTTAATTTAATTCCTATATTTTCTGGTACTCATCTTCTCAATTTATCTTATTGCGTTTCAATATCGATGACATTTAGGGACGACAGAACTTCTCCTTTCATTTTATTATTCTGTGTTATTCATCTAATGGACCTTCATAGTATTCTTCTTCCTTAGATTTTTCAAGTAGGTAGCTATATATGTAACTTAATTTTTGTGTGTCCGATTTCTTGTTCATAGTGTGATCCTGTTTTTTTATTTGTATCATTTCATGTACTAATCTTTTGTGGTAATTCCTTTCAGTTTTCAATATTTTTATATTTTGCAAATCAATTAAAACATTACGAAAGCTTGGTAAAAAAAAAAGAATTCACCTTTAATTCTCCAAACTTAGAGTCTATATGCCCTTAAAAAAACCTTATATATATATTTATATACAGTTCGACTCAGTACGGAAAAAAACAAAAATTGAAAAACAAATTTATTATCACCAGAACGGCCCCATGGAAAACTCGGCCAAGTGCTTGAACCCCAGACCTTACGATCATGAGGCTTGAGCTCTAACCACTGAGATACCACGTATTGGAATGCGGCGGTTAAGTTCGCTAATGAGCTAAATCGGTCAAATGGTTTCAGAGTTATAGCAATTTGAAATTTTGAGGTTATTTCTCTGGACAGGATTGATATAAATTGATTGGAACGAACCGTTTAAAATGTTCCCCTAGGAATCAGTGTCTACTTTTTTGAATTTTCTACGATTTTGCATGGAAACGGAGGCATCAAGGGATACCTTTTCCAAATTGTAGTGTTAATATCGACATATTGACAAAATATCAAAATATAAGTTGATAGCAAGTGTTCTCAGCTGAATCGCGCACCATTTTATAAACTTCATGACTTCAAATCAGAATGACAATAATTGATATTATAATACATTGTTGAAGCAAAGGACTCATCGGATTGAATTGATCTTTGGCTAGGAAAATTGAATCATATTTCATAAAGCTAAACTTTCTGCCTCTTCGAAGTAAACCCCTTTGAGTTTTCCATATTTTTGAATGCTGCATGAAGAAAGAACCAATCAAATGAATCGAAAGTGTGGGCATTCAGATTCAGCATGGATATCAATTTTATATATTCAATATTCAGTTATTCCAAGAAAAAAGTGAGAAATTAATCAGAGAACGTTTTTCTCTTGACAAATACCATCCGAGAACTTTTCAGTCAGACACTCTCTCTGTCTGCAGAGATCGGAATAGCATCGTTCTGATGGATTTCGCGGGAATCAGATCGTGACTAATTCATCACAGATGTCTTTTTGGTCGCCTGGAGAATTGCGAATTTACGAGCTTGTTCCTGCATGTATAAAAAGTCCCTCTATGAGCAGTAGGGATAAGTTCTGTTCAGGATGGATTCAAGATGTTTTATTTCTTCTTAGCAGCTAAGAGAAGCTATTATGGGCCCACTCATCGGTCCATCAACGGACCTTCACCTAGTTCGGAATCTGAAATACTTTCAACTCTGGTTGTACGATTTTGTTTTCGTCTTTAATTTCGAAATAAGTGCTTGTTATTTTTTTCGAGTATATTCTGAACATAGGTATGTAACTTTCGAAAATTTTTTTCTATCAGACTGACCTCAAACATCTCAAACGACTGGGTTGAACTCCCTGATGAAGAATCCTTAGTCGAAAATTGATTGTGTCCAGCTGGCTGGCTGGCCACCCGCCCGTTGTCCCTATAACTTGAGAACGAGGAGAGCGTCTGAGAACAGGATAGTTTCCGTAACAGAATACGCCAGTTGATTTCGTCAATGATCCAAATCGACAAATTAGACTTATACCCATTAGAATTTTTGACGATATTTCTCCAATATCTCGAAACCTTCTTATGCGATCAAGTTGAAGCTTGACAAATACTTGTGAAACATTTAACCACATCACATTCTTGATGATGCTTCGCACAAAAGCTGCTAACTTCAAGGAGTGCTCTTCCAGAATTATTATTTGTGAAGAGGGCTAGGGAATTTTCAGGTGGAGTTCACCTTCAACACTGAAGTCAATGAATGAGGAAATCAACTGAAATGGTGCATATCCCTTAAAAATTAGAGAGTGTTCAGCACTAGAAATGTCGCAAGTAGGGCGGATTCCATGATATGAGCTTGTAATATTTAAATCATATTATCCTCAAGATATTTCGATCAATCTTTTCGAAGTTCTGCATATGACATCTAAATTCCTACTGAATCGAATAAGAAGTTTAGTCTAGGATCTTGACGTGTTCATTTTCATCTCGAACCTACACGGAAAATTTGAGGATATTCCAGAAGCACCGTTGGGGTCCTGAGGTGTACTGATTTCCTTTCAAAGCACATGTCCCAAGATGCAAAAGCTAAAATGATTTTGCCGTAATATTAATTGAATTTTTCCTTCCGTTGCCTCGAAGACATAAAAATGTTGCAGGGATCTTATCACCAGGAGATTATATTGTGTTTTAACTCTTTGTCCGCCATATTCCACTGGAATATTATCTATCCTTTTTCACCCGAGTACTGATTTGAATGGGATAAATCCTTGCCCCTGCGCCATTTTGCATTTTATAGATTTTTGCGACAGTTTTTGCATATTTTCGAAATGAATGGTCAAATATTATTCTTTTTCTAAATACTTGGTTGGAAGTTGTCCGCTAAGAGTTCAATTTGAACCTATGATTTCATCTCCATATTTCAGAAATTGTACACATTTTTCGGTAGCATTCAAATTTTTAGCAACACCAGTCATCAGCAATGTTGGGGGAGAAAGTTTTTCAGTTTAGAGACACGGTGTTCAAAACACCGAGGTACGATAATGATTTTCCAGGAATTTCCCATTATTCCCAGAACATTGGGTTTCTGAACAAGAAGATTTTCGATTTTCCGAACAAATAACTATGCATTCTGTAAGTTTCAGTCTAAACCCTCAAAAACATAACAGTTTTCTTGCCACAGAAGTCCATTAGAACTAACTCGAGAAATAAACCCCATAAATCCTATTCAACTACGCCAGAACACCAAGAGTTATGAGTGCGTAAGTTTGAGATACTCATGCAACACGAGCGGTAGAACTTCACCTTTGGGATTCAAATTCAAATTCAGTGACGAGAAGAAGGCAGATTTCCTTGTCATTTGGTTATCTGCTTTACATATTCGAGGTATACCTGAGCCGGAAGAAATCAGCCCCTGTTCGTTTGAATCTTTGGATTTTTTCGACGTTGGTTCACTTCACATACGTCATGCTTCGGGTGATGTAATCTGAAGCTATATACAGTGCAAGTTTTCAATTTGGAATGAATTCACTGAATCATGGTCAATATTTTCGTATAGTATGCTTGCACAGGTAGATTAGTATTCTGAACTACCCTCTTCTTAGTATACGAAAATGTTATATTGTGTTCCAAATTAGGGATATGACTTCATCGACAATTTCTGAAATTGAAATTCTACTATATTATGGGTAATCTTGACGGATATGTCATGCTAGAGATGCTTTCGAATATAAGCTCTTTATTGTATTCGAAAAGGAAGATATTGGGTCAACGTGAAGTTGAAAAAAAAACAAATTATTTTTTCCTAATATCAATAAAAAACAAAATTTCTCAATCCGATTGCTGATCTATGATTGAATCGGGTATTTTCATGCTGAAGCAACATTTCTTACCAGTGATCAAACCTGTTTGTGAATTCAAAGAAAATGTTAGCAAGGGTTGAAATCAACAGGTTCTGCTTGATAGTATGATTATTTTTATAAACAGAATGCACCTAAAATTTCACGGTTGTGCTTTTATACAAGAACCCACTAACAGGAATTAACAGAAATAATATGAAGTTTGGTGGTCTTTTTATACATTTATAAATGATAGGAATTGGTTTCACGGAGAAGAAAGAGCTCCTGTAATAATAAATAACATAATCACAAGGACGAATATCCGTCGATAAATCAACAAATATTCCCCCTTGATCAGAGCTAATCATCCAATCAACCAAAACACCTACACCGACTTGGATCCGCTTCTTCGGTGTAGGTGTTTTGGTTGATTGGATGATTAGCTCTGATCAAGGGGGAATATTTGTTGATTTATCGACGGATATTCGTCCTTGTGATTATGTTATTTGTCATTTATAAATGTAAAGGAGAAAGAGTATGAAAGAAAACCAATGAGCATACATCAAACTTGAAATTCTAAAAAAAGAGTGAAATTCTATATAAGCAATGAAATCAGGAGCTTTTGCTGGTACTAGGACACTTTTCCATACAGTGCGAAAAATCTCATTTGAATGGCTTGCGGAAAAGTTGAACTGTGTGCACACAAATGCATCCAAAAAAATAATTCTGATCACTTTTCTTCCATTGTCTGCTTCTGACAATGTCTCCTTCAGTTGAATATTCTTCTAACAGAAATACAGGGTCTTTCACGAGGAACCTCACCCATATTTATACGGGAAACTACTGAACGTATTTTCATGAAATTCAGCACTTATAAGTATTTCACGATGCTGATGAAATCTAAAATATTTTCAAGGCATGAGCACCTCCGGTTTTTCCGGAAATGACGTCAACTTCCGTTTTTCAAATTAGAACACCATTTTTTTATTGCAGAAATAGATTCCTTAAAAAATTTCAATTTATTTTGATGTAAAATTTTTCAGTTTTGGTTGGAAAATTCTCTCTGAGCGGGAAAATTCGAAAAAAAAAATCGAAAATAGAGCTCCGCTGAAACAAGAATAACTTCGAGGTTTTTGGATGGAGAATTTTCATTTTTGGGATTTTTCAAGATGTAAGATTGATGTATCCACTTTGAAAATCGAAATCGCGATTCATGATACAGGGGGTGAAAAAATCGCTTTCAAAGTTAGGGATGATAAAATCGTGAAAAATCAATTTTTTCAAATTAGAACCCCATTTTTTATGGCAGATATTGAATCTACGTTGAAAAATAATGTGAGTGTATGCATCACACCCTTGCCCTTAAATGGATATTTTCTGAGTTATTCACAAAAAACTGTTTTTCATCTTGAATTTTCAGCTATTTCTTTTCCCTTCACGCCAAAAAGATGACATTTTCAGGAACTGTTACTTGAACCATGTTTTAGATTTCACTACCCTAATATGCAAGAGAAAAAAGTTACAGGTTGTTCCTAAATAGATGGCGAATTTGGATTCGAATTTGTATCGGAAACCTCTTTATTTCAACTAATCGGCCATCGGTTTTCTCTCCAGTGATAAATAAATAATTCCTTATGAACCATATGCAAAAACTTACCATGTTTTACATTATTTTTTTTTAATGATAGATATCATTAATTACATCTGCCAAATTCCTCTTTATTCAGTAGCATTTTGTGTTTACTATTAATTTGGTGATAATTCGTATTAAGTTATAAAATCGATCACTGTGCCTAATTTTAACAATGAAGATTATTTAAATCTCATTCTACTTCATGGAGAATGTAATAAAGTTGTAGATAGAACGATTCGACTGTTCATTGAGAGGTTTCCTGACCGACCCAGACCAACGAGAGATACCATTAACAGAACCATGACAAACTTGAGAAATGTCGGTTTCAAGAAGGGGTGAAAAATCTACAGCATGGTTCAAATAACAGTTCCTGAAAATTTCATCTTTTTGGCGTGAAGGGAAAAGAAATAGCTGAAAATTCAAGACGAAAAACAGTTTTTTGTGAATAACTCAGAAAATATCCATTTTAGGGCAAGGGTGTGATGCATACACTCACATTATTTTTTAACGTAGATTCAATATCTGCCATAAAAAAATGGGGTTCTAATTTGAAAAAATTGATTTTTCACGATTTTGTCATCCCTAATTTTGAAAGCGATTTTTTCACCCCCTGTATCATGAATCGCGATTTCGATTTTCAAAGTGGATACATCAATCTTACATCTTGAAAAATCCCAAAAATGAAAATTTTCCATCCAAAAACCTCGAAGTTATTCTTGTTTCAGTGGAGCTCTATTTTCGATTTTTTTTTAGAATTTTCCCGCTCAGAGAGAATTTTACAACCAAAACTGAAAAATTTTACATCAAAATAAATTGAAATTTTCTAAGAAATCTATTTCTGCAATAAAAAAATGGTGTTCTAATTTGAAAAACGGAAGTTGACGTCATTTCCGGAAAAACCGGAGGTGCTCATGACTTGAAAATATTTTAGATTTCATCAGCATCGTGAAATACTTATAAGTGCTGAATTTCATGAAAATACGTTCAGTAGTTTCCCGTATAAATATGGGTGAGGTTCCTCGTGAAAGACCCTGTATAGCCACCCTACTGAGGACGAACTACTTCAAACAATAATTTTTCATTTCATCACAACTGTTTCAGATGTAAGGGAGAACAATGCGAGCGTTTTCCAACATATCCTCTTGTCGATAAATTATATTCATATTTGACGTCTACATCAAACTAACTCTGCGTGGTATTGAGACGAAGATTCTCGTGAAACCTCATTTCAGATTATCGAATATGGAAGCAAAATCGATAGGAATGCTTCAGATCGTTCAATCAAAATGAGTGGTTTTGTACAGCCTCGGAAAGGTATTCTGATTACGATCTGAATTTGAAAACACGTCCTTCCGTTCGAAATACATACTTTCGAATTCAATTTTCTACCTGCCATTTTGAGATAGATCTGAGATTAACCGAGTATTCGCGACTTGTATTCGGTTTACTCTCATTTTTTTCTTCAAACCTTTTTGACATTCCATCAGAAAAATAATTGACTGAATCATAAGAAATAGTGAATTCGTCCTGCCGGCCGTCCGTCCGTTGATAGCTAGCGACTTGAAACTTCTAGGGTGGGTTGCGTATCAGAATACGCCGGCTAAGTTCCTTAATTGGACCAATTAGCCAAACGGTTTCGAAACCTTACTCAATCGAAAGTGTGAGGTGAGTTTCTCATATCCCAGAAACTACAAGTTTGTTCCTACACACTCTGGAATCAGTTCAGAATCGGGAGGAGTGTGAGCAAATCGATATTAGTGTTCCAACAAAGTTCGAACTGACTCTGGAATTTCGAACCAAGTGTTCTAATATAAAATAAATTGTTGCCAGGCCAGATATAGAATGGTGAATTCAGTTCATAGTTCTAGGGACGAACTGAAAGGGGCAAATTGAAACGGTCACCTGATATATGCCCTTTGAATGCATCAAGGGGCAATACAACCACGACTGGGATAGACGGGCGCCACCTTTCGGGTAACAAACAGCCCTTGGAATATTTTCAGAATTATTCGTTTCCAACACATTCGAACTATCTATTCAGAATTAGTTCTGAACTAGGATAAGCGCAGACGTGTGAATTAATTTAGTTCTGAATTAGTTCAGGCAAAAGCAGAACTGAGTGTTGGAACATACCATACGAAAGCTATCCGATTTAAAATTGATAATGAGTAGAAAAATACAACGCACGAAGTTTGGGGAAATTTTATTGGGATCCTTTCTCAATGGTTACTTCATTTAATAATTCAAAAACTTTTGAAAATTGGCCATTTCCAACTAGTAAGATCAAACAAAACTCGGATTTGACAATTGTTGATATGACATGTCGGCCTTTTCTGGTGAAAATTGACGAAAAACTATATATATATATATTCTTTTGAGAACGAGCATTACAATTCTAAGATATATCACAGTGTTAGCAGAGGAAATGTAAACGGGGTACCATACATATTTGCGTATGATACAAGAGCACAGATAAAAACCTCAGGAAAAATTCTGTCCCCCGCATAAGTGTAGTAATTTGTTTATAGAAGATGGATGGCATCTTTTTCATTTGAAATTAATTTTTTCGTCATCTTGAATTCATTTCGACAAAATATCTTGACATAATATCTGAAACAGAAAGAGGGACAGAAAACCAGAAGGAAGCAGTAAATAATATCACCTACATTTGCTTATGACCGAGAGGGTCTTTCGACCAGGTTCAGTCCTCCAAGCGATGATTTTCAGATCCTCAGATAAACGAAGAACGCTACAGGCCCCTTTATTGGGGAATCATCTCCCATAGATCCATAATTGTTCATTTCGAACTAGAAATCTAATAAAATATCGGGAATAAAGTGAAAAACTTGTAACATGTATTATGTCAGGATGACATAAAAAAAAAAAAAACTATAATGCTGTATTATGAAAATATTTGGAACGCAGAGGTAATTACTTCTAATGCTAATGCTAATGCGATCGGATTTAAAACAAATTAAAAAATTGATGTATTTGCCCTTCGTAATAGAGGCCCAAACCTATTCTACACATATCGCGCTCTGAAGTTCATTTCGAGATTGAAATCAGTAGAGGTTTTCACTCTCAATATCTGAAACAGAACAATCAAAAATTAAATGAAATGATTTCTTGTGGATCCTTAAGGATTCCATGATTGAACTATTTGTCAAGGGCAGTTTCTTGAAAAACAGGTTGCCCAATGAAAAATACCGAAACAAAACAAACCATAAACAAAGTGAAATCTGACGTTTCAGACCACAAATCTGACTCTTTCATCAGACAAACGAGAAAATTTGCAGAATTAGCTCCTTTCAATTTCTTCTTTTTCCCAAGAATCTGCCCTTGAGAAATAGTTCAATCTTGTAATCCGCAAGCATGTTTCCACGAAAAAAGAATTTCATTTAATTGCTGATATTTCTGTTTCAGATATTGGGAATAAAAATCCAGGAAAATCATACGAAGTGATGCGAAATCTTTCTAACTCAGGCTTTAGTCGTCAAGTGAAAGCAGAAAGTGACTAATTTTGTCGTGAAATAAGTGACCTAAAGAACTGATGGCCATTTCAGAACTTTGAGCCCGAAATCTTCCAAACTATGATAGACGTACAAGTTTCGAACGCATATTCTTTGTTCAGGAGAAAACACTGGGTACATTGATGTAAATACTCAATCAATATTAATCTAATTTCCAAACCTATATCGACCTTCACCGAGCTGATAATAGAACCAAACTTATTTCATAATAAATTTAGTATTTTGAGAAAATATATTAGAAATGGGTTGCCCAAAAATCCTGGACAGAATAATTTCAAATATTTTTCGAAAAATAATTTTTCATTGAATTGCACAACATTAAGATAATAAGAAAATTCATACTGGACTCAGAGCGTTAAACAAATAGAATGTGCAGACGTAGGGTCCATGGTCACGGGGGCAGCATACCTGGTAGGCGTCTTGTTTTCTGACGTTTCTTGAAGGACCTATATTTCAATGATTCGATATTTTTAGAAAATTTTCATTTACCGATAAAACGCCAAGAAAAATTTCATACCCGAAAAAAATATTATAGGAGAGGGGAGTAAGGGGGAATTTCACTTCGAAAACCTAACATTTTGACTCTTATGAAGAATCCACATCGTTATTTGACATAGTGCAGCTCAACTTATCCTTTTTCGGAATTTAATTTTTCGATATCACAGGCCACTAACAGCCCTTAAACGTGATCATATCCCCACGACGTCGGGACGAAAAACTCTTAGATTCGGACGTAGATTAAGAATCAGGAACTGTCACTCGATAGGATAATAGGAAAAATTTCATATCAGCATAAAACTATGAAAATATTGACTGAATATCTTGTATTATATTTTGAAATTTTATCACAGAACAGCAAAAGTACAAAGTTATATTACTGAAAAAATTCAATAAATATTTTCTATTCAATATCTGATTCATCAGAAGTGAAATTTTGACTCTCGAATTAATCGGATACATAAGGAGTTTGATCTCCGACAAAATCTGTTGATTTTAAAAAACCATCTAAATGTCAATCGTAGTTCACAGCGCTCAACTTCGCACATATAGAATAGGTTGAATAAAGCCACATCAGACACGGCTGCAATGTTCGGTCCTTCATTATTACACAGTATACTTACGGTGGCTCTCTCTGTCACTAACTTTCAGAAGAGTTGAAATTTAACACTTTAAAAATCGCAAACCTCTATTAGGACCAAATTTTTGCAGGAAACCCCATATCAACGTATTCACAATAAAATAAGGCTTATGGTGATATAAAATTTTTTCTGTTATCCTATCAAGTGAAAGTAACCGGCATCGGCATACCTGTTTATACCAGCCAACCCAATAGTTCGACCAGGTAAATAATAGACACATTCTATATGTTTCTCTATGTTTCATTCTTCAGGTATAAGATTTTCTCATTATCCTGATATAGCACTTTAATGAAAAATTATTTTTTCAAAAAATATTATGTCCAGGACTTTTTTTGGTAACCCATTTCAATACATTTTCTAATATACTCAATAGATTATAAAATAAGTTTTTATTCTAATATCAACTCGGTGAAGGTCGATTTAGGTTCGGATGTTCTAGTATATTTGGGCAAAGAGAAATTCTGTTTGTTTACCGTGCAAACGGCTCATCCCAAACACCGTGGCTTAATCACGGAGGTCGATTTCGTGAAGGGGCGAAATCAGCCTAATGAATCCGTAGATATCATCCTGCAAAATTTTATTTTCCGATAATTCAACATACAGACAGATCGGATCGAATTGATCGTGTAAAAGCTGACTTCACGTGATGGCTAGAACTTTGTTTCAGCAATATCTACAAAATTAATCTCCAGAGTATCGAAATGGAACTAAACTTATTTCTCGTCTCACGTAAAGGTAACATCACACTATTATTGCGTACCAAGAATGTATTATATTAAAGTTTCGTGAGACCCTTCGACAATAACTCGAATATCCACCACGCCCGCGGTTCAAGTCGACATTGACACACTTCTGTCGACCGCAGCCGTCAACATGTATGAGCTGCATTTTTTGCATCATTCCAACGATCTACTTATTGTAGATTCAGCGCGTTCACTCTTACTTTTATCGAGCAGCCGATGTCGGTGCTCGCCTTGTATTTCTATGTCGGACACATCCCAATTTCGGTAGAGGGAAAGTAATTTCTTCGTGCGGTTGAACGACTGACGAAACTAGACGCGTAATTGCAGAGAACTTATGGTTTATAATCCTCTTAGATGATGGAGTTCGGGTGAATGAAGTGTCTCTGAAATTGTTGCGTGCATATTCTGAGGAATGACATGCTATCGTTTTGTTCAATTTCTGTACTTTTCGAATTTTGAGCCGAAAAGGGTCTCAAATGACTAAGTTGGCACTGATGACGAATACGAAGTCAAAATCAATACGGCGTGACCTACCGTAAGCACGATTATATATATGATAGAGGACGGGACACCCTATCGACTTGAATATTTTCGGGGCATGTGGCATTTAAAAATGCAAAAGTAAGGTTCTTTAATGGGCCAAATCAATTTAGAAGGAATAATCATTTGAAATTTGGGGGTAATTTCCCCCAATATTCTAGAAACCACTTGAGCCATTAAATTGAATCATGGCACACATTTGAGGCATAACGATAAACAGCTTCATGCGAAATTTTGTTGAGATTGTGTGGTAATTAACAGAAAAAAAATTTGTTCCGAAATGTTCTCCAATATTCCTTTCCGTGAACAACCATTCATCCAATTTGAAAAATATTATTCGCACCATAAGTAATTCTTGGAGATATTGGGGGAACTAAGATCAAATTTAGGTTTATTTTTCTGAATGACTGAGAAAATACTGATCCCATCATCCAAAAATTGATACTTGGTTTGAAAATGCCGATGTTCCACTTTGTGCAGAATTTCATGATGATCGTGTCATCAGAACAATTTGAAAAAATTTCTAATATTTTTTATTCGAAAATTGTACAGGGCGGTTTGCGAGTAAATGTTTATCGTTCGAAGACAAATAGATCGTACCTTGGGAACCTGAAAAACAGCTTTTAATTCTGGGCTAAAGTTACGGTTTTCTCAGAAACATCCATGTGGGTGATTCATTGATTTTGGCAGAACTTTTTGATTTCTATAACTTGTTTGCCATTCGACCTCTTCGTTTCAAATTTGGCAGGTATTAGCCTCTTAAGCCACTAAACAGTTCAAATGAACCATACCGAAAAAGCACAGCCTAGGACTGGAGAATTTCGATTTGTAATTTAAGGTCCAGTAAAACACTCTAAACATGATATATTAATTTTTCATGAGTATCAACTAATTGTACAGGAATTTTTCTTTCGAATATTGTTTTCCACTTGAACGGCAGAGCACCTTTTCATTCTTTTTCAATCAGGAATAATTAAACGCTTATGATTTTTGAGATTAAATAACTTCTGGATGGCTATAACTTCGGAACCGTCCAACTTATTCGCTTCTAATTTGGAAAAAGTGTGGTCTCAGGCCATTGCACTATTTATGTGAACCATACAACAATAGTACCGACCAGGACTCCAGGTTTCGTATGGGGAATATCAAATTGTAGTTGATAACATCTGATTCTTCATAGATTTTCCTTTCGAATTTGTTTTCGCCATAAATTGCACACCAACCACTCATTTTTTTCAAAAATAATTTAACTATTGATTTTTTAAAACAGAGAACTGGCAATATCCTAGAATGTTTGGTTATTTAGAACTGCCCTATCAGGATACCTTCCACGATGTTCTCCTACCATTGCTCCTTCATTCGAATTTCAGAAACCATAAACCAATACCATATCGTAATATTTACCTTTCGGAAATCGAGGCAAAACTCAAAAGAGAAATGTCTGAATATAATATCCAGCATCCAAATTAATTGATGAGATATGTTAAATGAAATATTTCAGTGGTCACTGCGTTTCAGACATTACATTACGCAGGGCTATGAGATCTCGCAAAAATTATTTTTGGTAAATAAAATGAACAGTTGGTGCGCCGTTCACGTGGGAAACGGTATTAGAAAAAAAACCTAGGCAGAGTTAGATGGTTGTTTCGACAAATTGATATTCCATGTACAGTGTCTTTCATAAGACCTGTATATAGAACTCTAAATTGTTTAGTGCGGGTCTGTACTATTTCGATATGGTTCATATAAACAAAACAGTTCGATGTCCTGAGATGACAATACAGGCCAAATTTGAAGCAAATACGTCGTGGATATTTTTCGAATCAAGATACCAAACGACAATTGAAAAATATTACCGCAACTCAAGAAATCTGCGAGATAACGATTTGAGGACTTTCTTCTCCAGAAATTTTTCCAGTAATACATAAAACATCAAATGTTCAGGCCTTCGAAAATGTTGATAAACTGGAGGTTCCTAATTTCTAAATGGAAGATTTCAACATAATGGAGCTTTTTCGTGCCTTTTTGTCTACCTGACTGGCAGTGGCTGACATGAATGAAATATGGATGTGTTCCAGCCCAAAAAATATTTGAATCAGACCATTTTGTTGATTGTATCAAGCATTAGGGAAATGAATAGAACTGGTTCTATTTTTTCCTTGGATGGAGGGGAATTCTAGAATGTTTGTGAAAATATCAAGTCTGCCATATATTTCACTAGATAAGCTCATTTCTGAGACATATCGCTCCATAATGTCCACATGTAGGCTATTACACAGCTAACCAGACACCTTGTACACAGTAAGAGTCTGTAACATGGAATAAATATACTGAATCAAAGATTAGTATTTGGTTTGCGCTTGTGTCCCAAATTAAGGGATATCTGTCCCATGACAGTCCCACTTTTTATGATTATTTGTAAATGGTATTCAAGTTACACATGCGTAACAAATTTCAAATCTTATGCAATTCGGAAAGGAAAAAATTTGATGAATGTCAAGGATACTGTTCATTTGGTTCATGGACAATATTTCGAGCATTTATTCTTTCAACTGGTGAAAGTAGGCATCCACAACGACGCACCAAGAAGCAGCATCGAACCAAGAATCGCACCGAAAGCCTTCAAAAATAGTCATAAAAAGTAGGATTGCCATGTGATTAAATAATGGATGACGTCATATCTCAATTTTGCATTAAAAGTGCTTTAAATACTAAAAGACGAAGAAGTCGCAAAATTCGTGTTGCCGTTTTATCTTCGACATGAGGAAGTATGACAAGGGGTGACAGATGGGATAAATCGCCTTGAACGGCTATGGGTCGAAAATATATAAGCACTGCAGATGTCTCTTGCGGTACATCGAGTCCTGAAATCATCCACTCCTCCCTATTTATAGGAGAAACTAGTTTTCAGATGGGATGCTCATCATGTCCCTTCAAGATATGAACAAAGGCTTGTGTTGCCTAGTTTTCGTTCAGCCATGTTTCAGCGTTCTTTCACTTTCAGCGCTAGGAAATTGTACCATGAATATATGTTCATCCACGTGACCTCCCTGAACTCATTGAGGTCTGTCTTGAACAGAAATTCATTGCTAAGGCAGAATTCATGGATAAATTGTCTGTTTTGTTTTTATCACAAATCTTATTAGCAGTAAACCTGTTTTCAAGGGTTGAGTGAAGAGGCTTTAATGCAAGACTTTGCCCTGCTGTTGTGAATGATTGAAAGAGGCATTTAAATAAAGGTACTGTCATTACTATTATTATTACTATTATTATCTTTGGGCCCACGAAATTGTAATTTCGGTATTTCGGGAGTAGATTACTCAAATGTGGTCAAATTCTCTACGATTTGGTGTGAATTAACTGAAAGATTTTCAGACATGGTTCAGGAACTTGCGATTGATGTTGCACGTTGACAGGATGACGCTGTGTTGTAGACGGTTTATGATGTTCCTATCTAAATTCAATTTGGAAAGTGATTCTTTCAAGAAGATGGGCACAAGGCCAGTGGTGGATATTATTATGGGTTCTATTAAAACTTCTTTGAGATTTATTTTTTCTTTTAGTGTGAAGGCTATTTGTTGATATTCCCCAACCTTGGTGTTTCTCGTGTCCTCTATATTATTTGTATTTGGGACAGCATAATCTATAATGTATCCTTTTTTTTCTATTTCGTTTATAAGAGATATAATTATAATATATTATTATTATTATTATTATTATCATTATTATTATAAGTATTATTATTATTATTAATTTCAAGTTTATCACTCTCACTGTACCTTTATGAGATCATTTCTGAAAGTCCATGATGAATCTTATAGAAACAATATGTCTGAAGCATAACCTTCATTTACGAAAGAACCAACTTCCGACTTATCATATCCCAAAACCGAAAACCTACTCATTTGTCAGTTTCACCGGCGAAATGGTCTGAACAAAATCTCCCCCAAACTACAATGTAACGAATTAACGTCTTCATGTCTTCTCCCCATCCTCCTAACACCCTCGCCAAAAATTAATGCCGTGAACAGACCTCGCCTCGTTCAACTGAAGTACAAGATCACGTTAGTCTGCCCCACGATCTGCCGACTTCATTCCAGGGTCCAAGACAAATGTCAGAGCAAATTCACCGTAACATTCCAGCTGGAACGTCTCCTTGCCTTTCGAAAAGGGGATAATTCAGTTTCGCTTGACACGAATAACGGGTAGTATTAGAAAGCAGAAGACCAAACAACCTTGAAATTTTAGGAGCAAGTCTCGGAGGAAAATTGACTTCGCGAATTGTGCAGTTTTTCTCGAGAGGAAAGAATGGAGGTCAGAGGAAAAATGTATTTCGTGTTGAGGAAGTATGTCGCATTCTTTTTATTATTAGAGTTCGCTTCGTTCAGGCGAGGGATAGTTTTTTGTGGTTACAATATTTCGTTATGATACTTTGTCGTGATAAATTATACTCTTGAAAGCAGGGTATTCTTCGAGGGATGTGATTTTATTTTTGATTGTTTCCTGAAACTGCTACGAAGTGAACAGTAATTGCATTGTTGATTTATATCATTGTCAAGCGAAGAAATTGATCATGAAGTCATCTATGCTGATTCAGGAGAAATTGAACCCTTTATAAGAGCTCAAATCCACTCTAATCTGGAAAAGTAGGTACATGAATGAGTTTTTCCTCATTAGTAAGAAGCAAGTTTGTTTTTGATTGGGACAGACTATATTTCATTATACTAGGTGACCGTTTTCTGTTCGAAATCTGAATATTGTACAGAAATAATTGAACACTGCGAGGCTTAGGAACCGTCGGTAAAATCCAAAATATTTCCGTGAAGAACTTCAACAATTTCGAGCAGCCAATGCCTTTAAATTTCGTTTGAGCTTACGTAGCTTTGCTTCTCAAATGTGAGCCAATAAGACTCACGAATCCAGATAGAACTGAGAAGTTTGATATAGGCTCTGTTGAAGAATTTCGACAAATTTTGCAGATAATTTCATCACATCCTCCTCAAAAAACTTTTCTTTTTTCACCTGACACCCTTTCAGCTTTTACTGCAAATATTTGCGGAACTTATGGTAACTGTGTCGTAGTATTTATAATAGACATTCAGTTCTCTCAAATTGAACAGAGGGTGAGGAGGGCAACGTCCGATGATACCCTGCACTTTTTTACGGAGGACGAGACATACGATTTCCTTGAAAATTTTATTTTTGGTGAGAAACCACCGCTCTATCGATTAATAATATCTTCAGTGATGTGGTGTTGCCACTCGCATTGCAAAGTACCTAGATATTTCAAATGTATATTATTAATTCTTCCTATCATTTTGTTATTATCATTTTAGTGTTTTTCGGAAGAGCTACTGATTTCGAACAACTCTCTATGATTTGAGATATATTCCTTTATAAACGGTATATTGGCTATCCATACCTGAAACTTCAGCTTTCTAGGATCCCAAGTACCGAAGTAATAAATGTTTAAATGGAGCAAAGTTTCATACAAAAATGTAATCACTTACTCGAAAATGGTAAAAGGTATGTATTAATGAAGAAGTTAGTATGGAAGTGATCAGGGGTCAACATAATCGGAAAAAACGATAATATTCATATTCATATATGTTCCATTTGAAATATCGAAGTTTTTGGTACTTTTGATATGAACGGCGCAGAAAACATTCTTTGGTAATTCACATCCAAGACACAACATTTTTCATTTAACTATACCATACCATACGAAGCTTGGAGATGATGTTCCTACGACATCACCCAAGAATCCAAATATCACATGGTATGCTGAAGAAATTCTAGAAAGTTCTCCTTTATCCAAGCAGTTTTCCATATTCCCCATCTAGCATCAATTTAATAAGCAACAGGTACAATTTAAACAGAGCTTTAAAAAAGGTCTTGAGTCCTCTCTCGATTTAATGGTAAAGAGTTTTTCTGGAATGTAAAGAACCAAACCTTACAATACTGTTTGCTATAGTGGATTATTATACAATTCTGGATTGTTTCGCGATCAATTCGGTTTGGTTTGGTCCCACATATCGGAAGGAAGACCCCAAAATATCCATATAACTTGAATGGTCAAATATTGTCAGCTGATCTAGGCACGTCCGAATTATAACAAACAAGGCAAAGAGGGTAAACTATATGATCTCTTCTCTTCTAGACCTTCTATACTCTGGCCCTTATGTTTGCTTTAAGATTAACAAGTCTTCTGTTCGGCCTATTTTGAAGTTTTCAGGACCAGTGTGGTGTACAAATAAGTTGGAGAAGGTTCAGAGATCAGCTACCCGTCTCCCATATAGTCTCAATCGCCCCTGCTACGATGAACGACTTGAAATATTCGGGCTGACTTCTTTTAAAGACCAACGTGAGAGGGATGACATGATTGTTGCTTACAGAGCCCTGCAAAATAAATTTGGATCTGATTTGTCCCAGTTGTTTCCACTCAATACCAACAATCTGAGGGGCCATCGCTAAAAGGTTCATAAGGCAAACCTCAAGACCACTCCACGTCAGATCTTCCTATCTAATTGAGTGTTCGATGCATGGAACCGTTTCCCTTCGGAGATTGTTATCACTCCCACTGTGAATGTTGAATGAATAAAATAGGTACGATGACTTCACCTGGAGAAATTTTGTGTTTTTGTGTGAAAAAAAGTTTGATTGTATAATAGGTTTAATTATTTCTTGGTTTTTCTTTCAGCCTTGAAATGGTACTTTCAACTGGTTAATAGATTGATTTCGTATGTTTTAGAGCAGCTCATAGGCTAAGCCTCAGCTCGAATTTCAAAATGATAGTATAAATGAATAATATTAATAGTAAAATTCATTATTTTAGACCAGTCTTGTTGAAATTCATTCTAAAAATTCTGTTCAATTCAAGAATCTTCACAGCGATTAATTAAAGAATCTGCAAATGGTTTCAGTAAAACGTTCGATCTGAAAACGAATTATACGCATTCAGTGAGACGTCGTTAGTTTGCATGTTGATGCTGTGCTGTGAAATGCAGATGATGTATCAGATGAGTCGGTCTTCATGCTCAACAATTAGACTTTGTATACGTAAGGATCTTGGTCAACGTGCACCCAAATTCCAACTTGCGGGGTAATTGAAGCCACAAGTTAATCGCTTATGTCATGCAGTTGAGGAATGGGCTCAAGGAAATGTTACTATTGATACACAATTTCATTTGCAAATTTTCATTGATGAGATTCTGGTTGGGCCAAACGACTATGTCAACAAAATTAATTGCCGCATTTCGAGGAATGATAATCCACAAGTAATTATCGAAACACCAATTCTTGTCTTTGATATTGGAGACATATAGTTCAAGCAGTTATTTTTCTGTGGTGAATTCCGATTAAAAGTGCCTGCCATCCTCGCGAGATAGCCTCCATTGTTCTCGTAACTTTTATTACAGCAAGTGGTAAAATGTGTGACTCTTATCAATCCCTCATAGTCTCAAAAATTAGTAACTCAAACCTCAATCAACCTCCCATATGCATCATAGCTAGCTTTGCGAATAATCTACATTTCATCAAACTGTCCACTCCAATTCGAACGGACCTACAGAATACAAGCATATATATTGAAGTCGGTCATCTGAAAATTTCACGGGATATTAATCTCAAATTCGAGCAGAACAACCGCAGCTAATTTCGGGTTACTGACTTCTGCAATGTGGCTGCTCTATCATCGTAATTCCCTGGACCATAGAGCGCAACAATCAAAAGACGCCACAGCACCTCGCTCTGCGCTGTTTTGCCGATGTGGTAATTTATTTGTTGAAAACAAACAATCGGAAGGGTCTGAGAGACATAATGAAGCGGATTAGGTATATGCAAATATTTGTTTGGTATTGATTCGGACTGTGTGTGGGTTTCGGGCCATAACATGCCGTTGGTGCTGTTTAGGATGCAAACTGAAAGGCATGTTTCAAATTTCAAAAAGGGTCAAGTGGTGTAAAAACGAGACTTTTTTTAAATCTTTCCATTTGTTCATTGAATGGAGTAGCCCAAACGGTTCAAATTTTTTTTTGTAATATATCATTCTAAAAGTACAAAATGAAGCAGTTAATAAGTTTTGCAAATTGTTGGACAAACTGTGACAAAAATTGAAATTGCTTGTCCCGTTTTTAGCCTGCGTTTTGGGAAAAACCGAGACAACGTAAGCAAAAAGAGACATGCTTCTTTTACGTGCATTAAATCAGTTTAGAAGGTTCGACAACGCCGACTGTACCCGACTTCGAGTGTTCGCGCTGTTAGGAAAGTTTTCAGTCGCCGCTGTAAATTTTCAAGGTCACCTTTGGCAGTGTTCACTGGTGCAATTTTATATCATTGGTTTCATGTTCTTTGCCACTTTTCAATATGGGAAAATATAATAGAAACATGAAACTTCGATCATGAGATTTTACATTTCAATTAAATGAATTGTTTACGATTTATACTATTGTCTCGTTTTTACCCCAAGTTTTGCCAGTCTCTTTTTTACACCACTTGATGTATCCATTTCTCAAAACTAAATGGAACGCAGACTATTAGTGGAAGTAAAAAGTAGTTTAATGTGAAATGATACTTTTTATGTGCTCATTATGGGAATCAGCGCGTTTTCGTTCCATAAGTTTCCAATTTCGAAAGCCGAAACTGGTCTAAAACGAAAACAGTCGAACAGAGCAGGCAAGCAACCTGAACCTTTCAAGAAGGTCTAGCATTGGAATGCTGCGTTTATCAGCCAAATTGGCTCAATGGTTTTGAAGTCATTTGAACTTTTGAGATTATTTCCTCAATATATCAGGAACTACATAAGCGATCTAATGAAACTTGTTGGTAAGTTGTACTGAACTGAGGTGCAACTGATAGTGGGATGTCGTTGTGATCATGAGGTTAGGAATAGAAAATAATTGTAATTTTCATTGAAAAAATACAGATTTTTCTGCAATACCTTTACATAATATCTTAAGTTATTCACGTACTACGTATGAGTGTCAAATTTAATTTATTGTATCAACTGACTTGTAACGATCGAAGTAAAAGAATTGAGGAAACTGTAACATAACAAAATACAATACAAATATAATACCAGATACAATGTTTCACCTTCTATCTTTCGATTTAGAAGCCTCAATAGCCTCTTCTCTAAATTATATGTCAAACGTAGTAAGATTCTTAATATAGAATAAATGGTCACTGAGGATTCTAAATCGAAACATAGAAGATTAACCCCTCTGCTAGTATTATTTTTTATTGTATTTTATTATCAATATTGAGTTTAATGAGCTTGAAGTTGATTTATTTGTTAATAATTGGTTGAAGTCAAGGATGACGAAAATCTGTAAGATGAAAATTCTGCTGATGTTTCGATTATATTCAAACCATCGTCGGAGCTCTGAAAGAGCTTTAGTGAGCGCCCTCTCTCAGCTCTTACTTAAGTCGTGCGCGCAGTACCATCTCTTGCGGCTAAAGTACCCTTGGCTTGGCCACATCATCGGTCAACGTACAGGGGGCGCTAGCGCGCACGCTGTCACTGTTGCATCCTCCCAAGATATCGTAAGTACGTTCATCCCCAAAGGTCAGGTACACTCCCTTGTGATCCGCACAAGGGGTGTCCGCTCACGTAGGCATGTAAACGGCTTAGTTTGGTGCATGCCCTGACGAGTTCCCCCAAACTAAGCCGGGACGAAACGTGAAACTTTCCCAAAGAGGTTGAAGCTACCTCGCAAAGCTCCAAAGAGCTTCAGAGCAATACAAGGATATTATTCAACAATACAGATTGGCCATCTTGAAGCTCAAAAAATCAGGGGAACCGAACACGAATAATTATTGACATGAAACACATATTTGAATTATTAACATATATAGAAATATTTTTGGACAAAACGAACAAAATTTATATTGTCAAAAAAGATTTCTATATATATTACTATTTTAAATTCGTTGGAAGGCATTTATTGTTCGGGTACAGCATCCTTGATTTCTTTTCGCTTCAGAAAGGCCATTCTGTCTTGTTGTGTACAATTCTTGTATTGCTCTATCAGAGCCCAGAAGATGATTTGAGTATAATAGAAACGTCGGCAGAATTTTCATCTAACTGATTTCCTTCCTCCTTGATCTCAAACGATTTTTTAAGAAGTATTTCATTATGTTACCGTTTTCTGAAGTTATTTACTTCTATCATTTTATGTCAGTTGATAAAATAGATTAAATTTGTCGTTTTGAAGACAATTAAAGTATATCGTTAGATATCGATATCGAAAGATATTATATATGTTATTGCAAAAAAATCTGCATTTTTTATGATTGTATTGAAAACCTTTATCAAGATCGTAATTTTTGTTATTTTCAGAATAACTCAAGAACTAATTGATCCCAACATGATCAAACTTGGTAGCTAGTTCAAAAATGTCGACGCTCAACTATGGGCAGATTTTTGAGATGACCTCGCAATAAAAACGAAAATCTGAAACGATTTTTCAGATTTCAACGAGAATTTGCACTAAATTTGAAACCTATAATGATAGTGTACCAAAATTAAATATGATTTTATTTAAATTTTGGAGCTATTCCAGTCATAACTTGTGAACTGATTGAAAAATGCTGATGCACATGTTTGTGTGAAAGTTCGTGATGATTTTGTGAAAAGAACAAGGTGGAAAAATAATTGGTCAACATTTTCATTAAAAAAAAATTTTTTCAAACCATTCATTAGATCTCGGATATATTTCTCAATGACCTTGAATCCTGTGTTTCATTATAAGTTTTGGAGATATCAGAAATATATGTATATTTAGTGGTTTTTCCCCTTGGTATCGTTATTTCCGGGATGACTCAGAGATCCAATCATAATGAAACTTGTTTACTTGTGAAAAAATGCCGATGAACAACTTTCAGTGGAATTTCGTAATGATCACGTCGTTCAAATTCGTGCCCGAAGCGGACATATTTTGACGTAGCCTTCCCGCCAAATGCATCTTCACCTCCTGAAGGAAAGATTTTTTCCTGAATGAACCTTCGGGCTGAAATTGTTCAGTCAAGTGCAGATTTCAGTTCGATCTTATTTGTATTTTGGTTTACGGTAGGCCGTGAGGCCAACTTTGAACACAATTAATTCCGGGAGAAACGACTTTGAAACTCGATAGTTATAAAGTGCGTTTGGGGTTTAATTAGGGGTGTCTATTTCGTGCTTGGTTAATGAACGCCTGATAATTGCATAGATATTCCAATTCCAAATATTATTTCTTCCAATAATACATATTTTATTGGAATCTAGTACAAATTATAGATTGAAAAATATCATGAGGAATGTTTTTCTCTATTAGCCAAGTTGGATTTTCCAAAAATATCAGAAATATAATGTTTGAAACCAATTCCAGAACCAGTTCTGTAGCACAGAAAAAAGCTGCAAAGAAACACGCCAGGTTTCAACCCAAAATAAATAGGAATCAACACTTACGTGTCTTATTTGGAGAATATACGATGAATTCCTTTCAAATAACGACCAATTCACAATGAAAAATTATTTTCCCGATAATTCTAAAAATATAGGCCGAATCGAAATCTACTACCTACTGAGTTGAGAAATGAGGGCCTGATGATTTATGCCAAATTTCGTGACGAATGACTTCGACACTGAACAAAAGCGTAGAAACTCTTGACTCCACGTCATGGATTTTTGATTTTTTCTTTATCCAGTGATGTGATTCCTCAAGAAATTTTTCGTTTGATTCGATTCTGTCGTCTTGAATAGTTTGTTCCGTAGAACAAGCGCGTGAAACATATCTGCAGGAATCTGTCTCTGAATCCTTATCATCATCTTCAATTAACCAGAAAGGAATAACTCATCCCTTGGTAGGATAATAATACGGCAGCCCGAATTTATCTCCAGTTGACTTCGAGTCCATGTATTTACCAAGATATTACCGTAGCGAACAATCCCAACAGAGCAGACAATGCCGATTACATCCGATAAAATAATAACCGGTTTATCGGCTAGTAATTATCCATCTAATTAATTCCCTCTTCGTATTGTTGCAACTCTATACCCCGAAGCGAACTTTGCAGACTGCAATACGAACTCGATAACCGACCTGATATTCTCTTCAGAAGATCAACGGGGTATTGTGTGATTAATGGGATATTTCATAGAATCGAATGTAATGGGATTATCGAAGGTATTGTCGAAGGAGCATGTTGGTTCATCTCTCGCTATGCAGATTAGAATATTATTTACATTTTAACGTACTTGTCGCTCGCCTGTAGGGAATAGCGTCCATTGTTCTGCCTAAATGTTTGAAGTTTTCATAGAAAAATACAGATTTTTCTGTAATAAATCTACATAATATTTTTCTACATGAATAGGTTTGTTCGTTGTACCTGCATGAACTACACTAATTACACTTACTCCACTGATTCTGTTCGATGTGTTCTGTTGTAAACTTGCACTCAGTTCGTTGAGGAAATATTGGGAGTCAGTGTAGTCACAGATTACGTGTGCAGTGCATAGAGTGAGGTTATCTTCTGTGATGGTTATGCGTAAATATAATTCATAATGGAAGACATCTGTGGTTGTCTCTGGATCCTGGTTGGACGTGTTTCGTTCTCAAATTGTGGTTATTTTTGGACGAATTTAATTTTCATCATATCGTTATTTGAAATAGAATTTTTGTCCCTGACGACTTCAGAAAACTTTACCACGAATCTACATCACCTCGAGGTGGTAGCGGAAACACAAGAAGTATAGAATTCTGTTATCTTGGGATTGCGTAAAATTATCTATCATATATTTGTATTCTCTGAGAATCATAGAACAGATTGAACTTCACTAAGTCCACTCATTCAGTTATCTGTGACTACACTCAGCTGCACTGAGAATTGGAAGTCAGAGGAGTTGGTGTAGTTAGTGTAGTTCATGCAGGTACAACGAACAAACCTAATATCTAACTATATATTTCTATTGTCTTCAACGTACTACGTATTTGTGACAAATAATTAATATATCTACTGACATATTATGATCGGAGTGAAAGCCTTGAGAAAATGGGAACATAATGAAAAACAATACAAAAATAATACCACACACAGTGTTTCATCTTTTATTTTTCGATTCAGAATCATCAGTAGAATCTATTCTATATTATATGTCAGTTGCATAGAACAATATGGTGCTTTCATTTTCATTTTTCTGATCAGAGCGCATGACAATAGTAATGTTAATTCGGCAATTGTCATTTTGGATTTATTTATCTTTTCTCAGATTATTATTTACTTATTGATAAATGCGTGAAATCTTTTTGTGATGGAATTGTGTAGATCCTCAGATACTTTTAAATGGGTGTTCAACTGAGAAAGAATCCTATTCATAGAAGGCTTCATGATACTCAGCAGCATATCATTCTTTTCATAATTGTCCTTCGATCATTCTCACTAATCGAGGATCGAGTTATCAACCCCCAATCAAGCATATTATTTTCACTATTGCATGAGTTGTATTTTTCTTGGTTATTCATTGAATATACATGAATGTTCAACAATTTTCATTTACTTGAAACTGAAATTTACCAATATATGCTACTATCAAGTGCTACATACTAGAAAACCTCAGTTATCAAATGCGATGAAATAAAATTAACCACTGAATAAAACACCTGTTTTCTAATTGGAAATCTTATGAACTGAAATGAAAAAGAAATCAAATTTAACTGCTCAAATAATATGACCTATTCCTTGAGTTTTTATTTTCTTTGAAACTTCAACTCATGATAGGTCTCAGTCTGACTCAAAAGATGATGCTTCTTTTGTATCAACTCCCACAAACTTACCGCCGCTTTACCACATTCCTTTGTATATGTGCGCTATCTGGAAAAATATGAATATATTTGAACGAGCTGTCAAATGATATACCTAGATGAATCAGTAGATTCTGTAAAATAATTTCACTTCTCGCTTGCTATAATATAGGAAAACATCCAACGATAGTAAACCGTGCACTGTATATTAGCCAAAAATTACCATGTATATTGAATTCTTAGAATATATTCCACTGAGAGTTAAACAAAACATAATATGGTAGAAATTCATTCATTCGGATATTTTTGCGCGCATGTTCTAGGGGAACAGCGTGCTATCGTTTTGTACAAATGTCTGTAATTTTCGATGATTGAGCCGGAAATGGTCTCAAACGACTAGATTGGACTCACTGATGACGAATCCGGTGTCAAAATCGATTCTGTCCGGCCGGCCGGCTTGTCGGCCGTGGACACGATAACTGTCGGAGGGAGTGAGCTAGCAACCTCAAACTTTCATGGTAGTTCGTTAATGGACCAAATCGGTTGAATAGTTTCAGAGTTATAGCCACTTGAAATTTTGAAGTTATTTATTATTTATTTCAGAAACTACTGAAGCGATTGAATTCAAACTTGACAATTAGGTGGAGTATAACGACGCGCAACTTTGAGCCAAATTTTGTCAGGATCATACTGTCATTCTGTCATTTTTTTTCGGAAACCGTTTATCATATCCAGAAAAAAATTCTACTTGGACTTGAGCTTCATATTTCACAGCAGTGTACCAAATTTCAGTTAGATACGATTTTAAGTTTTGGAGATATCAGGACAAAATATATCAAATTTCGAGGTTTTTTCTCGATATCGTTGCTGTTTTCGGTCAAACTCGAGAAATACTGATTCAATCCTGATAAAACTTAGCAGCTAGTTTGAAGATGCTGAAAGACAACTTATGAAAAAAAAATGTCTGTGATTTTCTTATCATATCATCCTCATTAAATTATGCATGAACCTTCGAACTGTAATTTTTCAAGTACTGGATTTCAATTTGATCTGATCTGTATTTTTGGAAATATTGGGATAATGACATTTTGAATGGGTATATCTGCGGAATCATTGGGTGGATTTTACCCATTCACGAATTCGGCCTCCGTAATTAAGGACCAAACTTTCTCTACAAATATTGAGTTTCTAAGTTGTTTCTTTCGGAAGTTATTAAGTTTACGCAGTCGGCCGTTGAATGAACATTGACACCGTCATTTTCGATTGAGTTTATTGGATTTAAATTCTATCGGATCTGTATTGTTCCAAATATTGGGATAGATCTGCAGAATCTTTGGGAGATCTGCAAAATCTTTTGGTATTTTCAATCCATTCAGGAATTCGGCCTTCGGAAGCTCGAAATCTGCTTTACAAACATTAAGTTTTCAAGTTGATTCTTTCGTAATTTATGTGGTTTACTATCGGCCGTTATGCTTTTCGAAAAAAATACCTTGAGATGAAAAGAATAAAGGAATAATTTCTGCTATGAATCGATGCATTCCGCATGCTTTTAGACGAGTAGTCTATTTTCGTTCATTCCAAATGATCGAATCATCTATGATTCATAATATTATACTAGGTGATCGGATTGAGGATGTTGCACCGACATTGACGAACTCACTCTGCATTATGTATGAACTAACCCAATTCGAGATATTATTTGATTAGCCAACAAGCACGTACATTAAAGGTATTAGTATCGCTTTCTCTCTATTGCGTGTATGGTAATCATTTCATTGAAGACGCCTTCCTGAAAATAGGAATAGTATTTTTGGCTGCATTTCATGAGGTACGAATACCAATGATCCGATTTCTTAATCAATATGGGATTTGGACGAAATTTATATTCATGCAAGCCGACGTAAATGAAGATCATTGACACATAATAAGAGATAAGTCTGGGAGAAGACTGAAGTGGGTAAGGTTTAGATCCTGAATATCTTGGGTAAGTTCATAACAGGCCAAATCTGCCAAATGATTTCTGTGTTTTGGAATTTTGATTTTTAAATATCTCAAAAAATATTTATCTGATCGGCATGAACTTGGTTGGACGAGAACAGCGACAATAGAAAGAATTATTTATAGAAAAATTGAAAAAAAAATGTTTTTCCTGAAAATTTTCATATTTCATTTGAATTCCACTGAAATTTCAAAGTCGCCATTTCATTACTTGGTAATTCATTTCAGCCTAATCAGATTTCCTGATTTTTCTGAAGAACAAATCGATTGAAAAATTTTGGGAATTTCTTCGAGAAATTCATATATTTCGTAAACCATATCTCCGATTCCATTGAAGTTTTACTGTAATTCACACCGAACACGATATTTCAGTCCAACCGGATATGTATTCTTTGAATCATCCTTAACATAAGATTTTGAGTTTAGAATAATTGTTTTTGCATTAACCCTTCACATCTGTTGATGAATAGTCGATTCATTTACCGGATCCTACAGTGACTTTATACAGGACAGTGACGTCAGTATATCGTCAATCCACGTATTGCAGTCGTCTGTTTATACTACATGCTTCATGAGGTGATTCCCTGGAAGTTTCATAGGTACTTCCTCTTAGCGCTGAGCAGTGTATCGGAATCTTCTATGATGCTGATGCTAGATGATACTACCATCCTTACTTAAACAATGTTTCAGTTTCAAGCTTAATCGGATTTTTCTTCTAATCATATGGTTCTGGGCAACAGCGTGGTATCGTTTCATCACGATGTCTGTAATTATCGGAACTTGAACCGAAATTGTTCTTAAACGATTGGGTTGGACTTCCTGAAGAAGAATCCGAGACCAAATTCAATTCTGATCGGCCAACCTTATGTGCTCTAACTTTCTGGAGAAAAAACCTAGAGTCTTGAAATTTGCTGTTTATGTTCGGAGCCTGAAAGACTCGGTTGAGTTCGTTAATGAGCGAAATTAGCCGAAAGGTTTCGGTGTTATAACAATTTGAAATTTTGAGGTTCGTTCCAAAATTGATTGATACGATCAGATTGAAGCTTCGTAATGAGTTGAAGAATACCAACGCGTAACCAATGTTTTTCAAAAATATTTTTTTCGAGACTACCAATCAGATTCCCAAGAAATTTGGCACATACCTTGAAGTCAATATTTAACAACAATGTTCCACATTTCAACTCGATCAGATAACAATAGTGCTCCAAATGATCATGATGATCATTCTGTAGAACTGATTATAGTAAGAGATATCTGCATAGGAATTTTAAACAAAGTGTAGGATAATAGCACATTTGAAGGCAAATAATATATTTGATGGCAATAGACGACTTCGGCCCAAACTGCCAACCCACAATTTCCTTCACAAATTTACTTTCACTGGGGAAAGGGAATTTCAGAACAAATTCGACATCATAAAGTTCGCGTTATTTATAAATATCTGTAAAAGAAGCCTCGGCTCCTCAAACAACATAATTCTTTCGAAATAAAGGTTTTTATTAGGCTGAAATTTAAGTTGGGATTCCTGATTTCATGTTAATAGTGTCAAATTTATAGAGGATATGTTCCGCAAACCAACTTGGATATTTCGGTTGCAGGTTTTTCGTTCTGTAAATATGAAATATTCGGTTGGTTCCTGAAAAAAAGGTTGATTACGGAAATTGATTGATGAAAAAGCAATCTTTCTGTCACCAGAACATAGACATATTAAGTCTATGCACCAGAACAACAATCAATATTTTATGTTAACATTTCCATAGCATAGAACAATCTTCATTTACCTCATGATACATAGACCATACCTAGTTATTTTTCCATTGTTGATTGTTGTCTCTTCTATGATCTATGGATCTTAAAGTAAATAAAGATTGCTATGGATATGTTACCATAGACCATTGACTGTCGTTCTAGTGACAGAAAGAACGTTTTTTCATCAACCAATTTCCGTAATTAATCCTTTTTCAGGAACCAACCGAATATTTCATATTTACGGAATGGAAAACTGGCAACCGAAATATCCAAGTTGATTTTCGGAACATGTCCTATATAAATTCGACACTATTAACATGAAATCAGAAATCCCAACTCAAATTTCAGCCAATCAGAGATGATCTTAACAAAACCCTATATTGGGGAGGAATTATCTTGTCTGAGGAGCCGAGGCATATTTTACGGATATTTATAAATAACGTGAACCTTATTATGTCGAATTTGTTCTGAAATTCCCGTTTCCCAGTGATAGTAAATTTGTGAAGAAAATTGTGGGTTGGCAAGTTGAGCCGAAGTCGTCTATTAAACACTTTTTTATTTGATGAGAGGAATTCATTGCTAAAATGTACAGGTACAGGAGTAACTCTATATTGGGAGACCGAAATTAATCTCTAATGAACCACTGACTTGAAATCCGAAACTTTCATGTACTTCAAAGCCACAGCTGTCAACCAGCCTATTTATGATACTCACAAAAATTTGCATGAAGGATCACATTGTTTTTTTTTTTTGCATCAAAATAAATGATATATTTACATATATCAGTTCAATCAAATCTGATTTTTTTAAATATTGGAGAAATAACATTTCGAATGAACATTGACGAAATAGTGCTCACAGAAACTTCTGAAAGAAACAAACTCTAATGATTCTGAGAGGAAATTTGTAGCTCAATCACGAAGGATGAATTGGTCCATCCAATGATTTCTCAGATATATCCAGTAAAATTTTTCTCCGGAATTTCGAAGCAATCATTGTATTCAGTGTCGGACCTTCAGAATCGAATAAGAGTAAGGATTCTTCATAGGTGAATCCAACTTAGCTTTCGAGGACCATCTCTAGGAAAAAAATTGAAAATGGTAGGTGGATGGTTCAAATTATCTTGTTTACTCTAAAGAAAGCGTAAAAGTAATTCATTGGGATGATGAAATTCTTCATTTCATACATTTCCTAGTAAAAATAGCAATGAATTAGGGACATGAATGAGTTTTGGAAGATGAGCGAACAAAGAAAGAAACTCTATTCAAGAAATTTCTCAAAAATTCAAGATATACAGTCGATATCAAAAACAGATAATATGGTCTGACCTTTGTGGAATATCTATTGAAAAGCAAATGATCTCATAGTTCCCACAAATAAATACTCACTTCTATACACTCGATAATCTCTAGAAATTTAATTCAGCTGGAAGAAAATCCGACCTTGTCGTCTACAGTCAATAAAATTTTCCATTAAAGAAATAGCCCAATTCATCTTCTCAAACTCCGCACTAAATCTGTTTTCATTCTCTACCCTGGCATGATTTCCGGCATGATCAAGAATCAATCCTCGCATTAAGCACCCAAGCGAAAGAATTTTCCAATAAATTTCCCACCCAACTGAATCCAAATTTACTTTATCTAGATGCATTGCACCTATTACTCCAACAATTGCCCGTAAATTATCGACGAGCATAGAATAGCGACCATTAAATCTGTGACTCTGTCGCGCATAGAATAATGCCCGTTTAATTCTGTGACTCCTGTAATATATAACAAACATCGCATTAAAGCAGACAATGACGTCGAAAATTGGGTCCGCGCCACATCAGGCTGCATTGAAATTGTTGAATTAGTTTATTCTGTGTTAAAGCCGTGCGGAAATTGGCGATGGCGTGATAATTATGCCAGATTTGAGTATTGGGATTAGCGTATGGTCAGTAATTATGTTCGTATCGCCGACAGGTAGAAATTTTATTACTCATAATTTCATAGATGAATTCATTTCGATGTTGGTCTGGTAAATTGGAAGTTAATCTGAGTTGTTCTTAATAACTCGGACCATATTGTATGGGTAGCGCATATGCTACTCGGGTAGTATTTGGGAATATTTTGGATGGCTATCAAAACTCCTTTTTGTACATATAAGGACATACATGAAGTTCTGTGACACCTTCACATATCTTTAGATATACTTCTTCATCTTAGAAGCAGTGTTCATGAATGAAAATATCATGTTTATATCCCCTGGTTCGTCATCTTAGAAGCAGTGTTCATAAATGAAAATATCATGTTTATATCCCCTGGAACATACTCACTTATGAAAATAAAAGCTGAAAGGAACAGATAATACAAAAAAATACAGGGTTTTGTCTAACTATACAATATAAGGCTAAGATGGTGATTGGTAAGGTTGTTTGAAGAAAAAGGTTTCTCTAAAAATAGTGCCCGCAGTTTCATTTGGGCGTTGAAGATTAAAGAAAAGTGTATTCATAAGATATCATAAATAATCTTAAACTGATTTGGTTGAAATTTGGTGCAACTATATGACGTGATGAGGCGCTCTTTTAGACCTACCTATTAGGTCCAGTGTCATTGGAGTGGGTACCATAGGCAACAACAATAATAATAATAATAATAATAATAATAATAATAATAATAATAATAATAATAATAATAATAATTATACCTGGACCTGAAATGAGAAGCTTCCTAGCTGCACTTTATTGGTAACAATCCACAGCTAGGAACACACCATTTGAAAGGTTGTGAGACCGGAACCAATAATAATAATAATAATATTAATAATAATGATTTATTCATCCTTTAAGATATCACAAAGATACATAGGATTTGTTAACAAACAAAAATTATATAGTAGAGTAATTGTAGATAAAGATATAACAATCTTTCAAAGAAGCTCATTTGAAAAATATACAACTGTGTTTTGAAAGCTTCTTGTGTATAACAATTCTTTGATATTCGTTTTGAATTGTTTTAATTTCAAATTCTTGAATCTATCAGGTAAGTGACTGTACAAAGAGATACCCGCGAGTGTTGGCGAAGATTTGAATTTGGAGGTGGAGTGCCTAGGGACACTGATCTTGCGAATTGCAGAATTGAACTGTAGCGAGCGCCCTCTCAGCTCTTTCTTAAGTCGCGCGCGCAGTACCATCTCTTGCGTCTTAAGTACCCTACGTTACCTGCTTGTAACGCTTGGCCAACATCATCGGTCAACGTACAGGGGGCGCTAGCACTCACGCTGTCCCTGGTAGATCCTCTCAAGATCTCGGAAGTACGCTCATTCCCAACGGTCTGGTACACTCCCTTGTGTTCCTCACTAGGGGTGTCCACTCACGTAGGCATGTAAACGGCTTAGTTTGGTGCGTGCCCTGACGAGTTCCCCCAAACTAAGCCGGGACGAAACGTGACACTTTCCCAAAGAGGTTGAAGCTACCTCGTAAATCACCAAAAGTTTCTTGGAAAACAGATTGCCTAATGATCGATACAAGAATAATAAAAGCGATAAAGAAAGTGAACTGTGACGTTCCAGAGTACAAATCTGACTCTTTTATTCGACAAAAGAGAAAATTTTCAGAATTATTTTTTTCGATTTTTCGTTCTGAGACTTTTATTCAATTTTTAATAGTTCTGTTACTAATATTGGGATTGACAACTCAAATAAACCCTAAAAATGCTACTTTACAATTATTATCATGTTCCAGGATGGTTCCTTACGGAAGATATATTATTCATTATCGGCTCTTAGGCACGTCGTAAACACAATAACTTCTGCTTGAGCTTGAGGTTCATGCGGAATTCCGCGGGGAACATATCGAAAGAAGATCGCCAAATAGTTCTATCAAGAAAAAAGCTGCGTTCGGCTGCACTAATACTTGAAAAGCTGACTCTTTTGTCAAAGAATTTGAACAAGCACGAAAGGGCTACTGACCTTCCGCCAGTGTTTTTCAAGAATTTATGTACCTTAAGAAATGCAACATCCTCTCAGAATAAAATTTGATCAAGAGAAAATATTTCGCTTTCGTATCTTGGCAATTCCGAACAAGTTGCCTTTTGAAAATATAAATATTTTCCTCGTAGCTTTGTTATTTCTTCAAAAAAACTCGTTGTCTTTTTCATATTCGCTCAGAATTAATGATATCGCCGATACAAGAACTCAGTCCGCCACCTTATTTCTCTTCCAAGAAATTCTCAAATCAACTCCATCAAAATCCACTCGCATCCAGAGGCGCCTTTTTAAAAAACATCCGCTATATTCACTACATGGTAATATTACCGAACCGCATGGATCAGAGGACCCGTCCGCCATCAGCATTCCGAACATGCATCGACAGCGCTGAATAGAATATAAGGGACCAAAATATACGATGGACTCATTTTTACAGCCGGATATAAACTCGGAAGTTGCAGACTTTCCTTTCCATATAAACAGAACCAGCGCAATCTACGCGGAATGGCGGCGACACAGCGACTTCTATTCATCACGTACTGCGTCTTTTCATCTGACAGAGTGTCGAAATCGAAGAAAATGCACCCGAGGGTGACGTTGGGAGTGAGACTCTATCCTTACGTAACGACCAGGAGTTGAGAGAGCCGAATTACCGATCGTGTTCTTGGGAGAGATTTGTTGAGGAGTGATGATGGGTAATTTGGTATTCGTTGATGGTGGGGATATGTCGTGGGGAGAAGATAACACTTTTCTCAGGGGTTTCACGTTGTCGTTGGGATGAGATCAAGAGAGAGCTTAGTTGGGGATGTAACGATTAGATCTGTTTGTTCGTTTATTGTCCTATTCTCTGAATCATTGGATTGAAGTTTCCGTTAACCATCCATATTATAATCTGAGCCTTTCTCTTTTCAGGAGTATCGCTCTCTGTAATCATATTAGAGCTTGATGAAAAATGTCTATTGGTTGGAGGGAGAGCTTTGTTCAGGATGTAACGATTAGAACTGGTAGTTCGTTCATTGTCCTAATCTCTGAATCAAAGGAATAAAGTTTCCGTTAACAATTCATATTATAATCTGAGATGTTCTTTTTTCAGATGTATCGCTTTCAGTAATCAGATTAGAGCTTGAGATAAAATGTCAGTTGGTTGGAATTACATCGAGGGAGAGCTCGATCAAGGATGTAACGACTAGAACAACTGGTAGTTCGTTTATTTTCAGATTTCTGAATCATAGGACTGAAGCTTCCGTCAACCATCCATATTATAATAGGAGCTTTCCTTTTTCCAGTGTTATAGCTTTCGGTAATCATAAAATAGCTTGAGATTCCGAATAAAAATGTCTGTTGGTTAGAATTGGATCGAGGAATAGCTCAATTCAGGATGTAACAATTAGAGCTGGTATTTCGTTTATTGTACTATTTTCTGAATCATAGTTTTGAAATTTCCGTAAACAAACCATATTATAATCTGAGATTTTCTCCTTTCAGGAGTATCGCTCAAGGTAATCATATTACAGTTTGAGATGAAAAATGTCTGCAGATTGGAATTGGATCAAGGTAGAGCTAAGTTGAGGATGTAATGATTTGAACTGGTAGTTCGTCCATTGTCCTATTCTTTGAATCATAGGAATAAAGTTTTCGGTAACAATACATATTATAATCTGAGATTTTCTTTTCTCAGGAGCATCGCTTTCGGTAATAAGATTATAGCTTGAGCTAAAATGTCAGAAGACCTCAATTGGGAATGTAACGATAAGAACAGCTGTTTTCTGAATCATAGGACTAAAGTTTCTGTCAACAATCCATATTATAAGCGGAGCTTTCCTTCTTCTAGGGTTTTCGCTTCCGAAAATCATATTATAGCTTGAGATAAAAATTTCTCTTGGTTGGAATCAAGGGGGAGCTTAGTTGAGGATTTAACTATTCTCTGAATCATAGTATTGAAGTTTTCGTTGACAATACATATTATAATCTAAGCTTTTTTTCAGGGGTATCATATCATAGCTGAAGATGAAAAATAGCTGTTTGTTGGAATTAGATCAAGGCAGAGCTTCGTTGAGGATGTAACGATTAAAACTGGTAGTTCCTTCATTGTCCTATTTCCTGAGTCGGAGGTTTGAAGTTTTCTTGAACAAATTATTTAACAAGCTTCTTCGTATTAGGGGGTATCGCTCGTGGTAATTAGATTATGGCACAACATGAAAAATGTTTGTTGGCTCATCACCCCGTTTATGGTATATCAAGTTCTAGCTTTTCGCTCATTTTCGTCGGTGCTTCGCCCCGTTTGTGTGATGAGAATTGTTCTTGCAATTGGGAAATATTGTTTGAATAGTGATGACGAGTACTGAGAGAATAACATCAGAGATCAAGAACTTATCAGTTTTCGGTACGCAAAGAACATAATTTCGAACTGCCGATCCTGTTTCTGGGAGAGATTCGTTGAGCAGTGACGATGGATAATTTGGTATTTGTTGATGGTGGGGATATGTTGTAGGGGCCAGATAGTACTGCTCTTAGGAGTTTCCATGTTGTCAATGAAATGGGATCAAGAGAGCGCTTTGTTGAGGATGTGATGACAAGAACTGGGAGTTCGTTTATTGTCCTATCATCTTAATCATTGGTTTTAAGTTTCTGTTGACACTCCATGTTGTTATCTGAAATTTTCTGTAATCAGAGGTATTGCACGTGGTGATCAGATGTGATGTTGATCGTGCAAACGCACAAACTGAATGATCATTTCTTTGGAAACATCGATATTGACCTCCAATCTCACTTTACTAATCTAAAGGTTAAAATTTAATTTGGAGGTAATTTCGTCCACTCCCAGCCAATGGGTGTACGGTAAATGTGATGAATCCGGAAAGGGAAAAGGCATATTTTCCCGATATTTTCAGTGAGAGTTAGGACCTTTTAAGGCTGCATATCTCGAAGTATCTGGAGAATAAAATCCCGAATGAATATATCTGTGGAATTTTTGGTCTTGGGATTTCACTCATTCACAAATTCATCCCTCACTACAATTCAATTCCGAATCGGCTCCACCAATATTGAGTCTCTTAATGGTTTCTTGCCAAGAATATTATGTTCAAGATCTGCGGTTGGTCCTCACTCCCCAATTTGTCAACTAGTTACACAGTTTCGATGTGAAGTACCTTCATTCTTGGAAAAATTTCTTATGGAATTATTAGACGCATCTAACCCATACATGGATCCGGTTTACGTAATCGAGCTCCAGATCTACTTTATGATTATGATGTTTTCAAATGTGGAATCACGATCAGCCGCTAAACAAAGTGCATTATTTCTGGAAATACTGTATCTTTGTTCAACGGTGCATCATGCATGTTGTCTCAATCCTTAACCCGGAGCTCAAAGAGATAATGAATAAAACCACTCAAGAATTTTTCATCAGGATCAAGACGTTCAGAACTAATTTTGAATATTACATCACCCGCTGAGTTTATAATCCGTACCTCTTCTTAATATTACTTCATAAAACTTGTAGCCATTGTGTGACGAAAAACCTAACATGTCTTTGAAGATGGAGCATCTCCACTTTATCTAACCTCATATGAGATTCAATAGGGGGTTCTGTTGCTCGGAGCATACGCTTCCTGACATTATTACTGATATTATTGTTCGACATGATGGAATGATGGGAGGAAGTAGAACGTCAACGTGAAGCAGATCCCTGATAAGCGGAAGCGGGAAGCAGATCTTTTATTATCTTTCGGGATTCGCAATATAACATATCTCGACTTCAGGTCCTCGTCGGATAATGTTTTGACGCGTTATAACTGATGAGATCTGAGTGAACAAAGAAAACGAGATTGTTAATTAAGACTTGATTTGAAGTAAGAGAATTGTATTGTTCTCGTCACTCACGGTAGCCGTGTGATGAAATATTTATTTATGTTCATGAATATACCTAAAACATAGATGCATAGAATACAAGGTGCGGATATTCTTTGACTACTACTACTTCAGTTTCTGCCGATAGATACCCCAGCATCGAGAGATCTGCCATGTGAAATCTGAAATAATTACGGAAGTTACCGACATGTCACACATAACTAGTCAAACCAGACGTTTTTTCCCAGTTGGAAGATTCCATAGTTTTATGAATTTTCAGAAATAAATTCATTTCGACAAATTGAAGTTATGAATATTCATTTCATTCAGTCAGAATGGTGAAAAAATGGAAATATGTGAAGAATACACAAGTCTGAAACTTGATATTTTCGAATACCTATTCAATATGAGAGGTATTTATTGCTTCAATATTTTGTAAATGCAGAAGAAGTCGGTACATACAAAATTTATGAACCATATTTTTCATGAAAGGAGATTCAAACTATACAAGAAGTCCACATGTTATATCAATCTCTAGTTCCGTTTTCATTGTTGTTTTTGCTTCGAAGTGACTTCTTGTAACCCTGGAAGTCCTTTATAAAATGAAAAAGTGATGGATTATATGTAGGAAGATGTCTACCTCAAGAAAAAAATCCAATTTTTTTTTATTTTGTTTTCTTTCAGATGTCACTTCCTGTAATATTTTCCCAATGTTCACAAAAATATAGAACGAATTGAAGTTATGAATATGGTTGACAATTGACAGTATCGAAAAGATACTCAGTCTAAAAGGAAAACCCGCCAGATAATAAATATTTTATTTCAAGTTCGTGCGGGATTTGAAAATATAAAATTCTTGAAAAAATCCTGTAGGTATTTTTTAATTCCACAAAACCCAGTATTATTTTGCAGAAGTTTGAACGTGCACATTCTTCAAACAAATACAAAGTCTCCAATAGATCGCATTACAAAATTTTGAAATACTGAATATTTGAGGTGATTTATGTTTTTGCGTGCTTGTTCTGCGATACAGCGTGCTATCGTTTTGTATATGTTATCTTCGAATTTTGAGCCAAAAATAGTCTCAAACGACTAGGTTGGACACACTGATGACGAATCCGGAGTCAAAATTGATTCTGTCCGGTCGGCTGTCTAACGGAGCAAGCTAGTGACTTGAAACGTTCAGAGTAGGTCGCAAATCAGAATGTCACTTTCAAGTCTGTATATGGGTGATAGTTTCCGAACGATTTTAGAGTTATAGCCATTTAAAATTTTGAGATTTTGTCCCTGACATTTCAGGAACTACTGGAACGATTGAATTGTTACTTGGCGGTTAGTTGAGACATAACGACGCCCAAGTGCAAGCGAAATTCTTCAGATACCTTTTGTCAGTAAATTGAAAATGAAATATTTTCGAAATTTTTTGAGTAAACAGTTTTTTTCGGAATCTATCGACTATTTACGAGAAAAAATCTGAGCAAACCTAGAGCTCCATATTTCACAGCATTGTACCGAATTTAAGTTTCAAATCATTATAATTCCTGTTGATATTGGAGAAAACCCAGAAAAGTATTCACGTGAAGTCAGCAGCTTTTGCACACATGTTCAGATTCATTTCCAAAGCGGTCTTCTTTTCACGTATTGACCCCACCAACCTACTTTTGGTGATCCCCTTTGAACAAGCGAGTAAAAGCTGCTAACTTCCCGTCGATCTCTTCTTAGTTTTTTAATGTTAAATCAACACGATTTTTATATTTTTTTCGAACAAGTTTGCTCATACACATCTACAACCAATAACCAAGTTTCATTGCGATCAGATCAGTACTATTTCAGAATGTTGAAAAGCAATACTATTCTAGTACCTCTTATCAAGTATCTATCTGATCGCATCAGTACATATGTAATCAGATTGGGAAGATGCCCTCAAAATTTCAAATGGATGTAACAACAAACCCGTTCGGTGGATATCAACCATTAATGAGAGTCAGTTATGAAAGGTGGAAAATAATTTGGTAGTCTTACATTATAAATAAAGCGATACCGCTTTCAGGAAATTTCATGAAAAATTGAGCAAACAATAGTAATAATATATTTTACGACCCTTACACCCTTACACTTTTGTGCGGATGGTCGATGTCTGCTTATGACAACTGAGCCAGGTGTGGAGATTTGTGAAAGTTAGACAATTTACCCTCAATTATATCCCACAAATGTTAAGTGAGATTTGAATCCGACGAACAGGGTGGCCACAGCAAAACGATAACGTTAGCTTTTTGGAGATGGTCCATAATTTTTTGCTGAAAATTGAGGTTTTTATGGCCATTTAGATAAAGCAGTAAAGTATTTTGTACAACAGAGCCAACATTAAGCGCAGATATAAATGTGCCTCCAATAGAGAGAAGTGGTGATCGGTTACCATAAGGAAAATTTACCAACCCCATAATCTAACAGTCTTGTATACATTGTAACGTTTTTCTTTCACTATAGAATAGTTACATTTATATGCGATCGGCTGATTTTCGCCAGAGAGCACTAAGGTCATGGGTTTGTATAATCTACTGAATTTTATAAAAGTTGTTTGAACTAGGCGCCACTTGATTTATTCACAATTGAATCGAAGACTGAACTGATTGAAAATCAAGAAACAAACAGTACATTTATCATTCAGGTGACAGCGAATAATATAATGTGATTCTCTATGAAGATTTATAATAGGTAATACTAGGCTGATTATAATGCTCAAATAGGGGTTAGTAATACAACAAAATATAGACGTGGTATGGTAATTATAAAGAGAACGTATTTGTTGTCAAAAAGTTCAAATAGTATATGCACTTTGCACCAAAGTTTTCCTTGATGTTCAGGAATGAATTAAAAGGATAATAAATTGGTTGATACTTGTCTTGATGTGAGAAGACTGGATGGATCAGCTTTATATACAAAATGGCAGGTATGGTATGTTGTTATGACCAACATAGGTGAGTAGTAAATCCTATTCTCGGAACAGCAATTCTGATACTGTACTTATAAATCTCAATCCTCTCCAATAGAAAAACCCTAAAATTCAATACCTATCATGAAATTTAATAAACTGAAGTTTTTGCTTCGTACGAAATCTCAGAATAACGTCGAGGCAAACATTCACCTTTGAACAAAAAGGGTTCTCAAAAATTTCGATGAAACTTCGGTATTCAATTATTCGATATACTGAGACGTTATTTGGATATAACGATTAAATCCCTTTCAAGGTCGACAGCAATACGAAGAATGGAAAAATCTGGAATATTTGTTATCTACTATCTGAACTGATAAAAATATGAAGACGCATGGACATCGTTCGCCACCTGTGTTCAATTTGTATCATACCGAAACTGCGATAATGAATCTGTTTCATTAAATTGTTTCTAATAAATTCGTATAAATGAACCTAGGATGGAAAGAAGAAAATTGTACATTGCATGAACAAAATATATATTCAAAATATAGAGTGGAGCTTTAAACCGTAACAACATATCTCCCAACAGCAAACGCAATATAACGTTGTTCTACACAGCGGCGTTCTATCCTTCCACAGCCATCGTGCATACACTGTGTCCGTAAATAATGGAGCAAATTCATTTTTAGCTAAACAGGTCATTTTAAGAAATAATCCTGAAACACGTCGATTTTTGATTTTAATTTACCGTATTTTAAAATAATAATCTAATATACAGGGTGAATTACGATCGAGTAATGACGTCACCGTACTTTTTTTTAAATGAAACACCCCCATTTTGTCTCAATATTCGGATTACTCTAGCTGAGCTGATTCCAAAAATGTATCACATGTTGATTCCAATTGGTACAGGGTGGACAAAAATACAATAGTTTTGTGTGTGCTCATAAAGTAACGCGTAGCATTCTTTATTAGGTAAATTAACAATATTATCAAAAATACTTATTGTCTAGCGGCAATTGGTTTAAATGTAACACCCTGTGGTTTGCTACAAGTTTAGAGTAATAAAAATGAGCTGTTTCCAAACATGTTTGGTACTTGTGGTCTAGCAGACACAATATGAAAGAAATTATTTCTTATCTATTTATAAAAAACATAGTCGTCTAGGTTTTTGTGAAATGTCATTATTTGTTTAGTAATTTATTGATGTTCAGTGATTGCTTAGATTTAATTAGAAGTAGAAATGGAGTTAAGTGTAACACAAAGAATTGAAATACTTATGATGATTGGGTATGGAGACAGATCGCGAACTCAGATGAAAGTGTGCAATTTGTTTACTGATAAATATCCAGAAAGACCTAGTATAACGCGTTCAACAGTCAGTAAGATTGAAACGAAATTTCGAGAAACTGGTACGGATGAAAATGTATGCAAATTAGGTCGTCCCCCTGCAAATCCTGATACAGCATTAGATGTTCTACTGAGTTTTGAAGAAGATGCGCACACTTCTGTTCGTAAAGTTAGTCGCGATATCGGTGTTAGCAAAACGCCGGTACACAAACTATTGAAGCTTGAAAAATGGCATCCTTATAAAATCAAACTTGTGCAAGAATTAAACGAAGACGATCCCGATAGAAGACTCCAATTTTGCGAAGAAATGATGGATAAATGTCACCGAGACCCTCTCTTGATACAAAACATAATTTTTTCTGATGAGTATACTTTCACGTTAAATGGTGAGGTTAACCGTCAGAATTGTAGATACTGGGCAAAAGAAAACCCCCACTGGATGCATGAGCATCATACCCTCAAAAGGTAAATGTATGGGCTGGAATTGCACGAAATCGAATCATTGGACCCTACTTTATCGAAGGTAATTTAAACGGGGCAAAGTACCTTGAGTTTTTGGAGGGGTTTCTCGTACCTACTTTACGTAATTTGTTTCCCAGCAGACGTAATCCTGGAGGTTTTGATGAAAGTTTATAGTTTCAACAGGATGGTGCACCTCCACATTATGCTGTAGATGTTAGAAGGTACCTAGATGAAATTTTTCCGAACAGGTGGATTGGTAGACGTGGAACCACTGAATGGCCAGCGAGGTCACCAGATTTAAATCCTTTGGATTATTTTCTGTTGGGCCATCTGAAGAATGTTATTTTTAAAACGAAACCAGCAAATATTGAGGATGTACAAGAGAAAATTCGAACAGAAATAAACAATATTACGCAAGTAACCATACACAAGGTTCAACAAGAATTTGTACACCGTTTGGGTCACTATCAAATACAGCAAGGGCTGCAGTTCGAACATTTATGAAGTCATGTATTCCAGCATATTCTTTCCGCTAGACAATAAGTATTTCTGATAATATTGTTAATTTACCTAATAAAGAATGTTACGTGTTACTTTATGAGCACACACAAAACTATTGTATTTTTGTCCGCCCTGTACCAATTGGAATCAACATGTGATACATTTTTGGAATCAGCTCAGCTAGAGTAATCCGAATATTGAAACAAAATGGGGATGTTCCATTAAAAAAAATGACGGTGACGTCATTACTCGATCGTAATTCACCGTGTATATTAGATTATTATTTTAAAATACGGTAAATTAAAATCGAAAATCGACGTGATTCAGGATTATTTCTTAAAATGATCTGTTTAGCTAAAAATGAAGTTGTTCCATAATTTACGGACACAGTATATACAGACAGAATGGAAATTCGTCCCTTAATTCGAAATTATCCCATTTGGCTTCTTCTTCTGCTGCAGTTTTCTGCACCAGTCACAATCATGAGGACAGTAGTCCGCATTCAAAAGCATAGCTCAAATCGTGGACGATATAAAGAAAGTAGGAAGGATCCTAGACTGCAATATAAAGTAGGAATAGTAACCTTGAAACACCATTGCCCAAATGCAAACTTTAAATATTTAAAAAATTCAGTAGATCAATGAAAAGTTCCACTGCTCTACCTTCAAATCCAATTGTCCTGCCTCTAATTCAACTGTTGATACGGCCCTGATGACTGACAATGCAGTACCATCATAATGACGACTTATTTTGTGGAAGGACAAACAAACGTCTCGATAGGCAACGGTGAAATCGCGAATATGGTGATGATTTCAACGTATTCAAACACCAATCATTTTATTGCGCTTAGCGATAGCTCAAGAGCTAACAATATCCGAATATAACGGAGTGAGTTTTGAAGGCCAGAGTTAGTTTTTTTCGAAAACATTTTTTGGTAGGAATGGTTAGAAAAATTGTAAGAATGCGCAATGTCACCACTTTTTATATTCAAATATTTTCGGGAAAATAAAACTGAAATGGAGTGAAAAATGAAAAAAAAAACAAACATTGCGTGTATTCACAGAAGAGTACATCCGAAAAAAATCCAAAAAATAATCAGTGAAGCCTGCAGAACGACATGGCGTTTTCTCCTATTTACGTCGAAATTTCTCCGGATTCTAACACAAGTCGACTGCCGGGCAATAACTGAAAATAACTGTACCTTTCAGTTTTCATGAACCACCTTTTTCATAAACAAAATGAAAAAAACATTCTTTATGCAAAATTGAACTTCGATATCGTTATGAAAGTATGATAGCAGGCTTTAACTATGGTTATTCTATTGACAAAAAAAGTTCGCTGGTTCCCCCTGATGAGTGTAACGCTTCTAACGTCACTAGGTATATTATCGGAAGATTTTCAGTCCGACATAAATCCCAGTTGATAATACCCAGAGGAAAACTGTGCCGCCTTCGTCAACAATGAAGATATATTTCTGTCCCAGTAAATGGAACAGATTCAACGCATATCGCCCTTCCGAATCACAGGAACACATACGAAAAAAACACACATAAAGATGACAAACGGACTTCATCCCGACAGATTATCGGTCATCCCTTCTCCGCAGAATGGGGGAAAATGGAAAAAAAAACTTTTCCTTGACACTTGCCCAAAGGAAGGACTTTCCCCAGAGAAATGAGATCTCTTCCGTTGTTTGTTGCAATGAATTTATCCATTAATATGTTCATTGTGAAAAACGACCGAGAAGAAAGTGGAATGTTTGACATGACGGATGAAAAATCTTCAGAACGAAGTCTGTAACTATACTTCACGAATAATCAATTCATTCAATAAATATGAACGAATGCTCTCCATCGGACCATCTGAGTTTGAATTTCAGATACATGTTTCACAATTTCCTGGAAAGTTATTATGATCTTTTTCCCCGAATATCTGAAACCGAGGTATTGAAATAAAATCAAAAATAATTATTTTTTGAAAATGCCCCTGCGTAATAGGAGATATTAACTATTTGACAGGAGCCATTTTTCGAAACAACATTGAAACAGTAGGAACGGTTAAGAATTTGAAAGTGACGTCTATATCAGACTCCTTCATCAGATAATTAACTGAAAATCTTCAGAATTATTCCCTTGAAATATTTCGGTATTTCAGAGATTTTGAAAAATTGTCATTTCTGAAAATCACAGGAGCGCAGATTCAATTCGAATGATTTTTGACAATTTCCATCACTTTTCAACTAATTCAGCCAAATAAAGTTCATTAATTAATTACTTTTCATTACTCCCTTTTTTTTGATACATTTTAGATATTTTGGGAGAAAACACCTACTTACTTTCCACAAAATTGCAAGCACTCAAAAGGGTCCTTTGAAAGATAGTGTTTAACAAATTCTTTTCGATGATTCTCAGAAAGCATTCTTTCGGTCGAGAAGTTCACGGACCTGTGTTGTTGCAGTGGTCTGTATTCGCGTTCAGTTTTTACTCGCCTTTTTCGGAAAATAACGCAATATCGTTTTGCTCAAATATCTGTAATTTTGAAATTTCGAATTGAAAATGGTCCTGAACGATTAATTTGGGTATCCTGAGGAAGAATCCGTAGTCGAAGTCATTGTCAATTCTGTCCGTCCGTCCATATGTGGTGTAACCCTCGTAGGAAAACACTTAGCGTTGTTTTGGGAGGATTTTGAATTGATTCATAGGTTTCTTCTGGGTTTCCACCCCAGATATCTGAAATAAAATTTTTAAAATTCAATAAATTATTTTCTTATAGAAATGGCCCATGCAGATTAAAGGATTGAACTTTTCGTCAAGTGCAGTATCTAGAAAAAAAATTGTCAAATTTAATTTAAAAATTGAGTTTGTTGTTGCCATTCGGGACGTTGTATGCCGAAGGCAATGAAAGTATATCGTAAGATATCAATATCGAAAGATATTATGTAAAGTGGTGCCCCCTTTATAAATGAATATTATTTTAAAGAACTAAAATATTTCTGAGAGACAAGGGTAGCTTGACGTGAAGTTTTCTACATTCCGTATTTCGTCAGCCTGTAACCCAAATATTCAATAATGTTCCCTCTATACAGTGGCGTGCACTATATAGAATGTTACTGTTTCGTTCATCAAAAATTGAATATCATATTAAGAAGAATTTATTTTCAATTTGTATTTATATATAGAGATTATTAAAGGTTAATACTTCAGGAGTACTTTCGCTATATATCTCATTTAATTTTCAACTCATATAGATTGGAAGGTTCATACATGATTGAAATGAAAAGACCAGAAAAATTTATGCATTTTCAAAAGTTCGTCCATTAGTCATTCTATAAGTATATTCAATGCTGTAGCGTTTAATGTTCTATGTTGTCATGAGATTTTATAGTTAGTTTCCATTTCGAATTAAATCAGTTTGAAGCATTGTATAATATACAATGTTTGGAGATTATAGCCCTCTTTTTAGACAATGGTACTACTGGCCCGTGACTTCGACAATGTTTGGGTTTAATGTACCTTGGACCCCCATATCAATGAACTAAAATCCTTTGATTAACTTGGGATATTAGATATAACAAGTTCAATGTTCAATTATTTCCCTAATTTTCTCTAGTAAGTGCAATATATTGCGTGAAAATATGATTTGAAGATATTAATTGAATGAAGATTTGCAATTCTATTTTCTTTATTTTTCCGAAAATTCCTGAGCGATGGATCTATTACTTTTAATCATCATTTCATAAATTTGCAACAGAATTTACTTCTCGTCAAAAGTGTAAAAGTTGAGGATATACCAGAATATCTCTGAATTCCTCGCAGAGAAATTATCACCCCTTCCAGAAACAATGAGAGTTTGTTTATACTATTTTGAAAACTTGACAAAGTGTGCATATATTTGTAGTAAATGTTCACATTCACGTGTTCATAATTTTTTTCAAGAATTCGGGTCAAAGCAACGAGAATAAGAATAGGTAGAATCTGAATCTATTATTCAATCCCCATTTCTCGGAAAATTATATGAATTTTTGAAAACTATGATACATGAAAAAGAGACACTCATCAGTAAAAAATTCTTTGAATCAGTTCCAATTTATTGCCATGGTATCCGAAACATCGATGAAAGGTTGCGATTCTTCACGAATTTCCAAAACACCCATTATCTCGAAAACGATGAAAATTTCACCTACAAATTTCAAATATTCTGATTGGTCATGGCCTAGTCTATCACTAGTTCAAATACTATTGAAGATTTGCCGGACACCCTGTATTTCTGTTGAATCAGTAGTAGAATCTTGGCAATATTGGACTTATTTTTGGGGAAGATGAATCAAACCCAATTGAATTTCGTCGACGTTTCAGAGATTTATTGTTCAATATTCACATATAAAAATTGGGTTTGATTCATCTTCCCCAAAAATAAGTCCAATATTGCCAAGATTCTACTACTGATTATTAGAAATGGACATGAACAATCCTACTAGTTGGATTTCTGTTGAATCTTAGCACAGTGAGTATTACGTTTGGGTGCAAAAAATTGAGAAAATTTAACATGATTTTCACCTCTGAAACCATTGGGCTGATTTCTCTGTTGAACAAACTCTGCCGGCGCATTCGGACTCGGAAACTCCTAAACAAGATTCACTAGACTGTTCCAAATAAAAAAATATCTTGGAAGCAGACTACGAGTCTGTCGAATGGACAAATTTGAATTTGACTTCAGATTCTTTATCGTTAAGTCAAACCAAATTGTTCGAAAAAATTTTTGTTTCGAAACCTGGATCAGTTTCGTAAGAAAACACGTTTTCAGTCCGTCCCTGGCTTGGAAGTTTATCCGTCCAAGCTCAGTGTTCCCCCGGGATAACTCGAAATAAGGAGAAAAAAATAGAAACACTGATTTTCCATGGACAGAGAAATAAAAGAAATAAATGTCAGACATTCCTCGTTGATTCCAATGGGAAAAATTGTTCAAATGTGACAGGGGCACTGAAAAACCTCCACATATCCCGTGGAGAATTGAGATAGAGGGGAATGTCGACTCTCAGGATTATTAGATTTTTTATATCGCAATTTAATAACGAAAGCAATAAATACGATTCAGTGGAATTGAATTCAACTGCGAATATTAATCTTGATGGATATTGCCTTGAGTTTTTTCCAACAGGTAGAATTAAATGAAATGAATTTTTTATGAGGTGATGGAATATTGATTTCGTATTTTGAATGCTTTGAGATTTCAATGGTATTTAGTATTCTGAATTTTTTATAATTACAGAATATTTAGTATCTAAGCAACGGAACTTTTTCGTTAGGTCTTTTTAAGAAAGAGTGTTTTATGACATTTGAAACAATTGTCGTGTCGTTGCAGTTTGACAATAATCGGTATTCATAAAATATCATGAATCTTCTCGAAGCAATTTGGTCGAAATATGGAAGCCACTCTCATTTTCGTCTATAGATAGTTTTTCAGATGAGCAATTATAAATACGTCTTTTCAAGCATCTGTGTTTCTTTAAACATATCTTTGTTGTTGCATTTAATGAATACCTGCTGAGAAGATCAGCTGATTGTTACAGTATTGTTGAATCAAAGGCAGTTCAAATTTACATATCATGAAATTTCTTATTCTGGTTGATCTCTTCAATTTCTAGTATCGTTTGAAACTGAATTGGTTAATTGAGAAGTTTGATTACTATTGATTACGTCGAAACTTGAATCATTCTCTTAGTCCAATCTTTTCAAGAGTTATAGACCGATGAAGCACTATTGACTTACTCTTTATTCTGGGTGAAATAATAGAATGAATAAAATAGCTGTTGAGTGCAGAAGTTATATTTTTATTGATGGTATCGCTGGAACATTTTCTGGGAAATTGTTTTTGTTTTTCAGCAAAAACAACAAAACTTTTTTGGATTTAGAACTATATAGAAGAAGCGCAATCATATTTGTGATTTTTTTGACGAACTTGTTGCATTCTCTGGTGAAGGGTTAAAAAGTGGCTGAATACTCCATCTTACATTGATCTTTTCACATCTTCGTGTCTTTTTATCACGCAATTTTTTAATTTTATGCCATGAAAATAATTTGTGAAAAGAGTTAAGACAACTCAGCACGTCACCAATTCATATCCCCGATGTTTCAATAATTAGAAACTTACCAGAGCAAAAAAATTCAAGAAGGAATATCTTTATAGGGTAGAATTGGAACTCATTTGAGTACGCAATATTTTTCGTTTGAATATGGAATACTGAGGAATTATATTTTCCGTTTTGGCCATTTTTCAACATTCTTCAGTAGTAAAATATGAAATTCCATCAGATCATTATTTCTAGACTCAACTAATAGGTGGATTCCGCTCATTGACAAATTTGACCAAAACCTCTTAATCTCAAAACTGCTACGACAGTATCCTGATCTCAGGGACAAGGCGTCCCATAATTATACAGACTAGCTTCTCTTATCGAGACATTATTTCAGACATTTTCGACCCAAATCATATCCTGGAAAAATGCTTCGTTAAATAGCTTGAACCCTCTGAAGATGACGTCAGGCAAAACACTTTTTGTCACATACCTCCAAAACAGCGTCACCTTAAGTATTGAAATTGTATACAGTGGATACTATAAAAAATACGCAACGAATGGCGTGAGTGCTTTTTTTCATGTCAAACATGGGCGTATAATTTCAGGGAAGCGAAGGGTATTTTTAGTAACAACTCTGAAATCTTTCATTAGTTGACAAGTTATACACCAAATTCCAAAACCCTTGAAGAGAGGTGCTTTTTTGTTGTATTTCCCAGTTGCACCAGTTCTCAGAAAAACTTAATTCGAATTTTCTATCCGTTCACTACTCGATGCTCGAAATCCAAAGAATCATATATTATCATGAACATCATAATGAAGTGAGTGAAATATCAATTTCTTGTACTTGATTCCAATTATTTTACTGAAGATTCACCTCATTCTAGAGTTAATACGAAACCATTCAATTCACTTATAGTTTATTTCTTGAATATTTGTGACGAAAAGTGTTGGCAGGAAACCATATTCAGAGAGCTCTAGCTCTATATTTTTGCAGTATATGATTTGGGACGAATGTTTTCCAACACGGGACACCTGTATATAATTTGGTTGCCATTCGGAGCATCAAAATATCGCAAGGGATAATAAGTTTCTTGAATGATTCGAGTGAATGATATCAGTTAAAGTACGGGGTTTTATTTTTCCAAACTTTTTCAACCAACTGATGATACAAGATAATCATTTGAGTGATTTTTTCAAGTTATGAAAGATTTATAATCAATAATCTAACGATCCTGTTGGATGATTACCTCATACACAAGTAGTCCAATTGTCGTCCACTGGGCCATCTTGAATTATTATTGGTTCCGCGTACGGCCAAATAATTCTTCATTCAAATCAATCTACCAATCGTTGGTATTGACAAATTGGATTCGATTGAAATTCTCATATCGTACGTTGTGGCAAACGAAACTTTCGATACAGCAGTATATAAGCGACGGGCGATCCAATATTCGATATCAGTGAATCTTCAGCTGTTCTATTGTTACGCATACCTAACGATGGCATTCAAGGTAGGTTGAAGTGAACCGTGAACCAAGCAGACTTCGATAAAACAGATTGGACTTCAATAAAAGTGTGTTGTGTTGTGTTCGTATGAAGTTTTCAAAAATAGTTACGAAATCAGATCCTGAACCACTGGAATATGTGTTAAACTTTTCCGTTTAGTCAATATAAAAGGGATACTTTGCTGTATGACTAGTGGCCCACATTGCCAAATGGTCACTTGCAAAGGTGTTATTTTTGTTTTGCATCAGCAATAGAAGGAAATGCCTATACCGCGCTCTGCAATCACCAAAAAAATCTAAGGAAAATAATTGGCCATTTTCCTTCTATTCTTCGCAACGGAACTATACAATATCGCTTGGGGAATAAAAGAAAAATAATCTATACTATGATGATCTTCGGAATGGCTAGCGCCGTCAATATTGTTTCTTTATGGCAACAACAGTTGCCATAATTGTACGATAATTGTTGCTCTTCTCTACTTGATATCATTAGAATATTATGTTCAGGAAAGGCGGGACACAACCACGATTTTTGGGCTCTAAATTGCCCAAATTTCTATAAATATCCAGATATGTAGCGTTATTCAACCCTCCCTTCATTTAAAGTTCATTATGTTTGACATTCAAATTCTTTTTTTCAGCTTGTACTGTTGGCAGCCGTAGTGGTGGTAGCAAAAGCAGGAGTAGCACCAGTAGCAGTGGCAGCTCCAGCGGTAGTTGCCAGGTTATCTGACGCAACCTATGACCCAAACCCTTCATACTCATTCGGTTACAACGTTCAAGATGCACTCACTGGAGACTACAAGAGCCAGGTCGAAAGCCGCAGCGGACACATCGTACAAGGCCAATACTCCCTGGTAGACCCTGATGGTACACGCCGTATCGTCGACTACACCGCCGACCCAATCAACGGTTTCAATGCTGTGGTCAGCAAACATCCTCTTGGTGCCGTCGTAGCCAGAACCGCTCCTGTTGTTGCTGCCCCTCCACCAGCTGTTGCCGCTCCAGTGGTTGCTGCTGCTAGATTCGCAGCTCCAGCTCCAGTTGCTGCTAGAGTGGCTGGAATTCCAGCTCCATATGTTGCAGGTCCAGCCCTGGCCCGTTTTGCTTCTCCCTACGTGGCCGCCCCAGCGCAATACGCAGTTGCCGCACCCTTGAGTTATCCAGGTGGATTAGCGAGGGTGGCAGCTCCCTTGACCTATGCCGCGTTCTAATCTGAAGATTCTCACATATAATCTGGTTGTAAATATTGTAAATTTCGTTTTTTCATACGGAACAATAAATGTTCATCTGCAAATAATGTTGATTTTACTATTCATTCGAAAAGTTCATAAGAATCATCATACATCTGTTTAATATTCATTGAAGTTGGAGATATACTCAACTATCTTAACCGTAAGATTATAATGTAATCAATTCTTGTGATTTACTTTTGCCTGTGGTCCTCCATTACCAGACCAGGTTCTTCGTAAGCTTGGCAAATTCTATATGGTTTCTGAATAATTCAAAAAATTCATTTTTATACGCTTGTTCTGGGGCACAGCGCGTTATTATTTCGTCACGATGTCTATAATTTCCGAATTTTGAGCCGAAAATGGTCTTAAAACATTGGGTTGAACTGCCTGAAAACGAATCTGTGGTGAAATTCAATTCTGCCCGTCTATCTGTCCGTCCGTCCGTATGTGCTCTAACTTTTGAAGGAGGAGACTCATCGACTTGAAATTGTCAGATTAAGTTTGGAGTTCAAATATCTTGGCTGAGTTCGTTTATGGTTGGAATCGGTTAGATATTTTCGGAGTTAGGCCCATTTGAAATTTTGAGGTTGAATCCTCCAAATCTCATGAATTATTTACTCGATCGAATTGAAACTTCGTGGACAGTTTTAAAATACCAACGGGCCACTTAGAACGAAACTTCGTGTGAATCCAGTAGGAAGAAAACTGAAAAAAAATTCAATCGAAAATTTTTGATGAGAATTTTTTTTTTCTCTGAAAATATTGCCTAGATTTCAGAAGATTTATGCACAAACCTAAGAGTCCGTATTTAACAACAATGATCCAAATTTCAATTTGATCCGATATTTACTTTCGGAAATATAAGGAAAAAAATGTGCCGTTGTTATTTGGAATTTTGACGTTATTTCCGTAATATCTCAAGAAGAACAAATGCAATCAGATTGGAACTTCATAATCAGGTGGATATTACCAACACGCCACCAGGTGCAAAATTTCGTGTTGATCTAATAGTAAGGAATTAAACAAGCTCGTAAAAGCTCCTGACCTCACGCAGGTTCTTTTCTAGATTTTTTTATTTTAGTCGTACACCGTTTCATACCAATAATATAATTATTTTAGGCTCACATTTCAAGACGATTCTAAATTGGTTCGTGTGCAGATTCTGTTTGCACTCCGGCTCAAGACTAGAAAATTTTCTACATAACTATGACTTATAGTGCTAGTTTTCGCGGCATATTGTAAAATAGGTATTCCGAGATTGAATTTGCACTCGAATTGAAATGTGAATTTGATTTTTTTATCTGTACACCTTGTGTATGCACATGATCGTCAGAGGAATGGTGTACTAACACTCGAAATTTTGCAGCTTCATGCCTTAGTGAGACGAGCAAGTTCATGAATGGAAACAAACTTCGCAGTGAACTATGTTCATGTTTTTCTTCTGAAGGAACAAGCTAACTCGATAACAGCAAAAAATGTTGGTTAGTTCAAAATGTGAGTTGAATGTTTGTGTCAAGTTTATTAAAACAAGTCAGAAAAGTATGAGCAAAATCACAAGAAAATAAAATTTAAAAATGACGAAATACTCCTCCGTAACCACCCGAAAAAAAGAGCATTCAGTAGGAAAGAATATTGGCACTTATTTTCAATTGACTTGACCAAATTAGAGTTTTACAGGATACCACAAAAAATTTAATCAAGCATAATAAGCTCAGAGATAAATTAGCTCTATTGTGTCTCTTGATGTTTTCGTACTTGTGGAACATTTTTATGTTTTTCATTTGTTTTTTGCATAATATATTCAAACTTTATCTTTCAGAAATTAACTCAATGTTTCAACTCATGTGGTGCTAAAATCAATTTTTAGAAGATATAACCCATAATTCAATTTAAAGTTGTAAATGTACACTTTTCAAAACTTGCTAATTGGATCATCTATTTTCCGAGTAAATTTTATTGAACTGTTCAATGCGTCATACCAAGAAAATTTCTTTATTATGGCATGTTTGATACACCATTTTCGAGGAGTGAAGCTTATGGCTATCAAAATTGAGTCAGTTTTCAGTCATTGAAGAAATCATGACCATCAGAGAAAGTACCAAATGAAATTATAAAACTTTAAGCGTTTGCGTGTATAACGGCGCGATGAATACTAAAGCCTTAACCGTACTGAAAATAACATCAAGTATTTGAACTGGCAGAATCAAAATCCAACCAATAGTTCGAGGGGTTTCAACTAGCTCTGAGCTCCGAGATTTTTCAGAGGATAATTCGAAACCGACCTTACTTATTAGGGCACTTTTGCGAAATAGAAAACAAATTTGTGTGCGAAATTTTGTCAGGATCACAATATGAATTCTCGAGAATTATTCCTCGGAGTATTGATATAGAACTAGAATACTGCAATTATTATAACGTAAGCGCTCAATGAATTGTGACAGTATAATTGATTAAGGTAATTTATGATTAAAGACCCCAACGGAAATCCTGTTAGGTCCATATTCATCACGAAATGGGATAATGATACCATCTGTTAGAAAATGTCTGAAACTATAGCCTCACGCTCCTTAAATAGAGACTAAGTTTCTGTTTCAATACGTTCAATAAGAATTGAAAGTCTAAAATATGAAGAACTTCTCAAGACAATACTTTATTCTGGATTTTAACATTGAATTCTTCTATATAGAATTGCCCTAACACAACAAAGCTTAGCGTTCATTGAACCAAAAAGATCGGAATGTGCTTAGCTAAAACAAATTTGCAGTGGTATTCCAAACTTACCATTTCGTTTATCTCAAAACAAGAAAACATATCAGAGTGGACAAACATGAAAAGTCTTCGAAACAAATCCACAACTGGCTCCTCAACGCACTCTGTATTGTAACAATTTTATACATTTAAATGAAACAGAAATTTCACACAAAGGTGATGAGGGAAAAAGACTAGATCTTCTGGAAATTTTAGAAATACCGTCAGCACATAAACAAAATCTCCAAATTGTGAATGACCAATTTGAGCGCCGCTTATATCCGGTATGATCATCTGTTAAGTCTCCTGTTCCTTTATTTCAGTTTTGAGAATGGGGTGAAACTCAAGTAGACAAGTATTTCATTTGTTTTAATGTGTGGTGGAAAGATAGTCCAGTAAAAAAATTACCACTTCTACAGTCATTTTCATGTTGTTTCATTATAGTTTTCAAACATTGTTTCGTTTGTACTACATAAGATGATTGCCAATTTTTGCAATTTACTTTATAAATTCTTGCTCAATGCAGTGTGGATAAATTAATAAATAAATTAGATTGGACTGAAATGCCTGTGGATGAATGCGAGAGGACTAACCAAGTTTTCAATAACAAATCGAGCCCTCCGAGCACAATATCAATTTATTTTATTTATTTTACTCTTTTATTAACAAATTCTTCTTCGCAAGAATTAAGAATTTCTCAGGTAAAATACAGCCACACTTCAATCAGATCATTGATGAGAAAGTAAAATAATTTCTCATTCGATTTTATAGGTGATATTTTTAATGTTCATGAGTTCTTTAATGTTTGCTAATATTGATGAGTTCTGTTGATACCTTTGAATTTCACATACCACTATTTTATTCCTTTTGAGCCCTAGAAAGGCAAACAATAATCGCCGAAACTCTAGGATCTCAAGTTTATTCATTTCTTTTCTAAAACCGAAATTTTTCTCCTGAACCCTGGAAGAACAATTCAGCAATAAATAATGAATTTTTCAATTTTGAGGTTTATTTTGCTATGGCCAATTCAAGGATCAATACAATCAATCGGGCATGTTAGCATCTAATTATAATTATAATTAATTGCTAGACCAACACTTTGTAAAATATCGTATCTAACATTAAAACGAATAAAACACTTAACTGCGTTCACAATTTTTAATTCAAAATATCTTGTCGACATGCATGTTTCATTAATTCTGTATATTAGATACTTCATATTCTCAATGCTGTCCTAATCTACCAATTACTGATGTTTGATTTCGGTCAGATAATCTCAGATTGAAAATCACAAGAAGATCGTCAGTGATTTTCTCAAATATTTCTTTCAGTTGGTGCAATTGACTCCGAATGCATCTTCGATATCTTTTGCAACTAGGATCACCAAGGATCCAAGAATCAATGAAAATGACCATGACTTGAATAAATTTGGACCCAGATAACAAAATAAAATTCCGATGATGATGGGTCTCCACATGATTGTGTTGACAAACTTAATTCAATTGAAATTCCCTGGTCGTACGCCGCAGACCACGAAACTTTCAAGACAGCACTATAAAAGCGATGGTTGACACGATAATCGGTATCAGTGAATCTTCAGCTGTTCCATAGTGATTTATCCGTAACGATGGCTTTCAAGGTAGGTCAGAGTGTAGAGTGCGACATTAAAGAAGTGACATTTTTTTCTACGACAACCAGAGGTTTCGTGTAGTGTTTACAAGAAGTTTTATACAACTACAGTTCAGTTTCCAAATGTTCGGAAGTATTTCTTCTGCACCTTTTCAGAAACGTGTAATAGTTCTGTATCATGGGGTGGTCAACATATTCTAGTGGATATTTGTTGAAAAAAGTGAATTTATTTCTTCGGGATGTTGAGTTTTCTCAATGAAGACCGAATCTATCAAATAACCGATAACATCCTTCAATTTACTTCTGGAAGTATCAAGAGGATACTTTTCGAGTTACCCCGTATAAAGTCTCTTCTGAATGATTATGTCCATCAAGAATCACGGTATGCCCGTAGGTTCATATGTACACACAAAAATCTACAACATGCATCACTAGGGGAGGGGATAGATTATTGACCATAATGCAATTCTTTTTCGTCCCAAATCTGACCAGTTGTTTTAGTTTTTTTCCAGAAAATTTCAAAAAGTAAAAATATTTTGTCGAACTGATGCGTATTACAAAACACTGTATAACTTTTATCTTATCCACTTATACTCTTATCGTTATTTTGTATAAGACGTAGTTATTAATTGCAAGACAACGACGCGAACGTTCATTTGTATTGAATAAGGGTTGAATAAAAAATTATGAATTATAGTAAGTCGAGCGATAAAGTGATCAGTTCCATTTTATTTTCTGAAAAAGAGAACTGAGGGACAAGACATTTTTCGGCAAGGGAAAAATACGGTTATGTACGTTGTGGATGGCCGCAGACATTCATCAGCAATTTGAAACTTGATATTCACCTCTGGTTTCATGCGAAGGATATTTACCAAAACCCACATAAAGCAAAGATTTCAATATTATAACTACAAACAATATTTCTTCTTTTCAGCTTGTTCTGTTGGCAGCCGTAGCCGTGGTGGCAAAAGCAGGAGTGGCACCAGTGGCAGTAGCAGCTCCAGCAGTAGTTGCCAGGTTATCCGAAGAAACCTATGACCCCAATCCTCAATACTCTTTCGGTTACAACGTGCAAGATGCTCTGACTGGAGACTCCAAAAGCCAGGTCGAGAGCCGCAGTGGAGATATAGTACAAGGACAATACTCTCTGGTAGAACCTGATGGTACTCGCCGTGTCGTCGACTACACCGCAGACCCACTGAACGGCTTCAATGCAGTCGTTAGCAAGTACCCACTAGGTGCCGTTGTTGCCAAAGCTGCCCCTCTAGTAGCTGCCCCAGTTCCTGTTGCGGCCAAAGCTGCTCCTGTCGTAGCCGCACCAGCTCCTGTTGTTGCTGCGAAGGTAGTTGCTCCTGCTCCTGCCGTGGCCGCCCCAGTCGTAGCTGCTGCTAGATTTGCAGCTCCAGCTCCAGTGGTGGCTGCTCCAGTTGCTGCCAGAGTGGCTGGAATTCCAGCTCCATACGTTGCAGGTCCGGCGTTGGCCCGTTTTGCCTCTTCCTACGTAGCTGCCCCAGCGCAATATGCTGTTGCCGCACCCTTGAGTTATCCAGGTGGATTAGCGAGGGTGGCAGCTCCCTTGACTTATGCCTCGTTCTGATTTGAAGATTTTGCATTTTTCCGATTGTGAATATTGTATATGTTTGCCATTTCGAGAGATAAATGTTTACCAGCATATTATGACTTTATTACTAGTTCTTCTATTATCCAAAGTGAAGTTATGAAATATTTTCATCGAAACCAAGGACCCTTATGTTTATGATTACATTCTCAGAAGCCGAGAAGATAATGCTTCTAGAAATGAATATTGGCATCAAGGGGTATTGTTTATAAGTATCGATGGACAAAAGAGATGAATGTAGATATTCCAGATCAGAAGAGTACTAAAACCTCCTTAGCACACCGCTCAGAGGAAGGATTTCATCGAAAGTATACCTTATAACTTGCCATGAATATAAAGTTTTAGTGTGCATAAAATTGACTCCTCAAACCAATTCTTCAACTAATTGGTGAATCAACATTTCAAGGAAAGGTTGTTTATAATTCAGTGGTACAGCATGAGTCTTCCATAGCACGATGAGGCGTTATTCCTAATTTATTTAGGTATAGATCATATACATGGATACATAAAGTGTACATCATCCCTAAATATCGGTTCTTCTGAAAGAAGAACAAACCTTCTTCCCCTATCGATAGATGAGAGAGATGTACTCTTTCATCTGATTTAGGGGAGTGATAGCGTTGTCTTTCTCTCGACTGAATCGCTTCTCGCTTTGAGATTTGAAGGAAAGGCCGAGTCCATGTCTCTTTGTACGTAGTGTTGGTACATTATCTGTTAGTTCTTTTATGAGAATATTTGTACAGTTATTTCGAGTAATTGTGCTTCCATCTTTAAGTCTAATGCGTAAGTAGTGCCTACAGTTCTAAGGTGAGTATTGAGGGCAGGTTGGGTAACAGCTATGTGGAATTTCAATCTTCTTAACTTGAATTATAATTTTTTAATGCAATTGTTGTTACGAGTTGAACAATACGAAGACGATTAACTATGCAGAATTTCATGAGAATCGTGTCAGTGGAAGTTGATACTAAGTCTTTATCCCGATTTGGTCTGCATTTCTGGAGATATTAAGAAAGAATTTATCTGGAAGTCAAGCAGCTTCAGACAAGTATAGATGACTGAGCATAGAGCTTTGGGCTTCAAGACAGTCTTGTACAGTTGAATCGAAATAAAAATAAGTAACTGTCAGGAATAATAGCTTCGAAATGTAAAAAACAGTTTACAATTCCTATATATCCCAATTTCGGACATTTTTAAAAATTACAACAATACGACCCACTAAAAGGTACACCATTAGAAACAATGAGACCAAAAGGAAGTAACGTTGACGAACTGCCGACGTGGTTGGAATTCTTGAAACCAAAACGAATCGAAGTGAATCGTTGAGAGTTTGGACGGCGCAAATATATAAATTTTAAGGTTATGGGGTGTGAACTAGGTGAGTGTAAATCTGAGGTTGTAGGGCAGTTACCATTGTTTACGACTTTCCGCGGGACCGCTGGCTTCGTTGGAAAATGTATAAAAAGGCGGATTTATCACTTCCATCTCAGTTGAGTTGCACACCTCAATCGTAGAGAAAAGGATATTGTCGGAAGGACGTAATTCCAGGTTAGGGTGATATTCTACATCCTGAATTATTTCCTGTTTATGCTAGAAGCGGAAAAGCAGAGTGTTTCGAATGGGGTGAATTATAAGCAGAGCTTAAAAGGAAAGTTTGGAAAACTACTTAGTTCTGTGAAAATTTTGCGGATTTGGGAGATTTGTAGAATGGGTTCGCGAGCATATTGCTTAATTGCATTCACACCAAAAAATCATTTTGAATATATGGCTATTCCAGAATATACAGCTAATCTAAATTCAGGAATAATATCAAGAGATTTTTTTTTGTGATTAAACCTTGCTTATTATATGCTGCGCCTAAATTTTCTTTATGAAGGGGATTTAGCAGTCTCAAGGAACAATGAAAAAAATTTTATTTCATTTTATTATTGCCGTTACGGACAATTTATGGCCTTTTTCAAGCTGAATTCACAAAAAATTTACATCTTTACTTATTTTTGAATAATAATGCAACAATACAAAATATAATGCGAAAACTATACAACATTAAAAAGCTATAAATTAACAGATTAAAAACGAGAACATCACATAAAACATAACACACCAAAATCATGGAATTCACAATAATCACATATTCATGAAATAATGCCAAAACCTACCGAACCCAATGGCCCCCTTTCCCACATCTGTCGACCATTTCGAAAACGTCCGAAGCTTTGCCGGACCCTGTATATTTCCTTGCAGGGCTAACACTTTCTTGAGTTGCGAGTAGTAGGACCATGAAGATGAAGAGTAAGCTCTCATGAGTCTCACGAAAATATACACCAGAATAATTTTTCGTTGACACCGCTCTTCAATTTTTGGGATATAAATATCAGAATTAATTCGAGGACAAACAATCAAATACGCAGTGCCTTAGCAATCTCCAATTGTAACGATATCTTCGATTTCATTTCATGAAATGCATTTTTCTCTGAAAAGTGTTCATCATTTGAACCCCCGTTATAATGGAATTAAATTTTGTATACAAAACGTGAGTTCTAATAAATGTTTATTCAATCCAAGAAATGAACCCATTCTCTTTTCAGACTCGTCGATTAAATTTTCTTTTTATGAAATTTATTCACCTGTATGAATTACCATTATTTTCAATTGTTCTTCCTGAAAAAACGAAAAAGTATCCTCCGGATACACCGCTAATTTATCGATTCATTATCTCAGGAGCTTATAGCTATTGCGAGTTTGGATATCAGCTGTGTTTCATAAGCTTCTTTACTGTTTCCTTATACTGCCCTGTATCTTGCGCTATGAATCCTTGGTAAACAGTGAGAACTGGGCAATGCCCGTCTAACTAGATTTCTTTTTCTTGTCCGAAATGGCAGACTTGGTCGTCCGAATGATCTATAGATTCTCAAGATCATTCGTTCATTTACGAATTCTTTCGTTTCTTTCAAAAGTTTGAAGATGTCAAAGATGATAATTTTGTTACACACATCTCTAAGAATTTGTTGAATGATTTGCAAATTGAAGTTTCAAGAGACTTAGCTACTAAAGGTAATGTGTGTAACTGCATCTTGCCAGAATTGTAACTAATTTCAAAATACTAGAAACTTCACCAGAAGATTATTTTTCATTTAAATCGAGCTGGGTTATGCTGGCAAAATTACAGAGAATAGTAGAAAATTTAACAAGTCAACTGTGTGCTTTTTAAAAAGCGTTGTTAAATACAAATGAAAATAATCTGGAAATTTTAACATGACATTGAAATCAGTCCAGAGATATTTGTTCAAAGTCGAACCAAAAAAAATACTATATGTGCAATTATTGTCGTTTGACTGGACATCGAGTAAGACAGTGTTTCAAAATGGAAAGCAGATGGACGCCCACCTAAACCAAAGAAAACAGAAACTAGCAGTGAAAACAAACAAAATTATCAAACATTATTGATTCAAACGTCGACAGATTTAACTGCTACTGGTACACGTTGACAATGGTGCAACTAATCATATTTGTAATAGGAGAGACCTCTATGAAACTTTTGAGTCATTCAATGGAGATCATTCAGTGACTATTACAACTGGTGATGTTGATTTTGGTAGATGCTTGTGTAAATGGAAAAACTAATAAATACAGAATGGAAGATAAGAAGGATGGCATGTTTCTCCGATTAACAAGAATCTATTCTCAGTATTGGCAGCACAAGACAGAAATCAACAAGGATAATTTGTTTTTAAAGCATGAATTTGTCATTACAAGATTAATAATAAGACAATTCCAATTGGAACAAGAACTAAACATAGTGGATCATACATGCTCAATATGATATTATAAATATTTTCCTGTGAAGGTTGATCACATTTACTTCAACACACTAGTAGAGCTACTTGGAGTAACAATTCGTTTCGATACCCTGCCGTTCATAAGAAGGTGGTAATTTTTCGGTGCAGTTACGACCCTAGATAAACATCGTTGTAAGCTAGTTTAACGATGATCATTACTCCAACCTCTACAAGTTCAATGATGATCGTCTATAAGTTGGTGACGCCCACGATCGTATTGGAGAGGAATCTAAAGCCGATTTTATCGTCGGAAAACAATCTGCGCGAAGACATAATTCGAAGAATGTTTATGTTGACAGGTAATGTTAAACTAATACGTCTTCGAGGTTATTGCCGAAGACGGTTAATTCCGCAGCATTAAGCGATGACGTTGAGGAGGACGTAAAGCCCGAGCATAACTTTCAGGGATTTAACGAGGGGTTAATGACATTAGACTGTTTAAAATTCAGTTGAGGCGGTTATTATCTTAAAAGCTCCATCTGGCAGAATCATTTTTCGTGAGAAAGGCTATATCTTTTGTTGACATGATTCAAGCAAGAACTTGATCTCCATAGGGGTAGTTATTTTTGGTTATTTCTTTCATATATCAATTCGAGGCAAAAAATGTATCACTGTTCATTGATACAGATACAGTAAAGCCGGGTCAAGATGAGTAAAATCCGAACAGAGAACGCAATAAAATTTGATGACGATTCGACGAATAGTGTGAGCGGCACTCTAGCTCAGCCTCGAATAATAAATTGGAATGCAGCGTTCGAGTACAGAACTGAGTGTCGACGTAGCAGGAACAGCGCTGCCTCGAATCATAAAACTCCTTGTGTTTCATTCGCTTTTCGGATTAAACTCATCTGGACTTAGCTAAACCAACCACCCAAATCTCAATAGTGGTTCAGCTTGATAGGGAAGCCTTCTTTTGCTTTTTTTATTAAAAGACAAATGTTAAGCTTGGTGGAATAGGCACCCTGCTACGATTCACGATAGTGAGGTTGAGGGATCAAGTCCAAGGCCTGAAAAGACATTTACTGGTGTGGGGGACGGTCTATCCTATCGCGCCTATGTAAACAATTAACATCGCTTGTTCTGAAGTGCAGTGAGGAGACAGTTACAAACCCAACACAGGACCGACCTGATCTTTCTGCTCGCACAAGATATTATGGAAGGTTTCATACGTGTCCTGGAAAAAATATAGAAAAATAAGTTTTTAAAAAGAAATATTCCTTCTTGAAGTAAGACAGCTACTGGGTGGTTATTCATCTATACACTGTCAGAAGAAAGAAAACTCCAATCTTACAACCATTTTTTTCTCGCTAAATTTTGCATGCAACTTTCAAGCTGAATTTTCGAAAGCAGAAACTATATTTCAAATCAAGGTTATATGATTTTCCAAAATGTTGAAAAAAATTGATTTCGGGTAGTTCAACCTTCGTCATTCATATTAGATGGATTCGGTCTAAACTTTATGAAAATTGATAAATGTAAATTAATTGAATTTCAAAATTTTTTTTAAATTTATAAACGACAATTGTGTTGACACACTGTGGCTTATCCATGTTCTACATTTTGACTGATACCATTCTATAAAGACAACTTCTTGTCTTTATACAATGTTGATACTGTCTGAGAATTTAATTGACATAGGTTCATATGTATGTAATGCTAGGTATTATCATTGTATACTTTATACAATGGTTTTATAGTGAACGTGACTAAGGGTATGATGACAATCATATGGGTTACAACTACGTGCAGATGAAAGAAACCGACAATGGCGCTCAAAAGTTATTGGGGTGCCACTGGTATTTGAATATTACATAAAAACATTCAAAAGAAGTGATCTAACGGTAACGGTTTGTTCGTTGAGAAGAATTTTCTGAGAATAATATTGGTTTATCTTAAATGATTTTGAGGGTGTTAATCTGGATTCTTCACTATCGATTTGGATTATTTCGTATGCATTGTTGAAATGATGTCTGAATTCTATTAGCGACCACGAAATATCACCAGGGTCAAAATAATTCGTCGAGATTTTGGCCATTCTCACATATTTTCATTAAGGAATCTAAGGTAAGGCTTACTAATATACGTTGTTACTGTGAGTACTACATTTTTGAAATATAGGTACAAGGTGGACTGTATCAAACCTTCATTGCTTATCTATTGACTTTATAAAAATAAATGAAGTATATGGAACGAAATGAAATAAATTAATTCCAAAAACTTGATGGGATATGAAATACAAACGAGTGAAAATGGTCCCCTTGAAAGTTACATAGCTGGACCTTTAGAATACTGAAATGCCCTGAGCGAATATCACACTTCTTTCTTGAAAACAGTTTATTTGCAGATTCACCTCGAAAGAGTTCTTTTCATAGAAAAAAGTAGGCGATCGACCCTTCTAAGCTCATGGTTCGAACTCCAGCATTAAAAATATTATCTCATCGAAAATGAACTTCTCAGAACTATCTATATTTGATTCGATAGTGGATTCAAGGACGTAACAAGAGGACTTACATCCAGCCAGTTAAAAGCAAACTCGACCTTATTAAATCTCAATTCTGCCCTAGGAAATTTGTTTCCATCACCAGCGCACCGCACCGAGGGGGAACGCTCCATACTGTTCGTGTTTTCCAAATTCTGAATCAATATTGCCTACTGCCTCGATCTGGGATTTGATGAATTTGTCAGACCTTATCCTTCATTTTTTCATCGCACATACACGAACTCCAAAAATAGGGAATTCGGAGTAACAATCTGCATTGAAAACGGATATTGGGAGTGGAAATTCGATGTCAATTTCTAAGAAATAATTTTTAATACCCACAAATTGAGTAAGAAAAACACATCCAAGAAAAATTGATGAAGATTAATATTCTCTGATGAATCATTACGAGAATATATATTTCAAATTTTCGGTAGAAGATAGTCCACAAAATCACTGAAGGGGGGATAGAAGCTCTCACGCGCTTGTTGAACTTCGATGTCGAAGCGGTATTTGCAAGGTCTCTTTCATGTATTATTCTCTTCATTGGAATCGAATATTCGATCCATAGGAATACTGAAAGTATTCAATCGCCCCAAAATTTTTAATTTTCAACAAGAAAACGATCTCTCAACTTTGGCTCCATATATTGGCTGTTTGAACAGTGGGAACTTCGCGGTGTTTCGTGACGTTCCTCTCACTCTCTCTCTCTCTCTCTCTCTCTCTCTCTCTCTCTCTTTTCTCGTGCACCTTACTCTATAGCAAGCCAATAGACAGCGCAAACTGTATCGATGACAACTGAATTTGAGTCTCGATACCACCATTTGTTTGCTGTCCAATAATAGACCAGGTTCGACAATTCTCTAGACCAAAAAAAAAATAGTAGTAGGATTAAGCTGATTGGAAGTTGAAAGAATATAACAAAAATTGAAAGGAAAAATAATTTTGCGGCGATCGAAGGTTAAATTCATTGATTTATTCAGTTACTAATTATAGTAGTATATTTTCGCATTTTCTGGGAAAATTTATCATGGTGATGGTTATTTTTTCGACACACTCAGGGAGTTGAGATTTCAACGAACAAAAAACCCACCATCTTATTTGAAAGATTGGATATTTTGACATGAGACTTTTCGATTGAAAATAAGGGCGGGTTTCGATATTGAGTCGAAATTAGATGAACTAATGACTATTTTGAATCGAGAATCTACAGTGAATTTGGAACATTAAATGGTAAATTTTCAACGAATCACATAGAAAATTTCTAGATTTTGTGAAAAAAGTGTAAATACAAAACTTGTAGATGTTTTCCTCACCTACACTTTGCATCTTGATTCTTTTTTAACCGTACCTTAACCTTAGAAACTGACCCCATTTCACATGAATTTTAGTTCTACTCTCTTCTATTCCAGTTTGAGTTTCATCCTACCAATATTTTTTTCACTTACCATTTTCAAATGCTCCAGCAATGGTTTACAATTCTGGAAATAACTGTCGGATCCAAAAATTTTGTAGAATATAGCTGAATACTGATCTCATGGTTTTTCATAGGAATCTGGTGAATAGTTCACAGAAAACAATTTGAAATTTCCTTTCAAAATTACGAACCGAATAATCCTAACGAAATTTGGTACAGAGCCTATTTGCAAAGTGTTTCCTACATATTCGGCAACACCTTATCTCCAATTTTGTCTGATGATTCAGTAGACAAGAGTTGTCGCATAGCAGTTGATCTAAGGTATGTACTCGCTCTGCTGAAATTACAAAAAAAGAATTCACAATTTCCTTGTTTTCTTGCTGCATCATCGAAAGTTTTGAAAGCATCAAATAAAGTTTTGGTAATTATAATAAATTTCTTACTCGCAGTTTCTGATCTGTATTCATTCCACCCATCAACTTCATTAACTGGAAGGAAGTTCTAACTCCGATCCAAACTGAATATCAATGCCGACATAAGACAAATACCCTGCCTGAAGTCTGTAACTTGAGGGATAATTCACTGGAAGAAAATAGAATAATGCGAAATGTAATCTGAGGATGAAGAAGTTTTCCCTCACTATAATTTGTATTTGTCTTGAGTCTCGGCCTTGAATGCTGCGCTTTCGATATGGTTGAATGATAATTGTTGAGATTGAATTTCTTTCAGTGGCGCAGATTTGAGGTATGGATAATATTATGGACACAGGAATTTGAAAACCAACGATAGGATATTTTTTTGTTCAGTGACAGTAGGATCAAGAATTCTAGAAAAGCATAAGCTTGAATTCTCCAGCTTCTGTCCGCAAGTTCAAATTCGTGGCCGAGACGATATTTCTTGAAATAATTTGGAAATAATAAGGATAATGAGGAAATAACAACGAAACGGACATGTTTTCCAATTAAAACTTTCAGAAATGAATATCGGACCAAGCTGTGCGCACGTTTGTATTTGTATTTCGTATTGCTTCCGATTCTTCTAGTTTCCGATGTGGAATCACACACCAACACTGGTTGGTCTACGGTGGAACCACTCAGCAACTAATGCTTGTGCGATTTAGGGGACCGGGTGTGTACTGTGTAGACTTCGTTACTGATCAGCTCTGTTAATTGTTCACCCAACAGCGAATCGTTGGACGGTCTCCTGAAAACTGAAAAAATTCTTTCCCGGCCAATGGCTCGAACCCCAGACCTTACGAACATTGGGCATGAGTTCTAACCAGTGAATTATATATAATCCTAATGGTTCGTGGCAAAAGTATTTGGAATCCCAGAAATAAATCCAAAGAAGAAAAATATTTTCAGATACAATTTATGAAAGTTTAGATGATGAATGTTTTTATGGAATTCTTACAATATTTTTCAAACAAAACTTCGCGACGAGTTGTTCTACAACTATATAATATATATATATATAATGTTTTTATGGAATTCTTACAATATTTTTCAAACAAAACTTCGCAACGAGTAGTTCTACAACTATCTATTAAGTTTCAATTCGTTCCCATCAGTAGATCTTCAGATATCAAGAAAAAATTAGATAATTATAACTTCGAAAACTTTTGGCAGATATGGCCCATTATCGAACTCAACCGACAAATTCAGGCTTCAATCCCAACTTGGAAATTATATTTTTATAGGTCCTTTCATTCGAAAATTAGAGCACATACGGATGTACGGCCGGACAGAATCAGATTAGGCCACGAACTCTGCTTCGGTCCAATCTTATCGCATTCTGATGCGCAAACTACCCTGAAGGTTCCGAGTCATTAGGTCTTTTACGTGTATATTCTGAAGAAGGGTGTCTTATTTTCCGAATGTTTGTAGTTTTGGAATATTCAGCCGAAATTGGTCTCAAACGACTAGATTGGACTCACTGATGACGACTCCGGCGTCAAAATCGATTTTCTCTGGTGGGTCGTGCTACCGGGGATACGATTACTACCGAACAGAGCAACCCAGAGACTTTACACTTTCAGGGTCGATCACGCATCAGAATTCCGCGGTTGAGTTTGTAAATGGGTGAAATCGGTCGAACGGTTTTGGATTAACAGGCATTTAAATCTTATTAAGATTATTTCCCTGATATCTCAGGAACCTCTGCAGCAATCGCATTGACATGCAAAATTCTGTTGTGATGGTGTAGTGAGTGAATTGAGAATTTTTTTTCGAGATTTTTTTCGTCGGAAACTATCCACGATATATAAAATCATTCTGCTCATACCTTAAACTTCATATTTCAAAGCAGTGTGCCAATTTTCAGTTAGATACGCTCATAATTCTCAGAGATATTAAAAAAAATATGTCTAATTTCATATTTTTTTCTTGGTAACGTTGTTTTTTGCGGAATAACTCAAAGAATACCGATTCAATTATGCTTAAACTTAGTTACTAATCTGAAAATGCTGATGAATAGCTATGTGCAGAATTTCGTGATAATCGTCATTAAAACAATCTGAAAACAAAAATTCGGTTTTTTTTTAATATTCAATGTTCCGTAATCTTCTGAGCATATAATTCTCATGAAAATCTGACCGAATCTTCAAACTCTAATTTTTTTTATTGAGTATTGGATTGATATTCGATCTTATCTGTATTTTTGGAATTATTGGTACGATGAAATTTCACTTCGGCCTTCGTAATTAACGTCCAAATCTGCTCTACAAATATAGGGTTTTTAGTTGAATTTTTTTCGGAAAACCTGACGACCGGTCGTGAACAGAATAACTTCTGGAATAAATGACTTAGAAACTCGATAGTTGCAGAGTAGGTTTGGGGCTCCATTAGGAAGGTGGAATTCGAAAATGGGTCAAATCCTCCCTATGATCCCATAGACATACGGGATATATATTGAAAAATGACAGTTTGAAGATCCATTGCAAGAAGATAATATGATCAGAAGAACATCAAACCTTTCCAACAGGACTATAAGGTGTATTTAGCGGGGTCATACGTGAAAATATGATCACTTTGGCAACGAATTTGAAAATGCACGCACATGGGTCCACTACGTGGATCAATGAACACTATCTCTATTAATTTGAATTAGCGTGCAAAAACTCATGACTTCGCTCCAGAAATATAATTTTCAGGTTATCTCCGTACTAGACGTTGAATAATATTATTGATAGTTGATGCGGTGAAAAACTGAAAGCAGTCCCGACAAATAAGAGCTGAATATATTTCAAGGAATCTTCAAGGAATATCCTTATTGGTGGTATCATACTTGATTTTATTAAAATATATATAAAGGAGTGAAACAGTTATTCAAGAAAGACCGAATTCCAGTGGCGTCTTCGAGTGCCCCTTATCTCCGTAAGGTATAGAAAAAAAACTGAAACAACTTGTCAACTAGTTGTATATTGAAGTATCCGGGCATCTCTTGTTTGATCAAGAGAAAGCGATTTTTGAATTTTTCAATTTATAATCAATTCCAGCTGAAGTCACGACATATATCACACTTGGATATTTCTATTGTGCGAATCACCCTTGATAGTATTTCATTCCTATTTATCCCGCACGCCGATGAGCATCATCAGGTGGATGATGGTGGGCGGCTCTTACATACGCGTAATCTCTGGAACGAAGATTTTTACAAGGCTCAAATTGCAGATTGACTCTTCACAGCGAGTACCATATAAAAGGATTGAAATTGATATCTAAGGACCATTTGTCTGTGGTTCACGGCGTGCCAACAGGTAGTGCCTTATTATATTTGACATGGTGAGTATCTTTTCTTCATTCTTGATGTTATTATATCTCCACAAGGAGAAGAATTCATTACGTTTCCATAGGATTCTAATATTTTTGCATTTTTAGTGATCAGATCCAATGTATATTATTTATCATGTTTAGTCGATAAAGTTCCATAGAATATTTCAATCACGTGAATACAATTTTCGACGAAAATTCGATATTTGTCGATTAATTTGAGGTACTTCACGCAGAAGATCGATCTCATGAAATGATCTGAAGATAATCGTTTATCCAATAATCCAATGGTGTTGAAATCTTGTATGTTGGTTGTTAAATTTTTAATATAAGAGGTTCGTGCAGAATTTCAACGGAACCTTCGATTTTGTATTTTCACTGCTAATCACTTCAGTTCAATCAGACAATAATTTTTTAATTTCCTAGACAGTGTTTATAATCATAATACATCCGATACTACATAGAGGTTTTTACATATTGAAGATTTTAACCGCTATACATTGGCTTCAAATGTACTACCAGGAATTTTTAGATTTCGTAAAGCAGCTGATGATAAATGAAAGTTACCAAAGTATATTGTATATTTTGCGGTCATTTTATTGGTTTTCGCTCTTATTCATTATATTCTTTTTCAACTCTTTTACCTTTGGCATGTCTGTACGTTGTATTGTCTTTCAGGACGAATGAATTAAGCTCATTATTATTATAATAATTGAAAACATAGTTTATACGAAACGAAAAAAACTTCGTGGTATTTGAAGACAAAATGTAGCTAACATGAAAGATTTAAGTCGGAGTATTTTTCGACCGTTGTCGAGGAAAAACCAGATAGCTCTTACTCTGGAATCATTTCAGGAATTACAATGATCACGGCCGGACGAACGAACCGAATTGAATTTCATACATCACTTCCTCTCAGTTAGTCCAACCTAGTCATCTCAAACGGAGTTCTATCCAATATTTGGGAATTTCTGATATTTGAGTAAATAGTAGCCATCGCAAACCAACTAACAAGCGAACAAAATGCAAGTCCATTTATAAGTTGGAGAAGTTCATTCCAGACTCATTTTTCAGAAATTAGTATTGTTCAAAATGACAATTGCAGCTGTTGCGAACTGATTTTAACTCCACTGATTTATTATTCGCAATTATCAGGTATTTGGTTGCAATATGTTGTTCAAATGGATTAATTTACGAGTATTTGGTAGCCACTGGACCCTAGCGACTAGTTTCAACATCGGAGTTTATTTGAAACAATCGATTGACTATCAAATATTTCATTACAGATTCGAATGCTTATGTCGAAAACAGGTGTCTTTTAACACGCTTGTTCTAGGGATCGAGGACAAGTTATTGTAATTTTGACATTTTGTGCCAAATAAGTCAAAAAAAGTTCGGCTCCGCGATGATGTATCCGTGGTCACAAATGATTCTGTAACATATCTAGTTTTCTGAGATTTCCGGACTATACGTTTAGCTATCTGGAATTTTGTTCACACAAAAACTCGAGAAATACCGATCTGAGCGTGATGAAAATAGGTTTGTGATCGTAGAATGTCAAAAAAATAATGAATTCTAAAGGACTAGTAAAAAAAATCGAGTGTACAGCATTTTTGAAAGAGCCATCAACTTACCTTCAAAACAAGATGTCAGTCGGCGCAATTCCCATTTTTTTAGGGTCCATACAAATTGATAGGAACCAATCATATAAAATGCGCCCTACGAACCAAAGTCACCTAATTTTTCAGCTTCTTTCGCATGGGGCTGAGATATAAAGGGTGGTAACCTTTCAAATTGGCACACTTTATTCTCACGGGAAAAGGAATATTTGCATTTCTGAGGACAACAACAAAAACTGCTGGACAAGGTACTTTTTTGTTATGGATTATTTCTAATATTTTGGATACTTTCGGATAAACTTAAAAGATATCGATAGATAAAGGCAAGATGAAATTACGATAGCTGTCAAATAAATCGCAAGAAACCCTTACGTACCTTTATTTGCTGATATCTCGAAAGAGGGGGATTTCGACAAAGAATGTGAAATTATAATTGAGATAACTCTTTACAGGACTTGCTGCCTATACGATGTATATCGAAGGAAAGAACAATTAAGTCCTGGTGGCATGTATTTATTATTTCCTGATTCTTATTCGTTTCATCAGGAATATTGTTTCAAAATTGCAAAACAATGTAAATCGGTGGGAAATTTGATACTGTAATTTCATAAAATGACTTTCTGATGCTGTTTCAACAAGGAAAATCACTTCAGTGTTTGCGGAACTCACGACTTCCTGATATTCGAGTATAATATAACATGGATATTCCAACATTCTCCATCCTAACAGGCACCAACCCTCAAGCGAGAACGTTTCATATGGGGTTAGTCAACCTATTTTGAATTATAATTTATAATTATTCGAATAATTACCCCTTTCTCGAATGGCTATATGAATGTTTTTATATTCTCAATACATTATATTAATGTAATTCACGGGTGACTGAAGAAAGCAGAGATATCGAGATGAGAACATCTCAATTTTTGTGCCGCTATTATTTTGTCATTTGCGAATTTTGAAATGAAAATGATCTCAAACATTTCGAAATATGAAGAATTCTATTAAAGGATTTGATATGAAGGCTAGGAAGATGCGTTGCTTCATTTGCTATCTCAGTAAATATTATAAACAAACAATATATGTCGATTAATACACAAACATTCCCCTTGATCAGAGCAATCAATCAAAACATCTATTCCGAAGAAACGGCGTCCATGGAGAATGGTTATACCTGTTTCACAGTTTTTACTGATCGTCAGAACAACATAAACATAAATCCCACATAGCAGGAATGTAGATACACCTGTCAGATGGAACACTGCAGTATAACTGAGTACAGCGCGCCATCCCCCAGAAGCATTTTCCTAATCCTATACCCTCGAGTGTCGAATACTTCATCTTTTTGTCGTATCAGATCGCTGCATCTGCGATATTGATATTGCAGTTAACAACATCCGTCACGATTTGTAAGTACTCAGTTCATGTGGTTTTCCCATCTTTGTTGGATATTGGACGTTATGGTCTTGTAGGAAAACCACTTGAACCTAGTGTTTTTAAATCGCGACAGAAGTTGTAAACTGCAATATCAATATCACAGATGCAGCGACCTGATACGACAAATGGATGAACGTCATGCACATGGATCAAAGTATTCTGCACCCGAAGGCAGGATTAGCAAAATGCTCCTAGGAGATGGCGCGCTGTAATTTTTATACTGCAGTGTTCCACCTGACAGGTGATAATTATCTAGATTCCTTTTCTGTGGTTTATCCAAGGTAACTTGGTCTGACGATCAGTAAAAACTGTGAAACAACTGTAGCCATTGTCCTTAGACGCCGCTTCTCGTTGTAGATATTTTGATTGATTGGATGATTAGCTCTGATCAAGGTGGAATGTTTGTTGATTAATCGACAGATATTCGTTCTTGCGATTATGTTAGTTTATAATATTTCCTCAGATAGCAAATGAAGAAGCCTGCCTCCGTGTTCTTCATACTGAATTTGTAGCAATTATATTTCGACTTCATTGTTATCCGCATAATTATATTCCTTGACAATATCAAATTCATCATTTTTCATTCAATTAATCTTGGAATTCGAAATAATCCTCACTATACGCTTTCATTACAACCTTTCCATGTCGAAAATGTATGGTCCCTATTTTATTGAAGGCAAATTTCGCAACATTAAGGATGAAGAATAATCAATTGCATTATCATTTTATATTCCCGAAAATTAAAAGACCTCGCAGCTGTTTCACGCCATCGTGAATTCACAATACATTAAAATCGCAGAGCGCATTTCTTTATCTTGGGTAGTAAATCTGATCGCTGGCACCAAGAGAAAAAAGAATCGTCACGATAATAGGCGAGGGGTCTTTACGACCTATAAAAGCGTCGGATGAATGATATTTTATGTTTCGGCAATAAATATCGTTTCAATTCGTGCTCGAATCTCCCAAGCTAGTTTTATCTCGACTAGAGTTGTACAATATTGGGAAATATTTTTGCGGAACCATTTACAGCAATTATTGTTCATGTTTCAATATTGACTTCTGTGTTCGTGCCGATTTTCCTAGATCTCACATGCTCATGCTGTCGGTTATTTATTTGTTAAAGTGAAAAGAGAGGCCTTAGAATAGCACGCTTCTTCTAAAAAAATTTATTTTTCATAGGAGAGGTCGTGAAAAACTCGAATAGAATAGAAAACATTTCATTTCCAAAAATCATTGATACAAATCAAGGAAAAGGAAACAGGTCAAACTACAGAAGTAACACATTGATGTGACGGCAAGCCAGTTCAAAGTCCCCCATAGAGTAGGGAAATTAACTTAAAGATCTCTTTCGTGAAATTTTTACAATCAAGTTGTATGTTTTCAAACATACTCAGTCTATGAATGAGGAAGAAGTATGGGTGTATTTTTCTTGTATTATTCATTTTTAAATCTATTAAAGTGGTCTCTATGTTTTTCCATGAACAACAAACCTTTATATATGTATAAACCAATCACAGTCAAAATTCCACCAGACCTAAATATACCCCTACAGGACTCTCTGAAGCCAAGGTTGAAAATTACTCTTATACCTAGTTTTGAACAATAAAAATACTCTGAAGGAAAGAATTGCTTCCCCAGAAAATCAGACCATATGCTAGCAGCGACTGAAAGTTTGAGAAGTAAATCATCTTCAGAATTCCTTTCTCCACATTATCTCTTAGTACTCTCAAAGTGTAGATTACCGAGTTTAACTTTCCCATAAGGTACTTTTTGTGATCATTCCATTTCAGAGTAGAACCTATAATCAATCCCAAAAAACTTCACCGAGTTGGACACCTCAATATCGTGATCATCGAATATGAAATGATCAGGGTACATTCAAGAGGATCTATCAGTAGCAAAAATCATGCATTCGGTCTTGTTTGTGTTCAGTAGTAGAGCACCAGCTATTCACCTTGCTCATCATAACATAAAGATCAAATTAAATAGCAGAGCCCAGATATAACATGTGCAGCCTACCTTCGAGGTAGAGACCTCATACTCATTCTTGGCCTCCGATAACCGATATTCCCCAATAAATCTTAATTTTTCCATAGGCCACCTACAAAATTTTTTGAATCAATGAGTCCACCATTCTTCGTCCTAGGCCAATAAGATAATGGAGAGAAACAACCTAACAGTAGTTACGACCTCAAAACAGCACCTCTGATTTTATATTGAGTACAACTGATAATGTCTAATACATGTTGAACACTACAACATTCTGACACATCTTGTACAGGTGCGAAAACCAAGGCACATTTGTAAGCGTAAAAGGAAGGTAGAACGTGGCTACATTACGAGTGCAGAAATAATCAGGTACCAGAAGTCATCCACTGGTCGAATAAAGTTCCCAGGTCTGTACATTTGATCATCTTGGGCCAGGATTCTTGAAAACTTTGGTGGAAGGCCAAATGAGAAAAAGTGGGTGTATTCACGAACTTCATTCAATTGACAATAGAACAGTGATCTCTAGATTCTAATCGTCGCCTCTTTTAGGATTCGTGAGAGATCGAAACAAGGAGCTCTTGTCCTAAGGTTATGTTTTCGGTTATTTTGTCTGTTTCAAAGTGGGGTGTTCAGATTTGATCTATAAGTTATTGAGTTTCAACTTTTTGGATCATCTTTCACTGCTTAATTGGAGAATGAGGGTGTTGAGGGGCGATGAATATCCCAAACGAAACCATTTTAATGTCTGACAAAAACTGTTTTGGTAGAAGAGGATACATTTTATGGATATTACTCAAATATTTTCTGGATCATTCAGAACACTTTTCAAAATGTTTGCCTTCACGTTTTGGAAAAAAGATACTTCCCTCAACGTTACAATGAAAACTTTTTTCATTTTCCTGCGACCACCTAATAAGAGAGACCTAAGGCATTTAATTGTTAAAAGAGTTTGCATTCTAGGCGGTACAGCTCAGTGGTCAGAGCGTTAGACTCAAGACCGATCCCGGACCAGGAAAGAAATTTTCTAGATAAGTACCGGCCACCATTCACTGTTGGGTCAAAAATTCACAGTGCTGCACCTAGGGTGACGTGAGGACAAAATCTTCACAGGGCACATCCGATATCGTAACTCGCAGAAGCTCTTTAAGCTTCTGAGGGGATTTCTTGAAGCTGAGTATAATCAGAAAATACAAATACAGAAAACAAATACAAATCCACTACATTGCGTTCGATTGAGCCCCCAGAATAAAGCAACTTTTGATTCCAATTCTTTTTTGGTGAGTAGTTACCTTAATACCAGCGGATAACTTTTTTAATGGAAGGTCCTGGCAATTGAATAATGTTTGAGTTCGAGTAGGTTGGAGGTACGAGAAAAGGTGGCCAGAATACAATACAATCCATTTCTGCTATTAAGTAGGATGTTCGAGGAAACTTTGCAAATCCAATTCTGGGAATCTATCAACTGATTCATTGTTTTTCTTTTCAGGCATTATTTCCAACAGCGGTGACCACCCTCTGTATATCTTTCTTAATCGCCAATACCCATCAGGCGGATCAACCTAATGACATGCATAGCCCCAAATATACCTACTCATACAATGTCCACGATCCCTCTACGGGTGATTCAAAGAGTCAAACAGAAACCAGAAATGGAGATGTGGTCATAGGTCAATATTCTCTGGATGACCCTGACGGAACTAGAAGGACGGTGTATTATAAGGCAGATTCCATCAATGGGTTCAACGCTGTCGTGAATAAATCGCCAATCATTCGAGGGGTGTCTGTGGTGAATCCGAATGTCGCTGTTTCTAGCCAGAGCAGAACGGACTACTCGAATTTTCCAGCAACAGTGCCATCTTACGTCGGCATGCCTTATTCGGTGGCACAGATCTTGCTTCTTCGAGCGCATGTGCCCGAAAATTGGTTCCTTAATGTAGTTCCTCATTTTTATTATTATTGATATTTATCGAGAGTTTTTGATGGTGTGAATAAATTCTGAAATGTGGTTGGTGTAAGTTTGTTACACTTTATCCTCTCAACATAATGCAGGTGCGAAGTTATACGAAGGATATAATTAAAAAAATATTCTTGAATTCCTCATTCGAATTTTACACGCTTTGAAATGAAAAGCGTAGTTATTCTGGATCAGAAATGATATGGTTGGCCAAAAAATATTTTGTCAGATTTAAATAACTACTGCTGCCATGAATTCGTCAAAAACATTCAATCAGTCTAAAGATAAATAATAAATATATAAGTTTTTTCTCATACGCCATTCTTATATTCTCAAGTATCATTGCCAATATGCGAGAAAATCTAATTTGACTGTTTGTCTAGATATCATACCAGTCAAGGTAAAATCTCGAACAATGACCAGGGGACTTTCACTCAGTACTGTCTTCAAAAACGATCGATAGAAATTATTAGGATTATATAACTACGTCTAGCATACTGACCTCAACCTACATTTTATATAGTCTAGTCATTGTTAACCTATTCACACCTGCGTGTAACGGCTACTAAACTGAATAGATATAACAATTAAATACAGATTTTTCTGTATTAACCTTTACATAATAATATCTTTCGATATTGATTTGAAACACGTGGTAAGTTTTTGATATATAATATAGAATAAATGCTACTGATGATTCTAAATCGGAAGATAGAAGATGAAACACTGTGTCTAGTATTGTTTTTAGGTTGTATTTCATTTTTTTACCCTTTTCTAAGGTTTTTTACTTTGATCATTATATGCCAGTTGATATAATAATTTTGTCATTGAAGACGTAGTTCGTCGACGACATAAAAGTATATCGAAAGATATCAAATCAATATCGAAAGATATTATTATGTAAAGGTTAATACAGAAAAATCTGTATTTAATTGTTGTATCAATAGCCTTTAACAAGTAGACTTTTTTGAATTTAATATTTGAATAGATATAGATCATTTTCCATGCATGATCTACGTTTTGTGACGATCCATATCAAACGATCACAAGCACTGAATGTTGGCTGAGTTGTTTGTCTTAAAAGCTATATATTTATATGGGGGTGTCATTTATTCAGATATTCCTACCCAACAGTACTTTACTTCCACACAAAATCTTGTGTAATCTTAGTCAAGATACGTGGCAACCGATTGTTAATTGTCAATTTCTTAGAATACAAACTATTCCAATCATTAAAAAATTTTTAATCTGAGCAGTTACATACATTTAAGCAAAATGAGATTCGATTCCCAGTTGGTGTTTGCAATTTTATCCCGATTAACAATCCGAATATAAATTTTCTAGATGATAGGAGATTACAGTTAGAAATACTTCTGCGAATTCCGTGAAGATTGTATTAGTGGAAAAATTATTGAAACTTCTAGAAAAGCACTAACGTCAGCAAATCGGTCATCTGTTTACGTAATCATCAAGCCAAACGCACCATTACTTCCTGATTGGAAGCTATAGTGCTCTTATAATCATATGATCCTAACGAAATTCTACATGACCGATCTTTTAAATTGTCATGTGTCAGTCAAGTACTGTGTTACAATTCGGCGGAATCAGAATTTTTTTTGAAATATTGGTAAAATGAAATTTCTGATGGGTGTAACTTCAGAAGCATAAGGCGGATTTACCTATTCGACCTACCCGACAAACAGCAAGATTCCAAGTCACTCCTTTCAGAAGTTATCGTGTTTACGATCGGCCATGAGGTGGGCCGTGAACACAATAATTTAAATCCATTACTCGATTGGAAAATGACTGTTTGAAGGTTCACACAGAATTTCGTGAGGGTAATTTCATAGAATTATGAAAAATCTTATTTTTTTTAATTGTTCCATGTTGAATAAAACAGATATATTTGGCTTACACCCTGTATGAACCACGAGACAATTATCATTCAAGCAATAACCACAACTGGTACTGTATATTCGGATATATCGGAAAATAAAATTTCATCTTTCTGTCTGCACAAACATTACGTGGATTATGCTCATTTCTGAATTTGACCTCTCTACTCCCTACTATTTCGATCTACCATAGAATTTCATTCACAAAAAATCTAGAAGAGCCCTGCCGTGGAGGCAGCAGCTTTTGCGCATGTTCAATGTAGCTGACCGCTTCGGCAACGAATTTGAACATGCTCGCAAAAGCTGCTGCCTTCACGGCAGAGCTTTCCTAGATTTTTTTTCGATAAATTACTGGATTTCAATTCGATCTAATCTTTCGGAATTTTTTTTTCAAATCGTTCTTATGACACGATAATCACGAAATTGCACAATATTGTCCTTCAGTATTTCCCGAGTTATACCTAAAAAAACAACAATATCGAGTAGAAAACCACGAAATTCTACATATTTTCCCAATATAATCGAAAGTAAAGGTCGCATCGAGCTGAAATTCGGTACACTGTTGTGAAACATGAAGCTCAAGGTAAAACTGAAATTGTTTCCGAATATGTACAATAGTTTCAGGAAAAAAAATTTTTCGAAGAAAATTTTGGAAAAATTTTATTTAAATTGAGTGACGTACGATTCCAACTGAATTCTCCTCAAAGTTGCATATAAGGAAAATAACCTCAAAGTTTCAAATTGCTATAAGTCCGAAACTATTTGGCCGATTTGACCCATCAGTGAGACCAACCTAGTCGTTTGAGACCCTTTTCGGCTCAATCATCGAAACTTACAGACATTTGGACAAAATGATAGCCCGCTGTTTCCCTAGAACATGCGCGCAAAAATTAACCAGAGACCCAATAACGTATAAGCTGCTCTCAACAAGTGATTCGTAATATGATATCACAATCATAATATATTCATTGAATCAAGAGTTTCCAATGAAGAACAAGAGAATAAACATATAACATCTACATTTTACGCAAATTCCAGTAGCCCAATCAACGACCACACAATTGTATTAATAGTCATCACCTTTAAATATGCGCATAAACAAATACTATGCGTTAATATGAACGGATTCGAATACGTCCAAATAATTAATATTTTAATTTATCCTTTAATTTGTACGTATTGTGAAATATGTTTTGCATGAATGATTCGGATACTAGAATGCCATTTACTATAATTATTATTCATTCAATTATGCTTATTAATAAGCATAGAATTCGATTGTTATTTCGTTCAAAATTGGCATTCATCAAATTCGGTATATATTATTATGTTAATATCTGAACGCTTCATGAATATCCGAGGTCTGTTATTATAACTCATTTGAAACAACCATAATCAGGTTTTTGAAGTAAGATCTCCATTTTACGCGCTTTTTCTGGGGAACGACGCGTTATTAATTGGTCACGATGTCTGTAATTTTCGAATTTTGAGCCGAAATAGGTCTTAAACTACTAGATCGGACCCACTGATGAAGCGGATCCGTGGTCAAATTTGATCCTGTCTGGCCGTCCGGCCGTCCGTGTGAGCTCTTACTTTCGGAGAAAAACACCTAGAGTCTTGAAATTCCCAGGTTAGATTGAGATCCTGAATATATCAGTTAAGTTCCCTAATGAGATGAATCCGACTGATAGTTTCAGTGTTATAGCAATCTGAAATTTTTATTTTCAATTGAGCCAAAAACTGATTATCTGATCGAATTGTAACTTGACTCCTAGTTGCACAGTATCAACATAAAGATTTTCGAAAGGTTTGTGTCGATCGTATCAATTAAAAATTCAGAAAAATCATAGTAACTCAATTCCTCCTAAATACTTATGGATTATCGCCTCCTCTCAATAGGCTCTTCGGATGAATGAGTTACATCGTTGAGTTATCATGCTAGCTTTTGGCGTTTGCGGATTCAATATCAGTAGTGGAGAGATTTTTCATCTGATTGAACCTATTTCATTTTTACACGCTTGTTTTTATGAATTGAATTCTTTATACAATGATTGTAACGTGTTAAATCATGCCAAACTTGCGAAAAGTGAAAATTTTGCTTGGGTATACCATCTGCGCGGAATACTCAGGATTTAATTTTTGTTTTCTCAGTATGTTAAAAGTTGGATTTGAACTACTGACACTAAGACTGATGGAATGCATTACCAGAAAAATAATGAAAATCCGAAAATTTTTACCGGCTGCTTCAGAATAAGATGTGAATCTCAGCAGATTTCGAGAACAAAAGTTCGAAGTAATAATAACCTATCTTATATTCAAAACTTCTTCGTTACAGGCAGTAAAGTTGGTAGAAACAAATCATTCTTTTATCGAAACTCTAACATGTGATATTTCTATGAAATATGTCACTAGATAGAGGCCTTGTGACGAATTTTGCTCAGAGCATCTGTAGCTATTTCTCGATGTTGAAAGAGTTTCAATATTGAAACCAGTGCCGCCTATGTAGAAACTAGAGAATATATTTCTGAGAAAGTATTATGTAGGTATTCATCTGCGTATTCTTGAAATGAAAATTAGTTTTCACTGGTACTAAGGCATAATAATAGATAGAAACTACCAATTTACTTTGCTTAGGAGATACATGCGTGTCGGACGAAAAATTTTTTTCGAGGTTGGTTTCTCAATATCTCAAGAAATACTATCAGAGTGAAGGTTCGTAATGAAGCGATCAGATTCAAGCTAAGTAATCAGTTGAGGAACAAAACCGGCAACTTGGTGCAATATTCCGTGAGGATCCAATTGATGGGAAATGTAAACAAAATTATTTTTCGATAATTTTCTGAAGTTTTGTCAGAACAAGTAATTTAATCGAAGACTATTGATTTAGTTTATATGAAATTAGACACATACCTCGAAAATAATAAATATTCAACAACAGTCTTTCTGATTTCAATCTGATTCGATGTTAATTTTTGGAGATATTGAAAAGAAAATATATCAACCTTTAGTGGCACTTGAAATTTCGAGGGTATTGCTCCAATATCCGATAAGAACCGACGCGATCAGATTCAAACTTTTGTTCACCATCAGCAGTTAAACCGGCTTTAAACACAATAACTACAAAATTAAACGACTTAGACACTAGATATTTGTAGAGAAGGTCTTCGATTCAATCTCGAAGGTCGAATTTGTGAATGGATTAAATTTGTCCATTGATTCTGTAAATGTAGATGAAGGTAACCATTCAAAATGTTCATTTTTTAGGATTTCCCAGAGTGCAGATCAGATCGAATCGAAATCTAGTACTCGATCTAAAAATGATGAGGTTCATGCAGAATGTCGCAAGGACCATATGCGAGTAGAGCCTAGTTTGGCGGAGTCGATACGTAAAAAGGAGATAGCTTTGACATATTTTGCAACGAATTTGAACAAGCACGTAGAAGCTCCTTACCATACGTCAGTGCTTTTCTAGGCTTTCATAGATGAGTAAAATTCTTCGGGATTTTTTAGATCCACACTCATCCATAACTTTTTAACTAAACAAAACTCGTGTAATTTTCCAGTGTTGTTAAGGTTCTGAACTATAACTATCAACGGCAATTTTTATTGAAAAATTCGAAATGTCGCGAATAACGGAATAAACCACACTTTTGACCATGAATAAGAAATGGTTCTGCTCTTGGCAAAACTCAGGTGAGCCTTAAACTTGCGAAGACTGCTTGTTAATCAGCCTTTTCCTCCGTAAATAGTTTTCGAGCGAAAGTTGTGAGCCTTTAAAGAAAGTTTTTCCAGACTCTCTGATATGATTTACGAACTGGTAGCGGGTTGGATTCTGAAACAATTTGGCGACAGCTAAGCTCCTGACCTTACGTTAATGCTTTTCTAGGTTTTATAGACGAGTAAAATTCTTCGGGATTTTTTGGATCCACACTCATCAATAACTTTTCAACTAAACAAAACTCGTGGAATTTTCCATTGTTGTTAAGGTTCAACATTCATTTTTATTGAAAAATTCCAAATGTCCCGAATAACGGAATGAACGACACTTTTGACAATGAATAAGAAATAGTTCTGCTCTTGACAAAACTCAACTTGCGAAGATTGCTTATAAAACAGCCTGTTCCTCCGTAGATAGCTTTTGGGCGAAGTAATGACCCATTAGAAAAAGTGTTTCCAGCGTCTCTGATATGTTTTACGAGCTGGTAGCGGGTTAGATTCTGAAAAAATTTGGCGACATCTAAGCAAACCGTTACATTGAGTCAAGTATTAGTTTACAGGAGCTGCTTCTCTCAACTTCGAGCGACATCTGTTAATTCTGATATGAGAATGTTCCTGAATGATATGCGAATATTTCATGAAGCAATTCTGGGACACATTTTAAGAAGAAAATATATGAACGGAGGTCGTAAACTGACTAGCCTTTGAGATACAGGGTAGTGAAGTTTCCAGAAAAAAATTTTTTACAAGTACAATGATGCCATTGCATATATGCTCTATGAAATTTGGTACATGATTTCGCTGCATCATTTTCTGATGTACGAACAAATTTATTATTCTTACCAGTGACGTCTGTATGAGCTTCGCATCGAATATTTTTGGAGAAAAAATGGTACGGCACTGCATTTTCTCAAAATTACTAACAATTATCCTAGAAATTCTAATTCATTTCTGAACAAACTTGATATCTCGATTTTACTTTGTCCGCCACATGGTTCTCGCCTACAAAAATCGTTTCACCTCAACGTCAAACTGCTGAAAATGACATTCCTTATAAATCGCTTGCGTATCGGCTTAAATTTTTAGCAGTTTGACGCCCAAGTGGAACGGTTTTTATCTTTTCAAGCAAAAATCATGCACCGAAGAGAATAAATCAGGAGATCAAATTTGTTCAGAAATTGAATACGTACCAAACCATTCCATTTTATCGGATATTATCGTATGTAATTAGCACCATATTCTACAAATATTAAGGCATAGCAGCACATAACAACTGGACAGATAACAGAAAGAAATTTTTCACACAGTTCAAGGACAAAACGCCCAACGATAAAAGATCGGAAGTGGTGTACAAAATTGAGTATAGTGATTGCCAGAAGAGCTACATTGGCCAAACAAAACAACTTCTACAGGATAGAATACGACAACACAGGAATGACACCACAAAACTTAACAACACAAAACGGCCCCAACCGCACAAACACACACTCAGATGGACACAGGTTCAACTTCGACAGTGTCAGCATTTTGGATATCGAACCGCACTATAACAGAAGATTAATTAGCTAAATAATACACATTAAAACAAACAATGCGGTGAATTTCAGGGAAGACACACAACATCTAAGTTCAATATATGCCAACTTGATACATGATGATAATATGGTCACTTAGAGATGAGATGGTCGAAAACAATAATTGTTCGTGTATTCGAGTGTAAAAATGAAGTTTGTTCTTTGCTGATTTGACCGTCTTTACTTTTTCGAATATTTTAACTATTTTAACTTCTTTATGACTATTGAACTATTTTAACCGTTTACATACGTGTTTGTTTATTTCAGTACTTTCAGCGAGTCTAGTTTGTAGTTTAAGTTCAGGAATACTGGTGGTGAGGGCAGCTTCGCCGACTCATTCGTGAAAATAAGAAGAGCATGTAACTTGATGAGGAATAGTGACGGGTTGACAGTAACATCACATAACCTCACTTTTAAATTGATAACAGAGCGACAAGATTACCACTAACATAAATAAAGAATATTTGTTAAATGCATAATAGTGAGGTGAGCGACGGGTCTGTTTTACCAACCAACTATTTAATTAATATTATCATATGTTTACGGCCTTGAAAAGGAAAAAACCTATCCGAAACGTTGGCGAAGTTGTTGATAATTTAACAAAACAACACAATAAAATGCATTCCAAATTCTTGTTACTTTTCAAATTGATTGATGAATAATGCCTAATTATTAACACCTAATGGTTTTTTTTTGAATATCTCCGAGAATGGCCCGCTTAAATATTAGCGTATTATCAACGAACACCTGTATTTGCAGCCAGAGTTGTTCGGCGATCTTGAACAATATCGAACAGTTGAATCATTTGCTGTTTCATAGGAAAATAATTGGTGCTTCTGCAGCACTGAGCAGAAAATGCCCCTGGATGATATCCTCGACCAAAAATCTATTGAATAACGTACACAAAATTGAAAAAAACCCATACTCACAGTTTGCAGTTCTTTGGACACGAAATGAAGGCTTACCTGAAACAAAATTAAAGTGAGTTCAATTAAAGTTATTCTCACTGAGTTGGGGCAGAAGTTTGATATGAAGAACGAATCCCTCTGCACATATTTCAACAGAGTAATCCCCAGTACTAGAGGAGTTAACCGAATTTATTCGTGTGCGAGTATACAGGAGTGATGATGGAACATAACTCTGGGGTTAAGTAGAACTAATTCTTCGATTTTCGCGCCTATGACCGGAATGAAAAATGGAACCAAATATATCGAGGGAAGGATAAAGATACTGAATATTTATGGACTAGGTGATCCATTTAGCTATTGAAAGGGAATCAATAGCCTGGAACTGATCTTTTCCAGTTTTATCGTTACCCAATATTCTTTCGGATGTAACACGTTTCGAATTTTTAACTTTGAAAACTCACATGCGGTGTTTTATTTTAGAGCGCTAAATATAACGTTGATAACTCAATTGACTCGTCATCTATAGTTTTCTAGGTTAGGTGTCAGATAAGTGGAATTAAATTGCTTTTAGATTAAAAAAAACCCTGCAAATTTCACAAGAGGGTATATTATTTTCGTTAAATAACCCAATACCATTGACATTTTAAATAAAACTTATATACCATTCATAACTCATTGGTTTTTCACAACACAATTTGCATCATTTTTCTTTATAACTCAAGTACCACTGGTCAAAAATCTTTCGGGTGAAAATTTTCAGGTTGAGTTATGCAACAGTAATCAAAATTAAGAGTTTAATGAAAATTTGGTGGTCAGTTTTCGAGAAATAATTTTTTCTCCCTCGTTCCCTCAGTTTTGAGCCTAAGGGTATACTGACTCCGCTGAAATGCTTGGAGGGTAAATCTCGAGCGACTCACGATTTTTCTACCTAGTTTCACGGATTTCGAATCAGTACTTGCAGAGGAAAGCCCCGGACAACGGACGGCGGACGGACGGATTTTTTTTATTAGTTCATTCAAATCTACATACATACTTCGAAATGTAAACTTTGAAATTTTCAGGGATGGGTAATTTTTTTTTTCTGGTCGATCGCTGAGTTTTATTATTCGATTTTATCAAATAAAAAACCAAAACCACGATGAATCTCTGACGAGGAAAACTTTGAGTCAATCAATTAATTTCTGCGTTGATTTTTCGATTTTTTTTGAAAATTAAAATTTGCCTGGAATGGATAAGAAACGAGGTTGAATCAATTTAGAATTATCCTAGTGGAAATAACGGTTTTTGAGAAAAAATGTATCATCAGGTTATGAGCATGAGCTGCATAGGCTGAAATTATTATCGTTTTGCAAGAATTCAAATTCGGAAATAAATTTCAAGTGGAATACCAATAAGCCAAACGGGTTATTGGGGACAGAATTTCGGGGGTGTTTTCTTCTATCCCTTGCAATCATAGGGAAGCAGCACCAACAATTTTGGTGCTTTCTCGCGACTGTTTCAGATCTTTTTGAATTAATTTCTCTTGTTTCCTTGGATCTCGAGGAAACATTTGTAATTTATTTTCGGCAAAATATTGCAGATTGGTAAGTCACTCTGAAACAATACACCTGAAATCTTACTGTGATTTACAGGGTAGGAATAACAGTCTGCAACATATTGTCGATAAAATTTTCAGGATCTTCCATATTCCAAATAGAATCCCCTTTATTTTATCGATTCATAATATAAGAAGCACTAACAAAGGCTCCCAATATTTCGTCCAATATTTATTCCTTACAGTCAGGTTCACTAGTTCTTCATTGAAAATTGGGAACATTCTGCAAAATTTTTAGTGGCAGGCTGATTTTCATACTCTGTAACATACAGGTTGTAACATTCAAAAGTTACAAGTACGAAAGAATACTGAATGCGCCCGCGCCAATGCGTACAGCCATCGCTTCATCTGGGTCTCAACATTTGTGGAAATCAGAATGGAGATTTTGTACTGTCGATATCTTATGTGATGATTAATGTCTTTACTGCCAGCTACGAAATATCGTATATCTATGAATATCCTTTATCTACCTGCAACAGTGCTTGTATCGTATCTCAGTAAGTAGATTTCAGTAATTTTTAGTTTCAATTTAATTTCACGTTCCTTTTCTAATAGCTAAATTTTTTTTAAAGGCTAAGAAGTGATATCTTGTCATAAGCCGACATTTTGTTCTTTCCGTTAGTCTTCCTCCTATCTAAGGGGTGAGTCTTTTTAATTATGGCTTAAATCAGAAGTTTTTTATTAATGCATCATAAATCTTAATTGATATTGTATTATCATTAGGGACTTAGGAAATTACCTACATATCTTGGAACTTAGGAAATTACCTACATATCTTGGAACTTTGGAAGTTACCTACATATCTTGGAAATTTGGAAGTGGCTTTTATGAGAAGGGACCTTAATCAGATCTGTATTCATTTGTTTTCAAAGAAGGATCTGGAGACACAAAAGTGGCCAGGAAATTATATTTTCCGGACTTAAAGGTCAGATTAGTAGTACTGTGGAATCTTGTAAATATTAATTGTATATTATTAGGTTAATTAGGCGTTAGCATAAAGAAAAAACTAGTTATAGATTTATCAGGGTACCTTGGGAATTAGTGTTAGGATTTTTTGAGAATATTAGTAATAAAATTGTATAGATATTTTCTATTTGATTTTCCTCACACAGGATATAAAGATATCCATTTTATAGATGATATTACACTTTCCAGATTAATGTGTATAATTTCTAACATCAAAAAAATAATCTTGAAGTTCAATAAAAATCTGATGGCGCCCATAACTTTAGTTTGACTCAGAGAATTCTCCGAATCCACCACCCAGCTCACCAAGGGCTTAAGAAGCTGCCTGTTGCATAAGTGACATTTCTCTCTTTAATTCACTGAATTAAAGGAAAGGTCACAAAAGTGACGTCCAACGTGCTGGCCTGAGAATTTTCTTGTTTTGTTTAATACTTCCATAAAATATCTTTTCTGTTAAACAAATAGAAATTACATATATCTTGCGTGAGGAAAATATTAATCTGATAATGTTTAGTTAGGTGCATAAAATTTCATATATTTAAAGGGGGGTTCTTTGAGATTTCGATAGATAAAGTATTCACAATTTACTTTCAATTGTGAAATCTTAAAATTTTCAAGGACTTGGAATAATAATATAGTGCAATCTCCGGTGAACATATGCAGATAATTTTTTTGAATACGAGTAAACAATACTTGTTTTCAGCTTGAATTATACATTATTTAATGTTTTGAGTTGTTCCTTGTTGCGAGAATATTGAAATATGGATGAGGAATTTAAACCTGTACATTTACTTCTCGATGAACTTAATTATGAATTACGTATTAGAGGGGTCATTTCATCCAGAACACAAGATGAAAAACGTAAAATATTATCTAGGCTTTTAGCAAAGGAAAAATGTAATCAAAATTTAATTTTTGTTGATTTCGAAAAGGAACATGAAAGTATAAACAAAACTTTGTTATCGGTTAAAGCACTTGTTGAGGAATTCGAAGGTAATGAAAATGATTCCATCTTTAAAAGGTCAAAATCTCGTCTTGCTCATATAACAAATCGTATAAAGAGAATGCCAATTAATATTGAAGACGAACATGAAAAAGAACTCAAAAATGAAGCGTTGGCCACAGCATTAACAATAGAAGCGGACTTATATGAAAAAATACTAACTGAAAAAAATTTTGATGACGTTAAACAAGCACTTATTAGTAATAGTATGTCACAAAATTTACCTATCGTCTCTTTGCCTTCAAATTCGGTTCCTGTGTATAAATGGGACGTAAAATTCAATGGTAACGCTAAAACATTACATCCATTTTTAGAAAAGGTATCTGAACTGTCCATTTCTAGAAAAGTTCCTGAAGAGGAAATATTTAATTCCGCAATTGATCTTTTCACTGATAAGGCTTATATTTGGTATCGAACTATAAGGTTCACAGTAAAAGATTGGCCTTCTTTGGTTTCGTTGTTGAAGAAAACATTTTTGCCTCCTGACTTCGATGATGTTATTTGGGATGATATTAAGTCTAGGAAACAAGGAAAGAAAGAACCGATACTTATTTTCGTGGCTATATTAGAGACATTATTTAACAGACTATCTCGACCTCCTTCTGAACATACAAAAATTAAAATAATTAGAAACAACATACTTCCAGAATATGTTACTCAATTGTCTTTGGTTGATATAGATGATTTTCCTACACTTATTAAGCTCTGTGAAAAACTGGAATCTGCCTTTTTTATTAAAAACAAAAACCAAAACTCGATTTCTCTAAAGCAGAATTCATTTTTGGAACCTGAATTGGCTTATGCTGACCCTTCAGGGCCATCAACGTCAAATAATAGGTTTAAAAATATAACCAAGCCTCAAATTTCGTACTCTTATAATAATGGAGAAAATAAAAACTCAAAAGATCATAGCAAATCTAATGATGATTCATTACATGATAATGTAAGGAACAATTCTTGTTGGAATTGTAATAAACCGAATCATACATATCAAAATTGTCGTCATGCGAGAAAACGTTTTTGTTTTGGTTGTGGCACTCCTAATGTCACTAAGTTCAACTGTCCATCGTGCTCAAAAAACTGAGTGGGCAGAAGGTCCAACAAAGTCAAGCGGGCCTTCTGCAAAAAGATTATAATCCTCCTTAATTTGATAGAGAAGATTTCAATTCGTGGCTTAAGAAAATAAAAAATTTTTACTCTCTAAAGCGAACTCATGTATCGCCTGTGATTTTGAAAAATTGTTCTGATAATCGTCCTTATATCTCGGTGGACATATTTAAGATTTCTGTAAAGGCATTATTAGATTCGGGCGCGAATGTTTCTATAATTGGTGCCAAAGGTATCAATTGGTTGGAAAATTTAAAATTGAAAAAGTGTTTTTCTAATATACCACATGTAAGAATGGCTGATGGTACAAGACAAACTGTGGAAGGTATGGTTGAGCTTCCGATTAAGGTTAATAAAATATGCAAAATTATAAAGGCACTAGTAGTTCCGGGACTAGAACATGAATTGATTTTAGGTAGTGATTTCTGTAATATTTTTGGTGTAAATATTGATTTCAAGAATAATACTTGGAATGTTCAGTCTAATAATGTCAGTGTTGGTAATGATATCTCTCTGAGCAGAACTCGTCCACTTTTCAGTTTAGATTCATTAACTGATGGCCAACGAGAAAGGGCTTTGAAAACTATTGAATCATTTCGTGACATAGATAGTGAAAATAGGTTAGGACGAACTAATAAAATTACTGCGAAAATAGAAACTAAGGAACACCAACCTTTTAGACAACGGCAATATCTCATGTCGCCCCCAATGTTGGAAATATTGAACAAAAACATTGATGAAATGTTGAAATTAGGAGTAATTGAACCCTCCAATAGTCCATATTGTTCGCCTGTTCTGTTAGTAAAACGTAAAGAGCCTAATCAGTATCGTTTTTGTTTCGACGGTAGAAAATTGAATGAAATGACTGTTCACGATAGCTATCCGTTGCCTAGAATAGATCGAATTTTAAATATGTTGAGAAACGCGAAATACATATCTTCATTGGATTTCAGATCAGCATTTTGGCAAATTCCCTTAGATGAGAGTTCGAGAAAAAAAACTTCTTTCAACGTGCCGGGAAGAGGTTCTTTTCAGTTTAGGGTTCTTCCCTTCGGTTTGAGAAATGCAGCGCAGTGTCAGCAAAGACTAGTTGATCGTCTATTTGGGCCTAAATATGAACCTAATGTTTTTACTTATCTGGACGATTTCATTATAATTTCTGAAACTTTTGAAGGACATCTACAATAACTAGAAGAAGTAAAGTCAATTTTAAAAGATGCAAACTTAACTATTAATTTGGAAAAATGCGATTTCTTCAAATCTTCCTTGAAATATTTAGGTTTTATTGTTAGTTCAAGTGGAATAAGTACCGATCCTGATAAAGTTCAGTTAATGCTAGATTATCCAAGACCAACGAATACAACTGAAGTTAAAAGATTCATTGGTATGTGTTCTTGGTATCGCCGCTTCATAGCTCAATTCTCATCTATTTTAAGTCCCATAAATGATCTTTTAAAAAATAAGGGGCGTTCGAAAAAACAGCCTATTGTTTGGACCCATAAAGCAGATGAGGCTTTTATCAATATAAAAAATGCTTTGATATCGGCGCCAATACTGTGTTCTCCTGATTTTGATCAAAAGTTTACAATTCAAGTCGATGCATCAAATGTTGGTGTGGGTGGTGTACTCACACAAACTATAGATAACGAAGAGCGCGTTATAGCCTATTGTAGTAGATCTCTTTCTCGTACCGAAAGAAACTATTCTGTCTCAGAACGTGAATTGTTGGCATTAATTTTTGGTATAGAGAAATTTCGCCCCTGGGTTGAAGGTTCCAAATTTGACGTTATAACAGATCATTATTCTCTATTGTATTTAAATAATCTGAAAAATCCAACGGGTAGATTGGCTCGGTGGGCCGCAAAATTAGGTCAATATGACTTTCAATTAATACATCGGAAAGGATCGTTGAATATCGTTCCTGATGCGCTTTCTCGCGCTGTAGAACAGGATACTGTCCCCGAAATTTCATCTTTAAACTTTTCACGCAGTACGTCTACCGATAAATGGTATACGAAAATGTGCGAAAATGTATTGAAATTTCCTGAAAAGTTTCCTCAGTGGAAAGTTGAAAATAACGTTCTCTAAAAATTTATTCCGCATAATTTATTGATTAATTCAAACATTAAAGAATGGAAAATTGTTGTTTCCAAAGAGAAGAGAAAAGAATTAATTCGTGAACATCATGAACCACCTATTTGTGCTCATTTCGGTTATATGAAAACTTTCAATAGGATAAAAGAGACCTATTATTGGCCACAAATGCGTTCAGAAATTCATAAATTTGTTAGATCATGCCGGGTTTGTGGAGCACAAAAAATAAATACCGCTGGTCGAGCAGGGCCAATGGGGAAAGAAAAAAAGGTACAATATCCTTTTCAAATAATTGCTTTAGACTTGATAGGGCCTTTACCAAAATCTTGTCGAGGTAATCAATATATTTTAGTATGTACAGATTGGTTCACCAAATATACCTTAATGTTTCCTCTAAGGAATGCTACCGCTCTATCTATTGTGAAATATGTAGAAAATGACATATTTTTAATTTTCGGTGTACCTCAATATATCATCTGTGACAATGGCACACAATTTACTGGGACAATCTTCAGTAATTTAGTGAAAAAATATAATGTTCAAAAAATATGGTTCACACCAAAATATTCACCTCACTGTAATTTTGTAGAACGTTCTAACCAAACGATAGGAACAACTATAAGGTGTTACGTAAAGAAACACAGGGAATGGGATAAAGAGTTACCAAGTATAAGGCAAGCTATTAATACCGCAAAACATGAAGTAACTGGTTTCACGCCCTCTTTTCTCAATTTCGGACGTATTGTTCCAATTACAGGCACCTACTATGATAAAATAGGTTCGGATGTAGCTAAGTTTTCTATTGAGGATAGATTAGAATATGCTTTGGATTTAGAAAATTTGCAAGAAGTTTTTAAAAGCGTTCGTAATCATTTACACTCAGCTTACGCTCGAAATTCTCGTACCTATAATCTCCGAAAAAGAAATATTTCATTTCAAGTTGGTGAGATGGTCTGGCGGCGAAATAAAGTACTCTCTGATAAAGCTGCACAATTCTCTGCAAAGCTCGCTCCAAAATACGTTCCATGTAAAATAAAGAAAAAGGTTACAAATCTTGTCTATTCTCTACTTAATGAGGATGGTTGAGATGCTGGTGAGTGGCATATCAAAGACTTAAAACCTTACTTTTATTCAGATTCAGAATTATCTGATGTTGAAAATTAGGTGATATGTGTAATGTATAGCTTTCGCTACTTTATTTCTTTTGCTGAATTTCTCGACTGAGTTTTTCGATTATGTGAATACCGAGTATGGCAATAAAAGAAAATAAATTTTCTTTTATTTTTTCTAAGGAGAGGTATGATGTAACATTCAAAAGTTACAAGTACGAAAGAATACTGAATGCGCCCGCGCCAATGCGTACAGCCATCGCTTCATCTGGGTCTCAACATTTGTGGAAATCAGAATGGAGATTTTGTACTGTCGATATCTTATGTGATGATTAATGTCTTTACTGCCAGCTACGAAATATCGTATATCTATGAATATCCTTTATCTACCTGCAAGAGTGCTTGTATCGTATCTCAGTAAGTAGATTTCAGTAATTTTTAGTTTCAATTTAATTTCACGTTCCTTTTCTAATAGCTGAATTTTTTTTAAAGGCTAAGAAGTTATATCTTGTCATAAGCCGACATTTTGTTCTTTCCGTTAGTCTTCCTCCTATCTAAGGGGTGAGTCTTTTTAACTATGGCTTAAATCAGAAGTTTTTTATTAATGCATCATAAATCTTAATTGATATTGTATTATCATTAGGGACTTAGGAAATTACCTACATATCTTGAAACTTAGGAAATTACCTACATATCTTGGAACTTTGGAAGTTACCTACATATCTTGGAAATTTGGAAGTGGCTTTTATGAGAAGGGACCTTAATCAGATCTGTATTCATTTGTTTTCAAAGAAGGATCTGGAGACACAAAAGTGGCCAGGAAATTATATTTTCCGGACTTAAAGGTCAGATTAGTACTACTGTGGAATCTTGTAAATATTAATTGTATATTATTAGGTTAATTAGGCGTTAGCATAAAGAAAAAACTAGTTATAGATTTATCAGGGTACCTTGGGAATTAGTGTTAGGATTTTTTGAGAATATTAGTAATAAAATTGTATAGATATTTTCTATTTGATTTTCCTCACACAGGATATAAAGATATCCATTTTATAGATGATATTACACTTTCCAGATTAATGTGTATAATTTCTAACATCAAAAAAATAATCTTGAAGTTCAATAAAAATCTGGTGGCGCCCATAACTTTAGTTTGACTCAGAGAATTCTCCGAATCCACCACCCAGCTCACCAAGGGCTTAAGAAGCTGCCTGTTGCATAAGTGACATTTCTCTCTTTAATTCACTGAATTAAAGGAAATGTCACAAGGTCAATTTAAGATGGAACCGTTTGGAGTAATAACCGAATATCAATATTTGACAAAAATTAAATCCATTGGCACTCGACCAGAATTGAAATAAAAAAATGTCAGGCTGAATGAGACATTCAGCAAACTGCCAATATTTTCAAAGCAAGGATGTTCATGAATTTTATTTTCCATTGAGAAACTGAGAAAGTGATGAAGAACTAGAAAAGCACTGCCGTGAAGGCAGCAGCGTTTGCGCGTATGTTCAGTGGAGATGACCGCTTTTTTGGCAACGAATTTGAACATGCGCGCAAAAGCTTCTGCCTTCATGGCAGTGCTTTTCTAGGTAATCCGCTAGAGTACTGGATTTCAATTCGATCTAATCTGTATTTTTGAAGATATTAGAAAAATAACATTTTGAATGGGTATATCAACGGAATCAATGGGATGATTTTAGCCATTCTCAGTTGTTCCTTTTGGAAGTTATTGTGTTTACGGTCGGTCGCTAGACCCACCGTTAAGACAATAACTCCCGAAAGAAACGCATTGAAAAACCCGATATTTGTAGAGTAGGTTTGAGGCTTCATTGCGAAGTTCGAATTCGTGAATGGCTAAAATCCGCCCAATGATTCGGTAGATATACCCATTTAAAATTTTATTTTCGCAATATTTCGAAATATACAGGTGAGATCGAATTGAAATCCAATACTTAATCGAAAAATGACAGTTCGAAGGTTTATACAGAATTTCGTAAGAGTAATGTGATCAGAAGATCTCAGAATATTGAATATTTGGAATGAAAATTTTGGATTTTTTTTCAGAATGTTATAATGACAATCACCACGAAATATTGCATGAAGTTGTCAATCAGCATTTCAAAACTAGCTGTGATGTTCCATTCTGACTGTATCGTTAATTTTTGAGTTATTCCGAAAAAAACGATATCCAGGAAAAAACACACGAACAGAAATTTGGCACACTACTACGAACTATAAGGCTCAAGGTCTGAGCGAAACTTTTTTCCGAATATAACGGATAGTTTCCGAAAAAAAAATGTCGAAAATTTTTTTTTAGTTCGGAAGAGTTGTTCTGGGATTGAATTATTCATGATGAGTTGACAAACCTTCCTGAAAAGAAATGTCAACACAGTTTGACATTTTCAACAGTCAAACCCTCATCAACAATAATCGAAAAATCTCATGCTGCTAAAAGAACACCCATTATTTATTTTCACCAATTCGTGTATTCTTTTGGCATTTACCGACAACACAACTGCTCAACTGAATGAGCCTGAGGACCAAACAACTAATATTGATTGCGTTCTTTCTCTACCACTTCACTCATCAAAGTGTTTATAAAATCCATCGAAATAGATCAAAAGCTTTCACCGCCTGCTTCGTTGCGGGTGAACAAGGGATGCATCAATGCATTCCTGGAAATTCCACCCTTCCGGGGCCGCACAGAGCAGCGTTCCAGGCTGGCGAAAGACCGAGCAGTATCCCTTTGATATCAAAATTTCGAAATCGTTGCTAATTTCGTTCGCATACCTCCAGTAATTGCGATTAAATTTGCAACGTAGAAAGAGCAGGTTTGCAGCTAATTTTGCCGGTTCTGCGTGTGGGAACGGCCTGTGGTGCGGTTTTGATTTTCATTCTGCTGGAATTATTCATGGAGTGCGGATCTGGCGTGTAAAAGTGGCCGCGTCTGATCTTTCATTCGGTCACGTAGGAAAGAAGGGTTGAATCCATATTAGGTAGCTCTACACTTTGTTCGTTACATATATATACCGTTTCAATTCGATACTACACTTTTTCCTTGAATGGTAATTGGGACTCAATGAGTCACTAGGATTCTCTGATTCGAATTTCTGTGATTTTCAGGGGGACGAGGTGAAATGGAGCTTTAGTTTGAACACGTTATCAGGATGTCATTCATATATCATAATGAATGTTAATGAGGGAAATGAGAGCGGAATTATTTCGTCTAAGTTTCTGTAGTTACGTTTATTCTACCGAAAAAGGTTGGATTCACTGATGAAAAAATCTCAAAACGCACTGCCGTGAAGGCAGCAGCTTTTGTGCGTATGTTCAATGGAGATGACCGCTATGGCAACGAATTCGAACATGCGCGCATAAGCTGTTGCCTTCACGGCAGTGCTTTTCTATGTTTTTAACGATGAAGTACCGGATTTCAATTCGATCTTATCTGAATTTTTGGAAATATTGGTGAAAAAATAATATTTTGAATGGGTATATCTAGGGAATCATTGGGCGAATTTCACCCATTCACGAATTCAACCTTCGTAATTAAGCCCCAAACCTACTCTACAAACACCGAGTTTCTAAGCTATTTTGTTCGAAAGTCATTGTGCTTTCAGTCGAGCGTCAGGCCTTTGTAGAGTAGGTTTGGATCAAAGGTGCGGAATTCGTGAATGAGTAAAATCCACCTAATGATTCCGCAGATATACCGATTGAAAATAAGGCGCAATTACGAAGATCGAGTTCGTGAATGAGTAAAATCTGCCCAATGATTCAATAGATAAGCACATTTGAAACTTTATTTTCCCGATTCTTCCAAAAATACAGATTAGATCGATTTGAAATCCTGTACTTCTATGAAAAATGAAATATTAGTTCATACAGAATTGTTCTAATGACACTATCATCCCGAAATTTTGCACAAAGTTGTCCTTGAGCATATTCAAACTAGGTGCCAAGTTTCATCAAGATTGAATTAGTATCTCTTGAGTTATACCGAGAAAAACGAAATTTTACATGTTTCTCCCAACATAGCCGAAAATATTATTCGTATCAAATCAAAATCCGGTAGACTGCTGTGAAAAATAAAACTCAAGGTACAAGCAAAATTTTTTTCGTGTATGTAGTTTCGGCAAAATCGTAAAAAAATCTAGAAAAGTACTGAAGTGAAGTCAGCAGCTTTCACACGCTTGTTCACATTGCGAAATGGTGACTTGGAGATTTCAGTGAAATTTCAATAAAATATAAAAATTTTCGAAAAAAAAACCAAATTTTCATTCGAATTTTTCCATGGATATTTCTTCTTATTGATCAGATAAATATTTTTGGAGTTACTGAAATATCAAAATTTCAAATGGCTGTAGCGCAAAAACCATTCGGCAGATCTGGCCCATTAACGAACTTAACCGAGATGTTCAGGATCTTAAACTAACCTGAAAATGTCAAGACTCTAAGTCCTTCCTTCCGAAAGTTACAGCGCACACGGCCGGCCGGCCGGACGGACAGAATCAATTTTGACCACGAATTCTTCATCAGTGAGTCCAACCTAGTCGTTTGAGACCAATTTCGGCTCAAAATTCGAAAATTACAGATATCGTGATATATGTTTAATTTTGTTTCTTCGGTGCCCTAAAACTTGAAAACGGGTGGTGTTATGAAAATTTTTAAGAGACCCAACCCCAATCATTTTTCAGCTTTTTACTTGTCCTAGAGACGGGATTTTTCGAAATATAAATTTTTGACACCCTGTATCTCTGAAACGAAGACCCGGAGGAAAAAATGGAAGAGAAAATTTTTTTAAATTTTTTCATGAAAAATCTCTAGTTGACCGTTTATACACTTATTTAGAAACACCCTGTATATCGATATTGATAGCTAACGATATGCTTTCCTATTTCAATATTTCATCCACTCCAATATTGGTATCTCAACATGACTGAGAACACGCATCCCTCTTCTCAACTTCCCTCGTCGAAAAGTAGTTTTCTCATGAAACTTCCGTCGGATCTAGTTAAATCGGTTCGAAGCGTCACTTCATACTTCATGCGTTGGTATTTTATCTCCCAGGACGTGAAGCAACTGATAAATTAAATTCCTTCCGTAAGGAAAAGAATTTTTCATGTGAAGAAGAGCAACTTAGCATTCGAAGTTATTTCCACGGGAAAATATTTAATTTGAATTTTTACGGGAACTGTTCTGATTTTATTGTGAAATCTTTGGTCTATCGTGGGCAACTATTTTCCTTCTGTCGTGAAATTTCTAATGACGAGGATGAAGTTGTGGAATTCAAAATTGAATATCAACGAGTTATATTTTCATTGTTTTTTTGGATTGTTGGTCATTTGAGTTTATATTCAACATCTTCAGAGGTATTCAGGGTTCATCTGTGACGAGTTTTATATTGAGAATATTCTGTCCTTTACTCCCCATTATGTATAATAACCTTTTTAGCATCATCATCTGTCTTGTTTATTTTTACACAGAAGTGGACGTAAGTATCCATCCAATTTATTCACTAAGTTTCGTATTCTTTATCTCCGTAATTGTATACACGAACTTGAAAAAATTGAAAAATTTTCCATTTTTCTTCTCATGCTTTTACTGGGATTCTCTAGGAAACCCCTATGAAGCTATCGTAAGGCTATGACGAATGTCACACGGGCGTAATTTGACGTACTGTTATTTCAGCGTACGTGTTGGATGCACGAGCGTGATATTATTAGCCTTAGAATTTGCTGAGCGTTCTGTATGGACTTTTTTAAAGTAATTAATAAAAATCTAATGATTTTTATAATCATAAGAATTGTGAGCATGTTCTTGGGAACAGACCATCGTTTTGTTCGAGTTTCTGTCATTTTCGAATTTTTTCGCGAAAATGTTCTAAAACGACTAGGTTAGACTCTCTTGCCAGTCGTTTCATAGTTAAACTCATTTTAATTGAGGTTGTTTTCTGGATATCCTCAGAACTATTTATACGATTGGTTTCAAAGTAAATAATTAATTACAGTTAATTGAGAAATATAGTTTGATGAAAATTGGCACATAACTTGTACTCCATACTTCACAACAGTATAATTCATTTCAGTTCTATCCGATCTTAATTTTCGGAGATATTGGGAAAAGCTAACTCGAGTTTTCTTTTTTCTCATGATGGAACTTGGTAACTAGTTGGCAACTACTGATGTACAACTTTGTGCAGAAAAAAATCTAGAAAAGCACTGTCGTGAAGGCAGCAGCTTTTTCGCGCATGTTCAATGTGGATGATCGCCTCAAAAACGAATTTGAACATGCACCTAAAAGCTGCTACCTCCACGCCAGTGCTTTTCTAGATTCTTTTTCGATAAATTATCCTTATTAAATTCTATAACCGGCCTAACTGCCGGACCGTAAACACAATTATTTCCGAAAGGAACAACTTAGAAACTCGAAATTTGTAGAGAAGGTTTGAACCTTAATTACGAAGGCCAAATTCGTGAGTGGGTAAAATCCACCCAATGATTCCGCAGATATACTCATTCAAAATTTTATTTTCCCAATATTCCCAAAAATACAGATTAGATAGAATTGAAATCCAGTACTTTATCAAAAAATAACAGTTCAAACGTTCATACAGAATTAAATGAGTATAATATGACAAGATCACAGAATATTGAATATGTATTTGAAAGAAAAATTTGACACGCGTCTGTGGAATATGGAGCTCAGAGTTCGCGCTGAATTTTTTTTAAATGTGATGAATATTTCGTGTGAAAAAATTTTTTTGAAAAAAATTAGTTAGAAGTTATTGTGCTTACGATCGGATCGAAGTGAAATCTAGTACTGAATTGACTAATGATTCCATTAAGGTCCATGCAGAATATAGTGGGGATCATATGAGAAGATAGTCGCCAAATCTTCACCTCAGGTTAAAAATATGGGTTTGGCGATCGTGAACATCATTCAGTATATAGTTCAGTACTCGAAAATGCTTCTTTACGAAAAATATAGATTGAACCTGAAAATTTTTTGACATCTCCAACAACCATTAAAATTTTCGGATTTTATGTCATATGAAACAAATTTACCCAATCGTGTCACTGATAATTGCATCTAGTGCAAAAAATCTTTTGCCGAATATGCCTCTGACATTGCAAAATACTTCATAAGGCGGTTTCGGAAACTTGATCGGATTGACACGGGTAACTTACCCGGGTCAACCAAATGACATATAGAGCGTTCAACTTCTGTCATTTTAGAGATTCGGGTAAGTTACCCATGTTAACCCTTTATCGGTTCACGTTATGCCAAAATCTGAGTCACTCTTTGTACCATGTAACCGTATGGTAACATAGTATTCGAACGTGTTTTTCTCGAATTTGAAAAGAGTCGCCTCAAGTGCGAAAAATGTAAATGCATACTCTGCCTTACAGAAGCGAAAAATTGTTTTATAGCATTTCATCTGAATAAACAATAATGAAATTGACTAAATTCTAACAAGAATATTTAATATTTTGGATCTGAATAAAATCATTATTTCAAGATGGTGATCATTTTCATAACCTTGGTTACCGTATGGTTACTACTCATATCTTTTAATGTAATGCAAACATGAATATGAAACTAGGAAGTTATCATCAGACATACATTTTAAATACCTAGGAGCGAAAAAAAATTATGTTTTGTCTATTTAAAGTCTTGCCCGATAGGGGCTAAAAAATGTATGTAACCATATGGTCACCAAAACCGATAAAGGGTGGATTCAATATAATTTGGTGACAAATTCCCCAAGTTCCTTGCTAGGTAATAGCCCTTAGCCTTCGGATTCGGGCTGTCACCAAGGAACATTTTTTTAATTGTGACAAAATTATCTCTTCTATTATCAATCTCCTAGGGATATTACGACTGCAAGCAGACCCTTAATTGCTCAATATGAAGCAATATTGTTTTTCCTCATAAAATAGGAACCTCGATGAAAAAAAATCTTTCGAATGGCCCATTCAGGAATGAATACGAAAAGCTTGTGAACTTCCATTTAAAGTAAATTAACTTGATCAAATACAATTGAATAAAATGAGTATTTTCTCCAGATTTTCAAGGCTCGGAAACTCTTGAGATTTCTCATTTAATTATAAAAAGGCCATGAATGGGATTTATGGGACATACCTGAACGAAAATATCAATTCGTTTCGAAGTCTTTCACGGCTTTCAAGAATGGATGTAATTCAAGAGATGAATGATCAATGGGAAATCAAACTTGAACAAGACTCGTTATCCTTTTAATTTAGGATGGGCGCGGCACTATTGTTCGTTACTTAGAGCGAAAATTTCGCAACCGCCTTCGATATAAAAGACCGTGGAATTTTGCCAACAAGTCAGAGTTTCTGAAGCATCGTTGCAAGTTCATATCTTTCGACAATGGCATTCAAGGTACGTTATCGAAAATTATTTTATATTCTGGGGCAAAATTCATTGTATTTCGTTTAACATATTGATTTCCTCAAATAACTTCCACTGCTACAAAAAATATTCGAACAATGTATATTTTCGTTAATGCGTTGATATTGGCCATATCTTTGATGTTACATGTCACTAAAGGCCGGTCCCACATTGGAAGTTCAAACAATTTTGGGGTCACTGATGATATCAAATGTTACACGTCATTTGACAGGTGAAATTACCCGTTAACATCTAAACAAGTTTCTGAAGAAATATGAAGATTAATTTGTGTTCAATTCAAAAAGTTTCTGATATCTTCGGTCCATATGCGATCATTGTGAAGATGTTTGATTTTGGTTTTGAGGAGAAATGCATCATCAGAGAATTGTTTGGCATTCTTTCCTACGAAATATGTAGCATATACGAAAAAAAAACTCAAGACATAAAAAAGTTTTCAGAAAAAACATTTCTTTCTAATTTTTCAAACAACTGTGGTTTTGGAGGTCAAAGAAGGCAAAGAATTCACACCCTGTTGAATTGAATGGGCAATCGACATGACATATTCCGACAAAGTTTTTCATCGATTCCAAATTTAACCTGAAACCTAGAAATTGAATTGAAACTTTAGCACCATGTATCTTGAGAACGAAACGTTCGAGGGCTCATGTTCAGGGACCCTATCTTCGTTAGTGAACCTAATTCCTCTGAAACAACCAAGTATTCTGATTTTATCGGTTGCTTATTAGTTGCTCATTGCTTGTATTTTAGGCTTTGATTTGCATTTCTATGTGGAGTATTTTATACATTGCTGAAATTTTTCTCATCGGTAAAGATTTTCCATCTAACTACAGTCGCGGCAAAACTTTTTTTTCGGTGAAGTCAAAATCGCAAATTTAGTAAGAAGATTTCAAAATTTCTAGTAAAACGGTGTTTTTTGTCAATAGAAGACAACAATCAAAAGCAATGCTGTTAGTATGAACCTAACTATTTTGTGTGGCTGGGAGAAACTTCAGAGGGCAATTGGAATGCTCTGTATGACGAGTTTGTTATTTTCATTTCATCACTAAAATCGAGACTTTTTCTGAATTGGTTATTTATAGTGATACTGGACCCCTGAGAATCACAATTTTTCTTAATTATTTTTTTTGCAGTTTGTCCTCCTTGCTGCTCTCGTAGCTGCAGCAAACGCTGGATTACTTCCAGCAGTTGCACCAGTGGCTTACGCTGCCCCAGCCACCCATCTGGCATACGCCGCCCCTGTCGTCAAGACCGTCGCTCCAGCTATCGCTGTCGCCAAAACTATCCAACCAGAACCATACGACCCTCATCCACAATACTCTTATGGCTACGACGTCCAAGACGGTTTGACCGGAGACAGCAAATCGCAACACGAAAGCAGAGACGGTGATGTAGTTCAAGGTCAATACTCCGTCGTTGACCCCGATGGCACCCTCAGAACTGTCGACTACACCGCGGATCCAGTAAACGGTTTCAACGCTGTTGTCAGCAAACAACCCCTTCACGCTAAAGTTGCTGTTGCCAAAGTTGCTGCTCCAGTTGCCTACGCTGCCCCAATCGCTAAAATTGCTGCTGCGCCTATAGCTTACTCTGCTGCACCAGCTATCGCCAAGATCTACCACTAAATAATCGACTGAATAATGTAGGAACTTATTTATTTATTTATGAGAATATAGAATATCAAATTGCATATCGAAGTTTTATTAATTGTACCTCATGAAACTGAACCTGAATGAAATGTGTTATATTGAAGTTTTTAGAGTCGGATACGAAGGACAAAAAAGTACCAGTAATCCACAAATCTCCATCGTTGCTCTATGCTTATCTAATTTGTATGAGTTCATTATACCTATTCTGTTATGTTGGATCCAGAATAATTTCGATAAAAATGATATATGCATACCATAAAATAGATTATATTATGCTAGAAAATCTTAATATCGAATTAGCAATTAACTATTTCCATGAATTGGGTAGATATTTGAAATGATTGGAAGAGAGCTAATTCAATACAGTGTCAATGGATGGATGGATTGAGAAATTGCATCTTTCAATAGTGAGATGCTGTAACTGTTAATTGGGGGATTTATTTTTTCTGTTGAATCAATGAATTATTGTTTGATCAAATGTGCATATGGAAAGATTTGATTTTCCAATGTTTAGATTGAATATGACTCAAGCGATATGAAATGGCAGAATAATAGAGTAGACTCACAGAATATAACTGTCAATTGACATATTGATTTTGTATATATCAACAGATCGAATCTATTAATTGAAGGATTGAATGTTGATGATTTTCCTCTTCTTCAACTTTATTCAACTCAGTTAATTTTAGATATAATATTTCGTCTCCTTTTCCAGAAGTAGCTCATGGTGTTTCTGAACACGAGTAATTTTAGAAGTGGCACATATAGTTTTTCATATCAAAATATGTTGGTTCTTAGTACTAAATATGCAAAGTGTAAATTTGAAAGGGTACCACCATTAATATCTTGACACCCATTTCAAATCAAAATAATGCAAAAATGGGTAAACTTTGGTTCCTAGAGGGCATTTTGTACGGTTGGTTCCAATCAATTTGTATCAACCCTGTGAGTGTGATGACAGCAATCCATTGAAATCCTATTTGGAAAGGATGGTTGAGTTACACCTTTTGAGTGACACCTTGTTTCAAACATAATTTGATGACCTTCTCAAAAATGCCATACATTTGGCCTCTTTCTTAAGTACTTCTCAGAAATTTGGAATTAAAGATTGAAATGGTTAAGATAGCAAGACTTGCAATGAAAAATGATAATGAAACATCTCGCACTTATAGATCCAATACGAACATTTCCTAGAATGCAAACTAATCCCGCCTAAAAAACAAAACTCCCAGATGTCACCATTAACTTTTTTCTACAATATAAATGAATAAATGAATGAATGAATAAATAAATAAATGAATAAATAGATAGATAGATAAATAAATGAATGAATAAACAAATGGATAAATGCATAAATGAACAAATAAATAAATAAATAAATGAATGAATAAATGAATAAACAAACAAATGAATGAATGAAAAAATGAATACATGAATGAAATACATAAATAAATGTATGATTAAATGAATAAATAAATAATTGTATGAATAAATGAACAAATCAGTAAATAAATAAATGAATGAATAAATAAATGAATATTAACTTTATTTCAAGGAATCCTCATAATAACAAAGATCAAATGAAATTGACGCAACAACACCACGTGTTGTTGCATTCTTCAGTTCTTCTTCAAAAAAATAAATCGAAGAATTACAAACAATGTCAAGTTTACGGCATTTTTTTAAAGGGCATTTAGTTACATTGGATACGAGTTATCAACCCCTTTCCCATTTACATGAGAGCAGAGATATTTTAAGAGTGGTACGTTTTCAAATAGATACAGCCTATGAGATTATTTAAGTAACAGAATTATCAGAATATAGTATAGATGAAATTTTTCCAAACGCATACATGACACACGTATGTATACCGGAAGTAAATCATGAGGGATAGGAAATATTATTCATGCTTTTTCGGGTAATATTTTTCATTCCTACAATATGCGAATGTAACAATCTAGGAAAGTACTGAAGTGAAGTTAGCAGCTTGTGCGCGCATGTTCATATTCGTCTTCATACAATGATATTATTCTCACGAACTTTACCCATTTGCGAACTCGAACTTCGTAATTAAGCACCATACCTACTCTACAAATATCGAATTTCTCAGTCATTTTTCTCGAAAAATCGTTATCACACTAACTTTATTTTCCCAATATTTTCAAAAATACAGATAAGAACGAATTGAAAAAATGACAGCTTGAAGTTCATTCAGAATCTTGTCAGGATAACACGATCAGAAGATAGCAGAATATCGAATATTTGAAGAAAAATTAGGTGTTTCTCTTCAGATTGTTCTTATATACTACCATCACGAAATTTTGCACAAAGTTGTTCATCAGCATTTCCGAACTAGATACCACGTTTCATCGTGATTCAATCAGTATTTTATGAATATCGGAAAAACAAAACATCCGAGGAAAAAACCATGCAACTTAGCAGTATTTTTCTCAATATCTCCAGAAATTATAAACGTATCGTACTTCGCTAATGCAAAGGGTTGCCACCAATTACATGCAGCTATGCAAAGAATATATTTTTTTACGAAAACCAAGAAAAGATGTTCACACATAAAAAATATACTTATTGATTGCAGTGATGACAATTTCTTTAACCGAAGTACCTGGCCGATCTGAATCTTAAGAGCGAACGGTACCTCGAATATAACGGGTTGACTTCTGGAGGCCAGAGTTCGTTTTATATTTGTGGTGCAAATGGTGGAAAAAAAGAATTTTCGGAAAAATAAAAACTGAAATGGAGTGAAAAATGGAAAAATAACTAACGTGCGCATTCTCGCTAAAGAATTAAGTACGTCCCAAAAACAATTTTTCAAAAAATACTCACTGAAGCCTGCAGAACGACACCCAGTTTACTCCTATAAATGTCGTAATTTCTCCGAATTCTAATATTTCACGCGCCTATAGGCAACGTTCAAGCATGTAAACCGGTTTCAGCGGACTGACCTTGAGATATATCGAGGAGATATAGCGAGGTTTGATGATATTTAAATGGGGCTGTGTTGCTTAGCTGTAATTTACTACCGCGTGGTATTGTTTCCTCTTGTTAAATATTTCATCCAGATTCAAAAATACGATTGTGATTCGAGAATCTAAACTGACAACCTTCATAGCCTTGAAATTAATTCATTCCTATGACGCTTGGTGGTTTTCGACATTCATATTCCTTCAAAAATAACACAGAGGAAATTGAACTTTTCAATAATGAAGATCACTCAAAGTAAAATCTTTAATAAATTAAATTAATATTCCTACAGAAAATATCAGTCTCTATTCAGTGGTAAATGGAACTAGCGTAAGCGAGTGGTGCAGCAGCAACATGAGCTACCTTAGCTACTGGGGTAGCGTAGGCAACTGGTGAAGCAACGGCAACTTTAGCGTGGAGGGGTTGTTTGCTGACAACAGCGTTGAAACCGTTGACTGGATCGGCGGTATAGTCGACAGTTCTGAGGGTACCATCGGGATCTACAATGGAATATTGTCCTTGAACGACATCACCATCCCTGGTTTCGTGCTGGGATTTGCTATCTCCAGTCAAGCCATCTTTAACGTCGTATCCATAGGAGTATTGTGGGTGGGGATCATAGGGTTCCGGTTGGATTGTCTTCGCGAGGGCAATAGGAGCAGCGGCAGTGTACGCCACTGGAGATGCAGGCAGGAGACCGGCGTTTGCGACAGCTACAAGAGCAGCGAACAGGACGAATTTGAAAGCCATTTCGTGTTGTGTTGTACTGATGTTGACTGTGACCGATCTTTCATCCATTTCATATATTTATACCGAATCTTTAAACTGGTATTATTGCGTAATATGCACCTAAGCCAGTTAGACCAGCAGGTTCATAAAATCTAGAGTAATTTGCCTGGCTCGATTGTTATCCTTACGAAAAGTGGAGCACTCGTTAATGGATCGAGTTTGCCATAATACTCGACGTATGTCTTTCGCAAAGTTGTTGAAATTGAGCGTGGGATGATGGCGGTTCAAAGAATTCTGCACATATAGTAAGATGGAATATTTTGACCATAAGGATGAATTTAATATTGTCCATTTACAGGCTTTCGAACTGAATTCATCTAAAGTTTAGGTCAAAAATCTAACCACAGAAATATCTTTCTGAATTCTATTTCTGGAGAGAACGAACTCAAAACGAATTTTGAAGAATATGGTTAAAATAAGCATTTTTAAACGAGAAATCAAGAAACTACTCATAGATCTGGAACCGTATAGTTTGTCTGAATTTCTTAGCATGTAATATATTTGTATTCATTTCTTTTTTGACACTATTTCATTCTATGTTGCCAATGTTCTGAACTTATAGCAGCTTACTCTGAAATAAAGCTCTTTTATTATTATTATTATTATTGAATTGGATGGTTTCATTAAATATTATCAGATATTGAATAACAATAGCATAATTTTCAAAGTTGAATCTGTGGAAGAATAGTTCAATCAATAATATCGAAGATATTTTAGGGTAAACGAGTAAATACCCAAGAATGAACCCAGAAAGGCATCCTATATGTTTATCAATCCGCTAGAATAATCCAACTCATCCTTCTGGGACGTTTGAACAGCCAGTTCTGTAAACCAAAAAAAAAAGTTCGAGGACCACGCCATAGATAAACTATCTATAATGAATTCAAGAGTAATGAAAAAAAAAGGGGGGGATTTTACAGGGCGACATATTTTCACTGAAATCTTAAAAATTTGCAAAATTAATATCGAATCGAAGAAACAAACTAGATGTTCTAGAGCAAGGATGCTTCAACTCCAACCAAGTATGTTATGTAATTTGGGCAGAAACTTAAATAAAACGATCATTCGTGGTATTCGATAGGAAAATTCGTGGTCAAACTCTTTTCTGACAAAATCGATCATTTTCGAGATAACAATTGAGAAACTTTGTTCGAGGTGTATTTTACAAATGATTGCATTTTACTAATGTCCGTATTGAAAGTAACCATAAACTATACAGGATGTTCTTAATGTTTTGAAAAGAGCGTTGCTATGAACCTATAAATTTAGACCCAATTATAAAGTTTGATGCTTAATATACCGTAACCTTCCTGTAACTCTTTCATATGCGTTCCGTGAAAAATAAATGGGCAAAAACCACATGGTGCCGAAACGTAACCAGGAAATGATAGTGTGCATGTAACAATTCATTTGCACCTTACAATATTTTACGAAGGAAAAAAAGGCAAGGTTAAGGAACGTTAAGTAAGAATAAGAACCCTGAAGGTGCTCTTTTTGCGAGTACTAGAAAAGAATTATTAGGTTCATTCGGTCTCCAACAATTACTTTTCTAGGACTGTCAGGAGTTTGCGCAGTAGAGTTGGTCACGTTCGGGTTTTGTTGAACTGTTTCAGGAACGACTTGATCCGCGTTCGGGTTTTGTCAGACTTAACCTCGGACAGTCCTAAAAATATCCGAAGGCAGTACCAGCATCGGAGTGGGGATCGTTCTAGGATTTCTTCCGAAGCATGATCAGCGTGACAAAATTCGACATAAACAACCTATAAATAAGTTGACTAAGCATTTGCATGTAGATAAATCTTGAATTTCATGAATATAATTGAATCCAATACTTCTTCCTCGTCCTCAGAAAGCATGAATGACGATTTCTTGATATTGTACTGACAGTCTTCATCCCAAAACCTTTGTTATTTTCAGGACGCAATGCCATTGAAATTCGATTATTTGAACACGTTCGTTGAGAGTTATGTTTGTGTTCATTTTTAATTTTAATCAAGTACCTAATCGTTAATGTATAAATGTATATATTAATCGTGATCAGAGAAGTGCCGAAGAATTTCTACATTGTTCTTTAATCTTCAACATAATTGAATCATGGATTTTTGATTTTCAATCAAAATATTATAATTTTTTCATTTCGATTATTTGATATAATATAATAATTCCTGTGTTGTCAAGAAGGGTATATACGACGTATATATATATTCTTTTGAGAACGAGCATCACAATTCTAAGATATATCACAGTGTTAGCAGAGGAAATGTAAACGGGGTACCATACATATTTGCGTATGATACAAGAGCACAGATAAAAACCTCAGCAAAAATTCTGTCTCCCCGCATAAGTGTAGTAACTTGTTTATAGAAGATGGATGGCATCTTTTTCATTTGAAAATAATTTTTTTTCGTCATCTTGAATTCATTTCGACAAAATATCTTGACATAATATCTGAAACAGAAAGAGGGACAGAAAACCAGAAGGAAGCAGTAAATTATATCACCTACATTTGCTCATGACCGAGAGGGTCTTTCGACCAGGTTCAGTCCTCCAAGCGATGATTTTCAGATCTTCCGATAAACGAAGAACGCTACAGGCCCCTTTATTGGGGAATCATCTCCCATAGATCCATAATTGTTCATTTCGAACCAGAAATCTAATAAAATATCGGGAATAAAGTGAAAAACTTGTGACATGTCAAGAAGGGTGATCAAGTATAAGTATTTTGTTTGAGAAATGGAAAAAAAAATTTTTTGTTCTTTATACTCATCTTTTTTCTTCTATTTTCATATATAATTTAAACTTCGCTGAAATTTCCAAGTCGCCATTCAGTAATGTGAATGAGTGCGTGAAAACTGCTCACTTCTTTCTAGGTTTTTCAGAACTCCAGAAGGAACGTATGGAACTGAGTTACTGTTTTGTAAAATAAGAACTTTTTGTCAAGGGTAGTTTGTTGAAAAATGTTGCCTAATCAATAATATCGAAACGATGTTAACGATCAACGAAGAGAGCTGTTTATTACGTTTATTACGTTTCAGAGTCTATATCTGACTATTCCATCAGACATCAAAGCAGAGATTTGGAGAATACTTTTCCTGCAATACTTTCGAGTTTCAAGAACGTTTTCTCAGATTGATATTTTGTACATCACACCAACGCGAATTCACTTGATATGACCATTTCCCAATTCGAAAAAAAAAACAAGAGTACTCTTCACCACTTCTCTTCGGGTACGGATCAAAAATAAAAGAAAATTTTGTCTAGATCGTGTCACGAATAATTCAAAAATTCTGTATCTCGTGAACTAATAGAAATCGCTGACATTATTCACGAATCATAAATAATCATTTTACAGCCAAGTCCCCAAGTACCAGATGTACCCGTTGAAATCTGTATGTTTTTGGAATATCGAGAAAAAACATCATGAATTCTGGAGCCTTAAAAACGAGACCATTGTATGAGTAATGAGAGGGTAATTTTCAGTCAATATCGCTTCAGGGCTTAACAATAGAATTTGTGATCTTCGTCATTAAGCCTCAGAGGCACTTTATGAGTGCCAAGCTATCATTGATTTTTTTGGAAGATCTTACAATGAATGTGGAAAGAAATATTCATATACTTGATATTCCCGAAAAAGTTTTGGTTCTCGATGAACAACTTGCTCATTTATGATCAGAATCGTTAATATATTCCTTCAAACTTTCATCTCCGAAAAATGCATATTTTCTTTCATTGATTCTTTTCGAAGTTCATCAATATATTATAAGTAGCTAGTATTTTTGGAACTGTAAAAATACCATATAGTTAAATTTATTCTGTAAATTCACTTTTCATCGTAATCTAACGCCGTGAATATTCATTTGGATTTCCATATGAGTGTTGCTTCCTACCTGACAATTTCCTAATGGTCAATCGCAGTTTGGAATATCCATAAACATTAGCTACTTATAACGAGATATTATGAAATAAATCCGAAAAAACGTCTGTTATCTGATCTCATCAAGTTATTCTAATGAGGGCATACCCGAGGAATGCATCAACATTAAACGATTCATTCTTGGCCATGATTTATAATCACATAATTGAGGTGTGCGGTCTGTGAACTTGAACTTTTATGAACAATCGTCGCCCGTTCAATATCGCGACCCAGAAGCCGGTTATCTGTGTCGAAATGTATACTGCTTACAAGAATGGCACGACTGGTGGTGTGTGAATTCGTTCGTCGATTGAAAACTACACCTTCTTACGAAAATCTAACTAGGTTTTTCATGGTCTGAAATGTTGTTTGAGGTGGAAGAGGAATTACACAATAGTGTGTAAAAAAAGTAGGTATAAATACTCCACCCGAATAAACTGACAGCATCAGTTCCAACAATGGCTTTTAAATTCGTTCTTATCGCCGCTTTCGCAGCTGTAGCTAACGCTGGTTTGTTGCCAGCACCAGTAGCTTACAGTTCACCATTGGCGTACGCCACCCCTGTCGTTAAGACTCTTGCTCCAGCCATCGCCGTAGCCAAGACCGTTCAATCAGAACCTTATGATCTTCATCCACAATACTCTTATGGGTACAGCGTTCAGGATGGTTTGACTGGAGACAGCAAATCCCAACACGAAACCAGAGATGGTGATGTTGTAAAAGGTCAATACTCCTTGGTTGATGCTGATGGTACCCTCAGAACTGTCGACTACACCGCCGATCCAGTCAACGGTTTCAACGCTGTTGTCAGCAAACAACCCCTCCACGCTAAAGTTGCTGTTGCCAAAGTTGCTTCCCCAGTTGCATATGCTGCACCAGCCCATTACGCACATGTTGCTGCTTCCCCACTTGCCTACGCTGCTCCAGCTCATGTAGCTCATGTTGCTGCTGCCCCAGTAGCCTACGCCTCCCCTGCTCACGTTGCTTACACAAGCTCTATTTACCACTGAAGAACTGCTGAGATATCATTTCTAGGAATGTTTATTTATTTTATTAAAGTTTCTATTTATTATAACTTGCTCTTATTTAAAATGTTATTTTCCTCAACTTGCTTTTCAATAAGTACAGAATAACTTGCCAAGGGTAACCAGAGCTATCGTAAGTACCCGTGACTTAGTCTTAATTGAACACACACGAGTATTCAATCTCTTCGGAGACATGAAAATTTGCGTAATTTTGGGGATTTCTCCTCTATATCTCAAGCAGTACTGACGCCATCAAATTGGAACTCTGTCAAACGTTGTTCGTGAGGATTTTTCCTTTGAAAAGTATGGAAAAAATATTTTCTTGATAATTTTCTGAATTTTTTTTGGGAAAGCATATTTTTCGGGGACTTTGGATATGATTTCAATGATATTAGGTACTGATATTGGAGTCAAGATATAAAATCAGTTCTCTGAATTTGTATAGTATGAATTACAGTTTATTCATTAATTGAGAAAGAAATTTGTGAAATTTTGTGGCTATTGAAATTTTGAGGTTATTTCCTCAATATCTTGAAAAGAGCTTTTGCGATTTTAACATCGCAGTCAGGTGATCGATAAATATTTTCAATTCTATTTTTTATGATCCCATTAAATTCTGCATGAAACTTCGAGCTGCATTTTTCAATGAAGCACTTAATTTTTAATCTCCAATCTGTAGTTTTCAAAATATTTGGGAAAAAAAAAGAATAAAATTATACGTTCATGTTCCCATATTCATATTCGAAGAACAACAATTAACGAGTGAAAATATTAATCCTACCATAACAATGATATTTACGAGGAACGAACTCTTTTAGTGCATATAAACTTGTGAAATTTGCTCAAGCCTACTTAAGATCAATATTCATATTTAATCATACGGAATAATATTTCCTTTCCGAAACATAATATGTGTCCAATCTCTATTTTTTTGCGTAGTAATCATAAAGGTATTCTGTTTCAGCATAATCCGTTGATTTCGGGGTTAAATTATCTGAATAGCCTCTCCAGTTGAAAGTGAAATACTTCCTTGATTACTAAAAAAATCTAACGAACCAAACCTGGTAAACTATTTTTTTTTAATATCGATAATACCGGATATTTTGGGAAGATTTTCCAAATTTTTTTTCAGGTTTTCAATTCCAATATCTGAAAAAAAAATTAAAAAAATAGAAAACATCATTACTATTTGCAATCCGAAGTTTTCATGAATAATAATTTCTAGTTGTTTTTTTTCCGACATTGAGAAATCTAAAATCCGGTAAAAATTTTTTCGCAAATCGCTAAAGAGTTTTTTTCATGTCAGATAAGTTCCTCGAAGAAAAAGTCAAGATTTCCAACTTTTAGGAAATATTCATTTCCTTACTGTAAGGAAACACGTTGTTTATGAGGAATAAATTTATATTTTCCATTGTTTGACTTCAACATTGAATAATTGGTCCACAATGTTGAAGATTTCATCTCAAAACGAAGATCTAGGGAGTGTGTCATTACAACATTTTCCGAGAAATAACTCGTGATTTTAGTCTTGCGATAGTCCATAACAGGATTATATGCATATTTACTTTTCTCTTGATTTCTTTGGCAATAATTCTAATAAAGCAGCATTCACTGCCTCAACTAGCTCTGCAGGAGTTCCAAAAATGAAAAATTCATGATCACTTCATCATTCACACTCCTTTGTTCTCGAAAACACCAGAAATTAAATTTATTTGCGTCAAGTTTGACAATTCAACATTAATTCGTTTCCATAGTAACGTAACTAATTTCATTACGAACTCCACAGTACCACCTATTTATGAATACAATAATTTGCGATTTTTTAAATTGAATTAAAATCTGTCAGAATTGCGGAAAACTAGTATGGTTACCCTGTCGGAAAAGCGACTTACCAATCTTTACAGTCGCCCAGGAATGTTAGGCTTCAGCTACCCGGTAAACAATGTATTTTCTGTTTGTTGATTTTTTAAATTATTTTTACTTCATTCCGGAAGAAAAAGAGTTGTGTAATGGCAACGCGATATGAGAGTGTACTTTCCCTGTTGGTTATTTAGAAAACTTCGGTACTCTTGCGTTTATTGCGCTAAACAGTTGAATGAAACTGGATCATTGCCGACTGAAAGGGGAACAACAAGGAACAATATTATTCCCTTTCGACTTAGTTCATTTTCACGGAGAGAAACGTGTCTTAATAGGTGGAATTTTTGGTTAATTTCGATTTTGAGGCCGCGTGCAAATAAACTATAGAGATTTTCATAAATGGATTTAATTACCCCATGATTCAAGTGCATATAGCTTTATCAATCAAAAATTTTATTTACTCGATAATTTGAAAAAAAAAAGGGTTTGGGACATCCCCGATTGAAAGATAACAACCGGAAGTTCAACAAAATGTTCAGCGAAATATGCGGGATAAGACTTTCATTCAACATATTTCTTCAAGCTATATGTCGTACCTTCTCACATTCAGTTGTTTAAAAATGAGGTTGTTTACTTCCTATTTACCACTTTTCGACGTCAATACTCTTAGAACGCAGGTACTATAGTTATAGTTTTCTTCATTAAATCAACAGAAAAAACTTCAATTAACCAACGAATAAATATCGGGAGAAACGAACAAAGAATTTTCACGAAGACTATAGTTTTACATTTTGAAAATTCAAATGCAAAGGTTCGTTATGTTGTTCCATTTTCGATTTCCCAATTTTCTGAATTCATATACAGCTTGCTCCTATTTTCCTACATTTTACCCATCTTTCTTCATTTGTCCTACACCTCTGATATCATTGAAATATTGAGATGGAAAAATCAGAATAGGGCATGACCGAATTGATCTCGATTAAACATTAATCTGTTGACGAATTATGTATTTACCTAACCAATTGGAGTGATTTATAGTTTTGAAATGGCCCAAGAAGCAACCGAAATAACTCAATATTTTTCTGACAATTGTCATTAATTTCAACTTGATATAATAGTTTGTAACAACCAATACGGACCTATGAATGAAGACGGATTCTTCATTAGATTGTTGACTTATACAACCCAAGAAATTCCAGGAGAAATAGCGAATATCTTCATTTATCGAAGTTAAGACAATCGATTCTTATTACACACCAGTTGTGGATGTTGAAATATCCATTTGAATTTTTGATATGTAATTAGATAATATGTATTAGATTTTTGTGGGTCAATAATTCACCTTCAAGCTATTTCTTTTCACGGTCACAAGCATAGTAGCGGAGGAAATAAAGACTCCGCAAACTGGTTCGAGAATATAATGTATATATACTCTGAGCTCATTATCAGATAGTAGCAGTTTCAACAATGGCTTTCAAATTCGTTCTTATCGCCGCTTTCGCAGCTGTAGCTAACGCTGGTTTGTTGCCAGCACCAGTAGCTTACAGTTTACCATTGGCGTACGCCACCCCTGTCGTTAAGACTCTTGCTCCAGCTATCGCAGTAGCCAAGACCATCCAACCAGAACCTTATGATCCTCATCCACAATACTCTTATGGGTACAGCGTTCAGGATGGTTTGACTGGAGACAGCAAATCCCAACACGAAACCAGAGATGGTGATGTTGTAAAAGGTCAATACTCCTTGGTTGATGCTGATGGTACCCTCAGAACTGTCGACTACACCGCCGATCCAGTCAACGGTTTCAACGCTGTTGTCAGCAAACAACCCCTCCACGCTAAAGTTGCTGTTGCCAAAGTTGCTACCCCAGTAGTTGCTGCTTCCCCTGTTGCATATGCTGCACCAGCCCATTACTCACATATTGCTGCTTCTCCTCTTGCCTATGCTGCTCAAGCTCATGTTGCTGCTGCACCAGTTGCTTATGCTTCCCCAGCTCACGTTGCCTACACAAGCTCTCTCTACCACTGAATGATGACCCATATAATTTCAAAGAATGATAAATTATTGTGAATAAATATTTATTTATAAATCCGAGAAACTCATTTTCTTGACATGTCTTCATATCCAACCATATAGCCTCAATCTAATTGCTGGATGGATTGATGTGGATTTCAGGAATGTGAGCGTTAACATACTTTTCAGTTATTAGTGGTATCCACCGAAAGAAGCCTAAATGAGATATGAAACTCTGTATATAGAACAACCACTATCTTTTTTGAAGTTTCGAAGTATCAAAATTTTTTCTCACTTAAATAAAGTCCATGCAAATGTAAAACTGCGAGAACTCAGATGATCTATTTACTCAATTCAATTGATTCTTATAAATGTAGAATACCTCTTCGAGTGTTTGAAGAAATCTGGTGAAAATGCGTCTCTTTGCTCATACGTCGCTTTCAACGTTCGCGGCCGTCCTGAAAACTGCTGCAATCCGATGGAATAAATTCTGTTACCATTCCATAAATGCAAATATGTCAGTTCTGTTAAAACAAATCCATATCATTCCTTGATGATCACTGAGGTGAAGCAATGACCTTTAACTCCCTTTTTAAAATGTTTGAAATAATTTCTCAATGATTGGTTATTTGTGAAGCAGTTTTGGAGCTGAATCCCGAAGGAAGTGGAAGCACCAGAGAAAAATAATAAAACCCAACCTATATAAAGCGAGTAAAAGAAGAGGAATATGAGGGTAAAGGGCACTGAAGTGAAATCTGCAGCTTTTGCGAGAATGTTCGAACTTGTTTGCCGAAGCGTTAAACCTTTACTTATTGACTCCGCCAAACGGCCGATTTAACACACAGTAGCTTCCCAAAGAAACAACCTAGAAATTCGTCGTAGCTTTGAATCTTGATTAAGGAGCAGAATTAGTGAAAAGTTAAAATCCACCCAATAGTTTAAAATTTTATTTCCTCAATATTTCCAGAAATACTGATGAAAGCAAATTTAAATACAGTAATATCCCCAAACTTGGTACCAAGCTTTATCACGTCTTGGACCATATTTTTCCAAGTATTCTGTATATATTAATGGTACTATGGAAAAATCCTCGAAAGTTGACATACTAATTCTCAATATCAGTGGAAGTTGGGTTTGGATCAAAATGAAATTTAGTAAACGGCTTTGAAAAATAGAGTTCCAGGTATGTGCGAATTTTTTTTCGCGTCCTATGAATAGTTTATGAAAAAATAATGATTTGAAATTTACAAGTCAAATGATCCTAAAAAAAGTTTGCATTAAGTTTCACGTTATTATGTTACTACTTAATACCAACGTTCAGTCGGATAGTTCCTGAGATATTGAAGTAATAATTTTAAAAATTCAAATACCTAAAACTCCGTAACATTCCGGCTGATTCAATCCAATTAATAAACTGACCCGTCGCAGCCTGAAAAACCTACCCGGAAATTTTGAGGTCGATAGGATTCTCTATTTGCCTATAATCAAGCCTATGGACGGTCGGCCGGAAGGACTAGAGTTTGTCACCGGATACGTCATCAGTTAGTTCAACTTAGTCGTTCGAAAACATTGTCGAAAATCACAAACATTCGGATGAAACGATAGCACGCTGTTCTCCATGCGCTCAAAAACAGTTCACGTCTTCAATGCGCTGTCATCTGTAATGATGAAAACCAATTCGCGAAAACTATCAGAAGAGCGCTAGCTGATCTTGTATGCATGAAAATTGACTAAATCTCACCATCGTATGGTCAACAATTAATCCGAACATTATTTTTCAATGAATGTATGTTGAGTAAACAACCATATTTCGTCAGCAATGCATTTCAAGGAGATTTCATATGCATGAAATTTCACGATTCAATATTTTCCGATTGAAATTGTCACAAGAGAAACTTTTTACAATAAGCCAATTTTCAGTTGAATGAATTGAGATGTAATTAAACATTCAAACTTCTCACTATAAATTATCATGAATCAACAGAATATAATTGCTCCCACACAATGATTTAAGAAGAAAAGTAACAGGGTTAATATTTTGATCTACCGATTGAGATAACAATCCGATTTCGTCTGATATCTACAACTGAAGCCGGTTTTTGCTGTTGAAATACCTACCGCCAACTACTGGTAATAGTTGAGTAATTATGAATTAGAACACCACATGATACAACCTTCTAACGATTTTTTCACGGTCAAAAATGCTACGGCGGAGGAGGAATTTCAAACGGTGGTCCGAAATCTTTGATATAAAACTCTCGCCAAATTAACATTCAGCATCAGTTCTAAAATGGCTTTCAAATTCGTTCTCATCGCCGCTTTGGCAGCTCTTGCTAACGCTGGCTTGTTGCCAGCCCCAGTGGCCTACAGCTCACCATTGGCGTACGCCACCCCTGTCGTTAATACTCTTGCTCCAGCCATCACCGTAGCCAAGACCATCCAACCAGAACCTTATGATCCTCATCCACAATACTCTTACGGATACAACGTTCAAGATGGTTTGACCGGAGACAGCAAATCCCAACACGAAACCAGAGACGGCGATGTTGTAAAAGGCCAATACTCCTTGGTTGATGCTGATGGTACCCTCAGAACTGTAGACTACACCGCCGATCCAGTCAACGGTTTTAACGCTGTTGTCAGCAAACAACCCCTCCACGCTAAAGTTGCTGTTGCCAAAGTTGCTACCCCAGTAGTTGCTGCTTCCCCTGTTGCATATGCTGCACCAGCCCATTACTCACATATTGCTGCTTCTCCTCTTGCCTATGCTGCTCAAGCTCATGTTGCTGCTGCACCAGTTGCTTATGCTTCCCCAGCTCACGTTGCCTACACAAGCTCTCTCTACCACTGAATGATGACCCATATAATTTCAAAGAATGATAAATTATTGTGAATAAATATTTATTTATAAATCCGAGAAACTCATTTTCTTGACATGTCTTCATATCCAACCATATAGCCTCAATCTAATTGCTGGATGGATTGATGTGGATTTCAGGAATGTGAGCGTTAACATACTTTTCAGTTATTAGTGGTATCCACCGAAAGAAGCCTAAATGAGATCTGAAACTCTGTATATAGAACAACCACTATCTTTTTTGAAGTTTCGAAGTATCAAAATTTTTTCTCACTTAAATAAAGTCCATGCAAATGTAAAACTGCGAGAACTCAGATGATCTATTTACTCAATTCAATTGATTCTTATAAATGTAGAATACCTCTTCGAGTGTTTGAAGAAATCTGGTGAAAATGCGTCTCTTTGCTCATACGTCGCTTTCAACGTTCGCGGCCGTCCTGAAAACTGCTGCAATCCGATGGAATAAATTCTGTTACCATTCCATAAATGCAAATATGTCAGTTCTGTTAAAACAAATCCATATCATTCCTTGATGATCACTGAGGTGAAGCAATGACCTTTAACTCCCTTTTTAAAATGTTTGAAATAATTTCTCAATGATTGGTTATTTGTGAAGCAGTTTTGGAGCTGAATCCCGAAGGAAGTGGAAGCACCAGAGAAAAATAATAAAACCCAACCTATATAAAGCGAGTAAAAGAAGAGGAATATGAGGGTAAAGGGCACTGAAGTGAAATCTGCAGCTTTTGCGAGAATGTTCGAACTTGTTTGCCGAAGCGTTAAACCTTTACTTATTGACTCCGCCAAACGGCCGATTTAACACACAGTAGCTTCCCAAAGAAACAACCTAGAAATTCGTCGTAGCTTTGAATCTTGATTAAGGAGCAGAATTAGTGAAAAGTTAAAATCCACCCAATAGTTTAAAATTTTATTTCCTCAATATTTCCAGAAATACTGATGAAAGCAAATTTAAATACAGTAATATCCCCAAACTTGGTACCAAGCTTTATCACGTCTTGGACCATATTTTTCCAAGTATTCTGTATATATTAATGGTACTATGGAAAAATCCTCGAAAGTTGACATACTAATTCTCAATATCAGTGGAAGTTGGGTTTGGATCAAAATGAAATTTAGTAAACGGCTTTGAAAAATAGAGTTCCAGGTATGTGCGAATTTTTTTTCGCGTCCTATGAATAGTTTATGAAAAAATAATGATTTGAAATTTACAAGTCAAATGATCCTAAAAAAAGTTTGCATTAAGTTTCACGTTATTATGTTACTACTTAATACCAACGTTCAGTCGGATAGTTCCTGAGATATTGAAGTAATAATTTTAAAAATTCAAATACCTAAAACTCCGTAACATTCCGGCTGATTCAATCCAATTAATAAACTGACCCGTCGCAGCCTGAAAAACCTACCCGGAAATTTTGAGGTCGATAGGATTCTCTATTTGCCTATAATCAAGCCTATGGACGGTCGGCCGGAAGGACTAGAGTTTGTCACCGGATACGTCATCAGTTAGTTCAACTTAGTCGTTCGAAAACATTGTCGAAAATCACAAACATTCGGATGAAACGATAGCACGCTGTTCTCCATGCGCTCAAAAACAGTTCACGTCTTCAATGCGCTGTCATCTGTAATGATGAAAACCAATTCGCGAAAACTATCAGAAGAGCGCTAGCTGATCTTGTATGCATGAAAATTGACTAAATCTCACCATCGTATGGTCAACAATTAATCCGAACATTATTTTTCAATGAATGTATGTTGAGTAAACAACCATATTTCGTCAGCAATGCATTTCAAGGAGATTTCATATGCATGAAATTTCACGATTCAATATTTTCCGATTGAAATTGTCACAAGAGAAACTTTTTACAATAAGCCAATTTTCAGTTGAATGAATTGAGATGTAATTAAACATTCAAACTTCTCACTATAAATTATCATGAATCAACAGAATATAATTGCTCCCACACAATGATTTAAGAAGAAAAGTAACAGGGTTAATATTTTGATCTACCGATTGAGATAACAATCCGATTTCGTCTGATATCTACAACTGAAGCCGGTTTTTGCTGTTGAAATACCTACCGCCAACTACTGGTAATAGTTGAGTAATTATGAATTAGAACACCACATGATACAACCTTCTAACGATTTTTTCACGGTCAAAAATGCTACGGCGGAGGAGGAATTTCAAACGGTGGTCCGAAATCTTTGATATAAAACTCTCGCCAAATTAACATTCAGCATCAGTTCTAAAATGGCTTTCAAATTCGTTCTCATCGCCGCTTTGGCAGCTCTTGCTAACGCTGGCTTGTTGCCAGCCCCAGTGGCCTACAGCTCACCATTGGCGTACGCCACCCCTGTCGTTAATACTCTTGCTCCAGCCATCACCGTAGCCAAGACCATCCAACCAGAACCTTATGATCCTCATCCACAATACTCTTACGGATACAACGTTCAAGATGGTTTGACCGGAGACAGCAAATCCCAACACGAAACCAGAGACGGCGATGTTGTAAAAGGCCAATACTCCTTGGTTGATGCTGATGGTACCCTCAGAACTGTAGACTACACCGCCGATCCAGTCAACGGTTTTAACGCTGTTGTCAGCAAACAACCCCTCCACGCTAAAGTTGCTGTTGCCAAAGTTGCTACCCCAGTAGTTGCTGCTTCCCCTGTTGCATATGCTGCACCAGCCCATTACGCACATGTTGCTGCTTCCCCACTTGCGTACGCTGCCCCAGCTCATGTAGCTCATGTTGCTGCTGCCCCAGTAGCCTACGCCTCACCTGCTCATGTTGCTTACACCAGCTCTGTTTACCACTAACGAATTACTGAGAAATTTTGTAGGAATATTAAATTATTTTATTGGAAGTTTTCTTTATGATTATCTGATCTTATTTCTTAGGTTCATTTACAATCCTATTTTATTCAGTTTCAATCAATTATATTCACTCCTCCGAGCGAAATTAAATATAACTCCACACAAAATTCGTCTGGCCATATCTGCTATACTTTTCGAAAGAGATAACCGAGTAACTTGAAATCCTCAGTTCAGGTTCGGAGTTGTAATATCTCAGTTGAGTTGGTTATTGTATGGAATCGACAAACGAATTCGGAGTAATCCTCATTTGAAAGTTTAAGCAGAATAGTTTTGAGGATCTAGAAATACTCTCGTATTGTGGAATCAGATTTATTAACTTAGGACGACATTATAGTTATTTATGTATCAAGGGAGTTATGAGGAAGTTAATTACCCAGGGCAACAGATTTCGTCAGTCGCCAGGGACTAAACGTTGCCCGAGGTTGTTAACATTCAATAACTCACGTGATAGATAATTGATTCATTCCATACTAATGAAATATGAAGAAACCAAATTTTTTTCGTTTTCGAAATCAAACGAACGTTGTTTAAGAATGAAGTATATAGACATGATTACCATGGATATATCAACTGCCCAGTTTGTAAATATTCGTCAAATTTATTTATTCGTGAAAATTAATGAAAGCTTGGAGAGAGTTGAGATTTAAGGCGATTTGTTGCAATAGGCTGAGAAAGCTCCTGCCATACTACTCCGGATAAAGTCGAAAACAAAATACAAAAAAAAAAGAATATGACAAATTGCTGCAGCTGCTTAAAGTTAACAGTATTGAAACCAAAAATATGGGTGAAAGTATGATGTTGGGTCAGTTTTAAGACATGGTTCATATTTATTCTTCTACATTCTAGTCTAAGTGAATTGATTTATATTTTCTTATGATGAGAATTTATAATGATACAATAGGAGTGATTTTCACGAACTGGAAAATTCTACAATTGTCGGTTTGTTTTTGTAAATACATTAGAGGGAGTTATAGATTTATAACTGCCTAGTATAACTCCCAAGGGAGTTAGTTATGACCATGTTCATATTTACGGTAACTAAGGCTCTATTTGTGTATAATGTATCAATATGAGATAATAATTTTTTATACTCAATATGTAAAACACTTTCAGTACTTTTTGGACCTGACTGTTATATTACTACATCGAAACATGTCGTCCTGAGTTAATAAATCTTGTTTAACATTATGAGAGTGTTTCTAGACCTTATATTGCACTCATGGGTTTCAAAGAAGGAAATATTTCAAATTTATTCTTCAATATCTCGAGAAGTGCCTAACAATAGAATCAGTTTGAAGCTTCAAAATTAATTGAAGATAGCCAAAGTGAAACTTGGTGTAGAATTGTGTGCGGATCTACTCGTTAGGAAATAAAAAAATAATTTCTTCCAATATTTTCTTGATTTTTGTTGAAAGAAATTCTTTTTTCTCGAGAATATTGATCAGATCACGTTGAGAGATGGCACACACTCAAAATCGATATTCAACTACAATATTCCGGATTTCAATTTGATCCGATATTAATTATCAGATATGAAACAATATGTGAAATTTTCTTAACAGTTTGAAATTTTGAGATAATTGACTAAATACCTCAAGAAAAATTCTAGCGATCAGATTAAAAACTGGTCGGAGAATACTTTCGCGCTATATAATGCAATAGTATCAGAAGAATTTGGAAAAAAATTTTTTTTCGAAAATGTTTTGAATATTTCCTTGAAATCCGAGATAGAAATAGAAAAAGAAATAGAAATATTCATTTCTATTTCAGTGGGATTAACCTCAGTCTTCGTTGTCAAAATTCAGCAATAGTGCTTCGAATGTTAGTTTTAGCCGATATTCATTTTCAGAGATACGTAACGTTATCAAAAATAAACTTTATCCTTCCTCATGGAAATTCCCAGATTTCTGTCGAACAAGTGGTTTTTCCGGAGAATTTTCATCAGCCTGCAAGAAATTTTGGCCCAGACCTTGGTAAGTAGTTGTCGAATGACGTTGCGCACAAATTGTAGGATTTCTTGAATAAAAATTCACAAGAAAATTCAAAATATGGTTTCAAATATTTTAAATCTTACGATCCTCTGATCATATGGTCTAAACTAAATTTTTCACAAACTCCACAGCTCTAATCGAATACTGAATTTCCATTCTTTTTAATCCGCATATCTGGGAATATTTGAAAAATTAATTTTTCAATGAATATATCTGCGGAATCATTGGGTTGATTCTGCCTGCTTACAAGTTTCGAACTCGATTCTTTGGGTAGTTAGTGTATTCACGAAGAGCGGTTGGACCAGCAGTAAATGAAGCAAATCTCAAAAGAAACGAGTTAGGGACTCGATATTGAAAGAGTAAGTGTTAAGCTTAAATGTGAAATCCGAATTCGTGAATTGATTAAGTCCGCCCAAAGACTCGTGGATACACCCACTCGAATTTGTTTCCAATTTTCCGAAAATACGGATTGGGATCTAGTATTTGACTGAAATATGTTTGCTTGAAGGTTCATGCAGAATTCCGTGAGGATCGTATAAAAACAAGGTCTTGATATATGTCCATCAGGAAGTAAATATCTGTTTTACGTGATCAATACGTTAATAGTTGACCGCTTTTGTCACGAATTTGAACAAGCGCGTAAAAACTCGTGACCTCTCATCAGTGCTTTTACAGAATTTCCCATTCAGTTTGTCATTTTCGGGAAAATCGAATACTTGCATAACAAGATATGTGAATTTGATAACTGGAGAGTACCATATATCCACAGTCAGCCAGACTGTGGATATCTCAAAGCCACTTTCGAATTCAAATATATTCAATGCTACGAATTTCCCCATTCTATGAATAAAAATCTTATATACCCGAATGTGAGTGGAGTTCAACATACATAAGTTCCTTCAAATATCTGAGTATATTTCTACGTATTTCCTTTATCTGATGAGCTACAATGAAAAGTGTCAGTGGGTATCCATCCCTTTTCATAATTTTTCTTCTCACTATGGTGACAAATGTTTTTTTTTTGATCAACAGTCAATAGTGTTGAAGAGAACACATATTCTTTTTAATATATCCAGTATTGGAATATCGTGAAATCGATAGACGAATAATGAAGAAATAATTCTTAATGATTTAATTATCGAATACAGTCTACGAACTTGAACTTTCTCTATCAATCGACGTACATTCCTGGCCAAAACTTGATATCGGTGTCGAAAGAACCACTGCCAACTGAAATGATACGAATGTTGAATCATGTGGTGGACTATTTTGCGAAAGGCTCAGTCATTCTATCGAAATTCTAACAGGATTTTTCACGGTCACGCATCAAAAATTAGAAGGAGAAGGAATCAAGATTGGGAAAAATTGATATAAATACTCCAGCCGTCTTATCAGACAACATCAGTTCCAACAATGGCTTTCAAACTCGTTCTTATCGCCGCTTTCGCAGCTGTGGCTAACGCTGGTTTGTTGCCAGCACCAGTGGCATACAGTTTACCATTGGCGTACGCTACCCCTGTCGTTAAGACTCTTGCTCCAGCCATCGCCATAGCCAAGACCATCCAACCAGAACCTTATGATACTCATCCACAATACTCTTACGGATACAACGTTCAAGATGCTTTGACCGGAGACAGCAAATCTCAACACGAAACCAGAGACGGCGATGTTGTAAAAGGCCAATACTCCTTGGTTGATGCTGATGGTACCCTCAGAACTGTCGACTACACCGCTGATCCAGTCAACGGTTTCAACGCTGTTGTCAGCAAACAACCCCTTCACGCTAAAGTTGCTGTTGCTAAAGTTGCCACTCCAGTAGTTGCTGCATCCCCAGTTGCATATGCTGCACCAGCTCATGTCGCACATGTTGCTGCTGCTCCCGTTGCTTACGCTTCACCTGCTCATGTTGCCTACACCAACTCAATCTACCACTAAATGATGACTGTAAATGATTAATTTATTCTATTAAATATTTTATCGAAGTAATGTTGTTTTACTTCAAGGAAGTGTTTCTTCGGAGGCTTAAATGTGTGTGCATATTTCTCAAGGAGGAAAGATTTCATAAGTTGATTAGGAAGTTCATATTCAAGGGTGTCGGTGCGTATCGTTGAATGAATAAAATCCCTATTGTATTTTGAAACTATTGATTTTGAGTTTCTTTGACCTTTTGAAGTTTGTTTCATCCATTTGTCCGAACAATCTGAGTTAATCTGGCATTTTGAATTCATTAAGCTGCCCGTCCATTTGGTCGGTGGCGAAGCGCGGCGCGGCACGCCTCGGCAGGTTATGGAAATGAGAAGGTCCATCCGCTCAGTTCTCGGTTGACTGTCAATAAATTTGTTTTGGTTCCGACTTCAGAACCAATTCAGGACTGTTCGGGACGGTTCAAGTATCCGCGATTGCGATTCCCCGAACAGTCCTGAACAGTTCTGAATTCGGAACCAAAACAAACCCAATATATTTACTTGAGATGGGTTTGTCATTTCAGTACCTGTGATTTTGGCTCTGTGACAGGGCTGTCACAGTGAGACACAGCTCCGGAGAGATCAGAGAATGCAAATCTTATCACAATACATCTCTAGTATTCACGTGTCAAGCCCACATCAGAAAGCGTAACGAATCCAGCCGAATGATATCGAGAATTGCCGATGTCGCATGATTCCGGCACTCATCTCCATTCGAAGCCGACCGCGTAGTGCAACCGAATTCATGGACGGACCTAGCTAATTTTGGTTCAAACTTTCAGCACAGCGCTTTCGCTTTCGACCTAATGGACGAGCAGTTCAATATCTAATATAATAATATAACGGCGTATAGGAAAAATCATGCATTCACAAACACTTAAAAGATAATGTAAATCATACCTGCAACTTCGTAAAAAATTTAAGTATTTTTTTCTATTTATTATTAAGTGTTGGCTATATTTTTGGAAGGAACTACGAAAAATTTCACTGAATCATTTCAAGTTATTATAAATAGTATTTTAGTTACCTAGTGGTTATGTAGGTTATAACCCACGCAGCACGAGCCGCAGAAGAGTGCCTTAATTCTTGAAGTGAGTTATGGCAATTATCGCAAGTTCAATACTATACTTCATTTACGACTAAAACAATAAATACTAAGATACGATAACAGTGAAAGAACTATATTGACAAACCACAAAAAAATTCTAAAATAGTTTTTCAGAATTTTCCAGAGAGTTGAGAACGTCAAGGAATCACCAACTTTTTTTCGTATTCTTCGCACCTTTCGGTTAATTCGAGTGGAATAAAAATACGAACTGCAAATTCTTCGGTCCTTATAGGTAGCCATTTTCCCCACTTTCTTTTCGGAACCATTACAGTGAGTTGTAGAAGTGAGTTATCATGACTCACTTTTTTTAATAAATACCATAAATCGCTCAGTAGCAGTTGCATATTGAATAAAGAATTTGATAGGAGTAGATAAAAGGTTTTCAGATATGGATATCTTTGTACATTGATAATCCGCAGGCATATTCGTTTATGGCACAGAGGCGTTACTATCTGGTAAGAATAGTTGTCTATTACGAATTACAACAAGATAATTGGATTGCCTCGCCTGACGAAAAATTCGTGTTCAAATTCTATTCTGTCGGTATGTCCTGTGATCTTAAAAAAAAATCCTAGAAACTTGGAATTTTGAAGGTAGAGTCCAAGTGTGGTGGTTGGGTTCGTTTTCAATCTGTAGAATACTGATCCGATAAAATCAAAACCCAGTAAGTTCCAAGACGCAAATACAAGCAAGTGTACGAAATTTCATTAGGAAATTATGGAATTTTTATTTTGCAGCCAATAATCATGAACTTTCAACTCGATCGGACCTGGAAAAAAATTAATGTTGAAATGGCTCATCAGGAGAATCAAAGGGTTGAATTCACTAAGTTCACCCATTTACCCAAGATATCTGTACTTGTAACTAAGCTTCAGGGTCCCTTGAGAAACATCACGTTTGTTATTTCTTTCTTTCTGAAGTTCTACACTGATGTACAAAACTCTTCTTCAGGGTAAATCATGTTTCAAGATATCGAGAATGACTTAACCTGATGAATTCAATCGACGCCAAAGTTCAGGACCGTCATATTATTGTAATTAATTCGGCTTGTGATAGAGATTTGACTGTTTATCCACGATTTAAAGGGCATTTGTCACAATGCAAATTCGCATGTCGACTTATAATTTATCGACGAGAACAGATGATGTACTCTCAACGACAGGGTGTTTCCAACACTATGGTTTGGTAATTAATTATTTATCAACTGTTGTATGTATAATGTTACATATTCTTTCTGTCAACCTACTTGACCCACATTTAAATGACGACCAGGGATTTGTTAACAGTCTCGTCGGCAGGGTATTTATCATAGTTGTGTCACCCGGTACAATGTCGAACATTAGTCTATGGTTTCGTTTTCATTCATTCATTATCGGTACGGAAAACAGATATACAGTGTGTCAATTTCAAAATATACCATCCTTAATATTTCAGCCACCATTCTAAATCATATAAAACTAGAAAAGCACTGACGTGAAGTCTTCAGATTTTGCACGTATGTTCAAAGTACGAGTAGATGACCGCTTTGGCAACGACTGTGAACATGCGTGCAAGAGTAGCTGACTTCAAGTCAGTGATTTTCCAGGTTTGTTTAGAGTAATTACGGAAAAACAACGATACAGAAGGAAATTGAAATTCTTAGGTTCTGGATATTTCAGGAACAATTTGGGTGGTTGGATTGAAACTTCGCAGTTGGTTGATTGGCATAACGACGCGCATATTCAAGGGATACCTCGTTTGGATAGTATGGTCACTTAATAGAAAAAAAGAATTTTCGAAATTCTTTGCGAAAAAAATTTTTTGTCAGAAACTATCCCTCATACTCAGCAATGAATTTTTTCATAGCTTGAGCTCTATATTTTACAGCAGTGTACCAAATTTCAATTCGATACGAATAATATTTTTTGGGATATGTAAAATTTCGTGGTTTCTTTCTCGACATCGCTGATTTATATCGAGGAATACTGATTTAATCACGATGAAACTTGGCAACTGGATTTCAATTCGATCTAATCTGTATTCCTGGAAATATTGGGAAAATGAAATTTTTGATGGGTATATCTGCGGAATCATTGGGTGGATTTCAACCATTCTCGAATCTTCGTGACTGAGGTCCAAACCTACTCCACAAATATCGAGTTTCTAAGTTTTATTTTCGGAAGATATTATGTTTACGGTCGGCCTTTAGGCACCATTTACGGCACCGCAACGGCGCCGGATGCTTGCATTCCACTACTACTTCAGTGTACTTCAGATCGTAAGTACGGCACCACAACGGAGTCGAAACTAGAAAAACCGAATGTGTACACCGTAGCTTAAGACCTAAGTGATAAAGTATGCATTGAGTCGATTAAGGCTCGCTATTCGATATTACATAAAACTTTTCCATTGCAAGCTGGATCAGATAAAATATTCTATACACCGTGAAAAAATTGAATTATCATAATAATTTTCAGAAGCACAGAATATCCTCAATGTGGCCAAACATTCAATCACGAGACTCAGAATCCCAGAAATTCATATTTCCTTCAGGTGCGTTACGGCAGCCCTTGTCGAGATCACTACTAAGGTCACAAATCAACCGGAGTATTATTATGAATTATGACCAAATCACGCCCTGGCACAAACATTTTCGAGGGTTTAACCAGATCACTAATATCTTATCTGTCTCATCTAAAATAGTGTGTCAATTTGGAAAAATACCGTCCTCAATATCCTGTGAACTGTGACGTTTCAGAGTACGAATCCGACAAACGAAAAAATTCTCACCGTGGGTTTCACAAAGCTCAATCCTCTGATCAACGCGTTAATATTCTATGGTATTACTAAAAATGAACTGAAATTGAACATAGAATTGTCTTGATCAGAACAATCAAGTTAATCAGAGCTTTGTGAAACCCGCTGTAAGAATAATTTCCTTTCGAAAAATCGAAAAATATAATTAAATTTGAAAATTTAAGGGTTATTTTGTTTCGAAAACTCGTAATACTGCAATCTTCGAGGGAGTTTTCCTTATAAAACAATTTTTTCGACATTTTTATTTAATTGGGGGTGAAAACCCAGAAGCAACCTGAAAAGTTATTTCGTCTAGAGTCTCAAAATCCCAGAAACTCTTATTTCCCTTATGTACATTACGGAAGCCCAAGTCGCGATCACTATTAAGGTCACGAAACAACCGGAGAATTATTATGACCAATTAGCGTCCTTGCACCAACATTCTCGAGGGTTTAACCGGACATTGTTGCGACCGGGGTGAATAACTCCTCCATTACCCTGTTACCCCAACATGTACATGTTTTCCTTTCATAACTCCTTCTCATAATCCCGTTTTCGAAATTGCTCTCAAGCCGACAAGAGTAAGACGACCATCCTGTAGCGAAATAACACTCGAGGTATTCTAGGCGCGTTGCTTGTTCTATTAATATATTTCTTAACTGTAATAACCAGGGTGAGGTATAACCCTATTAGGGACGAAGTGGGAGCACATACATTCTGAATTGAAGCATTAGGTACATGTGGATGCTTTCAGGTGTAAGATGCTCGTGTGAAGGGTCCTTTAGTTTCATTGACTTGTGGCATGGTTGAGAAGGGGTGAATCGAATCAAACAGAGATGGATATTGAACGATTGAATATTTGAATGCGATACTGAGATGTTTCATGGTATCAGTCAAAATTATTTCAATGAACAAGCATTCCCACATTTTCATCCAGCCTTATCTCTCATGAAATTACCAGCAATCGTCTATTCTATTCGAGAACGATATATCTCCGTCCAAATACTACTTTTTCCAAGGCGGCCAAAGTACTATTAGATTAGAAAGATATTGCAGCTATTGTGTTACGTTATTTTTGTCTTGTGGGCATGTTGTGATTGAGTTGGAAATTAACGTTACTTCAATGGATATCATCTTATAATCATCTCATAAAAGAGGAATTGAAGTGTCAAATTAGTTACACATTATAACAGCGCTAAGGTGAAATTGAGGCACAGCATAATGTTGGAATAGTAGTGGGATCATTATTATGTTCAATTCTTCACTGCTAACCAATTCTCTCTCAACTTAAGTACCGCTCCATATTCGTGGACAGTTTGTAGCAATCAAGTCTTGTGATACAATTCGTTTCCATCCCAACCATATTTTATATTCCAGATTTTGGAATTGCTTGATTGAAACCTCGTGAATCTTTTTGTATTAATGAAAATGACAAAGAAATTTGGCGATCGGAAATAGAACTTGTGTCATATTTTCAATTCAATCTCAATATTTCACATTCACAATTTAGCGAAAGTTCTTCAACTTTCATTTCGATCTCATAACTATTTTCAGATATATTGGAGAAAATATGTGAAATCTCCCGATTTTCAATATCTTGAGGAACTGACCGAAATCAAACATCACTGATTAATGTAGTAAAGCGCCGCATAACTTGGTGCAGAATTTAATTCATATCGTTCAGGTGGAAAATTTGAAAAAAATTGTTTTCGTGAATTTGAAACGCTTGTTCTAGAGAACAGCGTATTAAAGTTTCGTCACAATATCTTTAATTTTAGAATTTTTAGTGGAAACTGGTTGAAACGATTAAGTTGTACTACCTTAAGAAGATCCGTGGTCAAATTAAATTCTGTCCGTCGGTCCGTCCCTCTGACCGGCCGGCTGACCGTTATGTGCTCTAATTGTTGAAGGAAAGGACTTGGTGATTTGAAATTGTGAAATTAGGTTTGGAGTCCGAATATATTGTATGAGTTCATTAACGGCTAAAATCTACCGAACGGTTTCAGAGTTATGCCCGTTTGAAATTTTGAGGTTATTTCTTAAGTATCTCAAGAAGAACTGATACGATCAAATCAAAACTTCGAAATCAGTTGAAAAATATTTTTTACTCCCAACTTTTCACAGAAAGTTTTTGCGCGCATGTTAAATGTAGATGACCGCTTCGGCAACGAATACGAACATGCGCGCAAAAGTTGCTGCCTTACCGGCGGCGGTGCTTTCCTAGATTTTTTTTCGATAAACAACTGGATTTTAATTCGATCTGATCTGTATTTTTGGAAATATTGGAAAAATAGAATTTTGAATGGGTATATCTACGGAATCATTGGGCGCATTTTACCCATTCACGAATTCGATCCTTATTGAGCCTCAAACCTACTCTACAAAAATCGAGTTTCTGAGTAGTTTTTTCACAATAACTTCCGAAAGAAACAACTTAGAAACTCGATATTTGTAGAGAAGGTTAGGACCTTGATCACAAAGGCTGAATTCGTGAATGGGTGAAATCCACCCAATGATTCCGCAGATATATCCATTCAAAACTTTATTTTCCCAATATTTCCAAAAATACAGATTAGATAGAATTGAAATCAAGTACTTTATCGCCGTTAAGGAAATAAAAAAAATCAAAAAAATCTAGAAAAGCACTGCTACCTTAATCACGAAGGCCGAATTTGTGAATGGGTTCTTTTTCTTCTTCTTCCAATTTGAAGTTGAAAAGGTATAGAGTATGTGATTGGAAAACTATAGCTCGAAGTTACATGCAGTATTCCGTGAGGACCATATTGAGAGAAGATTTCGAAATCTTGCTGCGTTTATCAGGCTCAATACGTGAATTTGAACAAGCTCGTCAGAGCTTTTCACCTCAAGTTAGTGCTTTTGACCTCAAGTCAGTACTTTTCCAGAATTTTCATCTATTAATACAAATCTCATAAATCTTTCATTGGCATAAGATGTTTTTATAACTAATTTCATAACAATCCAAAAAACTAGGAAATTTGCAGCATACACGATGTATACGAAACAACACTATCTGATTCCTTGTTCGTAAATCCTTTAAATTATCTTACTCTGCGTGCCATCACATCAACAATTACACAACTAAAGGCGGTACCGGTAAACCAGATATCTCATTGTCAACGACCGACCACAGAACAAATGTCAAGATAAACATCTGCTGAAAATAAGAGCGATTCTTTAAACTCCAATAAACTTCGAGATATTGCGTCCCCGCACGTGACCAAGGTGAATCGTTGACCTCTAGCTGGCAATACGATGAAGAAGTGTTACAAAAGTTGTTTCCAGAGCGGGTGGCATTATTTGGTAATGCGACAGGTACTTCTTTTTGATGCAAGAGAATAAGAATTGAACGGTGTATAAAATGATGGGCGGACAGAACTGAAGCAAGAGTTACATTTGTGAATTCTACAGATAAACATGGCTTTCAAAGTAAGTGACAGTTTTGTGCACAATCGTAGTAAAAAAATATTCGAAATGTATCTCTCAGACATCAGGCTAACCCCGACAAAATCTTAATTTTTCGAGGTATCGGTTGAAGATCTTGGAGGACGTCGATACTACTGAGTGTTTTCTATCGAATGGGGTAAATAAGGTGTCTTCGATTTCCGGTTTAACCGGAAATGGACGCGATTTTCCGTTTCTTCATATAGAATGTTTCATTTTGCTTATTTGAATTTATTTCAAATTTTGAGTGCATTATCGTCAAAAACAGGAAATAAAAAAAAACAATTCCATTACAAAATTTCTTTTTTTTTGTTTCGACTTCGGTTGGATTGTTATTTTGGATATATTAATTTTGTGTTTGCTACAAATCATCGTATTTCATTTCCACTCGAAATTGACCATTCGAATAGAAGTTACACGTATTTGTTCTAGTTCGTTGGGAGGAGTGAAACTTCTACTGTGACTCTAAATTATACTGCGTCTAAATATATGGAATTTTGCGAAATATCCTGCTAAATTTCCTGAAACCAGGGGGCCGATTCTTGAATCTCGATCAAGAATTGGAGAGTATCACGATTACTATATGTTCGCGTCGATTTTCTCAGTTAAATATAAAAAACAAGTAGACATGACCTGCGCATGGAACCGTATATCACTCGACAATCAAATGTTATATCTCCTTTACTCCATACCACTCGTTGCTGAGTCGAAGAAAACGGTGATAAGGTTATGTTTATATTCCGATTTGAAATTTCTTGATATCTTGCATTCAGTTTATTTCTTGAATATTAGCTTGAAAACATAGTCGAAATGGCGAATAGAATGCTCACAAATTTTGCAGATGCTCGAGAAAACTTAGAAAATCGACATAAACATATGGCAATTTTCATACTCTTCAATTCTTGATAGAGATTCAAGAATCGCCCCCCACTATAAGTATACTTGAAGCAGAAGGCTTACCCCTTCCAAAGGAAAATACAAAATACTTGTACCTTCTGCTCAAGTGTTCAATTTCGACTGCAAAAAAAAAATCTGAATCTGAAGAAAAGGCAAAAATATATATTCAGAATTAACGTCGAACCGAGGTCGGAACAGAAGAAAAGATTTCAGTTCATTTTCTCAATTCCATTTTCTCTCAAAGAAACGGCCTAAAACTTCGAAGCAGAATTCCAATGTGTAAAACTAAAAATCATTTCATTTGATAAAATCTACCTCTACGTCTTTTTTTTGTCATAGACACACAATATTAATCCTCAGTCGATAGAAAACAATTTGCTGTATCGATGTTCAAACTTTCACTTTGATATATTGATGGATGTTTTTTTTCGGTTTGGCAGTGAATCAGATTTCTGGAACACGCGGTAAAATATATATAATATATTTTGAAAATATATTCATATGCTCTGCGAGAAGTTCCGTATTAATTCGGATATTTTTCTCGAATTAATTGAAAGCATATCATTTTAACAAATCTTTTTCTTCTCAGTTCGTTGTATTCGCTGCTGTTTTGGCCTACGCCAATGCTGGCAATCTCATCGGCGCACCATTAGCAGCTGCTCCACTGGCATACTCTGCCCCAGCTGCTATTGCCACTCACGCTGTTGCTGCACCTTTAGCTGTTGCCAGAGCTGAACCATACGACCCCAACCCACAATACCAATACGGCTACGATGTCCAAGATGCTTTAACTGGAGATTCGAAAAGCCAAGTAGAATCCCGCAGCGGAGATGTCGTACAAGGCCAATACTCCTTGACTGATCCTGATGGTACCAGACGTACTGTTGACTACACTGCCGATCCCATCAACGGATTTAACGCTGTTGTCCGCAAAGAACCTTTGGTAGCTAAGGCTGTAGTTGCTGCCCCAGCTGTTGCTGCAGTACGTGCTGCTCCAGTTCTTTCTGCTGCTCCACTGATCCGTTCTGCACCTCTGTTGGCCCAACCTGCATACGCATCACCCTTGATCCGTTCTGCTCCGCTCCTTGCCCAACCTGCCTTTACTAGAAGCACATTCTTGCCAGCTACACCCTTCCTTCGTTCTGCACCAGTTCTAGCTCAACCTGCTCCATATTTTGCTCGGTCAGCTTATGCTGCCCCTGCTTTCTTTCACTAAGTGAAACATGATTTCTTGTATATAGATTTATAATTTATTGACTGATTAAAGATTCCGATGCAAATAATACTTTTATTTCCAGATACTATAAGCCAAAATCCATTCAAACTCAAAATGGGAATATATTATCATTGCAATAACAAATATTGAATTCATATTAATTTATTATTGATATTGAAATCTTTATGGAAGTATTTTCGAATGCTTCCAGTGATGAGATATTCCATTACTTCCGGCGTAATCCTTGGTAGCAAATGCAATATCTTCTTGAAGAAACAATTTGTAAACCCAATATTAGTACAGAAGCTTCAGACCTCAATTACAAAGGCCAAATCCACTCAATGATTCCACAGATCTATCCATTCAAAATATCATTACCACAATATTTCCACAAATCTAGATCGGGTAAAATTGAAATCTTGCACTTGATTGAAAAATGACAACTTGAATGACATGCAAAATTTCGTGAGAATGATTGGCAAAATGCAAAATTTGGAATATTCAGGAGAATTTTGCTCATATTGTTCTAATGTCAACATACGAGATTCGTATGACAAACAGAAGATTACATAACTTCGGAGACCGGAGATCTCGTACAGTGCTCCGACTGTTCTTGATAAAGTTTCATTTTGAGTGAAGATGGCCTTTTTGGACACATTTAATTCATACATGCAAATCGAAAAAATAGTGGAATTAAATCACCTTTCCACGATGTGAAGGCAATCTATTCAATTTTCATATCGTTCAATTATTTTCTCGCATATTCATGAAATATCACATTGTGAATCACGGATGGATGAGTTTTTTGTTTTTTTTGGGTTCCCAATATCTGAAACTGAACTATTGGAAACTAAATAAAATTGTTTTTTTTTATGGAAAACGCCCTTGCGGATTGACTATTTGTCAGGGAAAAAAAACTGCCTAATGAACAATACAGGAATAATATAAACGATAAACAAAGCGAATTGTGACGTTTCAAGGTACAAATCTGACTCCATCAGACAAACGAAAAATTTTCTAAATTATTTCCTTTCGATATTACTTTTCGAGTCAAAAAAATTTTCTCGTTTGTCTGATGAAGGATTCAGATTTGTGCTCTAAAACGTCACAGTTCGCTTCGTTTATCGTTTATATTATTCCTGTTTTGATCATTAGGCAATCTGTTTTCCAAGAAACTGCCCTCGACAAATAGTTCAATCCGCAAGAGCATTTTCCATGAATAAAAACCATTCTTATATAATTTTAAAAGATAATTTTCCGAAATTGGGAGTGAAGACCCAGGAAAAAATGAAAAATTCCTTCCAAAATAAGCTTTAATCGATACTAATAAGTACGGATGAAGCCAGATATAAGTTGAAAGTTTAGCTAGTATTTTTACCATTGCTCTTTTGGTTTTTCTTGAAGGTGTGAATTGGAATTTCGAGTGAACATTGAAATTCACATATTCATTTTTCTGCCAAGTACTAGATTCCAATGGGATCTTATCTGTTTTTTTTGTGGAATATTGACCAAATTAAATTGGAATTAATGAAATCTGCATAACAATTTCGTGGATTTCACCAATTCGCGAATTTGACTTTCGTTATAGAACCTTCTCTACAAATATCGGTAAACCCGCAAGATTTCCCGTCGCCGAGATATTAAAAAGATATTCACATCATTGTACGCAGTGTGATTTTCTGAATAAAAATTGTGAAATCGAACATAGGCGGTCTCCCTTAATTTGGAAGATATGGGCCCCCAAAGTTCCAAAATGAGTCGTTTTCAGGTCCTTTTTTCCACCATAAAAACGATCTCTCACTTCATCTGAATAGTTCACAAACCACCTTTGAACCTTTAACCAACAATAAGCATCAACCCTACTATTTTGAAGGGGATAGAAAGAAAGCTCAAACGAAAATAGTGAGAGTGAAACTTTAAATAAATATTCTCGATGATTTTGTTTTGATATTAGAATAACCACCTGTTCTTCAGTGACAGAAGCATTTTCCTTACAATCATATCCTTCAACTGTCTACCATTTCATATTTCCCGCCAGCAACTACTCTTCGGTCATAATACGTTGGCCAGCGATGAAAAGACGCTGTTGCCAAGCTCCGCTTTAACATTAAGAAGTATTTCGTAGAAATATAGGTTAAGTTGTTGTCTAATATTTTCACTTTTCTTCCTTTAAATAATGAATGTTCTTGAAAGAAAGTGTCTCTATTCGTTGGTTGAAGGTTCAAAGATAATTTATGAACTAGATTCGAGAAGTGAGAGATCATTTTTATGGCGGAAAAAAGGATCTGAAAATGCAACAATTTGGAACTTTGGGGGCCCATATCTTCCAAACAAAGAGAGACCGCCTATGTTGGCCTTCATATTTTTTGTTCAGGCATTCACACTGCTCACAATGATGTAAATATCTCACTTATGGCTTCGCGACGGGAAATCTTGCGGGTTTACCCAAATATCGAGTCTCTACATGTAATCATAACCATGGTTATAACTAAACTCCAGATATGGTTATAAATAAACTCACGATATGGTTATTTTGTTGGTGCACCAATAAAAATTACCTATAGACTTTTCAAGACCATATCTGGGGTTTAGTTATGAAGGTCGAGTTTATGAAGGGATAAAATTTGACCAATGATTTCGAAGATATATCCGTTCGAAATTTTATCCTTCCAAAAATATAGATGTGATCGAATTGGATAAGTATTCAATTGAAAAATGACGGCTTCAAGGTTCAAGTGAAATTCTGTGAGGAAATATTCTCAAAATTGAACAAACATGTTAATGTTGTTATGACTTCACGTTTGGTCTTGTCTAGAAAAGTTTCAATTATTTATCATTGAGACAAATTTAGTTTTTATTAGGTTCAATAGAAAATGCAGCATTTTTCACAAGTTAGTGGTTTTTCCTGAAACAGATTTCAGTTTATTTATTATTTTAAATCAATTCAGTATAGTCGAAACACTTGTCCCAATTTTTTCCCCGTCTAGTACTTGATTTTTTCTTTCTCTTCTATACTTAGGAAGAACTGAGAGATTCAGTATGTTTATGGTGAACAAAATCATTCACACGTGCCCTCCACCTACAAGAAGGATATGATAAATAAAAATGATTCGTCAATTTTGATGGAAAATGCTTTCACTGGAAAAATCATTTTACTTTCTTCAGTTCGAAGTCATTTGTTGAATTGAATATTGAGCCACGAACATTTCATGCTATAATTACAAAAACCTTTTTATATCACACCATTCATCACAAAAATTTACATTTCAAGGGTTGAATTTGCTATGTATAGTTGATAGTTAAATGATTTGTTGTTTCCATTATCTTGTTGAACTGGCATCAAAGGAAATAATGTGAAGAAAAGAGGAAGATGAGGACTCTCGCACCAAAAAAATCATCTATGGATATAAACCATTTCGTTGAGTTGTATTGAAATTTGTTGCTATTAAAAATGTTATCAAATAGAGGTCCCTGATATTGTGAATAAACATCCAGATGATAAGAAAGGTTCAAGTTCAAATCATTAATGTTTCCACCCAACATTTTATCGATATTCACGATTTCCTCAATTTCCAACATGATAATTCTGTAGAGAAATGAAATAACAGATTCATCTGATCACAGAGAACTAGTTTCGAATTAACTGGAGTTCTTGAACCGATAACTCATCCATGATATATTATCACTGATTTTCAGATTTCCATCTGATAAATAAATATCAATAATTATATTTCCTAACGATTCATTTCTATATGCTGAAAACCGAACGAATAAATAATTTCAAATACGAACGATATTCATGGTAATCAGATTCTCACGGTTTCTTGTCAACTTGATCATTACCCATCAAAGGTATTAACGCAAGCCGTACACATCAGACTCTCAATAAATTTCTGATTCAGTTGCAACAAATAAAGATATAAAGCTGGATAATAGAATACATATCGAATTACTGACCTTTACAGTATCATGAAGTGGTAAATGTTGCCAAATTCATATGAAATCGAACTAGTTATTCTTCATTTCCGAAAAAACGAGTTTACGGATTCCGTATAAAAAGTGCCGTATTGCTTTTCGAATCAAGATTCACATTCAGTTCACAAACATATCAACATGGTTTCGAGGGTGAGTACTACAAACTTCAGATATTCTTAAATTTTTTCATGCATGAATTCAAATTTTTTTCGGCGAATGGACTATCAAATTCAATATTATCCTAGGCGTTGGGCTTTTAGGCTTTAGTAAGATAATGTCCCGAACAACAATATTCTAGAATCTCGCAGTAAATAATTGAATTGACTGATATTTGAAACTCTATGAGGATACGGATATACATTATGTTTCCTTAGGTGGATGAAACCAATGATTCATATAATTTCATTCAATGATTTTTACAGATCATTTCACCATCGAATTTCAACAAAAGTGGAAATCAAAGTTTCATTGAATCAAATGTATTCCCTCGGGATTCTGCATTTCAAAATTTTATACAACAGAATTAGATCACGACATAAACTACGCCACTCTTGAAAAAAGTTTATTTGCAGTTCATCGTTTTCGTAGCTTCCACTGTTCCACCTCTCCACGAAATGAAACGTTTCTGCAGATGCAAGTTATTGAAAAATATGATTTCCTTTTCAGTTCATCGTCTTGGTAGCTTCTTTGGCACTAGCCAGTGCTGGCAACCCTCAGTACGAATTCGGCTATGATGTACAAGATGCTTTGACCGGAGACTCCAAGAATCAATTCGAAACCCGTAGCGGAGACTTTGTACAAGGACAGTACTCTCTGAATGACCCCGATGGTACAAGACGTATCGTCGACTATGTTGCCGATCCCATCAACGGATTCAACGCTCAAGTTCGTAAGGAACCCCTGGTAGCCAAAGCTGTAGTTGCCGCCCCAGCTATCGCTAAAGTAGCTGCCGCTCCAGTACTACCTGCTTTGAGATCTGCTGCCATTCTTCCCCAACCTGCTATCGCTGCCACACCTTTCATCAGATCGACATTTGCTGCCCCAGCCATTGCTACTTCCCCAATTTTAAGCTCATATGCTACATCAGGAGCTATTGGATCACCATTATTGAGATCATACGGATATGGCTTGGGATCCAGCTCGATCCTTTCCTCGAGATTAGCAGCTACACCTTTGGGATATTCAGCTGCCTATGCTCCAGCTCTAGGATATTCGGCTACATATGCTCCTTCTCTAGGATATTCTGCTGCTTACAGTCCAGCAATTGGATATTCTGGTGCTCTTGGATACTCAAGCTATGGCAAGATTGCGTCGCCAGCTCTTGGATATTCTACACTTATTCACTAATTTATTCCATCCTATGTATATTCTGTATAAATTCCATCAATAAATGAATACAAGATGTTCGAACGTTTTCTCGTTATTATCTGAAATACAACATAAAACACAAAAAAATATATGTAGGTCCATAACGATAATGCTCATGAGTTTGGGAAATCTTCACAAAAATAGAAAGAAGGATTTCTATCAAGGGGATGACAAAATGTGAAATGTTAAAAAAATCTCCATATTTCATGATGATCATCATTCACTTTCGTCGGGAAAATGACCTTGAAGTGTTCTAGATTAACATTATTCAATAGTTCCATCTTCTTCACAAAACAGTACATAAATAATGGGGTTTTTATCCTGAATCATTGAATAAATGCTTTTTCTCCATTCCTACCTCGACTTCTACTTCGGGATTATTGCATTGGAATTCCTAACTTTGATGCTATACTCCTTAGTTTCTCTACGCAATCTCCCAGTAGCTGTGTTAGCTTGTTTGAATTAGGAGTCCGGTGTTCTGTATAGAATTTGTTACTCCTGCCTTATGTCCGGAAGCATTGTTAATGGTTTACTGAACAATGATTGGACGGTCCCTTCGTAATAGAAAAATTATTTAGAGATACGTTAATTCATTCCGCTTTATCAATTTTGTACTGGTTGTTCGCTGTATTGTTAATGAAACATTTTTATGTTTGAATAATTAACCCTCTTCTTTTGTCAAATTGACAATATGGTGAAACATCCTGTAAATTGTATAGAGTATATTTCTGATCTGAGTCAGACTTCAATAGAAAATTTATCAACTCTTCATTCAAATCTGATTTTCTCATGATTTCGAAACAAGATACCCTGGGAATACTCTCCAAATTATAAACATGCAATTCTGCAGTTCATGATAAGAAAGTCTTTGTTCTGGCTAAGTGTAATGGGCTGTGAAAATACAAAAAAAGGTGGAAATTGCTGGGAATTCAACTTACCAAAACTAATCCTCTCGCTTTCTCAGTTGATGTATCATACCCTTCGTGAACACAGGAGAAAAGGTTGAGTTGTAGGATAGAGAAGAAGCAAAGGTATTCAGCAAGCACCCTTTCCTCTACTTTTTGTTCTGGACTTCCACGAAAAATAAAATTGGAAGATACTAGCGGCACTTTCCATTTTACGAACGAATCTTCATTCGATAGCGGGTGAACTAAAGTTTTTCATTTATTGGGTTTTCTATTATGATTTTAGCGGAAATTTCTATGAATTTAGCGGTATTTCCAAGCGGATAAAAATTATAAAATCAATAATAAGGCAGCGATATCCTCAAGTGACAACAATCGTTTTATTACTGAATTCATACGTGGACCTGTGAAGACGATATCAACAGATGTTCATTTCATGTTTTCACGCGGCGAAAAATGAGTCTCAATTTGACCAGATGTGTGAATTCTGAGGTATTGGAGATGAAATGTGGAAATGATTTCCACGGAATCATCTGGTTGATTTACGATTTATGAGCTGTACATTCGTGATCAAGCCCCAAGTCACTTTACAAATATCGGACCTCTGCATGTAATTTCTTCCAGAATTTGCAGTAATTCCTAGGAAAAACATCTTAGAAATTCGAGATTTGTGAAGTAGGTTTCGAGATCAATAGCGATGGTTGAATTTTCTTGATTGGGATGGATTTGTTCAATGTGAATCATTATGCCACTGAAAAAAATATCAGCTTTCAAAGTTTGTATGATTTGATTCCGATAGATGATCTCCATTGTTAAGTGTCCCAAAAGTAAATGAGAGTACCGGGAAAATGTCCCCGATTCTAATAAATGAGTAAAGAATAAACAGTACCTCGAATATATCGGGGAAACATTTGAAGGCCACAGTTCGTTTTTTCGAAAAAATTTTGAGTGCAAAGTCTTAGAAAAATAGATATGTTGCCATTCATGTTCAAGAATACTCGGAAATTAAATCTGAAAGTAAAAGTGAAAAATGAATAATAATTGCTCATCGAAACCCGTTTCCTTCAACTAACATCGAGATTTATGAAATTTCACACTTTCGAATATTTCGTGCTGCTATTGGCATCAATGCAACATGCGGACTGTAGGCGGGATGTTAAGTGTTCATGACTTAAGACCATAATAATAATAATAATAATACCATTTATTTTCATAGTCAAAATATACATTTGAAAAGAAAAAATCATTCATAATATAGTGAATGAGAACCCTCAGATCTGAAAATCAGCCATGAGATATTCCGTTACTGTGTACGGTTCTGAATCAATCAAAAGTTTCTTAATCGAAGTTTTGAATTTATTGATGTTATTTATAACTTGATATTTCTAAGGTAATTTGTTGAAGAGCCTAATGCACATATATTCTACATTTTTTAGTGTTAGTGTAAGGGAACAAGATGGTGGAGTAAAAGTATGAATACGTCTTGTTCTTTTAGTGTTTTCTTATGCACTGAAATAAGGTGTGTTCTTTCTGACTAATATCAGACATTTAAATATATGTAGACCTGTGGTTGTTGGGATTTCCTGGCTCCTGAACAGTCCGCGGCATGAAATTTTGGCTGTTAAGCCGAACAGGGTTCTGAGGGCTCTCTTCTGAACGACGAAAATTCTCTCCAAATCCGAACTGTTTCTCCACATAATAATTCCATAGGACATTTCCCACTGGAAATTGGCAAAATATCCTACTCGCATCAACTCGATGTCTGATTGTTGCACAAAAATGCGAAGGGTATACAGAATTCAGTTCAACTTTCCCTGTAGTAAGTTCACCTGATCATAACAGTTCAGACAATCGTCCATGATGATGTCTAAAAGTTTGGTTTTTTTTGGCCATAATAATTTTTCCACCTTGCAAATCAATAGTTGCTGGTGGGATGTACTGAAAGCAACGCACTCAGTTTTTTTTATAGTTGATATTGAGGTGATTGAGTGAACACCAATTGAAGATATTTTGAAAACTCTGTTGAATTATTCTCACTGTCTTTGAAATGTCGGATGTGGAAATTGAAAAATTGGTGTCATCTACATACATAATCAACTCACAATCGTTTTATACTTGATCTTCAGTTTGTGTTACAACCAACTGGTTGCTATTAAGTCAGTGGTTGTCAGCCTCGGCTTCCATATTGGCTGCAGGTATGTCATTCGTGAAGACGATAAATAATATTGGCCCTAGAATGCCACCTTGTTGAACCCCCACATCTGATTCCTATCGAAATACCTATCAATCCTTGAATGTGGTTGTGCGTTGACGAAATCTACGGAGTCGCAATTTATCTACCCATTTTCACAAAAACTTATAAACTCTAACTACCTTGATGACGCGTTAATGTTTGCTTGACTTGAAATGAATATGAAGAATATATGACATGTCATTTACATCACCGTCATTGCAAATAATCAGCGAAAATTCAGTAATTCTGGAATTACCTACCGCAAATACTAAATTCTCACATGTTCTAACAATCGTTACTCTCGATCCGTGGGCCGACCCCTAAAAGAAGCATGACAACCTTCAATAGAAATTATTCATTTCTGGATGAATAAATTTCCAATATGAATCTATTGTCATATTTTTAAGAGATCTAACGAAAAATACGGTTCATCACACGCCCAGAAAGAATTTTCCTTGCTTGCTCATGTGAGACTTGCCGTGTTCGTTTTTGCCTTACAGTTGAATTCATCGATCGCGAACAAAAAATCTCATTTTCAGGACAGGAAAATGATATATATTATACTATTTCCAATATTTCCGGGAAAAATAAATGAAATTTCACAAATAAAAATTGCGTGCATTTTCGAACACAAATATTCTCGAAATATTCTCACCAATTGATCCTCACGAAATCTCGTTTAAGATTCTGCATTTACATTCTTCAACTGATATCCAAGTGTCGCACTCAGCAGAAAAGTACTTTTAGTTGTCAAGATATATCCTAAATATTTCAAATTGTATGTTTCCGAAACTGTTGAACGGATTATATTTTATAACCGAACCTAACTATGTTATATGCACCTTCCCTATAATTTTCGTGACCCTTGGTCGTCTTCTTTGAAACTGTTTACAGGCGTAAATAATTGCATTCTTCCACATATTCTTCTTCAGCAGGTACAACCCAGTCATTAGACAACGTTTTTGTGTGAAATTACAAAATTACAGACATATGGGCGAAATGATAATGCTCGTGTACCCTATACAACCAACCAGTAAAAAGAGACATATGAAGTGATCAGAACCTGACTGTTAATCATCTCTTGTCATATGATATGTTTATTATTTCGGAAATCACCCAGTTTAGACTCCTTATCGATAAAAGATTCCTGATTTTAACGTGATAAAATAAATTATGTTGCTAAATACTGATACTTAAATCGAATTACCAACATAATAATGTAACAAGATAAATGTCACCGAATTTACATGAAACCGAACTAGTTGTTCTTTATTTTGGAACAACAAGTTCCTTGAATACGTATAAAAAGTGCAGAACCTCCTTTCAGATCAAGATTCACTGTCGATTCATTAACAGATCAACATGTATTCTAAGGTGAGCATTGTAAATCTGACTTCTATTGAATTTTCATTCATGTTTGCAACATATAATTCTAACTTTGCGTTCAGGAAAAACATAGTAGAAATAAAATAATCTTGAGAATGTATCGTTGGAACGCGAACTTGGGTTAACTCTCCTGGAATTTAACATATCAAAGTTGAAAGTTATCACAAAATAACCAGAGGGGGATACTTATCAGGAATGTATTCGTATTGCAAAGAAGATAACTAAGGAATAAGCGGAGAGAAACAGTTAAACTGCAAGAGCTCAGCCCTTATCGAAACACAAACTTCGAAGAAAACTTGTGTGTTAATTAGAGATTGTAATGGAAAACTGAGAATGGCATTCACGTTTCCATAAACAGGACAAATATGTATAAACAGCAATTTTTTTCTCTTCTTTCGTGTTTATTGAAATTCAAATCCAGGAACCCAGCAAAGGGTTTTTGTTGATTTTTTTCATTCTTGTTATTACGAACAGACAATGTTATCAATGAATAAACTTTTTTCCCTCACTTATGGTATTCAATCAATTGTTAATATTGCTTTTCTGCTTATCGATTCTTAACAGTGAACAATACCGAACATATATTATGGAACACCCCGAATATTCTCAAACCTTCATGCATAACTTATGAAAGGAGGTAGTAGATAATGAATGAGGTCTTTGAGCTGAAATGAATTTTCATATCGGGCTTCATATCCTTATTCGATGATAACTTATCCCATACTCACCCTGCTCAATAGAATGTTTGTATTTCCAGTCCTAGCAAGAGATGGCCAAAAAATCTGCTTGACGTTAAGGAAGTATATGAAAATTTCCTTGAAACCTTCAAAAACTATATCCAAATCGGTGGAACTAAAATGAATCTAACCTAAACACAAGAACTTATATTTATTGATGAATCAACAAATGTTTCACTTTTATCTGAGCTAAACATATATTTATTCCTCTGGAAATATTTTACTTCTATTATACATTCCATTTATGAAATGAAACATTTCTACATGTTCCTGAAAACAAATCTTCTTTTCAGTTCATCGTCTTGGTAGCTTCCTTGGCCCTGGCCAGTGCTGGCAACCCTCAGTACGAATTCGGCTATGATGTTCAAGATGCTTTGACCGGAGACTCCAAGAATCAATTCGAAACCCGTAGCGGAGACTTTGTGCAAGGTCAGTACTCTCTGAATGACCCCGATGGTACAAGACGTATAGTCGACTATGTTGCCGATCCCATCAACGGATTCAACGCTCAAGTTCGTAAGGAACCCCTGGTAGCCAAAGCTGTAGTTGCCGCCCCAGCTATCGCTAAAGTAGCTGCCGCTCCAGTACTACCTGCTTTGAGATCTGCTGCCATTCTTCCCCAACCTGCTATCGCTGCCACACCTTTCATCAGATCGACATTTGCTGCCCCAGCCATTGCTACTTCTCCAATTTTAAGCTCATATGCTACATCAGGAGCTATTGGATCACCATTATTGAGATCATACGGATATGGGTTGGGATCCAGCTCGATCGTTTCCTCAAGATTAGCAGCTACACCTTTGGGATATTCAGCTGCCTATGCTCCGGCTCTAGGATATTCGGCTGCATATGCTCCTTCTCTTGGATATTCTGCTGCTTACAGTCCAGCAATTGGATATTCTGGTGCTCTTGGATACTCAAGCTATGGCAAGATTGCGTCGCCAGCTCTTGGATATTCTACACTTATTCACTAATTTATTCCATCATATTTATATTCTGTATGAATACCATCAATAAATGAATATAAGATGTTCAAACGTTTTCTCGTTATTATCTGAAATACCACAATATAAGACACAAAAAATTATATGTAGGTCCATCACAATAATGCTCATGAAGTTGGGAAATTTCCACTATTCACAAGAATAGAAAGAAGGATTTCTACCAAGGGATGACAAAATGTGAAATGTTAAAAAAAATCTCCATATTTCATGTTCATCATCATTCACTGCTTCGTCGGGAAAATGACCTTGAAGTGTTCTAGATTGACATAATTCAATAGTTCCATCTTCTTCAGGAAACAGTACCTAAACAATGAGGTTTTTATCCTGAATCATTGAATAAATGCTTTTTCTCCATTCCTAACTCGACTCCTACATCGGGAATATTGCATTGGAATTCCTTACTTTGATGCTATACTCCTTGGTTTCTCTACGCAATCTCCCAGTAGCTATGTTAGCTTGTTCGAATAAGGAGACCGGTGTTCTGTATAGAATTTGTTACTCCTACCTTATGTCCGGGATGGCATTGTTAATGGTTTACTGAACAATGATTGGACGGTCCCTTCATAATAGGAAAATAAGTTAGAGTTACGTTAATTCATTCCGCTGTATCAATTTTGTTCTGGTTGTTCGCTGTGATGTTAATGAAACATTATATGTGAAAAAAATACGCGAAAAATATGGAATTCAGAAAAACTTCATCAATGACAAAATTAATGGTTTACAGGATGGAAATATTCTAATACAGAGAACATCATATTAATTGTCGATTCAGAATTGAAAACTGATGTTTCGTATTGAACCAATCGAAATTGATTCGTTATAAACACAGGGTCTTTCATATGAATTTATCAACAAAAAAATTCTTCTCACAAAAACTTTAGTGAGAATCCAACTGTCTCTACATTCGGACATCAGAATCAAATTCTATGCACCACTGTTGCTTTGAAACGGACATTAATATGATCAGAATAAATTGAATTTATACTCCAGAAAAAAAGTGACCCAACTTTCCGAAAATGGAGCGAGTTTGATTCCCACCAAAGTTTTTTTCAGGAAATTTTTTTTGTGATGAATTCATATTTATATCCAGCTCATGTTAGAAGACCATTAGCTTCCGTAAGATCACCAGTTTTATAAAAACCATGTGCGTACTCCAAGCAGAATTTTTGGAAGATTACAAAATGAAAACCAATGAATATTTTTTCATTCTGTTTTCGCAATGTTCAGAATGGAGGTGAGTTCAACCTTGAAAGATTCCAACGAAAAAAGGGCATACAAGATTTTTCCAATGTCATCTACACGGCTATATATGTTAGACCAGTTTATGGTGAAACACCCTGTATATTATATAGACTATATTTCTGATCTGAGTCAGACTTTAGTAGAAAATTTATCAACTTCACATTTAAATCTGAGCTCATGATTTCGGAACGAGATACCCTGGGAATACTCTCCAAATTATAAACATGCAATTCTGCAGTTCATGATAAGAAAGTCTTTGTTCTGGCTAATTGTAATGGACTGTGAAAATACAAAAAATGTGGAAATTGCTGGGAATTCAACTTACCAAAACTAATCCTCTCGCTTTCTGAGTTGATGTATCTTACCCTTCGTGGACCACAGGAAAAAAGGCTGGGTTGTAGGGTAGAAAAGGCGCAAAGGTGTTCAGCAAGCACCCTTTCCTCTACTTCTTGTTCTGAACTTCCACAAAAAATAAAACTGGAAGACACTAGCGGCACTATCCGTTTTACGAACGAATATTTATTCGATAGCGGGTGAACTGAAGTTTTTGATCTATTGGGTTTTCTATTATGATTTAAGAGGAAATTCCTATGAATTTAGCGGAATTTCGAAGCGGATGAAAATTATAAAATCAATAATAAGGCAGCAATATCCTCAAGTGACAACAAGCGTTTTATATTGAATTCATACGTGGACCGGTGAAGACGATATCAACAGATGTTCATTTTATGTTTTCACGCGGCGAAAAATTTGACCAGATGTGTGAATTCTGAGGTATTGAAGATGGAATGTGGAAATTATTTCCACGGAATCATTTGGTTGATTTAAGATTTATGAGCTGTACATTCGTGATCAAGCCCCAAGTCACTTTACAAATATCGTACCTTTGCGTGTAATTTCTTCCAGAATTTGCATTAATTCCTGAGAAAAACATCTTAGATATTCGAAATTTGTTAGGTAGGTTTAAAGCTCAATAGCGATGTTTGAATTCTCTCGATTGGGATGGATCCGTTCGATGTGAATTATTATCCCACCGAAAAAATATCAACTTTCAAAGTTTGTATGATTTGATTCCGATAGATGATCTCCCTAGATGAGTGTCCCAAAAGTAAATGAGAGCACCGGGAAAATGTTCCCGATTCTACTAAATGAGTCAAGAATAAACAGTACCTCGAATATATCGGAGAAACATTTGAAGGCCACAGTTCGTTTCTTCGAAAAGTTTTTGGGTGCAAAGTCTTGGAAAATATTCATGTTGCCGTTTTTCATGTTGAAGAATATTTGGCAAAATTAATGCTGAAATCGAGTAAAAAGTGAAAATAAATAATAATTGCTATTCGAAACCCGTTTCCTCCTACTAACGTGGAGATTTATGAAATTTTACACATTGCATTTACATATTAAGCGAAATTTCAGTAACTAGGTTCTGGAATTACCTACCGGAAGTACTAAGTTCTCACATGTTCTAACAATCGGTACTCGTTCCGTGTTCCAACCCAAGAAAAACCATAACAACATCCAATAGAAATGATTAATTCCTGGATAAATAAATTTTCAGTATGAATCTATCGTCATATTTCTAAGAGATCTGATGAAAAGTACGGTTCATCACACGTCCAGAAAGAATTTTCCTTGCTTGCCGTGTTCGTTTTTGCCTCACAGTTGAAATCCTCGATCGCGAACAAGAAGGCTCATTTTCAGGACTGAAAAATGATATATATTATAATATTTCCAATATTTCCGGAAAAAATAATTTGATCACGAAGTATGAAATTTCACAAATAAAAACTTTGTGCATTTTTGAACACGAATGTTTTCGAAATATTCTCACCAATTGATCCTCACGAGATCTTGTTTAAGATTCGGCATTTACATTCTTCAACTAATATCCAAGTTTCGCACTCAGCAGAAAAGTATTTTCAGTTGTCAGGTTAAATCCTAAATATTTCAAATTGTATGTTTCCGAAACTGTTGAACGAATTTTGCTTATAAATTATAACCGAACCTAAGTAAGTTATGAGCACCTCCCCTATGATTTTTGTGACCCTTGGTCTTCTTCTCTGAAAGTGTTCACAGGCGTAAATTATTGCATTCGTCCACATATTCTCCTTCAGCAAGTACAACCCAGTCATTAGACATCATTTTTGTGTGAAATTATAAAATTACAGACATATGGGCGAAATGATAACGCTCGTGTACCCTATACAACCAACCAGTACAAAGAGACATATGAAGTGATCAGAACCTGACTGCTGTAAATTATCTCTTGTCATATGATATGTTTATTATTTCGGAATTCACCCGATTTAGACTCGTTATCGATAAACGATTCCTGATTTCAACGTGATAAAATAAATTATGTTGCTAAATACCGATACTTAAATCGAATTACCAACTTAATAATGTAACAAGATAAATGTCACCGAATTTACATGAAACCGAACTAGTTATTCTTTATTTTGGGACAAGTTCCTTGAATAAGTATAAAAAGTGCAGAATCTCCTTTCAGATCAAGATTCACTGTCGATTCATTAACAGATCAACATGTCTTCTAAGGTGAGTATTGCAAATTTGACTTCTATTGAATATTCACTCATGTTGCAACATATAATTCTAACTTTAGGTTTACGAAACACATAGAAGAAATAAAATAATCTTGAGAATGAATCATTGGAACGCAAACTTGGGTTAATTCTCCTGGAATTTAATATATCAAAGTTGAAAGTTATCACAAAATAACCAGAGGGGGATACTTATCTGGAATGTATTCATATTGCAAAGAAGATAACTAAGGAATGAGCGGAGAGAAATAGTTAAACTGCAAAAGCTCAGCCTTTATCAAAACACAAACTTCGAAGAAAACTTGTATGTTAACTGGAGATTGTAATGGAAAACTGAGAATCGCATTCACGTTTCCATAAACAGGGGAAATATGTATAAACAGCAATTTTTTTCCCTTCTTTCGTGTTTAGTCAAATTCAAATCCAGGAACCCAGCAAAGGGCTCTTGTTGATTATTTTCATTCTTGTCATTATGAACAGACAACGTTATCAATGAATAAATTTTTTTTCCCTCAGTTATGGTATTCAATCAATTGTTACTATTGCTTCTCTGCTTATCGACTCTTGACACTGAACAATACCGAACATATATTATCGAACACTCAATATTCTCAAACCTTCATGCATAACTCATGAAAAGAGGTAGTAGATAATGAATGAAGTTTTTGAGCTGAAAAGAATTTTTTATATCGGGCTCCAAATCATTATTCGATGATAACTTCTCCCATACTTACCCTGCTTAATAGCAAGTTTGTACTTCCAGTCCTAGCAAGAGATGGCCATAAAATCTGCTTGACGTTAAGGAAGTATATGAAAATTTCCATAAAACCTTCAACAACCATAGCCAAATCGGTGGAACCAGAATGAATCTAACATAAGCACACGTACAAATACTTATTGATAAATAAACAAATGTTTCACTTTGATCTGAGCTAAGCATATTATTATTCCTCTGGAAATATTTACCCCTATTATTCATTCCATTTCTGAAATGGAACATTTCTATATGTTCCTGAAAACAAATCTTGTTTTCAGTTCATCGTCTTGGTAGCTTCCTTGGCCCTAGTCAGTGCTGGCAACCCTCAGTACGAATTCGGCTATGATGTTCAAGATGCGTTGACCGGAGACTCCAAGAATCAATTCGAAACCCGCAGCGGAGACTTTGTGCAAGGTCAGTACTCTCTGAACGACCCCGATGGTACAAGACGTATCGTCGACTATGTTGCCGATCCCATCAACGGATTCAACGCTCAAGTTCGTAAGGAACCTCTGGTAGCCAAAGCTGTAGTTGCCGCCCCAGCTATCGCTAAAGTAGCTGCCGCTCCAGTGCTTCCAGCTCTGAGATCTGCAGCCATTCTTCCCCAACCTGCTATCGCTGCCACACCTTTCATCAGATCGACATTCGCTGCCCCCGCTATTGCTTCTTCTCCAATTTTAAGCTCTTATGCTACACCAGGAGTTATTGGATCACCATTATTGAGATCATACGGATATGGCTTGGGATCCAGCTCGATCGTTTCCTCAAGATTAGCAGCTACACCTTTGGGATATTCAGCTGCCTATGCTCCAGCTCTAGGATATTCGGCTGCATATGCTCCTTCTCTAGGATATTCAGCTACTTACAGTCCAGCAATCGGATACTCTGGTGCTCTTGGATACTCAAGCTATGGCAAGATTGCGTCGCCAGCTCTTGGATATTCTACACTTATCCACTAATTCATTCCATTCTATGTATATTCTGTATAAATTCCGTCAATAAATGAATATAAGATGTTCAAATGTTTTCTCGTTATTATCTAACAGCACAAACATAAAACACGAAAAATTATATGTAGGTCTAAAATAAATATGCTCATAAATTCGGAAAATTGTCACTATTCCCAAGAAAAGAAGAGAAGAGAGGATTTACACCAAGTGCCCAGCAATTGGATATTTTGGTGCTCCTGGATACTCAAGGTATGGCAAGTTTTCGTCGCCAGCTCTTGGATATACTTCTAGACATATCCACAGATTCGTTCAATTCTACGTATATTTTGTACAAATTTCGCCAATAAACAGATATAATGATTCAAAGCATCATTTTATAACCATCCTCGAGTGCAACTTTGGAAAGCACAAAACAGAAGTAGATAGATAGGATACATATCCACAATTTTCAGAAACATGAATCTAACTTCAGGATTCCAAATTTGATACCAATAGAATGGAGTTAGATGATCCTGTTCACAGAACAGTTTCAAATGGGAATAGGAATGGAAAATACCTCACTTACGTTACCTACGTGACATACCCCAAAACGAACGATTTTGGAAAGAACACCATGTTATTCACATCAATCAGGGCTAACAATCCGATTCTGAACTCCTATACGGCAAGAGTAGTAATAGGATCATGTCCATTCGAAATGAAGTTGTAGAACGGATTGAAGTGAACCATTCATTGGAAAAACGTCCAAGTAATGTGGAAAGTATAATAAAAATTATCCGAATGTGAGTCTTCATTTTCCTCAGTTCCGTCCAGTGCGAATGAAACAAAAATAACCAAAAGATAATGTATTAAAAATAAGGCTACGAAAACGATTTTTTGAGTCTTATACGTTCCAGTGATATTTTGATAAATTTTGAGAAACCATTTGACGAAGAGAAAAATATTAATCAGTTCTAGTCCTACGAAATCAACGATCACATTATAGACGTCATGTTGTTCAATCAATCTTCTAGTATGATAACAGTGAAAATGAGAATATAGGAAATCATTTCGGGAAACAGATCATAAAGTATTTTATTTCCTCATCATTCTCTGAGAAAAGACTCGATCGAGTTGAAATCTAGTGCTTGGAAATTGACGGCTTGAAGATTGATGCAAAATTTCAGTGGTGCCTGAGTATTGAAGGATCTTGCGATTTTTTCCACATATAGTCCTCATTCAAGTCACCTATCATTTTCCAATCAAGGGCTGGATTTCAATTCGATCTGATCTGTAGTTTTGGAAATATTGGGAAAAGTTTCGAAATCATTCTACATATTCATGAATTCGACCTTCGTTATAAAGATCCAAACGTACTCTACAAATATCGAATTTGAGAATGGGCTGAATGAATCCACTGATTCAATTCAAAAGTGAACTTTCTCAATATTTTCAGGAATACAGATGGAATCGGAGTGAAATGACAAACTATGCTAGAAATACTGTCATGACCACACTGCATAAAGTTGTACAGGGTAGGCGAAATTCGTTGTCTACTGAAAGGATCTCGAGAACTATATAGCAGCTAGAAGAAAACTGATAACACATTCTCGAGCTCTTTTTTTCTGACTAATGCGAATCTGAAAACAGATCCAGCTTATCGCGCATAGAACTTGAGTTATGAGCGAAAACTGAGAAATTGTCATTTTCAATAATGCTGAATAACTCGCTTGTTTGAACTCGTATTCGAAATCTGTTGATACATTCTACAGGCCATTTTTTAGGAGTAATTCAAATATAATATGATTAAATTTTTTAATCCAGCCATTTTCTAGAAATGAGAAAGATTTTGAATTTTTCAAATGTAAACTATAGTCGAAAGTTCTCTTATCTTGCTACAAAATTTTTGCTGATTTCAAAAATGTTTCATATGTCGCTATTTACATGAATATTACATGAGAAAAAATTCAATACTTTTTTCTTGCTTTTCTATTCACTGTTGAATTATGAGTAGGCTGACGTTACCATAGCGACGATTGAATATGCATTATCTTTATGTGAGCTTGCGCCTTTATGATTGGAATCAGCGATTGCTGAATGAATATTTATATAGTCAATTTGTCATGGTTCTTAGTATTAGCAATAGAAAATCTGTTTATTATCCCAAATGGTCCGAAATATTCCCAATTACGAAAAATTCGATATGTTGGTATGCTATATTCAAGCGAATGGAAATAGCCGAGTTGCAAGGGAAGTCTATATATCAGAACAACATATATAATAATACATATAATGCTTATTCAATCGTCGCTATGGAAACGCCAGCCTACTTATAATAATTCAACAGTGAATAGAAAAGCGGGAAAAAAGTATTGAACTTTTTCTCATGTTATATTCATGTAAATAGCACATATGATACATTTTTGGAATCAGCAAAAATTTTGTAGCAAGATAAGAGAACTTTCGACTATAGTTTACATTTGAAAAATTCAAAATTTTCCTCATTTCTAGAAAATGGCTGGATTAAAAATTCAGTCATATTATATTTGAATTACTCCTGAAAAAGTGCCTGTAAAATGTGTCAACAGATTTCGAATACGAGTTCAAACAAGCGAGTTATTCAGCATACTTGAAAATAACAATTTCTCAGTTTTCGCTCATAACTCAAGTTCTATGCGCGATGAGCTGGATCTGTTTTCAGATTCGGATTAGTCAGAAAAAAAGAGCTTGAGAATTTGTTATCAGTTTTCTTCTAGCTAATATAGTTCTCGAGATCCCTTCAATAGACAACGAATTTTGCCCACCCTGTACATCTTTATTTTCTAACTAGTTAGAAATTTCCATCATCTGGAGGAAAAACCCGAGAAATTCCATATATATTCTTCCGAATATCTCCGATCAAACTGAAATTTGCTACTCTGTAATAGAATATTGATTTCAAGGTCTGTACAAATTTTAATCGAAATAGAATGGTTCACGAAAATGAACTCAATGAATTCCATACGACATTCTGCAACTAGTTGAGCATCGATATTCTACAACTAACTACCGCTGTTCAGCCAGATCTCGAATGTGGTTCCTATGATTACCTCAAATATTCAAACGGATATAACTCCGAAACCGTTTTGTCAACCCGGCCTATTAACAAACTCAGCAGTCGCATTTTGTTACCCAACTAACCCTGAAAATTCAAGTTCGATAGAGTTTTTTCGTTCTCAGTTATTGCACCTATGGCCGGAAAAATCCGAACTAGACATCGGATTTGTCATCAGTGAGTTACTACTAGTATTTTGAGAACAATTTTGAAAATAAGCTCAAAGTTTACAGACATGTGGGAAAACTGAAAGCAGTTGTCCCATACAAAATACGAACAGAATTATTTTTCATTGAAGCGATGCTGACGAAATTATATATGAGTTTCGGCGATCTAACTTTTAAAATGAATTCATTTTTTGTTAACATTGAGATAGCTCCGAAATTTTCAGGTAGATTTTATCTCATAACGAAGTCAATCTGAGTATTTTCACCGCACCAAACCCAAAAATTTTGAATTTTCCAGCCTTTTCTTTCGGAAGATATACAGTGTTTACGGATGGCTGAAGGGACATATTTAATTGGCCCTATAATTTTCCGATAATTCACAGAATGTAAAATAATTTATTCCACATTGCTACATTATAGACGAATAAAGCCTTAGTAACCGTAACTATAAACATGGTTATAACTCCCCTTGCAGTTATACTAACCAGTTATGAATCTTCAGCTCCCTCTAATGTATTCACAGAAACAAACCGACAATTGTCGAATTCTCCAGTTCATGAAACTTATACTATTTGTACCATCATAAGTTCTCTTCATGAATTTTGAAATTGACCACTTCAGATTGCAAGAAAAATAAATCAATTCACTCAGACTAGAATGTAGAAGAATAAATAAATACCATGTCTTGAAAATGAGCAAACATCACTTCCACTCATATTTTTGGTTTCAATATGGTTAACTTTCAGCCACTGCTGAAATTTGTCATATTCATTTTTATTAAAACTCAGGTTCCGACCTTATCGGCAGTAGTACGGCACCAGCTCTCTCAGGATCATGCGAAAAATTCTCAATTCCCTCCGATATGTTTTTCATTTTCACGAATAGAAAAATTTGTCAAATATTTACTAACTCGTAATCATGCCTATATACTTCAATTTTCAACAACGTTCATTTGATTTTGAAATCCAACAAAATTTGGTTTTCATATTTCATTGGTGTGAAATGAAATCAATTATCTATCACGTGAGTTATTGAATGATAAAAACTTCAGGCAACTCGCAATCCCTCAGGACTAACGTCTGATTGCTATATGTTGCCCTTGGTAATTTACATCCTCATAACTCCCTCGATACATAAATAACTATTATCTATACGATAGATCAAATTATTACTGTTTGACTCATTCAGTTGAAATTCTCCTAACATAGGTACACGCTTGTCAGTACGGTGACTTAATTTGAAGTCTGCCTCCTCTATTAATGACAAATGCATTCCAAAATAATCAATTATTCATACGGAGTATACATACGCGTACTCATTTCGAATTCGATAAACCTGTGACGAAATGTATTACAATCTGATAGGTAACCGATAGAATAAACAACTTACAGATCAACATTGAAATAGTTGTTACTCTTTAAATTTGATGAAGTGACATGAATTGGATTTCGCGACCTCTGGAACTCGTCGAAAATTGTTGCGAAATTATTCGAGTTATTCTTGTAGCCGGTGGTGTAATGAATCCGGAATGTTGGTGAAGAAGGGTTATGATTCGAAGTATAAGAAGTGAATTCGACAATTGTTCAATCAAAGTTTCTGAAGCACCTTTCAAGACTCAACATGGCATTCAAGGTACGAAGATTCAATAATTTTCGACTTTTCTTTCTGGAAATTGCTAAAATATGTAATGTACTCGTACAAATACTGAATTATTCACCGCCGCAGATTTGGGCACGCATATCCTTGTCAAATATCCAAATATTTGGTACAATATTATTTTAATATAGCTTTGTTTACAGTTCGTTGTATTCGCTGCTGTTTTGGCCTACGCCAATGCTGGCAATCTCATCGGCGCACCGTTAGCAGCTGCTCCACTGGCATACTCTGCCCCAGCTGCCATTGCCACCCACGCTGTTGCTGCACCTTTAGCTGTTGCCAGAGCTGAACCATACGACCCTAACCCACAATACCAATATGGCTACAATGTTGAAGACGCTTTGACTGGAGACTCAAAGAGCCAAGTAGAATCCCGCAGCGGAGATGTCGTACAAGGTCAATACTCCTTGACTGACCCTGATGGTACCAGACGTACTGTGGACTACACTGCTGACCCAATCAACGGGTTCAACGCTGTAGTCCGTAAAGAACCTTTGGTAGCTAAAGCTGTAGTTGCTGCACCAGCTGTTGCTGCCGTTCGTGCTGCTCCAGTTCTGGCTGCTGCTCCATTGGTCCGCTCTGCTCCTCTTCTTGCCCAACCAGCTTACGCTTCTTCTTTGATCAGATCTGCACCTTTTCTGGCCCAACCTGCTTACGCTTCTCCTTTGATTAGATCTGCACCTCTGTTGGCTCAACCTGCATACGGATCACCTCTGATCAGATCAGCCTACGCTTCACCAGCTTTTTCTGCGCCCCTATTGAGATCTTCCTCAATCCTTTCTGCTGCGCCTGCTTTCGGTTACTCCTCAGCTTATGGTAAACTCGCAGGTCCTCTTGGATACTCAACACTCATTCACTAAATATGTTTATATGTTCTTCTTCTTTGCTTCCTTTCTTCATTCTAATGTTAATTTTTTTTGTACAACCGGTGTACACATCTACCTTTATGTGTTCAGCACTCCATCCTTTATTCCTGTTTGAACTGTTTCACCTTTCTTTATGAAAAACTATCATTATTGAATAAGTGAATATTTTGTAGATAGAATGTATTTATTGACTGATTACAAAATTTATTTTGAAGTAACAATATTGTATAGTTCATAATCCTAGACTTTATACCTTCAATAGAACGATTTTTATTTATTTTTAATATTTGCATGTTTCCTTTCACAAATGAAGTGGATTTTTTGAAACCACAAATGGGATTAACTTGATTCATATAAATCAATGCATTTCCAGTTGTAGACAAAATCATATCACAACCTCTGTCGAAAAATTTTAACACATATATTTCCAATACTTCCAATGATACACTTACAGTTACAATTACATTATACAGGGTGAGTCTTTGACCTTGCAGAATATTTTAACAGAAGATTCTTGAAGCTGAAAGAAACACATTTGTCCTCTACCAGTTTTTCCGATTCGGCCTAGATAAAAAGATATAGGCATTATAAATGTTCTTAATAGGCTAGCCGCCCCTGGAAACCTGAACACTGAAGATTTTCCAAGCCTAAGATATACCATTCAAATCTTCGAAATAAGCAACTGTGTTATGAAAACAAGCGTCAACTTACTTTTTACATTCCAGTTGGTGAAAAAAGTTGTAGTTATAGTACAATAAACAAGTTAGGTATTCCAAATTTCGTGGGCGATAAAAGTTGAATATTCTTCTCTTGGTTTCATTTTCGATAATGAGGAATTCATCTAGCTATGACTCATATTAGCTTTGAGATTCATCTTCAATTTGTAATTATTAATTTTCTTTGTTTATTTCATTTTCTCCAAGAATTATCAGATTCAGACATAACCCATTCAAACTTTCATTTTCATAAATAAATAAAACAGATGTACCTAATTTATCTATGAACGCACAAACGTTGCCAAATTGACGAACAGAAAGAAAGAACTCCTCGAAATCAAACAACACACAATATACTAATTCTATGTATACACTTGTATAGTCTATGATTCTGAACTGAACTATAAATCTGTGATTCGATTCTCAACTTTTAGACGTGGCAACGCGGAAAAATTGAATTCTGTGAATTTTTTGAACAGAATTGCATTCAGCCAAAGTACCCAATTCTCGGAATTTCACAGATATTTTATATTTTTGAATTTCAGATTACTCAAAAACGGCGCATCATAGGAAAAAAAATAAGGAATACTTTTACTTTCCTGAATGGTCAAAAATTCGTTGAATAGCATTCAAATTATTTTTAAAAATTGTATTCTTTGAATTTCTGGTATTTTTATGAAATGTTATGGACATATTAAAGAAACTGGAGGTTATGGATGAAATGTTGTAATCCAGGAACATTCATCGTATCAATAAAAAACTATATTCCAAAAATCATCTCATTCGATGGGATCGTTCGCGAGATATAATCGAAAATTAAATTTTTTTATGGATTTTCAACAGTCTGTATCTTACGAACCAAGCCGAATCGGAAAAAATGGTAAGAGAAAAAAGTGTTTCTTTTGGCTTCAGGAATCTTCTGTTAAAATATTCTGCAAAGTCAAAGACTCACCCTGTATACACCAGAAATTTTTGATTACGATAGAATATTATGTCAATGGCAGTACTGGAAAAGCCATGAGGCGATGAAGCAGGTCAATGGAAATGAGTTGATGTAAAATATCTAACTACAATTTATTCGGAATCTCAAAATATTTCGAAGATTGACGTCAAAGCTTATAAGTTGCAATACACGGCGGGCAAATCGGAAATATCCCAGAACAAAAGGAGAAATTTTTTCTGACTGTATGCGAGCTATGACAGAATGATGTGCTATAAGAACCAATCCTGTGGTGTTATGGTACACTCCATCACACACTCAAACCCAGAATTTAAACGCACTTTCGAACATAGTTATTGTGAAAAGAACTTTGTATTATAGTAGTATGGGATGCCACACTATGGAAGGTTGCTCCTATGAAAAACGTTTCTAAGAAACTGCGGCTATTGCATCCCAAACTCGATGAAATTGAAGAAACCAAAATTCGTTAGAATTACTGATAAATAATCTACCAACTCAACTAGCGAGTATTTCTACTATTAGAATCTCTCGTCTTATATATTTGTATGATGATTCCATATTTATGAAGTTGTGAACTACAATTTCAATTCTAGCAATAAATGAGCAATAATAATTACGGAGGCTTGCAGATGCTGATGCGGTTTTTGATCTATTCTAAGCAACAATTGGCGCTTCCTCTTAGCCTTGAAGATACGGGTGCCCAAACTTATCATCATTCTGAAATGTTAAGGTTATTGACAAGGGGAGCTTAGATTGATTAATGACAGTGTTAATTGAAATTAGAAAAAAAAATTGCGGATAGGCAATGAAAGTTTGATGATTATTTTGGTAAGGTGAGCCAAGAGTTACGATTACGGGCGTATGGAGGATCATATCTACTTGGAACATTCAGGGTTGAGTTCGTTAATGGGCCGAAACGGGCAAACAGTTTCGGAGTTATGGCGATTTGGAAATTTGAGATCATTTTCCTGCTACTTCGAGAAAAATTGGAGCGATTGGATTGACACTTTCCAGTTAGTTGAAGCATAACGACGCGCAACCTTGTTCTTTATATTTCATAGCCATGCACCAGATTTTAGATCGATACGATTACTATTTTTCAAATATCGTGTTATTTTGCTCGTTATCGTTGATTTTTACGGAATATCTCGAAAACTGATTCAATCTGAATGAAACATAAATGCTGATGAGGAACTTTGTACGAAATTTCGTTATGATCCTGTCATTGAAACAATTTCGAAAAAATCATTTTCAAATTTATATCTTATGATTATAATATCCTCACGAAATTATGTTTGAACGTCAAAGCAATCATTGCCAAATCAAGTGCTGAATTCCATTTCGATCTCATATGCTTTTTCGGAAATATTGCGAAAATAAAATTTTTAATGGGTATATCTGCGGAATCAGTAGGTGGATTTCACCCACATACAAATTCAGTCTTCGTCATCAAGATCCGAATACGCTCTCCAAAAATCGAGTTTTGGTTGTTTCTTTCGGAAGTTATTGTGTTTACGATCGGCCGTTTTGGTGGAATTCATCTTATGATTTCGTAGAAATAACCATTCAAAATTCTATTTTCCCAATATTTCCGAGAATACTGATAAGATCGAATTCAAATCCAGAACTTGATTGAAAAATTACAGTTTTAAGATTCATACAGGATATCCCAAGAATAAATAATGTGACCAGAAGATCGTAAAATATAAAAGATTGAAACGACAAAATTTGATTTATTCTTTCAGATTATTCTGATCACACGATCATCCCGAAATTTTGAACAAAGTTGTTCATCATCATTTTCATCAACTAATGGACGCAATGTTTGAATCAATATTTTCTGAGTTATTCCGAAAAACACAATTTCGAGGAAAGAACCGTTTTTCAAAATTTTCGAAGATTTGAATCGTGTCTAGCTGAAATTTGGCACTCTGCTCTAAACATAAGGACAAGGTCTGAGCAAAATATATCTCAAATGTGATGAATTTTTTCCGAAAAGAATTTTGAAATACATTTTCTTGTTCGATTTACTAACAAGACGATCTCTACAAAATATTGCAAGACTTTTCGGTTCGCTGCGCTTTAACTAACCAAGTTCCAATCGAATCATTTAGGTAGTGCCTGAAATATCAGGAAAATAACCTCAAAATTTCAAATGACTATGACTCCGAAATCGTTATAGGGCCCGATTTTACCCATTAAGAAATTAAAACGTTGAAATTTTAAAGGCAACCTAACCTGAAAGTTTCGAAAAATTAGGATTTTCGTCTGGTCGTAAAGGTTCCTACGGTCAGCTGGACAGAATCGATTTTGACACCGGATTCGTCATCAGTGAAGCCAACCTAAATCTGAAACATTGGGACAAAGTTCCCTAGAACATGAGCGTAAAAACATCTTAAAGCTCAGCAACGAATATGCTCGCCAAGTTCGACTGAGTTGATATTATAAGAACTAATAAGGGCACAAAATCTCAGATGACTATAAATAGGAGATAATTGGGTGGATTTTTAGCACCCAGGAACTTAATCAGGGAATTGCACTCTGAAAATTTTAAAGTCTTTCCTTCCACTCCCACGAGGAATACAGTATTTCAGCAGCACCGACCGAATTGAATTGAACCACGAATTGGTAATAAGTTGCGGAATCCTTGAAGATCATTTCAAGCCTCAAATTTCTGAGACTGTAGAAATATGAGCAATGCAGAAAGTTTCTCGTTGCCCAGAAAAAGCACGCAAAAATGAAAATATTGTGGAAGATGAAGAGGAAACGATATTCCCTACTTACTATTCTTCTCTTGTGATAATATTAGTTCATTTCACAGCTGATACCTGAATTTCAAGATGAAATATTCGGCATTTCAACTCAAAATAAATTATAATAAAATTCGAGTAACAAGTTTATATCGACCGCATAGGTCAAAATTCAGCCGATAATGATGAAAAATGAGTAAGATATCCATCAGTTTTCATCGATCCTGTATAAAATTCAACCCACCCGCAGTGATAAAAATTCAAGTTCGGCAATCGTTGACCTACAAAATGTTACAATAACTACGCAAGTAGTTTAAGTGGTGTAACTGATCCTGTATTTCTGTCATACCACGTTATTTTGACATATAAAAGTGTAGGTGAATTGAACATTAGCAAGAGTTTCATCCGTTCCTTCAACAAATCAACATGGCATTCAAAGTGAGTCAAAATTCTGTTGTTCGCGAGATATCTTTGTAAACAAAAAAAAAAAAATATTTCGTTCCGAAAAAATTAAATCTTGTTGGTTGTTACAAAATGAAGACTCGAACTATGATGGGATGATATTATTCGAATTCGAAGAAATAAAATTCTGTATCGGGAAAAATTTTTCATTTTCAATGTAAATCTGATCTACAGATCTCTGAGATGTATCTATCATTAAACTCCAACTGTAAAAGGGATAATATCATTGTTATAAATTCGTATGACACTCTACCAACGACTGGTAAATTACGGCTTCGTGGATTTCGGCATTACTGCTGAATTGAAAGTCTATTGAACCCCATTAATATCTCAAGGTCAGGCACCTGCCCACGGTCTGAATGTTGTAATGGTGCCAAAAGCAGCGAGAAATATTAGAATCCGAGAAAATTCGACATTGTTAGGAGGGAACTGGGTGTCGTTTTTGCAGGTTTCAGTTTATATTTTTCGGAATAGTTTTTTGATTTACTTATATCTTTCGTGAGAATGCGAATTCCAGTTTTTTTTCTATTTTTACTCCATTTCGATTTTTATTTTCCCAAAAATTGTTGAATAAAAAAAGTAGCAACATTGTGCATTCTTACAATTTTTTTCAAACCATTCGCACCAAACAAATTTTTTGAGAAAAACGAACACTGGACTCCAAAAGTTACCCCGTTATATTTGAGGTTCTGTTTGCTTTCAACATAATGATCTATTTTCTACTCTCAGAGCTGTTCTGGTGCAGCCTAACAACTAAATTCCACGTATTCAATATTGAAATTGTGTAAATGTCAAGTGTTACCATTGAAATAATTTTTACATAATTCCAGTATACCTCATTTCATGAAAAATTCTTATTTGAGAAATTCAATATAAGGAGTGTAACTAGCAGATATGGGTGATCTTTCATCATTGTTTATTCTCAATACCTATTAATATATTGTGTGAAATGGGTTTCATTGAGCTTTAATTCTTTCAGATCCTCATTTTGTCCGCTGTATTGGCGTACGCCAATGCTGGAAATCTAATTGGTGCTCCATTAGCTGCTGCACCATTAGCTTATGCTGCCCCAGCTATTGCTAAGGTCGCTGCTCCCGTTGCTATAGCAAGAGCTGAACCATATGATCCTAACCCCCAATATCAATATGGCTACGATGTACAAGACGCTCTGACCGGAGACTCAAAAAGCCAAGTAGAGTCCCGCAGTGGAAATGTCGTACAAGGCCAGTACTCCTTGACTGACCCTGATGGTACCAGGCGTACTGTTGACTACACTGCCGACCCCATCAACGGATTCAACGCTGTTGTCCGCAAAGAACCCTTGATAGCTAAAGCTGTTGTTGCTGCACCAGCTGTAGCTGCAGTTCGTGCTGCTCCAGTTCTCTCTGCGACACCACTGATCCGTTCAGCTCCAGTTGTTGCTCAATCAGCTCCTATTCTTGCCCAATCAGCCTACGCCTCTCCTTTGATCCGTTCTGCTCCTCTTCTTTCCCAACCAGCTTACGCTTCTCCTTTGATCCGATCTGCACCTCTGTTGGCGCAACCTGCCTACGCTTCACCCTTGATCCGCTCAGCTTACGCTGCACCAGCCTTCACTGCTCCTATTTTGAGATCTGCTCCAATCCTATCTGCTGCACCAGCTCTTGGCTACTCCACAGCTTATGGTCAACTCGCAGGTCCCCTTGGATACTCAACACTTATTCATTAGATATCCTCATATTTGATGTGTTCGACTTCGCTCACTCCTTTTATTCTTATGTTCATTTTTTCGTACTACCAATGTAAGTGTTAATTTTGTAAAGATTTATTGACTGATTAAAGAGTTTATTCTGAAGTATAAATCTTAAATAATTTATAATCCCTAGAATATTACAATTGCGTTGTATTTTGAATTATACATTAGGTCAGGTTCTGCATAGGAACTTGATGTATAATATATATTAGCTAATGTCAAACAAAAACCAGCACAAATATGGATATATGAAAAAGATAAAATAATAATAAGGACGGTATAAGGGTGTCCAACGGTCGACGGAATCCTGGTTTTTATGGACGTTCGATTCATTTAAATCTGGTTCCTTGTGTATGAACTACTTCTTCATCAATATAGAAAATTTTTAGTGCCGTAAATATCAAAAATACTGAAACTTTGATTTTCCAAAAGAACCAGCTGTATGATTTCCTAATACCTTGTTCAGGGTGTGAATTCTAGAAACCTAAAATTTCTTTCATGGATAACCAATATCCTGTTCATTATTGACCTATAATGGAATGCGTCTAAAGATATAAAAAGTTGTTCAAAATTCAATGCTTTTCCGAGATATACCCAAACCATAAAGATTTCGTTTTTTTCAATTGAATGGTCGATATATCATACGATTCATTAAAAAATAATTGGAATTCCTCTCAAACGGTATAACTTAGAAATTTAAAGTTTTCGAATTAGCATCATGTCGAAGGGAACATTAGGGTACATTGCGAATTAGGTATCTAGGAATATATGAATTAATTCCGCTAGACAGAGGTATGAGGAAAAGACTCAGAAATGATCAAGAATCTTAGAGGAAACGAAAAAGCAATAACATATGGGGTGATCCATCTGGAATATTGATTTTGTTATTATTTTGTATGGAAGCGTCAATCCGCAAACGGAACCAAACCTTCAATAAAATCGTACGTCTTGTTCTCCGTAAAATATTGGTGCGTGGTTCTCTGCTGTTTATGGGGTATTTTTTTGTGATCTATTAGTTCTATAAACAGCTGATAGATTGTTGAAGATTAAACTCAAAAATTATACTTCAATCAAATTAGTATTTGCTTGAAATGAATTCTAATTATCTGTACCACTCAAACTTCATGTAACGAGGAAATTTTTCACTAAATTGTGTCACAATTGCTTTCAGCCTTTTGAAAGTAGCAGATTGTCCTAAAAGTCAGTGATTTCATGCCTGAAAATTCCTCCGAAAAGTTTAGGTTGAAAAAATTTATTTTTCGAAAAAGTTCCATCATATTCCGATGGAATTCTGCACGAACTTTGAAGACTATATTTCAAAACGGTGTTTAATACTTCAATTCGATAACACTTTGATGCTCAGAGGTTTTGCGAATAAAATATGTGCAATTCCGTGTTTCTTCCTGGGTATGGCTGTTCCTTACGGAATAACAAAAACTACTGAATCAATCATGATGAAACTTGATAAGTGCTAGTTGGAAAATGCCTATGCACAATTTTGTGCGAAATTTTGTGATGATTGCCCCATTAAAACAAAAAACATGTTTTTGGAATTATAATTATCAATTTCCAATGAGAGTTCTGAATAGAATTCATTCACATTAATCGATAAATTTCAAATCGATTATTTTGTTGTTCAGTAAATAAAAGTTTTAGCAGAACTGAAATTATGTGGAATATACTGGCTGTTTCATGTAAATTGAATTTCAGGTGATATTTGAATATCCAGTCCTAGACATTGTTATTTGCAGTTATTGCTTGACATATTCTGGATTTTTCTCAAGTGAATAATTTCAAACGATATATTCAGTATTGAAAATGGAATCTTATTATTCAATATCTGTAAGAATTATAACTCGTTGTGAATTTGAGGCATAAAATTAGAGTTTCGAAATTAGGTAGAAATATTTTCACGAAGTAATTAGTGTTCCCCTGTGAGCCATGTATTTGATGTTTGATGAGAAATCATCGTTATCATACAGTGTGTCCACGGATCGGGTGCCGGTAAGGTGTAAATGACGAAAAATTTTCGAGTTAAACTCTGATATTCTGGAAATCGCTCCTGCTTGTTCTCAAACTAAGATGTTGAAAAAATGAGCCAAATCAATTAATATACAGGGTGGTTTAGAATTGATTCAATGAAAATTGTTAGGAATAAAGTGTCTTTGTTTTAAAAGATATCGAGAAATTTTTTGGAGAAAAGTTGTTTAGAATCAAAAGACACGGCTTAATCTCGATTTTCAGATAAATCGGTCAACTTTGATTTTGTAAATAGGAACTCAATTCTCAGATAAATCAGCCTACGTTGACTTATAAGTTCATGAATATTTTGTCAATCCGATACGTGAGATATTTTGTCATGATCAAAAATTTAAATTTTGACACTATTTTTTTATCAGGGTTACGTGGTACCGTAATATTTGGCCAGCGTTCATGGAATTGTCCTATTACTCCCTGATACGAAATGTCTGCACCTAAACTGTAGCACTCCACAATAAACACTCTTTGTTCTATGCTCAACATATTTTTAACTGGAAAATTTTCGTTTATGACGAATAAAATTTACGTTTCAAGTCACGTCTGGCATTTGTAACCATGGATATTATCAAATATTTTCATGACCTATTTACAAAATCAAAGGTGATCGATTTATCTGAGAATCGAGATTTAGCCGTGTCTTTTGATTCTAAACAACTTTTCTCAATAAACTTTCTCGATATCTTTTAAAACAAAGGCACTTTATTCTTAACAATTTTCATTGAATCAGTTTTAAACGACCCTGTATATTAATTGATTTGGCTCATTCTCTCAACATCTTAATTTGAGACCAAGCAGGAGCGGTTCCCAAAATATCAGAGTATAACTCGAACATTTTTCGTCATTTATACCTTACCGGCACTCAATCCATTGTTTGAGCTTTGAACTTGCTGCAAAAATTTTCAATCTTGAAGTTATTTCTTTGTGAGGTGATTAATTTTGAAAGGAAAAGGTGAGTATAGTTTTCACAAGCTTGAGTCTATTTTTCTTATTTACATTCATGCGATTCTTTTTGCAACAATAAAATTCAAACAAAATATTACTTAGTTCATGATAGACAATCTAGGCCTTATTACTTCTGTGACCTGGAAAATCCAGATTTTGTTTTCAATTAATCAAAAAAAAAATTCCGAAAATTTATTCCGCCATCTAAGATATTCAATACATCGCGGAATATATCCTACACCACCCTCATAAATGTTGAAAAGAAATCACCTCAGACTTCTCATATTGAAAGCGATCGATAACTCATTATACAATTTGTATGCTTATCATTTTACTGAAGAAAATTCACATTAACATCATAATATTGTACGTCGATGTATAACTCCGTATCAAAACAAATATCTTACTCCTCCGCTGAATTTTATCGATAAAAATGTAGCGAGATATTATCGATATCAAATTCTCAAGTTCAGAAATTATAACGAGAATAATTAGGCGTTTCCTTTCGCTTGGAAAAAAATGATGAAAAATTAATGAGTTATCGATCATCACCAAAAAAACCGGTGCAGAAACTGATACGATTTCGAGTCCGACAACTGCTCAACCTTTAAACCACATGGAACGAATATTACGAAACTCACGATATTTCGGTGGTGGAATTCATTCTGTAGGTACGCAAAACTCGATGTCTGCTTGAAGTATAAAAGGTGGAACGCACTGATGACCAATAAGAGTTTCATCGATATCTTCATCAGATCAACATGGCATTCAAAGTAAGCGAATATTTCTCTCGTTAAAACGAAGTTGATGGAGTTTTTCGATTATATACACTGATTTCATCTAATACACATGTTCAATTTCAGTTCATCGCATTCGCTGCTGTTTTGGCCTATGCCAACGCTGGCAATCTCATCGGCGCTCCTTTGGCCTACTCTGCACCAGCAGCCATTGCCACCCACGCTGTTGCTGCTCCTTTAGCTGTTGCCAGAGCTGAACCATACGACCCTAACCCACAATACCAATATGGCTACAATGTTGAAGACGCTTTGACTGGAGACTCAAAGAGCCAAGTAGAATCTCGCAGCGGAGATGTCGTACAAGGTCAATACTCCTTGACCGACCCTGATGGTACCAGACGTACTGTTGACTACACTGCTGACCCTATCAACGGATTTAACGCTGTAGTCCGCAAGGAACCTCTGGTCGCTAAAGCTGTAGTTGCTGCCCCAGCTGTTGCTGCAGTTCGTGCTGCCCCAGTCATCTCAGCTGCTCCTTTGATCCGTTCCGCACCTCTTCTTCATCAACAAGCCATCGCAGCACCCTTGATCCGTTCTGCTCCTCTTCTTGCTCAACCTGCCTACACATCCTCCTTGATCCGCTCTGCTCCTCTTCTTGCCCAACCAGCTTATGCTTCTTCTTTGATCCGCTCGGCTCCTCTTCTATCCCAACAAGCATATGCATCTTCCTTGGTTCACTCTACTCCTCTTCTTGCTCAACCAGCATATGGATCTTCTTTGATCCGCTCTTCTCCCCTTCTTGCCCAACCTTCCTCCTTGATTGCCCACTCAGCTTATGCTGCCCCAACTTTCCTTCACTAAGTGAAGAATATGTGAGATGTTTGTATATTAATTTATTTCATTATTCGAATAAATTTAAAAACAGAGTTTTGTAGATTTTATTTTTATATAATATATTGATAAAGTAACCCATCGTGAACACAACAAGTTCCGGAAGAAACAACTCAGGAATTTAATATTTGTAGAGAAGGTTTGAACCCTAATTACAAATTCGTGAATAGGTAGAATCCACCCAATGATTTCGAAAATATACTCATTCAATATTTTATTTTCCAATACTTCCAAAAATACAGATTGGATCGAATTGATATCCAGTACTTGATCCAGAACTTTTTTGACAATTGTTTTGATATTTATGCATCAGCATTTGCCAAGTATTTATCAAGTTGCATCATGATTGGGATATTGTAATTAGGGAAATAACAACGATGTTTAGCAAAAAATATTTTTCTCCAAGAAAACTTGAATATTTTTTTAATATTCCAATGAAACGATCATCACGACATTACGCACAAAGTTTTGCATCGAAATTTCTCTACTAACCACCAAGTTTCATTAAGATTGGATCAGTATTTTTTGAATTATTTCAGAAATAACAAAGTCACTGGGGAAAAAAACACTTTTGGATTTTTTCAATATTCCAATGACACGATTTTTTGCACAAAGTTGTGCATCAAAATTGTTCAACCAACCACCATGTTTCATTATAACTAGAGCCTTAATTTTTGAATTATTTCAGGAATAACAACGACACCGAGGAAAACACAACACTTGACATATTTTCTTTTCATATTTTCGAAAACTTAATACTGATCGAACAGATATTTTTCGGTATACTGTTGTCAAATATGAGGTTCAATGTCTGAGCGAAATTTGATCCAAAGATCATAAATAGTTTCGGAAAACGAAATATTTTTCTGGAAAATTTTACAAACTTCACGATTCCAACAAAATGATTTTATTTAAGCGCATCAGACTGACCCAAATAAGACCTAACTTTTTTTCTTTCGATTTATCATATCGACTGGCCTCACGGACAGAATCGATTTTGATGTCGGGACCATTTTCGGTAAAAAAACGATAGAAAGCTATTCCACAAAACGAAAAGATGCATTATATTTATCAACAGAATATCGTGGAAGTCGGACATCTATTAGAGTTATTACCAACCTTCGTACTGAGTGAGCCCAACGCTGCTTGGCTTTCATACTGAAATCATATTGTTTCTAAGCATATGAATCTTATCATCCTTTTACAGGGTCTTTCACGAGGAACCTCACCCATATTTATACGGGAAACTACTGAACGTATTTTCATGAAATTCAGCACTTATAAGTATTTCACGATGCTGATGAAATCTAAAATATTTTCAAGGCATGAGCACCTCCGGTTTTTCCGGAAATGACGTCAACTTCCGTTTTTCAAATTAGAACACCATTTTTTTATTGCAGAAATAGATTTTTTAGAAAATTTCAATTTATTTTGATGTAACATTTTTCAGTTTTGGTTGGAAAATTCTCTCTGAGCGGGAAAATTCGAAAAAAAAATCGAAAATAGAGCTCCGCTGAAACAAGAATAACTTCGAGGTTTTTGGATGGAAAATTTTCATTTTTGGGATTTTTCAAGATGTAAGATTGATGTATCCACTTTGAAAATCGAAATCGTGATTCATGATACAGGGGGTGAAAAAATCGCTTTCAAAGTTAGGGATGACAAAATCGTGAAAAATCAATTTTTTCAAATTAGAACCACATTTTTTTATGGCAGATATTGAATCTACGTTAAAAAATAATGTGAGTGTATGCATTACACCCTTGCCCTAAAATGGATATTTTCTGAGTTATTCACAAAAAACTGTTTTTCGTCTTGAATTTTCAGCTATTTCTTTTCCCTTCACGCCAAAAAGATGAAATTTTCAGGAGCTGTTATTTGAACCATGCTGTAGATTTTTCACCCCTTCTTGAAACCGACTTCAAGTTACTATTAGGAGAACCATGGCAAACTCTCGCAGTTATAACTAGAGAAGATGCTCAAAGTTTTGACCGTTAATTTCTAGACATTTATTTATACGTCTCAGGAATGCTTCGTGCGTTGCTCTTCTTATTTCATCGGGAGAAAGAGATCTGCAAAAGTGTTTAAAAACCAAATTGAGTTTCAAAACTATGAATCTAAAAATCTAAACAAACCTGAACGCATTTCTGACTCGTTCTATGCAGTCCTCTTTATCAGTCAGGGGAGTTGAGTAGACAATATTTTTTATCCTACCCCAAACATAATAGTCTGAAGGAGTTAAATCGGGAGAACGTGGTGGCCAAAGATGTGGACCATTGTTCGCCAACCATCGATCTTCAAATAGCCTGTAGAGGATATTTGACACATTGAGTGAATTGTGTGGAGGCGCGCCATCTTGTTGATACCATAAGTCATTACGGTTCTGTACTAGCGGCTCAATTATTTGAGTCAATATGTCAGAATATCTATCTCCTACGGGAGAACATTCTTAAAATAATGCAAACATATGTAGTGTTCTATCTCACCAGTTAAAGTCCCATCATAAATGTGAACAGCGAGAATTGCATTATTTTTGATGGCGCAAAAAACATTGAAACTCCAGGTCTCTTGAAAGTTCCATTGTCTGAAGTGGTGGTTGTTCTCTTCATCCCAATAATGACTGTTATGCCTATTGAAAGAACCATTCTTTGTGAATTTAGATTCATCTGTCCAAATTATACAGTCCAAAAAGTTTTCATTCTCTTGAAATCGAATCATCATAGCTTCGCAAAACTCTGTTCTCCTGACGAAATCAGTTTCCTTCAAATGCTGTACCCTATTGAATTTATATGGGTGCATTTTATGTTTTTTTAATATTCTCCAAACACTCGATTGAGATAATCCCAGATCAATCTCGGCATCTTTGAGAGAATTTTGAGGATTCACACGAAAATATGCAAGAACTGTAATTTCGTTGTTCTCATCTTCTATTACACTTTTTTCTCTGTGTGTAGTTTTCTTAACGAAAGATCCGACATTTCTCAAGTTTGTCGTGGTTCTGTTAATGGTATCTCTCGTTGGTCTGGGTCGGTCAGGAAACCTCTCAATGAACTGTCGAATCGTTCTATCTACAACTTTATTACATTCTCCATGAAGTAGAATGAGATTTAAATAATCTTCATTGGTAAAATTAGGCATAGTGATCGATTTTATAACTTAATACGAATTATCACCGAATTAATAGTAAACACAAAATGAATTATTTATTTATCACTGGAGAGAAAACCGATGGCCGATTAGTTGAAATAAAGAGGTTTCCGATACAAATTCGAATCCCAATTCGCCATCTATTTAGGAACAACCTGTAACTTTTTTCTCTTGCATATTAGGGTAGTAAAATCTGAAACATGGTTTAAGTAACAGTTCCTGAAAATGTCATCTTTTTGACGTGAAGGGAAAAGAAATAGCTGAAAATTCAAGACGAAAAACAGTTTTTTGTGAATATCTCAGAAAATATCCACTTTAGGGCAAGGGTGTGATGCATACACTCACATTATTTTTTAACGTAGATTCAATATCTGCCATAAAAAAATGGGGTTCTAATTTGAAAAAATTTATTTTTCACGATTTTGTCATCCCTAACTTTGAAAGCGATTTTTTCACCCCCTGTATCATGAATCGCGATTTCGATTTTCAAAGTGGATAAATTTTTTTTTCGAATTTTCCCGCTCAGAGAGAATTTTCCAACCAAAACTGAAAAATGTTACATCAAAATGAATTGAAATTTTCTAAGGAATCTATTTCTACAATAAAAAAATGGTGTTCTAATTTGAAAAACGGAAGTTGACGTCATTTCCGGAAAAACCGGAGGTGCTCATGCCTTGAAAATATCTTAGATTTCATCAGCATCGTGAAATACTTATAAGTGCTGAATTTCATGAAAATACGTTCAGTAGTTTCCCGTATAAATATGGGTGAGGTTCCTCGTGAAAGACCCTGTATATCGGTAGGTTCCTGAAATTCAGTATGAAAATATTTGCATGCTGCAAAACTACTAGAGCAACTAGAATGTTACCTTGATATGTTGCAAAAAACTTCGTAATATTTTGATTTCCGATAAAAGCAATTCATGTTGAAAATGGCACGCTTGAATCAATTAATTATTTCTTCAAAATGTCTTCAATTCCCAAATTTTCGATGAAAGGGTGTCCACTGTCCAATGATTAGTTTGAAGTCATCGATGAAGAATTGCATGTTCAAATTCAGTTCTGTCCGCCAATCCGTCAAAATGGTAACTTACGGAAAGAATGAGCTTGAGACTTGACACCCTACATTTTTGAGGTTGTTGGCATCTAAATTTATTTATGAAATATTCATGTCTGAACTATGCTTCTCCAATAACGAAACTGAAATTATGTAATACCCAACCAATATTTCACTATAACCACTATTTCAAAAAATATCATAAAGCAGGAGTCTCAAATCTACCTGCACGAGTTCGACCTTCGGCTCATGGTTCAGCTCGAAAAAATAAATACTAAAACTTAAATATGTAAATGAGTGGATTTTGCACTTAATTACGAAGGTCTTATCATTTGAGAATAGGTACAATTCGCAATTCCAACTATATCGATTACAGCATTCTCTGAAAAAAGCTTGCAATTCTGTTCTGCATAAATTAATTCCGAAAGTTCTCTATCAGATGAGGAAAACCTCAAAATTAATCTTTCGGAAGAAACTCAGTAGATATATGTCGATTTGAAAGAATATTTTTCCGATATCTCCAAAAATACAGATGAGCTCGAGTGAAAATTGAGCATTTCTTCATAAAACAATGCCGACATGAACTGAAATTAAAAAAAATTAAATATATCAAATATGTGACCGATAAATAAAAGATTTGGATAGGTTTTTTCAATTTCTGGTAGAATTCATGTATATCGTTTCATAACGAATGAAACCAACATACGATTTGAAATTTGAACAGGTTTCACATTTTCTGAGAAGATGAAACATTATTGTGCCACCATACACCTTCTGAATTTCCTAAATGAAATTTGCATCTCGCAATAGCTGAATGAATACTACATAGGATAATCTGAACACACTCGATGTTTTGAGGAAATGACTTCATTTGAATTGCATTTGCATAAGGTGAAGGATATCGCTACCTCATTTCATTATAGTAGTGTCTGAACTTGACTCACTTTCTCTACCTATTTGATTAAAGTCTTTCAATCAATTCCAACTTAGTTGTTGGAAAATATGAAGGAGTATAGAACATTGAAGGGGAGATTTTCATTTCTATATCGAAAAATCGGTTGTTGCACGTTGATTCATCATGAGATAAAATTCATAAAATGAGCTTTGTTCTGATTGCAAATAGACATTATATAGATATTTATCGGATTGGCAACAAACTAATTGTGAACAAAGAAAAGTTATTTATGGGGTCCTGGTTCCCGTTCAAAAAAAAAATTTAGGAAAGCACTGATGTGATGTCAGCGGCTTTCGCGCGCATTTTCAAATTCGTTGACGAACTTCTGCATGAGTCTTTAATCTGTCATTTTTCAACCAAGTGTTTGATTTCAATTCGATCTCATCCGTATGTATGAAAATATAGGAAATATAAAATTTTAATTGGTATATCCACGAAATCTTCAGGCGAATTTCACCCTTACCCAAATTTGACCTTCGTAATGAACCTCAACCTCAAACCTTACTCGGCAAATATCGAGATTCTTTATCGTTATTTCCAGAAGTTATTGTTTCAACGTAATAGATAACACAAAGCTTTCAGAAAAAACAACTTGAAAACTCTATATTCCTAGAGTAAGTTTGGACCTTAGTTACGGAGGTCGCATACGTAAATGGGTGCAATCCACCCAATAATTCAAACCCGTTCAAAATGTTATTCTCACAATATTTTCAAAAATACAGATGGGGTCGAATTGAAATCCAGCATTTGATTAAAAAATGACAGTTTGAAGGTTCATACAGAATTTCGTGAGGATAATTGATCAGTAAATAGCGAAATATTGAATATTCGAAAAAACAATTTTTTTCGAATTTTTCAATAACACGATCATAACGAAATTCTGCAGAAGCTTGATCATCTGCATTTTAAAACTCGCACGCAATTTTCATCCTGATTGAATAAGTATTTTTTGAGTTATTTCGGAGGAAGCCAACGATACCGAGAAAAAAAATCACGGAATTTACGATCGAATCAAACTGAATCTTAGAACACTGTTGTGAAAAATAAAGTTCAAAGTCTGAGCAAGATTTCTCTCGAATATGATGAAGAGTTTCCAAAAATGAATTTTTTTCAGAACGACTACAGAAATATTTATTTGAAATTCACTGAGAAAACGATCTGCACGAAATTTTGCAAAAGTTTCGCGCTATTATGCTACAACTAACTGCCGAGTTCGAATCTTATCAGTTCAATATTTCCCTAAATATGAGGCAAATCCTCAAAATTCCAAATGGCTTTAACTCCGGAACCGGTCCGTCGATTCTGCCAATATGAACTCAACCGATGCATTTTGAAATTGTCCTTTGGAAAGTTTGAAGTCGGAAGAACCTTTTTTTGTATACTCGGTATTGTACCTACTGCCGGCTGGACGGACAGAGCCAATTCTGCCAATATGAACTCAACCGTTGCATTTTGAAATTGTCCTTTGGAAAGTTTGAAGTCGGAAGAACCTTTTTTTGTATACTCGGTATTGTACCTACTGCCGGCTGGACGGACAGAGCCAATTCTGCCAATATGAACTCAACCGTTGCATTTTGAAATTGTTCTTTGGAAAGTTTGAAGTCGGAAGAACCTTTTTTTGTATACTCGGTATTGTACCTACTGCCGGCTGGACGGACAGAGCCAATTCTGCCAATATGAACTCAACCGTTGCATTTTGAAATTGTCCTTTGGAAAGTTTGAAGTCGGAAGAACCTTTTTTTGTATACTCGGTATTGTACCTACTGCCGGCTGGACGGACAGAGCCAATTCTGCCAATATGAACTCAACCGTTGCATTTTGAAATTGTCCTTTGGAAAGTTTGAAGTCGGAAGAACCTTTTTTTGTATACTCGGTATTGTACCTACTGCCGGCTGGACGGACAGAGCCAATTCTGCCAATATGAACTCAACCGTTGCATTTTGAAATTGTCCTTTGGAAAGTTTGAAGTCGGAAGAACCTTTTTTTGTATACTCGGTATTGTACCTACTGCCGGCTGGACGGACAGAGCCAATTCTGCCAATATGAACTCAACCGTTGCATTTTGAAATTGTCCTTTGGAAAGTTTGAAGTCGGAAGAACCTTTTTTTGTATACTCGGTATTGTACCTACTGCCGGCTGGTCGGACAGAGCCAATTCTGCCAATATGAACTCAACCGTTGCATTTTGAAATTGTCCTTTGGAAAGTTTGAAGTCGGAAGAACCTTTTTTTGTATACTCGGTATTGTACCTACTGCCGGCTGGACGGACAGAGCCAATTCTGCCAATATGAACTCAACCGTTGCATTTTGAAATTGTCCTTTGGAAAGTTTGAAGTCGGAAGAACCTTTTTTTGTATACTCGGTATTGTACCTACTGCCGGCTGGACGGACAGAGCCAATTCTGCCAATATGAACTCAACCGTTGCATTTTGAAATTGTCCTTTGGAAAGTTTGAAGTCGGAAGAACCTTTTTTTGTATACTCGGTATTGTACCTACTGCCGGCTGGACGGACAGAGCCAATTCTGCCAATATGAACTCAACCGTTGCATTTTGAAATTGTTCTTTGGAAAGTTTGAAGTCGGAAGAACCTTTTTTTGTATACTCGGTATTGTACCTACTGCCGGCTGGACGGACAGAGCCAATTCTGCCAATATGAACTCAACCGTTGCATTTTGAAATTGTCCTTTGGAAAGTTTGAAGTCGGAAGAACCTTTTTTTGTATACTCGGTATTGTACCTACTGCCGGCTGGACGGACAGAGCCAATTCTGCCAATATGAACTCAACCGTTGCATTTTGAAATTGTCCTTTGGAAAGTTTGAAGTCGGAAGAACCTTTTTTTGTATACTCGGTATTGTACCTACTGCCGGCTGGACGGACAGAGCCAATTCTGCCAATATGAACTCAACCGTTGCATTTTGAAATTGTCCTTTGGAAAGTTTGAAGTCGGAAGAACCTTTTTTTGTATACTCGGTATTGTACCTACTGCCGGCTGGACGGACAGAGCCAATTCTGCCAATATGAACTCAACCGTTGCATTTTGAAATTGTCCTTTGGAAAGTTTGAAGTCGGAAGAACCTTTTTTTGTATACTCGGTATTGTACCTACTGCCGGCTGGTCGGACAGAGCCAATTCTGCCAATATGAACTCAACCGTTGCATTTTGAAATTGTCCTTTGGAAAGTTTGAAGTCGGAAGAACCTTTTTTTGTATACTCGGTATTGTACCTACTGCCGGCTGGACGGACAGAGCCAATTCTGCCAATATGAACTCAACCGTTGCATTTTGAAATTGTCCTTTGGAAAGTTTGAAGTCGGAAGAACCTTTTTTTGTATACTCGGTATTGTACCTACTGCCGGCTGGACGGACAGAGCCAATTCTGCCAATATGAACTCAACCGTTGCATTTTGAAATTGTCCTTTGGAAAGTTTGAAGTCGGAAGAACCTTTTTTTGTATACTCGGTATTGTACCTACTGCCGGCTGGACGGACAGAGCCAATTCTGCCAATATGAACTCAACCGTTGCATTTTGAAATTGTCCTTTGGAAAGTTTGAAGTCGGAAGAACCTTTTTTTGTATACTCGGTATTGTACCTACTGCCGGCTGGACGGTCAGAGCCAATTCTGCCAATATGAACTCAACCGTTGCATTTTGAAATTGTCCTTTGGAAAGTTTGAAGTCGGAAGAACTTTTTTTTGTATACTCGGTATTGTACCTACTGCCGGCTGGACGGACAGAGCCAATTCTGCCAATATGAACTCAACCGTTGCATTTTGAAATTGTCCTTTGGAAAGTTTGAAGTCGGAAGAACCTTTTTTTGTATACTCGGTATTGTACCTACTGCCGGCTGGACGGACAGAGCCAATTCTGCCAATATGAACTCAACCGTTGCATTTTGAAATTGTCCTTTGGAAAGTTTGAAGTCGGAAGAACCTTTTTTTGTATACTCGGTATTGTACCTACTGCCGGCTGGACGGTCAGAGCCAATTCTGCCAATATGAACTCAACCGTTGCATTTTGAAATTGTCCTTTGGAAAGTTTGAAGTCGGAAGAACCTTTTTTTGTATACTCGGTATTGTACCTACTGCCGGCTGGACGGACAGAGCCAATTCTGCCAATATGAACTCAACCGTTGCATTTTGAAATTGTCCTTTGGAAAGTTTGAAGTCGGAAGAACCTTTTTTTGTATACTCGGTATTGTACCTACTGCCGGCTGGACGGACAGAGCCAATTCTGCCAATATGAACTCAACCGTTGCATTTTGAAATTGTCCTTTGGAAAGTTTGAAGTCGGAAGAACCTTTTTTTGTATACTCGGTATTGTACCTACTGCCGGCTGGACGGACAGAGCCAATTCTGCCAATATGAACTCAACCGTTGCATTTTGAAATTGTCCTTTGGAAAGTTTGAAGTCGGAAGAACCTTTTTTTGTATACTCGGTATTGTACCTACTGCCAGCTGGACGGACAGAGCCAATTCTGCCAATATGAACTCAACCGTTGCATTTTGAAATTGTCCTTTGGAAAGTTTGAAGTCGGAAGAACCTTTTTTTGTATACTCGGTATTGTACCTACTGCCGGCTGGACGGACAGAGCCAATTCTGCCAATATGAACTCAACCGTTGCATTTTGAAATTGTCCTTTGGAAAGTTTGAAGTCGGAAGAACCTTTTTTTGTATACTCGGTATTGTACCTACTGCCGGCCGGACGGACAGAGCCAATTTTGTTACTAGATTTGTCATCAGTGAGTTCAACCAAGTAATTCGAGACCATCTTCGGGAAAAAATTCGAAACTTATGGACATTTGGACAAAAAGCAGGCACGCTGTTCCCTAGAACATGCGCTCAAAAAGGATAGGCATTAAGGTAATGACTGCCTCTTAAAGTTTTCCATCTACATCAGGATCTCATTTATGAATGATATATCATTTGATAACATGCGAAATCCTAATTCACTATACAATTGTATTAACATTTTAATATTGACATTGATTCTATTTTACTTTACACTTAGTCTTCAAATGATACGAATGATACATTTCAGAATCGAATACTCAGTATCTTCACGCACATCGCTGATTAAATCCACAGAATATGTATAGATAATTGCAATAATATAAACAACAATTTAATTCACTATTATCAAGAAACTGCGAACGAGGATTTTTCTATTAGTTACCAAGTTTCATTATAATCAAATCAGTTTTTCTGAAATATTTCGGAAATAACAATGATACCGAGGAAATATCCACGAAATTTCATATTCATTTTCCGGCACCTCCGAAGAAAACTTCCGATCAAACTGAAATTTAAGACACTTTTGTTGTATAAACAATAGTGTTGTGTAATATTGTTCCGAAATGAAAATTTCTTTTCGAAAAAACCATGAAAATTCTCTAAAATATTTTTTTTCGGTTTTCTACTGGAACGATCCTCGCGGAATTTTGATTTTAACATTGGCATTCCAAAACTGAGTTTGATTTCGACAGCTTCAGTTCATCCCGAAATATGGGAAATAGTAGTAAAATTTCAAATAGCCACGATATTTTATATATATTTTTTTGATATCTATGAAAGAACGATATCGAATTGAACAAAACCGAGATATTCAGCCTCCAAACTTAACTTGAAAATGCAAGTTCGAAAGGTTCAGCACATACGAAAGGCTGGACAGAATAAAGTTGACCAAGTGTTCTTTTTCAAGAAATCCAACCTAATCGTTCAAGACTATTTCCGGTACAAACTCTAAAACACCAGACATTTGGGCAAAACGATAACTCGCTCTTCCGCAGCATAAGCGCGTAATATCCGAGAATAGCACCGATGTCGAACTTTAGAACTATAATGTGTTGGTTCAAATTCCTATCCAGAGAGGACAGGTGTTGACTCCGCGCAAAAATTGTTTTCACAGAAGGAATTGCACGATCTTCTTAGTATTTCATTCGGAAGATATATAATAAGGAAATCTGAAATTGTTTTTTCGTGATGTTCGAATAAATGGAAGAATTCCAACTGCTTGTATTTCCAACTGTGAACTATTTGGTTTAAAATAAAGTCTTGATTTTAGTTTTCAGACAATCTTTGTATATATTTCTCTATTGTGTGACAGAAAATTGTTTCCAAAAAAAAATTAGAGAGAGAGAGAGAAACTAAATTTATTGATCTTGCAATCAAATGGCCATCGACCGCAGTCTTCCAGCCATATTATTTATTTATCCAATTATTTTCAGTATAAGGATCAAATTCGTACTCATCGACCAAATATACCAGACCTAGTCTTAAAAGACGGAAAGACATGAGCGTCATCTCACGTCTAAAAAGAGGTCTAAAAACCAATCCCTCAGCTTAACTCTCAGTAAACTGAAACTCTGCGAAGATTCGAAACTCATATGAATTGTTGACGATAACAACTGTACAGACCTCGAATAACCGTGAATAATCCAGAATTATGAACCTGATCCAGTTCGGCTTTTTTTCAACATCCGTATAGGTCCATAAAATGAGCAATAACTTTTACACATTTAACAACTGGACCATGTCCATGATGAAGTGATAAGCTTACCACCTTCACAAATGAACAGCTAATTGCATAATATCGAAATTAAATAAACCGGCGGGAACTTATGTGCTCTTTAACGAAACCAGATCATTCAGAACGAAAACAAATAACGAAACCAGAATCCCTAAATGTGAATTGCTGACCTCTGATAGCTCACGAAAGAAACAATATTTCGAGTGTGACGCAAAGCATTCTTCGGTATCGTCTTGTTTTTCTCTGGAGTATAAAAAGTGTATGGTTTGTTATCACCAGCATCATTCACTTCGGTAATCTCATCGTATCGAAATGGCTTTCAAGGTACTATCTTAATTTTTGAATTTTTCCTTTTTCAGCTTATAATTCGCTCATACTAACCATTCGAAATATGTTACATTTTGAATAATTTCCCATCACTAATCTAGTTAGAGTTTCTTTCATTTGATGTAGATAAACATTCATTTCCACAATGTATGTATCAATCATTAATCGTTTCATCAATATTGTGAATGCTATCCCATAATTGCCAATATTCTTGGGAACCGTGCCCTATCGTTCTGACAAAATATCTGGTCATTTTCGATTTTTTTTCCTGAAGTAGTGCCAAAGCATTAGCGTCGTCGAAATCAATTCTGTCCGTCCGGCATACTGCTGCCACGAAAACAAATCAAGCTAGTGACTTGAAACTTCAAGGGTAGGTTGAGTATCAGAATCAGTTAATGGGTGAATCAACCGAACAGTTTTGGAGTTATACCAGTTTGAATTCATGAAGTTATTTCCTCAATATCTCAGGATCTTTCTTTGCTGATTAAAACTTGATAGTTGGTTGACAAAAACTTACTCACAAGTGCTCGAAAACGTGTATTAAAACCGTATCGTTTGTGAATGTAAAAAATTTCTCTTCAAAAATTCAGATAGTTTTGATCTGAAAAAACTATATTATTATGATTATTATTATTATCTATCGAATTCCGATGCTATTTTGCACAGATTTTTATGTTAACATTTTCCGCCTCATATGATGTATGTTCTTCGTAAGAAAATCCCTACCTAGAATCCAACCTCCAATTCCAACAATACCAATAACTAATAATACTCAATAGACATAAAATCACTTAGCGCCTTCATAACGAAGGGAAACATGCACGCAGAAGTCGCTGAGTTCACTGCAATGCTTGTATAAAATAACTCTCCTCATTCTTCTTTATTAATTCCTCCAATTTTTCCTGACTGCTGTCTGTGAATCAAATGTGTTCCCAAAATTCAAGTACAATATTCAATCCGATATTATATAATTCGATTTGAATTACGTAATTTCTTCAATATTTCAGTGTTTCATGTAAATTGAATTTCAGGTGATATTTGAATATCCAGTCCTAGACATTGTTATTTGCAGTTATTGCTTGACATATTCTGGATTTTTCTCAAGTGAATAATTTCAAACGATATATTCAGTATTGAAAATGGAATCTTATTATTCAATATCTGTAAGAATTATAACTCGTTGTGAATTTGAGGCATAAAATTAGAGTTTCGAAATTAGGTAGAAATATTTTCACGAAGTAATTAGTGTTCCCCTGTGAGCCATGTATTTGATGTTTGATGAGAAATCATCGTTATCATACAGTGTGTCCACGGATCGGGTGCCGGTAAGGTGTAAATGACGAAAAATTTTCGAGTTAAACTCTGATATTCTGGAAATCGCTCCTGCTTGTTCTCAAACTAAGATGTTGAAAAAATGAGCCAAATCAATTAATATACAGGGTGGTTTAGAATTGATTCAATGAAAATTGTTAGGAATAAAGTGTCTTTGTTTTAAAAGATATCGAGAAATTTTTTGGAGAAAAGTTGTTTAGAATCAAAAGACACGGCTTAATCTCGATTTTCAGATAAATCGGTCAACTTTGATTTTGTAAATAGGAACTCAATTCTCAGATAAATCAGCCTACGTTGACTTATAAGTTCATGAATATTTTGTCAATCCGATACGTGAGATATTTTGTCATGATCAAAAATTTAAATTTTGACACTATTTTTTTATCAGGGTTACGTGGTACCGTAATATTTGGCCAGCGTTCATGGAATTGTCCTATTACTCCCTGATACGAAATGTCTGCACCTAAACTGTAGCACTCCACAATAAACACTCTTTGTTCTATGCTCAACATATTTTTAACTGGAAAATTTTCGTTTATGACGAATAAAATTTACGTTTCAAGTCACGTCTGGCATTTGTAACCATGGATATTATCAAATATTTTCATGACCTATTTACAAAATCAAAGGTGATCGATTTATCTGAGAATCGAGATTTAGCCGTGTCTTTTGATTCTAAACAACTTTTCTCAATAAACTTTCTCGATATCTTTTAAAACAAAGGCACTTTATTCTTAACAATTTTCATTGAATCAGTTTTAAACGACCCTGTATATTAATTGATTTGGCTCATTCTCTCAACATCTTAATTTGAGACCAAGCAGGAGCGGTTCCCAAAATATCAGAGTATAACTCGAACATTTTTCGTCATTTATACCTTACCGGCACTCAATCCATTGTTTGAGCTTTGAACTTGCTGCAAAAATTTTCAATCTTGAAGTTATTTCTTTGTGAGGTGATTAATTTTGAAAGGAAAAGGTGAGTATAGTTTTCACAAGCTTGAGTCTATTTTTCTTATTTACATTCATGCGATTCTTTTTGCAACAATAAAATTCAAACAAAATATTACTTAGTTCATGATAGACAATCTAGGCCTTATTACTTCTGTGACCTGGAAAATCCAGATTTTGTTTTCAATTAATCAAAAAAAAAATTCCGAAAATTTATTCCGCCATCTAAGATATTCAATACATCGCGGAATATATCCTACACCACCCTCATAAATGTTGAAAAGAAATCACCTCAGACTTCTCATATTGAAAGCGATCGATAACTCATTATACAATTTGTATGCTTATCATTTTACTGAAGAAAATTCACATTAACATCATAATATTGTACGTCGATGTATAACTCCGTATCAAAACAAATATCTTACTCCTCCGCTGAATTTTATCGATAAAAATGTAGCGAGATATTATCGATATCAAATTCTCAAGTTCAGAAATTATAACGAGAATAATTAGGCGTTTCCTTTCGCTTGGAAAAAAATGATGAAAAATTAATGAGTTATCGATCATCACCAAAAAAACCGGTGCAGAAACTGATACGATTTCGAGTCCGACAACTGCTCAACCTTTAAACCACATGGAACGAATATTACGAAACTCACGATATTTCGGTGGTGGAATTCATTCTGTAGGTACGCAAAACTCGATGTCTGCTTGAAGTATAAAAGGTGGAACGCACTGATGACCAATAAGAGTTTCATCGATATCTTCATCAGATCAACATGGCATTCAAAGTAAGCGAATATTTCTCTCGTTAAAACGAAGTTGATGGAGTTTTTCGATTATATACACTGATTTCATCTAATACACATGTTCAATTTCAGTTCATCGCATTCGCTGCTGTTTTGGCCTATGCCAACGCTGGCAATCTCATCGGCGCTCCTTTGGCCTACTCTGCACCAGCAGCCATTGCCACCCACGCTGTTGCTGCTCCTTTAGCTGTTGCCAGAGCTGAACCATACGACCCTAACCCACAATACCAATATGGCTACAATGTTGAAGACGCTTTGACTGGAGACTCAAAGAGCCAAGTAGAATCTCGCAGCGGAGATGTCGTACAAGGTCAATACTCCTTGACCGACCCTGATGGTACCAGACGTACTGTTGACTACACTGCTGACCCTATCAACGGATTTAACGCTGTAGTCCGCAAGGAACCTCTGGTCGCTAAAGCTGTAGTTGCTGCCCCAGCTGTTGCTGCAGTTCGTGCTGCCCCAGTCATCTCAGCTGCTCCTTTGATCCGTTCCGCACCTCTTCTTCATCAACAAGCCATCGCAGCACCCTTGATCCGTTCTGCTCCTCTTCTTGCTCAACCTGCCTACACATCCTCCTTGATCCGCTCTGCTCCTCTTCTTGCCCAACCAGCTTATGCTTCTTCTTTGATCCGCTCGGCTCCTCTTCTATCCCAACAAGCATATGCATCTTCCTTGGTTCACTCTACTCCTCTTCTTGCTCAACCAGCATATGGATCTTCTTTGATCCGCTCTTCTCCCCTTCTTGCCCAACCTTCCTCCTTGATTGCCCACTCAGCTTATGCTGCCCCAACTTTCCTTCACTAAGTGAAGAATATGTGAGATGTTTGTATATTAATTTATTTCATTATTCGAATAAATTTAAAAACAGAGTTTTGTAGATTTTATTTTTATATAATATATTGATAAAGTAACCCATCGTGAACACAACAAGTTCCGGAAGAAACAACTCAGGAATTTAATATTTGTAGAGAAGGTTTGAACCCTAATTACAAATTCGTGAATAGGTAGAATCCACCCAATGATTTCGAAAATATACTCATTCAATATTTTATTTTCCAATACTTCCAAAAATACAGATTGGATCGAATTGATATCCAGTACTTGATCCAGAACTTTTTTGACAATTGTTTTGATATTTATGCATCAGCATTTGCCAAGTATTTATCAAGTTGCATCATGATTGGGATATTGTAATTAGGGAAATAACAACGATGTTTAGCAAAAAATATTTTTCTCCAAGAAAACTTGAATATTTTTTTAATATTCCAATGAAACGATCATCACGACATTACGCACAAAGTTTTGCATCGAAATTTCTCTACTAACCACCAAGTTTCATTAAGATTGGATCAGTATTTTTTGAATTATTTCAGAAATAACAAAGTCACTGGGGAAAAAAACACTTTTGGATTTTTTCAATATTCCAATGACACGATTTTTTGCACAAAGTTGTGCATCAAAATTGTTCAACCAACCACCATGTTTCATTATAACTAGAGCCTTAATTTTTGAATTATTTCAGGAATAACAACGACACCGAGGAAAACACAACACTTGACATATTTTCTTTTCATATTTTCGAAAACTTAATACTGATCGAACAGATATTTTTCGGTATACTGTTGTCAAATATGAGGTTCAATGTCTGAGCGAAATTTGATCCAAAGATCATAAATAGTTTCGGAAAACGAAATATTTTTCTGGAAAATTTTACAAACTTCACGATTCCAACAAAATGATTTTATTTAAGCGCATCAGACTGACCCAAATAAGACCTAACTTTTTTTCTTTCGATTTATCATATCGACTGGCCTCACGGACAGAATCGATTTTGATGTCGGGACCATTTTCGGTAAAAAAACGATAGAAAGCTATTCCACAAAACGAAAAGATGCATTATATTTATCAACAGAATATCGTGGAAGTCGGACATCTATTAGAGTTATTACCAACCTTCGTACTGAGTGAGCCCAACGCTGCTTGGCTTTCATACTGAAATCATATTGTTTCTAAGCATATGAATCTTATCATCCTTTTACAGGGTCTTTCACGAGGAACCTCACCCATATTTATACGGGAAACTACTGAACGTATTTTCATGAAATTCAGCACTTATAAGTATTTCACGATGCTGATGAAATCTAAAATATTTTCAAGGCATGAGCACCTCCGGTTTTTCCGGAAATGACGTCAACTTCCGTTTTTCAAATTAGAACACCATTTTTTTATTGCAGAAATAGATTTTTTAGAAAATTTCAATTTATTTTGATGTAACATTTTTCAGTTTTGGTTGGAAAATTCTCTCTGAGCGGGAAAATTCGAAAAAAAAATCGAAAATAGAGCTCCGCTGAAACAAGAATAACTTCGAGGTTTTTGGATGGAAAATTTTCATTTTTGGGATTTTTCAAGATGTAAGATTGATGTATCCACTTTGAAAATCGAAATCGTGATTCATGATACAGGGGGTGAAAAAATCGCTTTCAAAGTTAGGGATGACAAAATCGTGAAAAATCAATTTTTTCAAATTAGAACCACATTTTTTTATGGCAGATATTGAATCTACGTTAAAAAATAATGTGAGTGTATGCATTACACCCTTGCCCTAAAATGGATATTTTCTGAGTTATTCACAAAAAACTGTTTTTCGTCTTGAATTTTCAGCTATTTCTTTTCCCTTCACGCCAAAAAGATGAAATTTTCAGGAGCTGTTATTTGAACCATGCTGTAGATTTTTCACCCCTTCTTGAAACCGACTTCAAGTTACTATTAGGAGAACCATGGCAAACTCTCGCAGTTATAACTAGAGAAGATGCTCAAAGTTTTGACCGTTAATTTCTAGACATTTATTTATACGTCTCAGGAATGCTTCGTGCGTTGCTCTTCTTATTTCATCGGGAGAAAGAGATCTGCAAAAGTGTTTAAAAACCAAATTGAGTTTCAAAACTATGAATCTAAAAATCTAAACAAACCTGAACGCATTTCTGACTCGTTCTATGCAGTCCTCTTTATCAGTCAGGGGAGTTGAGTAGACAATATTTTTTATCCTACCCCAAACATAATAGTCTGAAGGAGTTAAATCGGGAGAACGTGGTGGCCAAAGATGTGGACCATTGTTCGCCAACCATCGATCTTCAAATAGCCTGTAGAGGATATTTGACACATTGAGTGAATTGTGTGGAGGCGCGCCATCTTGTTGATACCATAAGTCATTACGGTTCTGTACTAGCGGCTCAATTATTTGAGTCAATATGTCAGAATATCTATCTCCTACGGGAGAACATTCTTAAAATAATGCAAACATGTGTAGTGTTCTATCTCACCAGTTAAAGTCCCATCATAAATGTGAACAGCGAGAATTGCATTATTTTTGATGGCGCAAAAAACATTGAAACTCCAGGTCTCTTGAAAGTTCCATTGTCTGAAGTGGTGGTTGTTCTCTTCATCCCAATAATGACTGTTATGCCTATTGAAAGAACCATTCTTTGTGAATTTAGATTCATCTGTCCAAATTATACAGTCCAAAAAGTTTTCATTCTCTTGAAATCGAATCATCATAGCTTCGCAAAACTCTGTTCTCCTGACGAAATCAGTTTCCTTCAAATGCTGTACCCTATTGAATTTATATGGGTGCATTTTATGTTTTTTTAATATTCTCCAAACACTCGATTGAGATAATCCCAGATCAATCTCGGCATCTTTGAGAGAATTTTGAGGATTCACACGAAAATATGCAAGAACTGTAATTTCGTTGTTCTCATCTTCTATTACACTTTTTTCTCTGTGTGTAGTTTTCTTAACGAAAGATCCGACATTTCTCAAGTTTGTCGTGGTTCTGTTAATGGTATCTCTCGTTGGTCTGGGTCGGTCAGGAAACCTCTCAATGAACTGTCGAATCGTTCTATCTACAACTTTATTACATTCTCCATGAAGTAGAATGAGATTTAAATAATCTTCATTGGTAAAATTAGGCATAGTGATCGATTTTATAACTTAATACGAATTATCACCGAATTAATAGTAAACACAAAATGAATTATTTATTTATCACTGGAGAGAAAACCGATGGCCGATTAGTTGAAATAAAGAGGTTTCCGATACAAATTCGAATCCCAATTCGCCATCTATTTAGGAACAACCTGTAACTTTTTTCTCTTGCATATTAGGGTAGTAAAATCTGAAACATGGTTTAAGTAACAGTTCCTGAAAATGTCATCTTTTTGACGTGAAGGGAAAAGAAATAGCTGAAAATTCAAGACGAAAAACAGTTTTTTGTGAATATCTCAGAAAATATCCACTTTAGGGCAAGGGTGTGATGCATACACTCACATTATTTTTTAACGTAGATTCAATATCTGCCATAAAAAAATGGGGTTCTAATTTGAAAAAATTTATTTTTCACGATTTTGTCATCCCTAACTTTGAAAGCGATTTTTTCACCCCCTGTATCATGAATCGCGATTTCGATTTTCAAAGTGGATAAATTTTTTTTTCGAATTTTCCCGCTCAGAGAGAATTTTCCAACCAAAACTGAAAAATGTTACATCAAAATGAATTGAAATTTTCTAAGGAATCTATTTCTACAATAAAAAAATGGTGTTCTAATTTGAAAAACGGAAGTTGACGTCATTTCCGGAAAAACCGGAGGTGCTCATGCCTTGAAAATATCTTAGATTTCATCAGCATCGTGAAATACTTATAAGTGCTGAATTTCATGAAAATACGTTCAGTAGTTTCCCGTATAAATATGGGTGAGGTTCCTCGTGAAAGACCCTGTATATCGGTAGGTTCCTGAAATTCAGTATGAAAATATTTGCATGCTGCAAAACTACTAGAGCAACTAGAATGTTACCTTGATATGTTGCAAAAAACTTCGTAATATTTTGATTTCCGATAAAAGCAATTCATGTTGAAAATGGCACGCTTGAATCAATTAATTATTTCTTCAAAATGTCTTCAATTCCCAAATTTTCGATGAAAGGGTGTCCACTGTCCAATGATTAGTTTGAAGTCATCGATGAAGAATTGCATGTTCAAATTCAGTTCTGTCCGCCAATCCGTCAAAATGGTAACTTACGGAAAGAATGAGCTTGAGACTTGACACCCTACATTTTTGAGGTTGTTGGCATCTAAATTTATTTATGAAATATTCATGTCTGAACTATGCTTCTCCAATAACGAAACTGAAATTATGTAATACCCAACCAATATTTCACTATAACCACTATTTCAAAAAATATCATAAAGCAGGAGTCTCAAATCTACCTGCACGAGTTCGACCTTCGGCTCATGGTTCAGCTCGAAAAAATAAATACTAAAACTTAAATATGTAAATGAGTGGATTTTGCACTTAATTACGAAGGTCTTATCATTTGAGAATAGGTACAATTCGCAATTCCAACTATATCGATTACAGCATTCTCTGAAAAAAGCTTGCAATTCTGTTCTGCATAAATTAATTCCGAAAGTTCTCTATCAGATGAGGAAAACCTCAAAATTAATCTTTCGGAAGAAACTCAGTAGATATATGTCGATTTGAAAGAATATTTTTCCGATATCTCCAAAAATACAGATGAGCTCGAGTGAAAATTGAGCATTTCTTCATAAAACAATGCCGACATGAACTGAAATTAAAAAAAATTAAATATATCAAATATGTGACCGATAAATAAAAGATTTGGATAGGTTTTTTCAATTTCTGGTAGAATTCATGTATATCGTTTCATAACGAATGAAACCAACATACGATTTGAAATTTGAACAGGTTTCACATTTTCTGAGAAGATGAAACATTATTGTGCCACCATACACCTTCTGAATTTCCTAAATGAAATTTGCATCTCGCAATAGCTGAATGAATACTACATAGGATAATCTGAACACACTCGATGTTTTGAGGAAATGACTTCATTTGAATTGCATTTGCATAAGGTGAAGGATATCGCTACCTCATTTCATTATAGTAGTGTCTGAACTTGACTCACTTTCTCTACCTATTTGATTAAAGTCTTTCAATCAATTCCAACTTAGTTGTTGGAAAATATGAAGGAGTATAGAACATTGAAGGGGAGATTTTCATTTCTATATCGAAAAATCGGTTGTTGCACGTTGATTCATCATGAGATAAAATTCATAAAATGAGCTTTGTTCTGATTGCAAATAGACATTATATAGATATTTATCGGATTGGCAACAAACTAATTGTGAACAAAGAAAAGTTATTTATGGGGTCCTGGTTCCCGTTCAAAAAAAAATTTTAGGAAAGCACTGATGTGATGTCAGCGGCTTTCGCGCGCATTTTCAAATTCGTTGACGAACTTCTGCATGAGTCTTTAATCTGTCATTTTTCAACCAAGTGTTTGATTTCAATTCGATCTCATCCGTATGTATGAAAATATAGGAAATATAAAATTTTAATTGGTATATCCACGAAATCTTCAGGCGAATTTCACCCTTACCCAAATTTGACCTTCGTAATGAACCTCAACCTCAAACCTTACTCGGCAAATATCGAGATTCTTTATCGTTATTTCCAGAAGTTATTGTTTCAACGTAATAGATAACACAAAGCTTTCAGAAAAAACAACTTGAAAACTCTATATTCCTAGAGTAAGTTTGGACCTTAGTTACGGAGGTCGCATACGTAAATGGGTGCAATCCACCCAATAATTCAAACCCGTTCAAAATGTTATTCTCACAATATTTTCAAAAATACAGATGGGGTCGAATTGAAATCCAGCATTTGATTAAAAAATGACAGTTTGAAGGTTCATACAGAATTTCGTGAGGATAATTGATCAGTAAATAGCGAAATATTGAATATTCGAAAAAACAATTTTTTTCGAATTTTTCAATAACACGATCATAACGAAATTCTGCAGAAGCTTGATCATCTGCATTTTAAAACTCGCACGCAATTTTCATCCTGATTGAATAAGTATTTTTTGAGTTATTTCGGAGGAAGCCAACGATACCGAGAAAAAAAATCACGGAATTTACGATCGAATCAAACTGAATCTTAGAACACTGTTGTGAAAAATAAAGTTCAAAGTCTGAGCAAGATTTCTCTCGAATATGATGAAGAGTTTCCAAAAATGAATTTTTTTCAGAACGACTACAGAAATATTTATTTGAAATTCACTGAGAAAACGATCTGCACGAAATTTTGCAAAAGTTTCGCGCTATTATGCTACAACTAACTGCCGAGTTCGAATCTTATCAGTTCAATATTTCCCTAAATATGAGGCAAATCCTCAAAATTCCAAATGGCTTTAACTCCGGAACCGGTCCGTCGATTCTGCCAATATGAACTCAACCGATGCATTTTGAAATTGTCCTTTGGAAAGTTTGAAGTCGGAAGAACCTTTTTTTGTATACTCGGTATTGTACCTACTGCCGGCTGGACGGACAGAGCCAATTCTGCCAATATGAACTCAACCGTTGCATTTTGAAATTGTCCTTTGGAAAGTTTGAAGTCGGAAGAACCTTTTTTTGTATACTCGGTATTGTACCTACTGCCGGCTGGACGGACAGAGCCAATTCTGCCAATATGAACTCAACCGTTGCATTTTGAAATTGTTCTTTGGAAAGTTTGAAGTCGGAAGAACCTTTTTTTGTATACTCGGTATTGTACCTACTGCCGGCTGGACGGACAGAGCCAATTCTGCCAATATGAACTCAACCGTTGCATTTTGAAATTGTCCTTTGGAAAGTTTGAAGTCGGAAGAACCTTTTTTTGTATACTCGGTATTGTACCTACTGCCGGCTGGACGGACAGAGCCAATTCTGCCAATATGAACTCAACCGTTGCATTTTGAAATTGTCCTTTGGAAAGTTTGAAGTCGGAAGAACCTTTTTTTGTATACTCGGTATTGTACCTACTGCCGGCTGGACGGACAGAGCCAATTCTGCCAATATGAACTCAACCGTTGCATTTTGAAATTGTCCTTTGGAAAGTTTGAAGTCGGAAGAACCTTTTTTTGTATACTCGGTATTGTACCTACTGCCGGCTGGACGGACAGAGCCAATTCTGCCAATATGAACTCAACCGTTGCATTTTGAAATTGTCCTTTGGAAAGTTTGAAGTCGGAAGAACCTTTTTTTGTATACTCGGTATTGTACCTACTGCCGGCTGGTCGGACAGAGCCAATTCTGCCAATATGAACTCAACCGTTGCATTTTGAAATTGTCCTTTGGAAAGTTTGAAGTCGGAAGAACCTTTTTTTGTATACTCGGTATTGTACCTACTGCCGGCTGGACGGACAGAGCCAATTCTGCCAATATGAACTCAACCGTTGCATTTTGAAATTGTCCTTTGGAAAGTTTGAAGTCGGAAGAACCTTTTTTTGTATACTCGGTATTGTACCTACTGCCGGCTGGACGGACAGAGCCAATTCTGCCAATATGAACTCAACCGTTGCATTTTGAAATTGTCCTTTGGAAAGTTTGAAGTCGGAAGAACCTTTTTTTGTATACTCGGTATTGTACCTACTGCCGGCTGGACGGACAGAGCCAATTCTGCCAATATGAACTCAACCGTTGCATTTTGAAATTGTTCTTTGGAAAGTTTGAAGTCGGAAGAACCTTTTTTTGTATACTCGGTATTGTACCTACTGCCGGCTGGACGGACAGAGCCAATTCTGCCAATATGAACTCAACCGTTGCATTTTGAAATTGTCCTTTGGAAAGTTTGAAGTCGGAAGAACCTTTTTTTGTATACTCGGTATTGTACCTACTGCCGGCTGGACGGACAGAGCCAATTCTGCCAATATGAACTCAACCGTTGCATTTTGAAATTGTCCTTTGGAAAGTTTGAAGTCGGAAGAACCTTTTTTTGTATACTCGGTATTGTACCTACTGCCGGCTGGACGGACAGAGCCAATTCTGCCAATATGAACTCAACCGTTGCATTTTGAAATTGTCCTTTGGAAAGTTTGAAGTCGGAAGAACCTTTTTTTGTATACTCGGTATTGTACCTACTGCCGGCTGGACGGACAGAGCCAATTCTGCCAATATGAACTCAACCGTTGCATTTTGAAATTGTCCTTTGGAAAGTTTGAAGTCGGAAGAACCTTTTTTTGTATACTCGGTATTGTACCTACTGCCGGCTGGTCGGACAGAGCCAATTCTGCCAATATGAACTCAACCGTTGCATTTTGAAATTGTCCTTTGGAAAGTTTGAAGTCGGAAGAACCTTTTTTTGTATACTCGGTATTGTACCTACTGCCGGCTGGACGGACAGAGCCAATTCTGCCAATATGAACTCAACCGTTGCATTTTGAAATTGTCCTTTGGAAAGTTTGAAGTCGGAAGAACCTTTTTTTGTATACTCGGTATTGTACCTACTGCCGGCTGGACGGACAGAGCCAATTCTGCCAATATGAACTCAACCGTTGCATTTTGAAATTGTCCTTTGGAAAGTTTGAAGTCGGAAGAACCTTTTTTTGTATACTCGGTATTGTACCTACTGCCGGCTGGACGGACAGAGCCAATTCTGCCAATATGAACTCAACCGTTGCATTTTGAAATTGTCCTTTGGAAAGTTTGAAGTCGGAAGAACCTTTTTTTGTATACTCGGTATTGTACCTACTGCCGGCTGGACGGTCAGAGCCAATTCTGCCAATATGAACTCAACCGTTGCATTTTGAAATTGTCCTTTGGAAAGTTTGAAGTCGGAAGAACTTTTTTTTGTATACTCGGTATTGTACCTACTGCCGGCTGGACGGACAGAGCCAATTCTGCCAATATGAACTCAACCGTTGCATTTTGAAATTGTCCTTTGGAAAGTTTGAAGTCGGAAGAACCTTTTTTTGTATACTCGGTATTGTACCTACTGCCGGCTGGACGGACAGAGCCAATTCTGCCAATATGAACTCAACCGTTGCATTTTGAAATTGTCCTTTGGAAAGTTTGAAGTCGGAAGAACCTTTTTTTGTATACTCGGTATTGTACCTACTGCCGGCTGGACGGTCAGAGCCAATTCTGCCAATATGAACTCAACCGTTGCATTTTGAAATTGTCCTTTGGAAAGTTTGAAGTCGGAAGAACCTTTTTTTGTATACTCGGTATTGTACCTACTGCCGGCTGGACGGACAGAGCCAATTCTGCCAATATGAACTCAACCGTTGCATTTTGAAATTGTCCTTTGGAAAGTTTGAAGTCGGAAGAACCTTTTTTTGTATACTCGGTATTGTACCTACTGCCGGCTGGACGGACAGAGCCAATTCTGCCAATATGAACTCAACCGTTGCATTTTGAAATTGTCCTTTGGAAAGTTTGAAGTCGGAAGAACCTTTTTTTGTATACTCGGTATTGTACCTACTGCCGGCTGGACGGACAGAGCCAATTCTGCCAATATGAACTCAACCGTTGCATTTTGAAATTGTCCTTTGGAAAGTTTGAAGTCGGAAGAACCTTTTTTTGTATACTCGGTATTGTACCTACTGCCAGCTGGACGGACAGAGCCAATTCTGCCAATATGAACTCAACCGTTGCATTTTGAAATTGTCCTTTGGAAAGTTTGAAGTCGGAAGAACCTTTTTTTGTATACTCGGTATTGTACCTACTGCCGGCTGGACGGACAGAGCCAATTCTGCCAATATGAACTCAACCGTTGCATTTTGAAATTGTCCTTTGGAAAGTTTGAAGTCGGAAGAACCTTTTTTTGTATACTCGGTATTGTACCTACTGCCGGCCGGACGGACAGAGCCAATTTTGTTACTAGATTTGTCATCAGTGAGTTCAACCAAGTAATTCGAGACCATCTTCGGGAAAAAATTCGAAACTTATGGACATTTGGACAAAAAGCAGGCACGCTGTTCCCTAGAACATGCGCTCAAAAAGGATAGGCATTAAGGTAATGACTGCCTCTTAAAGTTTTCCATCTACATCAGGATCTCATTTATGAATGATATATCATTTGATAACATGCGAAATCCTAATTCACTATACAATTGTATTAACATTTTAATATTGACATTGATTCTATTTTACTTTACACTTAGTCTTCAAATGATACGAATGATACATTTCAGAATCGAATACTCAGTATCTTCACGCACATCGCTGATTAAATCCACAGAATATGTATAGATAATTGCAATAATATAAACAACAATTTAATTCACTATTATCAAGAAACTGCGAACGAGGATTTTTCTATTAGTTACCAAGTTTCATTATAATCAAATCAGTTTTTCTGAAATATTTCGGAAATAACAATGATACCGAGGAAATATCCACGAAATTTCATATTCATTTTCCGGCACCTCCGAAGAAAACTTCCGATCAAACTGAAATTTAAGACACTTTTGTTGTATAAACAATAGTGTTGTGTAATATTGTTCCGAAATGAAAATTTCTTTTCGAAAAAACCATGAAAATTCTCTAAAATATTTTTTTTCGGTTTTCTACTGGAACGATCCTCGCGGAATTTTGATTTTAACATTGGCATTCCAAAACTGAGTTTGATTTCGACAGCTTCAGTTCATCCCGAAATATGGGAAATAGTAGTAAAATTTCAAATAGCCACGATATTTTATATATATTTTTTTGATATCTATGAAAGAACGATATCGAATTGAACAAAACCGAGATATTCAGCCTCCAAACTTAACTTGAAAATGCAAGTTCGAAAGGTTCAGCACATACGAAAGGCTGGACAGAATAAAGTTGACCAAGTGTTCTTTTTCAAGAAATCCAACCTAATCGTTCAAGACTATTTCCGGTACAAACTCTAAAACACCAGACATTTGGGCAAAACGATAACTCGCTCTTCCGCAGCATAAGCGCGTAATATCCGAGAATAGCACCGATGTCGAACTTTAGAACTATAATGTGTTGGTTCAAATTCCTATCCAGAGAGGACAGGTGTTGACTCCGCGCAAAAATTGTTTTCACAGAAGGAATTGCACGATCTTCTTAGTATTTCATTCGGAAGATATATAATAAGGAAATCTGAAATTGTTTTTTCGTGATGTTCGAATAAATGGAAGAATTCCAACTGCTTGTATTTCCAACTGTGAACTATTTGGTTTAAAATAAAGTCTTGATTTTAGTTTTCAGACAATCTTTGTATATATTTCTCTATTGTGTGACAGAAAATTGTTTCCAAAAAAAAATTAGAGAGAGAGAGAGAAACTAAATTTATTGATCTTGCAATCAAATGGCCATCGACCGCAGTCTTCCAGCCATATTATTTATTTATCCAATTATTTTCAGTATAAGGATCAAATTCGTACTCATCGACCAAATATACCAGACCTAGTCTTAAAAGACGGAAAGACATGAGCGTCATCTCACGTCTAAAAAGAGGTCTAAAAACCAATCCCTCAGCTTAACTCTCAGTAAACTGAAACTCTGCGAAGATTCGAAACTCATATGAATTGTTGACGATAACAACTGTACAGACCTCGAATAACCGTGAATAATCCAGAATTATGAACCTGATCCAGTTCGGCTTTTTTTCAACATCCGTATAGGTCCATAAAATGAGCAATAACTTTTACACATTTAACAACTGGACCATGTCCATGATGAAGTGATAAGCTTACCACCTTCACAAATGAACAGCTAATTGCATAATATCGAAATTAAATAAACCGGCGGGAACTTATGTGCTCTTTAACGAAACCAGATCATTCAGAACGAAAACAAATAACGAAACCAGAATCCCTAAATGTGAATTGCTGACCTCTGATAGCTCACGAAAGAAACAATATTTCGAGTGTGACGCAAAGCATTCTTCGGTATCGTCTTGTTTTTCTCTGGAGTATAAAAAGTGTATGGTTTGTTATCACCAGCATCATTCACTTCGGTAATCTCATCGTATCGAAATGGCTTTCAAGGTACTATCTTAATTTTTGAATTTTTCCTTTTTCAGCTTATAATTCGCTCATACTAACCATTCGAAATATGTTACATTTTCAATAATTTCCCATCACTAATCTAGTTAGAGTTTCTTTCATTTGATGTAGATAAACATTCATTTCCACAATGTATGTATCAATCATTAATCGTTTCATCAATATTGTGAATGCTATCCCATAATTGCCAATATTCTTGGGAACCGTGCCCTATCGTTCTGACAAAATATCTGGTCATTTTCGATTTTTTTTCCTGAAGTAGTGCCAAAGCATTAGCGTCGTCGAAATCAATTCTGTCCGTCCGGCATACTGCTGCCACGAAAACAAATCAAGCTAGTGACTTGAAACTTCAAGGGTAGGTTGAGTATCAGAATCAGTTAATGGGTGAATCAACCGAACAGTTTTGGAGTTATACCAGTTTGAATTCATGAAGTTATTTCCTCAATATCTCAGGATCTTTCTTTGCTGATTAAAACTTGATAGTTGGTTGACAAAAACTTACTCACAAGTGCTCGAAAACGTGTATTAAAACCGTATCGTTTGTGAATGTAAAAAATTTCTCTTCAAAAATTCAGATAGTTTTGATCTGAAAAAACTATATTATTATGATTATTATTATTATCTATCGAATTCCGATGCTATTTTGCACAGATTTTTATGTTAACATTTTCCGCCTCATATGATGTATGTTCTTCGTAAGAAAATCCCTACCTAGAATCCAACCTCCAATTCCAACAATACCAATAACTAATAATACTCAATAGACATAAAATCACTTAGCGCCTTCATAACGAAGGGAAACATGCACGCAGAAGTCGCTGAGTTCACTGCAATGCTTGTATAAAATAACTCTCCTCATTCTTCTTTATTAATTCCTCCAATTTTTCCTGACTGCTGTCTGTGAATCAAATGTGTTCCCAAAATTCAAGTACAATATTCAATCCGATATTATATAATTCGATTTGAATTACGTAATTTCTTCAATATTTCAGTTCGTCATCTTCGCTGCTGTTTTGGCTTATGCCAACGCTGGCAACCTCATCGGCGCTCCTGTGGCCTACTCTGCCCCAGCAGTCATTGCCACCCACGCTGTTGCTGCACCTTTAGCTGTTGCCAGAGCTGAACCATACGACCCCAACCCACAATACCAATACGGCTACGATGTCCAAGATGCTTTAACTGGAGATTCCAAAAGCCAAGTAGAATCCCGCAGCGGAGATGTCGTCCAAGGCCAATACTCATTGACTGACCCTGATGGTACCAGACGTACTGTTGACTATACTGCTGACCCCATCAACGGATTCAACGCTGTTGTCCGCAAAGAACCTTTAGTAGCTAAGGCTGTAGTTGCTGCCCCAGCTGTTGCTGCAGTACGTGCTGCTCCAGTTCTTTCTGCTGCTCCATTGATCCGTTCTGCTCCCCTACTTTCCCAACCAGCTTACACTTCTCCCTTGATCCGATCTGCACCTCTGTTGGCCCAATCTACCTACGCTTCACCCCTGATCCGCTCAGCTTACGCTGTACCCTCCCTTGCTGCTCCTCTTTTGAGATCAGCCCCAATTCTATCTGCTGCGCCAGCTCTTGGATATTCCACAGCTTATGGCAAACTGGCTAGTCCCCTTGGATATTCTACATTGATCCACTGAGTCTTTCTTAATATATTGTAAATTTTAAATATTTAATGTAATTTATTGTGAAATATATACTGAAAAACTTATTTTTTTTTTAATTTCCTTAGTAATTTTGAATATTTATCAGAACACGATCAACCAATAAGGTGTTGATCCCTTTCAACGCTGCTTTGCTTCCAGATTGGAATAATTTTTTATCTTCTTATTAAAGAACCATATGAAACTGCTAGAGCATCAAGAATATTCTAGCAAAATTCTGCAAAAATCTTTGGGCTTCATAATATTATGATTTCTTGTATAACCCACCGAATTTCATATGCTAGAGTTATAGGATAAGATATTGTCAATTTTTTAGCGAAATATAGTCTTCCTTGAATGGAGTCATTGATGAAAAAATGGTGTTCACATTCGATTGTTTCCGTTCGGCAACGAACACAATATCTTTTGAGAAGATAAACCTTGAAATCAAACCTCGATAATAGGCAAATTCACCTTATTTTCGAATTTACAGGTTTCCCTCAGAATTCGAAAAATGGCCCTCAAATGAAACATAAACTGAGTGTACAGATTCGAGGAGTTATACAAAACTTCGTTAGGATCGTCATACTTAAAAGTTTCAAACCGCTGAAATACTGCACTAAGGGTTCCTTCCGATGTTTCAATATGATAACTGGATTTCGCTTAATAAAGAAGACAGGAAATAGCAAATAAAGGTTTTGAAGCCGCCTACTATAAAGCACGGTATAATCCAGCCATGATAAAAGAAACTGTCAGTAATATTTTGCGACGAACGAGAATTGAAATAAAACATTTTCATTTTTGCTGATTTCGGGTATATTTTTCAAACATAATGTTTCATGGAAATTTCTCAAAATAATTCCAAATATTTCATTCCATTTCTGAAATTTCAATACACAGGGTGTTATATATACGAAAAATACTGGGTGGTTTCAAAGTTATAAAAAACAGCAAACAACCGATGATATAAGTCGGAAAAGTGACCATAAGGCCGCAGCTTCTAAAAACCCTTAGTAAAGTTAGCCATTGCTCACTTTCAAAAGACAAATATCAAAATGAGAATTATCATTTGATTTGTTGAACGACCGCTTCAAGCGAACATCATTAACTCTATCTACTTCTGCTCTTCAGTGCGCATGTTCCGGAGAACGATTACAATTTTTGAATAGATTGGTAGAAAGTATCAAATTTCATATTTTTTCTTCCCGGTATCGTTGTTTTTTCGAAACAACTCGGAGAACACTGATTCAGTCATCATCAAACTAAGTGACTTGTTTGATAATGCACATGAACATTTTTGTCCAGAATTTCGTAATGGTCGAGTCATTAGAACGATTTGAACAAAATTTTTCAATATTCTGTGTCTCCTGATCATATTATCCTCACGATTTCATATGAAACTCTGGACTGTCGTTTTCAAAAATCGAGTGGCGGATTTTCATTTCCTCTCATCTGTTTTTTTGAAAACATTAGGACATTAGAATTTTAAATGGGTATATCTGCGGAATCTTCTGCAGGATTTAACTCATTAACGAATTCGGCCTCCGTAATTAGATTCCAAACCAACTCTACAAATATCGAGTTTCTTAGTTGTTTCTTTGAGAAGTAATTGTGCATGTTGACGATCGGCCTTAGCATTTTCTGGAACTTTTTAACGACTGTATACGTTCATGAAATGTACATTAACTCTTCTTACATAAATATCACGACCTCGTGTTCATGATGAAGTGATAATATTAACACCATATCAAATGGACAGCTTTTTTCGTAATATCGATATGAAATGAATTGGTAACTGATGTTATTTCTAATGAAACTAGATCATTTGTAACGAAAGCTAACAGCAACACCAGAATTCCTAGATGAGAATTGCTGACCTCAAACATTTCGCGGAGGAACAAATATTTTGAATGTGATGCAAAGCCTTCTCCAGTATCATCTCATTCATCATTTGGATATAAAAAGTGTGGAGTCTATTAGTACCATCATCATTCACTTCGATATTATTGTCCTGATCGAAATGGCTTTCAAGGTAAAATGTTATTATTCTTATTTTTAAGTTTGCTCTTTAGATGTGTTTTCTTATTTTAAATCAGGGTAAATATGACTGCCCCATTCACAATTTCCGCTGCTACATTCCCGAATTATCCTACTACTTAACCTGATTTTTTATTGTTTCTTTATGATGTTATTAATTTGTCATTCTCAAATTGAATTTATATCGTTATCCGTTCGCTCAATATGTATTATTTTCTGTTCCGCAAATTACTTCAATTAATCCATTCGAGTCTTTTTTCTGTTTTTCTTGACTGATCTCTGTAAAACCGATATCCTCACGTATTCAGTTTTAATATTCATTTTCGAATGTAGAATTTATTTTATTTTATTTATTGTATATTTCAGTTCGTCATCCTCGTCGCTGTTTTGGCTTATGCAAATGCTTGGACTACTCACGGCGGTGTCCCTTTGTGGTACCAGACGTACTGTTGACTATACTGCCGATCCTATTAACAGATTCAACGCTGTTGTCCGCAAAAAACCTTTGGTAGCTAAAGCTGTAGTTGCGGCCCCCGCTCTTGCTGCAGTACGTGCTGCGCCAGTTCTCTCTGCTGCTCCATTGATCCATTCTGCTCCTCTTATTGCCCAAACAACCTTCTCTTCTCCGTTGATCTGATCTGCACCTCTGTTGGCCCAACCTGCCTACGCTTCACCCCTGATCCGCTCAGCTTACGCTGCACCTGCCCTTGCTGCTCCTCTTTTGAGATCTGCCCCAATTCTATCTGCTGCACAAGCTCTTGGCTACTCCACTTCTGATGTTAAACTAGTTGGTCCCCTTGGATATTTCACACTGATCCACTAGGTCCTCATTTTACTCGAATATGTATTGTAAATTTGAAATTTTGAATATAATTGAATGGTGTAAATATACTTCGAAAAATTCTTTTTTTTTTCTAAATTCACATGAATTGGAAATAATTATTTTCATACCGTATAAGGATCAATTTTGTTGATATGGATTCTCAGCAGTTTCGCCTACTTCAATACCATTAATTATTTTTAGAGTTTTCAGCACCATCAGGATATAATTAATTGCAGGAAATGCAATTGGATCTGTAGAAAATATGAAAGATCTTGTGACATAGAGACTACCAATATCTAAGGGATGACAAGCATGGTGGTAGCGTGCGAACTGAATTAGGCGCCACTTGTGCTGTTGTATATTTTTTATAAGATAGACGATAAAATGATATATCTTTCCATTTTCTGATGTCGTTTTTGTGTTTGTTGTTATTCTGGTGATTTTGGTATAATTTTTACTTAGGTGCGTGAAATTTTCACAAATACTCGCAAAAAGCAACGATGTAAAGATTATAAAGTATAAGTATAAGTACGTGGGGCTTCGTATGGCGTGAAGTAAGATTTCAATGCAGCTGAAGGGTAAAATACACTTCTCACTGGAATACTTCCGAAGTCAGTTCCTAGCGAATTATATATCAAACTGAATAACGTATTGCCAAAATCACAAAATAAAAAGTATGAGCACGTGCAAACGAAATACGAAACGTAATCCCATATTCCTGGAATCGGATTCCCTGGAGTGTCGGCATGACAAAGAAAAAACATAAATATCCAGCGAATATTCCGAAATTTTCGGTTGGCCATTGTCGTCTCGATACGCCTCCATTGAATAAATCCATCAGGCCAGATTTTGCAATCCGAAATGTCCTCCATTTCAAGATATTGGATTTCGGTAAACAATATCTTCTGGTCTCAGGGTGAGACATTCCGTAGCGAATATTGCGAGCATCTTTCTTGCTATATCTGTATGGCGGTCGCGAAATGAGCTCTGGCGCGGCACTCGGCCCTTAACCTATACAATCGAGAATAAACAGATAGCGATGGTGAACCCCTCCACGATATTTCCATATTTCAATGGGCTATGTTTATATTCATCAGGCAATTTACGGAAAACCGTAAGCGCGTTGCCGTGAGGAAGTGATCGGTCGAATAAATGGTGCCTCTTCACGTTTCTACTCGTTTCTACTTCTATTGGAATTTAAAGAACCCATCGCATTTCAAGGTTACTCTAGAGGCTCTCAAATAAAAATAAAAATGTTTTCAATTCTGGTTTTATGTGTAGCAATTCGTGGAAATATAAAACGCACCGCTTAACTTCAGCTTCGATGAATTTCGTTGGTTTTGGGGAGAGTTCTATGGTTTAATTCAACCTCTCATTTTATACAGGGGATATATCGATATGGCACATGTAACAGGGTGGGCCAAATTGGACACTTCTGAAAAGGAAGTCCTTTTCCTGTATTAGATAGACGAAAACTAGTGACCAATTTTCATGAGGAACTCATTGGCGAAAACCGCAACTACATAGCTATGGTCATAGTTACCAGGTGTTTTAAGAAAATGTTCATTTTAGAAACATTTCTCTAACTTTTTTTCTGTAACAACTTCTTACGTAGAATACTATTCAGTTGATTGAATTTTCTGCAAACTGATATTTTATGAGATATCACTAGGAATTTTTTTTTCAAATGGGACCCTCCATATGTTTTCACATAATTCTATAGAGCTTGAAGTTACTATTTCAAAATTATACCATACTCGAAATTCTTTTGGGATTATGTTCGAGATATTGAATTTTCAATTTTCGTCTCTTGGATAAAGTATGCTAAGGACTGCGTAGGCGGAAATGAAATAATGCGAACATTACTTGTTGACTGTCAAAGTTCGACTCAAAGAGTCAATAGTGTGAATGAACTCGTCGTCTCTGTAAAAACCATAAAATGAAATTCCATTGAGAATAATTCCATTAAATGAGGTGTTCGAAGAGTTGGCCATTCTCATTCAAGCACATAGAGAAAATTCTTCTAAAATACGAGTTGATATTCTAGTATTAATTTCTACAGCTCCCCAAATGATGACCTATATTGAATCTTTATTCTTTGGTAATTTCTATGGTCTTCTTAAATTGACCTTCATTTCTTAGGTTGTGACGTCATCGTGCGAAAATATATTCGGAAGGATTTCGTCTTTTTCATGGTGCAAATCATTTGGTATCTCTGCTTTTTCAACGGTTTTTATTAAACACATCCCACCTATAAATTTTTGTATTTCATTGCAGACAGCTGAACAGAACTTCTGAACTAAACAGAACTCTTATTGTTTCGATAAAGTTTGACAACTAACATTTCCATGCTTTCATTCCTCCATCGCATCCTCCAAAGCCTACTTAAAGATGAAAGTTGAAAATTCAATATCTCGAACATGACTACAGAAAAATATCGAGTATGCCATATGTTTGGAATTGCAATTCCAAGCTCTATCCAAATATGTTAAAATATACGAATAGTCCCATTTGAAAAAAAAAATTCTATTTATATCTCATAAAATATCAGTTTGCAGATAATTCAATGAATAGAATTGAATTAACGTTGTAACAAGAATTTTTTCCACAGAAATGAAGAATTTTTATCAGAAAAAACGTTAGAGCAATATTACTAAAGTGGACATTTTCGGAAAATATCTGATAACTATGTAACGGTGATAGCAATAAAGGTTGCGGTTTTCACTAATGAGTTTCTCATGAAAATTCGCCCCTCAAACACTGACATCAGTTTTCCTCTATTTGGTATAGAAATGAGACTTCCCTTTCGAAAGTGTCCAGTTTGACCCACCGTAATTACATCGAAGTTATTTGAAATTTTCCCACACCCACTGGATATTCTCATTTCTAAGTAACTCCGTATATTTTAATGACATATTAACTTGCGAGAGAATACGTTATGGTGAAAATTTGTATGGAAATTTCAAGCATATGAACATCTATACTAAACCAAAGAAAAAATAATTGAATGAATTCGATTGATTGCTTCTTGCAGGTGAACCAGTCCGTAAGTCCGTAAGTAAATCACTGTGATGCCAAACCTGTCATCCACTGCCTTTTTGAGCGCATTTTCCAGGAAACAGCCAACTATTGTTTGTCCAAATGTCTGTAATTCTCAAATTTCAAGCCAAAATTGGTCTCTAACGTTTAGGATGGAGTCAGTGATGACGAATCCGATTCTATTCATACCTCCGGCTGGCCGATGACAAAACAACACTGTCGAATGCATCGCGCTAGCGATTCGAGACTTACAGGATAGGCCGCGCATCAGAGTGACCTATCGTCAAAGAATTTCGAAGTTATAGAGCCATTTGAATTTCGAGGTAATATCCTACATATCTCGAGAACTTCTTTGGTTGATCGGATTTAAACGTTTAGTTGAAGCATACCGACGCGTTAGTGCTCATTGGGGTCGTTGTTTTAGTTAATTAAAACGAAAAAATCGAATATTAAATTCAAAAAAGTCTACTTGTTAAAGGCTATTGAAACAACAATTAAATACAGATTTTTCTGTATAACCTTTACATAATATCTTTCGATATTGATTTGATATCTTACGATATACTTTCATGTCTTCGACGTACTACGTCTTCAATGACAAAATTATTATATCAACTGGCATATAATGATCAAAGTAAAAAACTTGAGAAAAGTGTGAAAAAATTAAATACAACCTAAAAACAATACTAGACACAGTGTTTCATCTTCTATCTTTCGATTTAGAATCATCAGTAGCATTTATTCTATATTATACATCAAAAACTCACCACGTGTTTTGTTACGTTCACTTCACTTCAATAACGGAAATAAGCAGGTTTAAGTCCATACGCATGCTTGTTAGAATTGTGCATAGAAACAATAATGCCACAGATTTTACTTACACCTTTTTCATTTGTTGACAAATGAAATGCGGTAAAAAACATTTTCCAAAATCTTTATAACCTCAAAAATTAAATGACAGTTGATATTGACCCTTGAAAACTATAAGTTTTTTGAATTTAATATTTGAATGAAAACTTATAGTTTTCAAGGGTCAATATCAACTGATATTGACCCTTGAAAACTATAAGTTTTTTGAATTTAATATTTGAATAAAAACTTATAGTTTTCAAGGGTCAATATCAACTGTCATTTAATTTTTGAGGTTATAAAGATTTTGGAAAATGTTTTTTACCGCATTTCATTTGTCAAGGAAAGAAGAAGGTGTAAGTAAAATCTGTGGCATTATTGTTTCTATGCACAATTCTAACAAGCATGCGTATGGACTTAAACCTGCTTATTTCCGTTATTGAAGTGAAGTGAACGTAACAAAACACGTGGTGAGTTTTTGATGTATAATATAGAATAAATGCTACTGATGATTCTAAATCGAAAGATAGAAGATGAAACACTGTGTCTAGTATTGTTTTTAGGTTGTATTTAATTTTTTCACACTTTTCTCAAGTTTTTTACTTTGATCATTATATGCCAGTTGATATAATAATTTTGTCATTGAAGACGTAGTACGTCGAAGACATAAAAGTATATCGTAAGATATCAAATCAATATCGAAAGATATTATGTAAAGGTTATACAGAAAAATCTGTATTTAATTGTTGTTTCAATAGCCTTTAACAAGTAGACTTTTTTGAATTTAATATTTGAATGAAAACTTATAGTTTTCAAAGGTCAATATCAACTGTCATTTAATTTTTGAGGTTATAAAGATTTTGGAAAATGTTTTTTACCGCATTTCATTTGTCAAGGAAAGAAGAAGGTGTAAGTAAAATCTGTGGCATTATTGTTTCTATGCACAATTCTAACAAGCATGCGTATGGACTTAAACCTGCTTATTTCCGTTATTGAAGTGAAGTGAACGTAACAAAACACGTGGTGAGTTTTTGATGTATAATATAGAATAAATGCTACTGCTGATTCTAAATCGACAGATAGAAGATGAAACACTGTGTCTAGTATTGTTTTTAGGTTGTATTTAATTTTTTCACACTTTTCTCAAGTTTTTTACTTTGATCATTATATGCCAGTTGATATAATAATTTTGTCATTGAAGACGTAGTACGTCGAAGACATAAAAGTATATCGTAAGATATCAAATCAATATCGAAAGATATTATGTAAAGGTTATACAGAAAAATCTGTATTTAATTGTTGAAAAAATCGAAATTTTCCTCTGAAAAAACTATTCATGACAATTTTACGGATTTAGCCCTGACAATGAATTCTACATTTCAACTGTGTAACGAATTACAGTTTCATCGTATTTTGTTGTTATTTCCGGAATAACTCAGAAAATATCTATCCAATCATGATGGAACTAGGAAAAGAGATGAAAAAAGCTGCTGCAAATGATTGAGCCGAATTTTGTGATGAATATTATAACAACAATTCGGGAATGAAATCAAATCATTTTTCCAATTATTTTTCGATCTTCTGATGATATTATCCCCATGAAATTCTACATGAAACTCGAAATTATAATTTTAAATTAATAACCTTCTGCATTTTAATTCGATTTTTCGAATTTGTTGGAAATAATGGGAGGAAAAATCTCGAATATGTTTATCTGCGGAATCAAAAGCTGTTAAATAATTCAGCCTTAATTATTGAGATCCAAATTTTCTCCAGAAATACCGTGTTTCTGAGATATTTCTTTATTTCTTTCGGGAGCTATTGTGCCTGAAAGCTGATCGTAAGAAAGTAAAAATCAAAATAAAAATCCAACTGGATATTCTCAGAGTACTTTGAAGCTCAATAAGAAAGGCCAAATCCGTAGATGGGTGGAGTTCACCCAATGATATAGCAGATACTTTCACTCATTATGGTCCCAAAATTTTCAGTAGACATATCGGATCAAACTGCATTACAGTATCTTGTTGAAAAAACAGCCTGAAGGTTCATGCAGAATTTCGCGAGACAGATACGATTAGAAGATCGCAAAATATGACATATTTCGAATTCTTTTAATGAAACAACCATCATGAAATTTTGCAGAAGTATGTACACCAGTACTTGTCAACTACTTTTCGTTCAGATCGGAGTAGCAGTCTTCTCTGTTATTAAATATCTTTACTTCGACGTCTATGACAAATAGTGAAAATAATAAAAAAAGGAAGATTTAACAATCAAATTCTCTAACAAAATTTGGTTAATACTTCTTATAAAACTTTCATCGACAAGATCTTAACGAATGGTTGTATTGAGTACCGCATCAATATCCTGAAATATGGCTTATGACATAGTTTTAATCTCCATACGTTCTCCATCGAAATCTTCACTGTTGCGTTCTATAAGAAAACTGTTCAACCAGAACCCCATTGTATGTTAAAAACGTCTATTATTCAGATATGTAACTACCGAACACCGATTTATCTACTTTGAAAACACAAAACGATCGTGAGTTGACATTTACCTTAAGATTTCAAAATAAATGACCCATTTAAACCAATTAGTTCAGATATCATTTTCAACTTCGAACAAATTCAAAATTATTGATTTATTAGGTCAACCGCTCCATCGGCATTTCGTGGTACAACAACAAATCGATTAGTAGGCGTGAGAAAAACTCGAAAATCAGGGCAGAACGACCACTACATCAATCCCAAACGATGGACATGAATGGCTGATGCAACAACGAGATTTTTTAACCGGATTTTCTCTGGGGATTGAACACACTGAACTGCATACGGATCCTCGTTGAGTTAAACAGGGCGTCCTCTAACAAGGCGTCAGTTGCGAAAAATGCTCCAATATCAGGTTACGAGTTGATTCGCTTACTATTCGGGTGATACATTGAAGATTCAAAAGACAATATTCCAGTGCATATATATAGACCAAGCGGGTGGGACTGAGCAGTATCGTTTCTTTCGTTCAATCTAGAACATCGAGCTGAAATGGCATTCAAGGTAAACTCATTTGAAATATTGAACAGTTTAATCCTTTTCTTATTACGAATATCAGAATTGATATGTTTACGACTAACATTGAAGTTTTTTCTCATATAAACCTTTTTGAAAATATTCTGCAATGAACGTTGAAATTCTTTTCATGAAATTCAAAAAAAATTGATTGAACTAACAGATAATCATTGAAATCTAAACTTTCAGAAACAGCTAAAACAACGAACGAAACAAAAATATTACAACAACCGTTTTTTCTTAACATCAGTTTCTAACTCATTTCATCATATGAACTAGTGGACTCACATCTCTCGAAGTTGACATTCGGATAAAAAAGATCTGTGAAAACACAAATAAAATAATCATATCCATCTTTTTCTTTTGGTGCGTCTTAAGAGGAAACACTACCACGTGTTGGTGAATTACGGCTCGGCAACACAGCCACATGCAAGTTTCATTAAACCTCGTTAATATCTGAAGGTCAATATACCTTCTCGCTCTCTGCCTAATTCAATGTTGCCAATAACCGCGAGAAATATTGGGAATGCGTGAAATTTAGGAGAAACGGGGTGTCGTTCTGCAGGTATCCGTGATATTTTTTTGAGGAATTTTTTTTGGGATGTACCTAATTCTTCAATGAGAATGCGCAGTGTCAGTTATTTTTCCATTTTTTACAGCGTTTCAGTTTTCTATTTCCCGAAAATTCTTGAATATAAAAAAAGTGGCATTCTTACAATTTTGTTCAACCATTTTGACCCAAAATTTCTTTCAAAAAAACGAACACTGACCTCCAAAAGTCACCCACCCCGTTTTATACGAGGTATTGTTTGCTCTTAAACTCGCGAATTCATACGATGACTAGGATAAAAGTAAATTAAACGCCACTGATGAGTTTGAGACTGGTAGAAATCTATCGCAGTGATATTTTTGTGATATTTGATTTATGTTACACATTTTTCATATATATGATTCACATGATTATATGAAACGTGATATAGAATTTTCAATTTTCGAATAGATGTGAAACTCCTCAACTTCGATAACTGAACATAGTATTTCTAACCCTCGTTCAGATATTGAATATATTTCACAATAATCATTTTGATTTTATTGATTTTTCAACCCGAAAATAATACGCAGAATATCCTTGATCAATGGTGTTTCTTGAACGTCAATTTTTTCAAGCCACTTCAAGGCAAAACCTTGAAGTATTCTCTGGGCTCATGGCGAAAAGAGCATTCTCTTCATTAATTAGCTGACCATATCCAATAGCCGATCACGAAAATAATAGATTTCAAAAGGAACAACTCAGAAACTCGAACACATTCGGAGCTAAATAACGCTAAATTTGTAGACGGATGAAATCCCAATGATTCCGGGAATATATCCATTCGACATACTTTTTCCCCAATATTTTGAAAAAACATTATTATTATTATTATTACAAAATTGAGAAGAGAGGAGGCATAAGCCTATTAACTCTCAGATAAAATACAAAAAACAAAAAAATCACAAAATCAAAACCCTGAAATACACAAAACAGAACAAAGAGTTCATTGCATCCAACCGGTTCTTGAAAGAATTTACACTCGGTGCGCATACAATCCGACACGGCAGTGAATTCCACTTATCGAAGATCCTGTTGCACAAGAAATGTTGTCTATGTGATGTCCTGTAGAACTCGTGGTACAACTTGAACTGGTGGCCACGCAGACTGTTGGCATTGAGGACGAACAAACCACTCAGATCACAACCGAAAAAGCCGTGTAACGCTCTGTAATTCACTATCAGGTCGCCACGCTCACGGCGCTCGTCAAACGAAGGAAGCCCGAAAAGGCGTAATCTTTCGTTATAGCCCGGACGAACCGCACCATATGGAAGACGCGTTGCACAACGCTGAACTTGCTCGAGTCTATCACGATCCCCCGCGAGTGTCGTCGCCCAAACAGGACCGGCGAACTCCATGATGGGCCGTGCATAAGTGGTATATAGCGTCCTCGCTGTACTCACTGAACACCGCGGAAATGCTCTCCTGATAAGATAGAGCATTCTTTCAGCTCTAGCCACAACATTCCCGATATGAGCCGACCAAGAAAGGTCCGATGATATAGTCACACCTAGGTCACTATGCTGTTCGACAGCCTGAAGCGGAACACCATCGATGCTGTATCGCCACATATCTGAATGCATTCAAGATCTAGCACTTGGTCGAAAATGACGACGAAAAGATTCATGCAAAACTCGTAAGAATCATATCTAGGAAAGAATCAGGTCGGTTTGACCCGTTCAAGAATTATAGCATCGTTATCAAGCCACGAGTTCACTCTGAAAATAGCGGCCAGTATGGCACAACATTTTCTCACCCACGATGTTGGAGCGTATTGAAGAAGTTCGAATTCAATAATGGTTGAATTTCGATTGAAAATTGATGCCAAATTCCAACGGAATCGAGCAAAGACTGTCCGAAATAATATTTGTTTCTGAAGAGGAGTTAGAAGATTCGGAAAGATGAAGCTTCTAAATTCAACAAAAAAAATTACCCTCACGAAATTCTACATGCCCGTGAAATTGTACGGCAAAATGCTCCCTGCTTATTCAACTTATCTATCATTCCACATAGAACTTCACAAGCTCCACATTAATTTTTTCCTGATTGTTATATGATCAAAGGAAATTATAAGAAAAATATGATGAAAAAGAAATTGGGATTTTCACTTTTCACCAAACATCTATTTATATAACTCACGCATCCATAAGTCAGTGGGTAAATATCGACCATGAAAAATCCATGTGATAATGAGCTCGTAAGCTATTTATATATTATGAATTTCGACTTCATATTGTATGAATTTGATTCTACTGTAGGGCCTGAAACTGAATTGAAGCAGAAAAAACCAATCTTTGGAAATTTTTATGACCAGTTTCATCATTCTTTTCAAATTTGCAATAGTCAGGGTAGTTGATGAAAAGATTTCTACTGCATTCCGGAATTTCACACTTCATGAAAAAATGTTCGACCAAATGGAATTAACTTCATGATTATCTCTCATTTTCAAACAGATTATGGTTCACCCAGGAAAATAGTTATTTCTTCTTTTTGACGAAGATGTTCATACCTAATGGAATCATGATGAGTTCCATTCTGATCTGAAGTGCGCTGATATATAATTCCGCAATTTGAGTATTTAAATAGGATTATTTTGTTCCAGATCATCGTATTCGCCACTGTTTTGGCTTATGCCAATGCTGGCAATATCCTCGCTGCCCCATTAGGAGCACCTCTAACATACGCTGCACCAGCCATCGCCAAAGTTGCTGCACCTATTGCAGTTGCAAGAGCTGAACCATACGATCCCAACCCACAATATCAATTCGGTTACGATGTCCAAGACAGTTTGACAGGAGACTCAAAGAGCCAAGTAGAATCCCGCAGCGGAGATGTCGTACAAGGCCAATACTCTCTGGTTGAGCCTGATGGCACCAGACGTGTCGTAGACTACACCGCCGATCCAGTTAACGGATTCAACGCTGTGGTACGCAAAGAACCTCTGGTAGCTAAGGCTGTAGTAGCTGCTCCAGCTGTTGCCGCTGTACGTGCTGCTCCCCTGATCCATTCAACACCTCTGCTTGCTCAACCTGCTATATCTGCTCCTTTGATCCGCTCTGCCCCTCTTCTTGCTCAACAAACCTACGCTTCTCCTTTGATCCGTTCTGCTCCACTTTTGACCCAGCCTTCCTACATCAGATCTGCTCCTCTTCTTGCTCAACCCACCTATGGCGCTTCCTTGATCAGATCTGCTCCTCTTCTTGCTCAACCCGCCTATGGCGCTTCCTTGATCAGATCTGCTCCTCTTCTTGCTCAACCCGCCTATGGTGCTTCTTTGATCAGATCTGCACCACTTTATGCCAAGGCTGCATACGCTCCAGCTTTGAGTTACTCTACCTCCCTTATTCACTAAATGAGAAAGATGTGCATATGACTGTTGATATTTATTTTTATATTTATTGCCTTAATATATGTTTTTTAGACTGAATTGTTTTGTTTCATTCAAACGTTGAATGGATTCTTATCCTTAATTTTCACAACCGAATTGGCAGTAGATTAAAACTAGATCAGATAGTACCTTCAATGGAACTTTAAGTAGTTCTGCCCATCATTGATTGGCTGGATCATAAACGGTTATGTTATCAAGCACCGTACTCACTCTACTTATTGTATCTAACCTTTAAGTATTTGATTACGTAAGTATTTGTGTTCTATTTTTTGGATAGAGATGATTTTTGAAGTCAACTTCGAGCCTGATTGCAACAGTCGAAATTATATACGACTTGAATCCAAGAATCCACTCGAAGATTCTGTAGATGAAGCAACTGATAAACATCACAAAAAAACATCCAAAATTAAATCCACCAGAAACCTCTTAATCGATCTCGAAATGACGGCTCAAATGTTCGCACAAACTTTGGCGGTGGGTTTTCCGGGTAATTTTTTAATGTTGTTAGTACTAAGATCCTTACTTAATTATCCACAATTTTTCGTGACTGTTCTTTACAAACCTTAGTAAGTTTCGAGTCGATCGGTTTCTTATTTTTCAGTTAGAAAATAAAATTTTACATTGCTGTAGCTCCGAAACCGTTTGCCCCCTGGATGAACTCGTGAGTAATAATGGGCTCATCATACGAATTTGAAGAGATACCTCCCTCAATATCTCAGCCCCAATGCAACATCTCGAAAAATTCAGAAAAATATAACTTGAGTTCATATTAGGACATTTTCTATGGTTAATTAGAATCAATTTGTATCAAGACAAGCTTGATGACAGTATACCCTTGAATTTTGAACGCAAACGAGTGTTGTGTGACACCTTGTTTCGGAGGTAATTCGATTAACCTTCAAAAATGCCGTATTTTTGAACTTTTTCCTCGCTTGTTCTGGGAAAAAGCGAATTATCGATTCGTCACAAGGTCTGTTATTTTCGAATTCTGACCAGAAAGTGGTCTTGAAAGATTTAGGTGAGCACCCTGAAGAGGAATCCGTGATCAAATTCAATTGTGTCCATCTGTCCGCCCATCTGTCCGTCCGTCTGTATGTGCTCTTCGTCTCGAACAAAAGACCTAGCGACTTTAAATTATCAGATTTTGTCCGGAGTCCAAATATCTCGGTTAATTTCGTTAAGTCGTGAAATGAGTCGAATAGTTACGGAGAGAGGCCCATCTGAAGCTTCGAAGTTAATTTCTCGATATCTCATGAACTGCTGACTTGATCAGATTGAAACTTTGTAGATGAATTTGGAATACCAACACGCAATTAACTGCGAAATTCCGAGTGCCTCCAGTTGTTAGGAAATTTAAGAAAATGTTCATTCAAAAATTTTCAAATTTTTTTTGAATTTTTTTTTCCTCCGGAATTATTGACAAGATTTCAACAAAATTTGGCGCATATCTTAAAGTCAGTAACAACAGTGCTCAAAATTTCAATTCGATCCGATATTTACTTTCGGAGATATAAGAAAAAATTTGCCAAATTTCGTTGTTTTTTGGAGTTTCTATGTTATTTCCGCAATATCTCAAGAAGTACGAACGCAATCAGATTGAATAATACCAACGCGCAACAAAGTGCCAAGTTTCCTGTTGATATAGTTGTTAGAATTTGAAGCGCCTAAAAGCTCCTGACCTCACGTCACAACTTCTCTAACGTACCAAAAGGCTGGTAGGTTACATGGCCGCAGAACAGATGAGTTCTCAAATAATTATCACAGAATATTAAGTATTATATATAATACTCGTCCATTCTATGTTGGTTTTATATAAACATTATAAGTGAATGAATAAGAAGAGGAACTTCAGTGTGGGTTTTTTATTATTCAGTCGAAAACCAAGCGCTTTCGGTCAGTCAACAGGCCATCATCAGGGTTTTCCTGGAAGGATTATTGAACTCATAAACAGCAATATTTACAAAATCAGGATGATTGCCCGTCCAGGAATTATCACAAGTCACAACAAAGAGGAATGATACAGCAAACAACAATAACGTACATTCGTAATAATTAAGTTAATAAAATCAATAAAATTCCAACAACAGCGACTAAATTACATAAATCGACAATATGACAGCTACAACTTCGAGAAGACCGGTAAATGAGAGAATAGACCAGACGTCCCACCTGTCCAAACAATGTCAGTAATTGGCGACAGCGATAGTTCGTTGAACTTGCATGAAAGCCAGAGGAGTAACTTAGTGAGGGGAAATCTCGAAGTTACATCGGATTTATGAAACATTCAAAAGTAAATAATGCTAACAAACAGGAACAAACACATTATAATAATTGATAATAAATGTTAAATAAGACTTTTGAATAAGGGAGTAAAACTATTATTTAAATTTAAATTCACCTGTGTATTTACACAGGTTCTGTCCGATTTCAACTCACGGACTATTTCAATATCTTCAAAAAGGTTCATTCTGATGCTATATTTGCTCGACGTGATCTTATGAAGCATTTTTGAATTGTGATTAGGGCTGAATTGGTGACCTGTAAATTCTAAACGGTGGCCGAATGCCGATGACTGAGGTCTTTTTAGATGTTCTTTTATTCTGACCTCTCATTTTCTTCGAGTCTGCCCGACATACGAGACATCACAATCATTTCATTTCAGCCTGTAAATACCAGAAACCAGAAAGTGTCTAAATACACAGGTGAATTTAAATTTAAATAATAGTTTTACTCCTTTATTCAAAAGTCTCATTTAACATTTATTATGAATTATTATAATGTGTTTGTTCCTTTTTGTTAGCATTATTTACTTTTGAATGTTTTTATAAATCTGATATAACTTCGAGATTTCTCCTCACTAAGTTACGCCTCTGACTTTTAAACGAGTTCAACGAACTATCGCTGTCACCAATTACTGACATTGTTTTGACAGGTGGGACGTCTGGTCTATTCTCTCATTCAGCGGTCTTCTCGAAGTTGTAGCTGTCATATTGTCGATTTATGCAATTTAGTCGCTGTTGTTTGAATTTTATTGATTTTATTAACTTAATTATTACGAATGTACGTTATTGTTGTTTGCTGTATCATTCCTCTTTGTTGTGACTTGTGATAATTCCTAGACGGGTAATCATCCTGATTTTGTAAATATTGCTGTTTTATGAGTACAATAATCCTTCCAGGAAAACCCTGATGATGGTCTGTTGACTGGCCGAAAGCGCTTGGTTTTCGACTTAATAATAAAAACCCACATTGAAGTACCTCTTCTTATTCATCCACTCATTTAGATTTGGTGTGCACAACCACTTTTGCTGTATAAACATTATATTGAAACGAATTAAACAACACAACCGAAAGAGTCACTGAATAAAGAACCAAAATTACAATGAAATCGAACATGGAAGTGAGTAAACCAACGCACAGGTAGACGTTGACCACATAATAGAGAAGTTTCTATTACATTCTTTGTCTGTGTGTTGACAAAAAAACCAATTACAAAATGGCGGATTGAAGCATGCGCATATAAATTTGGGACATTGGAAAAGGAAGAGTGCCGCTTCTGTAATACTTCTCTATTATGTGGTTTAGGTTTAGTATTCGTGTCCCTTCTTGAAGGCACGCGCCGCTCCGTTGCAAGTTTATCTGGCTGCGTAAAGCCCATTCATCGCTGCTTGACGTGGTGCTACGACGCATATTCACCGCATTATACCAGAGGCATCGGTAATTGCCGACATGTCTGAACTAATTACGCGAGCAGCCCGATTCGTAGTCGATGAAAATTAATGAATTATTCAGATGATGTGCGATGTAAATTCGGTGCGATATTCTATGAGGAAAATTGGGTAATTGGTGAAAATCGCGGCAACCTTCTGCGCCGACGGATAGCAGAGGCGTCGTTCCAGGTTCATTTGCATAAATTCATAAAATATTAGGGATCTGTACGTGCCTGGCGATGTGGAAAACATCTTCTACAAACCGTAAGATGAGCGGGAGGTGGTTGAACGGGGTAATGAAGCGTGCTCTCCGGGTACATGTATAAATAAGCCGATGTCACTCTTTGGCAGACTGAAAATTGCTTTTTCTGTTACGCTGAAATCGAGGGGAAAATATCTGGTGATTTATGTTGTACATTCTGGATGATTCACGGTGATCCATTGAGGATTCACGGTGTTTTATCGACGGTTTTATCGAATCATGTTTTTTCATCAAGATTCGCCGAAAATATACAAACTAATAATAAACACTTCCATTAGAATAATAATAATCTGAATAGGATTATGCATGTATTGAGCGGATAATTTTTCTTCAAAAATTATTGACATGAGTCCATTCCGGGAAGCTAATAGATAGATACATTGTTCAAGTGTTGAAAACAAGGAAAATATGATATCGGGAAGTTGTTGATATTTTGGAGTCGAATTCGAAATAATTATTTCCCCTCTCGAAAACATAGCCTAATGTGTAGTGAAAAATAATTCTGCTCTGATTGACTCTCAAGTTCGAAAATATTGGAATTTTTTGCTTTCTACGGAGTATAAATTGTTCTTTCCTACTAACAAATGGCATTATCCCATGACGAAAAAATGATCTTATATTGTAACTGAAAGTCCAAATGAATCTCTGAGTTACTTTGAGATACGATGACCTTAGAACGTTTCTCTCATTTATCTCACTTCCATTCAGTAATAATTGGAATATAACATAATTATCTGGACGCTGAGAATGCCTAGAGTGATCTGCTCAGTTTAGTGTATACAGGTTTGTCGTCAAACTCGCAAGGGGCTCATCTCTGATACGTTCGTACAAAAGTCTGAAAATGAAGACTTTTTTTAACTTATCTTATACGAACGATTTTAGGTGGAATCATTAATATCTATCAATTCTTTTTCGTTCTTGAAAGTGAAGATTAACCTCTGCAACAGCATGATTTGTTTCGCACCTGCTTTTGGGAAGAACGCGCATGGGTAAAATACTCCCAAAGGATCTAATGAACATGGAATAGTCTAAAAATCCAAATAAATCTCAGGTTTATGTCGAAATAAAATGGCTAGTCTTCGTTGCTACTGAAAATAGAATTCCACAATTCAATTTCGTTAACATTTACCTCATCTCTCCCACTTTGTTCAATAATAATTTGAATATAAAACAATGGAACGTTAATATCACGATCATGCCTTTTTTTCAGTTCGGTTTATACAAAATTGTATTACCGATTCGGTGTAAGAGAGTGGAATTGACAAATATTTCATTTCATTTTCAGACTTTGCATGAATGGTTTTAAGAGGAATCATTTATGAAATCGATCAATTCTTTTCCCTCTGGAAAACGAAGATTAACCTCCACAATATCCAGATTTATTCATTCTTCACATGAACTCCGAGTAAGCAAGACCTCTTGTGAGTAACATCTCTCATGGAAAATTAGTTGAAGGTTGTTAGGTACCCGAAATCATTGACGATAACAGAATAACATTCTTGAGTCTAATTTTATGCAATTTCGGAAATCGACCCAATATATTAAGGTGAAAAAACGAGTTCCATCAGGGTTCTAAATATCATAAAAATGGAAATATGAAGAAATTGTCGATGAAATTCCTATTCCAGGACAACAACATAAGTTTTCCCTCGCTCCACATGATATGAAATCACTGCATGACTACATCTTATTCTATTTTCCCGATGCTTTATGTTATAATAGTCCTCTGATAAAAGAGAGAGTTGTGAAAAGCTCCCATTATCGCCACATAGAGGAAGTCAAAGGGTCCAAACGCTATAGAAGCATTTGCTTTCACCCGGTTAGAGTCTCAGTTATTGCCGAGAGGCGAAACTGGGTTCTAAAGCAACAGCGAGAATTTCGTTGAAATGAAACTTAGTACTTACCGACAAAATCGATAAAGATTGGATGGTTTGCAGGGATCACTTTACAGTTTCTCCAGAATGAAAGGGTTTTACATTCATATAAATAATGAAACGAACGAATTTCGAAGAACAAAGAATTTGTGTACACCCTGTTTGATTTATTCTTGGCTACTGACCTCCTTTATTAGACTTTTGTTGATGGAGAATTCTTGAATAAACTCTGCCCACCTCTTCGGTCAGATTCAAACACTATACTGCAGTTGAAATCGCAAGCACCAAACATTTTTCCTTGGAAATTTAGTTCAGGAATATTTTTCTGAATATCCTACGATGGAGTGAGAATTTGAAACTTGATTTCAGGCAAATCTTTTTCAGATCAATTTTTTCAAACCAAGGAACTTGCTCACTAATTTTGATTTTAGAACGAAGTCAACCTGAAACCAAATGTATCGAAGAATAAGAAAAACGTTTGGCTATTTTACATGCATAAAACAAGCAAAGCCTATTCATTTTTATGAAGTCAGTTGATACATTTCACTCTTAATAATTGGAAAATGTTATATTACTGTTGGTTTTTAGTCAGATAGCTACGTGGTGTTGCTAGTCTATACAAATTTAGTAATAATTACGTATGCAACTAGAACATTCGGTCTTCGTTCCGACGAGTTCTTTATAGGAAACCTGCTGCATTGACGTCTTTTCAATTGGGTACTAAGTTTCCCAACGAGTAAAAGGGTCCAAATTATTTTTTCATCAATTATAAATCGTCAAGGGACTGAAAAATCAATTTTTTTGGAGAGGATTTCCGCTATTTCTCGATATCTAGTTTGTTCAACATCGAGTATCTATTTTTACTCGCTGTAATTTTCGAATTTCGAGCCGAAAATTGTCTTGAACCATTAGGTTGAACTTCCTGAAGAACACGCTGTCGAATTTGATCCTGTCCGTGCGTATGTGCTCTTACTTCCGAAGGAAAAGACTTAGCGACTTGAAATTGTCAGATTAGGCTTGGAGTCCAAATCTTGCATAAGTTCGTAAATGGTTCATTTGAAGTTTTGAGGTAAATTCCTCGATATCTCATAAAGTATTCACTTGAGTTTATTGAAACTTTGTGGACAGTTTTGGAATACTAACGCGCAACTTAGAGCAAAATCTTGTGAGGATCCAGTTGTTTGAGAATTCAAAAAAAAATTTATTCGAAAATTTTCAAAATTTTTGATGAACAATTTTTTTTTCTCTGGAAATGTTGATTAGATTTCAATGGAATTTGGCACAAACCTTAGAGTCAGTATTCAACAACAATGTTTCAAGTCTCAATTCGATTCGATATTCACTTTCTGGGATGTAAGGAAAAAAATGTGCAAAATTTCATTGTTATTTGGAATTTTGACGTTATTTCCTTAATACCTCAAGAAGTACAACTACAATCAGATTGAAACTCGGTGGAGATTATCAACACGCAAGTAGGTGCAAAATTTCGTGTTGATCTAATGGTTACAATTTGAACAAGCGCGTAAAAGCACCTGACCTCAAGTCAGTCCTTTTCTAGATTTTTTTGTAAGAAACGCTGTTAATATTCACAGTCGATTTCTCAGGAAGGATTGTTTCAAAGCGCAAAAAGCTAGTTGCTTCATTTTCTGAAACAAACGTAAGATGTCTTTTCAAGTGGAAAAACCTTAATTTTGGAAAATCTCTCGGGTCCATTAGTTTCGTTTTTGAGTGGATCAAAAAATCCATTATCATATCATTTCATTACTTTGAGTGGCAACCACGACCCCATGAATTTGAATTGGAAATTTTGGTAGTACGACATTGGTTTGAAAAATTCTTTACGTTATGCATTGAAAATTGTAAATTTTCGAAACTTGGTCATTCTGATTTTCAAATAAGTGAAAACGCTCAAAATACTGATTTAGAAATTTTGAAAAATTATTTTATTGAGTGACGATCATGTCCAAATCATAATAAGCGAGAAGTTCCTTGTTTTGGTTCGAACACTGAATGTAAGATTAAAACCTATTATTTATATTCACCCCTGAATAACTTCATAATTCAATTCTTCTTTACTATTTAAGGTTCATTTGGAAAATTACGCATGAAAAAATTATATACTTCGAAAACTAGCTGGTTCTTTATGGGGTGATGACCCTACCACTTTTCGTACTACAGCTTCTGCTTTGGTTTTTTTTTTTGCTGTTGAATATTGTTGTTAGTTTAGGTTTAGCAGCGCTCATGTAAGTAAAATTGATGCACAGCTTAATGTTGCCATGAGGATCATTAGTGAGACCATAAGATCTACACCTTGTTATATTCGATACTTTTAATGAGATTAGGAAATTACTTATTAACTCTTGTGCATCTAGATATCAACTGGTTTATTGTACCTCTCTTATTACAATCGTGGTCATCCCCACCTTTAATGAGGATGCGCATTATCATAATTAATACATTACACATTATATGACATCTCCCTTTTTTACTGAAAGAAAAATTAAAATAATATATCCTAGTAATGATACATATGACGATCTTATTCTAATCCTAATTGAAATATATACAATTTCCTATTTACAAGTCAAATAATTTTTATATTTGAATACATCATTTTAATTATGTGATAATTCTAATAATAAGATAATTTATCGGGTTTTTTAACTTTTCTACCAAATCTTGTAGTTTGTGAGGAGGAGGAATGTGGTTCATTGATAGATTGAATTATTTCATCATCAGTGGCACCTTCTTCTCCCTCTTTTTCTACTTTACATTTCAAATCAATTTCAGAATTTTCTGTTGAATAATTATTTTTTGTCTCTAATTCATTATCATTCTCCGTATCGTAATTAAATTTCATATTTTCATACAAAGGTTTTAAATAATATCTATTTCTGCGTTTCAACTTTTTAGAATTTTCGTATTCTACTATATACGAATTTGTATTATATTTTTTAACTATTTTTCCAGGTATCCAAATTTTATTCTCTTTTATATAAACTTTTTGGTTGACATTTAATGATCTTAAATTTTTTGTTCGTTTATCATAATACATTTTTGAATTGAGTTGTTTTTCTTTCATATACTGCTTTTGCTTTTTGAAATTTATTTTACTATTTTTAATAGTTGAAATTGGTGAAAATCCTCTTATTTTTCTTTTGTATAATGATTCTGTTGGTGAAACAATTTTATTAGAAATTGGTGTAGAACGATATTCCAATAGAGCGGCATTTATATCTGTTTTGTCATATTGACATTTCCTAATTATATTCTTTATTGTTTGAATGCTTCTTTCAACTAACCCATTCGATTGAGGGTATAAAGAACTTGACATTTCATGTTTAAAATCCCATTCACTGGAAAATTGTTTAAATTACACCTCTTACGTGATTACCAGTTCTTTCAAATAAAGTACCGCCTCATATTCGTAGACAGGCTGTAGTGATAAAGTCTGGGGATAAATATAATTCCTTTTTGAATTTATTCCCAATCATGTCATTTCGGATTCTAGAATTGCAAGGTCTTGAAAGACTTTATGGATTAACGATTTTCTTCATTCCAAACAAAGTGACAAAGAAATTGGGCTTTCGGAATAGAACGTTTTCAACAAAGGTTTGATAAGCGATCCTTTAGATTAGGTGCATTTTGAGTTGCACTTATAAGGAGAGACATAGTTTCTCCTGAGCTCTTGTATCATAGGTAAGAATGTATGGTACCCCGTTTACATTTCTTCTGCTAATACTATGATAACACATATTATTTGATGATGTATTGCTCATTCTCAGGAAACCTCATTTACCTGGAGCATAAGATGAATCTCCATTTCAAAGAGACAATACAGGAGCAAAAAATCAGTTCAGGAAAACGAGATGATTGTCCTGAATAGTTTGATATAACGCCTGTGTACATTTCCACCTTTTTCTGGAAACTTCTCAAAATTTTCAAATGAATAGAATTCTCAAAAATAGAATTCTGAAACTCCTGCTAGTTTCGTATCAGAAATTCATCACACAAATAACTGTATTCAATTCATGAAAGTATCTTTGGGCTTATCTGAGGTCATAGAGGTACATTCAGAGTGTAAATCATTGAAACTTTTTTTCGTTGATGGTGGTGTGGAAAATTCACCGACAAACTTAAAAAAGTTCAGTGTTCCGAAAAGTTATGATGAACAATACGATGGACATTATAAATAAGAAGAGGCTTCTTGAAAACAGTAAGGGCCACAAACCTTGAGGATCATGTTAATGCGGAAATATATCATATTTCGAAGCGCTCGAAAACACCTCATAAATTTCCCACAACTCGACATTGATGAATATGCAAATTGCAGTTATGTTATCACCGCCACTAAGCGAAACATCAATAAAAGAGAATTTGTTATCTCCCCAGAGTCCTTAGAAAACCTCTTAAGTTATTCAGATCTTTGAACCGCCAGCAATTCCTCCAGTGATTAATTCTTTGAACCCTAAACTTCCTGAGAGAAAACAATATAAGATTTCCATTACGAAGCTGGCTGGCCTGGCCGTCCTATGTTATTCCCAGGAAGTCGCATAAATATGAGAAGACCGGAGGCTTGCAAGTTTAGCCAATTTAGTGCCAAGATAGCAACTGCTGCGGGAAGCACTGCCAAGATAACGGAATCTATAAATTCGGCGCTGAATTTATTACAACGAAGAAAACGGCCAATCTGAACTCAGGACGATGGATTTTGGGTATATATCATCAGAAACAATACAGCAATTTTTTTGGTAGAAATAGAATCCAAATTTCTGATAAATGGATTTATATTAATTGAAATTTGTTTATACAGGGTCCCACAAGGGTGGCGCGGTGTTCCATATCTTCATATAGGAAGGAAACTTCTAGGAATCTGTTTTTCCATAATATCATAACTATAATCGCTCGAACCTAACCAAATGAAAGTAATTTCGGTCGCGCAAGGTGTTCAGTTTTTTCTGAGCGAGTTCCAACTTTTTTTTCTGTTAAATGACAACTTGTATTTTTATCGATTTTTTGGTTTATAAATAAAAATAAAAGGTACTCCACGTATATTTTAGGTTCGGAAATATTTTCAAAGATATTTTGTCTGAAATATTTCTTTTTTTAATATTCTCCACTCAGAATATTTGAAATTATTGATTTGTGCACACTCCCAATATAATTAATTCTTGGTCAGTAATTAATATTTATTACTCTCTGAAACGAAATATCTGAAATCGACCTGTGATGAAAAGGGTACGAAAAACATGATGAAAAATTAAAATTTGCGGCTCCTCCATATTACCAACTACACACTATATTATATTTATACATAAGATGCGCAAAGACTGTTCGAATTTCACTTAGTATTCCTTATGGTTACGTTCGCTAGTTTTTCATTTGACATCGAAAAGGATCTGTGAATTTTAATTAAAAATTAATTAATTTCAATTAATAGGTTTATTTCAGATATACCGGTTGAGGGAGTAACCAGTTTATCATATTTGTGATCATCACTTGGGCCAATTGAATAGTTTCAAATGTTTCATGCGACGAATAATGGAAAAAAAAAACCTGTCAACCAGAATATCTAGAAAAATGTTATTATTCCGAAGTAGAAATAGAAAAAAAATAGCTTCAAATTTTCACGCAGAAACTGAGAACGGGATGAAAAATTCAAACTGCTGCTTGAGAAATCAAAATTGGGGCCCGCCCAGAAAAAATGGATCACCCTGTTTTCGTTCTGCTCGAACAATTAGATGAAATTAAAGAGAGTAGATTCGAATTCAATTCCTAGATGAGGATACGAAATACGGCGCTGCAGACAGTTTTCGACCAAGAAAGCAATCCAATACTGAAAATTTTCATTCAATTATCTCAGGAAAGAGTTTCTTCAGTCGGGATCCGAAATATTACATTCTTTCATAATCAGTAGTAGAATCTTGGCAATATTGGACTTATTTTTGGGGAAGATGAATCAAACCCAATTGAATTTCGTCGACGTTTCGGACATTTATTGTTCAATATTCACATATAAAAAAAACGGGGTTGCCCTTAATCATGACTAAAAATAAATATAGCAGGTGGCAATACAATATTATACAATCTCCTCTAGGTAATTACCTTAATCCATTTAAAATATTCAAGAAATCACATATATATAAAATGATAATGTTTTAATATTTTGGCGGGGCAACAGTGTTTCGAAACCGTTTCTTGAAAGAGAGTATGAAATTCCTCACCCGAAAGCAATATCTTAAAACATTTTTTTTTAAATTTTTATAATATGTATGTCAGATGAAGGAGAAACCTCACCTCGTATACTTGACCTTTTTCGTTGGTACTCCTCCAATTTATTGTTCTAAAAAAATGGGGAAAATAAGTTCAACAACAATTTAAGTTATATTGTGGAAATAATGTACAGTGTTTTTCACACGTTTGATTTACTGATATATTATTGTAATTATATTATTTTTTTAATTTTTCAGAAATACTAACACAAAATGTAAAATGTATGAAACTTCTGAAGAGGCAATGGAATTACTTCTGAAACTTGGTGTTACTCGATCCATCTTTCTATTTACCACCGAAGTTCAGCTTACGGATCAGGGCTGTATCTATATAGGGCGTGGCAAAGGTGCCACATGCCACGGGCGCAAGCTCCACAGGGGCGCCAGAAAATATCGAAAGATAAAAATATAAGAGCACTAGGCGAAATAATTCGTAAGAATACAACTCAGGTTTCATGTATACGCCTCGCAACAATGGATGTCCAGGAATCTCGAAACATAAATATGGTCATCCCTAAGCCTAAAATAATCACTAGGTCTGCAAAACTTCAATTTAAGGTAAAAAAATATGAATATGGCTATGTTCAAGTATGCCGCAATTTAGTCATGAATATTCCTGTCGGGCATCGGCATGTTCAGAGATGATTCAGGTCATAAAATAATAAACTGTCGCGCGTCGGCATGTATGCTTACCCCTATTTTCACGAGTTTTTTGCGCTTCATCAAGCTTGTCGGTATCTTCGACAAACGTACCATCTATTTTTGTGTGAAGTGTGAAGCTTCTCTGATACAATTCTGGGATATGCCAGAAATTGATTTTATTTTCAATTCACCATCACAAATCAGAATTTTGAACCTCATAAAGAGGGAAAAATAGATAAATACCAGACATCATTGATATTCCCACATTTATATTCTGGCGAAAACAGTATATTTCAAACTAAGTTGACTGCTTAGTGTCTTTTGGAGTTTCTAGCCATCAATCTAATTTATTGTTTCATATATATTTTGACTTCCATGAAAAAAAATTGTGGTATTTCCGTTATGAAATCTGTATTTGAATGATTTCAATAAATAAAACCTAGAAAAGCATTGACGTGAAGTCAGATTTTACGCGCTTGTTCACATTGCGAAATGGTGACTTGAAAATTTCAATGAAATATAAAAATTTTCAGAAAAAACAGAATTTTTCCATGGATAATTCTTTTTTTGATACTGTTCATATTCCAACCAAGTTTCATTTCGATCAGATAAATATTTTTCGAGTTACTAAAAATCTAAATTTCAAATGACTGTAGCACAAAAACCATTCCGCAGATTTGGCCCATTAGGAAACTTAACCGAGATATTCAGGATCTTAACCTAACCTGAAAATTTCAAGACTCTTTCGAAAGTTACAGCGCACACGACCGGACGGCCGGACGGACAGAATTAATTTTGACAACGGATTTTTCATCAGTGAGTCCAACCTAGTCGTTTGAGACCAATTTCGGCTTAAAATTCAAAAATTACAGACATCGTGACGAAACGATAACGCACTGTTCCCCAGAACAAGCGCGTAATAAGTGAATATATATAATATTGTGTGTTATTTCGAAACATAACCGAAAATAAATGACCAAAATCATGAAGAAAAAATACTATAAGAAAATATAATTGATTAAAAAAATCTACGCAAATGGGGGACGCTATCTAATATTTTGCCACAGGTGCCATAGTACCTAGATGCGGCCCCTCTTCAAGTGGACACACTGTATAATATTTTTTCTATTCTACGAAATGAAAATTACTTGACCATCTGTTCCGGAAGGATCCTACGAAAATCATAATTGAGCTCCACTAGCGAAATTTCTCTCAAACATTCATACTACGTTTCCTTCAAGTCCATAAAGAATTCACATGAAGTTATGTTGGTCATTACGCGTTGATCTGCGATATAACATTTCTTCATACTCCGATATTTCAAAGGTCCGTGGCCGTGCTCAGTACAAGATCTGCATCTATTGCATCATTCAGAACCACCTTGCTCTTTGCATATGACAAATTTATCTGGGCGACTCCTACTTGACAGTGATAAAATATCATATGGTTAATGGATCCAGTAATGAATGAGATATCTATCTTGCGAAAAATATGGTGCAAGGCCTGGCACCTGATAAATGCCCCAAATAATAGAGCGTTTATTTTTGCGCACTGGTTCCTACTAATGAGTGCCGAATTGTTAAGCTTATATGTTGAATTTAATTTAACATTGGGTAGACTGTGTATTGAAATAAGTAATACATAAAATTCTGAATTATTTCATGAAATTGTATCGAAGAGAAAAGTTACGTATTTACAATAGGGACCTCATCGCCGTAAGTGAACGAAAAAACTTCCATAAAATTCTACTAAGGAACTTGGCACTTGCATTGTAGGGTTGGAGTTCAATTTCGGTTCAATTAAGAAGGTCGAATTCGTGGACAGGTAAAATTCACTCGATGATTCCGTATATGAAGGTTGCCATTCAATATTGAATTTTCCCGATATTTCGAAAAACACAAATCGTATCGAATGAAAATCCAGTAAAAAGAATGACAGCTCTAAAGTTCAAGCGGAATATCGTGAGGGCCATATGATTAAAAAATCAGCAAATATGGTATCTTCGAAATTTTATTGATATAATCGGAGCAAATTTTGCACAAAGTTGCTGATCGTCAATTTTCAACTGGCTACTAAGTTTAACATCATCGAATTAACATTTTTTGAGAAAATTTCGGAAATAACAGCAATTTCTCGGTAATAATGAGAGATTTGACAATTCGTTTTTCATAAATCTCCGAAGTTTTTTATACGATCGAAATGAAATTTCAACAAACCTTGCGACTCAAAGGTGTGCGCCAAACTGCTTCGAAATCTAATGAATTCTGCGAAAAATTGCGCACTGGTGTTCAATAACTATCTACGAAGTTTAAATCTGATGGCGTCAGTTATTCTTGAGCTATTGAAAATACCTCAAAATTTCAAAGAGCCACGAAATTTGACATGTTTCTTTTCCAATCTCCTAAAATAAATATCGGATCGAACTGGAATTTGAAGCACCCTTTCTGTATATTACCACGCTGATCCCCTAGAACATGGGCGCTATCGTTCTGTTCAATTGTCTATAATTTCCAAATTTTGAGTCGAGAATGATCTCAAATGATTAGGTTGGACTCACTGATGACGAATCCGGTATCGAAATTGATTCTGTCCAGCCGTCCTTCAAGCCATATGCACGATTACAGGATTTGAAGCTTTCAGGGTATGTTGCACTTCAAGATGCAACAGTTAAGTTCGATAACGGGCGAAAGCGGCCAAATGGGTACGTAGTTATAGCCATTTGAAAGTTTAAGGATATTTCCTGATATTTCAGGAACTACTGGAGCGATTGCATTGAAACAGCTAGCAGTTAGATGGAGCATAATGATACGTAGCCTCTCGCAAATATTGTTGTGATCGTGCAGTCATAAAATTGAAAGAAAACACTTCTCAAAATTTTTTTGGAAAAAATGTTTTTTTCGAATATATTCATCATGATCGGTGAAAAAATTTGCTCAAACCTTGAGCTCTATATTTCACAGCAGTGTACCGAACTTCACTTCGATAAAATTGTTATCTTCGGAGATATTGGAAAAAAATATTAAACATTTTGTGTTTTTTTCCTGGATCTCGTTGTTTTTTTCGGAAATTTCGAAAAATTTTCATTCAATCATGATGAATCTTGGCAGCTAGTTTGAAAATTCTGATGAACAACTTTGTGTGATTTAAACACATTTTCAAATTCCTTTTTTTCAAATATTCAATATTCTGTGATCTTCTGATCACATTATCCTCATGAAATTCTGTATTAACCTCTTACAATCATTTATCGACGGAGTACTGGAATTCCATTCGATCTAATCTGTATTTTCGGAAAAATCGGGAAAATAGCAATCTGCGGAATCATCGGCCGCTAGGCCGACCGCGAACACAATAACTTCCGAAAGAAAAGACCTAAGAGCTCGATATTTGCAGAGTAGGTTTGGGGCCTAGTTACGAATGTCGAGTTTGTAAATGGGTGACATCCGCCCGATGATTCCGCAGATATACCCATTCAGAATTTCATTTTTCCAATATTTCCAAAAATACAGGTTAGATCGAATTGAAATCCAGTAGTTTATCGAAAGAATCTAGAAAAGCACTGACGTGAAGTGAGCAGCTTTTGCGCACATGTTCAAATGATGTCAACAGAAGTGAACATGCGCGCAAAAGCTGCTGACTTCACCTCAGTGCTTTTATAGGTTGTTCATGAGCAAATGAAGGTGATATTATTTACTGCTTCCTTCTGGTTTTCTGTCCCTCTTTCTATTTCAGATATTATGTCAAGATATTTTGTCGATATGAATTCAAGATGACGAAAAAATTATTTCCAATGAAAAAGATGCTATCCATCTTCTATAAACAAATTACTACACTTATACAGGGAGACAGAATTTTTCCTGAGGTTTTTATCTGTGCTCTTGTATCATACGCAAATAAGTATTGTACCCCGTTTACATTTCCTCTGCTAACACTGTGATATATCTTAGAATGTAATGCTCGTTCTCAAAAGAATATATATATATATAGGTTGCTCACAATTCAAATCCTCCAGACATTTTTCTTAATGTTACGTGACAGTATCGAACAACTAGCAAAGTAATGCGTCAGTTCTTCTTGAGATGTTGAGCAAATAAGCTTAACATTTCAAATAAAAGCGAAATTTAACATATCTATTCCCTAGTTTCGTTGATGAATATAGGATGAAATTCAAATTTTGAAATATTGTTGGTAAATATCGACTTCAAGATATCGAGATATTGAGGAAATAACGTCAAAATTTTCAAATAATAATGAAATACAACATATTTTTCATCTTCGTAAGTGAATATGAGATCAAACTGAGATTTGAAACGTTGGTAAATACTGATTTCAGGGTATTTGCGGAATTTAGTTGAAATTTAATAGATAGTTTCCACGAAAAAAACATTTTTCAATTGCTGGGCTGATTTTGCTCACTTACGAACTCAACCGAGATATTCAAGCTACAAAGCAAATCCAAAAATGTCAACACACTTGGGCCTTTCCTTCGAAAGTTAAGGTACATACGGACGGACCTCGGACGGACAGAATTGAATTTGACCACGGATTCTCCTTCAGAGATTCCAACCTAATAATAATAATTTTCGACCATTTTCAGTTCAAAATTCGAAAATTACAGACATTGGACGAAATGATAACGCACTGTTTCCCTGAAGAACAAGCGTAAAAACTAAAATATCTAAGATTTCAGAAATTGTAAGCCACATGGTTGCAGGAATTACGAAAGATGCTTCGAATCGATGTGTCGAAAGGATACTGCAATCAAGTGGAAACTACCCTATAACATTTTTTGATAAAGCTTGCCTTATATTTCATTTTTTAAAATGATCGTTGCAATCATTCGTACGTAATGAAGTGAAACATTTTTCAAATTCAAACATTTCGATTTATATCGTTCTAACGAATGAGCAGATAAAACTGGGAGTAAATTGAAACCATATTGAAAATTGAAGTACTTAACTCAAATATCATCCTGAGGATTTCTCTGCATATATAACATCACTTTACATAATTCTGCGGTAATTTTCCAACGGATTGGCACTTGAAATTATCATAATGCCCGACGAACCTTCTTAAAATGCACAACATAATATTCCCTTCTAGTGGTCTTAAGTACCTATATCCTTCTCAAAATACATCCGACTCCCAGAGCGAAAGATAAAAATGCAATTTTCCCGACAATGACACCGAACCTTCAAATGAAAAAGCTTAAATATATAATTCACCCGAGCTGACAATATGGGTACTTTCGGGAAATGGCTTTCGAGTGGGTTGTGCTGTCATTGCCTGCATTTCGTGAACATGACTCCATTTTTCGTGAATACTCTGCAAGAGATCCATTAGCAAAAATGTTTCCACGGCGAAAAGATCCGGTTATGGCAACGAATATGGAGGTTCTGGAGAGTACATTTCTTCCAGATATTTTAATAAGCTTCAGGTTCGACACATCGATTCGTCTTTTCAAGGAATATTGAAATGGGATATATAGGAATATTTGGATGATGAATATAGCAACTTACTTTATAGGAGCTAAAACATAAAACAGGATGCGTGTATAGAAAAAACTGCAGTAGTAGTAGTTCGACCCTATGTGTACTCAAAGTGCTTCTGTTCTGGCAATGACACCAATCATCGAAATGAAAGAGCTTGATTGAAATAATTCACCCTAGCTGAAAGAAAGAGGCTGTCGTAGTATTATTCTAACCCTATGCGTTTTCACGATGGAGATGCCTATCAGAAGTGCAACTTGCATATTCCTCATTAGTTTTTGTTAAACTGAACTCAATACACAATACAATCATTAAAAATACAGATTTCTCCCTAATAACTTCACATAATCTTTTATCTTCCAGCATACTTTCATTTTATTCAACGTACTACGTCTGCATACAATCATTGAAGTAAAAACATAAGAAAACGGTAAATAATAAATATATAATCCAAAATTTTTGGATTGCATTTTATTATGTTACTGTTTTCCCAGCTTTCCAATCCCAATCATTGTATGCCAGTTAATACAATAATTTGTCATTGAAGACGTAGTACATTGAAGACCATAAAAGAATATCGAAAAATATTATACAAAGGTGTTTCAAAGAAATCCGGCTTTTTTTTGATGAATGTATTTGATGATCTTTATCAAGTAGACTCGTTTGAATTCAATAAACAATGTCAAATATCAGAAATTTGTGCTTTAGATTCATTGAATATTCTCGTGATATTCGATCCAATTCAATGTGTTCACATAAACAATTTGAATCACACACATATGGCTAAACAAATTCAATAATGTCAAATTCATGGAGAGAATGTCCCACTACCAGGCGAGGAGTTTATAAAAATGTATTCTACTTAACCTTTTTCCCAATTATTCGGCATATAATGCATCAAATAGTTATATGGATAATTTTATTCAAGTTTTGGTATATTTCCAATTTGCTGAAAAATTTTCGGTGGCATTGTGAAGTTTCGAGAGTTCGTTTTATGTGGATCTTGCTGATTTTCGAAATTGAAGGTCTTTGCACTCAATTAACATCTCAGAGATCTAAACAGATATCAGATACATCGATTCAAACCAGATTCATTTTCAGGTTTTCGACTGAAGCTTAAATAAACTTGGCAGCATCGCTCATGTCAACGGCCATCGATAATATCTAGAGGCACATATGCTGAAGTGAAAAGGACTCCCTAAAGACAGAAATTCATTGGATAGTCTCGTAATATTCGATCCAATTCAACAGCTGTGGTCATTCTCCTTAGATCCGCTTCTTCGGTGTAGATGTTTTGGTTGATTGGATGATTAGCTCTGATCAAGGGAGAATATTGGTTGATTTATCGACGGATATTTGTCCTTGTAATCATGTTAATTTATTATTACTGGAACTCTATCTTCTCCGAAAAAGCAATTCCTATCTTTGTTACATGTTGGACGTTTTCGACTTGTGGGAATCCACATCAACCGAGCGTTTCCATGTCGTAATGGTGTTTGTGAAGCTGCAATATCGCAGATACAGCGACCATGATGCGACTAAAGGGTGAACGTCATGCACATCGATCAAAGTATTCTGCACTCGAGGGTGGTATTCGAAAGATGCTGCCAGAAGATGGCGCACTATACGTTGTTAAACTGCAGCGGTCCATCTGAAAGGTGACAAGTATCGAGATTCCCTCTGTGGTTTTATCCAACGTAAGTTGGCCCTCAAGATCAGTAACAAGGTAAAACAGCTGTAGTCATTTTCCTTGGATCCGCTTCTTCGGTGTAGATGTTTTAGTAGACTGGATGATTAGCTCTGATCAAGGGGGAATGTTTGTTGATTTATCCTTGTGGATATGTTAATCAATGTAGTTATGTTAATACAATGAAATATCCGAGGAAATATCAAAACCCGAACCCATCCAAGTCAAATTACACATATATCTCGACAAACTCAATAAAGTAAAATTCATAAAAATGATTTCTATTTATCATATTCCGCAATTATTCCGCTTATGATGCATCCAACACGATAGATAGATCATTTCGTTTCAGTTTTCGTATATTTATTTTCAATTAATCGAAGAATTTCAACAGCATTGTGGAAAGTTTCGGGAGTTTTTTGTTTTTCCACTGAAGCTTTAATATTTTTGGAACACTGTCCATGTAAACGGACATAGAGAATAATTGAAGCTTAATATGCTGAAGGAAATGGAATCCCTAAGTGCATAAAATGTATTCCAAATGCGCTTGAAGACAGAGAGAAACAAGAGTTGAAAATGCTATTTAGTGCGTATCTATAGGCGGTCTCGGAAACTTGATCGGATTACCACGGGTATTTTATGCGGGTCACACAAATGACAAAGCGTTCAACATTTTTTTTCGTAATAACTAGTACCAAAGCTCAAGGTATCTTATTCTTGTAAGGGCAATCGAATTACCTTCAGACGAGGTCTCACTCAACTTCCTTTCCCATTTAAGATTTTGGGGATTACTTTCATCAAGGTCACATAGTTCATACAAATTGACTGAAATCAACTGCATGAGATGGCCCCCTTTCAACCAAAGTTTAGCTGTTTTTGCAGTTTTCTGGTTTTGCATGGGTCCCGAGATACTAAGTATGGTATCTCTGCAAACTGACATACTGCATGGATATGAAATAAGGTCTTTCACAAGTCTCACATCCTTCATGACAAATATCTCGGCATTATCTATTGGTAACAAGAATCTGTCGTTTCCGGTGTATATCCTTGTTCTGAAATATTTTTCATACTGACAGTTGTTCAAGAAATAGTTTAAGCTTTACGTACAAACTACAGTACCTTTATCAAGAAACAATAATGCCAAACATTATTGAGGAACAATGTGATCAAATTTTGCCGGACAATGGTAACAAACTTTTCGCATCAGAATTCACGAAAGTTTGTTGTTTTGAACGCAGTGAATGCACAATTCGGTGGAAATGTAATTCAGCATCAATTCTCTCTGTAGGTCATTTCGACTAGAGGCATAATAACGCATTCGAAGCTCATCAGCGCGTTGAAACCCTAAACAAACCAACATCCGGGCCTCAAAATTCATTCATTAGAGGTCTATGAATGTCCCCGATTGGCGCATTTCTGAGAAAGATCGTTGCTTGCGGAATGATGAAACTTCGGACCCCCTAAAATTAGTTTAATCAAGTAGCGTGGTCGCTGCGTTTTGTGTTGCAGACACATTAGAGGCGCTCAGTTTGGCCGCGCAATGTGTACCACCTAATGGGTATCCTTTGTATGTTTTGGTTCAACAAAAACGGATAGGTTGTTTTGAATACCGATAATGGCCATAGCCAAAAATTTCATAATATTCGATCCAACAGTCAGGAATTGTTCACGGATGATGTTCTTTAGTTTCCCGTTGGAGCCAATTCAAATTGGCGAACGAAAACTGATTTCGAAATATGATTAAAATTAACAGATTCTATGAAAGCATTGATGTGTATTCAAGCGGTCATCTTTTCACGTATTGAAACCGCCAAACGAAGCTTTACTTCCTAATGCAAATATTCGATCTCCGTTTCATATTGTCCTCATGGAATTTTTTTAACCTTAGAGCTAGCATTTTTCAATCGAGTACTAGAGTTCAATCCGACAGGATCAGTATTTTTGAAAATATTGGGACAACAAAATTCGCTACACCTACTCTGAAATTATTGACCTTCTGAGTCGATTCTATGGGAGGTTATTGTGCAGGTTTTGACCTTGATTGGGTGAAATCCACCCAATGATATACCCATCTAAAGTTTAATTTTTCCCAATATTTCTGAAGTACGGATTAGGACGAATTGAAATCCAGTATACTCAGTTGAAAAATGACCGCTTGAAGGCTCATACATATTTTATCAGGGAAATATGATCAGAAGATAGCAGATTATACATCATTCAAGAATTTAACGGAATTCAAAAAATTTTTCGCTCATATTTCCTAAAATAAAGAACGGATGAAGCTGAAATCTTGTACACTGTTGTTCAATGTCTTTGCAAGATGTCATGGAAATCTGATTAGTTGTTTGAAAATGTATTTTTTCTGAATAACCTAACCTAACCTAACCATATGATCTCAACGAAATTTTGTTATTAGTTACGCGTTAGTATGCTTCAACTAACTACCAAACTTCAGTGAATCGAGTTGTTAATAAGATATTGAGGAAATTGTTCGGTCGATTTCAACCATTAAGGAACTTAACCGTCCTTGGCACTTTTAAATGCAACCAACCTGAAAGTTTCGAGTCGGTAGAGTTTTTCGTTTTTACCTAATCGTGCCTATAAGACCAGCAGGTTAGAATCGATTGTGATATCAAATTTTTACGAGCATGTTCTGGGCAACAGCGTGAAATCGTTTTGTCCAAATGTCTGTAATTTTTGAATTCTTAAATTTAAAGAACTACTGAGGCGATTGTATTGCAACTTCTCGCAAAATTTTTTCGAGATTGCGCAGTCAGTGAATTCAAGAAAAAATTTTTTCGAAAAATATTGTTTTTTTCGAGAAGTATTCATTACATACGAAGCAAATTGCTGGAGATATTGTTAAAAAATAGGTAAAATTTCATGGTTTTCTTAACGGTATCGAAGTTTTCCAAGAATAACTAGAAAGAAACCTAGAAAAGCGAAAAAATATTTTCCATATCGGCACTTTTTTGCACGCATGTCCCGAAGAACAGATTTCTATCGTTTTGACGAAATGTTGGCAATTCTCGGTCTTCTTCCGTAGGGAGTCTCAAACGACTTGGAATCACTGACGAAAACTTAGAAAAGCACTGACGTGAAGTCAGCTGCTTCTGTGCGCATGTTCAAATTCGTTGCCAATGCGGCCATCTCCCTCGAACATGCGCGCAAATGCTGCTGACTTCACGTCATTGCTTTTTTAAGTTTTCGTCAGTGATTCCAAGTCGATTTGACCCGGATTGAGCAGTAAACGAACATATCAGGGTTATTACGGCACAGAAAGCAGAAAATATCATTTCTGTGATTGTGATTTCTTTTGATTTTAGCTTGAATACAAATATTGGCTTAGTCAACCAACGAACACGTTTTTTTGGCACGTTATGAATTGTGGCTTTCTACACGAAAATTCATAAATTGGCTTTTCAATATATATTCCCAAAAACAATAGAATTTCTGGACCTCTATAATTATTCTTTCTGTTTAGAGCATCGTGATGGAAATTTTACGATGTGATAAGATACTGATAGCGTTGGGTCCAAAATTAATACAGTACCTAGGGAGGCGTAAGGGAACAGAGAAGAAGAATACACAGAGGATATCTGATATCCCTTACTTACATAAGCTATGAAGATAATCGATGAAATACGATACAATAATGGCATGCAAATATTTAAAAATGCACTTACATCATTGTTGGTGTAGGTTGGAGCAATGGGACCATCGCTAGATTCCCATTTGTTGGCAATTCGTATTGTTTCGGCAGTTTTTTCTTGTACTGATTTACTGTCATCTAGTAACGTGAGTTCGTAAAATTCTTGGATATCTGGAAAAAACGAAAACCAATATGAATAAGAGCTATTAATTTTTTTTTGTGATTGATTGAGATAAATACAAGAGTTCAATGTGCTTGTGTTGCAGAATGTGAACAAGTTGGGTATACAAGACAGTCACCCAGAAATGAGCAATAATCTATTGAGAAACAAAAGGATTAGAAATTCCAACTCATTCTTTCTGGCTCCAACAACACCTGATGAAATCACCAGAGCTGTAGCCGATATGAAAATGAAAATGTCGCGGGATATATATGGTTTCTCAGTAAATTTACTGAAGAGGAGCATCCACTGCCTGGCTGGTCCACTATCGGTCCTCGTCAATCGCTGTTTTGAGGAGAGCTACTTTCCTGACGAGTTGAAACTCGCAAGAATCATACCTGTGCATAAGAAAGGCGACAAAGAAGATCACGACAATTATAGACCAATCTCGATACTGCCAGCAGTGTCCAAAATATTTGAGTCTCTCGTCAAAACGAGAATCATTTCGTTCCTGGAAGGGAATAACCTGCTCAGTGACAAGCAACATGGATTTAGGAGAACGAGGTCCACTACTACCGCACTAGTCCAAATGATGGAGTTTTTCGTTGAGACATTGGACAACTCCGAGGAGGCCGTATTGACCTGTATGGACCTCAGCAAAGCCTTCGACTGCGTCAGTCATAGCAAGCTCCTCTCCAAATTGGAGTATATTGGCGTTAGAGGTACAGCATTGGAATTCATGAGGTCATATCTGGAAAACCGGAAACAAATTGTGGATGTAAATGGGAATGTGTCTTCTATGAGGGAGATCACGTCTGGAGTGCCCCAAGAATCTATACTCGGACCAATTTTATTCCTCATTTATATTGACGACCTAGTAGATAACGTGACGGCGGATGAAGAGGTGCTTTTCGCTGATGATGTCTCATTCCTAAATAGATCAAAGGATGATAAGTTACTCCAAGAAAAGTCGGAAAAATCTATGAAAAGCGCTGTTCAGTGGTTCAACATCAATGAATTAAAAGTAAATACCGACAAAACACAGAAACTAGTAATCACTACAAAATTTCACAACATCGAGAATATTAATCTACTTGGAGTAACTATTGGTGGAAATCTGACGTGGACACAACATGTGACTGAGTTGTGTGGGAAGCTCTCGACTGCGATTTTCGCCATAAGGCAGATAAAGAACTTGCTGACTGAAAGAGAAGCACTTCTAACCTATTTTGCTCAATTTCACGGAAGAATGACCTACGGTATAATCCTGTGGGGATCGTCTCCGGATGCTGATAGGGTTTTTCTGAAGCAAAAGTGTGCCCTAAGAGTGATGGCTGGAGTTGATCGGATGACCAGCTGCAGGCCGATTTTCAAGAGATATGGCATACTCACCGCTCTATGTTGCCATATTCTCGAGTGCCTCCTGTATATTCATAGAAATAAGAATACTCTTTTGAAACACTCCGCTATCCATAATCACCAAACGAGAACTAAAGATAAATTTATAATACCCAGACATCGATTGAAGAGGACACAGAATACCCACATTTTCCACGGAATGAGAATGTATAACAAACTTCCAGAACGGGTTACCTCACTTCGCTGTGAAGCTTTCAAGAGGATGGTCAAGTCCCTGCTTGCCGAGAACGCCTTCTATTCAATGGATGAGTTTATGTCTCATCGGTTCTAGTCTACCACATTGTATCTCTATATGTGTCATAACTGTTGTATACCTGATTGTTTTTATATATGTATATATCTTTAAGTGATTTTACTTTTGTATGTAATGCTTATACAATTATTTTTGACATACCCTGTAAAAATTTTGAGGGAAATAAAATGAATATGAATATGAATATGAATGGCGGATGATATAGGATCAATTTTATGGTTTTTCTATTCTTGATGAAAAACGAAGCAGTGTCAATCGAAGAGTTATATTTGTGACATGCTGTATATTGCCAAACGACCTCTTGAAATAATATAAAATTTAAAACTGACTATCATCCCGTAAGATGTCGTTTGGTGGATAATGGTCAATGTCATGTTCATTTCTGAAAGCATGCAGAAGTTCGTGAAATATCATCATAACGACATGAAATCCACTCAATTCAGTCAATAGACCTCAAACATCAATCAACTTCTCGTCGGTGTCCTACGAATCATAATTTCTGTAATATGTGTAGACCAAAAGAAATCACCGATTGGTAAAAAGCACAAACCTTTGTTGGATGTCGTGAAAGAAGATCAGAAACAGATGCAGAGTGTGAATTCAAGGGAAATATATTTCTAATAACTAGATTAAAGTACGAATATCAAATAAATCGATTTTAAGGATTTATGGGTCGCTGTTTGAGACAATACTGCGGTTGCCAATATATTAAATTCTAGTCAAAATATTTATTTATTAGTTGCACCATTGTTTCAATGGTTGTACCAATATTTATTTTGTGACGATTTATTTATTTGTCATTCCGATATATCTATATTATTCAAATTACAATGAATTCACGAGTTGAGAGTTTCAGATATATGAAATAAAATATATTTATTAATTCGATCTATCGGACAACGTCGATTGATGGCGCGTCAAAAGGACGATAACAGGTTTCCTCAATCCAGTAACACAGGTTTGAAAGAACTCAAAAATGTTGATTAAAATCAGTCCTACTATTGATAAAATTAGTGCTATTTCTCAAATATTTGTAGTGATTATCGTCGTAAACTCATCAGATTTTGATAAAAATTTCTGCAAACTGTATACTGGAATTTGCAAGCTTTCAACGTGCCACCTGTCGAAGTTTCTCGGTAGATTAGTTGAATAAATATATTTCATTTTATATTGCTATACATTTGAAACTCCCAACTCGTAAATATATTGTGTTTGGTAGAAAACATATATTTCGGAACGAACAATAAAACTATCGTCAAACAAAATAAATATATTGCTGCAACTAATGAATGTATTGAATTGAAAAGAAATATATCAGCAACCCCACTTTTGTCTCAAAAAGCACCTCATACCGGTTGGCCAACCGACTGATAATTTTTTAACGGTAAAAGCTTGCAACTAAAAACTCCCAGGCTAGGTTGCGCATAAAAATGCTATATTATACGGTCGAGTTCGTTATTGGGCCAAATTGGCCGAACGGTTTTGGAAGTATATTCATTCGAATATTTAGGGTTATTTCCTCGATATTACAGCTTTTACGCGTATGTTCAAGTTCTTGTACTAAAAAAAATGGTGAATTTTTCCGCGTATGTTATGGGGATTTTTTTCCGACTAGGTTCGACTCACTGATGAAGAATGGGATGTCAAAATCGACTTTGTCCTTTCGACTGACCGGCCATTCTTTGCCAATCAAAGTGAAGAAGCAGTTAGGCGGCACCCAGAACATTAAGGTTATGCTACAGTTTACCCAATAAACAATTGGGTCAGGTCAGCTCAACGGTTCTGTACATATTTTCATTTGAATTGTTGAGTAGATTTCGTGAATATCTCAAACTACTCAAGTGATCGGATTGAATCTTATTAATTAGTTGATTAATACCGCTTCGCATCGGGTCGAGTATTTCGTATCGTAAGTATATCTTGAAAATATTTTTTGAATATGTTTGAAAAACAATTTTTTCAGTAGTAATTTATCAGATTTCAATGAATTTTTGTACATAACTCGAATCCAATATTTTACAACATTATATCGAATACCTGTTCGTGTTTTTAAAAAATTTTTTTTAGGAAACATTTGTCATATCCAAAAAAAAAATTCCACTCGCACTCTGAGCTTCATATTTCACAGCAGTTTACCAAATTTCAGTTCTATACGTTCATAAGTTTTGGAGATATTTGGAAAAAATATGTCAAATTTCGAGGGTTTTTCCTTGATATCGTTGTTTTTTTCGGTATAACTCAAGGAATACTGATTCAATTGCGATAAAACTTCTCAGATAGTTCGAAGATGCTGAAAGACAACTTTATACAAAATTTCTTGATGTTCGTGTCATTAAAAAAATTTGAAAAAAAATTTCTGTGATTTACTTATCATATCATCCTCAATAAATTCTGTATGAACCTTCAAACTGTAATTTCTCGATGAAATACTGGATTTCAATTCGATCTGATCTGTATTTTTGGAAATATTGGGACAATTAAATTTTGAATGGGTATATCTTCGGAATCATTATGTGGATTTTACCCATTCTCGAATTCGGCCTTCGTAATTTAGGTCCACACCTTCTCTACAAATATCAGGTTTCTAAGTTGTTTCTTTCGGAAGTTATTGTGTTTACGCAGTGGGCCGTTAGGCCGACCGTAAACACAATAACTTCCGGAAGAAACGGCTTAGAAACTCGATATTTGTAGAGTAGGTTTGGGACTTAATTACGAAGGTCGAATTCGTGAATGGGTAAAATTCGCCCAATGATTGCGTAGATATACCCATTCAAAATTTAATTTTCCCAATATTTCCAAAAATACAGATCAGATCGAATTGAAATCCAGTAATTTATCGAAAAAAAATCTAGAAAAGCACTGCCGTGAACGCAGCAGCTTTTGAGCACATGTTCAAATTCGTTGCCGAAGCGGTCATCTACATTGAACATGAGCGCAAAAGCTGCTGCCTTCACGGCAGTGCTTTTCTAGATTTTTTTTCTAATAGCTCAGAATATACTGATCGGAACATGATTGAGTATGTTGGCTGATAATTAGATAAAATTTCGTGATTATCGTGTCAGTGGAACCATTTCTAAAAATTCACGAACTAACAAAACAAAAAGGTCGAATATCGGTGCATAAATAATCGAATGGTCCACGTTGATCAGAGCTAATCATCCCATCAACTAAAACATCTACACATCTACATTGAATGGTCAGCTCTGATGAAGGTAGAAAATTCGTTGATTCATCGACAAATATTCGTTCTTTTGGATAGGCTGGTTTGTTATTACTAGAGCTTTTTTTTCTCCGTGAACAAATTAATCTCTTTCTTAAACGTTGGACGTTATCTTTTTGTGAAGAACCGCATAAATATAGTGTTTCCAAGTCGTGACGGATGTTGTAAACTGCCATATCGTAGATGCAGCGACCTTATAAAACAATAAGATGAAAGGCATGCACATCGATCAAGGTTTTCTGAACTCGAAGGTTAGGATTCACAAGATGCTCCCGAGAGATGGCGCGCGACATCTAGTTATACTAGTACTGTTGTATCCAACAGGTGATAGGCATCTAGAGCATTATTTTACGGTTTGCCAAGAAAGGATGGTTTGAAGATTCGAAATATTTGATGATTAATCGACAGATATCCTTATTGTTATGTTGGTTTATCATCACTGCAGCTCTATATCTTGAACAATTAACAGTACTACCCATAACGTGGTGCAAGGAATTAGTAACAAAGCTTACACAGAACACACCCGGTCTCCTAACTCACACGAGCATTAGCTTCTTAGGGGTTCCATAGCGGAACCTCGGAGAATCGGTAAGAATAGAATACAATATAAAACGAAAGACATGGAGTTTGTACAATATCGTTTTCTGCTTTCCACATCATCGATATTCTCATTATTCAATAAGGGTAGCAGTAAAATATCATAGAAATGATATAGATTTGCACTATAACACAGTACAAAATAACAGTAATATAAACTAATAATAATCTTTTCTTGTTTCATTCTCTACACAAATCGTAATAGGAGCAAGCACTATTCAATTGTCATTAGATTCAAGATGGCAATGTCTGTGGATACGCCAATTTTCTACTCTCAGGTTTTCAAGAATCTCGCCTTTGGAATATCAGAGCCAAATGAAAAACACAACAAACGTTTATACGAAGTAACCACCACAATAAGTTTCTTGCATGAATTTTTTTCATCATTGGAATCAAATATTCTATTCGTAAGACCACTGAAAATCTTTCAACGCCATCAAAAATTCAATTTTTAACGAGAAAAGGCTCTTTCAAATTTGGCTCCGCATTTCGGTTGTTTAAACGGACGAGACTCCGAGGTTCCCGTGAAGTATGGGGATATATCCACTCTCACCCTCTTCTCGTGTATTTTTCTCTCTAGTAAGCCAATAGGTAGCGTCGGGCTGTATCGATCGGTGAATCGTACAATAACGAGTGACGTAGAGGCGATCTGACGCGTTTCTCCCGCTTCAACCTTGAGTCCCGATTCGGAAATTTTTAATACCGAATTATTCAAAATTCGCGAATCGTTGAAGTGTGTGATAGCATACATTATGATTTTGTATCGATATAGGACGAGAAAAACATAAAAATATGATAATTCGTTTTTCATGCAAGAGACCTATTGTTTATGCGATGATCGGATGAAAAATCGATTGAAATATCTAAATAAAAGATCTCCACAATAGCAGAATCTAAACATATTTTCCTTTTTTCTTGGATATCTCCCAATAAACTCCACAGGGATGACTTCAACTCCCGCACTGTGACTTCATAAAAGTTATCATAGGCGGTATAACGGACTCCTCCTATTCAGTGAAATCCGACCCATCGCGTCATTTCATTCGAATGGCTTTTTTTCCTAGTCCGTTTTGAACCGACCCGAAGTTTCAGGCAGCAGTAAGACGGTGAGGCCGAAATGCATCCCTAGCGGCTGTTATGAAAAGAGTTGGGAAGAAGGCGTCGTTTTTTTGCTACTCGACGTGACTTACGACGGGTCTTTGTGGGCTGTGACGGTAAAAAATATTGAGAAAGTCGCACGTATGGCGTCGTACATATGTGGCCTGTTATAAAGTTGCCATGAAATGAGGCAGCTTAGGTTTAGAAATTGAGTTGGAATGTAGAAAAATCGAATTTCATGAAATGCTTCTTTGTTTTCCATGAAAATACTTGAGTTCTATGTATAATATATAGAAAGTGTTACTTTGAAAAAGGTTTCTACATCCGTCACGACTTGGAAACACTCGGTTCCAGTAGTTTCCCACAGGACGTTTTCGTTCAACATCTAACAAAGATATTAATTGGTTCATTAAGAAGAAAAACATCTACACCGAAAAAGCGGTGTCCAAGCAATATGCAGGAAATTGCAGTAATCATATTCCTTGGACACCGCTTCTTCGGTGTAGATATTCTGGTTGATTAGATGATTAGCTCTGAACAAGTGATATATTTGTTGATTTATCGACAGATATTCACCCTTGTTGTCATGCCAATTTATTATAACTGGAGCTCTTTCTTCTCCATGAACCAATTAATATCTATGTTATTAGATGTTGGACGTTATCATATTGTGGGAAACCACATGAACAGAGTGTTTCCATGTGGAGACGGATGTAGTAGACTGTATTATCGAATATGCATCGACCTGATACGATAATGATGCACATCGATCAAGGTTTTCTGCACTCGAAGCTTAAGATTCTAAAGATGCGCCCGAGAGATGGCGCGCTGTATGTAGTGTACTGCAGTGTTTCATCCAACAGGTAATAAGCATCTAGAGTCTTATTCTGCAGTTTACAAAGGTAGGGTGATTTGAACATCAGTAATGATCTTGAAACTGTAGAATTCCTTGCACACCGCTTTACCGCTCCTTCAGTGTAGATCTTTTGGTTGATTGAATGATTAGCTCTGATGAAGGTGGGATATTTGTTGATTCATCGACGGACATTCGTTGTTGTGGTAATGTTACTCTATAAAATGTTTGGGAGTTCAGATTCTTCAATTATCTCTGGTATGAGCTGATGTTAACCAACATACATACATTGCTAATCGTTGTGACATATATCCGGTTAACAGCTCCCTTTTTTAACGCTGCTGAAATACTTTTCCATGTACATCCTCTGACGTAATAACAATACATCATACATAACAATCATTGTCTCAACACACCCTTTCAGGTTTCCTAGGATAATGGAATGAAATGGAAGTTGACTGCCACAGAAACTTGAAATTTAACCTTTGTTTGTTCTTGGTTCATCTTTTTGATGACGCATATTCGAATAATACGTTTCGGATATGAAAAAATGTGGAGTATATGCCATTCACGGTATAGGATTTCCTGGACTCTCACGAAGAGCCACTGCTTCATCGGTATTGAATATTTTCACGTTTAGAAGACACCAAAGTAGCGTTCAAAATTGCAAAGGTCCAAAAACTATTTGGATCTCAGCAAGAACAAGTTAAGCCTCCTCACTGAGGACATGATGAGAATGGGCTTCTCAGAAACTGACGAGTGCGGATTCTGTGGGATAGAGGAGAAAAATTCATTTCACCTGATTACAGAATGCCTCGCCATCGCAAGCCTGCGAAAGGAATGTCTTGAACAGGAGAACTATATGAAAATGAGAACCTAAAGCCTCCTTGAAGCCTTCACAGATATTGGAGTTTATTCCAGCTCTAGAGCTGGAGGGCGAGCTGTAGATAGCGCGGTGTGAAGAAAACAGCTCTGGCGGGGGGGGCGCAATAGTACTTTAGGTCGCAGTGAAATGTAACCCCTTCCCAACTATCAACTATTATACAAGATACAAGACATTGTTGGAAATAAATTCGGTTAGGTTAGGTTAGGTTAGGACATTGTTGGAAATAAATTCGGTTAGGAATGAAATCTATCTGACCTGATGAGTGATGTGCATTGACTGTAACAGAGTAGTTCTTATGCTCCCACTCATCAGTTTCATGGAATAACATAGATAATACGCCAGATCATTAGTTTTTCTGTTGATCAGTGTGATCTTCCAAGAAGCTAGACAACTAGACGGAATTCAGGCACAATTTTGTTCGGTAGCAAATTGTTCATCAGTGAGCCATCAGTGAGCCCAATACAATTTTCGGCTCGAAATTCGACCTTTGAGTTTCAGGAACGAGTTCCATCTCATTATTTCCGTACGATGATTGGTAAAATGATATAACCCTTTTGAGTATTGCGCAAACAAGTATATTTCACCGCAGTGTAACGGTATATCGTACAGAAAAGTAATGTACGGTAAAACTGGGCACTACATTCTTGTGCTTGAATCATGTCGAATCACTTCGCTGAACTTTTGTATCCACGTCAGTTGTGTCGAAAATATTCAACTTTTGGTTTAGATATTCACAACTCCCTGAGTCAAGACGAAATTTGATAATAATAATGATAATTTCATTGATCGAGTTGGACATGAAATGTATAGGACGAGTCAGCGTTACATCAAGTGTGACGTAAACTACACAATATTGTTGATATCACTCGTTAATGTTGTTATGAGCCTTTTTTATTATTTAATTTTTCACAGTCGTTATGAACCCTTGTCCCCCCATTGCCCGCACCTTGGAAGGCAAATGATTGTATGGTGTAATTCCACTATATAAGATAGATGATAGGAATTTTGTGGTTCTGTGCAATGGAATGGACAAGGTGTCAGTAAGAGTTTGACTGAGTTGTTTATAAGTTCTGTTACGGAAATGAATCGAGCAGACATATTCATTTGTATATTGGTAAATTTTCAATTAGGATATTTTTTGACCCTACACTGTGTCACATGCACACAATAATATTCATATGTGACATATGCCATGCTCACTCACTACAATGGAACCATAATATATAACATTCGACTTATTTTCACGTTTTTGCGATGATTTTGTCCATCTTTGAAAAATTTTACTTAACCGTGAAATAAGAATAATGATAACGCGTATTGCACATTTTCTTGATCTAACATAAAAGGACTCTGCATGAATGGGTGTTCAAGCTTCTTGAACAAATCTTGAATCGCCGAAAATTATAGCTGAGAGAATGTAATTATTATTTTTTTCATTTCTGACTTCACCCCTCTATTGTTCGACGAGAAAACATCGGAACATTCATAAAGAAACAGAGTGCCTAATAAATTTCCTCTGAAAATTATGTGATTAACTCCATATCATAGACTCCCAGGGAATAATTCTCCAAAGCAACCCCAAATCCTGAGGTAACAGATGACCCCAACAAATCACGACCTCACATGTCAACTCCAATTCTCGTGATGGTTGAAACTTCCCGCAAATTGCACGAACCCTGTCGTACATATGTAGGCCATTTTTCGTCTTATATACCAGCTCTGCTGTCTTGGACGTTTGCAGGATCCACGTTATGTCCGGCGTCATAAAGGAAAACTAATAAAACTCTCATTTTCCGGAATTTATTGCTGGGTTTCGAGCTCCGGGTTTATGCTCCATGCGATACAGTTCGGCTGTATCTTGTATCGCCTTATATCGAGGCCGGAATTTCATCAACTGATTAAATATAGTATCCCCTGGACGTTATTCGGTCGGATTTGGAATTTAATTAGTAAAATGGAGAGTTTCTTCATCGGATGTTTACTCGTAATAAATTCACTGAGGTCTTGGTTCGGCGATATTGTATGAAAACTATTTATGCTGTGAGTGTTCTTGTTAATTTTAGTCAGTTTAGAGAGGTTTGGTTTCGAATTCGTTCAATTGTTTCTGGAATGAAATTGATGATATTCTATCAAGTCTCATAAAATTACCCGAATATTTTCTCTAGGTTCTCTCAATTCATACTATAAACTTCTTTACATCTGAATTAAGAAGACGTCGTATTCCAATTCGACGTGTGTGGTTCCAACAGGATGGGGCGACCGCCCACACAGCCAGAGCAATAATGAACGTTATTCGTCCTTTCTTCCCTAGCCGCCTCATTTCCAGGTTTGGAGACGTTCGTTGGCCCCCTCAGTCCAGATTTGGCCATCTGCGTTTTTTCTATGGGAACACCTCAGAGCACGAGTTTACCAACACAAGCATCGAATATTCGAGGAATTAAGGGAAGCAATTTGCGCAGAAGTCGTTACAGTTGAGAGAGCATCGTTGGGAACAGTTTTCGGAAACTTCCAACAAAAACTGCAAGAGTGTCTTTCGAATCAAGGACGCCACATGACTGATGTGAGTTTCCACACATGAAATTCCCAAATGCTTTGAAATTCCGAATCCAAATTGTTCAAAAGAAATTTCTTGAGCAACAATTACCGAGGTTAGGATTTTTTCAAAAACTTCCGAGTTCTCTGCCGGACCCTGTATGAACAGAGGGTTTTGAAACAAAATGTGACTGTGTTGCTGAAACTCATGAAGCCGTTATTTATCAGTCGTCGGTATACTGTTTGCCCTGAATACCTGAACGATTTTTCGAAATGTTCCGATCTTACATGCCTGAAAGAATCATTTCTACATTTCTAAATGATATTTAGATGTGACAAATTCTTCTCGAAATAATAGAAGCGGTAAAAAGTTTTAAACCAGGAATATTCCCTAAAGGGTACTCTCTCGTTTTGATTGAAGAATAACTCTGTGTTTCTGCGGATTAAACACACAGAAGACATCTGAATCATAATTCATTTCGTAGGATTATATTCCAACGATATCTTTGTGAGATTTGTTTCCTCATTTCTGTGCTAATTCCTATTGTACTTCTAAATTCATTGTAATATGCTTTTCATCCCAAAGAATATCAGTGTTTGAGGAGATGTCCCAACTGACGGATACTTCACATTACCCGGATATGGAAATTGTGAAACAAGCTCATTCGTTGAAGGCACTCGAATATTCATTGCTCTCTTCGCTGATGCTTTGAACGTAAGGAGCCTCGTGTTTCGCGCATTATTCAGGAGATTAATTCAAAAGTTCGTTCTCGCAGCAGCAGAGTACGCCCATTTGTGGTTAATTTTACATTTCATCCATCAAATAATTCCAGAAAAGCACCGACTTGAAGGGAACTTCTACGTCTAACTTCAGTGCTCATTTACAGTTTTAATTCAGTCAGGATGATCCCATGTATCTGAGTTATTCCTTTCAAGTGTAAAACATATACAGGGAGTTTCAGAATACGATGTTGATCCTCAAGTAGGTTGACACCAAATAATAATTTAACGTGAATAGAGATACATGAACGATACAATCAAAATCATTATTTCAATGAAAATAATTTCTTGTATTGTATGGACTATGTTTCATGTTTTCAATATCACGCTTTATTATGTGTGTGTGGCTTACTCTGAAGATATGACTCCTTATAGTATCTGAAAGAAAAGTGTTTTGTGAAATGAGATCGCCATTTTATCATAACTGTAATATCTTCCCGAATATTTCTATAAAATTTGGTACAAGATCTTTGATCAACAATATGCATACATTATTTAAATTCAAAATCATGTTCTACTACGGAAGCGCTGTACTGAAAGTTTGGACTAAAACTAACTAGGTCTGTCCATTAGGTCGGTAGCTCGGCGCTGCGCTACGAGGTTGACGCTCGAACGTAAATCAGAAAAAAAAATACTAGAAATGTGATGATACAGGATTTGTACTCTGTGATTTGAAGCTTTGACTCACTGTAGCAGTTCCAGATAATTCATAGGTAGTGAAATGACGAACGCATCTCTAGTAAATACATCGAGAGCCAACCGAGAACTGGGCGCCGACAGCTCTATAGTGGACGGACCTCCTCATTTCCATAACGTGCCGCGCCGTGCCACGCCACCGAGCTAATGGGCAGCTTTAGTGTGTGAACCAGCGTCTGTATGAGGGTTTTACAATGTTTCTGGTTGTACCTATATTATGTATGCCTCTGCGTTTTATTTGAATGAAAATAATTTCTCAAATACCCCTTCACTTTGAGACTAATTTGAATTCTCCATATTTTTTTGTTTGACACGCAATAATAAAGCAAAAAATAAAAACAATTCAATGCCTGGTCGAACATTATGAAAGCGTTTTTCTCATTATGCCTCATTTTCATTGACACAGCTTGAAAAATATTGATATCCGGCGAATTACTCGGTAAAGAATTATGACTATTGATAAGGTGATGGCATTACTTTATCAATATTCAAAAGGTTTCCCTCTGAGTGATTCTCTGAATGGAATTGAATGTTTCACACCATTTCGATGTACGATAACGAAAGAAATCTCGATGAAAATGAAGCAAATGAAATGGAAGGTATTTGATAATGATCTGACCATTGAAAATCGTTTAAAGGTTTTTAAGTCGTTAATCACGTAACGACAGGTGATAGACCGGTCATCAAATATATCCTAGAATAGATAATGATTTGAAAACCAATTCCTTGTTCAAGGCATCACAGAGGTACACGTTATGTCTTCCAAAACATTCTCATCCACATATCTCAGTTACGCCCTAGGCTAGAACACTTGCAACATTGCACCAGATTGAATTGACCTATTCCTAGATCTTTTGTGCAACTTCACTTTCCCAGAAGAGAACTATACACCCATGTGAATGTTTTTCAGTTAATATTTCGAAGAAAGTGGATTTCCATGAATATATCAGAAGAAAACAGTACATTCGCCGAACAACGCATTTCTCCCAAATATCTGGAGAAAATTCCTTTGAAATTCTGGTCGAAATTCTATGATACTTCAGAGAGATTCTTTTAGCATTTTTGACGGATAGATCGGTGTAGCCTGAGGGTTGAATTGAAAGAATTTCGCATTATTTTTCATATTATATTCTAGCTTTCTGCATCGAACGTTCATTCAAAATTGAAAAGACATTCCTATGTGTAGACAAGAGAATCTTCACCAGTTAGATATCAAAAAATGCGAATACAAAAACAACCTAAAGGATAGAGATATCTGAACCTGCGAATCATGTTCCGCCATTGAAAATAAAATTATGGAATTTCGTTAATTGTTCTACAGAAATGGAGCTTATTGGACCAAATTTTCAAAACAAAGCAGTAAAATCAGAACATTTTGACGAACTTGTTCTGGGGAGCAGCGCTTTATCGTTTCGTCACAATGTCCGTAATTTTCGAATCTTGAGCTGAAATCGGTCTAAAACGACTAGGTTATACTCACTGATGAAGAATCCGTGGTCAAATTTGATTCTGTCCGGCCATCCATCTGGCCAGCCGTGCGTACTCTAACTTTCGAAAGGAAGGACCTAGAGACTTGAAATGTTTAGGTTAGGTTTAGATCTTGGATATCTCGGTTGAGTATGTTAATGGGCCAAATCTGCAGAATGGTTTTTGTGTTACAGTCATTTGAAATTTTGATTTTCCAATAACTCGAAAAATATTCATCTGATCGAAATGAAACTTGGTGAAAAGACAAACAGTGTCAATGAGAAGAATTATCCATCGAAAAATTTTAAATACAATTTTTTTTTTTAAATTTTTATATTTCATTAAAATTTCACTGAAATTTCCAAGTCGCCGTTTTGAAATGTGAACAAGCGCATAAAAGTTGCTGACTTCACGTGAGTGGTTTTCTAGGTTTTTATATCAAGTGAATCTGCGTTGCTGTAATTTGCCCTAATGTCTATTGACAGATACATACTCTGCAACGTTAAAGTTCACTTTGTTGATCGTTTACATTATTTCGATATTATTTATTAGGCAACATTAGTTCAAGAAGCTCACTTCTATTAATAATAATGTTCATTGACTTTTCTATAGTTCTTCTGAATTATCGAGAATAAAAATATAAGGAAAAAACCTGAAAAAATTAAACATTTCTTCATGTGGAATTTTTATGGTACTCTGGCCATCCAATGCAAGATGTAGTAACGTATACAAGTCAAGATTGGAATTTAAATAAACTGCTCCACATGAGTTAGGGATATTGACTTAAATTCCAAAAAAATATAGTTGAAATAAGATTTTTGTGATGAAAATTCATATTAATATGATTTCAAGTTGCAAATTAATTTTAGATTGTAGGTCTGCAGCGTATACAGGGTGGTTAAGAAAAATCGAGTAAAATAACGAAATTTTATTTCCAGAGAATTCAAGCATTTTAAGACTATCAATACAATGTATGGCCTTTACGGGCATCAATAACAACTTGACATCTTCTTTGCATACTAGACACGAGGTTGTTGAACATTTCTTGAGGAATTTTGTTCCATAAACGGGGCAGAAGCTCTCTCAGATCATTCAAGGATTCTAGGGTAGGTTGATGATTATCTTATCTTCTTTGGAGCATATCCCATGCATGTTCTATGCAATTCAAATCTGGTGAGTGCGGAGGTATTGGTAAATGTGGAATACCAAGCTCCTCGCGCGCATTCTCAACCATGGCTGCACGGTGCGGTCTAGCGTTATCGTCTAGAAATTGAAAAGTTTCACCAATAGCAGCGTGAAAATTTGGCACAACATTGTCAATGACATGCTCCCTATAGTGTAAGGCGGTCATATTCCCAGGACAAATGTGTAGATCTGTGCGCCCGTTGAAACATATCCCGGCCTATACCAGAACACTACCCCCTCGGAATGTATGGACTTCTTGGACATAGCGACGATTACGGGGTATTTGTGGGATTGTCCATACCCTTATTCTTCGAGAATCTGAAAATCGTCCATATCTGGATTCATCAGTGAAAAGGACACTACGCCATTAATCGTTCCAATTGATATGTTGCCTTGCCCATTCCAGTATTTGACGCCTATGGTCACGTGTTAATGGAACTCTTCTTAATGGACGTCAAAAACCTAGATTCACCTCTCTCAAACGTCGTCTGATAGTTTCGATGGAAACTTGGACCCCATCTGCATTTTGAAGAGTATTCCGTAGCATTCTACACGTAGATGTAGGGTTTCTTCTCGCCGAAACGGTGATGAATCTATCCTGAGCAGGTGTTGTTTTTCGTCGCCCACCAAGCCTTGGTTTTTCCAACACGGAACCTGTCTCCCTGAACCTATTCCAAAGTCGAGATATCTCACTTTGGCTGACTTGGAGCCTTTCCGCTACAACAACCTGAGTTAGGCCACCCTGTAGTATTCCGATAGCCCTATTAGCCTCAGCATTTGTTAATTTACGTCATGGCATTTTCAGAAAACTCGTTTCAAATCGAAACCATTGATAAACTGACTTCATTTCAAAATGATAACATTCATGAAGCATATGCAAAGAACCAAACTTCAGAAAAAAGGTGACCAGATTGACGAAATGTCTCATACTGATTTTTATTGGATCGATTCAAGTTGTTATTGAGTTTTAAATGATTTTACAGTGATTTTCTCGAAGATTACATACTTTTAAAAATGATTGAATACGATATCGCTAACCCTTGTGGAGCAGATTATTTTATTTAATTTGTAAATATACCGTCAATGTTCAGCTCCTTCAGGTCAATTGTAGTTTTGGTTGCATTCACAACTTGAAGAAATGTTTACTTCTCTAGACTACTTAACGACCCTGCCATGGGTTAGTACCAGGTATGGCTTCCATAGGATATTGACAGAAATCAGTAGATAAAATGAAAATAATGAAGCACCTATATATCTATTTCCCACATGCAACATCATCTCAAATAAAACTCTGAACGATTGAAAAAGACCCTGGAAATCCAAGGAAAAAAGTCATGACCGTGAAATTGAACCGAACTTGTAAGTGGATAGTCAAAAAAGCTCTCGATTCGCCTGAGCGAGGACGTGTTATAGAAACTGCGTGAGGGGAAGAATTTAGCTCTAAATGCTCCAATGCCTAACCGGTTCCAGAGTGCGAAGCCGTATTCATTCTCTTTCAGTTCGAATTGTGTTTATAAAAAAAGAGGATTTCTCCTTTTCAGCAAGATCCTGATGTTTGAAGGATCACGAAAAAGATACCACAAATCGCAAAAGGAGAATGTTCTTGAGCTGGTTGTCATGATTAGAGGTGATTTAGTTGACAGAAGTGATTGATCTGTGTATTGAAATAGGGGGTATAATACGGAAGAGGAGAAATAGATCAGAAACCACAGAAGAAATATATTTTTCGATGTTATGGAATAATAATTTTTATTATGTTGAGGGAATTTTTCTAGGTTAACGCAGCAAGCATTCGGAAAAGAAATATTAAAATCGAATTATATTTTCATAGAAATCGCATTTGCGGATTGCAGAAGGAATAATATTTTTGATTATGTTGAGGGATTTTTTCCAAATTTTCGCGGCAAGTAGTTGGAAAAGAATTATTACAAATTAAATACGATTTATAGCATTGCCAACTTTTATCAAGGCCAGTTTCTCGAAAATATGTTGCCTAATGAATAATATCTTAATAATGTACATGATTCTAGAATCAACCCTATAACTAGTTATAGGATTGGCTCATGTAACTCCTGCTTTCTACGTAAAATCGAATGAAATATTAAAAAATATTGGTTCCTATTCGATAATTGGTTTGTTCAAGTTGATGGTTTTCTCTGGAACACACGTTTTCGACACCCATAGCAAAAATTTTCATGATACTTCATATAGGAAAGAGTGAATTTAAAAAAATCTAGAAAAGCACTGACGTGAAGTCAGCAGGTCTTGCGCGCTTGTTCACATTGCGAAATGGTGACTTGAAAATTTCAGTGAAATTTCAATAAAATATAAAAATTTTCATGAAAAAAATAATTTTTTTTCGAATTTTTCCATGGATAATCTTCTTCTTCGAACCGAGTTTCATTTCGATCAGATGAATATTTTTCGAGTTATTGGAAAATCAAAATTTCAAATGGCTGTAGCACAAAAAACATTCGGCAGCTTTGGCCCAGTAACGAACTTAACCGGATATTCAGGATCTTAACCTAACCTGAGAATTTGAAGACTCTAGGTCCTTTCTTTCGAAAGTTACAGCACACACGACCGAACGGAAAGAATCAATTTTGACCACGGATTATCATCAGTGAGTCCAACCTAGTCGTTTGAGACTTTCGGCTCAAAATTCGAAAATTACAGACATCGTGACGGAATGATAACGCGCTGTTCCCCAGAACAAGCGCGTAAACAGATTCTTTCAAGAATAACTTTTTCTGCAGAAATATCCATGAAAGTCTTAGTCGACAGCAAACCGTTGAGTTTTCACCCAGGGTGGCATATTATTGTAAATGTCGCCGACCAAGCTCATCTCATGTTGCCATAATATACTGGGTGTGACATTTGACATAAGAAAGCAGTAGGGTGTTTTCGGTATAAATAAAGATGCACACGTTTCTGATAGGGACTTCACGACTTTGCAATGCGGATATTCAAATACGTTTTTTACAATCAACACGAATTTCATTAGATAATACCCAATCAGAGACCAACAGATCAGTAAGCCAGGGCTGCCATCTGTTCGCGATAATGGTGGTACACATTGGAGGACATTTCTACGCAATTAACACAAATCAGTCGAGAGTCGAGCTCGTTCATCTTCGATAAGAGGTCGTAAATTACGTTCTGGTAACGCCATCACGGTTGCGTGAGAAGATATGGATCGTAAAAACTTATTATTTACAATTAATGCTTGAGAGCAAACAGTACCCCGAATATGACGGGGTGACTTTTGGAGCCCGGAGTTCGTCTTTTTTTTTATTTGCTTGGTTCTAAAACATTAAAAAATAGTGAGAAACGCGCAATGATGCCAATTTTTTGTATTCATCAATTTTCAGGAGAATAAACTGATATGGAGATGAAAAATAAAACAATAAATAACATGGCGCATTTTCAAAAATTTTCAAAAAATAATCACTGAAGCTTGCAGAACGATACCCCGCATTCACGCATTTCTAATGTTTGGCGTGACTATTGGCAATTATGAAAATACAGAACGTGGGCAAGTGCCTAACCTTGAGATAGACAGATGATAGATAATATACTTTATTCCATAATATGTACAAGCTCATACATAACAGGAACTGTGTCAAAGTATACTTGAACAAGTTACATCAAATAATCAGACATGGAATAAGGTTCCAAATCAACCAAATATTTCCTGACATTTTTCTGGAAAGCGTTAATATTATTCAACAGTTTATTAGGTAGATTACTGGACAATTTTGAACAAATATATAAGAGGGGTGTTTTTCAGATGAAGATAATCTTTGTACAGTAGGTATAATGTAAATTATGTGATCTTGAAGGATAATGACTGTCACTGTCTTATATCTTTGTCCTTAAAGATAAACATCAAACACATAAACACCAAAAACAGTCAACATTATATTCTCCCTAAACACTCCCCTACATGATTCAATAGAAGTCTGCATCTCAAACATGCATCTTGAAACTCTCTTCTGCAGAACCTACTGACTTCTGTGTGTGTGGCTACTATCTAATCCACTAACACTTTCTGCGTCTAACGCACGTATAGTCTCAGTAACAATATGTCTCTGTCTATTACCTTTGCGGTATATTCGCAAATACACTCCCATTGAAAGCAGTGAGAACTGCCTGCAAATGAAGGTGGACTGGGGAGGTATATTTATAGCGAACAAAATAAACGGGATCGTATGAATCTGAAGATATGAAACGGCCTTTTCTCGAACGGTAATATATTGTGTCGCATTCAATATTCAGACATAATCGAGCTACACGCCTCATTGCCAAATATCGAATACGAAAATTTTCGATAACTTGTTGAATAATCAGCTTTATTGATAACGATTGAAAATTTGGAAATCCCAAGATCTTCAACGCCACCGTCGAAAATTCAACTAACACAAGGAACGAATATCTGTCGATTAATCAACAAATATTCCACCTTGATCAGAGCTAATCATTCAGGTGAGTTGGTCCGACAATCAGTAAAAACTTCATAACAGCTGTAACCATTCTCCTTGGACGCCGCGCCACTTCTTTGGTGCAGATGTTTTGGTTGATTGGATGATAGCTCTGATGAAGGTGGAATGATTGTTGATTAATCTGAAGATATCCGTCCGTAATTCATTACTGGTAGAGATCCCTTTTCTCCATGAACCAATTCCTATCTTTGTCAGATGTTGGACGTCCACCTTGTTCGGAGCTAATCATCCAGGTAAGTTGGTCCGATAATCAGTAAAAACTGTGTTAGCTCTAACTATTCTCCTTGGACGGCGCATTTTCGGTGTAGTTGGGTGATAAACTCTGATGAAGGTGAAATGTTTCTTCTGGAAGTTATTGTCTTTACAGTCGGCCAAACCAAACGGCCGAGCGTTAACACAATAACTTCCGAAAGAATCAACTTAGGAACTCGATATTCGTAGAGTAGGTTTCAACCTGATTTACGAAGGCCGAATGCGTGAATGAGTGAAATTCACCTAATGATTCTGCAGATATACCCATTAAAAATTTCAATTTTCCCATATTTCCAAAACTACAGATTGAATCGAATTTAAATCTAGTATTTCATCGAAAATTTTCAGTTCGATGGCTCCTGCAAAATATCATGAGGATAAATGATCAGAAGATCACAGAATATTGAATATTTGAAAACACAGTTTGAATTTTTTCTAATTGCTCTAATCACACAATCATCACGAAATTTTGCATAAAGTTGCCTACAGCATTTACTAACTAGCTGTAGCGTTAAATTTTGATTGACTCGACATTTTTTGATTTATCTGGAAAAAACAACGATATCAAGAAGAAAATCACGAAGTTCTATATACTTTTTCCCAATAGGTCCAGACATTGTCGTCCTATTAAAATGAAATACTGCTGTGAAATAGGATGTCCAAGGTACGAGCCAAAATTTTTTCTGGTCCCAATCAACAGTTTCCAAAAAAAAGTTCAACATTTACTGACTGTGTGAATGAACTCAATGGAATTCTTTGAGAAGTTGCGCTCTATTATTTTTCAACTAACTGTCAAGTTTCAATTTAATTGCATGAGTAGTTCCTGCACTATCAGTAAATAAATCTCAAACTTTTACATAACCATAACTCCGAAACCATTTGACCGATTCGTCCCATTAACGATGAACTTAGCCGGAGCATTCCAATTCTCGACCTAATCTGAAGTTTCGAGTCCCTGGCTTGCTTCTTTCGACAGTTATCGTGTCGTCGGCTGGCCGGCCGGATTGAATCGATTTCGACACCGGATTCGTCATCAGTGAGTCCAACTTAGTCGATTGAGATCATTTTCGGGAAAAAATCCGAAAATATCAGACATTTTGACAAAATGATAGCACGTTGTTCCCCAGAACATGCGCGCAAAAAGCATCAAATGTGATTTATAATTGCGTGAATTCCATTGGATAATTTCAAGAATCCGAATCAAGTCGGATAAGATCGATCGGTTTCAAGACACACATCAAGGAGATATACGCCAGATCATGAATTTATTCGAAACGTAAAAGAGCAACAGGCTAATTTTAAAAACGCACACAAGCAACGACAGGCCCTATTTGCCATCATAGGGAATTAACTCGAGCTTGGTTGCTTTATTCGAGATAATGCCATCCGTTTCAAATCCCTGCTGGCTTGATTGAGATTCTGTAATGAGCGGCTTGGGAAGATTCGGAAACATTAAGGGACTGAGATCCTTAAACCTAATAAGGTTGAAGTTAGCATCAATTATTCAGATGGATCACCTAGGGACAAATCTCGAGATTGTGCTGGGAAATATTAGCAATTGCATGTATTGTTGAATTATTCTCGATGTTCCTCGACAGGATTAGTCATTGTGAATTAATCGTGGTAGCAGTTTTGTTGAAACCGATTGCTGAAGACACAGTCTATAAGGAATCGATTCCACCTTGAATTTTGTGAATATCAAATTGGAACACGAATTGAGATCCCAATACAAAAATCTTGGGAAAGACATCAACTTGAGAGACCTTTATACAGTTGCAAAATGGCGCAGTATCAATTCTCAGAAAACCGTCTCGAGATTATTAACTCCATCTCTCAAATGGAGAATTCGAAGGATCGTTGTAATTTCCTATTTTAATTCAAGCTAGTCCTGTTTCATTTCTAAGTCGATGAGTATAACGTAGTAATAGCTTATGCTATTAATTGATCCTTGCAATAGATTCACGTTTTTGGACAGTTAAATTGGGATAAGAGTGCGAAACTGTAATGAGAAACAACGACATCAGAGTTATTTTCTAGAGTCGCGACATGGCGCAAGATCGATTGCTCACTTTCTCTCTTTTGGGAGTTCGCTAAAAATAGGAAAAGTCGTCTGAATATTTCAATTTCGAATTAAAACTCACGCCGATATCCATATGTTATTCAATTAGAATAAAACTAATCATTAATTATTAGTCCCAGATAAGCATGACTTTTTGTACCGATCAATAGAGATAATCGTTCTAAGAAGCCAGTTATAGTAATTCGGGTACCGATTTCCGTATCCTAGAGTCCCAAAATGCCGCAGGAGCCGGAATTGATTGCTTACGTTTTCAAGGAGTTTTGAAAAAATATTCGGAAAAAATATTTGGAAGAAAAGCTATGTGAACCTGGCAATTGACCTTGAAATTTTCTCGTGAAAATTTTGTGATCGATTGTACCCGGTAGGTACCCGATTGTACCACAAAAATTTTCGTTTGTACCCCTAACGTTTTCTCTACACAGCCATTATAACTTTTGCACCCAAAGGCACCCAAAAAAAAAAATTCGAAATTTCCTCATGAAAACTTGGTGAAGGATTGTACCAGGTAGGTACCCGATTGTACCACTTTTATTTTTGCTGAAATCCCCATGGTTTTTTTTATACATCAATTCGAAATTTTTTTTCTCTTCAACTCGTGATTGGCCGATAATTGATGGAATTTTTGTATGAAAATTCTGTGGTCGATTGAACCTGGTAGGTACTCGATTGTACCACAAAAGTTTTCGTTTGTACCCCTAGCGTTTTTTTTATACAGCCATTATAACTTTTGAACCCACCGGCACCCCAAAAAAAAAAATCGAAATTTCTTCATGAAAACTTGGTGAAGGATTGTACCAGGTAGGTACCCGATTGTACCACATTTATTTTTGCTGAAATCCCCATGGTTTTTTCTACACATCAATTCGAAATTTTTTTTTTCTCTTCAACTCGTGATTGGCCGATAATTGATGGAATTTTTGTATGAAAATTCTGTGGTCGTTTGTACCCGGTAGGTACTCGATTGTACCACAAAAATTTTCGTTTGTACCCCTAGCGTTTTTTTTATACAGCCATTATAACTTTTGAACCCACCGACACCCCAAAAAAAAAATCGAAATTTCTTTATGAAAACTTAGTGAAGGATTGTACCAGGTAGGTACCCGATTGTACCACATTTATTTTTGCTGAAATCCCCATGGTTTTTTCTACACATCAATTCGAAAATTTTTTTTCTCTTCAACTCGTGATTGGCCGATAATTGATGGAATTTTTGTATGAAAATTCTGTGGTCGATTGTACCCGGTAGGTACTCGATTGTACCACAAAAATTTTCGTTTGTACCCCTAGCGTTTTTTTTTATACAGCCATTATAACTTTTGAACCCACCGGCACCCAAAAAAAAAAAATCGAAATTTCTTTATGAAAACTTGGTGAAGGATTGTACTAGGCAGGTACCCGATTGTACCTTATTTATTTTTGCTGAAATCCCCATGGTTTTTTCTACACATCAATTCGAAAATTTTTTTTCCCTTCAACTCGTGATTGGCCGATAATTGATGGAATTTTTGTATGAAAATTCTGTGGTCGATTGTACCCCGTAGGTACTCGATTGTACCACAAAAATTTTCGTTTGTACCCCTAACGTTTTCTCTACACAGCCATTATAACTTTTGCACCCAAAAAAAAAATTCGAAATTTCCTCATGAAAACTTGGTGAAGGATTGTACCAGGTAGGTACCCGATTGTACCACTTTTATTTTTGCTGAAATCCCCATGGTTTTTTTTATTCATCAATTCGAAATTTTTTTTTCTCTTCAACTCGTGATTGGTCGATAATTGATGGAATTTTTGTATGAAAATTCTGTGGTCGATTGTACCCGGCAGGTACTCGAATGTACCACAAAAATTTTGGTTTGTACCCCTAGCGTTTTGTTTATACAGCCATTATAACTTTTGAACCCATCGGCACCCCAAAAAAAAATCCAAATTTCTTCATGAAAACTTGGTGAAGGATTGTACCAGGTAGGTACCCGATTGTACCACATTTATTTTTGCTGAAATCCCCTTGTTTTTTTTTACACATCAATTCGAAATTTTTCTTTCTCTTCAACTCGTGATTGGTGAAGGATTGTACCAGGTAGGTCCCGATTGTACCACTTTTATTATTGGTAAAATCCCCATGGTTTTTCTTACACATTCGAATTTCTCTCCTCAACTCGTGATGGGTCGACAATCGCTGAAATTTTTCTGTTAGCGATTGTACTCGGTAGGTACCCGATTGTACCATTTCCATTTCTGTTTGAAACACACCAATTAAAAATTATTGAGTGGAAATTTGTGGTTCGTTGCACCCAATTTCACCACAAAAATATTCGTTTCTCTACCCGAAGTTTCTTCTATACCGAGTGTTCTACAAGCTCTATGACAAACTTTGACAGATGGTAGCTGTGCTTATTCTGAACATTTTTTTCCTATGAACATAGGTCTGATTCGTTCTCGTTTCGAAGTTACAAGCATTTGAAAAAATGTATATCCATGTTTTGATCAAGTAGACCGACATAAAATATAAATATAAATGGAAAGATCGAGGAGGACCAATACAATGGGCACCTCGTTCGCCTGATCTAAATCCTTTTTTTTATTTATGGGGACATATGAATCAGCTTGTTCATCATGTAGAAATCGAATCGCATCAACAATTACTTGATAGAGTTCAAGATGCAGCAAACCAAATACGAAACGACCCAAATCTGATCCGCCGAGTAACGAAATCTTTAGTTCGTCGATGTGAAGCTTTCATTCAAGCCGAAGGTGGATATTTTGAACAATTTTTATAGTATCAAAATTTCCATTTATAATTATGATTTGAAAATGAAAATATAATTTTTCAAACGCTTGTATCTTCTTAACAAAAACGAATCGGATATATGTTCATACGAAAAAAAATGTTCAGAATTAGAACAGCTACTATCTGTCAAAGTTTGTCATAGAGTTTGTAAAGGGTCTTTCAATAGGGACGGGTCGATGTTGGCAGCCTGTGGCGGCCATGTTGTTTTAACGTCGTCTTTCTAACCTATATTTTTTTATTCAGTTAGTAATGCCAAATCACCATGGCAAGTTACACGGTTGAGCAACACGTCCAAATGTTAAAAATGTATTACCAAAATGAGTGTTCGTTAGTGCAAACGTTACGTGCATTGCGCCCATTTTACGGCAGACGAGGTGGTCCTTCAAAGTCGACTCTCCAACGTTTGGTGGCCAAATTCGAATCGACCGGTTCAATAAACAATCTGCCAACACCCGTACGTGCAAAGACCGCCAGATCGGCCGAGAACATCGCTGCTGTCCGTGATAGTGTGCAGGAGAACCCGAGGCAGTCAATTCATCGACGTTCACAAGAACTCGGTCTTTCACAAACATCAACGTGGCGCATTTTGCGTCAGGACTTAGGGCTGCACCCGTACAAGATTCAACTCACTCAGGAGCTCAAAGTTACTGACCATAGGCAACGCCGTTCGTTCGCTGATTGGGCTACAGTGTGTTTGGCAGAGGACCCCAACTTTGGCAGAAAAATCATTTTTTCCGACGAAGCGCATTTCTGGATGAATGGCTATGTGAACAAGCAGAATTGCCGTATATGGGATGACAACAACCCACACGAAGTTCACCAAGTAGCCATGCATCCACAAAAAGTGACCGTATGGTGCGGATTTTGGGCCGGCGGTGTTATTGGTCCGTACTTTTTTGAAAACGATGTTGGTGAGGCCATTACCGTCACAGGCGAACGGTACAGAAGGATGATCACCGATTTCTTTTGGCCCAAATTGGACGATCTACACTTAGACGACATGTGGTTCCAGCAGGATGGCGCTACGAGCCATACAGCGGATGCCACCATGGATCTTCTGCATGAACGCTTTGAGGGCATGGTTATCACTCGCAGAGGTGACGTGAATTGGCCACCGAGATCCTGCGACTTATCACCTTTAGACTTTTTTTTGTGGGGTTTTCTTAAGTCGCAGGTCTATACCAATAAGCCACAATCGACCGATGCCCTTAAAGTCAACATAGCTCAGGCTATCGCTGAAATTCAACCCGAACTATGCGGCAGAGTTGTTGAACATTGGACAAATCGTTAAAATCTCACACACGGCCTTTTTTATTTCATGTCAAAATCGACCCGTCCTTATTGAAAGACCCTTAGAACACCTTGTATAGGAAATGTGAGACTAATCGTCAGCCCACAAAACGGATTGAATTCTTCTGTTTGTATTCTGTGATCAGTTTTACCAGAAAAGAACCCGAGAGTACCTTTGATATTTTCATCCAAATACCCAATCGTAATAGGTTAGTATCGAATGGTATTTTTATTTGAAATGTTGGGTTTTTTTCAGCTTTTCTCTAGTTCTCTCAGCGAACTATAAAATGCTGAATCAGAAAAAATGTATCCTTTTGCGCATTTGTTGCTAAGTAACATATTCTTTTCGCAACGGGAACTTCTATCTGGCTTTAGTTAGGTTCCTGTGTGTCAGCGAATTTTTAAATTAAAAACCCTTCTGGACCTGCTTCAGTTACTCTAGTATCGAAGCTGATATGAGTGAATTTTAAGACAATTTGTTATATCTACTTCAGAAAAACCTTGTCATTAAAACCAACGTGGATCATTGGGATTCTGGGTATAAGGTTATATACTATTATTTATTTTCACCGAATTATTTTTATTTACAACTGGCATTATGCTTGTTTTATGAACTATAGGTGTTAGAAATTCTTTTTTCTTCATACATACTTCTGAATTATTTTCTCAAATATTGAACGCGTTTCGAAAAAACGTCGCCACTCTCACCTTGGAATATTTGCATTACTGGAAATGGTGGAGTCCTCATGGCTGATCATAAACACAATAAATTCCGAAAGAATCAACTAAGAAACTCCATATTTGTACAGAAGCTTAGAACCTCAATGACGAAGGCCGAAATCCAAAATTTGATTTTCCCAATATTTCGAAAAAATTTCGTGGAAATAATTCGATCAGAAAATAACGGAATATAGAATATTTGAAAAAAAAACTTGAAATTTTTTCCTCAAATTGTTCTAATGACATGATCATCACGAAATTTCGCACAAAGTTGGCCGTCTGCATTTTCACACCTAAATTCCATCGATTATCGGCCAATCAGGAGTTGAGGAAAAAACAATTTTCGAATTGATGTGTACGAAAAATCATGAGGATTTCAGCAAAAATGAAGATGATACAATCGGGTACCTTCATGGTACAATCCTTCACCAAGTTTTCATGAAAAAATTTTTTTGGGTATCGGTGGGTTCAAAAGTTATAATGGCTGTATAAAGAAAACGTTAGGGGTGCAAACAAAAATTTTTGAGGTACAATCGGGTACCTACCGGGTACAATCGACCACAGAATTTTCACACAAAAATTCCATCGATTATCGGCCAATCACGAGTTGAAGAAAAAAAATTTCGAATTGATGTGCAAAAAAAACCATGGGGATTTCAGCAAAAATAAACATGGTACAATCGGGTACCTACCTGGTAAAATCCTTCACCAAGTTTTCATGAAGAAATTTCGATTTTTTTTTTTGGGGTGCCGGTGGGTTCAAAAGTTATGATGGCTGTATAAAGAAAACGTTAGTGGTACAAACGAAAATTTTTGTGGTACAATCGGGTACCTACCAGGTACAATCGACCACAGAATTTTCACACAAAAGTTCCATCGATTATCGGCCAATCACGAGTTGAAGAGAAAAAAAAATTTCGAATTGATGTATAAAAAAAACCATGGGGATTTCAGCAAAAATAAAAGTGTACAATCGGGTACCTACCTGGTACAATCCTTCACCAAGTTTTCAAGAAGAAATTTCGAATTTTTTTTGGGTGCCGGTGGGTATCGGTGGGTGCAAAAGTTATAATGGCTGTGTAGAGAAAACGTTAGGGGTACAAACGAAAATTTTTGTGGTACAATCGGGTACCTACCGGGTACAATCGACCACAGAATTTTCATACAAAAATTCCATCAATTATCGGCCAATCACGAGTTGAAGAGAAAAAAAAATTTCGAATTGATGTGTAGAAAAAACCATGGGGATTTCAGCAAAAATAAATGTGGTACAATCGGGTACCTACCTGGTACAATCCTTCACCAAGTTTTCATGAAGAAATTTCGATTTTTTTTTTGGGGTGCCGGTGGGTTCAAAAGTTATAATGGCTGTATAAAAAAAACGCTAGGGGTACAAACGAAAACCTTTGTGGTACAATCGAGTACCTACCAGGTACAATCGACCACAGAATTTTCATACAAAAATTCCATCAATTATCGGCCAATCACGAGTTGAAGAGAAAAAAAAATTTCGAATTGATGTGTAGAAAAAACCATGGGGATTTCAGCAAAAATAAATGTGGTACAATCGGGTACCTACCTGGTACAATCCTTCACCAAGTTTTCATGAAGAAATTTCGAGTTTTTTTTTTTGGGGTGCCGGTGGGTTCAAAAGTTATAATGGCTGTATAAAAAAAACGCTAGGGGTACAAACAAAAATTTTTGTGGTACAATCGAGTACCTGCCGGGTACAATCGACCACAGAATTTTCATACAAAAATTCCATCAATTATCGGCCAATCACGAGTTGAAGAGAAAAAAAAATTTCGAATTGATGTATAAAAAAAACCATGGGGATTTCAGCAAAAATAAAAGTGGTACAATCGGGTACCTACCTGGTACAATCCTTCACCAAGTTTTCATGAGGAAATTACGAATTTTTTTTTTGGGTGCCGTTGGGTGCAAAAGTTATAATGGCTGTGTAGAGAAAACGTTAGGGGTACAAACGAAAATTTTTGTGGTACAATCGGGTACCTACCGGGTACAATCGACCACAGAATTTTCATACAAAAATTCCATCAATTATCGGCCAATCACGAGTTGAAGAGAAAAAAAAATTTCGAATTGATGTGTAGAAAAAACCATGGGGATTTCAGCAAAAATAAATGTGGTACAATCGGGTACCTACCTGGTACAATCCTTCACCAAGTTTTCATGAAGAAATTTCGATTTTTTTTTTTGGGGTGCCGGTGGGTTCAAAAGTTATAATGGCTGTATAAAAAAAACGCTAGGGGTACAAACGAAAACCTTTGTGGTACAATCGAGTACCTACCAGGTACAATCGACCACAGAATTTTCATACAAAAATTCCATCAATTATCGGCCAATCACGAGTTGAAGAGAAAAAAAAATTTCGAATTGATGTGTAGAAAAAACCATGGGGATTTCAGCAAAAATAAATGTGGTACAATCGGGTACCTACCTGGTACAATCCTTCACCAAGTTTTCATGAAGAAATTTCGATTTTTTTTTTTTGGGGTGCCGGTGGGTTCAAAAGTTATAATGGCTGTATAAAAAAAACGCTAGGGGTACAAACAAAAATTTTTGTGGTACAATCGAGTACCTGCCGGGTACAATCGACCACAGAATTTTCATACAAAAATTCCATCAATTATCGGCCAATCACGAGTTGAAGAGAAAAAAAAATTTCGAATTGATGTATAAAAAAAACCATGGGGATTTCAGCAAAAATAAAAGTGGTACAATCGGGTACCTACCTGGTACAATCCTTCACCAAGTTTTCATGAGGAAATTACGAATTTTTTTTTTGGGTGCCGTTGGGTGCAAAAGTTATAATGGCTGTGTAGAGAAAACGTTAGGGGTACAAACGAAAATTTTTGTGGTACAATCGGGTACCTACCGGGTACAATCGATCACAAAATTTTCACGAGAAAATTTCAAGGTCAATTGCCAGGTTCACATAGCTTGGAAGAAAAGGTAGAATGAGATATCTGTTCAGAAATTCAGTAAATGACATCCGTGTCGGTGTCATTTATTAGAGTTGCAAAATATCGCTGGATCCGGACTCGATCGCTAACTGCATCTATTATGAGAATTTCCCCAAAACACTTTGAATCGTTCGGAAGCATTCATCGAACAAACAGTTTCGGAGAGTTTCTTAACAAGAAATAACTTAATTTCTCCATTATATTTGATACTTACGGTATAGATTTATTTGTTGCGTTCACTTAAAATATCAGTTATCTTGCCAATTAGTGTTCAATGCAAATTGAACCATCGTCAATACGAAATATATATTCGACACTAGCACAAAACAGTTATGATTATTGATTGTATGGATTAATCTGATGAGACTGGTGAAGGTCATCAACTGAGCTCCTGATAATGATAATCTCCTAATCAAGGGAGTCATTGGTCTGAGAGCTATTTTATACTGTTGCAAAATGACGCAGGTTATAGGGTAGATAGCTTACTGTATCGATTATTGGAACTTTTTGAAAATACTCTGAATCTTCGCAAAACCAAGTTATACAGTTGAAATACTAGCTCAACTCTGTGCAGGAAAATACGAAATGTCTTCCTTATATTTCTATTTCCAGTTAAGGTTTTCCTCATTCACATTTAATTTAATCAGCATAGAATACTGGTAGAGGTCATGTTATCTTCTTATCGATAGATCCACCTTTTTCAATGGAACAATTTAACTTGCAGTTTTATGCTGAGTGTTCACCTGAGATTGAAAGTCTCGCGGTTACTCCCTGAGACAGACCACATGTGCTCTCGAAGCACATGCTGCTCTGAAAAATTAAAGTGACTTGCAAGTGTTCGATTGTGATAAATGAGTCTCGAGACTACTTTTGAGATTATTTATCATGATGAACACTCACTTATGTTCACAGTGTTGCAAAATGATGGAGGTGTCGGGTTAGATTTAAAACTTTTTGCAGATATTGGAAAATTATGTTATCTTGGTTGTGGAATTGATTAGCTCTAGGTTTTTTGGACTCGTCTAGGATAGCTCTACTTCAGACTACCGTAGGTTCATTTGCCAATGAAACACCCTGTACAGTATAGACAACTCGTGTAGACCATTATCATAGTCCCAGCGAAAAATACACCTTTTTAAACTAATTCATTCAGAAAGCAGTATAAAACACAATATGGGGTAGGAGCTGGAATAGATGTCTCACTTTCTCGATTTCGGAATATTTGTGATACCTAGTTATCGGAAACATCCAAAAATAATTCTGTTTTCCTCATTCAATAGAATTAGCCTTCTTCCATCCAGAGTAGATGAATTATCGTTCGGACTTTTCGTTTCAGAAATTTTGCGTGTCCCCATTAAGAACTCATTCGATTAGTAGGGTATTGAATCAACATAAACAAAAGAACGAACGTCTGTCGGTAAGTCAACAGATTTTCAACCTTGATCGGAGATTATCATTTGTTCAACAAGAACATCTACACCGAAAAAGCTATATTCGTCCTTATCCTTATGTTAGTTTACTATTACCTTGGCTATTTCTTCTTCACTAGCCATTTCCTCTGTTTTTAAAGAAAAACAATCATGTTCCAAGGCATACTATGCGTGGAGGAATTCTTTTCGGATGAACTTAGCTAATTAAGTTCTTAAATTATGTATTCGCATGTCCTTTACATCTCTATGATATCGGAAAGGAAGTATAAAGTATTATTATTATTATTATCAAGAATATAAATTGATCGTTAAAAAGTCTGAAATTTCTTCCAGACAGAAAAGTCATTATATTTTCATGGAAGCTGAATTACGGAATATTTTCCCACAGTATTCATCGATTTTAATCCTATTTGATCTCATCTGAAAGCCTGATTGACCTAGATGCATACCACAACACCAACTGCAAGTAATCATGTTGATACTGCCGAGTACATATGTAGTTCACGACCGAGTCCGGACGTGATTCGCTTCAGATTAAGGAGGATTCCTAGTTCATGTCCTTCCCTATGTGAACCATATTGGTATGTTTTACGATCACACTAGAAGCGGCAGCAGCCTCTGCGAGATCATTTAACATTGGATGGGCGGTCGTATATCTGGAATGTATTCGGAAAGGAATTCCTCTCGGATTAAATAGATTTTCCGAACCATAAAAAGCAGGTTCATCTAATGGCGAAGAATGCTCACAAGAAAGATATGGTATAATCTAGCTCATACTGTTTTAGGAATGTTGATTTATCAGAATACCCCTATGTGGAGCTAACTCTTCGTTATGAATAGTTGAAATTTTCTGAGTTTGAAGGTTAAAGTCTAGAGGTGCTCCAGGAAATGCTCAGGTGAAAGTTCTTCACAAGACCATCAACAGGTTTTAGGTATCTGAAACCTTGGTGAGTTACAACGATAAAATAATATTATATATGAACTCCTATACGACAGGGAAAAAGATACGAAAGTCAAACTTATGCATAGCTATACTACGACCAAGATGCATAGAGTATATCGAAGAAGAAGTGTCGCCACTTTCCTACTATTACCCACTAAAATTTGGGGTCCAAAACGCGGTCCTAGAATAGTCAGATATTGTCCTACTTGGCTCTGTAATCGATGATGGCGCTGAGGTCGCTTTTCCAAGTTCATACAATCAATTCCGCTGAATAAAAATGAATTGAGCTATAATCTGATTAATCTGATGAAATTATTTCCCAAATTATTAATCAGATATTTGAAATTATGGATTCTTACTTATATATATATACGAGGGGTTTGGCAAATGTGGAACATCTACTTCAATAATCAATATCAATAATATGAAATATGTATAAGGTAATAAGGAGCAATATGACGTTCGTTGTAAGAATATAGTTACATGGATGAATACAAGAAGTAATTTGAAAGCGAAAACAACGGTGAAAACGAAACGGGAGCTTGATAATACTCATGGATTTATTTAAAAGTTTATATTTCCTTTCATAAAGATAGGGTTTATAAATTTTGTTTGTACCTCTCAATAAATATTCAATTCAAAAGCTATGAATTTTGTTACATACTTATGAGAATATTTCTGGGAAATGTTCATGTTTATTATAATTGAAATATGAATTGACACTTTGCTGTTGATGTTCATACGAATTCATCAGACGAGTTTCAAACCAGACAAATAAATCGTTTTATCCATAGTTCTGAATGTGTTCTTGTGGTATTTCTGGAAACGCAACTCTGGAAGACTTCCTTTCCATGAACTAAATATTAGGATAATGAATACCTACCACTTGTATTAAATAGATATTCAAAAATATTAAGTTTAGGAGTTGTATTTTCAGTTTTTTCAGAGACGAATTACACCTTCATATATATTATCGCCAATCTGACTGAATGAAATGAATAATCATAATTCAAATCAGTCAAAATGAATTTATTCTGGGAAATTCTCAGAAAAAAATCAAGGTCCAACTCGAAAAATCTGAAAGAAGTTCTGATTAGACTAGTTTTGATATGACAGGTCGGTAACTTCCCTAAATATTTCAGATTTTATATGGCAGATTTACCTATGGCGGCATCTATCAGCGAAGGACAACAAATCCGTATTTTAACAACATTTGCATCTCATTTCGAACCCAAAATATGTCAAAAAGTGTCCGCACCATGTATTCTATGCATCGCTACCACGACAAATGATTCCGTAGATGAAAATTTTCAAATCAATAACCTCAACACTCCCGGACAGTCCATAAACCTCAATTTATTCTGAAGTTACCGTATCTACAGCCAGGAAATCTTGTCGAACCGATAGTAGCCGTATTTTGACAACATTTGCACCTCATTTCGGACCCAAAATATGTCAAAAAGTGTCCGCACCATGTATTCTATGCATCCCTACAACGTTAAATGATTCCGTAGATGAAAATTTTTACATCAATAACCTCAACACCTCTAGACAGTCTATAAACCTCAATTTATCCAGAAGTTACAATGTCTATAGCCAGGAAATCTTGTCAAACCGATAGCACAATCTTCCCCAGAACCTTCTTTGCTCAATGTTATGATGTAAGATATTCCTTAAACATGCAGCCCTAGGCAAGAATCAATAGGTTTGTTCATTGTACCTGCGTGAACCACACTAACTACACCAAATCCACTGACTTCCAATTCTTAGTGCAGCTGAGTGTAGTCACAGATGAATGAGTAGACTTAGTGTGGTGCAATCTGTTCTATGATTCTCACAGAAAACAAATATATGATAGATGATTTTACGCAATCTCAAGATGACAGAATTCTATGCTTCTCGTGTTTTCGCTACCACTTCGAGGTGATGTAGATTTGTCGTGAAGTTTTTCTAAAGTCATCACGGACAAAAATTCTATTTCAAATAACGATATGATGAAAATTTATTTCTTCCAAAAATATCCACACATAGAGAACAAAACTCGTCCAACCAGGATCCAGACACAACCACAGATGTCTTTGATTATGAATTATATTTACGCATAACCATGACAGAAGATAGCCTCTATGCACTGCACACGTCATCTGCCAATTTTTTCGTAACGAACAGAGTGCAAGTTCACAACAAAACACACCGAACAGTATCAGTGGAGTTAGTGTAATTAGTATAGGTACAGCGAACGAACCTTTAATTCAGCAAATTTTTCATTTCTTTCTTCAACTGAAGGAATTACATAATTCAAGTATCAGTCCGAAAACAAACATAAGTTGGCTGAGGTAATGGAAAAGAATTTTCAATCTGGAATTGACTTCGTGAAAGGCTGAAAGGAGAGGAATGGGCAAAAGGAAGTGGAGAATCAAGATCAAGATGTCAGCCGGTCGGCATCAAAATAAATCTGGAATCCTATTAGAATCGGCTTCGAGGAGGAGTAACCTCATTATCTCAGATTGTCCCGAGTCTTTCATGAAGAATCTTCTAAAGAACGTCCTGTCACCGGGAATTTTACTGCAGACTCGGTAAGGGTGCAACCTTCTTAACAGATTCGTAGATAATTATTTTTGTTACATTTATTGATTTTCCAAGTGAGATTTCTAGGTATTTAAGTATTCGAATATATTGAATATTTCAAAAACTTGAAAAATTATTTATACCCTACCTTCCCTACTGGGTTACATAAAATTATGCGTCAAGTTTAGCTCTTCGGACACTCACCTTTTTTTGGTAGCGAAAATTCATAGTGGATACAGGGGGTTAGTTCTTGTATCTCGATCAAGAATTGTCGAGTATGACAATTGTCATATGTTTATGTCAATTTTCTAAACCAGCATCTGCAAGAATTGTTGGAGTTCTACTCGCCATTTTGACTATTTTTTCGCGAATATTATTGAAACTAGTGAATATAAATATAACCTTCCCACCGTTTCGAAACATGGGCATTGAATTGGACGTCACTCGACAATCCAATGTCCTATCCCTTATACTTCGTTACACTCTTCTCCAATTTGAACGAAACGGTGAAAAGGATATGTTCATATTCGAATTGGGAATTTCTTAATATCTTGTATTCGGTTTGTTTCTTGAATATTTGCTTGGAAATTTACAGATGCTCGAAAAAACTCAGAGAATAGACATAATCACAGGGCTGAAATGTGATACAAGCTATTCCGAAAACTTTACGTAGCCTACCCTGTTAGTTTTGAAATTTTCAACTGGTTTTTTTTCGAAGCTGATAACTTAATATTGTTGGGTGCTACAAAGATGATGTCTCGAAAAATTTTGATATCTGAACTCGAATAGGATAGCAAATATTATCATAAATAGGAATTGGATTATGAAGAAGAAAGAGCTCCAGTAATAATAAACTAAGATGAACAAAAGGACTTAGTTAGACATTTTACGATATTGTCTGGTAGTAAACCACATGAACCGAGTGTTTCCAAGTCGTGACGAATGTTGTCAACTGCAAAATCGCATGTGCGGCGACCTGAATCTACAATAGGATGAACGTCATGCTCATCGATCAAAGTATTCTGCACTCAAAGGTTGGGAATCGCAAGATGCGGTAACACTTTACTAATTTTTTACATATGCAGTTTTTCGTAGCAAATCGATTGATACCAATCTTGACCCCGTCAAGCTCTTAGTTTAGAAGATATAAATTATTGAAATTACATTTTTTTGGTACTGAATTTGACGTATGAATTGTACATAAAGACAATATTTTCTATGGTGGGCGTATATTTGTCCATAGACCTAAAATAACATGGATGGAGCATTAGAAAGAGAGGATTGTAACGTACATAAGAGAGAGATGAAGCTAGAAGAGGCAAGTCTCTTCTAGCTCCATCCTCTTTTGAACTCTTCAAAATAATATCTACTCTCCCATTCGTATTTTCAAGATTCCAAGCCTCTTCTAGCTCCATCCTTTTTATCCCTAGAAAATGCATATTCGTGCTCTCTTGCATGTATATTTCAATCGATTCATAAATCATAGACGAATAATCTGAGCATTAGGGCGGCCACCCTCTTGTGGCTTTCCCGAAATCAAAGATTACAACGTCTGAGATCTCATGGAGCCTGGAGTTTTATGTCAATATTGAAATCCGCATACTTAGCATTTAGTCTCATATTAATGTAATGAGATTATGAGAAGTATAACGTATCAATCTCGGAAAACTCAGTGATAAAAACTCACAATTGCGCCTCTCATATTTACAACAGGTGAACTTGCAAATGTGTGCCGCTTAACTTCAATTTCTGGTTTGGACTGTAATTGTCCTAAATCCAACTAACCTCACTCTACCAAAGACCTTGATTTCTCCTGAATTCAATTAACTTTTCTGCGACTAAACTTACCTAACCTAGCAAAGAACCTTAACAACTTAAAGATGAGATTGAAGGGCACCGCCCTCTTCGGACTTGGCACTGTAAGAAATTAAACTAACCTAACCTAACCAAAAACCTCAACAACTCAGAGGACGAAATTCAAGGGCACAATTCTATATTTAATTTACTCTTCAGATTTGTACTGGCACTCTCCTAAACTAAACCTAACCTAACCAAGAACCTTAACAACTCAGAACACGAAATTCGAGGCACAATGCTGAATTAAATTTCCGATTCTGATTCAAACTGGCACTGCCCTAAATTTAACTAACCTAACCTAACTAGACAGCAGAATTAAACTTAACCATACTCCATTTTATGGACGGTGTTCGATTTTTGATCGGGTTTCAAATATATTCAGTTTTTTTGGGCATATCTATCGGTATCAGTCTCGAATCCGGTAGAATCGTAGTTTAGGAGATATTTTTTGGAAATCGATTTTTTGTACTGAATTTGTCATGAAACATCAAATTATTGAAAGGATTCATCGAAATCTCACCATGCTGATATCTTATTTGAGCATAAACTCTGGTCAATATCATCATCTTTTAGAACGCCAATAAAGAGCATAACTCTACCTTCCTCCGTAAACAAATACATTTAGCTGTAGTTAATTGAATATTTCATTATTTCTATCATACAATATCGAAATTCGACAAGAAAAACGAATCAGAAGAGGTCTGTTGCAGGTTTTCGTGTACTAATTACACATAGTCTCACCACTGGCGCCTTGGTTATATTTCGTCATGTCTCTTCTAGTAAATCGGAACAAGCTCACAATCTCATATTGTTGCTACTGCCTTCCGAATCGAAAATTTGAAAGTTGAATAACCGTCAACCCAAAAATGTGAAAATTAAAAGGCGACAGGGTCTAAACGCAATCGAGTGTCGAGTAGGATTTAGATGCATAGAATTCTAAACATTTTGGGATGATTGTTGTTTGTATTCTGTAGTGGAACTCATAAAAACCATTGAAAAAATCCACAATCTATATTTCTGATAGTAACCAAGGAAAAATGCATATGTGTTGTCAAGATATGAGAGAAAATTGCAATTTTCAAAAATTAATAACTCTGAAACTACGAGTTTGCCAGAGTTGGGACTGATACCAATCGATGTTTCATGAAAAACTGCATCTATAAAAATCAGGATCAAAATCGAGCACCGTCCCTAAAGTAAAGAGGAGCCAAAGAGTCTTATTCTGCGGTGAAATAGCCTTCTTTATAAAAACATTTTATCGGGTATATTGGGAGTCACAATGGTGATTTTTATTCTCTTCGTTGATTATCCTGATAAACCTCGCTCCATTTATTGTCTCCTATTCTCCTTATTCTTTAAAATTACTTTTCCCCAAAATATTGCAGTGATCGTGACATTCGCTCATAGGAAATATGTGTCATGGTGAAAACACAGAACAGTGCGAAGTCAAAAATGACATAGACTACCTCGGTAGACTAGAGGGTGGAAACATGTTCTAGGATGCTGAAGGTACCGGGTTCGAATCCCGGCGAGGTCATGGATGTTGTAAAGTGTATAGGTGGTGGTGATTTGGAAAGAATCTAAGTAAAATACTAGAAGATGTGTAGATGGACATAGTATCCCGGCACATATAAAGGAAAAAAAAAAAAAAAATGACATACATTGACGTTAAGCGGGCCTGCTTCAGAGCAGAGTCCAAGAACTGCCCGGGGCGCTCCGAGCACGCACGACTGCGACTCCTCAAAATCGCAACCGAGCGCACTCGAACCGCCCCGAAACAGTCCCACAACTCGGAAACCAAAACGAAACTACCACAACTGGCACAATCAAACAAACAGAAAGTCTAACATGAACAAATACAATAAATACAAAAAATTTTCGCTCTCGCGAGTCGCTTTAAAAGTTGTGTCAGCCTGTATTAGATGTTTCGGGGTTAACTGGCGTGTTTATGTTTTTTTTGTTATCTTGTTTCATAAGATGGACCAGGTTGCAGTATATAAAGTTTTTCTCTCCTGCATCATTTATGATATTTAAACCGTTAACTGTTATCACTATACACTGCTAGACAAAATTATTAGATCACACAATAATTTTAAGTGAATTTTTATATAAAATTTGTTATCTCGTTGGTTTTGCGTAAGGAACGTAAAATAACTTCAATTATCTTATAACGCGCCATTATATTGCAAAAAATGATGAAATAAACTTTAATTCAAGAATAAAAAAAAACTCAAAAATGAAATTCTAGCACACCCATGAAGAAATTTGTCAATATCGAGTGTTTCCACCCCTAGCTCGTATGACAGCTTTACATCTTCGCCTCATGCTTAAAATAAGCTCCCTTATGTCTCCTTGATCGATGTTGTTCCAAATCTCAGAAATGGAAACAGTTAGTGCTTCAAGGTCGTTCGGAGGATTTGGAAGTGGTTGCACTGTGCGTATCGTTCTCCAGGTCTTCGATAAACTCTTGCGCGTCTATCTGAATGGTAAAGGAAAAATCTTGACTCGTCTGTAAACAAAACTCGACTCCAATCGGCCGATTACCAATTAACGTGCATTTTCGCAAATTGAAGTCTGTTTCTCCGGTGCTCTACGGTCAAACGCGGCCCTCTAGCTGGGATCCGTGGGGTCGGATTTCTTTCCCTTAAGCGTCTTTTTACGGTTCTTGAGCTTATTTGGATTGCATAAGTCCTTATAGCAACATTTTGCACCTCGGGAGCTGTTAATGTCCGGTTTCGAAGGACTTGTTGGACCATGTAGCGGTCCTGGACAGCATTGGTAAAGCGTCTACGACCCTGACCTGGTCTTCTTTGATGATCCCCATTTTCCCTATGCCTTCCTTCTTAAAACAAAGGAAACTGCAGATTGAGTCACACCAAGTCTTTCTGCGATATATCGCTGACTACGACCTTCCTCCACCAATGTTACCACTCTAACACAATTCTCTAAGGATAATGCATTTCTAACCCGACCATGCACATTCATTCTCAAGTTTTAAGGAAAAATAGTGAAAACAAAATCAGTGTTTACCCGTTTAGGATAAAATTAACACTGACCTGAAAAGTCTCCAAACTGATAATTTTTTATTACAGGTAAAGAAACTGCGATATGAAACTCGAAACAAAGTTTAGATAACAAACATGATTGCAGACTAAAAAAAATAAAAATTCACCTGCAAAAAATTATCAACAGAAATTTTAATTCGAATTTCTTAGGTGATCTAATAATTTTGTCCGGCAGCGTATTTTATTTGTAGCATTTCCTGGAAACATCTCTTCTCTTGATTCGAGCAAGATCTTATCACTTTACAATCCTCAAATATAAACTTGTGTCCTGTCTCCGCTGTGTGTTTAGAGAGGCCACATTTGGGTCTCATTAGTTGCCAATCCATCTTGTGTTCTGTAACTCTGATCCTGAGTTTCCTCCCTGTTTTGGCCTATATAAACTCCCTCACAAATGCCACATCTGACACCGTAGACAACGTTGATTTTATCTAATAAGTTATGAAACCTCATACAAAGATCTGAAAACACGAAAAATGCATCACGCAAATAACTTTCTTGAACAAAGTACGCAGTGCTCAAACTGCCAATGGCAAATGGACACAACGGAATGGCACAATAAGTGCGGTGAAATGCGACATACGCTAGTTACTCGTCCATTTCGAATATTGTACTTGGCTCTTGCTCTTCCTCAGAATACAACTTGCTGTGGAATTTTGAAGGTTACGGACCGATCTCGTTGTGTGGTTCAGAAAATTACTCTGGCAGGATGGCTGAGATCTGACCTAAAATAGGAAGGCAAAGGATATCGCACTAGAGCCTCATAAAGCCCTTCTTTATCACGTCATATACCAATTCCTGAAAGTGCGAAAAAATCGCCGACAGGCCGTTAGCATGAATCTTCATCCGAACCAGTTCATATAAGACGAAAAATATCACCCTTCTGATATTCCCCGATGTTTCAACTCCGCCGGAATGGAATCGTAAAAAATTTCGCGCCCTAAAAAATACGCCATTGATCAAGTTAGCCAATTCCGTCAGCCGGCTTCGATCCTCCGGGTTATTATATCAATTCCTTTCGGCGTCCATCCTAAGCACCCAATACATTATGCATAACCCCGCGCCAATGGATATTCCCGACGATTCGATGGATAAACGCATTAGGATGACTAATGTCCGGGGGATGAAATATAAGCGATGGTTTCGACGATTCTCTAGCCCGCCGGCAGGGCTTGACAAATAGAGCGAGTTCGGTTGTCGACGCGACGGTCCGATTGATCCGATCTGGATAATACTGGATGGACCTGATGAATTGAGTTCTATATTTGGATTTGGTTCGGTTCAGTGATGTAGGCCGAGCCTCTTGAATACTTCAACATATAGGGAAATTTGAGTTTTGCTAATGTTCCAATATACAGTGTGTCCACGGATTGGGTGCCAGTAAGGTGTAAATGACGAAAAATTTTCGAGTTAGACTCTGATATTCTGGAAATCGCTCCTGCTTGATCTCAAAATAAGATGTTGAAAAAATGAGCCAAATCAATCAATATACAGGGTGGTTCAGAACTGATTTAATGAAAATTGTTAAGAATAAAGTGTCTTTGTTTTAGAAGATATCGAGAAAGTTTATTGAGAAAAGTTATTTGGAATGACGAGCTGCTGCAGAAACTCAATTTTCAAATAAATCAGCCTACCTTGACTTATAAGTTCATGAATATTTTGTTAATCCGATACTTGAGATATTTTGTCATGATCAAAAATTTAAATTTTGACACTATTTTTTTAACAGGGTTACGTGATACCGTTACATTTGGCCAGCGTTCATGGAATTGTCCTATTACTCCCTGATACGAAATGTCTGCACCTAAACTGTAGCACTCCACAATAAACACTCTTTGTTCTATGGTCAACATATTTTTAACTGGAAAATTTTCGTTTATGACGAATAAAATTTACGTTTGAAGTCACGTCTGGCATTTGTTACCATGGATATTATCAAATATTTTCATAACGTATTTACAAAATCAAAGTTGATCAATTTATCTGAGAATCGAGATTTAGTCGCGTCTTTGGATTCTAAACAACTTTTCTCGATGAACTTTCTCGATATCTTTTAAAACAAAGGCACTTTATTCTTAACAATTTTCATCAAATCAGTTATAAACCACCCTGTATATCAATTGATTTGGCTCATTTTCTCAACATCTTAGTTTGAGACCAAGCAGGAGCGATTCCCAAAATATCAGAGTCTAACTCGAAAATTTTTCGTCATTTACACCTTACCGGCACCCAATCCGTGGACACACTGCATATGTTACTTTCAATATACGATGAGAAAGAGTTGATCAGACCACGTTGCATTATGGTTACTTTGGTAACGAGTAGAATACTACGCGTTTGTTATTCAGGTTGTGTAATTAATATATCGAACCACTGACAACTCTTTAGACGTTCTTTGACTTATATCACAGATTATGAAGATTGAACCCAAATAACCTAGATAAACTACTTTTCTTGTCGGAGGGGCAGCATTGTTCATTCTAAAATTTATTAACTATTCGGCAGGACGTACCTACTATAATATTCACGGAATGTAACTAAATAAACGTTGCTTCCTTCAAAGCGGTACGACACGACATACCGGTTGATCTCATCTGGATAATCCTGGATGAACTTGATGGTTCAGTAAAGTAGGCTGGGCCTTTCGAATACTCCAGCATGCAGGATGTTTTTATTCTGGCTAAAATTCTAATGTATGTTACATTTTCCAGTTTTCCTTCAATATACGATGAGAACGCATTGATCAGACTGCGTTGCATTATGGTTACTTTGGTGACGAGTTTATTATGCAGGTTATGTAATGAGTAGATGACAATATAACTACTAAAGGGTCTTTATCACAAATTATGAAATTTCAACCCGAATTACCTAGAGGTTTAATTCCAAAATTTATGAACTATTTATGCCCTGTACATTAAAAATATTTCACATTCATCTTTCATTTTCGGAAATCACGGTACTGTATACCCTACTATGCTTTCGTGCATATTAGTTTCTGGCTACCACTGAAGTCGTTTGCCGCAACAGTTCGATTGATAAGATCAAGATATTACTAGGTGGACCTGATGGATAGAGTTTTATTTTCGAATATGGTTCTTCTCAGTAAAGTGTGCATTGTTCCACGCTTATTTCAACATAAAGGGCAGTAGTAAAGGATATTCTTGTTTTTGCTTCAAAGTTGCCCATAACCGCGTGAAATATATTAGAATATATAGAATATATAGAATATATTAGAATTCGGAGAGATTTCAACATTTGTTGGTGAAAATGGAGTGTCGCTCTGCAGGCTTCAGTGAGTTTTTTTTGAAATTTTTTTTTGGAATGTTCTTAATTCTTTCATGAGAATGCGTAATGTTAGTTATTTTTTCATTTATCACTCCATTTCAGGTTTTATTTATCCCGAAAATTTTTGAAAATAAAAAGCGGCGACATTGCGCATTTTTACAATTTTGGTTTATTATTTGATAAAATCAAATAATAAACCTTGGTGATCGACCAAAAAAAAAAAAATTTAACCCCCCCTGAAAATTTCACAGTTTACGTTTTGGAGTATGTAGATTTGAATGAACGAATAACAAAAAATCCGTCCGTCCGCCGTCCAACGTCCGTTGTCCGGAGCTTTTCTCGGAAAGTACTGAACCGAAATCCGTGAAACTTGGTAGAAAAATTATGTGTCGCTCGGGATTGATCCTCCAAGCTTTTCAGCAGGATTGGTATACCCTAAGGGTTCAAAATTGGGGGTTGGAGGGAAAAAAAAATTATTTCTCGGAAACTTACCACCGAATTTTCATGAAATTCTCAACGTTGATTACTGTTGCATAACTCAACCTAAAAATTTTCACCCGGATGATATCCGACCAGTAGTCCCTGAGTTACAAAGAAAAATGCTGCAAATTTCCAATAATCCCGAGAATGAATCATCGCATTCGGTTCTAAGATTGGAGTTCAGTGAAAAACTCGGTTAACTTTTCATCCAGAATCATATAGTTGAAAGTAGATGAAAACATTGTTACCAAATTTTCAACATATATTGAGAAATTTCGAACGGATTCGTTAATTATTTTATAAACACAATGTGCAAATGCCCCATCGATGTTCTCGACAATTTCATAATCGTTAGTAGTTCAAATTGAATATTTTTGGGGTTTCTCTCCTAATATCTGAGTTTGCGTGAAGTTACCCACACATTTCCAGCCACGGTTTCTGACGTAGAGACTGTCGATATTGGGATAGAGGGAAGGCATGCATTATTCGTAGACAGTGTTGCCAGATGTAATGAGTAGAATGAAATGAGAGATATCTCGATTCTGCAGCTCAAATTGAAGCAATTGCTTGAAAGTTGACCAATGACTTCATCATTCAAGAAAGCAGATGCCAAAGTGATCGATAAAAACAATAGAGTCAATAGAGTATCCGATATAATATGATATAGATTTCCGTTAAACTATGGGAAAAAAGACGTGCCACGTAAACTAAAATTCTGTTCGATAGAGTATAGAATATATGAACTAAATCAATTAAAAAATTTTTTCGACGGCCGTCGAACTACGACTAATAAATTTAGTATGGATTCCGATGTCGAAAAGATAGAGATCGGAAAGAGGTGCTGCGTGAACAAGAATTCTTTTGGATAGAGTATTCCATATATCCACTGAATATATCGAAACATTTTTTTGGATGGTCGTCGAACTATGGAAAAAAATTGAAAATGGAAAGAAAAAGTGAGGATGGACTCTGATGTCGAAAAGATGGTGATAGAGAAGAGGTGTCGCGTAAACAAAAATTGTTTTGAATCGACTATTCAATATATGAACTGAATCCATCGAAACATTTTTTTGGATGGCCGTCAAACTAAGGAAAAAAAAATTGAGAATGAAAAAAAAAAGTGAGGATGGATTCTGATGTCGTAAAGACGGTGATCAAAACGAGGTGCCACGTAAACAAAAAGTGTTTTGAATCGACTATTCAATATATGAACTGAATCCATCGAAACATTTTTTTGGATGGCCGTCAAACTAAGGAAAAAAAAATTGAGAATGAAAAAAAAAGTGAGGATGGATTCTGATGTCGTAAAGACGGTGATCAAAACGAGGGGCCACGTAAACAAAAATTGTTTTGAATCGACTATTCAATATATGAACTGAATCCATCGAAACATTTTCTTGGATGGCCGTCAAACTAAGGAAAAAAAAATTGAGAATGAAAAAAAAAAGTGAGGATGGATTCTGATGTCGAAAAGATGGTGATAGAGAAGGGGTGCCACGTAAACAAAAATTGTTTTGAACTGACTATTCAATATATGAACTGAATCCATCGAAACATTTTTTTGGATGGCCGTCAAACTAAGGAAAAAAAAATTGAAAATAGAAAAAAAATTGAGGATGGATTCTGATGTCTAAAAGATGGTGATAGAGAAGAGGTGCCGCGTAAACAGAAATTGTTTTGAATTGACTATTCAATATATGAACTGAATCCATCGAAACATTTTTTTGGATGGCCGTCAAACTAAGGAAAAAAAAATTGAGAATGAAAAAAAAAAGTGAGGATGGATTCTGATGTCGTAAAGACGGTGATCAAAACGAGGTGCCACGTAAACAAAAAGTGTTTTGAATCGACTATTCAATATATGAACTGAATCCATCGAAACATTTTTTTGGATGGCCGTCAAACTAAGGAAAAAAAAATTGAGAATGAAAAAAAAAAGTGAGGATGGATTCTGATGTCGTAAAGACGGTGATCAAAACGAGGTGCCACGTAAAAAAAAGTTGTTTTGAATCGACTATTCAATATAAGAACTGAATCCATCGAAACATTTTTTTGGATGGCCGTCAAACTAAAGAAAAAAAAATTTAAAATGGAAAAAAAAGTGAGGATGGATTCTCATGTCTAAAAGATGGTGATAGAGAAGAGGTGCCGCGTAAACAAAAATTGTTTTGAATCGACTATTCAATAGATGAACTGAATTCATCGTAACATTTTTTTGGATGGCCGTCAAACTAAGGAAAAAAAAATTGAGAATGAAAAAAAAAGTGAGGATGGATTCTGATGTCGTAAAGACGGTGATCAAAACGAGGTGTCACGTAAACAAAAATTGTTTTGAATCGACTATTCAATATATGAACTGAATCCATCGAAACATTTTCTTGGATGGCCGTCCAACTAAGGAAAAAAAAATTGAGAATGGAAAAAAAAGTGAGGATGGATTCTGATGTCGAAAAGATGGTGATAGAGAAGAGGTGCCACGTAAACAAAAATTGTTTTGAACTGACTATTCAATATATGAACTGAATCCATCGAAACATTTTTTTGGATGGCCGTCAAACTAAGGAAAAAAAAATTGAGAATGAAAAAAAAAAGTGAGGATGGATTCTGATGTCGTAAAGACGGTGATCAAAACGAGGTGCCACGTAAACAAAAATTGTTTTGAACTGACTATTCAATATATGAACTGAATCCATCGAAACATTTTTTTTGGTTGGCCGTCAAACTAAGGAAAAAAAAATTGAAAATAGAAAAAAAATTGAGGATGGATTCTGATGTCTAAAAGATGGTGATAGAGAAGAGGAGCCGCGTAAACAAAAATTGTTTTGAATTGACTATTCAATATATGAACTGAATCCATCGAAACATTTTTTTGGATGGCCGTCAAACTAAGGAAAAAAAAATTGAGAATGAAAAAAAAAAGTGAGGATGGATTCTGATGTCGTAAAGACGGTGATCAAAACGAGGTGCCACGTAAACAAAAATTGTTTTGAATCGACTATTCAATATATGAACTGAATCCATCGAAACATTTTCTTGGATGGCCGTCCAACTAAGGAAAAAAAAATTGAGAATGGAAAAAAAAGTGAGGATGGATTCTGATGTCGAAAAGATGGTGATAGAGAAGAGATGCCACGTAAACAAAAATTGTTTTGAACTGACTATTCAATATATGAACAGAATCCATCGAAACATTTTTTTGGATGGCCGTCAAACTAAGGAAAAAAAAATTGAGAATGAAAAAAAAAGTGAGGATGGATTCTGATGTCGTAAAGACGGTGATCAAAACGAGGTGCCACGTAAACAAAAATTGTTTTGAATCGACTATTCAATATATGAACTGAATCCATCGAAACATTTTCTTGGATGGCCGTCAAACTAAGGAAAAAAAAATTGAGAATGAAAAAAAAAAGTGAGGATGGATTCTGATGTCGTAAAGACGGTGATCAAAACGAGGTGCCACGTAAACAAAAATTGTTTTGAATCGACTATTCAATATATGAACTGAATCCATCGAAACATTTTTTTGGATGGCCGTCAAACTTAGGAAAAAAAAATTGAAAATAGAAAAAAAAGTGAGGATGGATTCTGATGTCTAAAAGATGGTGATAGAGAAGAGGTGCCGCGTAAAAAAAAATTGTTTTGAATCGATTATTCAATAGATGAACTGAATTCATCGTAACATTTTTTTGGATGGCCGTCAAACTAAGGAAAAAAAAATTGAGAATGAAAAAAAAAAGTGAGGATGGATTCTGATGTCGTAAAGACGGTGATCAAAACGAGGTGTCACGTAAACAAAAATTGTTTTGAATCGACTATTCAATATATGAACTGAATCCATCGAAACATTTTCTTGGATGGCTGTCCAACTAAGGAAAAAAAAATTGAGAATGGAAAAAAAAGTGAGGATGGATTCTGATGTCGAAAAGATGGTGATAGAGAAGAGGTGCCACGTAAACAAAAATTGTTTTGAACTGACTATTCAATATATGAACTGAATCCATCGAATAATTTCTTTGGATGGCCGTCAAACTAAGGAAAAAAAATTGAGAATGAATAAAAAAAGGGAGGATGGATTCTGATGTCGTAAAGACGGTGATCAAAACGAGGTGCCACGTAAACAAAAATTGTTTTGAATCGACTATTCAATATAAGAACTGAATCCATCGAAACATTTTTTTGGATGGCCGTCCAACTAAGGAAAAAAAAATTGAGAATGGAAAAAAAAGTGAGGATGGATTCTGATGTCCAAAAGATGGTGATAGAGAAGAGGTGCCACGTAAACAAAAATTGTTTTGAACTGACGAATCAATATATGAACTGAATCCATCGAAACATTTTTTTGGATGGCCGTCAAACTAAGGAAAAAAAAATTGAGAATGAAAAAAAAAAGTGAGGATGGATACTGATGTCGTAAAGACGGTGATCAAAACGAGGTGCCACGTAAACAAAAATTGTTTTGAATCGACTATTCAATATATGAACTGAATCCATCGAAACATTTCTTTGGATTTCCGTCAAACTAAGGAAAAAAAAATTGAGAATGAAAAAAAAAGTGAGGATGGATTCTGATGTCGTAAAGACGGTGATCAAAACGAGGTGCCACGTAAACAAAAATTGTTTTGAATCGAATATTTAATATATGAACTGAATCCATCGAAACATTATTTTGGATGGCCGTCAAACTAAGGAAAAAAAAATTGAGAATGAAAAAAAAAGTGAGGATGGATTCTGATGTCGTAAAGACGGTGATCAAAACGAGGTGCCACGTGAACAAAAATTGTTTTGAATCGACTATTCAATAGATGAACTGAATTCATCGTAACATTTTTTTGGATGGCCGTCAAACTAAGGAAAAAAAAATTGAGAACGAAAAAAAAAAGTGAGGATGGATTCTGATGTCGTAAAGACGGTGATCAAAACGAGATGCCACGTAAACAAAAATTGTTTTGAATCGACTATTCAATATATGAACTGAATCCATCGAAACATTTTTTTGGATGGCCGTCAAACTAAGGAAAAAAAATTGAAAATAGAAAAAAAAGTGAGGATGGATTCTGATGTCTAAAAGATGGTGATAGAGAAGAGGTGCCGCGTAAACAAAAATTGTTTGAAATGACTATTCAATATATGAACTGAATCCATCGAATCATTTTTTTGGATGGCCGTCAAACTAAGGAAAAAAAAATTGAGAATGAAAATAAAAAGTGAGGATGGATTCTGACGCGTAAAGACGGTGATCAAAACGAGGTGCCACGTAAACAAAAATTGTTTTGAATCGACTATTCAATATATGAACTGAATCCATCGAAACATTTTTTTGGATGGCCGTCAAACTAAGGAAAAAAAAATTGAGAATGAAAAAAAAAAGTGAGGATGGATTCTGATGTCGTAAAGACGGTGATCAAAACGAGGTGCCACGTAAACAAAAATTGTTTTGAATCGACTATTCAATATAAGAACTGAATCCACCGAAACATTTTTTTGGATGGCCGTCAAACTAAGGAAAAAAAAATTTAGAATGGAAAAAAAAGTGAGGATGGATTCTGATGTCGAAAAGATGGTGATAGAGAAGAGGTGCCACGTAAACAAAAATTGTTTTGAATTGACCATTCAATATATGAACTGAATCCATCGAAACATTTCTTTGGATGGCCGTCAAACTAAGGAAAAAAAAATTGAGATTAAAAAAAAAACCGTCTTTACGACATCAGAATCCATCCTCACTTTTTTTTTTCATTCTCAATTTTTTTTTCCTTAGTTTGACGGCCATCCAAAAAAATGTTTCGATGGATTCAGTTCTTATATTGAATAGTCGATTCAAAAAAATTTTTGTTTACGTGGCACCTCGTTTTGATCACCGTCTTTACGACATCAGAATCCATCCTCACTTTTTTTTTTCATTCTCAATTTTTTTTTCCTTAGTTTGACGGCCATCCAAAAAAATGTTTCGATGGATTCAGTTCTTATATTGAATAGTCGATTCAAAACAATTTTTGTTTACGTGGCACCTCATTTTGATCACCGTCTTAACGACATCAGAATCCATCCTCACTTTTTTTTTTCATTCTCAATATTTTTTCCTAAGTTTGACGGCCATCCAAAGAAATGTTTCGATGGATTCAGTTCATATATTGAATGGTCAATTCAAAACAATTTTTGTTTACGTGGCACCTCTTCTCTATCACCATCTTTTCGACATCAGAATCCATCCTCACTTTTTTTTCCATTCTAAATTTTTTTTTCCTTAGTTTGACGGCCATCCAAAAAAATGTTTCGAAGGATTCAGTTCTTATATTGAATAGTCGATTCAAAACAATTTTTGTTTACGTGGCACCTCGTTTTGATCACCGTCTTTACGACATCAGAATCCATCCTCACTTTTTTTTTTCATTCTCAATTTTTTTTTCCTTAGTTTGACGGCCATCCAAAAAAATGTTTCGATGGATTCAGTTCATATATTGAATAGTCGATTCAAAACAATTTTTGTTTACGTGGCACCTCGTTTTGATCACCGTCTTTACGCGTCAGAATCCATCCTCACTTTTTTTTTTCATTCTCAATTTTTTTTTCCTAAGTTTGACGGCCATCCAAAGAAATGTTTCGATGGATTCAGTTCATATATTGAATAGTCAGTTCAAAACAATTTTTGTTTACGTGGCACCTCTTCTCTATCACCATCTTTTCGACATCAGAATCCATCCTCACTTTTTTTTCCATTCTCAATTTTTTTTTCCTTAGTTTGACGGCCATCCAAAAAAATGTTTCGATGGATTCAGTTCTTATATTGAATAGTCGATTCAAAACAATTTTTGTTTACGTGACACCTCGTTTTGATCACCGTCTTTACGACATCAGAATCCATCCTCACTTTTTTTTTCATTCTCAATTTTTTTTTCCTTAGTTTGACGGCCATCCAAAAAAATGTTTCGATGGATTCAGTTCATATATTGAATAGTCAGTTCAAAACAATTTTTGTTTACGTGGCACCTCTTCTCTATCACCATCTTTTAGACATCAGAATCCATCCTCACTTTTTTTTCCATTCTAAATTTTTTTTTCCTTAGTTGGACGGCCATCCAAAAAAATGTTTCGATGGATTCAGTTCATATATTGAATAGTCAGTTCAAAACAATTTTTGTTTACGTGGCACCTCTTCTCTTTCACCATCTTTTCGACATCAGAATCCATCCTCACTTTTTTTTTTCATTCTCAATTTTTTTTTCCTTAGTTTGACGGCCATCCAAAAAAATGTTTCGATGGATTCAGTTCATATATTGAATAGTCGATTCAAAACAATTTTTGTTTACGTGGCACCTCGTTTTGATCACCGTCTTTACGACATCAGAATCCATCCTCACTTTTTTTTTTCATTCTCAATTTTTTTTTCGTTAGTTTGACGGCCATCCAAAAAAATGTTTCGATGGATTCAGTTCATATATTGAATAGTCAATTCAAAACAATTTTTGTTTACGTGGCACCTCGTTTTGATCACCGTCTTTACGACATCAGAATCCATCCTCACTTTTTTTTTCATTCTCAATTTTTTTTTCCTTAGTTTGACGGCCATCCAAGAAAATGTTTCGATGGATTCAGTTCATATATTGAATAGTCGATTCAAAACAATTTTTGTTTACGTGGCCCCTCGTTTTGATCACCGTCTTTACGACATCAGAATCCATCCTCACTTTTTTTTTCATTCTCAATTTTTTTTTCCTTAGTTTGACGGCCATCCAAAAAAATGTTTCGACGGATTCAGTTCATATATTGAATAGTCGATTCAAAACAATTTTTGTTTACGTGGCACCTCGTTTTGATCACCGTCTTTACGACATCAGAATCCATCCTCACTTTTTTTTTCATTCTCAATTTTTTTTTCCTTAGTTTGACGGCCATCCAAAAAAATGTTTCGATGGATTCAGTTCATATATTGAATAGTCGATTCAAAACAATTCTTGTTTACGCGACACCTCTTCTCTATCACCATCTTTTCGACATCAGAATCCATCCTCACTTTTTCTTTCCATTTTCAATTTTTTTCCATAGTTCGACGACCATCCAAAAAAATGTTTCGATATATTCAGTGGATATATGGAATACTCTATCCAAAAGAATTCTTGTTCACGCAGCACCTCTTTCCGATCTCTATCTTTTCGGCATCGGAATCCATACTAAATTTATTAGTCGTAGTTCGACGGCCGTCGAAAAATTTTTTTAATTGATTTAGTTCATATATTCTATACTCTATCGAACAGAATTTTAGTTTACGTGGCACGTCTTTTTTTCCATAGTTTAACGGAAATCTATATCATATTATATCGGATACTCTATTGACTCTATTGTTTTTATCGATCACTTTGGCTTCTGCTTTCTTGAATGATGAAGTCATTGGTCAACTTACAAGCAATTGCTTCAATTTGAGCTGCAGAATCGAGATATCTCTCATTTCATTCTACTCATTACATCTGGCAACACTGTCTACGAATAATGCATGCCTTCCCTCTATCCCAATATCGACAGTCTCTACGTCAGAAACCGTGGCTGGAAATGTGTGGGTAACTTCACGCAAACAATATCTGAAACATAACTACAAAAACTCGGATAACAATTATTATTTATAGATATCACCCTGCGAATTACGGGATTAAACATTAAATTTCTTCATGGAGCTCAATTATATCTTGAATAAAACTTATATATAATTCATAAATCATTGGTTTTTCACAACCCAAAAACTAATTCCATGAAAAAATTCATTTGAAACATTGAAATCTCAATAAATACTCTTGTGCAACTGAATAACCCTTTCACATGCAGAACGCGAATCAAGAAGCGTTATTTAAAATAATGAATATTTCCAAAATATTCGGTCGATCGGAGGTTTCCATCAATTTTGGATTGCGTAGTACAATTATCGTCAACATGTGGATATCCGCTACTGGTTTCAATCGAAATCCAATATTTTTCGTACTGAGACTTTGAAATAGGGGTGAATATAAAAGGTAATGAGCATGTATGTGATGAACAAATTGGAGGATATATGCAAACAAATCAATTATCAAACCGGAAATCTCATCAATTGTCGAGAATCTAATACTAAGGGTACGAGCCTTAGACTAAGGCAGGAGCCGATAATTGACCTGTTCAGAAGAGTGTGTATCGGGGACTCCAGACAAGAATATTCCGAGATGTTTCAACATCTGGTGGTCCGCAAACTACTTGTTTGAACTGAACGTTTTTACATTAAACAGACGTTGGGATTTCACACCATCTTAGTCGAGTGTATCTGACAACTATACGGAACGAAATTTCTCTTTTAGAATTATTCAGTCAAATTCAACCTTGAGAGGTTCACGATATATTTGATTTTTACAGAAAAGTTATTGAAAATAACTTTAGGTCTTCAGTTTGTGTATTGGATATTTTGTGAATCAAGTGAACTCTTATCGGATATATGCACTGTGTAAAAATTTTTTTCAGATAAGTTGCTCAGGACGGGTGAGTTTTTTTTCATTTCATTGATATTTTTCAGAACAAAGTTGAATCCTAGTAGGAATCACATCCACACATTTAATATTAGCGGAAAATCCTGAATTTTGTTTTACGTATTTGTTGTTAATTTGAGGGTTTAAGTTAATTTTCCCGAAAGTTTCTCAAGAAATACTAACGCGATCAAATTGAAACATCATAACTAGTTGTGAAATATCGACGCTCAATTTAATGCATGATCTCGTGAGAATTGTATTGGAAAAAAATTTAATTTTTTCTAAACATTTTTTTCGGAAGCTATTCATTAAAGTTCAATAAAATTTGGTACAGGTCTTAGTCAACATTTTGAAACCCTATTTATTTGCAGAGATATTGGTGAAAAATTTTGTGGACATTTTAAATTTTGAGGTTATTTCCCTTATATGTCAAAAGGCGCAAACGCCTTCTGATTTGAATTTCATTTCTATTTGTGTAATACCGACACGCAATTTAATGGGTAATATCGTGAAGATCGTACTGGCACAATATCAGTAAAAAATATTTTTCGGATATTTAACTTAACCTAACGAAAGAAACAACATAGTGACTTGACCTTTGTAAAGTAGTTTTCTAAGAAAACTCAACACCAAGATAATTTTCTTATTTTTCAACTCCAATATTTCATAGGAAATGTGATTTGGAATAAAAAATATTTAAGATTTTTATGAATAACATCCTTTAGGCTTAATTATAAAGTGATTATTTCAATTCTTTCCAGCAAAATTTTCGTTATATGTTGATACCTTAGTGAATAGGTTTATCTACCATATTTCGGGAATATATTTAGATGAGACAGACAACATGGATACGGTAATTGATTATATCGGTGACAGGACTGATAATTCTGATGATCAGTCGGACATAAAAACTCCATCTCATAGTAATACCCCAGAATCACAAAAAAACACGAAGAAAGTTGCTAAAAATCTTTCGCTTTAATATAGCTTCTTCAGGTGTCTACATTTTACTGACTGATGGTATGTCGTACAACAAGGTTTAAATATGGTCCGGAACGTGCCTAAATAATTATACAAAAGCGTAAAAGTGAGAGTAGGCATAAATTGGGGTTTGCCACAGAGTTTTTAGGTTACAGAAAAATATTCAGTAGAGGAGAGCTATTCACATCTGTTTGTTCATTCAATAGGATTTTGCGGGTGTTGTACCTATTGATTTCTAACGACTCTAGGAGTTATGTAGGTACTTTTGGTTTCGACGTGGATAATTTTGTAGTTACTATTGAATTTAAATATTTCACATGAATTTCTTCATGGAATTGATTTTCGTTTGGTGGAAACCCAATGAGTTATAATTAATATATACGATTTATTTGAGATATCAATGGTATTGGGTTATTAAACTGAGAAAATAATAAACCCTTGTGTAAAATTTGCAGCGTTTTTTTCAACCAGTTGCACCAGAAATATTTTCGGAAAAAAACTCTGGCCTCCAGAAGCCACCCCGTTATTTCGATGTATTGTTTGCTCTTAAGGATCTCGAGCATGAATTATAGAATTTTAATTCGAATCATCTGAATGAAATGTGTATGCCGTATGTGGCACAGGGTGTTTCAGTGTTTCATTCCACAATTGAAGAAGTGTTTGTGCCCCTTACACTGAAATAATTACATTTTATTTTCATATTCAGCAGGAAATTGAGGTCATGTAAATCCTACCAAATTATGCTGAAGAAACTGTTCTTGTTACAGCAGGCGTACGACGTGACAATCTGATTTATCCTATCTGAAAAATACTGGATGGACCTAATTGAGTTCTATCTTCGGATTTAGTTCGTGTCATTAAAGTGAGCAGTGCCTTTCAAATATTCCAACATACAGATATTTCAACATAAAGGGTAGTAAAAGTCATTCACATCATGGCTAAAATTCCAATATCCGTATCATTTTCCAGTTTATGATCGATGTACGTTGAGAAAGCGTTGTTCAGAAAACGTTGCAGTAGTAACTGCAAGTAAAAAGTAGAATTATTCTCGTTAATTATGCAGATTGTGTAATGAGTAGATAATAATATAATATCTAAAGGATCTCCAGAACAAACTATGAAGATTTAACACAAATCACCAAGATAGAATTCTTATCTGTCAGAGCCTACTGGTTGTTTTATTCCAAAATTTATGAATTATCATTTGTGCTCCATGCACTAAGAATATTTAACGTTTTAATTTCACATAATGCAAGAAGTTTAGCTCCTATGGACTCTACTGATTCATGCTGAAGAAACGTTTTTGGCTGAAAGCGTACGACGCTACAATTCAATTGAGCCTATCTGAATAATACTGGTCGGACCATATGGATTGAGTTCTATTTTCGGATTTGGTTCGGTTCAGTAAGGTAGGGCGAGCATTTCGAATATTTAAACATACAGGGCAGTACAGGACATTCTATTTCGGCTAAAATTCCAATGTACGCAACATTTCCGCCTTTCTGTTCACTATACTTTGAGGAAGCGTTGATCAAAGTGAATTGCAATATATGTAGTAGCTTTGGTAACGAGTAGAATCATACGCGTTCATAATAATATACAGTTTGTGTAATCAGGGAATGAAAATGAAACAACTGAAGGATCGGAATCAAGAATTATTGAGACTCAACCAGAATAACCTAGATGAAATTTTCTGTTTTCTGTTTGAGGGTATTTTTTTCCAAAATTCATAAATTATTCATTCACGGTATAATTAAATATTTTATGGATTATTTCCATATTCGGCGAAAGTTTATGTTCTATAATCCCTATTGGATTACGCTGTTTACACGCTTCTGGCTACCACTGAAGGCGTACGATGGACAATCCGATCTGGATTATACTGAATGGACCTGACGGGTAGAATTATAACTTCGAATTTGGTACGGCTCAGTAGAGTAAGCCGTAACCCTCAAATTTTCGAACATACAAGGCAGTAAAAGACATCATTAATTCGGCTTAGATTCCAATGTATGTAACGCTTTCCAGTTTCTGTTCATTATATATTGGGAAAGCGTTCACCAGCGTACGTTTCGTTATGTATACTTTGATAGCCAGTAGAATTATCCGCGTTTGCTATGAGTATATGAATGTATGCAGTGCGCGTCAAAATTATGGAACAAATTCATTTTCTCAGAAGAAAAATATTTGGCAACAAAATCCTGCAGCAGGTCAATTTTTGTTTCACTTTTACCAAATTTTTGTGCATTTTTGAAGAGTTTTTGTTGCATCCTCATCAACCCTCTAGATTTTTTGAATAGGAAAGTAGGTCATGTGGTACTTTTTTGGCACGGTCTTTGTATCTTCTTTACAGGCATGCAGAAATTCTCAAGAAAAATTTTTTTTTGTTCAAAAAGGTTTTCAGTATGTGCACTTTGTCATGGTTCATTTGATCTGGAGACGATGGTACCTGATGAAATTCATCACCGAATGAAAGTCGACCATTACAGTTTTGTTCATGCACAACTTTCAACCCTTTTCAATCCCCTCCATTTTTTCTTCTCCATTGAGCGGTTCGTAGGGGTTGAAAGTTGTGCATGAACAAAACTGTTATGGTCCACTTTCATTCGGTGACAAATTTCATCAGGTACCATCGTCTCAAAGTAAAATGACAAAGTGCACATACTGAAAACCTCTTTGAAGTAACTAATTTTTCGAAAAAAAAATTTTTTCTTGAAATTTTCTGCACGCCTGTGAAGAAGATACGAAGACCTTGCCAAAAAAGTACCACATGACCCGCTTTCCCAATTCAAAAAATTTAGAGGGTTGATGAGGATGTCACAGGGTGCTACAAAAATCCTTCAAAAATGCATAAAAAATTGTTAAAAGTGAAATAAAAATTGACCTATTTCAGAATTTTGTTGCGAAATATTTTTCTTCTGAGAAGATGAATTTGTTCCATAAGTTTGACGCGAACTGTATGAACTGAAGGATCTCCAACACAAATTATGAAGATTATATTCCAATCACCTTGATGAACAATGTTTCCAGTCTTTCCATGTCTTGTTCCAAAATCTATAAATCATTTGTGCCCTGTACACTCTTAAATATTAGGGTAATTATTTCTTTATTCGGTTAGAATTTGGAGTACTATGAGATCTACTGAAATATGTAGAATAAACGTTCTTGGCTAATTAAGTGGTGGCATACGACGCGATAATCCGATTGATCCGATCTGGATAATACAGGATGGTCCTACTGGATAGAGTTCCAGCTTCGGATTTGGTTTGATGAAGTTAAGTGAGCCGTGTCGACTACTTCAATATACTGGAAGGTGGAGGTCATTCTTCTTTTGGCTGTAATGTCAATGTGTGTTACCTCTTCCAGTTGCTGTTCAATATACGTTGTTTAAGTGTTCCGCATAGTAGGTTTAATTATGGTAGCTTTAGAAACGCGAAGAATTATACGTGTTTGTCATACATGTTCTGTGATAACTGAATGAAAATATTATGTTTGAGATACATGGGATACATTGTATATGGTCGTACAATCAGAAATTCATGAATCATTCGTGCCTCGTAGGTTCACTCATCATTAAGTGCAAACAATACCTCTTTGGAAGCCAGATTTCGTTTTTTTCCAAAAGATTTTTGGGTGCAAGGGCTGGAAAAAATTGTAAGAATGCGGAATGTTGTCACTTTTTCATACCCAAGAATTTTCGGGGGAATAAAATTGAAATGGAGTCGAAAATGGAAAAATAACTAACATTGCGCATTCTCACGAAAGAATTTAGTACATCCCTAAAAACAGAACTGAACCCTGCAGAACGACAATCCGTTTTATTCTATTAACGTAGAAATTTCTCCGAATTCTTATATTTCTCACGGCTATTGGCAACGTTAAGGCATGCAGATCGTGGGCAGGTGCCTGACCTTGAGATATGAACGAGGTTTAATGAAACTTGATTGTGGTGGTGTTGCCGAAGAGCGAGAAGCCGTAAATTACGTGCACATGGTAGTGTTTGCTCTTAACATTAAAATAATGGCGCAACTTCATGTTTAAGTAAAAAATCTAGAGAATTCGTGACTTCATATCGGAGAATCTGACACGAATTCTTCAACGATAATTTCGAAAATTATCGAAATTTTTGAACTTTTTTAATTTCTTTCTCACATCTCTCGAGATATGGGAGCAATAACCTCGAAATACAAAAAAGGTAAAACTCCAAAAATATCGAGCAAAATCTTTCCATTGAGAAACTCAATCTGAATATTCAAGATCCTAAACCACAAGAAAATCTAAACGCTCTCCTTCATAAAAAATACAATGTTGCAAAGTTAGAGAAGAGATTCTCATTTTTATTATTATTTTTTGTGCATTTTTCAGATTCTGGTATTCGAATAAGAAGAGATCATACAGAGATGCATTCATCAGGCACCAAAATTGACTTGAAAGTGATTAAGCAACCAAAACAATCACAAAAATCCAATTCGAATAATCATTGAATAACGAATACAAAAAAAGTAGAAAATAGATGAAATAAACAAATAATTATTCATAATCAATGAATACTCGGTGTGAAAATGATAACTGGAAAATGAATAAATTGAATCAACCCGAGCTGGATCGATAAATAAATGATTTACTTCTCTCGTATATACGGCGTAAATATTATCGTGAATATGTTTGTTTATATATGGAAACTAATCAAGGATCTCATATCGATGAGAATAATGAAACATAAATCGTTTCGTCGATCAAAATCGAATATGAGTGAGAATCAAATTAGGATATACCAGAATGCGTTTTCAACTGCTAGCACATATTTCGGACCCTAAAAAATATTTTCCACATTAAATATATCAGAATGAAGTCACCCAGTAGGTAGATCTTCAGGACATTCCTTTCATAAGAGATCGTCTACACTTTTAGATTGACCGTCGCCTTCCAGTAAGTTTTAAAAGAAGCATCTCAGATGACCGAAATTAGTAAGTATTGAAACTTGAGTTGAACTAAACGAAAGATCAAACATGAATTTGATTTCATGAAACACTGATGAGGGTACACGATAAAGGATCAAATTAACCATTTACCATACATGTTTATTGTCATTTCATTCATCATATGAAACAAATCAATGGTGTTTGAAAAAGAAATGAGACGCAGAACGAAAATTATGTGGGCGTTTATAGTATTCGGCCTCAAGAAATCATAGCCATCGGGCTCTTGAAAAATCTTTGTCCATAAAATTCATTGACCTGATAGTTTAAAAAAATTAAAGATCTGTTCCAACTGAAATTTAATTCTTGTGATTGAATTATTGTTCAGCACCAAGTAGGTATTCTAAAAAGGTTTGGAAGACTGGAGAAAATGAAGTCAAACCACTACTAGAAATTTTCACGAGACTTGCTCATATATGGATATTGTGTTACTCAAAGGCATTATGCTTCAAACATCCGGAAAAAACTTGAAGATCTTAGAAATCATGCTTCAGTATAAAATATACGGGCAAGAGTGATGTAAGAATTTCTGGTACAACTAAAAGCTTCAGGAAACTGACAATTTTTTAGGGAAGAAGGCCTCATTGTAAGACTCCCGAAAAAGGAATTTCAGCGAACTAGCGGGTGTTTTTTCTTAAGAGCTTGAGAACTTTACATAATACTTCAAGAGAGAAGTATTGTTCGAATGAAGTTTTACTATTATAATCTAGTAGATTTTTCATGGCATCTAGTTTTAAATATGATTTATGGCACATGTCTGCCGCGGCTTGGTGTTACATAGTCCATTCGACCCGTTTATTTTTTCCAATAAATCTGGCCGTGTGGCATCAATGGGGGCTCGAATATTGGCTTACAATGTTTCAACAGAAGCTGGTTTGTCGGCATGGACCAACGGCCTAGCATAACCCCATGAAAATCAATCAAAAAACGTTAAGTCGCACTCACAAGAGGGTTATTTAACGTCAGGACCAATTCTGAGAATGAAGTGGTCACCCAATTGGTTTCACAATAAATTTATGGTTGGGCGTACTATTTGGCAAAGTGCACGCACCGTCCTGTTGGAATAAATGTGATCGATCTTAAGCTAATTTTTTTCTGTAAACAAAAAATCAGATTAAATTCTTGAGACAAAAAATTAGTCTTCTTCGACAAATGGCTCTACAGAAGGAATATTTTTCTCTGTACGCACAATTCTTTTTTTTTCTGATGGTTTTAAATTGAGAAGAGACAAAAAAGTGTGAGAAAGATCAGAAATATCAACACAGTTTGACATTCCGAACTGTCAGACCATCGACAACAACCACCCGAACTTCTCATGCAGTTGAAAAATCACCCTTTCGTTTCAGTAGTTTTCTTTATGAGCACAGACCCATTAGAGACTCATGAAATCACCAGTTCCAATAGGTCAGGGATTTCCACTACGCAGTTTACAAAATAGACCCAACTCGGATATTGAAGCGATCGTTCGACGGACTCAATGGCCGTTTTATGGGTTTGTTTTGGTTCCAAGTTCAGAACTGTTCGAGACGGTTCCAGTATGCGCTATTGCGATTTTTTTAGACTCTAAATGGCAATTGCGCATACTCGAACCGTCTCAAACAGTCCTGAATTGGTTCTGAAGTCGGAACCAAAACAAAGCTACTAGTTGGACCGGATGGACTACACTCATTGTCATAGTTGCTTGTCCTGAAATGATTGGCCCGAAAATTCCCGTGATTTTGCGAGCATGTTCTGGGGAAGAACGTGCTATAGTTTTGTCCAAATATCTATAATTTTCAATTTTTTCACGAATATGGTCTCAAACGCTTAGGTCGGACTATCTGATGACGAATCCGTTGTCAAAATCGACGAGACGACTGTCAAACGGAGCAGGCTAGCGACTTGAATTTTTTCGGAAAGGTCGCTCATCGGAATGCTGCGGTAAACTTGGCAGTTAGTTGGACCATAACGACGTGCATCTTTCAACAAAATTTTGTTGAATTGCACTGTTGGTAAATTTCGAAAAAAAAATTTTTTCCGAAAACATTCTATCGTAAAACAATCTATCGTATTGGGAAAATATTTCGCTATTACCTTAAGCCTTTCATTTCACTGCTGTGTACCAAATTTCAGTTCGACACGATTATTATTTTTCGAGATATTGGAAAACAAATTTTTTCTAGAATAACTCAAGAAATACCAACTCAATCATGATGAAACTTGACAGCTAGTTCGAAACTGCTGTAATGAATATCAAGTTTGTTATTCTCTTAATATGTGGGAATTCTATATACCATTTATGATTGTTGTTTATGATTTTATTTCGTTGACTAAGGATTAATACATTTGATTATAGACCGATTAGCGACAACAAGATCTTTGGCTGATGAGGCGTTAGAAGAACAAGGCCATCCTGTAACTGTCAGAACGGTTTCTAGCCGTATAAGGTCTTTTGGACACCAGCATTATCTACCCCATCTTGTGTTACCTCTCACGGTTGAACATCGCCGGAAACGGTTATAGTGGTGCAGAGAACGACACACTGGAATGTGGAATGGCATCAGGTCGTCTTTTCTGATGAATCTCGACCCTTCTTGGGTACACATGATGGCCGAAGAAGTGTTAGACGACGTCGGGGAGAAAGAGGTGACACTCATTTTGATGTTATGGAGGGGTATTTCACATGCATGTAGGTTACCTTTAGTTTTTATTCGAGGTAACATGACAGCGCTGCATAACCTTTAAGAAATAGTAGAGCCATATGTTCTCCCTTACCTTAACCGGCTCAAGAATCCCATATTTCAGCAAGATAATGGTCGACCTCATGTTGCCAGAGTTAGTTTGAACTTTTTCGAAGCAATCAATGTGAATCTGTTGAAATGGCCACCCAGAGCCCCCTATCTTTCGCCAATAAAGCATGTTTGGGACATCATGGGTGGAAGGCTTGGAAATATTTACAACACCTCCCCCTAACCAACTTTTTTTTTCCAAATTGTAATCATTTACTCCTTGCTATACTATCTATGTTTTATCAAAAAAATTAAAATTTAAAGAGCTCCTTCTAGGTGTTGCAGTTTTTTTGTCAGTATACGTCGTCCCTCGTATGAATAATGCAACGCATAAATTCAAGAATAGTGATCTGGTTTTCCATCACCTTAATGATTCTACAGAACGAACTGACAAGATAACAATACAAACATTTTCCAAACAACTCAACTCGACCTCATCAACAAGAAGTGTAAGGTACACGTTATTCAATTCGTAAAGTTTGCTCGCAAGCACCTTCGCTTATCCTCTTTCTCATTAGGCTTCGGTAAAGTTCGGTCGATTTATTTGAGGAAGACCATCAAACTTCCCTTCGAGAGATTCACCTCGTTAAGGGTGCTACGCAACGTGCCTGAGAGAAAAATTATTGCCATTGGCGTGATGAAAAACATCAGCTGATCTCGGGGTTGATCTCATTACACTCAGAGACTGTCGATTTTCTACCTTCACTCTCTCGTACGAGAGATCTGGGAGTGAATTTTGAAGGATGCTAGAAGACTTGATTTCCTTCTATTATAGGTTTTCTCGTCGAAGACAATTTGCGGTGATTTCTAGGGATTGAATAGAAATGACTTCTTTCGAGGATCGCATCTTTGCTTTTTCTTTACTCCGATTGGATATTTTCCTTCCTCATTAGTCAACGTCAACTCAAATCTTCAACATTACTCTGAAGATTGCGGTATCATATAATCTCGTTATATTTAAGGATAAAGAATTCGTGGCCATACCCAGTCAGAAGAAATGTATATGCATTTGGAGAATATTTCGTTAGACTCGAATTAGACTTAAATGATCAATCGCAATATCGACCCAACTAGAATAAAACTTCTGTATCGAAAATGGCATTACTCTAGAGGGGTTATACACTCCACATAATACAATTTAGGGGCCGTTGTCTTCAGTATCGGCCTTCAAAATGAATGGATATGGACGATATGAACATTTCAAAAGGAAATTATCGGATAAAAACACACTTTGAGTATCCTTTTGAATTGACCTCTCTCGTGAGTTGAGTTGATCATAAATTTCAAAATAGTTCGTTTGCTTTGTAGTTGGTCATTTTCGATTTTTGCATTAAATTTATCGAAACTTTTCATGGCAATTCCGACACTTTCATTAACTCAATTCCCACTAGAAGAATTGAAAACATCTGTCAACTCCCGAGCAGTGTCCGATATTGAACTACCACTGCCGGTCAATTACAGGAAAAATTATTGTAGTTATATCTCTCGAACGTCAGTTCGAAATATAACATTTTAAGAATTCGAACTCAGAAGAAAAGTTGAGGGAAATCCAAGTACAATATATTCAATTCTTATTATTATATTTTCCTCGTAATATGTTTCTGTATAATTCTGTGTAACCCACCGTTCGAATCCTATTCCGTAATTGCTGTTTCTGTAATTCTTGACGATTCTTGAGCAATGTGAAAATTTCAGGATACATTGCGTATCAAAATATGGCGATTGCGTTCGTAAATACGTCCAACTATTTCTGAATATTTTGGGGACTACAAGAGCGATCAGATTCAAACTAGAATATTAGTTGTACCATATCGACATGATACTGCTCGCAATTTTGTTGGAATTGCATCATCAAGGACTGTGAATACAATTTTTTCACGCAATCAATCACATGATTTCAATGGCATTCCGCACAAAACTTCAAGAGATGATTCTACAAGAATGTACCAAATTTTACTTTGGTCTTCATTTTTGGATAATTTTAAAAAATATGTAAAATTTCGTGGTTTTATCTAAAATATCAGAATCTTGGCCAGAAACACGATATCCTCTTCCCAAATGTCTGTAGTTTCGTGAGGTTCTGCCGAAAATTGTCTGAAACGGCTAGGTTGGACCATCCATCAAGGGAGGTTGGATGTATATAAAAATCAAAGGGCCAAATTTCTTTGAATTAGGATTATATGCATCAGAAAAGTTAAGATTGTAACTTCTCATAACGTCGAATTGGAATTCTTCTACCAGATGTAGAATACCTTCGCGATGATGATTTTCGGAAATATTGGAGAATTTTTTGTTAACTCCAGTAAATAGCTGTCAACAACGGACTCAAGCAGATGCGTAAAAGTTCCTGGCCAAATTTCAGTGCTTTTAGAGAATTCTTCATTCAGGAATCCGACCTCGCAATGAAACTTCAAACGTACTCACACCTATTAAACAGAGAGGCAGAGCTAGCAAAAGTTTCTGAAATTATCAAACCTGTTTTTTTCTTGGGTAATTATAATCATAATTCACAATAAAATGCAGCGGTTAGTCAAGCGAATATTATAACAGGGGTCTCAAATGAGCCGTCAAAAATGTCGAGACCACCGACATAATAAAATCAATTTCTGAAGGCCTGAACTTCAGAAACTTTTGTTTTGTTATAGCTAAATCAAAATTACTGTAGTCAGTCAACGTCCTATGCGGACACAGCTGGCTACTCAGTATAATGTACATAGCGAGTCTTATCAGGGTGCAATTCGTTTATTAAGCCTGAATTTCTTTTCGTAACTACTACTTACTTTTATATATTATTAATGAATAAAATGGTCAGTCAGAAATTCCATAGAATAATGCCCGTCAGTCAGTGAATAAGAAATAGAATCCTCGTGCTCTATGGCATTTTCAAAGATTTGTGCAATCTGAAGATATTCAAATGGGCGAAAATGTGAAAACACACCTGCAAAATTTTATAATGAATCAGTTAATAGTACCAATTATCGATCTAGTTGAATCCATGCACATTATTCAAAAATACGAAAAGTACAGTGATAAAACTTTGAAAGGCGATCATGCAAAACTGCACAACATTATATGATATATTAATCTTATCAATCATTATTTAATGTTTACCGCAAGTATTCGAACCAACGACTGCGAATTGTTCAAATTCATTTTACCTAAATTACCTTATTTATTTTTTGTATTCAATCAACCAAATCATGCTTGCTGGTTGGTTGCGTATCACAATAAATCATACAAAGTACATGAAACCCATTCAGGACTCGAAGTAGAACTTGACAGAGGATCTTTCGGAATACAAAGAACCGACAAGCCGTTTTCAATAATACCGATCGATCTTAGTCTGGAAGAAACAATAAACGCCGATGCAGCTCGCTGATTGACAGGGGTATTGCATTTTACGAACTCTATATCATCTCGGCAGCGCCGATGTGAGAGTCAAAGCATAAGATTACAGCTGACTGACCAGCTGTGTCCCCATAGAACGATGACTGACTATCATAATTTTGATTTAAATAATCAAAAGTCAAAGTCAAAATCAAAAGTTCATAAAGTTTCAGCCTTAATAAATTGATTTCATTATGTCGGTGGTCACGACATGTTTAACCACGCACATGAGACACCTAATATTCGCTTGACTGACCATAGCATTTCAATGTTAATTATGATTATAATCACCTGAAAAAAAACCAAGCTTTAATAAATTCAGACTTTTTCTGGCTCTGCCTTTTGGACTGAATCTTGCCTGGTACAACTCCAAAATGAATGAATCATATCCAGAGCTAGCAGAAACTGTGATGTCAACCAAGGGCACTACCTCTTTTTCAACACGGTTCAGCCTCAGGTTGTGAGGTTTTGAGGATTCAGACGAAAAGGAACCAGGGTATTTGGTTAGAGGTTATTGGCTGATGAAGGAGTCAGATTCAGACGTCCATTTTTTGATCATTTGCATTGTTCCAATATTATTCATTAGGCAACTTTTTTCCTAGAAACTGCTCTTAACCAATTGTTTCAATCCTGTAATTTGCAAGGACGCCTTCTATGAATGAGAAATCTCATTTTTCGTTCAGATATTAAGAGTGAAAACCTAAAAGATAACTGAACATTCAGAATTAAGGAGGAGGATATTCCTCATAGATTCCACATAGTGTACTTTCTTCAGCCTAAAGATGAATACGGCAACTTGGAGTTGATGCATAAGCTACCCACGCACCGTCTTCAACGGTATTATATACTTGCAATTTTCATCCAAACATGCTGCTCCTACAATTGGGCTCCAGAGATATCTCATAAACTCTATCTACAACACCTCTGGTTGAGGAAACCAAAAATAACTTACAACGTAGAGGAACATGAATTATTCACTTACTTGCTGGAGAAAATGGACCTTTGGAGAACTAGTCGACCTCCTATGTTCATACAGGGAGTTTTAAGTTCTCCAAATGGATGTACTTCAAAATACACCGATTTCCAGGTATTCCAACTTTCAATGGATAAAAACCATCAAATAACAACGTTCTTTGAAAGAACGACGTCCCATCCGAAGGCGGAATTAAAACACTGCCAGAATTTCTTGAATTTGCCTCAACGTTTAAGGAATCCAAAAAAACATACCGAAATATATGAATAATCTATATTTGCAACTCTAAAAAGGTTGCCTAATGAACAATACCGGAACTATGCAAACGATCACCAGAGCGAACTGTAATGTTTCAGAGTCCAAATCTAACCCCCTCATCAGACAAACAACAAAATCCGAAGATTTATTTTCTCCTTTGTCTGATGAAGCAGTCAGATTTGAACTATGAAAGTTTACAATTTGTATTGTTCCGGTATCGTTTGTTAAGGCCGATTTACATCAGAGGAGCGAATGCTCATTCTATCGAATTTTTCTATATAGTGTGAACGGACGTGGAGCGTTCTTTCATCGCTCAACTCGCAATCGCGAATATTCTATGTAATAAGCAAACTCTGAAAACATGCTTTGGTTGACAATAAAAGATCAACAATGACACTCTTGTTCTAGCTCGTGCTCATTGTTCTTTTGGTTCAAACACTAGAAACTACCATTTATAAATACTTGTATTCTGCAATTCGCAAGTGCGTTTTTCATAATAGACTAATATCTATTCAATTTTTACGCGCATTTTCAGCGTGCTATCGTTTTGTACAAATATGTGTAATTTTCGATTTTTTTGCAGAAAATGGTCTCAAACGACTAGGTTGGACTCGAACTGAGGAAACTATCGATTTGAGACTTTTAGGGACGTTCGGGCATCGAAATGCCACGGTTGAGTTCGTAAATGGGTTGAATCGGCTAAATGGTTTCCGAGTTATAGCCATATGAAATTTTGAGGTCATTTTCCTGATAATTCAGGAACTACTGGAGTGGTTGGATTGAAACTTAGCAGTAAGTTGAAGCATAACGACGCGCAACCTTCGGCCATTTTGTTGGGATCATGTGATCACTTAATTTCAAATAAAAAATTTTCTCGAAAACATTTTTTTTTCATGAATCATATTCGAGAAACAGTTTGCTCATACCTTGAGCTCTATTTTTCATAGCAGTGTTCTAAATTTCAATTTGATACCAATAATATTTTCGGAGATATTGGTAAAAATATGTGAAACTTTGTGGTTTTTTTCTAGATTTCGTTGTTTTCTTCGTTGAAACTCAATGAATACTAATTCAATCATTATAAAACTTGGCAGATGGTTTGAAGATGCTGAAGGACAACTTTGTTGAGAATTTCGTGGTGATCGTGTCATTAGAACAATTCTAAAGAAAATTAAAATTTTTTTTTTTCAAAAAATTAATATTCTTAGATCTTCTCATCATATAATCCTCATCAAATTTTGTATGAAACTTCGAACTGTCATTCTTCGAATTGAATTTCAATTCGAACTGATCTGTATTTTCGGAAATATTGGGAACGTAAAATTTTCAATAGGCATATCTGCGGAATCATTGGATGGATTTAACCCATTCACGAATTCGGCCTTCGTAATCAGGGTCCAAACCCTGACATAGTTTTCTTAAAGAAATTTTCTACGAGAGTGGTTTGTCTTGTTCTGAAGCTGACCGCGAGATACAACATCAAGATCATACAGGTATACGCACCTACGACTAGCTGTGATGACGAAGAGGTAGACAGTCTCTATGAAGATATAACTACGGCTCTCACAGACAAACAAACGCAATATACAATTCTATGCCGAGATTTCAATGCTAAAATGGGAATGAAGCAGGACACCGCTGAAACCCCTTTGGGCAACTTTGGACTACCAGGTAGAAACGAGCGAGGTGAAATAATGCTGGACTATCTGCTACAGAATAACCTATTTCAGATGAACAGCTTCTTCAAGAAAAGATTGAATAGAAGATGGACATGGCAAAGCCCAGATGGTCGCACAAAAAACGAAATAGATTATATAATAACGGACAAAAAACGCATCGTTACAGATGTGACGGTAATGAATAGGTTCTCCACGGGAAGCGACCATAGACTCGTACGGGCTAAAGTAGTTATTGATATCGATAAAGAACGCCTCAGAATGATAAAGAGGAAGACAAATAAACCTTGGAAGAGACCAGCAGATATAGAGGGATTCCAGCGCTCTATAGATGATAGATTGGCAGGCTGCGACGCAAATTCGAAGGAAGATGTCAACACTCTCAATGACATGTTAACCAGTGCCATGCCAGAAATCCAAAATAAATACTGCCCAAAAATACAAAAGGAGGAAAAATTGAGCCAAAATACAAGCCAAATGATCGAAGAAAGAAGAGACCTCAGAAGTAAAGGAATAGTTGATAACAACGAGCTAAAAGACGCAAATAAAAAGGTGGCGAAAGCCATAAGACGTGACATTAGATCATTCAATACGGGTCATATCCAACAAACGATCGAAGATAATAAAAGTATGAAGGTTATGAGAAGAAAACTTGGAATCGGGAAAAAACATATAATCAAACTAAAGACCAAACAAGGTGTAACAACAACAAATAGAGAAGAAATCCTAAAAATAGTTGAGGACTTTTACCAGACGCTGTACACAAGCCAAAGCGAAGATACATTAAACTCTAGCACAGAACCGGATATAGTGACAGTCAAAAAAGGTGTTGTAAACCAAGGTTCAGAAGAATTGCCATGCATCACAATAGATGAAATAAAGCTCGCGCTTAGGAGAACAAAGAATAACAAAGCTCCCGGAGAAGACAATGTAGTTGTAGATACAATAAAAATCGGTGGTTCGCGTTTACTGGAAAAGATCAGAGTGCTTTTCAACTTGTGCTTATACGATAGTACAATACCAGACAAATGGCACAATGCTATTGTTATACTACTCCATAAGAAAGGTGATATAGCGGAACTCGAAAACTACAGATCGATAAGCCTTCTGAGCCACCTCTATAAACTGTTCACAAAAATAATAACAGCAAGACTTGAGAAAAAACTGGATTTCTATCAGCCTCATGAGCAGGCGGGCTTCCGTGCTAAATTTGGAACAAATTACCATTTGCAGAGCATAAAAACGGTGATTGAAAAAAGCATCGAATACAATAGACCACTAGTCCTTGCTTTTGTAGACTTTCAAAAGGCCTTCGACACGGTAGATCCGAAGGCGGTCCTCAGTGCATTACAGGAATGTCGGGTTGATTACAGATACTCAAAGCTGATTTACAATATCTACAAAAATGCTACAATAACGGTAAAACTCCATGAAAATACCAAACGCATTCAAATCGGCAGAGGTGTCAGACAAGGAGACACGATATCGCCCAAACTCTTTATAACAGTCTTGGAGTATGCTTTTAAAAAACTAAATTGGGAAAACAAGGGCCTAAATATAGACGGTCGAAACTTAACAAATCTACGTTTTGCGGATGATATAGTTTTGCTAGCAGATAACCTTAAAGACATTATAGACATGTTACGGGAACTACAAAATGCATGTGCTGACGTAGGTCTAAAAATGAATATCTCAAAAACAAAATATATGACAAATTTAGTTCCCAGTGAGCAAATTTTCATTGGTGATGAGGAAGTAGCTTTGGTGGACAAGTATAATTATCTAGGTCATGAGGTCCAAATCTCAAGAGACAACCAAACGTGCGAAATGAAAAGAAGAGTTACACTATCCTATGGAAAGCTTGCGGACGTCTTTAAAAGCGACATTCCACAATGTTTGAAGAGGAAGGTGTTTAATCAATGCGTGTTGCCGGTCATGACCTATGGAGCTGAAACCTTAACACTAACTACAGCAAGTGCTAACAAACTTATGGTAACACAGCGCAAGATGGAAAGGTCCATGCTCGGGGTGTCATTGCGAGATCATATGAGAAATGAAGATCTTCGAAGAAGAACTGGCGTCACATATGTGGTTGTCCAAATTCGCAAACTTAAGTGGAAGTGGGCTGGACATGTGGCGCGAATGACGGACGGGAGATGGACGAAGAGGCTGCTCGAGTGGAGACCGCGCTTGGATAGGAGAAGCAGAGGAAGACCTCCCACACCTTGGACTGACGATCTAAAGAGGTGTGCAGGCAACTGGATACAAAGAGCTCAAGACAGGAAGGAATGGGCAGAAATGGGGGAGGCTTATGTCCAGCAGTGGACGCAGAGAGCTGAATGATGATGATGATGAATCAGGGTCCAAACCTACTCTACAACTATCCAGTTCCTAAGCTCTTTCTTTCGGAAGTTCCAGAAGAAACGACTTACAAAGTCGATATTCGTAGAGTAGTTTTGGGGCTCAATTACGAAGGTCGAATTCGTGAATGGTGAAATTCGCCCAATGATTCCGTAGATATATCCAATCGAAATTTTATGTTCTCAATATTTCCAAAACTACGAATTAGATCAAATTGAAATCCAGTACTTCATCGGAAAAAAAATTAGAAAAGCACTGACGTGAAGTCAGCAGCTTTTGACCTCAGGTTGAGTTTCAGTGATATCCTTTGAACATGCGCGCAAAAGCTGGTGACTGTCGTTTCCTATATTTTAATTTTTCTGTCCCAGATATAAGGGATAAAGGCCCAGAAAACACCCATACAAAAAGATTGCAAACATCCCTCCAAAATAAGCTTTGAACGATGTTTAAAATATCTGTTCAATCCGCTCAAAGCCATCAAAACATCCAGAAATATCTTTCCAGATTCAACAGCGTCAGAATATTTTACGAAAGGGCTTAAAGAGCTCATCGAGAGCCATTTAATTGCTCTATACCAGTTAACGGTTTGAGTTCACTGTGGATAGAATACTGATAACAGAACAGTGTGTAACTACTCTCTAATCCACTTATACTTTTTGCGTCTAACGCACGTTTTTGAAACCACTTTTCCTAGGTCCATAGACATATCGTTACTAACTACAGGTACGAGTTCACATGCTGAACGAGTGGGGAGGTTGGTATACAGGATCACTAGGGAAAAGTTTGTTGAAAGGCCATTAGGGTAGTGCTGGGCTATCAAGGGTGAGTCAGGTAAATATTTGGAAAAATGGGTTACTAATGGGGGTAGCACTCTATCTCTTCTTTTGAACATGTATATACCCTCTTTTATAGCTTTACGGATTCTTATGTAATCAAATGACCAGCTGTTAAAACGTGATTAGCGACCGCCGATTTTTCAGCATGGTTGTTACAGATATGACCATCCTGGCAAATCAGCGGTCTCTAATCACGGTTTAACAACTGTTCATTTAATTACAGAAAAATTCGTAAAGCTACTAACTTTCATCAGCCGTTGTTAGTGCTAATAGTGTGAATTTCTTCAAAAATGAGTTGGATGAATGGTTGAGTGCACGACACGAGTGAAAAATAGCTCCTTTGGTTGGCATACAGACAATCATTTTTGGAATTTCTGCTTATTTTGATTCATATAACAGTTCAATTTTATGTTCAATTTCTTCTACTCAGTTCATATTCTTTTTTTGTATAATGCCGTGAGTTGACAAAACTCTCATCATTTTATAATAATAATAATAATAAAGAGCTTGGTCAAAACTCACCTAAATTCGCTTGAAGGTATACATATGTTCAAAAGAAAAAATAGATTGCTAAACAATGATCTTACCCCATTGGTAACCCATTATTCCAAATTCTTACCTGACTCACCCTTGAAAGCCCAGCACTACCTTAATGGCCTTTTAACGGCACTTTTCTTATTCGTCCTGTATACCACCCTTTCCACTCGTTCAGCATGAGAACTTGTACCTGTAGTTAGTAACGATATGTCTCTGGTCGAAGGAAACGTGGTTTCCGAAACGTGCGTTAGATGCAGAAAGTATAGGTGGTTTAGAGAGTAGTTACACACTGTTTTGCTCCATACCAGGAAAATTTTCGAGGGAATTACACTCCTCAACGTTTCAACGCACGTTCGTTGATGTGCGCAAATCTACTCGAATGAATAAGCAACTCCCTAGTGTTTACCCTCGCGCCCTCAGAACGGGGAAAAACTTCATCTAATTTAATTCGCCCTAAAAATTACTAGACGGGATATCACCAAGCGAATATGATGTTTACTAAATTAACACCACAGTTCATGCCGGACCTCCTAAATGCCAAATTCCTGATGTGTGCTGCCGCTGAATACCATAATGAAAGGGCCCTAGTCTCCATCTGAGCCTTCCTCAACGTGATGCGAATTTAATTTCATAAGGGAGAGTAAACAGATTACCACTGGGATTTAATAATGAACTCCTGACTAACAAAACACAGCTGGACTCAGTTTGTGAGAACGAAGGAATTCCTTTGACGATTCCCGTTATCTAAACACATGATATTTTTTCCCGCATATAGGGGGAACGAGAACGCAATTTTTGAGCGCATGTTCTGGGGAACAGCGTGCTTTTGTTTTTTCGGATGTCTATAATCCTCGAATTATTCCCCGAAAATGGTCTCGACTATATTGGACTCACCCTGAACAGGGTTTCAAAGTTGATTCTGTCCGGCCGGCAAACTCACGGTCGTACGGAACATCAAATCGACCTGAAACTTTGGGTGTTGGATTTATTCGAAATGCGACAGTTAAGTTCGTTACTACTAGAAATGGTTTCGGAGCTAAAGCTATATGAAATTTTGAGGTTATTTCCTTGATATTTCAGAAACTACTAGAGCGATTGGGTTGAAACTTGGCAGTTAGTTGGAGCGTAACAAAGCGTAACTATGTGCAGAATTTCATCGGAGTAGTACTGTCAGTGAATTGAAAAGAATATTTTCGGAAATTTTTTTGGACAATTTTAACCATTAATTATTTATGAGGGAAATTTTTCTCATGTCTGAAAACTGATATTTCACAGTAGTGTACCAAATTTTAGTTAGATCGTGATGAATCTGGGAAGCTGGTGTCAAAATGCTGATAAACGAGTTTGTGCAGAATTTTGTGATAGACCTTTTTCGAATTTTCTATATTCCGCGATTTTCTTATCATCCTATCCTCCTGAAATTCTGCATGAACCTCCAACCTCACAAACAAGTACAGGATATCAATTAGATCTGATCTGTATTCTTGGAAATATTGGGATTAACGAATTTTGAGTGTGTATCTGCAGAATAATCGGGTGGATTCAGCAGAACTGCTCTACAGCCTAACGGCCGATAGTAAATACAATCACTTTCTGGAGAAATAATTTAGAAACTCGATATTTGCAGAGTAGGTTAGTATCTTGATTACGACGGCCATGAATGGGTAAATCCATCCAATGATTTCGCAGATACCCACCCATTCAAAATTTCATTTTCTCTATATTTCCAAAAAAAAAGATATGTTCGAATTAAAATCTTGTGCTCGATTGAAGAATAACAGCTTGAATATTAATGCAGAAGTTCGTTTGGATCATATGAACAGAAAATCACCCAAGATGACAGCTTTGGCAACGAATTTGAACATGTGCGCAAAAGGTGCTGGATTTACATCAGTGCTTTTCTAGATTTTATTTCAAGGCACAAGACTAGAATTAACAGTTTTTCATGACAAAATTGTCGACAGAATCTTGTGTAATCAAAACCAAATTTGCTTTGGTTTGGTGGTGCATTATCTTTCAACTTCACTTATGGTCATATCCTATGAACATGAGCGCAAAAGCTGCTGACTCCACGTAAGTGCTTTTCAAGCTTTTTTTAGAATATAATGAATAGTTTCGAAAAAAAATTTTTCAAATTTACAGACGATATGATCTCAACAAAATTTCGCGAGAAGTTGCGCGTCGTCATACTCCAACTAACTGCTAAGTTTTGATTCGATCGTTTTAGTAATTCCCAAATTATCACGGAAATAACCTCAAAGCTTCAATAGGCTTTGACTCCAAAACCGTTCGGCCGATTCTGCCCATTACTGAACTGAAGCGTCACATTAGATGTGCAACCTACTCTGAAAGCTTCAGGTCAATGGGATTCTCCGTACGAACGCACTCTTGCATACTGACGGCCGGGCCCCCTTCAGGCCGGTCGGCCGGACAGAATCGATTTTGATACTTTATTCGTCATCAGTGAGTCCACTCTAGTCGTTTGAGACCATTATTGGCTCAGAATTACAGTCAGTTGGACAAAACGATAGCACGCTGTTCCCCAGAACATGCGCGCAAAAATCTTTTCCTTTTCGACAATAATTCATTTGGATTTTATCCATTGTCCGTTCAACCGAAAGTCATAGACAGCTTGTTTATCCAACAGTTGATCGAAAACAATATTCAGAATCAATATCCAGAACCTCATTCTGATACCTTGAAACATTCAGTTTTTTTTTCGAGCTGAACCTCATTCTTGTGACACCCAGTAAATTAGACCAATAAAACTTTATAGCGGATGAAAATTAATTGCAGGACTTCAATTACACATCGAGTGGCATGGTTTCATCAAAGGCAATAGTCAATAGTTTTACCCTTCAATTAATTAATTGGTGCCACTCGTACAAGCAACCCTGCACGCGTATTTTGATGGGAAACATACACTCATCTATATTTACCCACTCCAGTCTTTTCAGGATCAAACGAAGCCACATATAGCAAAATCGTAATTTTATGGGAAAACGTATTAATTTTATGTACCATTCATATGCTTTTTATTCATGGTTGAACTGTGTTTGTGTTCACATGGGTGATGATTCACTCAAGTATAATGTGAAGATGTTGAAGTTTCGTTATATTGTAAAAAACGTCATCGGACCATTCATTTTAATATTAATTTGAGCACCGCCATCAAACTACCAATTAATCTAAAGAACATTAAGAAAACACCTACAAAAGCACTGACGTGAAGTCAGCAGTTTTCGCGCGCTTGTTCAAAGGAGATGACCGCTTTGGCAACGAGTTTGAACGTACGCACAAAAGAATCCACGTCAGTGATTTTCCAAGTTTTTTTCGATAAACTACTGGATTTCAATTCGATCTATCTGTATTTTTGGAATTATTGGAAAAATAAAATCTATATACTCATTCACGAATTCGGCCCTCGCAATTAAGCCCCAAACCTACTCGACAAAAATCGAGTTCCAAGGTTGTTTCTTTCGAAAGAACTCAATAAACTTACGGATGAAACAATAAAGGAACTCAATATCTGTAGAGCAGGTTTGGGGCTAAATTACAAAGGTCGAATTCATGAATGGGTGGAATCCGCCCAATGATTCCGTAGGTATATCTATTCAAAATTTTATTCTTCTATTATTTCCAAAAGTAAAGATTAAATCGAATTCAAATCCAGTACTTTATCGAAAAGGGACAGTCCGAAGGTTCATACAGAATGTCAAGGGGATAATATGATCAGAAGATCACAGAATATTGAATATTTGAAAAAAAAATTGAAATGTTTTTTCATTTTGTTCTAATGGCATGATTATCACGAAATTTCGCATTGAGTTGGTCATCAGCATTTTCAAATTAGCTGCCAAGTTTCATCATGATTGAGTCAGTATTTTTAGAGTTATTCGGGAAAAACAACGATATAGAGAAAAAAGCACGAAACTTTACATATTTTCTCCCAATATCGTCAGAAATTGTGGTTGTATCGGAATGAAATTCGGTACACTACTTAATATATGACGTGCAGGTCCTGAGCACAATTTTTTTTCGGGATTCGAAGGAGTTTCCCAGAAAAAAATTCGAAGAAAAAATTTTTCTTAATTAAATGACGGAATTTGGTGTAAAGTTGTGCGTTGTCATGTTCCAACTAACTGTCATGTTTCAATTTAATAACTTGGGTAGTTCCTGAAATATCAGGAAATCAATCTTAAACTTTCAAATGACTATAACTCCAAACCCATCTGACCGATTTATCCCATTCAGGAACTTAACAACCGCATTCCAATGCGGGACCTTATCTGAAAATTTCGAGATGCTAGCGTGCTTTGTTCGGCAGTTATCTTGAGACCGTTTTCAGCTTGAAATTCTATAATGACAGATATTTGGAACGATAACACGCTTTTCCCTAGAACATGAGCGCAAAAAGCAACCTTTCGCACGAATAATTATGGAGAAGTAGGAAGCTCAACATAACAATCAATTCATTATAATCTTTAATCTGCCATGTTTAACAAATCTGAAAACGCGGGTGTTGTTTCAACTTCGAATTTATTTTAATTTCCTCAGTTTGCTTCGTATATTCTCCGTCGCGAACATGAATATTAATTAAAAATTCCGACCGAATTCGATGTTTTTGTATTGTGAAAAGTTTGGTTGCAGAAAGGATCCCGTTCCACTGAAGAAAAGAATGTGGAGCAAATTTTGGAATTTCGATATCATATTAGGACTCCGAGACTAAAATCCGAGGTAAAATCATTAGGTTCACGGTCGAAATGTTCGATGATTATCGAAAATATGAAATTTCATTCAAACTCTTATATGTGCTGGGCTTTTAGGAATATTTCGTTTCTATTGAATTGATTCGTATTGTGTAAAACTGAAACATACTTTTCAGTATAGCAGTCACCTAATCAATAACGTTGCGTGCTCCAATCTTTAATTCTTCGAATGACTCACTGAAGGAAATAACAGAACGTACATAGTATATCATTTTATTCATTCATGCTGCAATGCATTGTTCATTCATGGAGGGTTGCCATTGCTAGATCAATTATTCACCAGTCTTAGAATGAATCTCACCGAAAGCTCTCAACCGCAAAGATATTTCGTTTTCAAATTATGTGCTCATGTTAAATAACATCGTACTATTTCGACTCATTCTCCTCGAGACTACTCGAGATATTTCGTTGAAATTTGATAGGTATTCATCATGCATACAGACAGTTTTTTCTCGGACTCATTGAAATATGTTCTACATCAGAAATATATGTTGAAACTCTCTCTTGCTACATAAATAAAACGATTTTTTCCTTCTTTACCACTCTGAAGATTGAAAGTGGAGATGCCCAAGACAAAGATACATTTGATGTTTCTGTTAAAATCACCTAGGTATTTACACCTTTAATGATCATTATATTATTCAGGAACACATTGGATATCATAAATCCACCTTATAATGAATGAAAAATGAAAGAGTTCGAAGTTATTTCAATAGAGAAAGTTAAGTATTGCGGAGAAATATATTCGTGATATAAATAGTGTGTTCCGTAATAACACATCCTGTACCCTACCCATAATCATGAGAATTATTTTAGTTGTTATTTCACTTATGCAGATCATTATGTCTGCAGGACTAGGAATTGAAGCAATAAAAACTGCTGTCATAATCAATTTATTGAAGGAAACTTTGTACTTCAGATGATTTATAATTGCTCGATCTTCGAGAATTGCAAAATGGCGCAAGAACCAGGACAATATTTCACCGTGTCAATTTCGGAATTCAGACGCTTGAATGTCTATTTGATGAATTATCCTCGTAGTTACACTTCAGTCAAGAAATTAAATATGCTTCCATTCCACACCTCATTCAATTTCTATACAGTATAGACAATAGATTGAAAGCCACCAGCTTTGATTATTTCAGTTGACGAGCACAGCCAGTGGCTTCAGTTGATATTTTCTAACTTTCGAGTCCATCATAGCTGCATGGCCACTGACTCTGCAAGGAGTAGTACACAAAAAAATGTATCCCCTGAACCACCATACCATTCCTTAACATCTAATTAAATATCTAAATAAAACTCTTATACTCCCTTTGGTCACCCTGTATATTAGAAATATTTTATGAAGGTTTGGGAGAGACGTTGGAGATAATTCCACTGAAATCACTCGGAAGCCATTCAAAACAATGCGAAAACTCTGTTTCCAGTTCTCACGACCAGTTCTCTTACGAAAACAACAATACTGTTCACGATAAATTTTTTTCCGATCAGGTTTTCGGAAAGTGTTAGATATACATTTGAAGCATTATCGAGCTTCCATGCCAGGCTGTACATTGTATATAGGAAAAAAAAATTTCATGAGGCGTCGTTTGAGGGGGGCCTTTGAAAATGAATTGACCAAAATATATGTGAACTTGCTAACATTTTTGTCCCGAACAATGTCTTATACGATTTGTGCATTTTCGATGTTAAATTAAATAACTGACATAACTGAACTCTTGTCAAATAGTAAACAAATCTCCATCTACATCAGAAAAAATCATCAAATCAATCAAAGCTTCTACACCGAAGCCCGAGGGTTCGTGAGGTTCTGAGATGTAGAGTTTTGTTAACAGGATAGTTATTTATATGGAAGGTTTTAAGCATCTAGATTCATTTCGGCAAATGGATAAGGTGAGTCGTACTGATGAGCGGTAATATCCGTGAGGGTACAGTTCACGAATTCCATGGAAAATTCTTTTTCGGTGTAGAGGTTTTTGATTGTTTGGATGATTAGGTAAGTTCAAGATGGAGTATTTTTCGATTACTCGACAACTAGTCACCAAGTGTTAATGTTTATTCATTATTTTTGAACTGAAGCACTTTCATCTCCATCCACTATTCCAGGAACCACATAGACCAGGTGTTTCTTAGTTGTGACAGTGCTGTAGGTACAACCTGCAAAATTGCAAATACATATGCATGAAACTATAGATTGCTTAACTTAATTATATCGTACAATGTTATCTGGATTCTGAGGTCTGATGCGCCCCTCAGGTGGCGCTAATGAAATTTCCTTTCCAAGGATGCCAGTTAGCAGGTTTCGAGTATCTGAAACCCTCTCCACGTTTGCTTCTGAATAGGAATTCCTGGACAATGGCTCTCCGGTGTAGAGGCTCTGTTTGTTTGGATGATTATCTATCTATCATATTAAGGTGGAGTATTTGTTGATTTATCGGGATCTCTTCGTTCTTGGCTTTACATCACTTTATTCCTATCCAACTAGAGATTCCTCACGAACCATTTATTTGTATGATGTTTAGACAATCCCAAAACATCATAAGTCCAATGTTTTTAGGTTTCAATAGTGCTGAACAAACTGCATAATCTCAATAACAGTTGCCTGAAATAAACCATGGATGAGGAAAATTGAGGTTCGTGAGTTGCTCTGTGATGACACTGGTGAAATTTAGTTTACAAGACCTCCAGCTAAAAGGTTTTGAGTATCTAGAAATTAGCATTCATACAAGGTAAGTCTTACTGATGATCGATAAAAATCGTGCGGGTTGGGTTGATTCTCTCATATAAAATTTGAGTATTTGTTGAATTATCGACAGATTTTCATCCTCATGTTCATGCTAGATTATGTTTATTTAACTAGAGATAGTTTATGTTTATTCAACTAGAGATCGTTTATGTTTATCAACAAGAGATAGTTTATGTTTATTCAACTAGGATAGTCGGAAAATACAAACGCAAATACAAGAATAGAACCGTTTCGGCATTTGAACAAGGTTCATTGTTGTTCAACTGGAGATCTTTCATTGACCGTTCCCTTGTTTGATGTTTGGACATTTCTGTTCTGCGAAAAACGTATTCTGAACCAACTGTTTTCTAGTTAGTAGTGAACAAGAAAATCGCAGATACAGCTACAAGAAACGACAAATGAATGGACGTCATTCAATTTGCTAAAAAATTTCGGCTCCTAAAGTTTAATGTTCGTAAGGTGCTCTTGAGATGGAAGTAGTGAAACTTCGTCAACAAGACCGATAGCCAACAGGTTTCATGTATCTAGAACCCTTCCGGCATTTACACAGGGTGAGTCGAATTGATGTTGGGTGAAAACCGTGCAAATGCAGTGTGCAAATTGCTCGGACAATGGTTATTCGGTGAAGAGGTTTTGGTTGATTATCTCAGATCAGGGGGAGTTTTTATGTTCACGTTAGTTGTTCATAATAATATTCGACCTCGTAAAGTTCTCTTTCGAATGTTTTTCCACATTGTGATTCATCAGAACATTTCGCAAAAATTCGTTTTCAGCGTTACCCGAAGCTATGTCCAGTCCTCTCGATTTGGTCGATGAGCTCCCCTCCATAAAAAGGGGTTAACTAATCGAAACAGCCCTCGAATGAAAACAACAATGCTGTCGACGATTAATTTTTCCCGAACAGGTTTTCGGCGATTGTCGGATATACCTTTGTCGCATTGTCGGATCCCCATGCCAGGCTGTACTTTATTTATGTCAACAGACATTACGTTTAGCCATCTATCTGCCGTTCCACCACGAGCAACACCGTAATTGTGGTATATGCGGTCCCCTGTTTCACGTGACAGGATTTGGGGCCATGCTTAATGTTCCCGATGTCATTATTCGGAAGGCGGTAACCGAAAAATTCGGGATGTACGCATGAAGTAATTTTGCTCATTTTCGTATTAAACAATTTTACAGGGGTAGCGAAAGAGTGAATTGAATTCGCACCCTCATAATTTTCCCTTGTTTGTTGGCTACAGTTTGAAGAGTTAAATGAAGAGAGCAAGAAAACGAGAATGATCAAAATTGAAACCCAATTATATCAGTCACTCTTCACATTTCTCTTCATTTTGACATGGTCGTTCTGAGGAACAGAGGATTTATTTATCATTTGCACTGTGGTTAAATTATATTATGCCCGTCCGGACAGCCGTATGTATTCTCACTTTCGAATCAAATTCGATAGAACGTTTCGATTACACCCATTTTGTGGTTCGACGTTATTTCTCAATTTCTCAAGATATTTTGATGCGATCGAATTTAGACGTGATTAGATGAACCAGACACGCCAACCTAGATCGTAACGCAATAAAATAATAAAATAACTTTTTTTTCGAAAATATTCAACATTTTTGTACTCAGAAACTCCACATCAGACCTCAATGAATTTTGCACCATCATTTGAGTCAATATTCCACAATATCAAACTGAATCTCAGCTCGATTCGATATGTATTTTCAAAAATATTGGAAAAACGGAAACGACATTCATTGTTCCTCATCTTTTTTGATACGCAACTCCATGAGAAAATTCTGATTTTTTCAAAATAGTAACAAGATACATGAAGGAACTTCGGATATAAAGTATCGATTGAAGCTCATTTTGGGAGGATTCTGCATTATTTTTCAAGTATTTCCTGGAGTTTCACTCCTATTATCTAAAACAAAACTATAAGACATCAAATGAAATTGTTTTTTATGGAAAAAGCTCGTGCGGATTGCAGGATATGACTTCTCCATCAGACAAACGCAAACAATTTCGAGTTTTTCTTTGTTTTTAAACAATTTCGAATCGTTCGAAATCTTGAATTCACGTAGATAAACAACATTTGTGTTATAAAAAAATAAGATTTTTAAAACACATATCTTAAGAATTCAGTAATAAATAAATTTGTCTAACTAACAAGATAAGAACGCTTCAGCTACTGTCAAACATCAATTGTCATGAATCTATGGCGAAATCAAAGAAATATCAAAAGGCAGTATTCGATAAACATGTGCGCCGCTGTCATATGAATTCCTACTATTTAGACATGGTTTCATGACAGTTGATGTTCGACAGTAGCTGAAGCGTTCTTATCTTGTTAGATGGACGAAATAATTTGTTCCTGAATTCTTACGATGTGTGTTTTCAAAATCAAATATCAAAAGGCAGTGTTCGAGAATCATGAAGGCCACTGCTTTTTGGTATAATCATGGTGTAAAAAATATGCTGTGCTCATGTGTAAAATAAGTGACGTCAGCTATTATAGTTAAAAATACAAGGAATGAATACATGAATTATGTGCTCTGAGTTTGCATGTTAATTCGAAGCACAAAATATATAACTCCTTGTATTTTCAAGTAGCTGACGTCACTAATTTAACAGATGAGCATACCATGATTTTTACATCATGGATATAATTATAATTTCGACATGGTCCATTGACAACTAGATGAGAATGCTTCGGCTAATGTCAAACATCAACTGTCATGAAACCATGTCGAAATGATAGAAATATCAAAAGGCAGTATTCGATAAACATGTACGCCTCTGCCTTATGAATTCCTACTATTTCGTGATGGTTTCATGACAGTTGATGTTCGACAGTAGCTGAAACGTTCTTACCTTGTTGGATGGGCGAAATAATTTGTTTCTGAATTCTTAAGATATGTGTTTTTAAAACCTGATTATTTCATCAAGCAATTGTTGTTTGTCTCCGCAATTTGAAAATTTCCAAAAGTACTTATTAAAAAGACCTTGTTTTGTATTATTTCACGTGTTCAACTGCCTCCCTTGTATTTAAGTTCCGAAAAAGCAACAATGGTGTTCCGAAACTTTGGCAGGAAGAAATTAGGTATGGAGAATTACATTGTCTGATTCCTGATACTTATTTTATTATTCATCATAATGGACGAAGAAGACCTTAATGAATTTAGTAAGTATTTTGTCAATGTTGTCTTTTCGGACTGAATCAGAAGTTTTCTCAGTTTGAATAACGAAGTTTCGTGAATATACATTTACTTTCCTCAGGCACAAAGGAACATTTTATGCTCACGAAATGGAAAACTAGCACATGAAATCACCAAGTTGATTTTAGGATCATATACCACATATACTACATCGACATTATTGACGTATAATGAGGACCACCACCAGAACTTTCAGGCAATCAGACATGATCTTCACGAATATCGATATTCGAATCCGTTTACTTGATAAAACAACCAAGGCTTAGGCTGAGGATATATTCGAACAATGCAAACCTCACGAAACATGATTTGTTTTGCAATTTCCCTTCCCTAGAGGTAGAAAATTTCCAAAATTTTATGGTTCGCAACTTTGTCAAAAGCCTTTCATCGGTTTCATAGAAATTGCTGAAACGCCGTATCTGGATACCCAACCAGTGAGACATTGGCTAGCTAGTGATTATCCAAATTGGTGATCGAATCGAGAGGCCAAATGCACATTTGCTGCCTTCTGTTAGGAGAGGTTGTTGAAGCGACTATTTCGATCAATACACACTGGATCCATGAAACAATTTAGGCTGAAACAATTGGAATCGGTATTTTCTATCCAATAGATTCTGGTAATTGGTGTTTGAACTGCAACAGCTATGATATGGAAGCCCCGCAATGGCGTTCGTTCCCCTGATTAACCATAGATAATAACGTTACGTCTATCAGGATCTATGTGGGTTTTTCAACTGGAAAGATGATGGATAATAATACTTGGAATTTCCAGAAAATATATCAGAGAATTATTGAGCAATGTTCGGAACGGGTATATCTTTGAATACCTAAGGTCGTTCATTTTAAAAGTGGTCTTTTGCCATTTTTCTTCCTCAGCCGTCCTGGAGATAGTACACAAGTCTGTTTCTAGTATTTTGTAAAGAGTGGTCCGCGAGTAACTGTACAGCGTTTGATGGTCAATAGATGGTACTGTGGGGAGCCCGAGAACATTAGAATATGAGCTAAGGCTATTAGTTTCTGAGACACGTTGACTAATTGATTTTGGCATAACATTTGGATGTCTATAACTCGCGAAGAATTCAATGTATTTGCTTCAAATTTGGCAGGTGTTGTCATCTCCGGCATTCGATCTGTTCATATAAACCATACCTGAATAGTGGAGACCAGAAGTGGTGAGATCAGAATTATTGTGCACTAGCTACGGTAATTTCACAGGAATTTTCAATGATTTTGGCTTATCCGTTTTCGAAGACCGATTACAACTTAGAACTTCCTGTTATGATTTTGGTGGTTAAGGACCGTGCAAAGTTTTTATACTGAGCCAGAAGAAACTCCTTTTTCTATTTTCAGTTAAAGTTGAATGTTCGAGTCAATCCTACTGAAAACTAAAGTTCTAACTTTCAAGCCTGTTTCGAGTAGAGTAACCTTGAACAATTTCAGGGAGCTGAGTTTTTTTTGTTATTGAAACGACCTTCAGGGAGATCATGGTACCAATACAAATCTGCAAAATTCCTACCAAATAAAAGATTTGAATTTTTGGAACCTCTCTGGCATAATAAATTGAAAAACACACAAAAAATCATAACTTGAGAACTACAAAAATCACATAACATATACTCCATTCACTTTTATAAAGTAGCCCAGTTGGCCATGACATCCTGACAGATTTCACCGTAATATTTTGAAAATGTTAGGTTATAGTCATTTTCCTGTCAGATAACTGCACAACGTTGTCCTCTCTACGAAGAGGTCGTAGTGATAACTTATTTTTCAAAATGTGAATCTACATTGGGAAAGTAATGAATTTGAGAAAATATTATGTGAATTCAATCATTCCAAAGACCTGGCGAATGTTGAAGAAACATTTTTCTCTGTTAATATTTCACGTATATAAATATGGATGGAAGATTCAGTTATGCTTTTTTCTTGTACGGAAATCAAGAATCGAGTGTTTTGAAATTTTACTGAAGAATGATGGATAGAGCAGATAGTTCATTCGAAAAAAAATAAAAGTACTCGAATAACCCGGCAGTAAAACTTCTGAACGAATGGACGGACCTATGGAATCTAGGTGAATGATACATACACTGGATTGGATCAACATATTTCTAAACTTGGATACATACGGCTTAGCTTCAGTCTATTATCATTGGTTGTGATTACAAAATATTTGGATAAATTCTCCATGTAAACTACCTATCATTCATTATTCGAGTCAAAAGCAAGATATGGAATTATGTTTTATGGACATACTTTGAAGTCAACTCAAATATTCAATTCCCAGAAAAAAGCAATTCCTAAAATATCAGAAAAATAGAACTGAATGAGATATTGTATAATTCATGTTATTTTCATACGTAAAATTTCAATGTTCTGCCAAGATAGGATATACCAAGTTCATTTTCAGTGTACTACTTCCTATCGAAACAATTCCACGAAATATATAATGTTTTAAATTATTCATTAAGGAATTTGTTCAATTCAAACATGACTACCTACTTACTAAAGTCTCAATACAATTTTGAATAATAAATAGATTTTTCTGTGATTCCTTTTCATATCTGTTGAGATTGATATATTACGATATACTTTCATTAAATTCAAAGTACCTATCAAGTCTTGAATTACTATTTTAATTATAATATCAACTGACAAATGATGATTGAAGTCAAAAACTTGAGAAACCATTAAGACGATAGAAAAAACTCGTTTTCGATACATAAAATATCAATAATATGCAAGTAGGAGATATAAATTTCTAATATCATTAGATATTTACATTTTTATTGAAAAAGAGCAGGTTCTTTAAAACATTCAACAATATAGCATCACGGTATAAGCAAGAGGAAATGAATAGGGCACCATACGTTGATAACTATGATACAAGAGCATAAATATATAAACCTAAAAAAAAATATAGTGTCCCCTTGCATAAGTGTAGAGAAATAGGCTGACATATTCATAAGGCCTTGATTTCCAAGACAGAATTTCTTCTTTCTTATGGGATTAAAACTGACAAAATATCTTGAAAACATATCTGCAACAGAACAGCAGATAGAAAATTAGCAGAAAATTGAAAATAGCTTTACCTACATTTGTGACCTGACTTGGAAAGTCTTTCGACCGGATCTGGCTCTCCAAGCAATGATTTTTCAGATCCTCACTGTATACCGAGAATCCTACATGCCCTGAATAATGAAGAATCTTTGCAATAACATGCTTTTGTTCACATGAAATTTAGTGTTTTACCCATTTTGTATTAGCAACCGATTGATTTTGTGTTTGTGCTTTCTTGATTTTATTCCAAATGTTCCTTCACAGAAAAGAGTAGGGTGCTCGGCAGTGTGTCAATCGAAAAATGGTAATTTTCAAATTATAATTCCAAACGGTACGTTGCAGATCAGTTTTCCAAAATAAAATCTTCAGTGAGTTTCTTTTTTGGTGCACCAATAGAAGAAAACTGTAATACCAGAAACTCTTTGGCTTCCTTTTCATTATAAATCTTTCTGATCGTGGTGACGTATAGCTAAAAAAGAAATATTATTTCTTATAAAATATAATATTTTGATTTTTACTCACATACATCTCGATGTAAGATAGCTTCTGATGAATAATCGTTTCCAAAATATAGGTTACTATCGGAATGAGCGCAATTCTATATAGCACTTCCTGATACTCTGTCCTTGCTTCTTCAGATCACTTTATGTACTTTCACAGATTACAGAATAACTGTGTACTTTCAATTTCGAATCAAAGCGATATGTTAATTTATTAGTTTTTTATGGCTGGAGCTGAATTGTTATTTATTATTGAAAGAAAGTAGAAATTGGCAACGTCGTGTCGAATTATTTTGACATTGTCGATATTTCAGGAGCGCCAACCTGCCTTGGTTTTAGTTACAAAAATATGATAGACCTAAATCATGGCCAACTGGGCTACTTTATAAAAGTGAATGGAGTATACATGGAATATTATGGGATACCCACAGGTAGGAGAAGTGTAAAAAATTTTTTTGACGTTACTACTTTGACCACCCTATATTTTTTGTTTCGATCTGTTGAACAACGTCAAGAGATGGTACACTGAAAGCCTACAGGTTCCAGCAGTATACAGGGTGAGTCCTTAAGTTGTACGTTAATTGTAACCATAGATTCCTCTCATCAAATGAAACACTTTTTTATTTGCCATTTTTCCAGATTCGGCTCAGGTGAACAGTAATAAGCATTTAAACATTTTCCAATGTGCTAATACACTCCAGCGCTTTGTTTGCAAGTTTACCACAGATATCTCTTACGGTGATTTCTTCTGGAAAATAACCAATCCAAGGTTTGAATTTCAAAGAAACAAGATTGAGAAAACACATTTACCCACTTGCTTCTTATGATTTGGTGCTTTTTGCGATATTATCGCAAGGAAAACATTTCACTTCACTGGACTTGAAACACTGATCTTCAACTTGATGTTCCTGCAATATCCAATTTCATTCCACTATGTGATCATACACTATTTCATCCTCGCCCATTCTCATATAGAAAACTCCATAAATTCCAGAGAACTTTTTTCACGAAATTTATAAATGAATTATCAATTAATCAATTAATCTAAAAATATCCTCTATACTTATAATAACATGTTAGTCTGAATGTTATGGTTAAGTCTGTGAGATGATCACGAAATAGTATATATCTAATTTAGTTCTATGCGAAAATGAAAAATATTTATGTGTATTCTATGTTCCAGATAAACGTGAACCCAGCCTTATTTACTTCCTCTACTAGATCAGAGGCGGATCCGTAAATATAAGGTAATTTTTCGAATTTTTATCCGATTTTATAATATACAACGTTGAATATCTGCAAAACGGTGCGTTTCAGGAGAAATTATAAAGAATAATCAAGTATTTCAAATTGATTGAAGATTCTTATAATGACATAAGATAAACTTTTTCTGCTTTCTTCATGCTAATTTCCTATAGTTTTATGAATCGGCAAGTCTTTAACTCAAAAACTGTTCGATTTAGAATAAAAGTGATTACTGAAGAATATGTGTAATAGTCATTGAAAACTTCACACCATTGGTTCATCTCATTCGGAGTTACCATATCAAAGCTACAAAAAAAAACTGATTTTTTTTTTAATTCAAACAGCCTGTATCTTTTTGCTGGAGCCGAATCTGGAAAAATGATCCATAAAAAAGTGTTTCATTTGATGAGAGGAATCTATGGTTAAAATCAATGTACAACTTAAAGACTCACCCTGTATATACAGTTTAATGCAATTTTGATTGAAATCGGAGTTTATGACGATAATCACTACAAATATTTGAGAAGTTATACTGAATATTCACGAACCATATCAAAAGCAGGACTACTCATCAATATTTCAGAGCTACTATGAACACTGATTGCTGAAAACTGTAGGCGTATCGACGCGACATCTCTTGACGTTGTTCGGTTGACCAAATTAATAAATATATCGGATCTCACATATTTATATAACCTGCTCCACAGGAGTTAGGGATATCGTTTTCAATCGTTTTCAAAAGTATGTAATCTTCAAGAAAATCGCTGTAAAATCATTTAAAACTCAATAACAACTTGAATCGATCCAATAAAAATCAGTATGAGACATTTCGTCAATCTGGTCGCCTTTTTTCTGGAGTTTGGTTCTTTGCATATGCTTCATGAATGTTCTCATTTTGAAATGAAGTCAGTTTATCAACGGCTTCGATTTGAAACGAGTTTTCTGAAAATGCCAAGACGTAAATTAACAAATGCTGAGGCTAATATGGCTATCGGAATGCTACAGGGTGGCCTAACTCAGGTTGTTGTAGCGGAAAGGCTCCAAGTCAGCCAAAGTGTGATATCTCGACTTTGGAATAGGTTCAGGGAGGCAGGTTCCCTGTTGGAAAGACCAAGGCTTGGTGTGCGACGAAAAACAACACCTGCTCAGGATCGTTTCATCACCGTTTCGGCGAGAAGAAACCCTACATCTACGTGTAGAATGCTACGGAATACTCTTCAAAATGCAGATGGGGTCCAAGTTTCCATCGAAACCATCAGACGACGTTTGAGAGAGGTGAATCTAGGTGCTAGACGTCCATTAACAGGAGTTCCATTAACACGTGACCATAAGCGTCAAAGACTGGAATTGGCAAGGCAACATATCAATTGGAACGATCAATAGCGTAGTGTCCTTTTCACTGATGAATCCAGATATGGACGATTTTCAGATTCTCGAAGAAAAAGGGTATAGAAAATCCCATGCATACCCCTTAATCGTCGCTATGTTCAAGAAGTCAATCCATTCCGAGGGGGTAGTGTTATGGTATGGGCCGGGATATGTTTCAACGGGCGCACAGATCTACACATTTGTCCTGGGAATATGACCGCCTTACACTATAGGGAGCATGTCATTGACAATGTCGTGCCAAATTTTCACGATGCTATTGGTGAAACTTTTCAATTTCTAGACGATAACGCTAGACCGCACCATGCAGCCATAGTTGAGAATGCGCGTTGAGCTTGGTATTCCACATTTACCAATACCTCCGCACTCATCAGATTTGAATTGCATAGAACATGCATGGGATATGCTCCAAAGAAGATTAGATAATCATCAACCTACCCCAGAATCCTTAAATGATCTGAGAGAGCTTCTGCCCCGTTTATGGAACCAAATTCCTTAAGAAATGTTCAACAACCTCGTGTGTAATATGCAAAGATTTCAAGCTGTTATTGATGCCCGTGGAGGCCATATATTGTATTGATAGTCTTAAAATGCTTGAATTCTCTGGAAATAAAATTTCGTTATTTTACTCGATTTTTCTTAACCACCCTGTATACGCTGCAGACCTACAGGCTAAAATTCATTTGCAACTTGAAATCATATTAATATGAATTTTCATGACAAAAATCTTATTCTAACTATATTTTTCTGGAATTTAAGTCAATATCCCTAACTCATGTGGAGCATTTTATTTGAAACTCCAAATTATGTTGCGTTTCGTAAAATTCAATATATCGGAAAGAAAAATGAATATATCGTCACACGAAATATAGATAGGCATCGATTTAACTATTTAATATATTGACATATAATTGCAAATAAAACTTTGTCCCGAATGGCGCCTCAAATCATTTGCTCAGAATAGATATTTTTATGTTTTTAGGAATATGCGGAAAAACTGTCCATGCATTCAATCAACGAAAACTAGTTTGCTAAAAAACTAAAATTATCATGACTAATGAAATCTCTAACGCTGAATTGTTTGAATTGGTGGAAGTTAAGGACAATTCAAAATGGAGATTTGAAGGTAGATGTTGAACATCGAACAATTCAGTATCAAAAATCCCTCAATATCTTTCTGGTGGTGAAATTGCTCAAAACTTCCCGCATACAAGCAACATTTCAGTCACCAAATAACGAATCAAAAGCTAGTAAATCCGCAAACAATAATAAAAATGAAATTTTCAAGCGTTCTGTTCGTATCCGGAATTCCTTCCCTTGGATCTCGTAAACTTCGAGAAAGTTCACAAAGCGACCGTCGACAAATCACGAAAATTCAGACGCCCTGGAAAAGTTTTCCCCTCGAGTTCATCATATCAAAATGGTCGTAACACAAAACATCCCGACTTACCGCCGTGTACCGTTCAAAAACCTGTCATCTTACGCCACTCCGCCCTTCTTGACGCCATCTCTTATCCTGTTTGAATCCAGTCCTGACAAGGTGAGAAAATGCAGGGATTAACTCAATTTAGTCAGTTCAAACTTTACGTAATACATAGACTGAGCGACTAGCGGGCGAAATTTATCGCTAGTTCGTAGGGCTCTTCTTTTGTATTCCAGTGGGCGTTATGAGAAACGACGTATAAAACGTCAATAGATGATCTTTTCTGTGGTGCATCTACGAGGTAACCGTCGATTCCATAAAATTTCTGACGGCTGATAACTCGTTGATCACTGCTCGAAATCGATGGTTGGGTTGAAAGTTGACTGAAATTCAGCATAGAATTCACTGTTGATTGACAAACAAGCCCTAAGGGCCAAGCAAAGTTTTGTGAAACTGACCGCTAGTCTTTGAATTGCACCATGATGTGAAAAACATGGTGTGCTCATCTGAAAAAAAAGGCCGTCAGCAAGATTGAAATACAAAGAAATATATATTCTGTGGTTTGAGTCTGAATGCAAAAAGTGACTTCATCATTGGTTAATACGATCACAGATGAGCAGATGAACACACCATGTTTTGCTTATATCATGAGTTGTTCAATGAATTCAACCATAGATTCCTCCCATAAAATGGAACCCTTTTTGCGCGTATTTTGAGGAAACAACGTGCTTTCTTTTCGTCCAAATGTCTGTAAGTTTCGATGATTGAGCCAAAAATGGTCTCAAACGACTAGGTCGGACTCCCTGATGACGAATCCAGTGTAAAAATCGATTCTGTCCGTCCGACGGCCGGCCGTGGACACGATAGCTCTCGAACAGAGTGAGCCAGCAACTTGAACCTTTTAGGGTAGGTCGTGGCTTAGAATGCCACAGTTGAGTTCGTTAATGGGCAAAATCGTTCGTGCAACTTCTGAGTTACAGCCATTAGAAGTTTTGAAGTTATTTATTTTTTATTTCGGAAACTACCAAAACGATTACATTGAAACTTCGCAGTTGGGTGGAGTATAACAACGCACAACTTCGAGCGAAATGTCAGTAAATTGAAAAAAAAAGTTTTTCGAAATTTTTTTCGAAAAAGATTTTTTTTTCCGGAAATCGTTAATCATATTCGGTATCATATTCAGAAAAAATTCCATTCGGACATTGAGCATTATATTTCACAGCAGTGCACCAAATTTCAGTTCGATACGGCTATTAGTATTGGGAAAACATATGTAGAATTTCGTGTTTTTTTTCTCGATATCGTTGTTTTTTTTCGGTATAACTCAAGAAATACTGATTCTATCGTGATGAAACTTTGCAGCTAGTACGAAGATTTGGAAGGAAAACATCGTGCAGAATTTCGTGCTGATCGTGTCATTAGAACAATTTGAAAAAAAATCGCAATTTTTTTTTTATATTCAATATTCTGTGATCTTCTCATCATATTATCCTCATTAAATTCTGTATGAACCTTCAAACTGTCATGTTTTGGCCAAGTTCTGGATTTCATTCCGTCCTAATCTGTATTTTTGGAAATATTGGAAAAATGAAATTTTGAATGGGTATATCTGCGGAATCATTGGATGGATTTTACCCATTCACGAATTCAGCCTTCGTAATTATGGTCTAAACTTTCTTCACAAATATCGAGTTTCTAAGTTGTTTCTTTCGGAAGTTATTGTGCTTACGGTCCGGCCGTTAGGCCGTCAGGTTATTTGTAGAGTAGGTTTGGGACTTAATTACGAAGGTTGAATTCATGAATGGGTAAAATCCGTACAACGATTCCGTAGATATAACCATTCAAAATTTTATTTTTCCAATATTTCCGAAAATACAGATTAGATCGAATTAAAATGTATGGTCATGACCTTGTCTATAATCAATTCGAATATTGTTTGAGATTCACCGGACACCCTGTATATCTCGTCACAACTGCAGGAATTATCAAAATGAAAACGATCATCAACTTTATTCACCGGATATTATTGCCTACATTCTTTGTCCCCCGTGAGAGGCAATATAATGAAATTTTTTCATCGAATATCCAGCAGTTAACTTACAAAATGACAACCCCATACCATGGGTAAACAGTTTGATGAAGTCGAGACGAAAATTTTAAACGACTCATCTAATTATCCAAAAAGAATAGTCAAAGGTATAAAAAAACTATGAAAAATTAAAAAAGGGAGCAGAATCAACAGGAGTTAGACAGCTCAAAAATTCCGTAATAGAATGAGCGTCGTTTGGTCGAAATTTGTTACTGGTCTGTTATCTTTTTTTATGAATACGGCATATTATCTCTACGTAAACAAACCATTTTTCTCATTTACTCGTGTCGAAATATTCAGGAATTTGCGCCAGGCTGTGTTAATTCGAATTTATGCTATTTTAATTCGATGAACAAGCGTGTTAAGGCGAGCGTTACAACTGGTCGCTCACCTGATGAATTTTATTTCATTTCGGATGTTTTCAAGGGAAATAATTATCAACTTACACTCTGAATATCCAGGGTATTCAGTGTATATTAGGGTATACTTGACAATTAATTTAAAGGAAAAACCAATGTTAATATAATACTAAAGTGATTAAGTATCTAAATATTCCATTCACTCTTTTAGCGTAATTCTATAGCCATGGAAGTTTGACTCATTCCCCTCTATATATTTATAAAATGTTAAGTTTCAAGAATTCTCATATATTTTTACAAGTGAAAAATTACCACTTCTATACGTTTTATTGCGCGCATGCTCTAGAGGAACTGCGTACTATCGTTTTGTCCAAATCTCTGTAATTTTCGAATTTTGCCGAAAATGGTCGCAAATGATTAGGTTGGACTCACTGATTACGAATCCGTAGTCAAAATCGATTCTGGCCATATGCACGATTACGTGTGTACGGAGGATCCTGTCGACTTGAAACTTTCAGGATAGGCTGCAATTCATTTGGAATTTTGAGGTTATTTCCTAATATTTCAGGAGCTACTGAAGCGATCGGATTGAAACTTAGCAGTTAGTTGAAGCATAATGACACGCAACCTCTCGCAAAATTCTGTTGAGATCGTGCTGTTAGTAAATTCTGAAAAAACTATTTTTCAACATTTTTTATTGGAAACTATTCACCATATTCAAAAGAAAATCGCTGAAACCTGGAGCTTTTTATTTCACAGTAGTGTTTCCAATTTCAATTCGATACGGTTATTATTTTCGGAGATATAAGTGAAAAAATTTCAAATTTCGTCGTTTTTTTGAAACTCTGGAACTAGTTTGAGAATGCTCATGGACAACTTTGTGCAAGATTACGTGATGATCGTGTCATCAAAATAATTGGAAAAAAACTGTGATTTTTTTTCAATTATTCAATATTTTGTGATCTCCTGTTCATATTATCCTCATTACATTCTGTATGAACCTTCGAACGGTCATTTCTCGATAAATTTCTGGTTTTTCATTCGATCTTAACTGTATTATTGGAAATATTGAGAAAATAAAATTTCGAATGGGTACATCTGCGGAATCGGCCTAACGGCCGACAGTAAACACAATTACTTCCGAAAGAAACAACTTAGAAACTCGATATTAGTAGAGTAACTTCAGACTTCAATAACGAAGGCCGAATTCGTGAATGGGTGAAATCCGCTCAACGATTCCGTAGAATTACCCATTCAAAATTTCATTTTCCAATATTTCCAAAAAAACACATTAGATCAAATTGAAATCGAGGTATTTATCGAAGAAAACCTAGAAAAGTACTGACGTGAAGTCAGCAGCTTTTGCGCGCATGTTCAATTGATATCACCAAAAGTGAACAAAAAAGCAAAAGCTGCTGACTTCACGTAAGTACTTTTCTAGGTTTTTTTGACCTTGATGACATTTCACGGGTGATAAACTGACTCAATTCAAGTTGCAAAGAGTTGATTCACATACTTCAGTGACTAAAGACTGACTACAACAGTGAATGGGGTTTATCGAGTTGGCGGAATTTATACAGAGTGTAACAGCCAAATGGAATAAATTCGATAACGAATAAATGAGGGCGTGTTGGGAAAAACGCTCGGACACGTCGATTTGTAATTTTAAATGCGCATATTTTTCAAGAAAATAATATTATATAGGGTGTTCCATGTGACCGTGGCCAATACCAACTTTCTTATTTCAAATGCAACCCCCTGTATATTATTTATTTTTTGGATTCTTCAGATAATTCTAGACACAATTCATGCACAATGACCTATACCTATCTTTAACTATTTCGGAAATCTTAAGTGTTTTCAGATTTAGTTCAAAAATCAACGTTTTGAATGAAAAAAATTATTTTATTTCACAAATTCGGTACATTACACTTAAAACCTAATAAGTTATACTGATTATTTCTTAATAATTTAAAAAAAAAACAAAAAAAACATTATTGTCAATGTAGGAAATGTTCAAAATGCTCGCCGCGAACGTCTTGGCAACATGCTAATCTGGTGTAGAATTGTCTTCTAACGTTACTCAACATTTCTGAAAACACTTAATATTTCCGAAAAAGTTGAAGATAGGTATAGGACATTGTACATGAATTATGTCTAGAATTTTCTGAAGAATCCAAAAAATAAATAATATACAGGGGGTTACATTTGAAATAAGAAATTTGGTATAGGCCACGGTCGCATGGAACACCCTATATAATTTTATTTTCTTGAAAACTATGCGCATTTAAAATTACAAATCGACGTGTCCGAGCGTTTTTCCTAACACCCCCTCATTTATTCGTTATCGAATTTATTCCATTTGGCTGTTACACTCTGTATATAAGATAAAAACTCCTCAAATTTTTTATTCTTTTGTTGTTATAGTGAATAACGAATCATAGTTCAACAGATAAACTGTTCTGTTTTCTGTGACGAGATACCCGTATGTGTTTTGCTGCTCAGCACGGGAATTCTAATTTATTTGATAATTAAATGGACCAACGTTTTTACGAGAGCGTTAACGCTGCACGCTCGTTGATTCATGAATTCAGGAACTTCGTTTGAATTCCTGATGTTATTTTTCCAGAAGGATGTGAACTTATATTCAACGAAACCATCCAATGATACTAGCCAAGAGAAGAGATGTGAGAATTCCAAGATTCAATAGATTTCGCCCCACAAATTCAAATAGCAATATGGGTTTTTTTCTGAGGCCATAGTTTGTCTTTTTTAGTGTTCTTCTTTCAGATAGATATAAACTCATACTCAAACAAAAGAGCTTAAGATACTGAGACCTATACCTTCTTCTTTATGGGCGTTCTGTGGATGTTTGATGTTATTTCTTTCGAGGTGAAGTCATACTTTATAGATGTAGCCAACGACATTGAAAATATTTGAGCTGGGAGAATCAGGTAATTCACTCGATTATCCGAGTAGAGTGTACACGAGCCTCATCTAATCTTTTTATTCTGTGGACTGTGTAAATCACGGAGGACACGTGAAGGGATGCTCTTTTTCCAGAGCTCTGCGTCGGAAATTTCGGACGTGTTTCGCTACGGTTTCGTGTTAATCCGAATTTATGATGTGTTAATTGAATGGACCAGAATGTTTAGATACGCATTTGGGCACAAGAGCTTTCCCGAGAAAACAACTTTACTCTGTTTTTGTATAATATTTTCGATAGAACAAAATATTTCAAAACTCCAACGTAGTGGCAATTGGTGTTGAAGTTTAAAAAAGTTAACCTTTTTTTCATAACGAACGAATGAAATAGTATGATAAATATTAATTTCCAACCGTTGGATGTGAATATTGATTTAACGTATGGAGGTGGGATATTGATGAAAATCTGTGAAACCAGATCAGCGTCATGCCAAGAGTTTCATAAAATGTAATTAGAGAAGCCTAAAAACCACACAAAAGACAGTTCCATCCGAATTGGCACATTTTGGGTCTGAAGTATCCACATTTGATTTTCTAAGGGAAAAAAAGATTCGACATGAAATGGTTTTCTAGCGAAGGTTTTAGGCAGCAGTAATCACTGAATCACATTTTTTTGGCACTGAGGCTAGTCAAGCAGTGAATGTAACTGGTGCTCGATATCACTTCTCGTATTACCTTTTCTAAGCGCTTGTTCTAGTGACCAGCGTGTTATCGTTTCGTAACAATGTCTGTAATTTTCGAATTTTGAGCCGAAAATTGAGTTAATAGATTAGGTTGAACACCCTGAAAAAGAATCGAATCCAATTATGTCCGTTCGTCCGTCCATTAGTACTCCTTTCGATGGAAAAGACCTAGGGACTTGAAAGTGGCAGATAAGGATGTGAGTCCAAATATCTCGGTTGAGTTCGTGAATGTGTGTAATCGGTCTGATTGTTTCGTGAGTAAGGCCCATTTGAAATCTTCATAATAATAAATAATATTATATAAATAATATAATATAAATAATTTATACATATCGCATGAAGTTATAAATTCGATCATTTTAAAACTTTGCATATAGTTTTCGAATACCACCGCGCAACTTACTGGGGAATTTCGTGTGGATCCATCTGGGGTTGTCATTTCAAGAAATCGCTAACCGTATGAACAGAAATCCAACTACTGTTATGAGATGTTGTCAAGCGTGGTTTGATAATGCTCAAAAATGGAGAAGAGTAGGCGTCGGACGTAGAAGGGGCACAAATGAAGTTCAAGATCGACGTCTGAGACTTATGGCCATTAGATACCGATTTGCGACAACTCGATCTTTGGCTGATGAGTGGTTAGGAGAACGAGGCCATCCTGTAACTGTACGAACGGTTTGCCACCGTATAAGATCTTTTGAACCGCAGCATTATCGATCCCATCTTGTATAACCTTTTACGGTTGAACATCGTTGGCGACGATTACAGTGGTGCAGAGAACGTCAACATTTAAATGTGGAATGGCATCAGCTCGTCTTTTCTGATGAATCTCGATTCTCCTTTGGCGCACATGTACAACGGACTGTGAGCGTAATGGTATTGGGTGCTATTATTGCACATGCAAGCAGGTCACCTTAAGTCTTTATGCGATGTAACATAACAGCACTGCGTTACCTTCAAGAAATATTGGAGCCATATGTTCTCTCTTTCCTAAACCGGCTCGAAAATCCAATATTTCAGCAAGACAATGCTCGACCTCATATTGCCAGAGTTGGTTTAAACTTTTTTGAAGCGACCCATGTGAATCTTTTGCCATGGCCGCCCATGTTTGGGATATCATGGGTGGAAGGCTCGAAAATTTACCCCGGCTCCCACGGACTTTGGCGGCTCTGAGATATGAAGTACAGGTAGCTTAGGATAGTATCCCTCAAGAAAAATAGACCATCCTTTTGCATCAATGCCTAGCCTTGTTGGGGAGTGTATAGATAACCGCGCAAGACGAAGACATCATTAACAAATTTAATAAAAAAAATTGTAAAGCCATCATTTTTTTTCTCCGAATTTTAATCATTTACTCTTAACTATACTATGTTTCACCAGAAAAAGTTAAAAATTTAAACAGCTCCTTCTGGGTGTTGCAGTTTCTTTGTCATTTAGTATAGTATACTTCACTGAATTCCAGTTCCCACTGCAGATTAGTGTAGTTGAGTTCAGTCTTATAGAACAAAATTAGTTTGGTCAGTGTAATTCAATCCGTTCTATGATTTTGCGCAAATCCAAAATGACAGAGTGTTATTACTCTTTTGGTTATACTGCCATAACAATGTAGAATTCATTGAATAATTTACGGTTCTGATGTTTTTTCGGAAAAATTTGAATGATTTGTCAGGGAAAAAAATTCTGATCGTCTAAAGCAAGCAAATCAACTCGAGAAGAAAGTGGACAATATCAATTGCTACCTCTGAATAAAGAACAACAGGAAGGAGCATAAGGCTTCACATCGTGGGTCCGGAAAGGAGGTTGCATATGGCCGACTTCCCTTTCACTCTGAAAAGAGAACAACTTTTTCCGAGACTTCTTTGTTCGAAGAAACTAACTAACATGAGTCATACCTGGAGGTTCAATATGGGCGCCTACGTTCCAGTTTTATACGAAGTAGAAAAGCGTTATGCTCCTTCCTGTTGTTCTTTATTCAAAGATTGCTACCTAGATAACAGAATGAGACTACAACAAATGTCTTCAGTCATGATTTATCCATCTATGCACTGCATTTGTAATCTGTGACTAAACTAACTGCCAACATATCTGCAAATAACAGGGTGTATATTTCCAACGAAACATATCGAACGGTGTCAGTGCTACACTATATACATTGGTGCACAATAGTGTAGTTCATGGAGACGCAACGAACAAATTTATAAATTTGTACCGTGTAAGCTGCAGCGGAGGCGGAACCACCCGCATCACATAAAGAAATGTAGCTACATTCATGCAAAATGGAAATTCCGATGAAAGATTTTCTTGATAACCCTATACTAATTGAAATTGTGTTGTTTGTTCAATTTTAATCTTGCCTTTCTTTGGGACACGTTTATCCTACAAAAAATTCTGAGGAGAGTAAAAGTTTGTGCATACATCCTCCAGGATATAACATAATCACAAGGACGAATCTCTGTCGATAAATCAACAAATATTTCCCCTTGATCAGAGCTAATCATCCAATCAAACAAAACAGAAAAAGAAGCGGATCCAAGGAGAATGACTACAGCTGTTTCACACTTATTACTGATTGTAACGTCAACTCACCTTGGATAAACCGCAGAGGGAATCTCGATACTTGTCACCGTTCAGATGGACCGCTGCAGTTTGACTACGTACAGCATGTCATCTTCCAGGAGCATCTTGCTAATCCCACCTTCGAGTGCAGAATACTTTGATCGATGTATCTGCGATATTGCAGATTCACAAACACTGTCACGACATTGAACGATGACAAGCATCGAGATTCCCTCTGCGGTTTCATCCAAGGTAAGTTGACCTGACGATAAGCTGTAGTACTTGGATCCGCTTCTTCGGTGTAGATGTTTTGGTTGATCGGATGATTAACTCTGATCAAGAAGGAATATTTGTTGATTTATCGACAGATATTCGTCCTTGTCATTACGTTATTCTCTTATTACTGTAGCTCTTTCTTCTTCATTAGTCTAATTCCTATCTTCCAGAATATCGAGTGAAAGAGATACGAAAATGTTACAATAAGTCATGTTTTCGAATATAATCAAAACATTATGAATTCACCCTATAGAAGATCAATATCAACTACCTCTTCTGTATGAGGACATAAAGCCTGACTTTCCGTAGAAGCCAAGTTTTACGGTTTTATCCTACATTCAATAAACGTGAAAATACAATAACTCATTGCTCAAAGGCATTTCTGTCCATTTGTTGAAAGTTTCGATCGTAAAACTTGAGTGTAACTGGTGTAAGAGCCATATCTCAAGAGACACGACATTAAAGTTGCACATGGCTTTGTTATATATTTGTTCGGGACTTTTTATTATCTGGCCGTTCTGACTTGTCAATCTATATAAATAAAAAAGGATCTATGGTCTATCGATATTTTGAACAAGCACTACGTTCAAACGACTGCACCAAATTGGATAATTTTTTTTTTGTTGTGTTCATTATTCTCAGGTCTAGGTTTGTATAACGGTTTATTTCCGAAAAAAATGCACGGAAAAAAGAACAAAGCCTTCCTTTTTCCTCCAACCATAGAACTCTATTAAACGTAAGTATGCAGTATTTGAGTACTTTGACACTTCGACGTTCGACACTTAGGTTGTTAGGTTACGGATTCTGCATTTACATAAACAAACCACCTGTGGTATTTGTTATTTACAGTAAAACGTGTTTCTTGAAAGTTTTTAATAGCATTGTGTTTGATATTAATCGTTGTGTTGTGTGTTTGTGCTACTCATTATCATTTATAAAAATGCCATCAATGAGGCGTCCAAATATTGGTCGGCGGACGCGTAACGCAAGACGACTTTCAAATCAGTGATTGGACAACAGAATGAGAGGCTCTCAAGCAAGATCTGTCTCAGCTTCGGATGAATCCATACTATCGATCTCAGGCGAGGTACAAGAAAATATAGTATCAAATGAAAACATCAACTTTGAACGTTTGGCATTTAGATATGATCCCACATCGATTATGCTGGCAATATAATGTTTCATTTCGGAACCATGAGCATTATTTGTCAATATTGCAATGCTCTGAGATATCCAAACGAACCCCCAGGATTATGTTGTTTGAACGGAAAAATCAAACTGCCACAACTGACAAATCCACCAGAACCTGTGAATTCGTTACTTTCAGGACAAGAACCTCTATCAAAACATTTTCTGCAGAATATTCAGCATTACAATAGTGTGTTCCAAATGACATCTTTTGGTTCAAACATAATTGAGGAACGAGGTTTCAACCCAACTTTTAAGGTATTTCATTTTCTATATCAAACAAACATTTCACACATTGATTATAACATTACCTGCAAACATGAAAATTCTGTTAAGACTCATTAACGAAACTTTTCTAATTTTTTTCAACAGATTCAAGGACTAATTCACCATCGTGCAGGAGCATTGTTACCACCTGTTGATGGTGAATACAAATTTTTCAGATTTATTTCCTTGGAAATTCTGAGAATGAAGTAAATCAACGTTGTGCCATCAATCGTGCAGCAAGACGAGAAATCATCGTGCAATTGCAACAACTTTTGCATGAACATAATCAATTGGTACAATTGTTCAAAACAGCCTTAGAAATGATGCCATCAGGCGAACATAAATTAGTAATCAGAGCAGATAAAAGGCCAGCAGGAGAACATGAGAGACGTTTCAATGCACCAACGTTAAATGAAGTTGCTATTGTGGTAGTTGGAGAAAATATGGAGTCTCGCGACATTGTAATTCAACGACGTGATGGTGGCAACCTCAGACGTATCAGTGAAACACATCGTATGTATGATGCTTTACAATATCCACTAATATTCTGCCGGGGAGAAGATGGCTACCATTTTATGATCAAAATGATTAACCCAGCGACTGGTAAGTATTGATAAGTCATGTTATGAAAGAATATAGTAAGAATGCATTTCAATAAGACATCTTCAGAGAATAACGTCCTCAGATTTGTGCACCCTGTATTATTTTCTACTATATTCTCATAGTTTTTACCACCAATTCGTCAGAGTAATGTTGTTTCAAAAATTCTATGTTTCAATTCTTTATTAATGTTGATTATTTTCTTACAGGTGAGGAAACAAACAAGAAGGTCAGCTCCATGAATTTTTATGCATATCGTTTCATGATTCGTCAAAACGAGGACAACCATATTTTGAAATGCCGCCGATTGTTCCATCAGTTCGCCGTTGATATGTATGTCAAAATTGAAAAGGAACGTCTAACATATAAACGTTTGAATCAAAGAAAGTTGCGTTCAGAAGATTATATTCATTTGCGCGATGCCATGAACGCAGATGGAAATGGAAATAATGTCGGTCGACTTACTATTTTACCAGCAACATATGTGGGAAGCCCCAGACACATGCACGAATATGCGCAAGATGCAATGACTTACGTGCGTCATTATGGTCGACCAGATTTGTTTATTACTTTCACGTGCAACCCAAAATGGTTCGAAGTCACTGATTTGCTATTGCCTGGTCAGTCATCCAGTGATCGTCATGACATCACAGCATGAGTATTCAAGCAAAAACTCAAAGCGCTAATGGATTTCATTGTAAGATATCATGTTTTTGGAGATGTACGATGTTGGATGTATTCGGTAGAGTGGCAAAAAAGGGGGTTGCCTCATGCTCACATTCTCCTGTGGATGGCTGAAAAAATCAGACCCAATGAAATCGACTCAATCATCAGTGCAGAAATTCCTGATCTAGATGTAGATCCAGAATTGCATGAAATAGTGATAAAAAACATGATACATGGACCATGTGGTGAACACAATCGTGAATCACCATGTATGATCGACAACAAATGCTCCAAGCGTTATCCACGTACTTTATTGGCAGAGACAATAACAGGTAATGATGGTTACCCCCTGTACCGTCGTCGCTCTGTTGAAGATGGCGGTAGAACAATAACGTTGAAAGTTAGAAATAAGGATGTTGTAGTCAACAATACCTGGGTTGTTCCATATTCGCCGCTGCTGTCAAAAACATTCAAGGCACATTGCAATGTTGAGTACTGTAATTCGGTGAAATCTATTAAATATGTTTGCAAGTACGTCACGAAAGGCAGCGACATGGCTGTTTTTGGTATTACAGCTCCAAATAGTAACGATGAGGTGTCACAATATCAGATGGGAAGATATGTTAGTAGTAATCTATTTGGAGAATTTCTTCATTTGCCATACATGAACGTTATTCCACTGTAGTTCATTTAGCCGCCCATTTAGAGAATAGACAATGAGTTTATTTCACCAGCCACAACGTTGGCAAGCTTTTTTGAGTCATGCATAAGAGATTCATTTGCAAGAACATTGCTTTACTCAGAAATACAAAAATACTTCACTTGGAATGTATCATCCAAAAAATTCCAACTGGGATACGTGAATGTATATTCAACCAATGCATTGGAGCGCATTTACACAATTCACCCGAGCAATGTAGAATGTTTTTACTTGCGTTTATTATTGCTGAATGTTCGTGGACCAACTTCCTTCGAAGATTTGCGAACCATCGATGGTGAAATATGCGCAACATATCGAGAAGCCTGTCAATGTTTACATTTATTAGAGGATGATATACTTTAGGATCATACACTATCCGATGCTGTTATTTCTTCTACTTCATATCAAATACTGTCACTTTTTGCCATCATAATTTCAACATGCTATCCATCGAGCCCTCATCATTTGTGGGCAAATACACAGACCATATGGCTGAAGACATTTTGCATCGAGTACGATCAACAACAGCAATTCCAGAACTAGAAATTAGTGGTGAGATACATAATGTATGAATTGTGTACATAATTTGCAGCTGAAAGTTGGCTCAGTAATTATCATGCTACGCAACCTTAATCAGCCAAAATTGTGTAACGGAACTAGACTTTCTGTTAAAAGAGTTTTTACAAACTTGATAGAAGGTACTATTATCATAGGAAAGTTCAAAGGTGAGGATGTCCTTATTCCGAGGATTCCACTAATGCCATCTGGTTTTCCTAATGAATTTAAGCGTGTCCAGTTTCCAGTGCGACCTCCATTTGCAATGACAATAAATAAATCACAAAGTTAATCGTTATAAGTTTGTGGAATATACCTTGAATTGACCATTTTTTCGCATGGGCAGTTGTATATCCCTGCTCAAGAGTTGGTAATCCATCTGCTCTATTTGTTTTCCGTCAAGAAGGAAAAACCAAAAATATTGTACACAATAGGGCATCGCAATAAATTATAATTTAGACATTTGGGTGTTTTTTTCACTACATAATATATTTTATCTTAGTGTTTTTCTTAAGTTACACCTCCCGTGCGAAGCCGGGCCGGGCAGCTAGTATTTCTATAAAAATAAAACATACAATGATGGACCGGGTGTCACAGGGATCACCACCCAAAAAATCTATATTTTTCAAGTTATCGTATTGAAATTTTGGGCATTGATAATACAGATTGTTTTTTATCTGAAGTAATTGATGTGTGTCTATAACTGATGTTTACTTTTGCATATACAAATTCTACGCTGAATATTGAGTAGTATTCTGTCAAAAAAGAATGAAAAAAATTTAATGACAAATTTTTGTTTTATGTTTTAATTCTGTGCGATTCAAAAACTTGAGATATTAATTTATGGTGCAACCACAAATAATGATAATTTATTTCCTCTAGGAATTACACGTATTTTGTTTTAGCCACATGCAGGGGGTGATCCTTCTGATTTAACTCTTAATCATACTGGGTCTCGATTCATGAACTAAGCACGGATATTCCTTGATCATACAGTATTCACACAGGGGGATAATTCTATTTGATTCCCAAACATTAAGCAAGATTATAGGATAATTGTTCCTCCTCATTTCGATGGAGCATTTGTTTTCGAATATATTTTCATAAAAATGTAATACGGAAAGTACTGAATTTTTTCCTCCATCCAATTACTGTATGATCGGAGAATATGAGTGCCAAATTTCATGAACCTTGACACAGTGTAATCAAAGTTAGAGCAGAAGGCTCATCCCTTGCAAGAGACTAGAATATAACACCTATAATTTATATCCACATGGTTAATTCTGAGTAGAGGAATGTTTTAATGTCTTTTAACAATGGCGAGAATCAATATATCCACAATTATCGATCCGAGACAAAAGCAGGAAAAAAGTTTTCGATTATAATTATTTATGTATCAATGAAGTTATGAGGAGGTTAATCACCGGGGGCAACAGATTTCAATCCCGAGGGACGTCAGTCCCGAGAGATTGTAAGTTGCCCGAGGTTGCTAACATTCAATTACTCACGTAATAGATAATTGATTTTATTTCATATTAATGAAATATAAAAACCAAATTTTGTTGGTGTTCGAAATCAAAAGAACGTTTAAGAATGAAGTATATAGGCATGATTAGCATGTATATATCAACTGACAAGTTTGTAAATATTTGTCGAATTCAGTTTTTGGTGAAAATGAATGAGGGAATTGCGATTTGGCGATTTGTTGCAATATGCTGGGAAAGCTCGTGCCGTACTACTACCGATGAAGTCGGGACCAAAGTATGAATAAAAAAGAATATGACAAATTGCAGCAGTGGCCTCAAGTTAACCGTATTGAAACAAAAAATATGAGTGAAAGTATAATGTTTCTCACTTTTGTTAAATATAATCTTGAATACGACAGGGTTGTCTAATGCGACTCCAAGAAGCTCAACATTATTTTGCAATATTGATTGCACAGTATCTTGAATGTTGCCCTAGACATTCGATAAAATTGTGCAATAATTTTGTTTTTGCAATAAATTGAAACGTTTTTCCAGGTGATATTAAAGATTGCGCAAAATATTTCGCAATAAAGACCACAGACGGCTGCATATCTTGTGCGACCTTCTCTAGAATTAGCATGCTAGAAGAGCCTGCAGGATTAAAGTCATGTTGGATGACACCGACTGTGTTGGGTAACAATTTCTGTGGGAATGAAAGATAAAGAAAACGTCAAGGAAAAAACAAGAATATCCAAACAGAGATTTGTTGATCATGATATGCCAAACCACGAAAATTACTGAAGGAACTAAGAATCTTTCGCAACCTTTTTAGGATGCGTGGACATGCATCTCGCTTTGGTCACTCCTCGAATCGGAAAATAGACACTGCTCAGCGACCATGTTTTCTTTGCGAGGAGATTTCAAAGAGCTGAAAGGCTATGGTAGACTTCGATAAATTCTGATGAATTTTATTCTTGAATGCTAACCGACAATGACTGCGTGATCTGGACCGCATCTTAAGAGAAAGCACTAACGAGGGCTCGTAAATTACGGTTTCGTTGATTTTGGAAACACAGCCATATTCAAGTTTCATTAAACCTCACTAATATCTCAAGATCAGGCACCTGTCCACAGTCTGTATGCTTAAACGTTGCCAATAGCTGCGAGAAATTATAAGAATTCGGACAAATTCCGATAATGAAATATGAAAACGCTAGATTTCGACGTTGATAGAGGAAAACAAGTTGTCGTTCTGCACGCTTGAGTGATTATTTTTCGAAGAAACTTTTTTTGGGATATACCTACTTCATTATTTCGCGAGAATGCGCAATTTTTCACTCCATTTCAGATTTTCATTTCCCAAAACGTCTTGAATATAAAAGAGTTGCAAAATCATTCTTACAATTTTTTTCAACCACTTGCACCCAAAAATTCGAACTTTGTCCTCCGAAAGTAACACCGTTATATTCATGGTACTGTTTGCTCTCAATACAAACTGAGGAAGACAGTGCAACACTGCCCACAAACCGCACAATATTTTACGAATTGTACACTATTTTTTCAGTATTTCGCAAATCACGCAATCTTTTGATCGCATCTTACACAGACAATCAATTCAATTTTGCAAGCTGAACAATAACAATAATTAGTTTGAGTTTCATGTCCTTCCATAACTATATGAGTAAGGTTTCACAGGGTTAGGATCCAGTGAAATCTAACTTAAATAACAATAATATTTATCGTTTCTGGGCCACATGAAGATAATGAAACAAACCATCAATTACTGATTACGTTCTCTTGTTTACTTTTCTCGTCTATCCTCTAGGAGAGCGCACATCTCAAAACCATCAGAATATTTTCTCGAACCAAAAACATACGTGACTGGAAAATATGTTCCCTTAATAAAGTACCCCATTTTTTCCTGAAGAATGATGGCAAGGTGTGTTAACAATTTCGTTAGGAAACCGGTTCCGCTTCCAGGAAAGGAATAGGAGTATATTGGAGTTTATGACATGCCATTCATCTAGCTGCCCTAATGAGACATTATACCAGACGTTGATAGAGTGTTTCTGTAAGAATTTTCAATATACCTCGCTAGCTCACTGAACCGCAAAGAATATTTGTTCTGAATCCTCATGCATCCATGTACGGGAGGGGCACATGAATAGGATTGTCTCAAAATTAGCAGTTTGTATTTAATTCTTGCATTGAAAACATTTTATCGTTATTATTTATTCAAGCCGATCTAAGCAGGAAAAACAACATGATTCATATGCCTATTATATCGCTGTCTGGATATTATAATGCAGTTTTTCTTTCTTCTTCAAGAAAGATAGGGAGCGATATAGCAACATATCATACTATTAGTTTGCGTCACTCTTGATTTTACTGGGGTATTTGTCAACCATGCGTGCGTTCGTTCCGGACTGGGCTTCGTCTGTAAAAATCTTATATAGAAGGATTTGTCGTAATAAAAATGAGAAGACATATAGTTAATGAAATGTTGAAGTTGAACAAGCTGATTTCATTGGAAGTTTTCATACGGAAAATAAAATAAAAATAGAAACAAGAATATAAGAACCGAAATTTGTAAACTTTTATCTTTCAAGGTTATTTCATATGGAAACTGACAAAGCGCATAACCGAAACCATCTCATTTCTGTTTCTTGTTCCAAGTTTCAGTTCATTCATCTGCACAAACCAACTATCATGTTGTTGGTATTTTAATTTCATTTTTATCTCATTTTATCTCGAGTAAATGTATGATTTTATCTTGAGTTAGATAAAAATCAAGAAAAAATAGAGAAAGGCCGCTTCCCCTTCACCAGTTATTCTGTGGTTGTTTGCTTCGATTCAGCGTGATCAGATAGCCATCCACATTACTTTTTGAAATGGCACTTTATTTACACTTCAACACCGGTGAGGAATATTTCTAGACATTTTGCCATAATCAGTTTCAGTGAGATACCCCCTAGTCGGTAGTTAAGTAGGATAACTATATCGTTCCTTCCATACTAGAAGTACCAAAGGTGAACCGATAATATTTTTGGATATCATTTGGAAACCTATTTATGCCGAATGCTGATTTCAGGTATGGATGTTTTAGACAATATTAATACTAAACTTACCTTCCAGAAACGATTATTGGGTTTATTGGATTCTGGCAACAAAAAACTCACCTGAAAAAAAAAATCATATTAGATTTCATCAAGCAGATCTCTTTGAGCTGATCCAATTAGTGGGAGATCAAAAAATTTCACAGTGAGATTTTTTCAAATCAGACGGAACCCTAAAAATCACTAACTCCAAGCGACTTATGTTAATGTATATTTAATAATATTGCGAATCGACGATGATCTTACGGAATCCTTTCTATTTATAATGTAATGTCATTCCAAACTGAAAAACACTTTAGCCATTGTAGATCTGTTTGAACGATGAGTTCTATATGAAATCAAATCTTGAGAGAGGGTATTCATAATTCCAGGGTATATGCCTCATTTGAGTTCGCAAGTTGAGAATGATAGTGGGCATAGTCGGACAAACGGTAGCGAAAATATAAAAACTGAAAACTACAAATTTGATTATATCTCCATTTTCGGAGATATCAGAAAAATTTGATTTTTGCCGTTTACTCCGTCTGAGTTCATTCATCTGGTAGCAAGGTATTGCCATTTTAGTCCTCAGTGAATGTGCCAAAACACAATCTGAACACAGATTACAAACACATGAAGTTTTGTCGTTATTAAGTTACAGTGCAGCTCAGATTTGGAACACATTGAGATAATAAGAGATAGTTTTGGGGTTAGTAATATATACGTTGATAATTATTTAAGATTACATGCAAGAAATTATTATACCGCGTCTCCTAAATTCGAGGCGTGACGTCATCGACTATTTTTCAGTATCAAGGTTTTATTGAGTAACGTATGCGAATCAAATCTGCAAATTGTATTCAATTCGAACAGGAAGATACCTGATCGATATGTACTAACGTATTGAATAGGCGACCCCTTCGCCATTTTGCAACGCCAGTCAATCTAATTGTTATGTTTTTGTACAATTGATCTGTTAACGAAGGCGAATATATCGCTTGAAATTTTCAAACGTCTCCACTCATGAATAGGTTTATTCAAAATCAACTGAAATACAAAAGATTCTCAAAATTCTATCCATTAACTAACTGACAATATCCTATAAGTTGATTAGATTCTTTGCTTTCGGAGCGAAATGAAAATATGATATCAAGTACGTATGCGTAGCACCTCTTGAGTAGCGTCATAAAATCCGAATGTTCTTCAAAAAAACTCGACGTCGCTATACCTACCTCAACTGGAGACACGCTGTATAACATTTTTCAACATCAAAAAGAGTTCAATGGGAAAATACCGAACGACCTGATCGAGCAAATTCGAAACAGAAACTCTTAGATTTACTGAAATGATTGCATTATACTTGGACTATGTAGTTCTGAATCACATACTTGAAGCGTGTAAAAAGGGAATGAGAAAAGGTAGGACAAATCATATCGAAATCATCAAAGTTCCAGAGATATGGGACTATCGATGACTTGCTGGCCTTTACAGGGTGAGTCTTTAAGTTGTAAATTAATTTAAACTATAAATTCCCCTCATCAAATGAAATAATTTTTTCATTCAACATTCCTCCAGGTTCAGCTCTGGTGAAAATTTATAAGCATTTAAATATTTCGCAATGTTGTAATACACTCTGGCACTTTGTTTGCCAATTCAACACAGATATAACTTACGGTGATTTGAATTGTAGAATAATCAATCCATAGCTTGAAATTCATAAAAATATAATTGGAAAATTTCATTTTTTCACTTAATTCTTATGATTTGGTACTTTTTGCAGTATTATTGTGAAGAAAATATCTCATTACTTAACCATTGAAACACTAACCTTTCACTCGACATTTGTACAATATCCAGTTGTTCCCACCGTGAGATTCTCTACAATTTAATTATTGCCCAATTTCATTCTTGCCTATTCCATAATTATCCAAATTTTCATCGAATTTATAAATGAATAATATGAGATCACTCAACTAACCTTAAAACGTAAATTGAACTCTACAACTTTAGGGAAAGTCTGGCCCATAGACATAGACTTTGCCTGTCGTCAGGTCACGAAATGGTATAAAACAAATATTTGGTTATGTGAAAAAGATAGATATTTAGTGTATTCTGTGTTCTGGGTAAACGTAAGTGTAGCTTCTTAATTCAAGGCCTTCACGAGCTCTGGGGTCAGCTTAATTCACCAGCTCTACTAGCTCAGAGCCGGATCCACGAAAATTGGAGAATTTCTCGAGTTTTTGTTAGATTTTATAACATTCAACGTTGAATATTTTGAAAACGGTTCGTTTGAGGAAAAAACTAAGGAATAGTTAGGTGTTTCAAAACTATTGGGGATTCTTATAACGACTTAAGATAAACTTTATGGGCATCCTTCATGCGAATTTCTCACAGTTTTAATTACTGTGGAATGAGTATCATATTTATAAAAAACTTCACACCAAAATTCATTTTAGTGAGAGAAACCATAAAAAACTGATTTTTTAGTAAATTTTAACAGTTTGTACCTTTGTACCGGGACCGAATCTAGGAAAATGGCAAACGAAAAAAGTGCTTTATTTGATGAGAGGCATCTAGGCTCGAAATTAAAGTACAAGTTGAAGACTCGCCCTGTACAGAAAGGAAAAGATTCAGGTGCATTCTAATGTACGTATTACTAATCGCGCGATTTCTGTTTGTAATCTCTTTATTTAGTCAGGTACTTTTTAATAGATAAGAAGAGAATTTTTCTGCTAAAAATCACACGATTTTTCATTTTGGTGCTGTCTATAAGTACAAGCCTTTCACACTCAATTCTCAACAAATACTTCGTGGAAGTTTCGTGAACAAGGATACAGAACAGTCTGAAGTTCTCGACGTTCATACCTTAATAGGATATCCTCAATGCATCTCGAAGCTATTTTCAGAACAAAGAAAACTTCTTCCCGTTATACATAAGATATCAAATTTGTATTTTCTGCGCCACGAAGAAGCCAAGAATCAACCTCATTCTCTAGGGTCAGAGTCGACACCACAACGCCATATCTTATTGTAAGAATCAAAATAGCTCCGGAAACAAAGAAACTTTCAAATCTCTCCATGCAAAAACAAAAACTGCCAACTTCGGCTTCGTTTATGCGAAGTTCCGGGCATTAAAACGAACAAAAAACAGTCCCGCATACGAAACTTCCAATTCCCGGACTGGTAATTAGGTCAGACGATATCGAGAAGGCTGTCTCGAAAGACGAAGGCTAAACGAGCCATGAAGCCCCTTTTTCATGCCCGTTAATGTCTTGTAAAGGGGTCTGAACCCGTGATATAAACATGAATATCTTCTCGAATAACCAAAGTTTGCGCATAATTCTGCGTGTATTCCTGAGAAGTTTCAGGTTACTGAATGCGTGTAATTGGGAGGCGGGATTTTTCGTTCAGCCATGTTAATTAAATTGTTAACAAGCAGGGATTTTTCCGAGCGTTGTTTCGGTCCTTCGGGTAAATTACGCATTTATGACGTAGTTACTGTTTCGTACCAGTTTTATAAGGCTGTTCTGCGTGGCTAGAACGTAATAGAGATTATTTTTTTTTAGATATTAACAATTTGAAGTTGGCAGTGACATTTTCTGAAATTTCGGGGTTGAATGGAAATTTACAATATATTCTGATAAGGGTTTCTATTCGGTTAGCAAATATTGGGGAAAAATTTTATTTCAACTAAAGAATCTGGAAGCACTGATAGGAGCAACCCAAGTTCGTTGCCAGAGCGGAAATTCGTAGTACCTGCAATAAAATGACATTGTACAGTACCCTCCACTGGCAGAAGAGTGTAATAGACTGTAGTGCAGTGTAGGGTAGTAGAATCTGTTTGCTGATTCTGAGCAAATGAAATATGACTACCATAATATATGTTTCTGCGGTTGTCGTAATTGACTGTTATACCACGATTTTTAGAGAACGCATATTAGTCTAATTGTTGCTATAAATTCCTCAAGCAAGTACAGTCCTCATCGCCTGGGAGACATTATCCTAATCATATTTCTATGAACAAGCATAACTATAGATTCTGTGTAAACACACATAATACGAAATATGAACTACTTACTACACTTCCTTATAACTCTTCAAAGCAACGAACTGAGTGCATGCTCACAATAAATATCACCGAACGTTATCACTGCCACACAATCTACACTGGTGTACAATATTGTAAGTTCCAGGAGACACACCGAACAAACCTATTACTTTCAAATATTTTTGGAAGTAAATACCGGAACGGGCTTATCATGGGTGCACTATTCGTTGAATATTTACTTTGTTTTTTCTGTGCATAAAAAAAGCTATGCCATTTGTGTTTCGACGGGAATCTTGTCAAAATTTAATCCGTCACAGAAATTCTTCAAAATCATGAGAGAGAAAATGCAAATTTGAAGGAGACATTTCAGGAAAATATTTTTCTCCTAATTGTTCAAAAGATCTATATTTCTTCATTCTACGTCTAATAGTGAATAAGAATTTTCTAGATTTTTTTAATTGCACTTTGAAGAATTGATAAGGTGATTTCCTTATTTATATTAGAAATCTTTCGCAAAGTGATTGTCGAGAAATCAATACCTTCATCTGAACTATTTGAGCTGCATCGATTCAAACAAATACCAACCTTCTCTCAATCGTTCTGAGAGTAGAAGTGGCGTTAATTTTTGGGCACTTGTTTAATGGAATGAAAGCGAAATCATGCCATCAACATTTTTAAGATTCCCAAGCATTCATCTGAAAATTGTCTTCAACAATTAGGTTTGGCTCAATTATACAGGATTAATTCGTCGACAAATTCGATTCTGTTTTTCGGCCGTAAACAATATAACATCCAAACAGTAAATGAAACTCCCTAAGGTAAAATTTCAAGGACCTGAACATTCCAGGAAGGTGACATAATCACAAGGACGAATACCTGTCAATAAATCAACAAATATTCACATTGATCAGAGCTAGTCATCCAATCAACCAAAATATCTTCACCAAAGAAAAGGTGTCCAAGGAGTATGTTTACTGCAGTTTCATGGTCATTACCGATCTTCAGACCATAGTTCTTTGTTGAACCGCAGAATAATACTAATCAGCTGTTAGAGGGAATACTGCAGTATTAACCCAAACATATGGACAATACCAGATTGAAACTCAGTTTGTGGTTGTGAAAAAGTAACATCAGAAGTTTTGGAAATTTTGGATGGATCTTTAACTACTTGTTTCACAATCACTCGGTACCAATAGTTTCACCCACACAGGATGCTTTCGAGGATACTTTAAAAATTGATCTAGATTCTTTATGAGTTACTTCTAGATACATTATCAGAAGTGGCTCAAGATACCTTGTTACTCTTCATAAAAGAAATTTCAATACTAATCATAAATAATTATTATTATTGAATATTGTTTTGAGTTTGAGGAAAGCTTAGAAACTCACAAAAAAGAAGATATTTAATCCAAAAAAATTAGAAGAAGTGGAGAGGGTAAAAGTGCTTGAAGAGCGAAAAATAAACACAAATTATCTGGAAAAAAAAATATACAAAAAGGATACTCTCACTCAAGTGCCAACCGTCATAATTGTTTTTGAATGAGTTCATCGACACTGACTCAGCCACAACAGGAGTTAACGCGTTCCACACAACGAATATCCGGTTCGTCAAAAAGTGTTGCCTTTGCACTGTTTTGAAGTTTTTCTCGTGGAGCTTGAAAGCATGGCCTGCAAACTACCATCCGTGCTCAACGTGAATAGGTTGCGCAGGCTAACACTGTTTGGTGTAAGTCAGATAATTCACAGCTCGAAAAGTAGTGATGAAGTCACCACGAGTCTTCAGGTCCATAAAAGTTGGTAGGTTCATCATGAAGAGTCTTTCACTATATGACGGGCGCGAGTTTCCGTAAGGAGGGCGACGCTGGAGACCCTCGAGCAATGACAATGTCTGACCCTAAACACCATAATAGGCCGCACATACGTTCAGCATGTAGCCGCACACGTTAATGGATCACACCTTCCAAATTCTTTTTGGATGAGGACTAAGGATCTTTTGGCTCTACTGAGAACATAAAGGATGTGATAGGACCATCTCAAGTTATCTGTCACTTTCACACCCAAATCACAATGGCTTCTGGAAACAGGGATGACAACTTCATTGAGATAATACCTCTGGCGCGGATTGTGGGCACCCATGTGGAGGACGACGTACCTCCCACCATTGAGTGGCAGCTGCCAGTCTCCACACCCCAGTGAGATGGAGTCGAATTCTTTTTGTAAACAAGAGACGCTACTGGAGAGACCAGATATTTTGGTGTTGTCGGAGAACTGCAAACAGTGGGAGGTAACATGATGTGTCAAGTCAGAAACGAAGCGTAAAAAAAGAACCAGACCCAAGACAGAGCCCTGCGGTACTCCACCCTCAACAGCTCCCGGCAAACAGACAGAATCGCTAACGCGGACCGTGAAGGTGCGATCCGAAAGAAAATCCTCGGTCCAAGAAAGAAGGCAGCCACGAATTCCGATATGATCGAACTTGGACAGGGGACGTTTCTGAGGCACGTGGTCGAAGGCACGAGAGAAGTCAAGGAAAATAACATCAACCGGGTCACCCTTGTCAAGGAACTTCGACTAGAAGTTGACGTATTCGAGGAGGTTTGGGATGACCGAGCGCCCCGGGAGGAAGCCATTTTCTTATCAAAAACGATACGATATTTCTTGGGCTCCTTTGCATAAGGTTGTCCTTTCATTACATATCAGATGGCGATTTTTCCTATTCATTCGGTTCAAGAAAAAGGAATGCACAATACACAATGAATGATTCAATAAGAAAAGTAAATTGATATTGTATCTCATCGAGCATTATAGTTTATTCACTGATTTTCACGACAAAATAAAGTTGTGAGTGAAGTGAGGAAATGCATATATATGTTAAATTTACGACGTACCTAATATCGTAAACAAATATTTTGGGAGGGTTATGCATTATTTTTCATAATTTTTGTAGTTGTTCATTCCGAATACCAGAAGAACGACTATTGAAAATGAACTAAAATTATAATTTATAGAAAATGGCCTTTCTCTCTATTGTCTGATGAAGGAGTCATACACAGTCCCTCTGAACCAGTCCACTTCGTTGATCGATGACATCATTTCTTCTAGAAACTGCCATTGAGAAACGGTTTGAATTCCGCAATCTGCAGGGGCGTTTTTGCGCGCATATGCTAGGGGAACATCATGCTATCGTTTTGTCCAAATGTCTGTAATTTTCGATGATTGAGCCGAAAATGGTCTCAAACGATTAGATTGGACTCACTTATGACGAATCTGGTGTCAAAATCGATTATGTCCGTCCGGCCGTGGGCACCATAACTGTCGAACGGAGTGAGCTGTCAACTTGAAACTTTCAGGGTAGGTCGCGCATTGGAATGCCGCGGTTAAGTCCGTTAATGGGCTAAATCGGTCGAATAGTTTCGGAGTTATAGCCACTTGAAATTTTGAAGTTATTTATTTTTCATTTCATAAACTACGATTGAATTCACACTTGGCAATTAGGTGGAGTATAACGACGAGCAACTTTGAGCCAAATTTTGTCAGGATCATACTGTCAGTAAATTGAAAAAAATTTTTTTCCAAATTTTTCATCATATCTAGAAAAAAATTTCATTCGGACTCTGAGCTTCATATTTCACAGCAGTGTACGAAATTTCAGTTTGATACGAAATATCTTGGAGTGAAATTAGATACTTCTTTAAATTTCAAGGCCCATTTGGAAAACTTACGCATGAAGTTGAAATCTAGGAATAATATTCTTCAAAAACTAGCTGGTTCTTCATGGGGGGCTGACCCTACAACTCTTCGTACCGCAGCTTTGGCTTTGGTTTTTTCTGCTGCTGAATATTGTTGTTCGGTTTGGTTTAATAGCGCTCATGTTAGTAAAATAGATGTACAGCTTAATATTGCTATGAGAATCATTAGTGGGACCATAAGATCTACACCTTTACAGTGGTTACCAGTTCTCTCAAATATTGAACCGCCCCATAGTCGTAGACAGGTTGCAGTGATTAAGTCTTGGGATAAATATCGTTCCTTTCCGAATTTATTCCCAATCATGTCTTATATTCCGGATTCTAAAATTGCTAGATTGAAATCTCGTAAACCTTTATGGATAAACGATTTTCTTTATACCAATAAAAGTGACAAAGAAGTTTGGCGTTCGGAATGGAATTCGTGTAATGTTTTTAACAAAGGTTTGATCAGCGATCCTTCAGAAAAAGTTCATGGTTTCAATCTCCCTAGGAAAATTTGGTGCATTTTTAATCGACTTAGAACCGGTCATGGTCGCTGTAATGGTTTCCTCTTCAAATGGAATTCGATCGAAAGTCCAAGGAGAAGAAGATGAAACAATATAACATTTAGTTAATACTTGTCCAATATATAAATTTGACGATGGTTTCGAGGCAATTCATTCGGTGTCTGATTCTTTTTTGAGATGGATCGCGAACTTCAAATTAATTTAATGAGTACTAAATCATTTACTAGTTCATATTAGTTTTTTCGTCTCCTTTTTTGTTTTCAGGTATGATCCCAAGATTTCAACCTGCATCGCATAGGAAGGAGGAAATGTTGTCGATGAAAAAGAAGCCCTTCAATAAAAACAACAATTTCATTACACTTATACGGGGAGATAGAGTTTTTCGGAGGTTTTCATCTGTGCTCTTGTATCATACGTAAAAATGTATGGTACCCCGTTTACATTTCCTCTGCTAATACTGTTATGACACAAATTGTTTGATATAAAAAAAATGTACTGCTCATCTTAAAATAATATATTTTTTTTTTTTTTTTTTCACCATTCAGGGTAGGCCATTGATTATGCCGGATCGAGTATATATATATATATAAATCTAGATTTAAGGGAGTAGAGACTCGTGTATCACAAGGGTAAAAAAGTGTACGAGTCTCTACTCCCTTAAATCTAGATTTATAGTTTCAAAGGCTCTTAATTTATATAACTTATATATATATATATATATAAGTTTTGGAGATATCGGGGAAAAATATGTCAAATTTCGAGGTTTTTTCTCTCGATATCGTTGCTTTTTTCGGTATAACTCGGAAAATACTGATTCAATCCTGATAAAACTTCGCAGCTAGTTTGAAGTTGCTGAAAGACAACTTAATTTCGTGATGATCGTAACATTAGAACAATTTGAAAAAAATTTCTGAGATTTTCTAATCATATCATCCTCAATAAATTCTGTATGAACCCTCGAACTATAACTTTTCGATGAACTACTGAATTTCAATTCGATCTGTTTTTTCGGAAATATTGGGGAAATAAACTTCTGAATGGTTATATCTGCGGAATCATTGGGTGGATTTTACCCATTCACGAATTCGGCCGTATTAAGGTCCAAACCTTCTCTACAAATATCGAGCCTCTAAGTTGTTTCTTTCGGAAGTTTTTGTGTTTACGGATAGCCGTTGGGCTTAGAAACTCGATATATGTAGAGAAGGTTTGGGTCAAAATTACGAAGGTCGAATTCGTGAAAGGGTAAAATCCGCCCAATGATTCCGTAGATATATCCATTCAAAATTTAATTTTTCCAATATTTCCAAAAATACAGATTAGATCGAATTGAAATCCAGTAATTAATCGAAAAAAAATCTAGAAAAGCACTGCCGTGAAGGCAGCAGCTTCCGCGCGCAAGTTCAAATTCGTTGCCGAAGCGGTCATCTACATTAAACTTGCGAGCAAAAGCTGCTGCCTTCACGGCAGTGCTTTTCTAGATATTTGTGCCGAAAATGGTCTTAAACGACTAGGTTGGACTCCTTGAAGAAAAAAAGGTCCTAGTTCAAATATTTCAGATATTAGGAGTGAAAACATGGAAAGAACCTCCTTGTTGCTTGTCTGTAGAACTTTTCTCGTGGTATCTATAAGGCCCACTGATGTGTAAACTCCTTCTCGGTATCTAAAATACTTTCCGGTACCTATTTTCTCTTGAAAAGTTACTGTAAAGTGAATGAGATACTCTTTTCTGACAGCTAGATGTCTTGTAAGTCACGAGACATCTGAATCCGAGCTATTATTCACTAAGTCATTGTTCTCACGATTAGCCGTCAGGCCAAGTTTGTAGGGAGTTTTTCAATCCTTCCCGTAACCCGGAGATCGGCTGCCGCCAAGCACGGGAAGGAATAAATCTGAGCAAAGTTGGCAATCGTTAAAAACTAATTAAAAGTTCCAAGCAAACGCGAACTCAGATTAATCTCTAGGTGTGAAATACGATTATGTAAATATTTAAAATTTATAACACCCAAATAATTCTGGACCAAATTCAAATTATTCAAAAAGTTTCGTGACGAGAATCTGCGGAGGCTGCGACAGAGTGATATTCTTTCTTATTCATTTTTCCCTGAACGATAACAGAAATCTAATTTTAAGATGATTGCTTATTAAATTTGGAATTGAATTCTTGCACGATGGTAGAATTTGATTACACTTGTAGAATGCGCGTGCACTTGAGTCATCATATTTTCGACTGATTATTTTCGAAAGTATTCACTCGAGCAACTTTTGGTCTAGGCAACGAAAGCGATACTCCTCATTGGACACAAATGTCCGGATTGTTTTAATATTGTACCAAAAGTGGCCTTGAAGGAGAAGGATGGACCCAGTGTTGAGAAATCAGTGATCTGATTCAATTCGGTCTGGCCTACCATCCGTATGTGCTCTAACTGAAATTAAATTTATAGGAACGGTTCTATCCTGAATATTGGGGATTCCAATATTTTGGTTTGAGCTTTTTGTTTTTTCGATTGACACGGCAGATTGTGTGGTTCAGGCAGCTTTTTCATATAGGTAAGGTTCTTACAGAATGGTGGTTCTTTCACTAGCAGAACCCAAATAAAGGCTTATATTGTTGCAGCGTCTCTGTGTTCAATATCTCGAACATGACTCCAGAAAAATATCAAGTGAGTTTGCTATATTTTTGAATGAGTAATTCCAAATCATTTTTTAGGTTTTTCTGATATCTGAAAATGGAACTATTAGAAAGTATTTGAAAATGGTTTTTTTGATGCGAAATATCCTTGCGGATTGCAGGATTGAACTTTTTGTTAAGGCAATTTCTTGAAAAACAGATTGCCTAATGAACAATACCGGAACAATACAAACGAAAAATAAAGCATTCTGTGACGTGTCAGAGTACAAATCTGTCTCTCCAATCAGAAAAACGAAAATTTTTCAGAATTATTTCCTTTTTATCAAAAGTCTCGCAAAACAAGAAATCGAAAGAAAAGAATTCTTAAAATTCTCTCGTTTGTCTGATGAAAGAGTCAGATTTGTACTCTTAAACGTCACAACTCGCTCTGTTTATCTTTTGTATTATTCCAGTTTTGTTCATTGGGCAATCTGTATTCCAAGAAACTGCCCTTGACAAAAAGTTCAATCCTGCAATCCGCAAAGGCTTCGGTTTCAGATATAGGGAGTGAAACCTAGAAAAATTTAAAAAATGATGCAAAATCCTTCCAAACTAAGCTTTAGGCGATACTTCGTAGTTTTGAACTCTATCAAAAAATTTAAAAATAGACCGATATCCCATTTGAAAAAAAAACCATAGCGCTATCTCATAAAATATCAATTTGCAGAAAATTCAACTAACCTCTTTCATTTCTACGTAGGAAGTTGCTACGAGAATGTTTTTACAGAAATAGAAAATTTTCAACAGAAGGAAAGATACAGCGCTATTTCTAAAATGAACATTTTCGGAAAACACCCGGTTACTACGTAACGGTGATAGCCATGGAATTGTTTTTTTCGCCAATAAGTTCCTCATGAACCGACATCAGTTTTTGTTTATCTAGGACTCTTTTTTCAGAAGTGTCCAATTTGACCCACCATGCACCGTAAGTGTAGAATTCATATCGATTCTGCTAGAACTACATGTATATATGAAGTACACATTTCTTTCGTAATCTCATCTTCTCTAAACATCTCGTTTGTAGATCTCGTTCTTTTCCTTGGAGGCAATTTTTGATTATCTGAATCACAAGTGTTGGGTAAAGAGTGTGTTATGTACGTTATTGCTGGAGCCATACTAGAAGAATCGTGTAATGTTGAACATTTTTAATTGAGAACCGTTGAAAGACCTGGCGGTACGTAAGTACCTTGACTTGGCCGGCGCGACGTTTGTCCATTCACTTTTTCGTGGCTAACTAGAACCTACCGTAGTCTTATATGCCTTGATTTTTAACTTGTCTAATAAGCTAATTGTTGAGTTTTTTTTAATTGAATCATTTTAAATTTTGCTTGAGGCCCGTAATGAGTTCAAATTCAAAATGAATGAAGGTAATCGCTGTTGGCATACTTCCAAGTAGACTTCAAACCAAACAAGCCCCTAAAAGATGTTGTTGTCTATTCAAGTTATGCAGGTACTGAAATATCTGATTGCCGGTGACCGATTGTCAAGGACTATCACTCGGACCACTGAAGGAAAAGCCAGTTTTGTTTGGTATCAGTATCCACTCACCAAATTATTAACAGAAGCAATAAATGTAAGAAGAAAACGAATAACTCTTCTTACAGACCACGAGACCAAGAATAGGCAAAGCTCAATACGACAACATTCCTAAGCTAGCCGATGAAAAAGATCGTTTATGAAGGTAGAAAGTTAATATTTTGGAAGGACGAATTGATGTTGAACTGCACCTCTCGCTTACTTATACACGACGAATCTTGATGTGTAGATTAATTTCAAAATTGATAAATTCCGCTCTTCAAATAAAACACTTTTTTATTGTCATATTAACAGATTCGGCCTCAGTGAGAAGATACAGGTTGTTGCAATTTCCAAAAACAAATCTTTTATTCCATTGTACCTCTGGCCTCATTATCACGACACATATTTTTGAACGATCTCATCAATTCACAAATTCATTAGATCAATGAAAAGTTTCATTGCCCTACTTTCAATTCCAATTGCCCTACCTCTGAGTCAACTGTAGCTACTGCCCTGCTCATTGGTTCAAGAAACTAGCAGAAATGAGCATAAAAATGCAGGTACAGTTTACCCTAGGAAATAAGGCAAATCTCCCTTCATTTCAGAATACTGAAGTATTCCTTATAATTTCCCCTAAAACGAAAAACTTTCACACCAAGTGAATCTCTGTTGCTGTAGTTGGTTGAAAATGTCAATTCTGACAAAAGTCTTAAAAACGGAAAATAATAATTCTGAAAGTTTTCTTGATTTTCTGATGGAGGAGTCGGATTTGGAAACTGAAATGTAACAGTTCACTTTGCATTGTTCCAGTATTGTTCATTAGGCAACCTTTTCTCCTAAGAACTGCCCTCGACAAAAAGTTCAATTCTGCAATTAGCAGAGGCGTTTTGCATGAAAAAACAATTTTCGTTCAATTTTCAATAGTTCTGTTTCGGATATTGGGAGTGAAAACCCAGAAAATACCTAAAGAAATAAGTATTTTAGTAGCACTTAAGTTTGATTCTCGCTATCCGTTCCATAACCTTCCAGTATCCCTTCCGTATAAACTACGTCAAGATTAGGTTTGTTCGTTGTAGGTGCAATTTGTACTACAATTACTCCATGAACTCCAATGACTCAGTGCTGCTGAGTGTAGTTTAATGAAGTCACAGAAAACAGAATGAGTGGAGCTAGTGTAGTTCAATCTGTTCTACGACTGTCACAGAATACCAATATATTCGCAAATCCAAGATGACAGAATACGACGCTTCTTTTGTTTTCGCTCCTATTTGGAGGTGATTTTGTTTTCTTGTGGAATCGTCACGGAAAAAATATCCATTTTCAATATCGATATAATGAAAACTAATTTCGTCTGAAAATAACCACATATACAGAACAAAACACGTCTAATAAGGAACCAGAGGCAACAACACATGTCGATCATTGTGAATCATATATACGTATAACCATCACAGAAGACAAGCTCACTCTATTCATTGCACACGTACTATGACTGCACTTACTCCCAACATTTCCTCAAAGAGCAGAGTGCAAGTTTACAACAAATCACACCGAAACGTAACAGTGAAGTAAGTGGAGTTAGTGTAGTTCAGGCAGTAACAACGCTTAAACCTTTTTACAGCTTATAATATTTTACCAGAAGGATACCGGAAGGTTACGGACCTCATAGTGAGAATCAACCTTGAAACTGCAAAAAGCACCTTATCATGGGAATGAGGTGAGTAAATGAGTTCTGTCAATCGAGTTTCTTTGAATGTCAGGGCAGGGATGCAGGGTCGTATCAGAAACATTTGAAGGCCGAACCTGTAGAATGGCAAATGGAACAATTGATTAATTTGATGAGTGGAATATATAGTTACAATTGATGTACAACTTGAGGATTATTATATTATATATTATTCATTTTTTGAAGTGGTTCATTTACATCTATACAATTTAGTGAAGACATAAACCACAATAGCTCACAGCTCAGTCAAGCTCTTAACGGATCAAACGACCGAGTCTTATCCGAAATTATTCAATGGATAAAATTAGTTGTCAAAACCCCAGCTACGTAAACGATGTTACGCGATTATTTTTGTACAAAATCCCATTAATCCTACATTGATTCTACCGAATCCATGCTTTGTAAGTCTCTCATATGGTGCTCAATCATTTTCATCTCCTTCATCGTCCCCATATCATTTCCGGCTCGATAATTGATCCCCCATAAGCTCCGTAATACAAATTCATTATGGTCATCAGCCGGACAATTTACCCAGAAAACCAACTAGAAAAATCCATTAGTACGGTAAGAATTGCGTCGTCTCCTAAGGTACGAAACGTGTGGCCGCTGCTAATGGCCAACTTAACCAGCGGTTAGACCGATCTCCGTGACGCAAAGACCTGCCGAGATCGTTCGTTTGATTAGTGTTCACCATTTTTTCTCTGAATTTATCCGCCTCAATTCGTGTCTTTGAAATAATCCCCTGTTGAAGTTCGTCCAGATCGGTCTAGTCATTCGACTGGAATGAATTGATCTTCGGATTTTGCGTTAGGTTCGAGAGCGTACTTTTTTCCATCTGAATCTTCTTCGTTCATTACTTTCCCTCCGTCGACAGGTGCATAGATTAAGGGTTTTATTCGTTCGCTGAGCTCTACGATTGTTCGTCTTGGTGAGAAGAGGTTTAGAACTTCATCAAACATTTATTATTCCATTTCACATCATGACATTCTTCTTGAGTTTATTCACTGAGGAAAATGAGTGGATATTGGATGACAAAAGTGAAACAGTTCAATGATCCTTATGAATTATATTTCTTTATGGCTTTTCAAAAGCTTATCGCAGGAAACAGAGGGAAAGAAACGACTCGAAAACTGTATATTGAATGGCAGGTTTGATGTTAACAGAGACGTCCGAATTCGTGAATGAGTAAAAGCCATCCAATGATTCCGTAGATATACCCATTCTAAATTTTATTCTCTCTATATTTCCAAAAATACAGATCCGATCGAACGAAATCCGGAACTTAATTGAAATATGACAATTTTGGTGTACGAGTTTGGTGGGGTCGAGATCGATGTTTACAACACACAATGAAGAGGTTACCTGGAATATTTGGTCGAGCTAACAATGGTCCAAGATCACCAATTCGTGAGTAATAACTCACGTTTGTGAAAAATAGATTGATGACATAAGTGTCCCTCATGAATAAACCAAACAATGATGAAGTTTGCGGGAATAGGACCGGAAAGAAACCAATGATTTCTGAGCTATATATTCAGCGACGTTTCGCAAAACTTTAGTCTGCTTCTTCAGGCCAAAAAAACATTTTAAAACTTGACATCACTTACACACTAAATACAAACAATACAATATATAACCTCTATAAAATTTAGAAATCCTAAGGTATAAACATGGATTCAACATCAAACAACCTACAAAATCCCAAACAATAAAGTCTCCAGAGTACGTGCATTTCCAAAACTTCATAAAAATTTGGAATCCTTGAAGATTGCCAGAAGACCTTCCATATCATTCTTATTAAGCCATTCAGTTATATTTGTATCTTGGCCGAATTATATGTAATGAAGTATTTATATTCAGTTTTAAACTTATGAACTGACATAATTTCGAGTTTTCCAGAAAACACATCATGCTATCATTCTCTACGAATTGCTTTTAATAGTAATGGTAACTTGGCCTTAAACTCACCAATCACAGGCAAGCATTCTTATTGACAACGCTAGCGTCTATGTAAAACAAAATATTTGATTTCAAAAAGATCCATGTGAGCCTCCTGGATGGCATCGCTCCAAACCTCCACCGCGACTCACCGGTTCTGTTCTCTTTTATTCATTCCACTGTATTTGATTTACATGGATGTCGACATCGATCTCGACCACGACATAATTGTTTTGTTCCTGTTCGAACCCCTATAGTTCATGTAGAATTGGGTGAGGAAAAACTGATTGCAACATTGCAGAGTATAGAATATTTGGGAAAAAATATTATTTTCAAATCACTCCAAGTAGACGATCATCACAAAAAGGGAAAAAAACACCAAATTTTTCTAGTCATCCTGGAAAATTAGGTCGACTCAAACTAACATTTGATACAATGTATTGAAATATTGAGTGCAAGGTCTGTGTGAATCTTCCTTCAAATCTGATGGAAAAGTCTTAAAAAAAAAATATTTTAACAAAAATTTCGAATTTTTTTCTTTCGCTAAATGTACAATTCCGAAGAAATTGCGAGCAGTTGTTCGTTGGCATACTTCAACTAACCACCAAGTTTCAATCCGATCGCTTGAGCAGTTCCAGAGATATTGAGGAAATAACCTCAAAAATTCAAATGACAAAACTTAGAAACCGTCTGGCAGTTTCGGCACAAGAACAAACTTGCATATCGAATTCTGATTTTGATTTCACAGATACATCCATCCGAAATTCTTACTCTCCAAATGTTAAAAAATAAATCCGGAGCTGATCGAATTGAAATCTAGAACGTTGAAAACAGACGTTGAGAATGTTATTGCAGAATTTACTAGACCCTTCCATGAATTTCCACCATCGTGATTGAGCACCGAGCTTGTTGAAAATTATAGGTTTGTTCATTGTACCTTCACGAACTACACTAACTACACTAACTCAACTGATACCGTTCGGTATGTTTTGTTGTAAACTTGCACTCTAATCGTTGCGGAAAAGTTGAGAGTTAGTGAAGTTATAGATGACTAGAGAGTAAGGTTACCTTCTGTGATAATTATGCGTAATGATAACTCGTTAAGCGCAAATCATGATGATATAGACATCTGTTGTCTCTGATAGCAATCATCGGCCTGAAATTATGGACTTTTTTCTAACGTTCATTTGCTTTATTCATAAAAGATCAGATAATCCATGTATGCTACGCGATTTTTGTAGTTTTCCAGTTAATAATTTTTTTGGTGATTTCTCAATTTATTATGCCAGCGAGGTTTCATGAATTCAAATCTTTCTATGTAGTAGGTATTTTGCAGATTTTTTTCTAACATGATCTTCCTTAATGTTGTTTCTATAACAAAAATAACTCGTGAAATCACTCAAGTTACTCGAGAAAGGCTCGAAACGCGAAAGTTAGAACTTGAGTTTTCAGTAGGATTAACTCAAACATCCTCATAGCTCCTGGCTGAGTTAAGGAACTTTACACGGTTTTAAGCTACCCAAATCATAGGAAAAGAATAGAACATTAGTATTCTTTTTTTGCTGTAATCGGCCTTCCAAGACGGATAGACTAAAAATTATTGAAACACGATTAAAGTTATTTTTCTACTTCCTATCATTCTTATTGTGAACTGAGATTGAAAATGTGACTTAAGAGTAATTTTAATTGAAATTCTTGTAAAAAAAAGTGTAGCTCGTGTTATTTTCACATTTAAGTCTGATTCTCACTATACGTTCCGTAACCTTCCTGTATCCTTCCCGTAAAATATTATAAGATGTAAATGAATTGACTTATGCACACTATACGTTCCGTTTACGTTCTGTCAACATGACATTTTCGCAGAATAAATTTTGACGTGAATCTTACGGAATATAGTTAGAATCAACCTTAAGATAGATTGGGCGTGCAGGGCCGATCGAATGGCCTGCGCGTTCGCCACTTTCGCCAGACGAAACGCAAAAACGAAACATAATAGAGACCAATACTTTTAGAAGTGGAAAGAAAAATGAAACAAAAAATGTCGACGATCCTGTATTCAAGTTGGGGGAAGAGATTTTGAAGATTTATTGTAGTTAATGGTAATTTGTTAGTAATTTGTGCTTTTTATTTCTCATCCAAAAGCAAGTAATTTCACAATTACCAATTTTGAAATATGCACCCATTTGCACTCAAGGCTGAAACCAGAATTATTATGGGAATTACACGAGTTACAGTTAGCTTACAGGAAATTCAATTGAAATCTCCTCAAATCATATTTTGAGTTCAATTAGCCATAAGAGTGACAAAAACTAGAAAATGTTCCAATTACAACAAAAAAGGCTCATAGAGTACTTTTTTTCTTATGATTCTAGAAGTTTAGTACCATGCAAAATTCAAGATTTCAACCAGAAGCTATGAAAACTCTCTTTTGTATTTTCAAATTGAAGTTGAATGATTGAGTGAATCCTACTAAAACTGAAGTTCTAACTTTCAAGCCTTTTTTGAGTTACTTTGAATAATTTCTGGAAGCTGAGTTATTTTGCTATTAGAACAACATCCAGGGCGATCATATCAAAAAATTGCAAAATACCTACTACATAAAAAGATTTAAATTTTTGACATCTCGCTGGCATGATAAATTCATGAAACACAAAAAATCCTAACCCAAAAACCTAACCTAACCTAACCTAACCTAACCTAACCCAAAAACGACAAAAAATCGCATAACATACACGGGGTATTTTTTGATACCCCCAGGTGGGAGGAATCTGAAAAAAATCGATTGACGTCACTACTTGGACCCACTTGTATATTCAACTTTGCAATGAACTTCAATGAATATACCTCCCCATCCGAATGAACTATTTGTAATATTCTATACAAACGGTGAGCTCATCAGCAATTCAGATAATACGAGCGAACTAATTCATCCCCTTGTTCAATCAGAAGAGAACTGGACTATAAATCAAATATTTACGTAATAGTAGGCGTCCCCCGAGTATAACAAGGGTTAATTCTGCTCCTCGTTTCGATTCCTATCGACATAGGACTCTCATCAATGTTGTATTTACAGGAAGGATGTTTCCAGGGCACCTTCCGCCGAACCCTTTTGATTCCGGAAGTGATTATTTAGTAGTCAGCTATCTATTTGAATGGAATATATCGTTGAGTCAATCTGTGCTGAGCTTTGGATTTTTTGCTCGATATGTCCAAAAACATTGACTTCTTAGAACTACATGTATACAGGATCCCGTAACAGCGGCGCAGTGATCCATATCTCTATTTTTTATATCGCAACCTCTATTCAATGATCACACAGATCAATAAATTCACCAGTTGTCTTCCTACTATAATAGCAACAACATTCCGATAAATAAAAATTCCTTCCAAATTTGTCAAGAGCCATTTGCCCACCCTGCATTTTGGCAAGTGATCAGTAATATTGTCGACTAATACTGCTTTAATTCTGAATTGTTCTTCAATGTTGAACCATGATGCAATTATGAGACTTGTCATCCCTTTAACCGCTTGGTGACTATTTCCGAGACCTTGAATAGAGAAAGAATATTTCGAAAATTTAAAACCTAATTTTCTACAACAGTCGACGTTCAAAGAATGAGCTCGGCTTTCTGAATCCAGTATCAGCCTTATTGTATTTTCCTTAACTGAACCATTAATTGCTTCAACTACTACCGTTGCTAGTTTTGTCATATATTCATAGAAGCATCGTTTTTCAAATCCGAACATAGGTGAGTTCTTAAACTGTCATCAGTATCAAAAGCTGTTTACCTTTCTTCGGAATTTTCATATCTTTTAGATGTGGATTTAACCGTATGTGAAATAATATGGAACTTCTTTGAACAGATAGCACAACTTCGTTCAGTTGAACAACTTCTAACCCCATGATTTGGAGATAAACAATTATAACACCAATTGTTTTCTCGTACCGTTTAATACCTTCTAGCTGGGGAAAGAATCTTAAATTTCGCGCAATTCACACCTTAATAATGGCAAAACTCTTTACAGAAAACGCAATAGTTACCTTCATTCAGAAATTTTGTATCTTCTGTAGTAATAGAGGTTCCTCCTGTCTTAACCGGCTTAAAAAGGGTGGGAACATTATTAGTACTCTAACTCGTTCCACAAACTTTACCAGAATTCAAATTTAAAATTTTTGATTGACTCTTTCACAAAATTGATAAGCTCTGAATGAGTCGGGATTTCCGTGTTTCTGATTCCAATCTCCAAAAATCGGATAGTTTCTTTATCTAATTTACACAATACTAATTGCAGCAACATGAAATCTGATAAATCCGGTAAATTTGAATTTTTCAGTCCTGAAACCGTCACATCAAAACGTTCCAGGAATAAGTTCAGAAACTTTTCTGATTCACCCGTCATCGATTTAAAATCCATTATTTCTTGCAAATGAAAATTCGCGAGATATCGCTTATTTTCATATTTGTCTTTCATGGTTTGATAAACAATTTCGTAATTATCTCCTGTTACTGGAATTATTGCACATATTTGTGCAGCCAAACCATGCAAAGATCCAACTAAATAATGCACCTCATCTAATTTCGTTGAAGATATATTTTCATGTATCATGCTTTTAAATGAAGAATTAAACGTTTGCCACTTCCATAATCAACCAGAAAATTCCGGTAAATCAACTCGAGGCAAATGTGATAATCTCGTATCGGACGCCATATGCTTCAAATAAGCACTCTTGATATGGCAACAGAGTTCTTTTACGCGTATCATCACCCTGAAATCCGGAACATATTCTTCATTCATATCAAATCTTATCATCTGAATTTCATCCAGGACTGAATCAATCGACTCTTTAGTTGTATCCACAGATGAATACAAGGTTCTAAATTTTTCCTTTCATTATTCCGAATCTAATTTTTTCGACAGATCATGATTTAAAAAAAAAAAAAATTGTTTATTGTCTAAACAGGTAAATCCCAATTACAAGACAATATATTATATTGTACAAAGTTGATGAACATGACAAAATTAAACGCTAACCCAATGAAAACAGAAAAAAAATTAAATGTACAGGCTAAAGATCAGTTTGCCCAAGACGCAGTAATTCCCTCAATTTAGCCTTGAAAGTTCTCAAACTATCGTGGAAGACATCAACATCAGCACATATTCCATTAAATCGTTGACACATCACATACATTGGTGATCTAATCATCATGTTAGTCCTCGGTTTGGGGAGGTAGAGCAAGTGTTCCAGACGACTACCATTGCGCGGAATACGAAAACTCAGCTTGGCAAGCAAATCAGGACAATCCATAAAGAAATTGAGCAGCTTAAAAAGGAAAAGACATAAACTGTATACTCTCCTGTTCTCCAATGACAAGTATGAGAACCTATTCAGAAGCGAGGAATGGTCAAAACCTCGGGCTGGGTAGACACCATCTAATTTAAAGGATAAAAAAAAATTTCAAAAACTGCCTCTGAACGGACTCAAGTTGGTTGATATGAACACTGTATATTGGGCCCCAGACAGGATTGCCGTACTCGAGTCTGGAACGAACATAGGAATTGAAAAGGGTAGCAAAACAGTATGGATCCTCGAAATCCCGACATACCCTGAAAACAAAGCCAAGCATCCGCTTCGCCGCAGTTGTAACATTATTATAATGAGGAACAAATGTTAATCTATGGTCAAATTCAACTCCCAAATCTTTAATTTGCCGAACTCTCTCCAATGCTACATGGCTTATAGTGTAGTCGTACACAATGGATGTGTTCTTATGGGTGTAAGTAATTGTTTTACACTTATTGATGTTTAATGGCAATTTATTAATATGACACCATTCGCTCAGCCTATCAAGATCTTCTTGGAGCAGCCAACAGTCATGTAAGGTAGATATGGTCCTGAACAGCTTGAAGTCGTCAGCAAACAATAAAAAGTAGCAGAGTAGATTGTCACCAATATCATTTATAAAAATGAGGAAAAGTAGTTTTAGATTTTAATATTTCAAGAGTGTGTTTTTACGAGCCGTCAACATTTTGAACTTTTTCTATGCCACCGTGCCCATCTTATTAACCGTAAAACAACAATAAAATCAGCAAAGGTCAAAAATCCATAAACTATAGAAGTTCTAATTCTAATTCTATGAATGAACCAAATATTACTGAAAATCTTCGAACTTTTCACCAGAATAAGTCCAACCGAAAATAAATTCAATAACGTTTTCGTGAAATCCCGTTGATTTGGAAGACAACAGAACGAAAGAAACTACTGCTACAATACGATTGAAGCTTCCGACCGACAACAAAACATAAAAAAACAATATGAGATAAGAAGTGAAGATAACAAAACATGAATGCACACAAGAATTCAACTCCTAGCCTGAATTCGCACCAAAAATATTCAATAACTCAATAGAAAGAGCAAGCAGACTGTATTATTTAATAATTTAATGTTAGGTTTGAACTCTTGGACTTACCCAGAATTCCACCTCACCGAATATAATGTTCTCCAGGTTAATTGAAGGGAAAGATAAGGGATAAATGGAAGTAGGATTTGGAGCACCTAATATTAATTTCTTCAATGTGAAATCTCACCACATCGAAATTCGAAAATATTCAAGTCAAAAAAATTACTTGATCGCAAGAACCGTACAAGTAGAAATGCATTGGATAACTAAACTCAACAAATACATAAGCGACAACGAAGACTAATGCTGCGACGTTGCCAATTCCTAAAATTAACCCCAAATAAACAATTATTGCCAAAACACCTTATATTTTTGTGATTTTTTCCACAGTATTTTACTGACGAAAATTATTCAATTATTAAATTAGGCGGACAGGGAGAAAGTATATTGACCTTATTATAATAACGAGGTGTAATGAAACTTGCATGTGGCTGTGTTGCCGAGCAGTAATTTACCAACACGTGTTTGCTCTTCATTTCTGGATTTCAATTCGATCTAATCTGTATTTTAGAAATATTGGGAGATTGAAATTTTAATGGGTAAATCTACCTAACGGCCGGACCGTAAACAAAATAACTTCCGAAAGAAACAACTTACAAAATCGATATTGGTAGGGAAGGTTTGGACTTTAATTACGAAGGGCGAATTCGTGAATGGATAAAATCCACCCAATGATTCCGCAGATATACCCATTCAAAATTTAATTTTCCCAATATTTCCAAAATACAGATTAGATAGAACTTAAATCCAGTGCTTTATTCAAAAATAACAGTTAGAAGGTTCATACAGAATTTAATGGGGATAATATGATAGGAATATCACAGAATATTGAACAGTATTTCTTGAGTTATCCCAAAAAAAACAACGATATCGATTAGAAAACCACGAAATTCTACATATTCTTTCCCGATACCTCCAAAACTAATAGCCGTATCGGAATGAAATTTGGTACACTGCTGTGAAATTTGAAGTTTAAGGTAAAACTAGAATTGTTCTCGAATGTGAACAATAGCTCCTAGAAAAAAATCCGTTGGAAAAAAATGTTTTCGCAAAAATTTTTTTTCAGTTGAGTGACAATACGATTTCGACGGAATTTTGCTCAAAGTTGCGCGTCGCCATGCTCCAACTAACTGCTAAGTTTCAATCTAATAGCTTCAGTAGTTTCTGAAATAAATGATAAATAACTCCAAAACTTCAAATAGCTATAACTCCGAAACTATTCGACCGATTTTGCCCAGTTACGAACTCAACGCGCGAGCTACCCTGAAAGTCGCTAGCCAACTCCGTTCGACAGTTATCGTGTCCACGGTCGGCCGGTCGGAAAGAATCGATTTTGACACCGGATTCGTCAGTGAGTCAGTGAGTCCAACCTAGTCGTTTGAGACCATTTTCGGCTCAATTATCGAAAATTACAGACATATGGACCAAACGATAGCACGCCGTTTCCCCTAGATAATGCGCACAAAAATAATTTCTTCAAGGGCGCATTTTGACAAGTTGCTCCAGGACCTAAAATCTTATATCCAGCTCTGATCAGAAGCAAGGTTTGGAAGCATAAGCGTCGTTGTTTATATACCACAAATGTGCCAGTTTCGAAACGAAATAATTAACTTTGATGATTGAAGTATATTTATGGTCTCATCTAGCACATCCTCGTATTTTCGAAGATGAGCTCTACCAACAATACCCTTCCACATTGCCCATGCGACTGACACACAACAAAACCCCTTCCAACATCCCTAAATTCGATCTTCCATTCATACAAAATTCAATAAAACCCAATACCATCGTCGGCCTCATAATCGAATCTCGTTGTTTCGGTCCCAAAATGAATCGAATCGAAATGAGGACGAGCAGAAGCGACGTAACACGCCAAGTCCCATTACCAGACCTCCTGCGACCGATTAGCGCGCCCTCTGTGCTCTGATAGCTTGATTTATAATCAACAAATTGAATTTGCGCCCGAGAATTTTTCATGTCATACAGATGTTCGATGGATTTAACGCACGCATCAATCATTGGGCTCGATTTTGCAATGACCTAGGGATAGCTGAATTATACCGGATATGTCTGCCGATATGACAGCGTAAGGGACGAAAGGGCATCATCAAAATTGAAAAGGGTTGATTTTCACACCTGAACAAAGGTCGCACAGTGATTTCGACTCGTGTTCGGAAATGAAAATGCTGAATTTTCCCGACATATATATAAGTGATTAATGGTTTGTCAACATGGAGAAAAATTGGTACCTCGATGCAGTGGGAACGTATACCAAATACATGAAAAATATCCGCAATAGCATCATTGTGGTTGTGAAGAATTCTAAGGAAGCTCTGACGTGAGGTCAGGAGATTTTACGTGTTTGTTCAAATTATAACTATCAGATCAACATTATGAAGTTTCGATCTAATTGCATTCGTACTTTTTGAGATATTGCGGAAATAACGTTAAAATTTCAAATAAGAACCAAATTAAGCATATGTTTTTTCGTCACATCTCCGAAAGAAAATATCGGATCGAATTGAAATTTGAAGTATTGTTGTTGAATACTGGCCCTAAGATTTGTATCAGATTTCGTTGAAATCTAATCGATATTTTCAGAGAAAAAAAATTGCAACGAAAATTCGGTAAATTTTCGTATGAACATTTGGAAAAATTCTCTCACAACTGAATCCATATGAAAGTTGCGCGTTGGTATGCCAAAACTGTTCACAAAGTTTCAATCTGGCCGAGTCAGTACTTCATGAAATATTGAGGAATAAACCTCAAAAATTGAAATAGGCCCAACTTCAGAACTGTTCGACCTATTTCCCGAACTCAACCGAAGTCATTAGATTTATTCATCCGAAAGTTATATCACATACGTACGGACGGACAGAATTGAATTTGACCACGGATTATTCTTCAGGATATTAAACCCAATCTTTTAAGAGCATATTTGGATCGCAATTTCGAAAATTACAGACATTATGACGAAACATTAACGCACTGTTCCTCAGAAAAAGCGGTTAGAAACGACTCAGATTTTCTTCTGGAAAAATTACCACATGTGAGAAATATATAGTTCAATCGAAAAGCGGAGTTACTAAAACTCAAATGAAACCAAAAATTCAATGTCGTCTCAAGACATATAAATATATAGGTGTGGAATTTCTGCATGTTTGTAATAGAGGTATGACGTTGAATTTGAGCGAAATTTTTCATATAAGTCATGATCTTGTTTCCTTTAATGATCAAGTTCATTTCGATTGCCTTCCTTTTTAAGATCCTTAGAAATTATTTCAACTATATTTAACTTTTGTGCATTCAGCGCCACCTTCCGTTGGGTGGATACACTCTGACTGGGGGTTCTTTTCGACACGGTAGTTTTCCTTTCTTGACAAATTCTTCAAGCATTCTCGGCCACTCTCTGGGAGATGTTGCCCTGATCTCTCCTGAATTTGTAAGATCGATGTTATTGATTTCAATTTTTGCAGACGCCATTGCACGTTGGATGCTTTCCGTATTTTGGGCAATCGTTTTATCATCATTGGGGTTATACCCTAATTTTTGTTAATTGTTTTAATGATGTTTTCCCTTTTTCCGAGATATTTTGGCATCCAAATTGTATTTATTTTCTTGGATAAGAATTTCCTCTGTAAGTATGAGATTGCATCCCCTATTCTGTTACTGGGTTGAACAATTAAGTTCTGTTTTAGTTTCTTGGATATTTACTGAAGATGGGCGCCTAGTAGCCTGAAAAATGTATTACATTTAAAATTTCCTTATGGATGTGTGTAGACGACAGATAGTTTTTGGTTTCATTCAATTACCACACTTATCTCGAAAGTTAACACGTTTAGGATATACGTTTATTTGAAGTTTTTTCAAGAAATGGCTCCAAGAATCGTCCCCTAAAATATTAGTACATCAAAAAGGGACTCCCTGTGCAGGCAGAAAATGTCACTGTAGATAGCCAAAATCTTCGATAATTCGTTGTTTTAACGTAGAATTGAGAATTCGAATCAATGTTCGTTTTCGTTCCTATGTAGCAGTTTGACAAATAAAAATTTTGTTTTCACGTGCCTGCTCTAGTTAACACCGTGTAATCATTCTGCCAATGCCGGAAATGGTTTTAAACGACCAGGTTGGACTCACTAATGAAGAATCTGATGTCAAATTCAATTCTGTCTAGCCGATAGGAACAAGCAAGCCACTTCAAACTTCCAGGGTGAGTTTCTCATTAACGGATAGTCATGGTAGACATGGTCGACATCATTTATCATTTTTCTTTTGATAAAAAGGAAGGTCCGCGTTTCAATCCATTTATTTTTCAGTACTTTCTTTTGCATTGTACTCTTCGTCAATGTTCACAGGATGTTTCGATGTCAAATGTCTATGCAGGAGATGATGGAATCAAGGAATAAAACTGAAACGCTTATAATTAATTTGAAATCACTTATACTTGATAGGAGTTCTATGACAGCATATAAGACTGCACCTTTATTCCTTCATTGCGATATTGTGGTTGTATTTCAAATATTTTAAAATGATTTTCAAATCCCACCGTCGAATTTGGATGTGGAATTAGGCAAGCTTACGCTAGCTCATTTCGTTCGAATATTGTCGCGATACCGGAAGGATGCCTGGAATTAATGGAATTTGACGCAAGATTTTTCGGCAATCCTAATTATTCGACACCTTCAGCAAAAAACTCGGCCATTTGGACGAATTGATTACACTTTGTTCCCTGGACTTCTACTCCATTTTAATAGTTACTCATTATTCAAAGTGTGAGAATGTTATTGACCGAGGGCAACATACTTTAATCCCGAGAGACGCCAGTCCCGAGGGATCGTGAGTTACCCGAGTTTGTTCACATTCAATAACTCAAGTGATAAATGACAGCTTGAAGTCAATGTTCAAAAACAATTCTTCAAATTTCACTTTGATCGGATATTCATTTTTGGAGATTTTGAAAGATTGAAGTTAATCTTCAATTCTCAAGAGAACAGACGCGATCAGATTTGCATTAAGTTGAAGAATACAGACGCACGAGTCAATGCAAAATTTCGTTGTGATCGTATGTAGGGGTGAAAATTGTTGAAAAGTATTCGAAAATTTCGGAAGTTTTAGTTGAAAATGTTTTTTGCCGGAAACTATTCATCAGCTTTCAACCAAATTGGCAGAAACCTAGAGTCAGTATTCAACAACAATGTTTCAAAGTTGAGTTTGATCCGATATTCGTCTTCGCAGATATTGGAAAAAAAATGTTCAAATTTTTTGGTTATTATTTTCTCAGTTTTGATGTTATTCACAGAGTTACTCGAAAAATATTCAAATAATGACAATTGGAATGGATGTATATGCGGAATCATTGGATGATTTTACCGGTTCAACAAATCATCGAGTCTCTAAATGGGTTCTCATTTTACGGTTAGCAGTTATGCCGACTTCAACCACAATCACATCCGAAAATAACTCGCTGTTCCCCAGAACAAGCACTTCAAAACGACTTAGAGACTCGGTTTTCATATAGCAGGTTTGAAGGTTAATTAAGAATTTCGAATTCGTGGAAACTTGAAACCCCCTATTGATTTCGAAGATATATCCATTCGAAATTTTATTTCCTCAGTATTGCCAATAATGCAAATGTGTTCGAATAGAAATTCTGCATTTCGAGGAAGAATGACGGCATGTAAGTTCATGCAAAAAGTCTTGAGGAAATGGTTTCGAATGCGAACAAGCGCGTGAAAGCTCTTGAACCCACGTGAGTGCTTCTCTTGATTTTTTTAAACATATTTGGATCTCATTTAGGAACTATAATATGTCATAGAGTGACCACACCATGCATTCTATGCATCTGCTTTCATATTAAGGATTGGAATACCAAATATTCTGATTTCTATCGAATATGTTTTATGAATTTCAGCCGATGATTTAATTTCAATTACACTGAGTAAATTGAAATTTTCACATCAAATATAAGTTCACCGCAATGAGGACTTCATTCAACCCTTAGTTTTACGATTTGCAAATTTACCCTACCATAAATATTGCATAAATCTCAACTACGAGCAAGTCAGTTCATTAATGTGGTGAATGTTATTAGAGCTAACGTATTTCGGTGATAGTTCTACCCTATTGCACATGCATAGTGAATTAAAATTTCATTACCCAATGCTTTTGAAGTGTACTCCGCAGTTTTGGGTCGATTCATGTCGGTTGATTGGTTTTCATAATTCTATTACATATAGTTGCAACATTGATGATCTAATTTTCCACTCATTGAGCTCTTGAAGATTTGATTATGGAAATATACTTTGTTGATTCAAATCTGATTCACAAGTTGGAGATATTGTGTTGAAGTATATCGCTTGGAGAACAGTATCCAAAAAAGTTACTTATCTGAAGCCAAAACTCTAATATACGAGTTGAAATTCAGGGATAACCCGGTCACTCATTCAATGCACCTTGACACACCGACAAAGTGTCCATATGGAGAGAATTTAATTTGATTAAGTATTTTTCATCAGTTAGTCCAAATTTGTCGTTGACAACTGGATAGGTTGTATACTTACAATGCTTGTACCTATCTATACATACACTTACCACGTGCATTTTTTGAGCATATAAGACATATCCACGGTTATAGTGAATGCATCAGACATAAAACTTCACTCTCCAAGTCCAAATGGACATCGAATCCTACGATCGGAGTTTCATCCTAATCAGACAAAGCTACAGGCTAGACTCAGTTAGTCCAAATGTATATGGATTTTGAGCAGGTTGGCCACGGTCGATGTTATCCTGGACTTTAATAATGATTTTCTTCAAAATTTGATCTACTACTACTGTTATATCGAACTAGAAAACCTTCAGCGCGTCTGTGTTTCTAATCATATCGAAAAGATCTAACAACACCGATTTTTTACGAGGAACACTCTATTCATTATTGCTTCTTCGGATTTGTCGTATATAATTGATGATTTCTGTTCCAACTTCCTCTTTCCTTTTTGCGACAGATTTGAAATAATTGATTTATTCATTTTTTTTGTGCAAAATATGTTATATCGTTGATGGCGAATTTTATAGTCTTTTAACACAGCTGCTTATAAACAGGATATTTCATTTGAAAGACGCACATTTCTTTAACTTGGTACATCTCAGGCAAGGGTCCAATTTTCAACATTGTATGGTTTAGGACGTGGTTCATTGAAGGTAAATGCTGAATGGTATATATGGCTTAAGTAATCCCTGCCTAAAAATTCTGCTTTCTAGTATGAAAAGTACCAAATTGAGAAAGATTAAAAGAAGCTTAGCTCTGCACAAAAAAGAAGAAATTTTATTAATCAAATACTCAAACACCACTCGAAGTAGGAACGACGAAATCAGAAATACTCAGCAGAAATCGAAAAAACCATAATATACCCGGTCTTTTGAACGATATATAAAAGTTGTTGGTACTTTTCCATACAAGCGGCAACACTTCAGCGTTCTTATATAAAAAAATATTCAATAAAATCTTACATCCGTGAAAGTCCAGGGTACCATCAACTGTGACTCACCTTTAGTACTTTCTAGGTAGCTAAGCACAACATTTCAGTTGACTACTGAATTCAAAATGGCTTCAATCAGTAGTCTGAGGAACCCTGGAAAATTCATTTCCAATGTTCTCCTTTCATAAAGTTGAAAACAACCTTAGGAATTCTGAATTATTTCCTTCGAAAGCTTTTGTGTTCAATCGTTTGAAGTATTTAGACACATACATTTCCTACAACGTGGACTTAACTTCACGTATCTCTTTGAAGGATCGACCTAAATTCACATGGGAAAGAAGAAAGATCTTTTGTAGAGTTGAAAATAGTAGAGCAAACAGCTTTTTTCACTTTAAACTTGAAAGGATTAAACCTAGGAATTGGATTCAATCATGTGCGGTGCAGGCGAGGTCATATCTAGAGTCGACTTCTTCCATGAGCCGCGTACAGACACGAGAGCTGAGCGGCGTTCGAGGTAGTTGCGAGGCACTTGTGAGGCAGCCTCGCGTTGTTGAAATGGCTCGCGATACCGTGCACACTTGTGAGGCAGCCCAATTAACTTGCCTCGCAAGCCACTCAGCTCTCGTATCTGTACGCGGCTTTAGTGATGAAATTGTAAGCATTCATAGTTCAACAAATATAGGCTTTCCTAGTTATATCCATAATCAAGTCTCAACTGATTCCTTCTACCTGCACTATGACAACTTCTCGCCTTTAGTTTGACCTTGCTCAGATTGCTAGAACAAATTTCTCGAAAACGAGAAGCTGATATCGCAATATCGCTCGTACTTTTGCAGTACGCTAAGGTTACGGCATAGGTACGATTTTATAAGACCATGTGACAACAATAACTTGACAGCTTTGAGAAAAACAAGCATTTGTTTGGCATAGTATGATAAGAGTAAAATGTAAATTCTACAGTACCTTCTTTCGGTAGATTGTATCCGTGCACCTCACAATACGTAGTAGGCGCTAAAGAATGTCCAGGACTGGGTGTATTCAAAGTAGTAGCAGTAGTAGGAGCGTCTATAGTAAAAAAAGTGGCAGCCGAAGCACGATCGTCTAAGCCGAAATTAGGCCGCTCATGCTGCTGCCTCTTACACTTGGTGCAACGCTTCATCTCTGAGCGCACCCGCAGAAGCCACACCATACCAAACAAGGCCATACCAACAGGTTGCCTCATGGTAGACACTTGGTCATGACATATGTCCTTCACGTGCCGGTCCACCGCACACATGCCACACCGCACATACACACAAGGATCTTCAACTACCTGCACGTCTTCATCATGTTGACCAAACTGACACTATTGACCCTACGAAGCTTTCAGGAGATTTATTGAAAGATTTGACCGAAATTGGTGCAGTCGAGTATATAAATGAAAACTCCGTTTTTCTAAGAATGCGAGAAAATCTCTTGTTATTCCATCGCCGAGAGGGCTGTTAACGCCATCTACCTCTCAGAATTGTTGTGTTGGCACTGCCGCTCTAAGGACGCACTCATGCACTGAACAAGGGACATTTCAAGCACACTGTGAACTTCTCGACTTCCGGATTCGACGGCATATTCACTTTATTAACTTCTTAACACTCCTCACGGCATTTCCACGTCCGACTCGACCTGATAAGAAAAGTTTGATGAGATTTCTTTTCGTTCTTTTAATATTGAGAGGTCAGAAGTTGGAACTTGTGCTTTGACGTGTGAAAGTAATGTCTGCAAGAATAGGGTAGACCGGAAAATTGCGATGATGCGGAGAATATAAATGGGGTTTGTTTTTCTTGAATTAGGTCGAGAGAGAAATTTGGCGATTCAGCTTGTTAACATTTTCGAACTGAAATTAATGAATGAACGTAACTTTATCATTTCCCAGTTTTTAGTTGATCAGATATTTCTTACGTGTGTATTTAGATAGTCCAAATAGTATGCAGGGTAAATAATTTCTGTTCGCGCGATATTTGAGAGAGGATTCGAATGAATACTTTTACCTCGTTATTTCGAATGTAAATATTCTTCCCAAAAAGCAAGAAGCATTTCAACGAAAGAAATTGGTAATGAAAGTTTTCGTGACTTGAGTAGACTCACTGCAAGAAGTTTGCGTTATTTTAACGATGCAAAAATACTGATCGAAACCTTATTCATTTGAATGAGCGGATATAAAAACCATTATTTTATAATGAATTTCGAAAAATTATGAGGAACGTGTGAATATTTTGTTCGTTAGCGATCAGAAGTTCCAGGATTTCAAATTCCCTCTTTTTCAATACGATAATGAATATCAAAGCAAACTCTCTTTTTTTATTTTTTTTTCTCACAACCTGACGTTTTGTTCAATTCCAATTAATTAGTAGAATAAACATTCTACACATCATATTTGTTAACCAGAAGTCCCCTTCTTGCCTCTCAATATGAACCCTTCAAAAGCTCTGGAAAAAATCATTCAAGCAGACAAATTTTCGGGAATATAAAGTTATCGTACAGTCTTCGACGAAATGATAATTTTCCATTTATTTTAATAGAAAAGATTTTTTGTATTTGTACTTGCGACGTTTATCCAGTTCCTCAACCATTGGACAACCCTGTAAATATTCACGTAGCCAAGATGCTGATTCGATATCTGCACAATGTATTGAATGAAGTATCCTGAATACAAATCTATAGTCGAAATTTATAGGCGTCCTAAGATTCTGAAAATAATATTCGATTTTCAGTTCAATATATACACACCGGCACAATCAGGCGAATGGACAAAATCTCAAGGAAGTTTGTAGTTTTTTTTCTCTTGAACCCTTCGGACGATTTTAGGGAAAGTTTTTTCCAATTGTAGCTCGATTCCTCGGGAACATATTTGTTTATATGGAATTTTCACAATTATACAAAACAACTGAATTGACCACCAAAAAAAACTACGATGTGACCAAAAACCGTTAATTCAAATGTCACGCATAAGTCACCAAAGTTATCAGAATATTGCTCAAAGTTGACATTAATCACCCTGTATCCCGCTAATGCTTCGAAAACGGGGTATACCTATGTCATAGGGCAAAAATGACTTTCCCAATGTCATCTATACGGCTCTATATTTTTGACCAGTTTATGATGAAACACCCTGTATATCTCGCAATATCACAGTATTTGTTGATGCATTCTTCAGTTAGTTTATTTTTTCTTCAGAATAATAATTCGAAGAAGTACTAACGAGAAGGGTCAAGTATACGGCATTTTTCAACAGACTATCGAATTTCCTTCAGAACAATGAATCTCACAACCAAATTTCTCATTTGAGGTTGTAAGAGTTGCTCACAGGGTCGATACAAATTAATTTGAAATACCCGTTCCACAAGTATCCAAAGTTCATCTCTTTTGGCCTTTTTTCTGAGTTTGCATCGGTGCCGGGATATGAAGGGTGTCAGTTCTTCAATTTTACACAAAGTTCACAAACATAAGACACTAACAAACTCAGAAAATTGAAATAAACTCGTGGTAAACCGAGGTAACGACATTCGTAAACCTGTCAGGACAGCTTCATCCCAAGAATGCCTATCCAACGTAACCTTTACTACTTCAGCATATTTCATCCTAACCTTGTTCATTCCAAATTGATGTAATCATGAAGCAGTCCATACATCTGGTTCACTTGCCAACCTTCAGATTTTTCCATTATGCCCGACAATAACTCTATCTTGACGTTGATCGTTCCGTGGAGGAACCAACCGGAGCGTCACAAGATTTATATCCAACACTCCAGTGTCCAATGATTGCCTTTCTGGTGCCATTTGTCAGAAGCCAGTGAAAGGTCTTCCGTTCTGCATCCTTCCGGTATGTATCCTGATGATGCGATTATTTCATACGCGGTACATTCTGCCTTAAGGAAAGCGATTTTTCACCAGTATGATTAATCGATTGGGAATGAGAGCAGCTTTGTTGATGAGGAGGAAATAATGAGTTTCTAGAACGACGTGAGGATTAATATTTATATCAAAGATTGAATAGAGAAAAGTGGAAAACATTGTTTTACCGCAAGTGCTGAATAGGAATTTACTTTTGGAATGAGCTGTTTTTGCGCACTATTTCTGGGAAACAACGCGTTATCCTTTCGTCATAATGTCTGTTATTTTCGAATTTTGACTCAAAAATAATCTTCAAAGATTGGGTTGAACACCCCTAAAAAGAATTCATGGTCGAGGGAAAAAACCTACCGATTTGAAAATGTCAGATTAGATTTAAAGACCGAATATCCCGTTTAATTTTGTCAATGGGTGAAATATGTCTAATAGTTTCGGAGTGAGGTCCATTTGAATTTTTGAGTTCAATTCCTCGATATCTCATGAAGGACCGACTCGATTAGATTGACACTTTGTAGACAGTTTTGGAATACCCACGAACAACTCAGTACAGATTTTTGTAGTCAGGAAGTTCCGAAGAAAAATTTATTCGAAAATGTTCAAAATTTTCGTTGGAAAATTTTTTCTTTCTGAAAATATTCATTAAATCTCAACGAAATTTGGCTAAAGTCTCAGAAATAATATATAACACCAATGTTTAAGATTTCAATTCGATCCGATATTTTCTTTCGGATATGAAGGGATTTCCAATAAGAGGTGTTACTTTGAATAGCCCGCTATTTCGGTAGATGTCACTTTTGAAGCTGTCATTTTTTGACATTTGACAAGTGGAAACTACACCATTAATAAAAATGGAACGATACACACTTCAACAAAGCATTGAAATTATTAAAATTCACTATAAAAATGGTGAAAATTTGGCAGAGACGGTTCGTAAAATTCGAACATTTTTGGGTCGTCGTGAAGCACCTTGTCGGACCACAATAAAGAAATTGGCGGAAAAATTCGAGCTGTTGGGACAAGTTAGTGATGTGAAGAATAAAATCCGTCTGTCACTCAAGAACAGCCCAGAATAATGCTGCTATAGCCGGAAGTGTTGAAGAAAACCCAGGTTTGTCCATTCCTCTTCGTTCTTTGGAATTAGGCATTCCACAAACGTCATAACACCGTATTTTGCATAAAGATACGCCAATAGCCCAGTGTTGATTCAAGACCTCAAAGATGGAATTCGTGAGGCTATCGAGGACATAGGGCAGCCAGTTTGCGATTTGGTTATGGAAAATTTCATTAAAAGGATATGGTCCTGTAAGAGTGGTCGTGGTGGTCATTTGCCTGATGTTATTTTCCACTATTAACGGCATAGCTTCTTATTTAAAATGAAATAAACATCCGATCATTCATATTGAAAAATGGCATTTTTCTTCGAATATCAAAATAACACCTCTAATTGGAAGACCCTTTACAAAGCAAAAATATGCCAAATTTCGTTGTTACTTGGAATTTTAACTTCATTTCTGCAATATCTCAAGAAGTACAGATGCAATCAGATGACATAACCTTTCAAACTAGGTCACTGTCAAAAATTTCATTTTGAATAACGATATGATGATGATGACCACACATACAGTACAAAACACGTCCAACCAGGAACCAGACACAAAAACAGATATCTATGATTATGATCTATGAATTATAATTACGTATCACCATCACTCTATGCACTGCACACGTTATCTATGGCTACACTAACTAATAGTATCCGCAACAAACAGAGTGCAAGTTTACAACGAAACGAAACACACCGAACAGTATCAGTGGAGTTAGTGTAGTTATGATAGTTCGTGCAGCTATGACAAACAAATCTAAAGACCGCAACTGTAACAGAAATTTTATGGTTTCAACCCAGTTCTGAAGTAGTTACACCTCGATAGCCTATCAAAAGATCTAGAAATTTGAATAACAAAGCTGAAAATGCCTAAACTGTAAGCGGTAATATATTTCCCTTGACGGATGTGTTTGCAATGGCGGACTGTTAAGAACAACGAAACTTTTTTTTTACTATGGACATTATTTTAAAGTGCTTAGTCTATGGAACATGAGCTTTATCATTTCCTACAAATGTCTCGAATGACTAGGTTGGACTCACTGAGTAAAATCCACGGTCGAGTTCGATGCCTTTTCGTCACACTGTAATTTCCGAAGCAGAAGATCTATAGTCTGGAAAATTTATTGGGAAGTATGGTAAAAACTGCCCAACGTTTCGAAAATTAGGCCTGTCGGATGTTTTCATATCATTTCCACAACCTAGCAAATCAAATCAAAACAATCAAAATGAAATCTGAGAAATATCATTCTTCATGCCTAACCGATTACATCGAATTGAAATTTTCTGGTATGTTGTAAAATGTCGACACGTATACCTATGTGGAAATTCGTGAGGTACGTATCAAAAACGAGAAAGAATTATATCAGAAATTTCTTATTCCAGAAACAAACCGTTTCATTGAATTTATAGGTCAGTTCTCGCATCGAAGAATGATTGGTCGAAACCAATGAATCCAAGCAACAAAGGAATATCCTATTGTAATTGAATTTGTACGAAGCAGAACAGGAGCTGCATGAATAATTGGTGCTGAATTCTGCTACTATCGCATCTAAGTTTACTAACATCCATTACACATCGACAGCACAGTCCGTTTCAATAACATATCAGGTAACAGGTCATCCTATTAGCTTCAATCATAGAACTCTGCCCTTCCAATATCAGTCTTCCTGCCATGCATCCAACGCGGGCGCTCTGACATATTATTGCACCTAATAAGGTCTCCAGCCCGTAACGCCCGGGCGGAATATCAAACAATTCACCGGAACATCACGCTGGCGGACGTGGGTTCCCCAGGGATCCGAAGTAGATGGCCATTATTATTCATAAAGTTGGATGGCCCGTTCTTGAATTTAATTATGGTTTCTTAGGCGACGCCATAGCGGTTACCGCGGTTGCTGGAGACGTCTGCAGAGGTATGGAGGGGGACGTTTCTCTATTCAAATTGCGTTCTGTTTTGGTTTACAATCGACAGGTCAAATGTGACCCGATAAATTGCGGCTGGAACATCGAGGGCCTCCGATTTTGGCGATGGGATGGGGCTTTGAGCCCCTGTATTTGGAGCGGCAAGAGGATATATAAAGGGTAGAGCATACTTGTACAATGCATCGAATATAACAGGATTCGGTTTGGTTGAACTGGTAACTTTACGTTAACTTAGTTACTTCGAAACATCTAAGTTAAATTTGATATCACAGATACTTTCCTTCAGAGCTGGATCTAGAGCAAGGGGAACAAGCATTTGCCACGGGCGCAAGCTAACTAGGGCGAATAATTAATATTTTTGTCTTGAGAATGATGACTTTTTTCACTTCAAGCTCTATACATATTTCGAAGCGGTGCTGTCTTGCATGTACCAGTTTTATACTGTGAGGTGAAAACTATAGTTACTAAACAAAAAGACAGTAAATCATTTTCATACTTATCGGCAGCTCTACGATTTCCAATTCACTATTTGGGATCCGCTAAAAAATCATAAAATACCAAGACGTTTACGACCAAGGCCGAGGTTCAGGGTGAAACCCACTTTCGCCTGAAAACTTCTCTTTTCTCGCATCTGGGTAATTTAATGTCACAATAAGTGCCTTGCAATTTATATTGCATCAATTAAAAAATACATTACGTGCAATACGGTTATTCATTCTGTAATGAAGATTACTGGATCCCAAAAGTATCTTAAATATACCGCGAGAAAAATATGATCCTAGGACTATTCCGAAACAGAGATCTAAGTAATTACTGCCAGTTTTTTTCATTTCAACCTCCTGTAGGTATATTGTGAGTTTCAACAATTCTTCGATGTATTTTATTTTATTCAAAGGTTTATTTGTTGTTTTTTTGAAGTCTGTATCGACAAGTTTATCGACTATTTTCTTTGATGAGATTAATTATCAATATATACTTTCTGAAGTAATCGTTCAGTTTTTAAGGACCAGTTTAAACATCAGGGTCATAGACTCAAGCCATAGAACAACATTAAACCTGTGAATTTGAATGGGAGCATTTATGCAGAGTCGTGAGCATGAGGAATTAACACTACCACTATGCTTGATGCATAAATATGTTGGGTGGCACCTTCTTTCGGAGTTAATGCTATTGCCTTTTCAGAAATGCTAGACACTTGGTCGTTCTTGTAATTTCGAAAATATCAGTATCTCCTTAAATACCAGCGAATGTGAAAAATAATAGTACTTCCAAATTCCACGATATACAAGTTTTTCAACAATAACTGAATTTGTGGTTATAACACTCGCAAGGTTCATAGAAATTTATTGTATATAACGAACCATATGAAATATCCTCTTATGATTCAGAGTTTACGTATTATTATTTACTTAACGGTGATAGGTACATTTTCAAATGGACAAGATGTATATGAGGGAATTTTGAAGGTATTATATCTTTTTTATGAACTTCAATTGAGTATCTTTTTTCTTTTTCTCGAAATGTTACGAGCAACTTTGAGTACTCTATCATAAAGTTACTTATTCAGTATCTAGCTCTTTTTCCACAGCATTTTATAGTTTTCTTTATTGTTTTTCTTTCTCGAAAGATTTTTTCGATCTAATGACTCGAAATGGATAGTATCGCTAAGTTAGCTGTTTTACCTGTGAAGGTTTTCAGGAAAATTAAAACAGAAGTCTGACCTCGATCCGACACCTTTTGGCTGCAAGTCCGGTTTTAAGAATGTCCGTAATAGGAGCCACGTGGTTAGCCCTCATAAAAAGTAATAACTTTTTTTTGTATCTCCTGAAAACTGCCCGTCACCGGTATGTTCAATAATATTACATCGAAAGTTAGTTATAACAGAGACAGCTTTTAGATGGACCTCATTTGAAAAATCTAGAAAAGCACTGTACGTGAGGTCAGGAGCTTTTACGCGCTTGTTCACATTCGAAGACATTTCTTCAAGACATTTTTCAATCAAGTGCACAATTTTCATTCGAAAACATATGCATTTTTAGTGAAACTGAGAAAATTCCGTTGAAATCTGATCGATAAAAAAAAAATTTCAACAAAAACTTGAAAAAGTTTCGAATAAACATTTTTTTTAATTTTCTAACGAAGAGAATTTTGCACCAAGTTGCTCATTGGTTTTTTTAAGCTACCTACAAAGCGTCGATTTGATCAAATCAGTATTTCATGAGATATCGAGGAATTAACCTCAAAATTTCAAATGGGCCTAACTTCCAAACAATTCGACCGAATTCACCAATTAACGAACTCAACCGAGATATTTGGACTCCAAACATCACCTGACAATTTCAAGTTGCTAGGTCAGACAGACAGACAGAATTAAATTTGACCACATATTCTTCTTCGGGGTGTTCAACTCAATAGTTAAAGATCATTTTCGACTTAAAATTCGAAAAAAACAGAAATTGTGACGAAACGAGAACAAGCTAGTGTAAAGGTACTTATAAGGATGATGAAGAGAGTTGATATCCATGTACTTTTCAGTTCTTACAAAAATGAAAATGACGCGTCGTTGCGTGAATTTCATCAATACCTGAAAATTTGATTGTCCTATTACTCTGAAAACGACTCAAAATGTCGCCGAACTTTATAATGAGCCTTTTAAATAATAAATTCCCAGTACCTCCTTGATGTTCTGTTAATCTGAACTGTGGAACCCGAAACATTTCGTGATCCGCCACTGGTCATGGCTATCAAAACATTAGGAATTCAAACACATTATCTCAAGATAGCGTACTTACCAACCCAGAGTTTCTAATTTCTTTGGCAAAGATGCATCTAGGAAAACTTCCATTCACTCCAACGTTTTTACCAATTCAATTGCCTGCCCTCGAATGCAAACTCTAAAAGTTCCTTGAGGGATGTTTTAGGGCATTTAATATATCCTGCGGCTAATTTCACTGCGGGTTAATTGGGTGTAGAAGGATAAGAGGTATGCGACATTCAGACAACTACTTTCTAAAGAAAATTAAACGGCCCCATAAATCTTCAGCCTGAGATTTTTCAACTAGAGGGAGATTGCCGGCTAATGAATGAGAATTTTATCTCATCGTCGAACTCCTCGAGAATGAAGATCTCCTGGAACAATTGACCGGAAAAAGCGGACCTCGTTCGCTTCCGGTCTGTCTTCCGGAACGCTGCAGTCGATTTTTTGCGACGTAATTCGCTTTTTGGGGAGCGCGGAAATGCAGGAATAACCGTCTCGATGAGTGCTCAATTTTAGGAAAAACTACGCGAATTTATACAATAGGTATTCTTTCCTCGACAAAAACGCTTGTATTCATCAGCACGTACTTGGTTCTGTTTTATCATCGCTTATTTTCTTCCTCCAGACATCATACCGAATGCGTTACATCGAAGTCCAGTGGCTTGGTTCAGTCTATCACAACTGCGACCAAATGATGCTTCGTTCTACCAGCCTACCTACTCATTCCAAAGAACTTCGCCAATGGGTTTTACAATTGATTATGTCCGCTACAGCCTTAGCTATCATTTCATGACCATTAAGAACTGGCTCTTCCGTATAAGACATTCCTAAACTGACCAACACTGGACATCGGCATATTGTTTGTCTGGCTGATTCCTTTTCCGATCCACAGAGCCAGTATATGACATCTACTGACTTGCTCTTGCGTAACAAGTGGTATTTCTACTAGTAGTGCCCTATAAGCATTTCCATCAAAACACGAAGCCCAGCTTTTTTTAGCTGCAGGAGCTCTCTGGTATAGGATTGAGTTCCACGAATATTTTTCACCTATTGCATTATTGGAGTATTGCTCCAAATCGCTGGACTGTTATTTAGCTCCAATTGTTGGACTTTGTTCTATAGTGTTCTTTTACCAGCCCACAGAAGACTTCTGGTCCAGCAGAAATAATCATCGAGCTCCATTTCGCAGGTTTATCAGCTTTGTCATTTCCTTCGATAGAACAATTCCCTAGCACTCATGAATACAGTCGGTAACAACTCTCAAGTATACAGTGCGCGTCAAAATTATGGATCAAATTCATTTTCTCAGAAGAAAGATATTTGGCAACAAAATCCTGAAACAGGTCAATTTTTGTTTCACCAAATTTATATGCATTTTCGAAGGATTTTTGTTGCACCCTGTGTCATCCCAATCAACCCTCTAAATTTCTTGAATAGGGAAAGTAGGTCATATGGTACTTTTTTGGCAACGTCTTTGTATCTTTTTTACAGGCGTGCAGAAATGTTTACGAAAAAAAATTATTTTTTTTGAAAAATTAGTTAGTTCGAAGAGGTTTTCAGTATGTGCACTTTGTCATGGATCATTTACTTTGAGACGATGGCACCTGATGAAATTTATCACCGAATGAAAGTCGACCATTACAGATTTGTTCATGCATAACTTTCAACCCCTTCCAACCCCCTTCATTTTTATCTCCATTGAAGGGTTCGTAGGGGTTGAAAGTTGTGCATGAACAAAACTGTAATGGGCGACTTTCATTCAGTGACAAATTTCATCAGGTACCATCTTCTCTAAGTAAATGAGCCATGACAAAGTGCACATACTGAAAACCTATTCCAAGTAACTGATTTTTCAGAAAAAAAAAATTTTTTCTCGAAAATTTCTACACGCCTGTGAAGATGATATGAAGACCTTGCCAAAAAAGTACCACATGACCCACTTTTCCCATTCCCAAATTTAGGGAGTTGATGGGGATGGCACAGGGTGCAACAAAAATCCTTCAAAAATGCATAAAAATTTGGTAAAAGTGAAACAAAAATTGACTTGATTCGGGATTTTGTTGCCAAATATTTTTAGTCTGAGAAAATGAATTTGTTCCATAATTTTGACGTGCACTGTATACAAGTACTATCACATACTTAATAAAAGATGACCAAATGGGAGTTTATCATATAATATCACAAACATCGAGTAATAGTTCTTCACGAATCATATTATGGCAAGAAAGAAGGCAGGGAATAGACTGAAGAAAGCCATTAATGATTCCAAGCGAATGACTATCTCCTGTTGGCAAATCAATTGAGGTGGTTGTGCATAAACCCGATTATAACCCATCGACACAGGAGAAATTGCATGGCGTTGCAAAATGCCGCAGGGGCCGGAAGCGGTCACCTGCTTTGACGATTTTGAGATTTTCAAAAATATTCAGAATCGTCGTCATCCTATTTTCACTTTTTCGCCAAGAAAGACCAAATGTCGTCTCAATTTTCACCACGGGTTTAAGCTTGCTCTGATCCACACCTTGTTCAATCAGTATTGTTACAGAGCTGCTGTGCATCACCCTCCTTAGGGCCGCTACAGAGTGGAGCGGAGAGCAAAGATAAGATAGCAAAGAACTACAATTCCATTACGATTTGCTCGTAGTTCTTAGCTCTCTTATCTTTGCTTCTCGTTCCACTCTGTAGCGACACTTAGAAAAGAAAATATGGAGGCATAAGGGTTCTACTTGATGTAACCAGTACCATCAAGCTGTAGTTTTCTGGCGACCAAGTCACAATTGCTAGCGGGCAGAGCTGTGCCGAGCACTGATGGAAAGTGCTCCGAGCACAAAGCACTATGCCCTTTCGAAAAGTGCTCCGGAATCTCAAGCACTAAGCACTCATTTTTTGTGAAATGCTCGCAATTACCAAGCACTTTCAAAAAGTAATTCGTTTACACGAGCACCGAGCACTAAGCACTTTTCAATATGAAACTTCGACTTCCAGACTTTTTCAGCCAATTGTCTGTAATTTTGGCATTTCGGTTTTTCGAAGTCGGAAAACCATCCTAGGACCGACCATAATTGGGAACCCGAACAGAGCTTTTCTCCATTGAGATTTATCGTGCTCACGACTGGACAGAATCGATTTTGACTACGGATTCTTCATTAGTGAGTCCATTCTCGGTTTAAAATTTCAAACTTACTGACCGACATTCGATCACTTCCAAAATATAATTTTCGCCATAATAATATGCTGTCGAAATAATGGAAACATAAAGACATGGCTCAGAGGGTGCATGCTCTACGGCGAACTCGTTTTTTCGCGCATGTTCTAGGGAATAGCGTGCTATCGTTTGTTTGGCGTTTGGTTTGTCTGTAATTTTCGAATTTTGAGCCGAAAATGGTCTCAAGCGATAAGGTTGAACCCACTGATCCGGTGTCAAAGTCGATTCTGTTCGGCCGGCCGTCCAACCGAGGACCCAATATCTGTCGAACGGAGCAAACTAGAGGCTTAAAACTTTCAGGATAGGTCGATCATCCGAATGCCGCGGTTATGTTCGTTGATGGTCACGAGCGGCCCAACGGTTTCAGCGTTATAGCTATTTGAATTTTTGAGGTTATTTCCCTAATATCGAAACTTGGCACTTAGTTGGGGCACAATGACATGCAACTTCCTGCAAAATTTTGATGAGATCGTGCCGTTAGTAAGATTGAAAAATGTTTTTAACATTTTTTCAGAAAAAATTTCCATTATCGGAAACAGTTCACTAAATTTGAAAAAAATCTGCTTATACCTTGAACACCATATTTCATAGCAGTGTGCCAAATTTCAGTTCGTTATGTTCATAATTCTCAGAGATATTAGGAAAAAATATTTGTAGGAAATTTTGGATGGTTTTTTACTCAGTATCGGTATTTTTTTCGAAATAACTCAAAAAATACAATTTCAATCATTGTGAAACTTGGTGACTAGTTTGAAAGTACTGATTTGCAACTTCGTGCGGAATTTCGTGATTATCGTATCATTAGAGCAATCCAAAAAAAAAATTTTTTTTTCAAATATTCAATATTCTGCGATCTTCTGATCAAATTATCCTCACGAAATTCCGCGTGAACCTTCGAGTTGTCGTTTTTCAATCAAATACTGGATTTTAATTCGATCTTATCTGTATTTTTGAAAATTTTTTTTGTTCACCTTCCTGATTTAATATCGATGAAAATACTGTTTCAATGAGCTAACTTTTAGATTAATAGAACCCAAGATTCTACATATCGAAATTGTATGACATTATATGGAAACATTGACAGGGCATTAACTGCTTCCGAGGTCAGAGAATAAGTTTTGAAATACTACACTGTGTTGACTTGATTACGTTTTTAACTGTCTTATGATTATAGAGCTTGAAGAAGCAACAAAATAGTTGCAAAACATCACTTGAAGGAATGAATTAGTGTCTTATTTCAAACCTTTTCCAATCCTATGAATTATCCTAGATTTTTGAACATATTGGGTGTTAAAATTTTGAATGGCTATATCTGCGGCATCATTGGGTGAATGGTCACGAATTCGGCATACGTAATTGAGGCTTCAAAAATATCGAGTTTCTAAGTTGTTTCTTTCGGAAGTTATTGTGTTCAATATCGACCGTTAGGCTTGTTAACGAAAGCTAAAGAGAAAATTTGTACGATTTCTTGATGATCGTTCAGTTAGATTGAAATAAAATTAAAAATGGTGTTTCCACAAATTTTATATTTGAATAATGTCATTTTTCATTTAAGTACTGGATTCAATTCGATTTGATCTTAATTTTTGGAAATACTGGGAATATAAAACTTAGAATGTGAATACATATTACGAAGGTATAATTCGTGAATGGGTAAAATCCGCCGAATAATTCCGTGGATATATCGATTCAAAAATTTATATTCCAAATATTTCTCAAACAAAAACGCAGATAATATCGAATTGAAATCCAATACTTGACGTGTTTGACTCCCTGATGATGAATCCGTGATCCATATCGATGTTTGGCTGTTCGGCCGTCCGTAAACACGATTACTCTCCAAACGAAAAATCTAGAGCCCTGGAAAGTTGCAGGGCAGGTTCAGAGCCTAAATATCTCGGCAAAGTTCGTTTATAGGCATAATCGGTCGGGAAGTTACAGTGTTATTGACGTGAGCATGATTATATATTTTTGTCCCATAACTTCTGAAATGGACAGCTTCGTGCCAAGTTTTGTGATGACCGTTTAATAAGGAGATCAAAAAGCAATATTCATTTCTATTCATCCCATATTACTTATAATCAGATTCAATTGATATTTATAGTATTTTAATGTAGAGATTGGTCATCTACCATAAATGACTTGAATCATTCATCCAGGATTCAGTTAAGCTCAAGAAATATATTTTTCATGAATATTCTAATTTTGCGATACTCTCGGAATTTCTCACGAACCTGCACGCAATCATACTACATCAAAGAATGCAAAATATCATTTCAATCAGATCATTAGGTTCGAAATTATAGAGAAAAAAAATAATGAAATTTTAAATACGAAAATTTAATGAGTATAATCCACCTGACTTCACGTCAGTGGATTTCTTGAAATTTTCCAACAGTCTTCAGAACGGAATTCTAATATCTTCATGATCGAGATAGAATACGAATTATTGTATCTCGATGTTCCCAGCTGAAACCTCACGCTTTGTCGAATGAGGATCATTGTATTCCTTGTCGAATGTCTCCAAACACCAGAGACAACCGATATATTAGTGCTCTTTGTCTACTCCAATCACGCGACAGCCCGACATTTTCCTGTTTCGACAAGTCTATGAAGGGCTTAGTGCTTAGTAATCCCGAAAAGTGCTTCGAAGCCCTAAGGTGCTCGGGAGCACTTTGCGGTGCTCGGGAGCACTGCGGTGCTTGGGAGCACTCTCGAATTACTAAGCACTAAGCCTTCTCAAAAAATTCCCGAAGCACCAAGCACTAAGCACCGTCTTAATAAAGTGCTTGGGAGCACAGTGCTTAGGAGCACAAAAGTGCTTCGAGTGCTTTCACGAGCACTTAGCACAAGGCTTCGGCACAGCTCTGCTAGCGGGTATCAAATATGTAACGAATACTACAAGAAGAGAATAAACAACAGTTGCTGATTATGAAATAGACTCTTGCGATAGACAAATATGCATGTATCAAACATTAACGGGTCTGAGATTTTAAAAAAAATGTGAACTCCAACTTGAAATGACACTATTTGATTTTAATTTACCATGTATATCAGGATGACATCCCAGTAAACGCTTGGAATTTCATACAGGCTAGATGATGGCTGCGCAGGTAAAACTCGAGAGAAACCAAATAGGAAAATTACAGATGTGGAAAGTTACAATTTACGCTTCTTCTAGTTTAAATTGACAAGTAGAAAACCTGAAAATGCTGAAGCATTCCAGCTTGATTAGCATATAAATACATTCTCTGTGTAGAGAACTTCTAATTGAATAATTCATTTTTTAATTTCAAAGGGGCTTCGTTCTATAAATTCATAATTCAGAAAAAGTTTTTCCCATATATTCGAAGTTTATGAATAATTCATTCCTGTGATGCCAGCATATACGTTCTTTCAGTTCGCTAAACAATTTGAGTAGATAAAAACACAAAGTTAATTGACGAAATAAGCTGCTTCATTAGTTCCTCTCATAACCTCCGAAATTCTGAAATATCAACACGAAAATACTCATGAGCACGGTGGAAATCATCTCCATAATATAAGTGTATTTATTTTTTAAGTTTAAAAGTGAGAATATAGAGAAATGAGAATTTTCACTCGTGTGAGCATAGTGAAGTACTTGGAGATATGTCCAGATATTTTATCTGGACATATCCGGCATGTCCAAACACATCCTATTTTTCGTTTTTCGATATTTTTCTATAATTTTCCGGAACAAATACATTTTCGTCCAAGTAAATTCGAAACGAAGACTTCATATGGAAAAAATCGAGCCAGCAAAACAATGAACAATGTAAAACATTTGAAAGCTCATCCATCATGGGTCCCTATTCTTGAATCAGGGATGGGAGAAAATAGGCGTGCCGACGCTGTTGTCAACGAAACGCGGTGCATATTTGATGGAACGATAGAGAACGTTCATACCATCATCAGGAGTACTTCAGTATGAACAAACTGGAAAAAAAGTATTTCTTGTGATCATATACCATAGAAACCGAGGACTAAAAATGTGAAAAACTCGCAAACTTTATTCCTTTTAGATAGCTCTCTCGAATTCTGAGGAAGAAAATGGGAAAACATGTCATTGAAAATATTAAATATCATAATCAACTAAAATGATGAATCGCTCAGCGATAACCATAAAAAGAAGAAGTTATAAAAATCACATTGTTTTCTTGAAACCTTGTGAATTCAAGTTTAAAACCTTGAGTAATATTAAACAGATTCAACCCTTTAGATTGGGCAGAATTATTTCGGGTGAAATCAAAACATGCAAAACATTATTTTGTATCTGTCATGTTTTCATGTGATTTCAAAATTATTCGACGTTTCTTCTACGGCTTACCTAATTAATATTTTTTCAATAATATGGATGTTTGGAAGAACTGTACGTTAGTACTTTGCTTGAAGTGCGCTGGTGAATGGTCTGAATGAACTTTAAACTGTAGCAAAGTTAAGCATCAGAATTTGCCTCTGTTACATCTAGATTCGGTTTTTTCAAGTTAATTATTTGTGCAGACCCTGTTTTGAAGTGCCTGGGAGGGAACCAGTAGGTTCGTTATCATTTGGTAAAAATGTATATAATTTCCTAATAGTTGGTCTTGAAGGACCAGGTGAATGAAAAATAATCGATGACGAATTATATTCTGTCCTACTGGCACAATGACTTTTCAAAGAAACTAGTTCGAGACTTTACATTTTCAAAGTGGTTTCCGAGATTAATTAGCAACTCTTAGTTCGGCAATGGATGAATTTATATCAATGATTACGTGAGAATATTCACTACACATTTTGGTAGTCTTATACAGGGTCTTTCACGAGGAAGCTCATCCATATTTATACGGGAAACTACTGAACGTATTTTCATGAAATTCAGCACTTATAAGTATTTCACGATGCTGATGAAATCTAAAATATTTTCAAGGCATGAGCACCTCCGGTTTTTCCCGGAAATGACGTCAACTTCCGTTTTTCAAATTAGAACACCATTTTTTTATTGCAGAAATAGATTCCTTAGAAAATTTTAATTTATTTTTATGTAACATTTTTCAGTTTTGGTTGGAAAATTCTCTCTGAGCTGGAAAATTCGAAAAAAAATCGAAAATAGAGCTCCGCTGAAACAAGAATAACTTCGAGGTTTTTGGATGGAAAATTTTCGTTTTTGGAATTTTTCAAGATGTAAGATTGATGTATCCACTTTGAAAATCGAAATCGCGATTCATGATACAGGGGGTGAAAAAATCGCTTTCAAAGTTAGGGATGACAAAATCGCGAAAAATCAATTTTTTCAAATTAGAACCCCATTTTTTTATGGCAGATATTGAATCTACGTTAAAAAATAATGTGAGTGTATGCATCACAACCTTGCCCTAAAATGGATATTTTCTGAGTTATTCACAAAAAACTGTTTTTCGTCTTGAATTTTCAGCTATTTCTTTTCCTTCACGCCAAAAAGATGACATTTTCAGGAACTGTTACTTAAACCATGTTTTAGATTTTACTACCCTAATATGCAAGAGAAAAAAGTTACAGGTTGTTCCTAAATAGATGGCGAATTTGGATTCGAATTTGTATCGGAAACCTCTTTATTTCAACTAATCGGCCATCGGTTTTCTCTCCAGTGATAAATAAATAATTCCTTATGAACCATATGGAAAAACTTACCATGTTTTACATTATTTTTTTTTAATGATAGATATCATTAATTACATCTGCCAAATTCCTCTTTATTCAGTAGCATTTTGTGTTTACTATTAATTTGGTGATAATTCGTATTAAGTTATAAAATCGATCACTATGCCTAGTTTTACCAATGAAGATTATTTAAATCTCATTCTACTTCATGGAGAATGTAATAAAGTTGTAGATAGAACGATTCGACTGTTCATTGAGAGGTTTCCTGACCGACCCAGACCAACGAGAGATACCATTAACAGAACCATGACAAACTTGAGAAATGTCGGATCTTTCGTTAAGAAAACTACACACAGAGAAAAAAGTGTAGTAGAAGATGAGAACAACGAAATTACAGTTCTTGCATATTTTCGTGTGAATCCTCAAAATTCTCTCAAAGATGCCGAGATTGATCTGGGATTATCTCAATCGAGTGTTTGGAGAATATTAAAAAAACATAAAATGCACCCATATAAATTCAATAGGGTACAGCATATGAAGGAAACTGATTTCGTCAGGAGAACAGAGTTTTGCGAAGCTATGATGATTCGATTTCAAGAGAATGAAAACTTTTTGGACTGTATAATTTGGACAGATGAATCTAAATTCACAAAGGATGGTTCTTTCAATAGGCATAACAGTCATTATTGGGATGAAGAGAACAACCACCACTTCAGACAATGGAACTTTCAAGAGACCTGGAGTTTCAATGTTTTTTGCGCCATCAAAAATAATGCAATTCTCGATGTTCACATTTATGAAGTCTTCAATTCAGTACAGCAGTATTGTGATCAAAATGAGTTAACACTTAATGTCGGTAAAACTGAGTGCGTGATTTTTAGAACTATTCAGTCGAAGAATATATATCCTCAATCAATAACTTTGGATAACACTCCAGTCAGATTTTCAACATCTACGAAATTTCTTGGAGTTTCGTTTGACTGTCATCTCAAATGGGTTGACCATGTGAATCTGGTCAGCAAAAGACTTAATCAAGTGCTGTACATGATCAGAGTTTTGTCTCGGAGGGTGGATGTGGAACTCCTTAAGACAATCTACTACACTAATTTCGTTTCGATTCTCAGGTATGGGCTTGTTGTATGGGGTGGAAGCAGCGATATAAATAAATTATTTATTCTGCAAAAATTTGCTTTGAGGGCAATAATTGGTTTGGCTTACAAAGAATCGTGTAGAGGTTGTTTTAGAAATAATTCCATGCTTACCCTTCCGGGACTGTATGTGTTGGAATGTCTACTGTTCGTGAGAAAACATCCTGAATATTTTGATGATCTGTTCAATAAAAACAATACAAGGCGCAAAATTCCATATCACTTTCCAAGGCATTCCTTGACACTTACTGAGAAGAATTCAAAATATATGTGCATAAAGCTGTTTAATATAATACCCAAAAACCTTATCATCTTATCTGATATAAAAAAATTTAAATCTGAAATAACCAATCTCATTGTGAAAATTGAACCATATTCGATCAAGGAATTCATGGAATATCCTTTCAGAGCATAATTAAGTATGTTGTATTTTTGACGTTTTTCTCTCTTCTTTTGTATTTTACACTGATTATGGGAATAAAGTAATGTTTATGTTTATGATGGGACTTTAACTGGTAAGATAGAACACTACACATGTTTGCATTATTTAAAGAATGTTCTCCCTTAGGAGATAGATATTCTGACATATTGACTCAAATAATTGAGCCGCTAGTACAGAACCATAATGACTTATGGTATCAACAAGATGGCGCGCCTCCACACAATTCACTCAATGTGTCAAATATCCTCTACAGGCTATTTGAAGATCGATGGTTGGCGAACAATGGTCCACATCTTTGGCCACCACGTTCTCGCGATTTAACTCCTTTAGACTATTATGTTTGGGGTAGGATAAAAAATATTGTCTACTCAACTCCCCTGACTGATAAGGAGGACTGCATAGAACGAGTCAGAAATGCGTTCAGGTTTGTTTAGATTTTTAGATTCATAGTTTTGAAACTCAATTTGGTTTTTAAACACTTTTGCAGATCTCTTCCTTCCGATGAAATAAGAAGAGCAAAGCACGAAGCATTCCTGAGACGTATAAATAAATGTCTAGAAATTAACGGTCAAAACTTTGAGCATCTTCTCTAGTTATAACTGCGAGAGTTTGCCATGGTTCTCCTAATAGTAACTTGAAGTCGGTTTCAAGAAGGAGTGAAAAATCTACAGCATGGTTCAAATAACAGTTCCTGAAAATTTCATCTTTTTGGCGTGAAGGGAAAAGAAATAGCTGAAAATTCAAGACGAAAAACAGTTTTTTGTGAATAACTCAGAAAATATCCATTTTAGGGCAAGGGTGTGATGCATACACTCACATTATTTTTTAACGTAGATTCAATATCTGCTATAAAAAAATGGGGTTCTAATTTGAAAAAAGTGATTTTTCACGATTTTGTCATCCCTAACTTTGAAAGCGATTTTTTCACCCCCTGTATCATGAATCGCAATTTCGATTTTTAAAGTGGATACATCAATCTTACATCTTGAAAAATCATAAAAATGAAAATTTTCCATCCAAAAACCTCGAAGTTATTCTTGTTTCAGCGGAGCTCTATTTTCGATTTTTTTTTCGAATATTCCCGCTCAGAGAGAATTTTCCAACCAAAACTGAAAAATGTTACATCAAAATAAATTGAAATTTTCTAAGGAATCTATTTCTGCAATAAAAACATGGTGTTCTAATTTGAAAAACGTCATTTCCGGAAAAACCGGAGGTGCTCATGCCTTGAAAATATTTTAGATTTCATCAGCATCGTGAAATACTTATAAGTGCTGAATTTCATGAAAATACGTTCAGTAGTTTCCCGTATAAATATGGGTGAGGTTCCTCGTGAAAGACCCTGTATACTCACTAATGTTGAAAAAAATACATCCATAGTGAATAAATGTGCAAACTCAAATTTGCCATGTATGGACAAATGAAGGTATAGGAGCCCGCAAAAGACCAATAGTTTGGAAATTATAGTATTCCTGTTCCTATAATTACGTAATATCGCCGCATTGGAGCGAATAAACTCTCCTCAGACCATCTACGATAAGTGGTGCATTTAACTCTGGAACACTGTTGCCAAAGTTCGAAATGGTTCAGAGGACGACAGCAGTGGGACGCGGAATGGCATTATGTCGTATTCAGCGACGAATCGCGATTCTGACTAGATATGTTGGTATGTACGATAGCTGTAAAAGGGTGAGGCGCCGCAATGTATAGCGAATATGTTCGATGTTGAGAGGCATACATGGAGGAGTATCCTGGTCGAACCATGGACTTTCTTCAGAAGCTGACGATAACGTTTTGCCGAGGCCACCCCGTTCTGTGTCCCTGATTTGAATTCAATTGGACGTGTGTGGGATATGATGTGGATGAGATTGTCCAGTATACGCTTTCCTCCATTCTGGCATAAATAATCCAGAGTTGTCCGCAAAGAGTTTGTACAAGCAGATATCGACCATATAATTTGAACGATGTCTAGATGTGTACAAGAGTGCATTCAGCAACGATATCGCAAATACGCTATTAATTTTGTTTACCTAACTGTTGATACAATTTTATGAAAAGTTATCATTTCATCGTATAAGACTACCACATTGCCAAAAAATCAAATTCACTGTCGGCATGTAAGACTTCTTATGTCACTGAGTTAATTTCCAACAACTTAGCTTGGATAATTTAGGGCAAGTCCTTCTTTAATGGCAATATAGCTGATAATCTCAGAGAAAAATCTGTAAACATACATCGGGTAACTTGAAATGTTCAAAGGAATTTTCGGTAATGATTGATCGAAAAATGTTGCGCAGTAGGAACCATCTCTTTTGAATAATATAATAGTTTTCTCTTCAGATTTATACGTTTGGAAGTTATATTCCCACAACTGAATTTCTTGTGGTTCTTCAAAACAGAGTGTGCCCACATTTTGCCTCGTCTCCCCCTCAATGCCGTAAAATGCGGTTTTCACGGTCGATGTCTCACATTCGACTTGATGTAATTGTGTCCATTTGCAGCAACGTTTTCTATATTGAAGCAACTTGGTCCAATTTAACTCTCTTCAGACCGTCCACGAATAAAGCTGCCTTAAAATGTGGACCACCGTTCTCAATGTTCGAAATGTTCCAGACAACGGCGACAGTGGGACGCAGAATGGCATTATGTCGTATTCAGCGATGAATCGCTTTTCTGTCAAAGCACACACGATAGTTGAAAAAGAGTGAGGTGTTGCCGTGAAGGGAGACGTGATATTTCGTTTGCTGTTGAGAGGCATGTGTTCAGAATTGTTCCGATGAACTATGGACCTTCTTGAAGAAGCTGACGATATCGTTTGCCGACGACACTAGACGTGAACAATAGTGTAATCAGCTACGATATGGCCAAACACATCCTCAATTTTGTTCGTTTAAATGTTCATTAAATCTTCTGAGAATATTATCGTTTCATTCTTGATGTTCATGAACTAATTTTTTCAGGTATGATACTTTTGATATCACTGGGTATATTCTCAAAAATACAGATCTGATCTCGAATTGAATATTGGACTCATTTGAAAATTGACATCGTGAAGATTTCAAAAGAGCAAGATTTTATGAGTAATCAGCAATTTTCAATCATTCAGAAAACTAATGTAGCTGATACATGCAGAGAACTAGCTGCTAAGATATAGCGGAAAACTTAGGAAATTCAAAGGAGATTTTCGGTTACCCTGATTGATGGAAAAATGCCATTGCGTGGAAAACACCATTTATTTTGAGTTTTATTACAGAGGAATCTTATTCTTCCCAGAGAGTTACAAAGGAAATGAATCAACGGAAGTTATATTTCTACAATTCAACTTCTACTGGTCCTTGAGGATCGAGTGGATTCACATATTACCCCCCCTCCCTCAACGCCATACAATGCGGTTTTCACGTCTGATGTCTCACATTCGACTTGATGTATTGCGCACATTTCGCAGCAAACTTTTCCGAAATGAAACAACTTCGTCCAACGAAGCGTTTTTCGATTCATTCGCTTTTCCAACCTCTTCCTTTTGTTGTCGGTCGGAACTTTCCTTCCGGCGATGAAGTTCCTGGTGGAAACTCGATTGAAAATTGTATCCGTTAGGATCTGATAACACGCAATGTTGGGAGTTTTCCAGTTTTTTCTCGTCGCCTAACGATGTCAACTTTTTTTGTTCCATCTAACGATATTCGCAATATTTCCTTTCTTCCTATCGATGTAACGGAGAAATAAAGGAATAGGTGGATATTTATATGAATCTTTCACAAGCTTTTGCCTGAATTCTTTCTTTCCTTCTTTTCTCGAGCGCGTTATCGATGCTGAAAACGTCTGTCTTTTTCGAATTCCGAGCCGAAAGTGTTGTTAAACGATCGAGTTGGACTCTCTGATGAAGAATCCGTGGCTAGGTTCAATTCTGTCCGTCGGTTAGGCCGTCCATATGTCTCGAAGCAGGAGAACAAACGACTTGAAATTCTCAGATTAGATTGAGGCTGGTCGTCCACTGCACGCAATTTCTAAAGGAGTAAACGACAGGACTTGCGCGAGATATCCGAATTCTAGGTACCCCCGTCGACTGCCTGCGAGGCGTTTTCGAAAGATTCCAAGCGGCGTGATCGTATCCCGAACAGTTTGGATCTGTGGCATCTGTTGGCCCATATGAAGGAGCTATCCGACGGGAAGCGTAATGTTGTGTGTGAACGAAATACTCATTTATTTTTGGTGAATTTAAGATGGATCAGATTGAAAAGTTGATGAATGTTGTCTATTTTTACTCACTACCAAGAGTTCTGTACGTGTAGTTGCCTACCTGAAATCAGATTCTTCGGCAATTCTCGGCTGTATAGCATTCAAACTACATTCAATCCTGCGCGTTTCGCTATTACCTCGGCTTTGAAGCTCTTATTATCTCAACATCTATTATAAATTTGTTTAGTAGCCTGCGAAAAGTTTTATTCCGAACATTTTTCCATGTGCTCAAAGGTTTACGGTCCATACGTACTGTAACGATTCAACCGCATTCAAATCAATCTCATATGCTGAACGATCCATTTAATCACAGAAGTTTTGTTCTTGATCAAACGCTACGTATTTTTTACTAGTGACCTGGTTTCCAAAGTACGCATGCACATCTGCCGAATTTTTCAATATTTCTTTCGATGTTTGCAGTTTTTATGTGTCGAAGTCACATACATGAATAACATATTTCTCTTCTGAAGGTGACTTTTTACAAATAAAAAAAAAAAATCATTTCAAAGTCCCACATCTTACGTTTGCGAAGTACAACATTCACGCTTGTCTTCTAGTATTGAAAATAAGAGTACGATAATAATCTATAATGTGTTGGAGGTTTTTCGATTCATAATAGAAATGGTAAATTTTTCCAGATGATTTTATTTTCTCTGAATTTAAATCTACTTTAGCGTGAATATCTTCCATATTGCGTAGCTGGTACGCCTGCTCAACTAAGATTCATCCAAGAAATAAATTATTAATTCTGAATCCATCTTGAATCACAATTTCTTGAAGTAACACGGAAATCCGGAGTGACAAATCTTCTCCTACGCAAGAACAGAAATGAATCGAAACCTTGCTTGACGTCTTGACCTATATCTGCTTTATCTCGATTGAGTTCGTAAATGGGTGTTTTCGGGTTATGCCCATTCGAAATTTTGAGGTTAGTTTTTCAATAACGAGCGAAAATACGTATAACACTTGTGAGTGTTTATATTCCTTAGAAATTATATAGTTTTTATCAATTTTCTGGTTTTCCTTGAAAAATATTGTTGCTCTCAAGGAGATTGGCTCAGACCTTCGAGTTAATATTAAACAATAGTTTTTCAAATTTAAGTTCGACTCGACATTCATTTTCAGGGTAATTGAGTAGAAATATGTGTTCGACTTTTATTTGAATTTTTGAAGTCACCCTGTATATCTTATATATTTTTTCATGTGGAAGATCACTTTCCATGTAATTATCGCCCCTTTCTCCCAGAGGCCGCCCTTGACTCAAAATTGAATCATAATCATTCATCGAAACCACCTCAAACACATTCTATCCAGATTGATTATCAACTTCATTTGAGTGAATAGCTGTCAAGGTGTGTAGACCTGAAGTGGTGGTGAAAGATCCTATTAATTCAATCCTATTATTCAACTCCATTTGAACATCGTCTTGAACTAATTCTACCAATCGAAGTCATATCGGAACAAACATACACAGAATTCGCGGAACGCATTTGTCGAATTCTTTCTTTTGAGTTCTCTTCACATGAAATAGTTGGAGTGTAACGCATATTTTGATAAAAGCTTATGAAGAGATACGAATGGAATTATGAGAGCGTTTAATGTATAACGTGGAGATATTCACTTTGAGTGCTACGTTATGAAATTCCTGGAATTTCTATAGACTAGACTGGTATGAAAGATGAGTCCATGAATTGATACTTTCAAGTTATTAAAAGATTTCCCAGATTATTCTAGGCTTTGAACTAGCTTTCTCAAGCTTCTTTACTATGAACCTATGAATCTAGTACTCGCTTTGGCTTCGTTCAGATATATTCTTGCTTCCTTTTGATCCTCTTTTGCATTAATCTTCCGTTCATCTCCTGAACCTAAGTCTAATGAGATTTGATGAGACTACACCAGTATATAAAATACCAAATACTGAAGGTTGGTATCATGGGAGTCACCTTGAATTAAAAACTCGACAAGCATATTTCTTGCACCGCGAACTCGTAGGAAAGACTTGATAATGTATAAAATTAACTTCTTGATCTAGCTAGATCGTTTAGTAATCACAAGAGCAAAGTTTATTACATCGAAGTAGCAGTAGAGCGTAAGTGCACTTGCAAAAACCGAAAGTTATGGTGAATGCTTCAGATTTCCAGGCTAACTACGAAATTTTTATCAAAGACAATTGAGGAATCATGAAGGAGCGAGCTCAATTACGAAAGAATAATCTAGCCCGGAATGTGGAGGGAACTGTTGAAGACGAAAGAGCAGGTATGGACAAATATGAGCTCGAGTGAAGGGAAAAAACTCTTCTATATAAACTTATGACAATCTTCGGAGCATAACCTCTAGCTACAAAAGTTGAATCTAGTCAGCACCAAACGACAGAAATCTGTAAAAGTTTCATCATCTAGATGTCACTCAGTGACTACAGAGCCATAAATCGTTTTTATTTTGGTGCCTGTGCTACCTTTAATTGACATTATAGTGAGCGAACACAACAGTAGGCGTTCATTTGAGAGCAAACAATACCACGTGGTGCTATATTACGGCTAGGCGAAACACCGACACCGACACCGAAATTTTTTTTTCAAATTGTTCTGATGATACGATCATCACGAAATTTCGCACAAAGTTGTCTTTCAGGTGTTTCAAACCAGCTGCAAAGTTTCATCATGATTAAATCAGTATTTCTTAACTTATACCGAAAAAAAGACGATATCGAGAAGAAAACCACGAAATTTTACATATTTTTCCCACTATCTCCAAAAAAAAATGGCCGTATCGAATCGAAATTGAGAACACTACTGTAAAAAATGGAGTTCAAATTATGCGCTGAATTTTTGTTCGAATGTTATGAACATTTCGCGAAAAAATTTCGAAAAAAATTTTTTTTACTGATAGTATGATCTCAAAAACAATTCTGCGAAAAGTTGCGCGTTGCCATACTCCAACGAACTGCCAAGTTTCGATGCAATCGTTCCCGAATTATCGCCAAAATAAGGTGGAAACTTCAAAAGGCTTTAACCTCGACACCATTTGGCCGATTTTGCCCATTAACGAAATTAACCGTCGCATTCTGAATTGCAACCTACTCTGAAAGTTTCAGATCGATAGAATTCTCCGTACGACAGTAATCGTGCCTACGGACGGATGGACGGCCGGCCAGACAGAATCGTTTTTGACACCGGATTCGTCATCAATGAGTCCAACCTAGTCGTTTGAGACCATTTTCGGCTAAAAATTCGAAAAAGACATTTGGACAAAACGATAGCACGCTATTCCCCATCAGAACATGCGCGCAAAAATGACGGATGATCTTGGTGGCTACAGTTCAGAAGACTCCAAAAGAGTAAAGCCACAATATTTTATCACAACTGTTTTGCAGCGAACAATACTATTACATCCCAGTTCATAGAATAAAATGAATAATTGTTCATCATTGAAATGAGGTAGTACTATTGCTTCTGCGAAAATATTTTCCGGAAAAATAAAGGTCAGCTTTCAGACTACACTTCGAAGAGAGCCACAGTTTAGTCACATCAAGAAAATAAATAAAATTTATTCATAAAAGGTATTCCGCGACCGAGTTGGAATAAAATATCGAAGAAAATATTCATCTGATATGCACCAGTCCTGGCCTTGCTCACCCCAAGGAAGCCATCATCCACCGCAATTTCGAATGAGTATTCTACTTAGGAATCATTTTTTATTCTCGTCGCCGAGTAAATGAGATCCAATGAGATGAACGCAACTTCTGGGCATGCCCATTAACTTTCCCTTCCGATGATAAATATTCCAGGAAATGAATGTACCTACAGCGTCGTTCGGCACGCATACACTCAAGATTCAATTAAGATTCAAGTCAAAATTGGAAATTACCAAAGCAAGAGTCTCCTTCCGGCTAGCAAAGATCGATGGCATTTCGAATGAACTGAAGGAGGCATTTATTTTAATTCGAATTCGATGTTTGGCTTCCTCCCTCGCAGGTCACTGGGATGGGAAATAAATAGTAGCTGTTCAGAAACGAGTTTGACATTCGTTGTCTTTGAACTTCTGAATATTTAAAAGATTTCTGTCTAAGAAATACGGCTTTTTCTATCCCTTTGTTCCCAAAAGCGGAATTCATTCAATAATGAGAGAACTGAAAAATTTAGAGCACAGACTTGAGGTCAGGAGCTTCTACGCGCTCGCTCGAATTCTAACTATTGAATCAACATCGAATTTTTCAGCTAGTTGCACGTTGGTAATTTTCAGCTGATCACGAAGTTTCAATGTGATTGCATTTGTACTTCTTGAGATATAGAGGAAATAACGTTAGAATTCAAAATAACCGAAATTTGGCATATTTTTTTCCTTATGTCTCCGCAAGGAGATAGCCGATCGAAATAAAATTCGAAACATCTTTGTTGAAAATTAATTTTAAGGTTTGTGCCAAGTTTCGTTGAAATCTTATCAATATTTTCGAAAAAAAATTGTTTGATGAGAAATTTTCAAAATTTTGGATTAACATTTTTTTCAAATTTTCTAACAACTGGAATCCTACGAAATTTCGCACCTAGTTGCACGTTGGTAATTTTCAGCTGATCACGAAGTTTCAATGTGATTGCATTTGTACTTCTTGAGATATAGAGGAAATAACGTTAGAATTCAAAATAACCGAAATTTGGCATATTTTTTTCCTTATGTCTCCGCAAGGAGATAGCCGATCGAAATAAAATTCGAAATATCTTTGTTGAAAATTAATTTCAAGGTTTGTGCCAAGTTTCGTTGAAATCTAATCAATAGTTTCGAAAAAAAACTGTTTGATGAGAAATTTTCAAAATTTTGGATTAACATTTTTTTCAAATTTTCTAACAACTGGAATCCTACGAAATTTCGCACCTAGTTGCGCGTTTGTATTCCAAAACTATTCACACAGTTTCAATCTGATCGATTCATTACTTCATGAAATATCGAGGAATTATCCTCAAAATTTCAAATGAGGCTTACTCTGAAACTATTCGAACGATTTCATCCATTAACAAACCTAACCGAGATATTTGGACTTCCAAAGTCTGAGCACATATGAACGGAAGGACAGAATTGAATTTGGCCAGGGCTTTTTATCAGGGTGTACACACAATCTTTTAAGACCATTTTTGACTCAAAATTCGAAAATTATAGAAAATGTGACATAATGATAACGCTCTGTTTCCTAGAAGAAGCGCGCAAAAATTGAGCTTTTGCTAAATCCCATTAGGTGAATAAATTATTAAATTGGCAAGGCATCATACGGAGGACTTTTTATTTACTCTCCAAACATAGTTCGAAGGGTAGGTACACTGCTCGCGAATTGGACTAAGTCAATCCCAGGACTCAGATCTCAGACTAAGACTCTTGAATCTCGCTCAGTTGTATGTAGAAGATTGTAGAGTCGTTTCGAGTTTTCATCGAGGATATTCATCACATAATGACAAACAAAAAATCCGCTGAAATATGCTCTTGACGAGATTCAGTTCAGCTGGATGATGTCACAGAATAAGTGGTCTATACTTCACTACTGTATTGTACGATCAAAAGTTTAACCCTTAGAAAGATTTTAATATATTTTCTACGGAAATCATAGAGCAAACATGAATTATGTTATTTGAAGATTGCTACCTAGTAGCTCGAACCAAAACTAATGCAAATTTCAATCGGGATCCTTTCAAACTTGGGGCTTCAAGGGCAGGACACCTAATTGCTTTTTCGATCTGTATTTTTTTATTTCAAGGAGATGTTTCAATGATGAAAAGATTTCGAATTCGTTCTGGCAGAAAAAAGAGAAGATTAGATTATTTTCAGTCACAATCTTTGAGTTTTTGAAACTTTGTCGTGGAATTTACTTTTTGAAGGAAGCAAAAATCATGCAAACTCATATATCGGTTTACTCGAACATCCCGAAAAAATTTGATGAATCCATATTGTGTCTAGTAACACTAAAAGGCTTCTTGATCCACTGAGTAAAATTTTTCGAAAGAACATTTGTCCTTCTCCGTATTTTTGTCGTGGAAGACGTTTAATGCATATCCCTCCTGAACTTAAGCTCAGATAAGGAATAGATTCATTGACCAACAATAGCATTCAACACAATCTTGTGAAAAGTGTTCTTTGGAACAATAATATGTGATAAAATGAGATTAACATATGGAGAGAGATTTTTTATTCTGTTTAACTCCATTGCAAATATTCAAAATATAAATATCGATTGACGCATATCTTGGGAGTATTCTGTATTATTTTCTATGGTTACTGAAAGTTCTTTCTCTCAATATCTGATACCCAAAATTATATAAAATTTGTATTTTTAAAAATCACCCTTGCGGAATGCGGAATTTGAACTATATGTTTAGCACTGTTTTTCGAAAAATTTTGCCTTATAAACAATGTTGGAACAATGTCAACCAACATTAAATAGAGCTGCGACGTTTAAGAGTCTCATTCATGAGATAATTAGAAATATATTTTGATCATTATTCTCATGTATTGCTTTTTTATTTCAAGAGCTTTTGTCGAATTGTTATTTTCTAAAAGCACAGAAACGCAGGTTTACTCGATAGTTGATTTTTTTATTCTACTCCTTTTTTCAGTAAATTGTGTCTGATACGGCCCATTCGTATAGAACAACGGGCACAATTATTTTCTACATTCCGCTGAATAGGGGAGGATTGATTAATTTTGTTTTAAATCATTTAATGCTGTCATTACTGGTATCTTTGAATTATCCGAATCAATTGGATCATATCCTTCTTGGTTTTCCTCTATTTTTTGGGTTGTTTTCTGGAATTGGAGTCAAGGAATTGCATGTATTATATTCCTGTTTTTGTGGAAAATATAAACAGAAAAACATTAATACTGTTAGATATTTGAAGAAAAGAACACAAAAACAAACTGAAGAATAGGGACTGACCAAACTAACTAAAAAGATCTCAAATTACGAAATATGTATGTTCGGACATCACATAAAGATTGAGGTAATACCAATATACTAGTAAGGGAACCAGATAATCCGGAAAAAAACTGTTGTTTCCAACTGTTTTCCTTGAAACGATGAACACATCATTTCAAGACACAACGTTTGTAAATATGGAAAAATCATATCAAAGAACCTACACGAGGAATTCCCTTTTTTCCATCTCAGAAATACCATGCATAGAACTGATTCTCACATTTCAGCTTTTCATCAGGCATTCCAGATAAAATGATATTTGCCTGCGTCACATGAGATATTGCTCTGTACAGGGTTCGATGTTTTCGGAATATTCTCTGAGCTGGAAATAAACAGTGTAATAACGTTTGAGAAATACTCTCAGTATTTCCGAAGAATCGCATTATGATGTATGAGGAATGCTGACACAGTAAATAACGGGATTTCATAAATCCCTTCTCCTTTTGCAGAGACGTCTATAGTAATCCTCTTTGACTGTAGAATCTCACATGTTATGATTTCTTGTAACGTTTCTCTTTGGTGTATACTATTTGATTTGTGGGGGATGCGGAGATTACTATAGATCAAGAAACTTGATTTGTATCTTTTCTGCATGGCTTAGAGACAATACGATCTGTAGGTTCCTACATTGTTCCCCTGATTTAATATTTAAGAGAACGATCTTTATTTTATGCCTATGTTTCTATAAGTGTGATATTGAGCGCGTCATCAGTTCGCTCAGTGAGATTAATGTATTGGGCTCAATTAATTTCAGAATGCAGACCCCAATTGAGCTATCATTATTTTGGGTGAGTACTTGTATGGAATTAATGGAAATTCAGGCGAACAAAAGGAAGGCGGGGGCGTGCTCTGAACGCTTCAGTTTATTATCTTTCAATTTATGAGTTCATTCATTGAAAATCATTCAGACAATCATCATTCTCATCATATTTTTGGATTATATAATTATGAAATTTTTCCCAGTTAACAATCTGATATTTAGAAACTGTAAATTTGTGGTGAATTACGAATGCTCTCGATAGAGTATTGCGGACTGTAGGTTCAGTGGGGATAGATCTTTTTCACATTTTAATCTTTCAATTGAAAAGTGCTTGGGAGTTTTATCTTACAATAATTAAAATCAAGAGATAATAATTCTGCAACTTTTCTCTGTTGTCTGATGAAAGAGTCAAATATTTTCTCTTGAACATTACAATTCGCTTTGTTTATCGTTTGTATTGTTCCAGTATTGTTGCCTAGGCAACCGGTTCTCCTAGATACTGCCCTTGGCACATAGTTCGAGCCTGCAATCCGTAAGGGCATTTTCTTAAAAATTTCATTCAATATTTTATTGTTGACAATAGGTGAAAAGAATCAAGATTCCCTCTCCGGTTTTATCAAGGTAAGTTGACCTGACGATCAGTAGTAACTGTGGAACAGTTGTAGTCATTCTCCTTGGATGCCGCTTCTTCGGTGTAGATGTTTTGGTGTATTGGATGATTAGCTCTGATCAGGGTGGAATATTTGTTCATTTATAGATAGACATGCGTCCTTGTGAATATATTATTTCAATAGTTCTGTTTTAGATATTCGCAAAAAGAGAAAAAAAATGTGTACTAACGTTATTCGGAAGTCAGTTGATGACACATCATAAAATAAAGGGTTCATCTCGCAAAATCAGTTTGCAAATTCGAAGCGCACTGATAGATTTCCGCCAGAAAAACGGAACTCCGACACGGATTTCAAACTCTAATTGATATTTCCCCAACGAAATTGCCACAGTTGTTCACGGCCGCTTTAATCGAAATGTCATACAATTTTACTCCGCCACAGTGAAAGCAGCCTGGTTCCCTGGGGACTAAAAACCACGTGATAAATTTGTTTGGAACGGGGATTGCGTTAATAGATCAAAAATAGATGACATTTCGTTATGGAATAAAATACGGGTAGCGCGACCAAAATTTACATTCATTTCCTACCGAATAACATAGGAGCTGCTGGTAACAAGAGTCATTTTAAATTCATAGGAACCGTTTGCTGTGGAATAAATGATTAGAATTGCGGAATTCCAATTTCGAAATGCTATTTTTGAAATGAACGAGGGGAAAACAGTTCTAGTTTATCGATAGCTGGGTGTGCACATGTGCAATATGATTCCAGTGGAATTCTGTGTTGAACTATGAACTAGTAGAATTCTTGTCCGAAAGTACTACTGGTGGAAGTGAATAAACTGAGCGATGTTCATGAATTCCTACTACCGCAAAGCTGTTGGAAAGAGGTATCTCAGTAATTTTTAATTCATCGAAGTAACTTTATTATATTTCCTCATTTTTTTTTAAAAAAAAAACTTCTTCAAATCTTTGGTAGTTTTCGAGAGGAACTATATCTTTTATATGTTAAAATATTGTGGAAAACGAAAAGAACTACTTTCCAATTGGATCAGATGAAATCAAATCCATTCATCACCCCAATGCTCGAACCTTACCTCTACAGTTTCGTTTCTGAATCAACATACGGTTACTTGAGATAGAGTTACCCTAGACGAGTCAAAAAAAACGATATATGATAGATAGCTCTGATCAATTCCATAACCAAGATACAGAGTGGTTTTTGGGTTCACCAATATTTTCAGTTCTCATAACTTTGGAACCACCAGTATAATCTGTTGATGTATAGAATATATGATTAAGTCATATTTGAATAATTGAAAAAATCCAGGTAAGTATAGAAAAATATGGTACTCCTATCAAGGTGAGATCAACACCCTGTGTATTGAAATTTCAGGATTTGGTTGAATTATTGGGAGAGAGCTGCAAATTTTTGATCAGAACTATTAGATTTTTTTTAAATCCGCACCTGGAATTGCTTATCGAAAATCTGACGGAAGACTTGATTTAATAGTGTTTTTCCACTTCATTCTCAGAAAAGTTATACTTCGTTCTGGAATTGAAAATATTTCCTTCGATTTGGAAATTTGTATTTCCTTTTTTCGAAGAATTATTATACACAGAAAAACATCAATTTTGAAAAATCTGAAATTAAGAACAATGAATAATAAAATTAACTGAGACTCAAACATCTAAAAAATGAATCCCAAATGAAGTTTTACAATAACACCATTTTGTAATACTTTTGGACTTCCTGTGTGAGATTTCCAATTGTCAATTCATTTAGTTAGTCATTGTTTTTAATATCACGTACATTCGTAAACATAAATGTTCGTAATAATTCTTCAGAATGACAAAGAATACAAATTTCGAATTGAAAGGACAATTTATTTTTTTAATTCCATCACGAAGAACAATTTTTCTGAAAATTTTGCGAAATTTCACTTATGAATTGAGTCTTCTCGTCGAATTTTGTATGATTATTTCACGAGCGGAATAAAAAAACCTACTAGTGCCAATTGAAAATGTTTTGCTCTTTCCTAATATTTAAATAAAATTTTGTGATTTCAAGATACAGGGTTTTGAATCGCAGCCTGGTAGAAGTCCTATACTTATGATACGGACCTGGATTTTTTTGATCATTCAAATATGAATCGATGGACCTGTATTATTGAATCATTTATTCTATCTATCAACAAATCGAAAATATTGGTGACTTCAAAAACCAGCCCGTTTCTTGGTCATGGAATTGATTAGACCTATCATATGTAGGTTTTTTGGACTCCTCTGGGTAGCTCTACCTCAGGTTACCGTATGTTAATCGATCAAATGAAACACCCTGTATATACAAACCCTCCAAATTCAAATCACAACAAAGAACAGGACATTATTCACAGAAGTATCTTAACTTCAAATCAAGAAACATCATACAGAGTTCCTGGAAATACTGTTTCGTGAGAGCATCAAATTTCTTGTTGGTTTTTGAGGATTTTATGGTACCAAGAAGTTCACTGAAAAATTTTGGGGAATAGTATAAGACCGTGTGGGCTTCAGTATCTAGTTTTGCTTATTTCTTCTAGGAGTTATTGTGTTGAAGATCGCCATTGAGCTGGGTTGATACCCACGATGTAATATGGGTGTCTATTCTGCTCACGAATTTGAATAATCCCGTGAAAGCTACTACTTCACGCTACTGCTCTATAAGGAAGTTTCTGGTCAATCAGGAATCTGTTTGTCTGAACATTTATTCCAATGGGAGTTTTTCAACCCTTGCATTTGTGAGCTGCTACATAAACCAAGAATAGTTTTCGCTATACACTACGTGTTCGAGAGACTCTTAAGGTTTTCGATGGTCCCAATGTCTTGCAGTCATTTCCTATCAGGATACCTTGTTGTATCAAAGGCGAAACAGATCCTTTGATCCAATACTTACTGAGAAGGCAGTCCCTAGCATACCTCTTGAGCAAGAATTTTGCTTTGGAGCGCTAACGGATCTATCTCAATACCAGTTGAAATATTTTTTTTTGGGATGAGCTCACTTGTTCATTTTTTTGTCAATGATCATGGTCATTCGTTGCATCCTGGAGAAGCAAAGGAACCTCCTCGCATAAGATTCCGAAAAAGTCATGTGTGTCCTTCAAGATCCTCTATGATTCATCCTGAGGGCATTTTTTGAGTGTAATTTTTTCCCTGTAAGTGCTGCTCTGAAAGAAGATGATGACTGCCATGTATATGAACAAAAAATCGTTTTAAATCTCAGTCTTCATATTCCGTGTCATATCTAAAAGTTTGCAATATATCCTAAAAAAAATTTGGTCAATTGGTAATGAACAGGCGAGCGAATATCAGCAGTGCATTTTCGTGACTCAATCAGATCAAATTTACTGAGCTTTATATTCATAAACACCCACGAAATTCATACCAATGTTTATTCAGAAGGGAACTGATAACAAACCATAAAAATAATAGAAACATCTAGGGAAAAACAGTTATAGGAGGAGGTTATGCAACTGAAGATCAAGTTTGATATGCAAGCTGCTCTGCTGAAAATAAAATTCTATCCAACCAGCTAGTATGCCAATAGTGTACAAGAATCAGGAATATACTTTTGCCTAATTCCTGATTCACTGAGCTTGCTTGTCGAAAATAGTTCTTATTATAGTTAGATGCTAGTGCATTTCAGGAGACGGAGAGCCTTCAGTGCAGTTTCCTCACGTCATGGCAAGAACAATGCTGTTAGCTGTTTACCCAACTGCGAATGGTTGGACCGTTCCATGATAACCTTATGATCATACGGCCCGTTCCCTATCACTCGACTACCAATCGAAGCATGAGATCTATATGTGTATATTTATCTCCTTTCCTTTGATGTCATACACATCACGAGATAAATATATAACAAAGTTAATAATAATTTAAAGAAATTGAAGAAATACATATCGGCTTGTGGAAGATACCATTATCATGGCTCACTTCGTACAGAATATTCCGCTGAGTCTTGATTCAAATTCTATCCCAGACGAAGTTAGAAATCACCCTCACGAAACTACGGAGACGAATGACAAAATAATACGTTAATTCAGTCCTAGACCTTCCAGATTACCATTCCTCGAACACAAGTTCGCGGCACTGTTTCTAAGGATTAGATCCAATCTGCTGCGTCAGACACCGGTTGCAGAAACAGCCAAATTCACGATTACAGCCCGGATGACGTTTCGAAGTTACGGTTTCTTCGATTGTATCGTACCATCTATCTCTACCAGTATTATTCGGAATATTCGAAGGATTAGCGCACCAGGGGTGGTTTTGTCGAAGAGTCTGGGAGTTATGTCTAATCATGAGAACGCAGTTTAATGTTGATCTGAACTCAAATTTCATTGATCAATTTTTGCTTCAAAATGCTTCAAATGAACACATTCAAATGTTTCGAATCACGTTGGGCTCGCCAAGGATGGGTTTTCTTTCATCTTATCATTATATGCCAATTATGTGATATAATAAATAAATTTGTCACTCCAGGCGTGATACCACGTATACTCTGTTTTTATTCACTCCATTATTTTTATACCTGTTAAATAGTGTCTGAATTTTCATCCCAATGATCTGAATAAGTTCACCATTCAAAAAACCTAAACTGACTTGAAGTCAGGAGCTTTTGCGTGTTTGTTCACTTTGGTGAACATACTCGGTACTGGATTTCAAGTCGATCTAATCTGTTTTTTTTTTGGAAAACATTTGAAGAGAACATTTTCCAAATTTACTAACGGTATAATCCCGACAAAATTCTGCTAAAATGTTCGCGTCATTATACTCCAACTAACTGCCAAGTTTCAATTCAATCGCTCCAGTAGTTTTTGCACTATATGAAAAAGAACTTCGAAAAAGATAGGAACTGTTGTAATGGAGAAGAAAGAGCTCCAGTAATAATAAATTAACATAATCACAAGGACGAATATTTGTCGATAAATCAACAAATTCTGTTGATTTATTCCATGTCGTGATGGTGTTTTTGAATCTGCCATATCGCAGATACAGCGACTTGATGCGACTGAAGGATGAACGTCATGCACATCGATCAAACTATTCTGCACTCGAAAGTGGAATTCGCAAGATGCTCCCAGGAGATGGCACGCTGTACGTTGTTAAACTGCAGCGATCCGTCTGAAAGGTGACAAGTATCAAGATTCCCTCTGCGGTTTTATCCAAGGTAAGTTGACCTGACGATGAGTAACAACTGTGAAACAGCTGTAGTCATCCTCCTTGGATCCGCTTCTTCGGTGTAGGTGTTTTGGTTGATTGGATGATAAGCTCTGATCAAGGGGGAATATTTGTTGATTGTTGATTTATCGACAGAATTGTGATTATGTTGACAACTCCGAAATTTCAAATGGAGGTAACTCCGAAACTGTTCGACCGTTTTGGCTCATTAACGAACGTAACCACGGCATTCCAATGCGCGATCTACTCTGAAAGTTTCAAGTCGATATCTTACCGCGTTCGACAATGGGGGTCTTTCCTGAATTTGGGTTATTACTGCAAATGCAAATTTGAATATAATTATTATGGGTTTGATTCATCATTTTCCCAAATTACCTTCAGAAAGTATTCAAAATCAAGTTTCAAAATTGGGGTTTGGAATTTGTCAGGCATCCACGAAGTGACAACGGTGTTTAGTAGAATAGCTTTTTCTGCTATAGAATAATGAAATATTTATTCGTATTCTGTGGTACACACGTGTTCTTTGTCAATGTAACCAAAAACCAGAAAATTTCCGTTTGCGATTTGTCAGTAATATGACAGTATGACAGTCTGCGCTCTTCTTTTTCTATTCCTTGGTCGTTGTCTTCTACTCTAACCAGATCGAAGTATAGCTATCTCTGTTTTCCTAAGCAAGGTCACACATTTAACGTCCTTTTCTTTCCGAGAAAACTTAATTCGACGTTGCCATATCGTGCACTCATGACAAGTACCTTTAAATGCAAATCCCCATTTTTATTTTTCAGTTTTAGGTGATCAAACATTTTTTTAAAAATATAATATTGAAATTATATGTTTGAAATGTGATGTTCTGAAGGTTTTTCATGAAAATTACTGCATTTTCGTTTAAAGGAAAAACCCCCATCATCGTGTCCACGGCTAGCCGGACAGACAGAATCGATTTTGATACTAGATTCTTCATCAGTGAGTCCAATCCAGTCGTTTGAGACCAATTTCGGAAAAAAATTCGAGACTTACAGACATTCGGAGAAAACGATAGCACGCTGTCCCCCTAGAACATGCACGCGAAAATGTCATCTACAAAATATAGGGTAAATATGACCATAGAAATTTTTCTCCGTCTCCTTTCCGCACTTATCAGTGAAAACGTTCAGCTCTCGTAGCACCAAAATGATCTTGTTATAAAAGTCCAATCTGAAAGTATTGTGTTCCCTCTTGAAAATACAATACATATATTGCTACTATATCGCGTGTTCCAATATTTCTCGACACAGAATCGCCACCAACCTAGACTCGTGTGAACGCATATAGAATATTTATGAGTTCTTCTCATCCCTGTGTCGCATCTACGTTATTGAATTCTTGTTACAGTTGAGCCATATATTCGCAAACACCAAGTTCAGGATGGAGGATTTGAATCGGGAATTTTGTCTCAGATATTGGATAACTTATGGTTAATAAACTTCATTCTCGCGTGGGTCCCTCCCAGTGCTCCGGTAATATCCTTGGGGAATTCAGCTACTTGGATCTAGGGAACACGGTCAGAACCGATACGTTTACGACTATTCAGATCCGAGGAAAAATTGAAAATACGGGTTTATGAAGACACAAGAAAACTATAGCGTTTGAGAAGAAAGCAGGGTTTTCTTTCTTTCCTTTTTCGTTTTTTCTATGAAAATATTCAATATCTGCTTCTCTCAGCCGATGTTCAATTGGTTTTTTTAGGTAAAATATCGAGAAATTTCTATCCCTACTTCTACCCAAAATAATTTTCTGTGTATCTATGCTATTATAAGAAGTTTAGGAAGTAGATTTTTCCAGTTTGAGTTTTTTGAATTTCAAGAAGTCAAATCTATTTAGCAGTTGATTTTGTTTGAAGAATGAAAAGAGTTGATATATCCATATCAAGTAATTCAGCTTGTTTGTCTGTAATCGAACTATGAAGAAAAAAACTGCGTACGGTAATTACATCCGAGAGGCGAGGAATTTTTGGCTACGAAACCACAGATCTTATGATCCTATCAGATTTCATTTGAAATAAACGAATGACTCGGACGAAAAGAGAATCACAGGTTATGAATAATTGATGTCATCTCATCTATGCATTATATAATCACATCGAAACAAAGATAGACTTTTATTTAATTTTCTGTGATATTTATTTCTCATTTTGTCAAAGAAAGACGAGTATAAATTCAACTTTATTACCGCTAATCAGAGAAAGAGATAAAATAACAGAAGTACGAATCTAGGTACTAGCCACCTTTTTATAACTGTGAAACAGCTGTTGTCATTTTCTTTGAATCTTTGGATTTGTTTATTCATCGACGAATATTCGTCCTTGTGATTATGTTAGCTCATATAAAATAATGTTTTACAACGATGAAGAGGAGGGACAACGCACTGTTCGGCACAAAATATGGGGGGTTTGCTGAAAAATAGTACCCCAACTTGCGAATCACCAGTTCAAACATCAATTCATAATGTCACCGTTATTATTATTATTATTAAAAGGAACCACAGGGTAGAGGCAAAAGCCTATAAACTAAAAGAAAGGTATAGCGTTATATGCAAAACAATAGTAAAGAAAAAAACAGCAATGAACACAGAAGTATGCAAGCAAAAATGTTAGAGGAATGAAAATTGTTCAAATCTTCATTCATTCATATACGTATGGATCAAATTCAGTAATAAGTTATATCTACTTCATCATCGATAATATTTCACTTTCAGAACCTAACCTGAGTATGATGATTACCAACTTGGCCAAGTGTTGATTTGTATTATGCGCAGAATGATATAGATATTGAGCCCTTTGCCTAGGTGTAAAGGAATTCTGAAAATAATTATTCTCGGTAGTTCACATTTCAGATGTAAAGGGTGTCTCAGCAAGAACTCGAATTTCGAAAGGCGCTCCATTTTTGACTGTCCTTGTTGAGTCAGCTTTATTTGTTGTTTGTTAAATCGAAATATAGACATTTATGAAAATGGTGCGTTGTAGCATGAAAGAACGTTTTTTAAACCCATTGTCAAAATGAGGAAAGTTTCACCGTGACGATTCGCAAGTTACATGATAATTTCGACGTGCATAATAGACCGTCGCGGCCTACTATTGAGAATTTGATCCAAAAATTTGAGCGGAGGTTTTCATTGAGAGATGACCTTACCTGTCATTGGCCGAAAAGATCGGCGGAAAACATCACAGCTGTGTGGCAGCACGACCAAGTACACCTATTCGACATCGTAGCCAGGAACCAAACATTAATCGCAGCACTCTTCAACGGATTAAAAAAAAAAAAATTTTACCTTCATGCTTACAGAATCCAGCTGACTCAACAGTTGCAGCCTGACGACCATAGACAGCGCAAAACACTTTATCAGCTGGATCTTGGAACAACTACAAACTGACGATGAATTTCAAAACAAATTCATCCCTAGTGACGAGGCTCATTTTCACCTCAACGGCTTCGTTAACAAACAGAATTATCGTATCTGGGGAGATGAAAATCCACATGTCATTCAAGAACATCTTCAAAAAGTGACACTTTAGTGTGACATGTGGGCAGGAGGTATAATTGGACCGTACTTTTTTCAAAATAATGAATGTACCGCCGTGACTGTCGACGGTCATCGTTTCCGGGCCATGTTGACATACTTTTTTTGGCGAGAATTAGACGGAAGGGAAATGAGATGTAGTTTCAACAGTATGGCGCAAGCTGTCACACCGGGAGGGAAAGAATGCCCATGTTACAAACCAAGTTTTCAAGTTGAGTAGTTTCTCGTTTCTAAGGCCAAAACTAGCCACCAAGTTGTGATTCAACTTGTTTGAACTATTTTCTTTGGGGTTTTTTGAAAAGTGAAGTCTATGCGAACCATCCTGAGACAACTGAGGAACTCAAAAAAGAAATTGCACGTCAAATTCGTAAAATCTAGCAGCCCTGTCTGCAAAATGTATTGCAAAATATCATCAAAAGAGTGCATACCTGCCTACAACGGTGGTTTTCAATAGGATATCAAATAAATATATATATTTTTTAATCTTTAAAATGCAACTTCTTGCTGAGACACCCTTCATTCTGCATTTTTGAATGAAATAAGATTGAATATTTATTTATATGCCACCTAGATAGAACCTTTGTACTATCGACAGTATGTACTAAACGAACTCGAAATGAAAACTGAACGGAAATGATTACTGGGTAATATACAGGGTGTCCGGGATAATGTGGGAAATCTCTCGGATTCAGATACGACATAAAATAGGATGAGAAGTTTCCATATATTTCTCCCAGCGGCACTCCCTATGCAGATACGGCCTCCTAAATTACGCCACTGGAAATCCATTTTACTGGAAAAAATTTCAAACTATACCTACTTAATATAATTAAATGGAATTTTGATATAATCAATAGTAGTACAGACTCTTGAAATACCACTCCTAAATTCAAATTAGCTCGTTAAGTTTACCAGGGACGGACTAGGTTGTACATTTTAATGCTTACATTTTTAACACCCCGTATGATAAGGACTTGAAAATATCAAATTTGGATACCTTGAACATTAAGAAAATGTACACTTGTTCATTGTCAATTATTAGATGAACAAAATTATATAAGAAATAATTTTTATTTCTATTACAAAGAACTATGAATTCTTATTATCTTTTTTCTACAACAAAATATGATACGAAAGTTATTTATTTTGTTTTTCGAAAACGGCTCATTTTATCGACAATGAACAACAGTACCTTTTCTCTAGCTTAATGTTCAAGGTATTCAAATTTTTTTTTCTGAGTACTCATGATACAGGGTATTAAAATGTTAGCATTAACATGTACGACCTAGTCCGCCCCTGGTGAACTAAGCAAGCTTATTTTAATTTGAGGGCAGTATTTTAAGAGGTCCTCACTACTGTTTATCATATCAAATTTTTATTAAATCATAATGAATAGTTTAAAATGTATTCCAGTAAAATGGATTTTCAGTGGCGTCATTTGGGAGACCGTAGGGAGGGCCACTAGGAAAAAAATTGATGGGAACTTGTCATCTTGTTATTTCATTTCTTATCCGACTCAGGGATTTACCACTTTTTCCCAAACACTCTGTATGTCAACAAGATGTCAAATTTAATATTATGGTATTCTGCTAGCTTGACCCCACAAATACAGAATAAATCATTAAGAAAAGGTACACTTGTTCGTTGTCAATTAAATGAACAAAATTATAAAAGAAATAATTTTTATTTTTATTATGAAGAACTATGAATTCTTATTATCTTTTTTCTACAACAAAATATGATACGAAAGTTCTTTATTTTGTTTTTCGAAAACGGCTCATTTTATCGACAATGAACAACAGTACCTTTTCTCTAGCTTAATGTTCAAGGTATCCAATTTTTTTTTTCTAACTACTCATGATACAGGGTATTTAAATGTTAGCATTAATATGTACGACCTAGTCCGCCCCTGGTGAACTAAGCAAGCTTATTTAAATTTGAGGGCAGTATTTTAAGAGGTCCTCACTACTGTTTATCATATCAAATTTTCATTAAATCATAATGAATAGTTTAAAATGTATTCCAGTAAAATGGATTTTCAGTGGCGTCATTTGAGAGACCGTAGGGAGGGCCACTAGGAAAAAAATTGATGGGAACTTGTCATCTTGTTTTTTGATTTCTTATCTGACTCAGGGATTTACCACTTTTTCCCAAACACTCTGTATGTCAACAAGATGTCAAATTTAATATTATGGTATTCTGCGAGCTTGACCCCACAAATACAGAAAAAATCGTTTTGCTCCATCGAAATACTCCGACGAAAAAGACCGTCGTCAACTCGCTCCGATTTTGTTTGCCAAACGATTGCAATGTATACTTCCCTCCATCAGGATGTGAATAACAGAAGACTCGGGGGCAATCCGCGCAGTTCAGGGGATTAAACGAAAGCCCTTACAGCATCAGGAAGTAATCTTATGTAATATCTGAGATATACGCAATATCAAATTCTTCTTACGAATGTATTTTTTTTTTATTTTCGAACCGCATTTCTACAGAAAAAAAACATAATCAGGAATAAATGAATACGTGCATAACGAATATAACCTCATTCAATATGCACCAATAGGTTTTTTTTAATAGACATCACTAGTTCTCTTCCACACACTTGAATCTCTCTGATCCTGTCTGAAATCCAACCATGACATTCTGCATAAAGTTTTCTCAACGTCGTTCTCTGATTTGGAGTCTTATCAATTCAGGAAAATTTTATTTTCACGTGGAACATCCTTGCAGTTTTTTTATTGAATATGCTACCTATAGGATGCCCTTTGTGTATACGGGAATTTTTAGCAGCATGTGCCACATTGTTCCTGAGATATAGAAGTTTTTGAAAATAATTTGTTCGAATTCTCCTATCAACACAACCCCAATACAGTGTTGAACAGGTTACCTATATTTCAGTATTTTGTTCCCTCAAACCTGTGAACATTGCTATTGTCATGAATGACGTTTATTACATGCATGATACAAAAAAAAACAACCCAAACAAGTACTATCTTTCATGCAGTTAATTAACGAATTCATCGGCGAAATTAATGGATAATTTGATGCCTCGTTCAAACCTGAATCCACCTGCTCGAATTTCAGTCGCAATAAAACGAATCGCTATCTGTTTTCCCACCTAAATGCATTCGAATTTTTTTCAATTGGACATGATTTCGGGTTATTGTGGGACATTTCTCGCCACTGAAATCGTCGAACAGAGACATGTCGATATGTATTGTATTCGAAATCGTCGAAGGACTTTGACATTCATCGTGTGTTCGTTGTACGATTGAATACAAAAGAATGCATTGATTCGAAGTCGATATATTTCTATCATTTCTGTACTTTGTAACAGTTAAGACGAACGACAGGAAGAAACAGATAACGATATTTATCAGATCCCTATATAGAATCCTTTTGCAAATCAGCCCAGAAGAAGCTATTCCGCTTCCTAAGCATCGCTTACTAGAAAGACAAGACATTAATTTCGCCGATATTTCTGTATTTCCCGGAACGATGCGAAAGCAGAACACAATAAGATTGAATTTTCTTTTTCTGCTCGGTAGTTTCAGATAAGTTCGATTTGAAAGTCTAGAAGAACATGACGTCAAGTCAGGAGCCTTCACGCACCTGTTCCAATGGAGAGTGCTTGCATGCTGACAACTCTTAAAAATATACCTTTGAATCTCTTTTCTTTTTTGCATCGATGCAACCTATCCCTGGAAGCTTGAGCCCTAATCAGTTTATATTGCAAATGTAAGATGTCTCGACTGTCTCAACACAGTTTTAAATATTCAATTTTAATTGATATATTTTCATCCATGAATATTGGTCCAGTAACTTCAAACTATCGACATTATTTCCTTTTTCTTCGGATTTCCATTGAAAAGAACATAACAGTAAAATATTCTAGACAAGCACTCACGTGAGTTCAGAAGATTTTACGTGCCTGTTCATATCCGTTGTCAAAGCGATAACGCGATACCATCCACACAAAATTTTGCAGTATTTTGCGCGTCGTACTAGTTTACTAGTCACGAAGTTTCGATCTGAACACTTCAGTATTTCCTGAAATATTGAGGAGATAATCCCAAAACTTCTAATCCTCCCAGAAATTTTCAACTATTTTTTACCAAAATACAGAAAAAAAAACTTCGAATCAAATCTTAATTCGAAACACTGTTGTAAAATATCAGCTCCAAGGGTTGTGCTTTATTTTGTCGTAAGCCTTCAGATACTTTTGTGGGTTTTTTCTGGTTATTCACTTCCAATAACTATAAAAATTGAATGAAATTTCTTTTCGTGGAAAAAGCACTGCGGATTGCAGAATTGAACTATTTGTCAAGGGAATTTCCTTGGTGAACAGGTTGCCTAATGAACAAAACCGAAACAATACAAACGTACTTCATCGAAAAAAAAAATTCAATTTTCAATAGTTCTGTTCCAGATATTTGGGGTGAAAACCGAGAAAAAAATCTAAAAATTGTTTCAAAATCCTCACGGTCAAACCATGGATGACAGATCCCGAATTTGAAGAATCGCACAAAGCTTCCTAAATTATAATTTTTATTCCTCCCGAACGTTTTTCATTGTGTCATTCTTGTTGAATTGCATAGAATTTTCCAAATCAGATACCTACTGAAGTAGGAACATCATGATACAACACATTCCAGTACACATCAAAGTGTTCCGTTGTTCAAGTGAAATAATACACCAAATACTTATTATGATCTCTCCATAAAATGCCAGATAAATTGGACTTCTACTCAACGATAGTATAAGAATTTCCATACGTAAATTAACAGTGGTGGAATTGCCCTCGCATGGACCACTATAAATAAGGGGAGAATATGGAGTACGCGATATAATGTGCAGGAGTCCCGCTGAGAACTCTCCACCTACCAGAAAATTATAACATAGAAAAAGTGAAATATGTATGTTATATAATCTTTATATTGCGCGGTCTCGCTTCTACTTGAATTATAGATTTAGTTCCTGGCTGGAGTTCTGTACGTGTCGTACTGTTCCGCAGAGCTGGTAGCCAATAGGAACGGATGAAAACGGACATATAGAGGATGACCCCACATAAAACCGAATAACCGAATACATCTTAATTATAAATTATTCCGGACATCACAATGTCGGGTAAACTATTTATTGCGCTCAAGCGGAATGGTAACAAATTGAAGGATCTTGAATGACAATAAGTATAGGGTGGCACATAATATATTGAAGGTTTTGCAATAATATTCATGTATTTGCTGATTCTATTCGTGTTCGTTCTTTCGATCTGAAATGCAATGGTTTGAAAAAAAATTAATAACATGCGCATTCTCACAAAATAATTGAGTACATTCAAAATGAATTAAAAAAATAATCCCTGAAACCTGCAGAACCACACCCCGTTCTCTCCTATCAACGTTGAAATTTCACGCATTCTAATATTTCTCGCTGCTAGTGGCCCCGTTCAATATGTAGACCGTGGGCAAAGCCTAACCTTGAGATATTGACGAAGTTTTCTGAAACTGGAATATAGCTGTGTTGCCGCAATCCACGAAGCCATAATTCATCAGCCGGCGGTACTGTTTGATTTTGATGAGAAGCTCGAATTGACAACCTTCAATCTCTCATCAAAAATTATTTGTTTGTTAAACATTACCTCTTACCAACTGAATTTATTACATAGTAACACTTTTCCCAGCTTAACTGTTCAAATAACTGTTACATTTGAGTATTCAATCTATTTGTCTTCATTAAATTTTATCCCTTACGATATCGCCATCCCCACTTTATGCACCCAACATCTTCTCAGATTCAAAAAAGGTTTTGGACCAGAAATTCTAAACTCTCACTGTCATTTTCCTACTCAAATCAAGACAGATTCTAGAAAACTAGTCAGTTGGGGATAAAACACCAAATAAGATTGCGTATATATGTGATGATTTTAATCCATCCGTTTTGCCATATTTTTTCATGACAACAATTTTAAATATCTATTAAAGATTTATATTTTGGGAGGATTTCGTATCATTTTTATCAGTCTGTGGATAGTTTTCTGCCAACTCCAAATAACAGGCCAGTCAATTTTCATTTGATGACTTCCGAAGCACTATTAATCTTTGATTGTCATAGATAACCGGAAAAAAGAATAACTCATGAGTTATCCGAATGAGCTTATGACTTCTGCTATCAAATTCATAATTTTTGGATGTTAAATTTGAATGGAAAAAATTTAATTCAAACTGCCATTCAAGTATCATTTTATACTTCATCTACTATTGAAACATATTACTCAACTGATAGGATTTCAGTTTTTCTAAAAATCTTCGGAACATGCCGTCCCCATAGAACTTATACAGTGTATGAAAGTGAAAAAGAAGCAGTGATTTGGCTAGCCATTCTATGAATACCTCCCGACCAATTCGAATTTTTCCATGGATAATTCTTCTTATTGACACTGTTCATATTCGAACCAAGTTTCATTTCGATCAGACGTATATTTTTCGAGTTATTGAAAAATCAAAATTTCAAGACTCTACGTCCTATCTTTCGAAAGTTACAGAGCACACGACCGGACGGCCGGACGGTCGGACGGACAGACGGACAGTGGATAAGGATGATGGATTGTACAAATGTGAATGAAATATCACCCTCGAAAAAAAAATTGACAGGTCCGAGTGATACAAAACAGGAAGCAATTCCTAGAGTTTCAAAATGGTGGATTATTCTCTCATTGAATTAGATTATGATAGAAACAACCACACTCTTGCACTTGTACATGCTCTTCCAATTCAAAATTCAAATCAGTGATGTCGGTTTGAACTGATGGTGTGTGCGGTTGGAAGTTCAAGATTCGAACCAGTTAAGTAATTTTCTGACAGTCTAGCCTTCACTGGAGAAGCCAGCCTATGGCACATTCGATCTAATGATTCGTACTAGCTTCATAGCTTCTGGAAGGTTTCAACAAAACCTAGGCGTACCGGGATTAATACGAAATGAGGTCGATGAGTTGATTTAGCTTTGAGATTTACTATGTCATAGTACGTTCCAGCTGTCTCCTAAACATACAAATTTCAAAAATAATGATCCACAAACATATCTGAAACAGCTGTTGGTCCATAGCACCCTCGACATTCCGAAGCAATATTCTGAAAGCTCATGAAAATGTATTTCGGCCCTCACTCAATTTCCCCGCCAATAACATCTCCTCACACAAAATCCGACAGGTATCCGACCGAAAAACAGACTAGCGACAGGCCCGCGCCTCGCTCGATTCTGTATATCAAATGCAGATTAAAACATAGAATTTCAGGCATGAATATCTGAGAGTGTGCATGCATGCTCTGAATGGCTAATGCAATTTTCAGAGAGCGTCGGATTTAATAAAAGCACTGAAATATGTATCGGATCTGAGCGCGACCACGGTAAACGCGGGCGGGAATCTTTCTATGCTCGTTTGATTCTGCCGTACCGGAAGCATATAGGCGTTGTGAGCAACATTTGAGAGTTTTCACGACTCTGTTTCACGGTATGAAAGGTCAAAAATTCATGCTGATAGACGGTACTATCCTACAGAAGGTTTATTCGTGGTACCTGCATGAACTACACTATATACACTAACTACACTTCTCGAGCATCTGCAAAATTTGTGAGAGATCTATTCACCATTTCGACTATGTTTCCAAGCAAATATTCAAGAAATAAACTGAATTCAAGAAATCGAGCAATTCCCAATCCCGATATAAACATAACCTTATCACCCTGTCATTCGTCTTAGCAACGAGTGGTACGGAGTATGGGAGATATAACATTCGATTGTCGAGTGACATTCGGTTCTATGCGCAGATCATGTCTACTTATTGTTTATGTTCAACATAGAAAATCGACGCAAACATATGACAATTGTCATACTCTTCAATTCTTGATCGAGATTAAAGAATTGACCACCTGATTACCTTTTTACGTACGTTGAGCTACATCTCACAATCCCAGACTAATTTTGATCGAAATTTCATATCATTATTATTATATATACGGTGGTGAAAAGTACACCCATTATCTGTGGAATAAAAACGGCTAGCGCAGAAATGAAATGCCAGATAGGTGAACCATGCAAGCGTTAAACGAAATGCTCTTCCCTATTGCGAGGTATTTTGCCTGAAATACTAGGGGAGGTTACCCATTGGTATAGCTAATTGAATTAAGGAGCTGTATGAACCGGTTCCAACTTCTCCGTTCTAGGTGTTCGAGTTATCGGTATCCACACACCATGTTGAAAGAACCACCCTCATGAGCCCATTGTTCACGACTTGAATATCTAACGTGGTCGTTTTTCAGAAAATCGTCAGTGAGAGGAAGGTTATTTGTAATCATATGAGTTACATTCTTAAGTATAGAAAGAAGCCCTTTGTGGTCATGAGTTTTCGCTTTCCGTTATCTTGCCATGTTTGGGAAATAATATCATCTGAATGATAGCCTTGGCATAAAATGAACATTTGGAGCATTTAGTTTTGCATAATTCACTCCATATTGCCCCCCCTGCCAATTATTTTGCTGAGTTGGACACTTCTATGACAACCCTCTCAGTGAAAGCTAACTGTGCTGTTAGGTCAGTGCGAGCATGTTTTTTGCTTAAGACGTGATGAGGAATACCTTTATAGCCATGACTTTCCGTTCAACAATGCGGACAGTCGTTCGGAGTTCAGATACTGCCACCCTACTCACTCCGTCTTCTCTGAAGGTTAAATCTGAGAGAAATTCACTTGAATTGTTGTCAAGTTCGACCTTCTAAGGTAACAAAGTTAACAAGTATAAGCGTTGGTAATTATTAATATACCACATATACACGAACACGATCGTGATGGTGCTCAAGATGGCGATAGCCATCACCTAGTTACCTTGTAGCGACCTGTCTGCGAACTGGGGCCCGTTCAATGAAACAACAAGTAACAATTTACTATATACAGGTCTTATTATTATTATTATTATTATTATAATTACAATAAGAGTAGAGGTATTAAACCTATAAACTCAAACTAAAATAACGTTCAAACGAAATATGTGCTTCAGCTATGAAAAAGATTATGAAAAAAAAAAAGTAAAATGTGGAGATGTGTCGTTCGATCACCGTCGAGTAAGCCAGGAGTCGTAACCATTCTTGAAGGCGTTTGTGGAAGAAACATTGACCAGGTCTCCAGGCAGACTGTTCCAAAGATGAAAAACTCTATTTGTTATAAATTGCTGCCTCTGGTTTGTTCGGAAATCCTCTCTTCGGAGTTTTAATGCATGGCCTCTGAGATTATTCACATTCAAGGAGTAGAGATGTCGTATATCTTTGCCAAAATGGTCATGAAGGGCGTGGAATGTAAATATCATGTCCCCTCTTGTTCTTCTCTTCTCAAAGGAAGGTAAATTAAAGATTTTCAATCTCTCCTCGTACGAAGGACGGATGAAACCATACGGAAGGCGAGTAACCCATCTCTGAACTGACTCCAGAAGAACCTCGTCAGCTCGAGACGAGGGCCACCATACAGGTCCCGCGTACTCCAGGATCAGACGCACATAGTACCTGTAAAGCAAACTGAATGTCCTTGTGTCGCAGCCTTGGAAAGACTTATGTATGCGGAAAGCCATTTGCTTTGCTCTGTTGGTTATACTCGATATATGTTTGGACCAAGATAGGTCCCCTGTGATAGTTACGCCAAGATCACAATGATGGGAAACGGATGACAGAGTTATACCATCTATCTTATAATATAGGTGAGGGTTGCCCCTTCCAATATGGAGAACGGAGCATTTATCAATGTTTAAAGGTAGCAGCCAAGTAGAACACCACTCATTTAACGCGTTTAAATCATCCTGAAGGGTTGTATGGTTGGAAAGAGGATTATTATATAGCTTAGTGTCATCAGCAAAAAGCAAGGAAGTCGATTTCAAAATACGTGGCAAGTCTGAAGTGTATAACAAGAAGAGTAACGGCCCCAAAACCGACCCCTGAGGCACGCCCGAGGTCACTGACTTACCTATAGAAGAGAGAGCATCACCCACTTTTACGCGAAAAATTCTACCTGATAGAAACGCCGAAATCCAATTCAGAAGCATTCCCCTGATACCCAAATGCTCCAACTTTGAGAGAAGTCTTCTGTGCGGGACCCGATCGAAAGCCCTAGAGAAATCGAGGTATAGTACGTCCACTGGGATACCTCTGTCAAAAGCCCTAGTCCAATCAGACAAACACGATAACAGGTTTGTTATAGTGGAGCGACCTGGGACGATGCCATGTTGTTCTGGCGGAATTAGAGAATGTGTCAACGAAAACTCCATGATTTGATCACATATTATCCTCTCCAAAACCTTGGCGACAGATGATACCAGGCTGATTGGGCGATAGTTCTTTGGTGATAACTTGTCACCCTTTTTGAAGATGGGGGTTACGGTGGCAAGTAGCCAATCGGAGGGCAAACAAGAGTCGGAAAAAGACTTGGAAAAAATAATAGATAAAGGGGACGCCATCGCTCCCGCACAGTTCATAAGTAGTCGTGTGGTAACACCGTCACGACCCGGAGAAGAGTCGGGTTTTAACTTCGATAGGTATTTCTCGACAACCTCTTCTTATAACTAGCACAGGAATATGTTTGTGCTTCTGACGGAATTTCTAGAGAAATCAAGGACAATCAGCATTAATATGAATATATCGTTCCATGATTCATCTTCTTAGGATGTTTCCAATAAAAGAGGATTACTTTTATATATTTTAATACTTTGGTTCTTTTAATCTTACAGCTTCTAAGTGCCCCATGTGCATCTGTCTTACAACTGACATTCCTGAACGTCAATGTCAAACCATAGAATAAATCATATACATATAATTGTACATAATTATGTCACAATGAGAGTCTGAAATCAATAGAATTCAGAAGAAAATATAAGGAACAACGCGTGTTCTTTTTGATTTATTGAACGGGCCCCTGGCATTGTTCAGACGCTATGTTGAGCTATCATGACTCAAGAGATTATTGGCAACTCTCATGAAGATTTCGATTGACATAAAGAAAAACGCGATTTGATCGCTTATGTATGATCTGGGCAGAACGTGATCATCATCATGATGGTGATCCGAGTATATAAGGCCCCACTTTAATTGTAGAAAATAAATACGCAATTACGATCGCGATGGCTTGCACGATGGCGATCACATTCTACAAGAAACTTATATTTGCGATCAGAACGCAAACTTCATATTCAATATCTTTCGAAATGTTTACCTTAGAAACTGACGTATTTTCCACTTACTTAATCGGACCAATTCTGAACGCTGCCAGGTTGCGACAAGTGTGTGGTGCCCTACTAGTTCAATGTAATTATCTGAGTTCCATCGTAATCCTGATCGTGTATATGTTGCCTCCACATTATGTGGCGACAGCCTATTCAGTTCCTTACCGACTGGCGGCCATGTACGCTCTACAGCGTAGTAAACAATACGAATACGCTGCCTGAACGTGAAAAAAGCTAGTTGGTATTCGGTTGAATTCAGCGAGGTTTTGGCAGATGAAGAGTACCGAATGTTTCCTTCGATTTTGTGTTTCTACTCTTCGTTTCGCAGGGGCGGGTTATGTCGGCGAAAATTTATGCTATGCTGAATATTCAGCGCTCCGGATTCAGTTTCGAGTTGTATTGCTAGATTTCGTGCCTTTGAAGAGGAAAAAATTGGTGAACACGAAATCAGAATATGGGGAAAACATGAATACGTCGGGGCAATATCCACTATTTTCAAACGAGAATTTATGGAAGCACTGACGGGCTGTTAGCAATTTTGTAGAAAACATCACAGAACTGTTAGAATTTTGAAACTATTTTGATTCGCTTGAGCTGAGTGTTCAAATGAGAAGTTCAAACGAGCATTTTTGAAGGACTCACCATGAAATCGAGTATGATTGCTAAAAATTACCAATTGGTTTGGTGGCCCCTTCAACATTAAAGAGACTTTATATTATATATATTATTTATATATATCTAGTGGAGACAGCATTCCTTCGATCGGCGATGATGAAACTTTGGAAAATCCCTGCAGAAGCATGCTTAAGCCTGGTCGTCCACTAGAAGCGATTTGGGGCTTTTATGAGCTTCGCGTTTTACGAGCGCCGATGAACTTTTACGACCGAGCGGTCTCAGGCTTCGGGGTCGTCCACTGGCAGATAGTTCAAGAGGTTTCGGTTCGTTCTTGTTCTTGCGTAGCAGAAGATTTGTACTTCGGATTTCCGTGTTTATTGAAGAAATCGTGATTCGGGATGGATTCAGAATTAATAGTTAATTTCTTGGATAAATCTTACTTGATCAGGCGTATGTTAGCTACGGAATGGGGAAAATTTTCGATAAAGATAAGGAGATGAGGTAGATTCAAATTTAGAAAAAATGAAATTACCGGGAAAGATTCACCATCTTGTTAATGAATCAGAAAAACCTTTAAAAATTTACAGATGTGGGCGGCGTAGTTTGGCTGAGTTGCCAGAAGACCGCCAAACTGATTATTATATCGTATACTCAAAATTTATAATACTGCGAAGGAAGTTGAAGTATGAATGTTGATGACCTGGGTACTTCGAAAACAAAGGATGTGAAACTTCGAAATCATAGGTGATATGAGTTTCATTTGTGGAAAGTCACCTTCAGAAGGGAAATATGTTATTAATGTGTCTATTACGTGACTTCGAAACATTAAAAACTGCAAACATCGAAAGAAATGATGGTGTCACAAATATTCAGGAATTCTTATAATTTGACAGAAGTGCATGCGTATTTTAGAAAATAGGTCACTAGTTAATAATCCGTAGCGTTTGATGAAGAAAAAACTATTTTTATTTTGTGATTGAAATGATCGTTCTGCATATGAGATCGATTGGAACGTAGTTAAATCATTACAGTACGTATGGACCAAAAACACTTGAGCATATAGAAAAATGTTCGGAATAAAATTGGTCACAGACTAAAAAACGAATTGATAATAGATATTGAGATAATAAGAGCTACAAAAACCGAGAGATAATGGCGAAACGCGCTAGATTAATTATATTTGGAATGCTATACAGCCGATTATTGCCAAAGAGTCCAATTTCAGGTAGGCTACTACACCTACAGAACTTTTGGGTGTGAGTTTAATGTAAGAAAAAAGACAACATTCATAAACCTTTCAATCTGATCCATCTAAAATGCACCAACAATAAACAACGAGCTTCAACAAATATTCCGTTCACAAACCATACATTCCACTTGCCGACGGATAGCTCCTCTTTTCGAGCGTATAGACGCGTCAGATCCAAACTGATCGGGATATGATTGCGCCGCTCGAATTCTCTCGAAAACGCACGTATGAACTCGCTGCCAGTCGACGAGGGTACCTAGAATTCCCTTCATTTGGATCTGTCGCGCAAGTTCGTTCATTTACGCTCCTATCGCGCTTCTCGAAATCGCGTGCAGTGGACGACCAGCCTGAATGTCCAGAACACTGGATCGAGTACAATCCACTCGATATGACATGCAAAGCGAGCAAAGCTTCTCGGTAATAATTTATAATAGTGCCAGAACACTCTCAGCGAGTGTTTCTTTCGCCGCACGGTGCCGAACACAACAGTTTTTTTCACGGAATTTACTCAGAATTTATACCTGCAAACATCATTCACACATAAGAGTATGTACAAACGAGTCAAGCCCATAAAGGCCCTCGTATAAATCCAACCTCTACCTATAAATAATGTCTGTGAAAAAGTCAAAGAATGATGGATATCCTCTATTTTATCTAGGAGATAAAACATTCGTTCGATCGGCGATGATTAAACTTTGAACATCCCTGCAGTAGCATACTCAAATGTCCAGAACACTGAATCACATCGAACCACTCAATACCACATGCAAAGCGAGCAAATCGCGTAAGAAGCTTCTCGGTAATAATTTATCAGAGTGCCAGAGCACTTCCAGGAAGTGTTGCTACCGCCGCACTGTTCCCAACAGAACAGCCCTTTTTCTGCGAGCAATTGATTTAGAATTCGGTAAAATAAAACTTCCGACGTAGCCAGTACAGGCCGTTAGCGAATTCGTGCCGGAGAACTTCTCACAATATTTTTCAGAGCCAAGTTGGGGATCGAGTTATTGTGTTCGGTTTTTGTGGCAGGAGATACGGGATTCGGTTGAAAATGTCGAACTTCCGCTATATACAAGAATTAGAGTTCGTAACAGAGGCGATTACAGCTTGGATTCAAAGCGATGTCTCAGTTATTTTTTATTTTGTTTCACCGACTGGCAGATACGAAATCTACTCGATATGGTGCGAAATGTTTGTTGGTGGATTTCATTTTGTTGAAACAGGGTTCAACAATATATATTAACATATTTGCGTCTGAGTGAGGAAATGTAACGTGGTAATAACCCCTTAGTAGCTTCAAATATGTGGAATGCTGTTCCCCCCTTAAGTAAATGGAGATATATAGCAAATAATATAGGGTTGTCCAAGTACTGACATCAATAATTTTTTTTTCACATTTCTTACGGATGTCAGAAAGTACCCCATGTATGGTACGAGAGTTTTTGTAGTTTTCGAGTTATAATTTTTTTTGTGTTTTCTCAATTTATTATGCCAGTGAGTTTTCAAAAATCCATATTTTTTTATGGAGTAGGTATTTTCCAAATTTTTTTCTGTGAAATGGTCTCCCTGAATGTTGTTCCAATAAAAAAATAACTCAGCTTACTGAAAAAAATAGTACTTCATTGGTCATTTTTTGCTGTAATCGGCCATCGAAGGCGGATAGGCTCAAAATCATTCAAACACGAGTAAAGATATTTTTCTACTTTTTATCATTCTTTTGCCAAACTAACATTGAAAATGAGGCTTTGGAGCCATTTCAATTCAAACTCCTGTGAAATGATTGTGACTCGTGTTTTTTTTTACATAAGGATTTTTGAATACCCCAGGGTGTGAGGAATCTGAAAAAAAAATTTTGACGTCACTACTTGGACCACCTGTATATCTCATATCTCTTTCCCTCACTCATGATCTATGATGGGGGTGATAAGTTTGTCCATAGACATAGAGACATATACTTTCACGATAATCTCATGAAATTGATTAACTCTACAAAGATCTGAATCGTTCTTCCCCATTAAATTTCACAAATAGAGGAGAGAGATCTGTGGTGAGGCGTCCTCTATTTTATTATATCTACTTCATATACTGATTGAATAATGTGTAAATCGTATCGAGCTTAAACTCGTAATAAAAAATCCTGATTATATTTCTACTTTTTTTGGGAAAGGGTTGCAAAATAGTGCAAACAAGTTAACTGGAGAACATGATCTTTCGATGAATCCATAAATGCCCAAAATAGATACAGTGAATGAAATATCCCAGATCCTGCGCCTCTAGAAAACGACTCTAGTACCGCTATATTTTAATAAGTATTTTCCCTAATAGAGAGATATTGCAGTGTCAAATTTATGTGACGTTATTAGCCCAAATGTTATTTTTGACATCTAAGCATGCGCAGAGTCAGTTTCAGAATAACGCGACGTTAATAGCATTAGCGTTTAACGTTATTTACGGAAAATTTCGAGCCGCAATTTACGTTGCGCTATTCTATATCGGAAGGATTCGTTAGGCTTCGGGTCCTTCCGGCTCCGATCACTGTAATAGCACAGAATAGAGAAGTACTTCTCTATTCTGTGGTAATAGAAAAGCTATTTGTTAATATGTTTTTTCGTTTTTTGGTGTTAATTACACAATTTCCTCAAATTTTTTCAATCTATTTTGTAATACCTTCAACACACAACTGATATTAGACATTAGATTTATTAGTGCTACCACAGCAAATTTTTTTCATATATAGGTATTTGTTACTTTTTCACGAATTAAGAAATAGAGTTGAAAGCAACATGAGGGGTTTGAAATTAGGAATAGAACCATGCCAATCACATTGTGCTATATAACTAGTTTCACTTCTTCTGCAAGAGTACCAACTGAAATTACCGCTTCCAATTTCTTTTTCATTTCGTCCGGAATCATAAAACTAATGCAGAAATGCAGATGATTAAACTTTAGGAGTTTGAACGTGAGTTTGTAACACACAAATCTGACGTCTCACATAATCTAACCAAACAAACTGATAACTAACGCAACGATAACAAAAACGTGTAGCAATACGTCTACTTGTGGAATGACCGTTAAAACCAAAACGTAATATTTAGCGTAACCGTAATAACATAACGTTTGCGCTATTCAAAAGTTGCAATATCTCTCTAATATCTCATTTGATCGGTCTGAAAGGGCTATCCTACGCTAGGGTACGTAGTGTACGCAAGATTGTGATATCGCTAATCGGCTACTCGCTCCGTGAGAAATCTGTAGGCTCAGGAGTTAGCCGAATAATGTGATCCTGGCTTAAGACTATTACGTTAACGAAAGGCTTTATCTGCATCGTGCTAATAAGTCTCAAATTTAATGATAGAGTATCACGTTTTTTACCTCTACCTTGCGAACGTTTCAATTTCAAATTCATCAATTCCAAGAAAATTGAATACTAAAATTGCACGAATATCTTTGAATTTTTGTTAACCGAAGGGATCGAATTCGTCCCTTCTCACAAAAACATGTCACATTGATCTTATCAATTGTTCGCAAGAATTCACTCTCGGTACTACCGCTGCAATGCTATTTCAGAATAGTCTGAACTCCACCACCAACAACACGGAAAAGTAAGTATAGTTATTCAAATGAGTATATTTTCGGTACAGAATTATCAAGTTAGAACGTGCACATTTCCGTATCCACCCGTCCTATATTCTCGTATTTTATTCCCCAGTCCTCTTCCCTTGAGATGCGAATTCAGAGATAACACATTTAATTTCGCTCGAAATAACTTCAGCGGGTTGCAACGATCAAAAGAGAACCTCACCATGGGCGGGCATCATCTCCAGGGAACGTTGCTCGAAAACTCAGTTTCGCATCATATTTTACTGTTGCCTAGATTCATTCCTCACTGCAACAGATGGCTTTGAAATATTAATTCTTGAATGGATTCGTCAGAGTGTATTCCGCTCCCCGTGAACCTACTGAAAGACATGAAAGTTGACAGTGAGAATGTAGTCTCGAGATCTTACGCCATCTGAAAGGAAAGGTTTCTGGAGTAAATCGTCGGGTAGTAAGAATTCATTATTTTCAGATGCCAACCCGTGAGTTTGGAGATAATGATTATGAATAATCCTTATAACTGATGAATCATTTTGCCGGTTTGCGTTGCCCTAGCTTTGACAATCGAGAGTAGACAGAATTGAAAAAGCTGGGAAAAGGTGATACTTCGTAAACGCATGAAACGAATTGTTGGATTGGATGATTCGAGTGAAATTGATAACAGAAGTCGGAAAAGGAAGTTCGGAAGAAATAGCAGAAGAAGTGTAACAAACAGATAAATTCCGGTTATTGCTGACTCTTATTCTAACTTACTGAGCTTCGTTAGAGAAAGCATAGAAATAGAGACTAGGTCACCATGTCTATGAACCAGAGTTTCCATAGAATTCACAGAAATCACTCGATGTATTAATAGGTTAGCTGAATGACTTCATATAATTCATTCATGAATTTAGTGAAAATATAAGTTTGAAATTTTTAATTTGAGAATGGGTAGGGTTGAATTTTGCATGAATATCAAGTGGAAGATCAGTGTTTCAATGCTCAAGTGTGGTGAAATGTTCTCGTCATAATAATATCGCAAAAAAACCAAATCGTAAGAATAAAGAGAGTAAATGAGTTTTCTCATTCATGATTCTTCGAGTTTTAAGCAATGGATTGGTTATTCTGCAAAACATATCACCGTGAAAGTTATCTGTGGTCAACTTGCAAATAAAGTGCAGAATTGTATTAGCACATTGAGAAATATTTAAATGCTTATGAATTTTTACCTTCATTAAAAAAATACAGATTCCTTACGATATACTTTTATTGACTTCAACGTAATACGTATAAATGACAAATCTGTAGGTATTACGTTGAAGACAATACAAGTATATCGTAAGATAACAATATCGAAAGACATGCTGCAAAGGGAGAACAGAAAAATTATCAAGTAGACCCGTTTTAATTTGAAATTTCTACCTAAGCCGAATTTCTAAAAATGGCAAATAAAAATCTAGAAAAGCACTGACGTGATGTCCGGAGCTTTTACGCGCTTGTTCAAATTCTAACTATTAGATCAACATGAAATTTTGCACCTAGTTGCGTGTTGGTAATCTCCACCTGATTACGAAGTTTCGATCTGATTACCTTTTTACTTTTTGAGATATTGCGGAAATAACGATAAAATTCTAAATAACAAAGAAATTTGGCACATTTTTTTCCTTATATCTACGAAAGAAAATATCGGATCGAATTGAAATATGAAACATTGTTGAAAACCGACTTTGAGGTTTGTTCCAGATTCCATTGTAATATAATCAGTATCCTCAGAGAAATAAAATTATCATCGGGAATTTAAAAAATTTCCGAATACAATTCTTTTTCAAATTTTCTAACTGGATCCAGACAAAATTTTGCTTTAAGTTGACCGAGAGTTAGAGCACATACGGACGGATGGACAGAATTGAATTTGACCACGGATTCTTCTCCAGGGAGTTCAACCCAATCGTTTAAAACCATTTTCGGCTCAAAATTCTAAAATAACAGACATCGTGATAGCGTGTTGTTCCCTGGAACAAGCGCGTTAAAAGTGTTTAATTCGATGACAGATATAATAATCAATGTACAACACAAAGACCCACCCAGTATAGGACGAGCTGCCTTCTGGAATGACACCCACTCGCATTCGTAACTCTGTCATTTTCCAAAGGCTTACCATACCCCGGTCCGAATCATAAACAACGATTTAAATGGGAATTTTCCATCCTATAATCGTATTCACCCGTGTATTTTCCTATTCCGGGCATTAACTCCGGCTCGTGCGGACGCTAAAATGTAATAATCCGAAATGGAGAATGATAGCCGAATTTATTTACCCTATTCAATTTGATTCCGTCGAAAAGTACTGCGAAATATGACAGCAAATTTAGTTTCACTATGCCGTATCGATGTTATTGAAATCGAATATTCGTCTTTCAGTGTGACCGTTTCAAAAAATAATATAGTATCGAGCAGAGTATTATCGTACGAGCGAAAAATGAGATCATTCTTTGTTGCGTTTGCTGGTTTCAGGAATTATTTATTCATTGCATGTTTTGGCAATGCCCTGATTTTATGGTTTGCTCAATGAATAAAATGGTAATTTCAATAACAAATTTTCATCATTCATTTGAGTTCTCGTGAATTTCAAACGATATTCCTCACATTTTCAGTCAATTTTTACGTTGACCAAATACAATTGTAAGTCTGAGTTAAGAATACGATATGTATGGATAAAGCGAAATGGGGGTTTTTCCTGAATTTGGGTTATTACTGCAAATGCAAATTTGAACATAATTTTTATGGGTTTGATTCATCATTTTCCCAAATTACCTTCAAAAAGTATTCATCATCAGGTTTCAAAATTGGGGTTCGGGATTTGTCATGCATGCACGAAGTGACAACGTTGTTTAGTAGAATTGCTTTTTCTGCTATAGAATAACGAAATATTTATTCCTATTCTGTGGTACACACGTGTTCTCTGTCAATATGACCAAACAATTTCCGTTTGCGATTTGTCAGTAATATGACAGTCTGTTCTTTTTCTATTCCTTGGTCGTTGTCTCCTACTCTAACCAGATCGAAGTATAGCTATCTCTGTTTTCCTAAGCAAAGAAACACATTTGACGTCCTTTTCTTTCCGAGAAAGCTGAATTCGACGTTGCCATATCGTGCACTAAAGACAAATCCCTAAAAATGCAAATCCCCATTTTTATTTTTCAGTTTTAGGTGATCAAACATTTTTTTTTAAATATAATGTTGAAATTATATGTTTGAAATTTGATGTTCTAAGTTTCTCAAGAAAGTAACTGCATTTTCGTTTAAAGGAAGAACCCCCATTGTGCTAACCTATTAGATGTCCATAAGAATATAGTAGAAGGTGTTTTTTTCACAGTTATATAACTGTGAGGTGGCAATACTGTTTTAATCGGCGGCTATTTTGTCAGCTGTTAAGTAATTTGGGTTAAGTTTGGTCTGGAATTTCAACATGAATAGACTTACGCCTGAACAACGCTCCCAAATTGTGCAAATTTATTTTGAAACTAATGGTCTGAACGTTCAGTCAAAATCAATAAATCACCCCGTACATCAAAAACGAATGTACTTAGCCCATATTTAATTGTTGTTTTCCGACTTTCCAAGGTACCTTCTTTTCACCATCAAATGATGGTGATGATACAGTTACTCGCGGACCAATCTGTATACAATTACATCATCAGAGCTAAATGTGTGTAGGTATTAAATATCACATCATCTGTCGACAGATGCGCACAAAAATGATTATAAACTAACAATTATTGAGGCAATTTCCCTGACAGCAAGCTCTCGATATGACATGATGCCAGGGAACCCTGAACTATCTGCCTATTCTCCAGTGAAATTACGGTAAAGAAAACAAGGAAATTCGCCAGAATTCCGTTCTAATACCATTAAGGAATTGCAGCATTTCCGAACAAATAGATCCGGAAACTTCAGAATTGCTCCTTGTCGCTATTTTTGTCGAGACTAATAAATTCCCATGAAATGAGTTTAAGGTTTCTCGGCAGTCTGGGGTGTTGAGAAACGGGCTGTTTCATTTCATATTTTCATTGCTTCGAATAATAAGCGGAAACAGCACAGCGGAAGGGATGAATTTTTATTGCATTACGGAATTCGCGGAAATTACCTAGCTGAATATTGTTTTCCTCTTCTCGGGGTTAATGAAGAGCCTTTGTTGCCACGTTACATTAAAACTGAAAATTCAATGAATTCACATCAATGTGATTCAACCACTTCACAGCGCGAATTTGGTAACAACGCGTTCGCGATGAATATTCGAACGGTTCTATTGTTTGAATAAAAAATAGAATTTGAATCATTTGAAAATTCATGCAATCACGTATAATTAATAGATTTTTGCAATATGATGGGTCAGCTTATGGGGACAAGCAGTAAAAACTTAACGAACGCTCAAAACAATTTTTATGCTTTTGATATGAAAAACTGGATCATTGCCAAAAAGCTTTGATACACCTAAATAATAAGTTTTTGTTTTGGAAAACGCGATATACAGGGTGTTTTTCAACCTGCATAACCAATCTGGAAGTATGACAATAACAACCGCGTATTTTGAAAAATTTCAAGCATTTGCTCATTCATATGGTGCAACGTTGAAAGTTTCTTCAAAATCGGATGAGCCACACCAAAGTTATTAATGAAAGAAAAATCGGTCGAATCAGATGAATCCCCCTGTATAGTCTCAATGGGAATCCCCCAACCATAAACGAAACATTGTTTCGAAACTGTCTTGACTAGTGTAAACTTATCCTGAAATTCAACGGTCTCCTCCCGAATCACCCTGTAAGAGAGATCTGCTGAGAAATTTTCTAGGTTAGTGTCCATCAGGGCATCTTCAAGATCAAGAATCTCTGCTTGATCCCGTAAGGTGGAGTTGTTGTGGAGTTCTTCGAATAAGATGATAATTATTACGATGATATTACAATAACGGTGAAGCGTTCACAATAAAAATATACTCGAGAAAACAAATAATTCAGATCCGAGGATCTACATCAGAGACGTCTCCAACCTTTTCGCCCATCTCCACGAAATCATTCTAGATACAGATCACCTCTACATAATAGGTTTGTTTTGGATCCGAGTTCAGAACTGCTCTGGAACGGTACCGCATGCGCGATTGCGATTTTGTGTTTTGGTTCATTTCAGAACCGGTTCGGGATTTGAGTAATCCTGTTTTGGTTATTTTCAGAATCGCTTCCGAACTGTTCTAGAACTGTGAGAGGGGTTCGGACGTTAGAGTGCGTCGAAATTTTTCGACGTCGTGTTGATTTGGTTTTTGATTCGATTGTTGTATTTGTTGAGGAAATGATTAACTGTTAAATATACATTTTTGTTATTGAGGATAACTCCTTCGCTACGACCTCCCAGGATAATCTCATGGATTTTATTTTCATTGTTCAGACTTGAAATGTCTATTTCTTAAATAAATCTGTGAATGGAAGAGCCCTCTTCCTCTATTGAAAAGTAATAATGTTTCGAATGAATTTTTTTCTGAAAAGCACATATCTGAAATACTTTCATCATTAAATTCATTATTATATCAATCAATAATTTGTTGGTTCATTTTAAATATAATTGAAGTAATGAAGAAAGTTCAGAAAAACCATTTTTACAAAAAAATTAAGTGGACGGAAGTATCCCCAAAAATATTTATATATTATCTACATTAGTGACAAGGACATTTTTAAACAAACCACAGGCAATATATGAGACCTGATTAACAGCCCTCTTTTCTGCCAACTCAAACGAAAGTTTTTCTTCCTCTACAGTCCGGTTGAGAACCCGAACTTAATTCGTGTTTCGATTTCATCGATTTCAGAACTGTTCTAGGATAGTTCCGAATCGGGCTTCAACAGCGCATCGATTCTACGCAGTTCCAGAACGGTCCTAGGACAGTTCTGAATTTCGTAACCAATACAAACCTAATATCTTTGGATACTAACATCCTCCGATGTATTTTTTTTATTGTCTTCAACGTATTACGTCTTGAATCGAAAATTTCATTCTTGTATCAACTGGCATGAAATTATTGACTTGAGAAACAGTGCTATAATGAAATACAGTACAAAAATAATACTAGACACAGTGTTTCATCTCTTATTTTTTAATTTAGAATCATCAATAGCTATTATTCTATGTCATATGTCGAAATGTCCCCATGTGCTTTCACCAACACCCGACAACGAACGAACTTAGCTGGTATAGACCTACTGGCTAGCTCGTCAAATTGTGCGTAGAACAGTATTGGCAGGAATTCCGCATCGCCTTCTTTCTTTGATGAATAAAATGCGATGGATGGAACACTTTCAAAAATCTCAATAACTTCAAAATTTAATATTTTATCATTCAATGATTGTTCTGATAGTCTTTATTAAGTAGACTTGTTTGATTCAATATTTCCACAGCATAACAACCTTCATTCGGAATCTCTCGAAAATTGAAAATTTCATTCGCAATAAAAACACATGCTTCATTACTTCGGATATCCCCACATGCTAGCAAAAAGGGTAGAAGTTCGGACGATGTCTGTTCGCTTTGAAAACATGTTTTTCGAGCCCCCACGGGCTCCATAAGAGAACCATCTACGTGTGACCTGCATCCGAAGAGGGATCGATGATATTAAAACGCGAGGTGTGTTCGATTCGATCTCTTGTGATTATGTCCCGGGTGATGTTGATTGTCATTGGAATGGGTTCTGTTTGTTAGGATATTTTGTATTCATCTTGTTAATCCGTTCAATCAGTAACATTTTTTCAAGCCTTTTTCCGTTTGCCATGGTGTATCATTTTTGAACCACCAATATCAATCTTGATTATTTCGAATTAACAACACAAGGATAATATTTTCCATCTGTGCTCTCCCGAATGATTTTAATATAGATTTCTGATCCACTAGTGCTGATGCTAGTCCCTTAAATTGAAGATTTTGGAAAAGCAATGACGTAAGGCTTTTACTCTCTTCCATACATTCGAAGCAATTTCCTCACGGTACAAATGTCATTTTTATTTCAAGTTTTCATATTCGGCGACATTCTAATCATATCATCCGCACGAAATTATGCACCAACCCTCACGCCAGCATTTTTCGATCTAGTACTAGATTCCAATTCAATCATCCATATTTGGAACAATAAGGAAAATTAATTTTCCGAGTGGAAATCATCTAAGAGATCATTGAGCGGAGTTTACCCAATCATTGAAAAATACTGAATCGAAAGATAGTAGATGAAACACTGTATCTAGTATTTTTGCGCACATGTTCTAGGGGAAGAGCGTGCTTTACTTCTGTCCAAATGTCTTTAATTTTCAAATTTGAAGCTGAAAAAGGTCTCAAAGGACTAGGTGGGACTCACTGATTTCAGATTAGGACGCGCATTGAAATGCGGCAGATGAGTTCGATAATGGGACGAATCGGCCAAATGGTATCGGAGTTATAGCTATTTGAAATTTTGAAGTTATTTCCCTTATATTTCAAGAACTACTGAACGATTGCATTGAAACTTGTCAGTAAATTGAAGCCTAACGACAAGCTATTTTGAGCAGAATTTTTTTGGGATCGACTGGTCACTCAGTTTTGAAAAAAAGTTTTTCAAAATTTTGAAACAAATTTTTTTTTCAGAAGCTAGCAATTATAATCGAAAACAATTTTGCTCATACCTTGAGCTTCATATTTCACAGCAGTGTACCAAATTTTATTTCAATACGGCGATTAGTTTTGGAGATATTGTATAAAAATATGTGAAATCTCGTACTTTGCTTCTCGATATCGTTGTTTTTTTCGGTATAACTCAAGAAATACTGATTCAATCATGGTGAAACTTTGCGGCTAGTTTGAAGATGCTGAATGACAACTTTGTGCAATATTCTGTGATCATATTATCTCCATTAAATTCTGTATGAACCTTCGAACTGGCATTTTTCGATAAAGTACTAGATTTCAATTAGACCTAACCACTATTTTTGGAAATATTGAGGAAATAAAATTTTAAATGGGTATATCTGCGAAATCATTGGGTGGATTTTACCCATCCACGAATTCGGCCTTTGTGATTGAGGTGCAAACCATCTCCACAAATATCTAGTTCCTAAATTGTTTCTTTCTAGAGTTATTGTGTTTACGGTCGGCCGTTAGGCGCGTCTTGATTCAAGGATTTTTATCTATTCACGTTTTCAACCTTCGTATTCATTCCCCAAACCTACTCTAGAAATATCACGTTCCTAGGTAACTTCTTTCGGAAATTATTGTGTTTAGGTTCTGCCGTCAAGCAGGCTGACAAAAAACACAGGAATCAGTATAGATTTGGAGCTCCATAACCACGCCCGAATTCGTGAATGCGTGAAATTGCCCTATTCAGAAAAGTTCATTGGAAAATTCATTACCTAAATGTTCCCAAGAATATAATACGAGTATATCAGTGGTATTAAGGCAGAACCGGTTGTGACCAAAATGTGGATTTTACAGGGGAGGGTTTTTTATGTTTGAAAGACAGGTGTATTACAATCAAAATAGGATGACGAGTTCGGTGAATTATTTAACAATCACCTTGTCGGTATTAATGAGTTCATTGAAATTTATGGAAATTTTCTGATAATTTGAACATATCGTGTTTTTCCTTCAGCTTTTTTCAGTCGTAAACAAACATATTGGCTACAACTTTTCGGTATAGTTTCTCTCTCTTCGGAAACAATACACACTGAACTTATTTTCACACCAGATTCTGAGATGAACTGGGATGAATAACAACAAGTATCCTGAAGTCTATATTGAATCTCCATTCAGAAAAATCACTTCAGTTGCACCAAGTCTTCTCATTCGTTTGGAATTCATCAATCATAGCGAACTGACTGTATGCTCCAACTTCTCGTTATAACTAACAAGCTGTCACAGAACTCGAGGGTAAAGTTATCGATTTCGTTATCTGGAATATCTCCAAAGATTAGGTGCCAAGGTGGAGATATAAGATAACTTCCGAATGGCGTTACTTTAATCCTGAAGCTCAAATTAAAATCACCCAACAAGTTCGCTTCGAAAGTCGTCGGCACGAACTTTGCGGAGCGTCGTCAACCTGCGGCTGTTGATACACGGCAGTTTGGAACCTGGAATAAAATATTATACGAGGCCATGATATAGGGCATCCCAGTCTGGCATCAGTCATTTTCCTTAAGTGCCCTCCATGTCATGCATTTGATATTGTAAATGGTGAGCGGAAAAATATGATGGCTTGTTATTTATCATGACATACGAGCGTTGAAAATATATACTTTTGAGCTACATTAGTACAGCGTGGAATCTGTTACAATGGTTATTGATGCTATTAACTCTATAGTGCATCGACTCTTTGAATTATATCTTCTTGACGATTTTCAAATGAGTTGATTCAATAATCATTTCGATAATATTGATCTATGAAGTATATTGATATTGATAGAAATTTTAGAAAGGCATTGTCGTGAGGTCAGGAACTTTTACGCGCCTGTTCAAATCGAAACTATTTCTTCAAATTTTCACGCACTTTAATTTTCCGATCATGTACTAGATATCAATTAGAACGGATACCTTTATTGAAAAATTTTAGGAAAATGAGATTTCGGACGGATACATGCGTAGGACCATAAGTAAGTTTGTCCAAACCTACTTTCTGTCCGGACGTATGCACGATTATGGGGATACGGAGGATCCCATTGACTTGAAACTTTCATGAAAGGTTGCATTTCGAAATGCGACGGTTGAGTTCGTTAACAGGCAATATCGGCAAAATGGTTTCGGAGTTAGAGCCATTTGTAATTTTGAGGTTATTTTCTGATATTTTAGAAATTACTGCAGCAATTGGATTGAATCTTGACAGTAAGATAACGGCACGCAGAATCTCGCAGAATTTTCGAGATCGTGCTGTTTAAAAAATTATTTTCCAAATTGGAATTTGGGGTCGTGTGTCCTGTAAAATCAAACACGCAATAAAGAAAAGAGATTAGCCTGTTTATTCTACTCTCGAGTGTAACAACGGAAGTGAATTCGAGAGGCAATAAAATTCTTTTTGTTGGAAAACACAGGCTAACAATTCTTGTTGTAAATCTCCTTGAGGGTTGTCAGGTAGTTCTTCGTTGGCGTCGGGCTGGGGTCGATCGTGGAACTAGGGATGCCTAAACGCCGGTCGGCACTGTCGAGAGCGCTTCCGCCTTTGGGGGTGGTAAAAAGCCAGATGTTGAGTCAGGAATTCAGCGTATAGAATTTCTTCTTAGCGGTGACGTCAACGGTGGCTGCAGATGAATTGGAGAGTGATTTTTGAGAACGGAGCGAAATATATTTATACGATTTTTCGGAGATTTGAATTTCGTGTTTCGACTCCGCCCTTTTTTCCGTTTTTGTTGAAGTGGACGAATTCGCTACAGGAATTTTTTTTTGAAAACGATCATACTTTGAGCTTTATATTTCAGAGCAGTTTATCAAATTTGAATACGATAAGATTATTTTTTCAGGAGATATTGGAATAGAATATGTCAAATTCTTGGTTTTTTTCGGACTCGTTGTTTCTTCAGTGAAGAAGTGGATCAATAATGATGAAATTTGATAAAATGCTGATGAACAATTTGTGCAAAATTTCCTGATGATCTAGAAATTTGAACAATTCGAAAAAAAAGTTTCAAAATTTGTTTTCAATTATTCAATATTCTACCATTTTAGGATTATATTTTCCTCATGAAATTCTGTGAACCTTCGAGCTGTCATTTTTCGATACAGAACTGGATTTCAATTCGATCTCATCTGTGGTATTTGTAAATTTTGGGAAAGTTAAATTTTGAATGCGTTTATCTGAGGAATCGTAAGGTGGCTTCCACCCATAACCGAATTAGAGCGATTGTAAACACGATACCTTCCGAAAGAAACAACTTAGAAACGATATTTTTAATGTAAGTTTCGATAAGTAACGATATTTCTCCTTACGAAAAAAACGTGCGTTAGATGCAAAATTATGTAAGTGGTTAAGAGAGTAGTTACACACTGGTTTGTTATCATTGGTCTATCCACAAGAACTCAAACAGTTATTTCCACCTAAACTACGAAGGTCGAAATTTGGGGATTGGGTGAAATAAATCGTGCGTAATTAAAAGTTCATAATTTTTTCTATGCAAAAATATGAGAAAAAATACTAATCAGAATTATACGACCATTTCATTCATCAAAATAAAACAAGAATTAATTTCAGCTATAGGTAAGTAAACTTCACAGATGTTCCAACAGCGGAATTCAATTTCCCTCTTTGCCGAGAATGAAGAATTTGTTTTCCTTCATTTCCACCGCCTCGAGATTCAATGCAAACAAAAACATTTGTTTGCGCTTTCACGAAGGTATAAATTACATTACCCAAGTTTGCTCTCCCAGTTAGCGTGTGTATAATCTCCCGCATCTTGGGATCTCCGAAAACTTCAGATTTACGTCAACCTCGTCTCCCCCCTTGCATCGCCCCTAAACAAATACCTAATGCCCGGCATTAACTGATTCCGGAAGGTTCCACTTGATAGTCGGTTGCTGCAAAGTGTTAACAAGATGAACGTTAGTCATCCCTAAGGAGTTCCATCCTTAAGGGACGATCTCGACAACGTCGAATTTAAATCGCGAACCCATTGTATGAATTCGGGATTTATTTGGTTTCTGTCTCCTTCGTCTCGAAACGATTGGATTTATATCCTCAGGTGAATATCGCCATTGAATTTATTCAGTCGTATGATGTAGTTTCTTCAAATTTCTTCAAAGACTAAAAAGGGGATGCAATCAGGTTGAGTGTTATCCTGTTATAGGGGAAAAAATTATTTGGTCCATTGGATATTGGTCATTATTCGGTTATGGGGTTGATTCTACACGAACAAATTGAGAAATGTTCACACTTCAGGAAACATTGATATTATTACAATCATTAGAAATACAGATATTTCTATGATACCTTCACATAATCGCTTTCGATATTGATACCTTACCATGTACTTTTATTTTCTTTATCGTACTACATCTTCGATGACAGCCTTTACCACGAAGACTCGTTCGAATTCAATATTGATAATATCGAAAGAATGGGGGTTTTTCCTTTAAACGAAAATGCAGTAATTCTCATGAAAAAATCTTAGAACATCACATTTCAAATATATAATTTCAATATTATATTTTTAAAAGAATGTTCGATCACCTAAAACTGGAAAATAAAAATGGGGATTTCCATTTAAAGGGATTTGTCTTGAGTGCACGATATGGCAACGTCGAATTCAGCTTTCTCGGAAAGAAAAGGACGTCGAATGTGTTACTTTGGTTAGGAAAACAGAGATAGCTATACTTCGATCTGGTAAGAGTAGAAGACAACGAGCAAGGAATAGAAAAAGAAGAGCACAGACTGTCATACTGTCATTTCACTGACAAATCGCAAACGGAAATTGTTTGGTTATATTGACAAAGAACACGTGTTTACTACAGAATAGGAATAAATATGTCATTATTCTATATCTATAAAAGCTATTTTACTAAACACCGTTGTCACTTCGTGCATGCCTGTCAAATCCCAAACCCCAATTTTGAAATCTGATTTTGAATACTTTCTGAAGGTAATTTAGGAAAACGATGAATCAAACCCATAATAATAATGTTCAAATTTGCATTTGCAGTAATAACCCAAATTCAGGAAAAACCTCCATACTAAGAGATTTTCTAATTTTATGATTCACAAAAATGATTTCAACCAACTTTCCGTGAAAATCGCGATTGCAGAATGCGTATAGCGGTATCTTAGATAGTTTCATAGTATTAACGTAAGACCAGAGCATTGCCATGGAAACTGTAACCAATTTAAGAAATTCCAATTGAGCAAATAATCACAACTTAAGAATAACTCACAATCAAGGAACTAGAAAACAGAAGCAGAAACGACCTGATACCACATAGCTCGATATCTCTGGCAATGGGACTGGTCACTACTCTTAACAGATCGGATTTTAAGGAAGGTATAGGCAGATATTGGCTCAAATGGTGTTTATATACAACCAATGCCTGAAAATATACAACGAAGTGAGAAAAATATGAACCTCCAATCCGATAGATCCCCAGTTCGTCATTGTAGTGAAATGATTCTATACTATATTAATTGAATAAGGAGTGCATTCGCAATTCTGCAGACAATCTAACCACTAGGTCTTTTACAATGTCTCTGACATTTCGGAATAGGCGAGTCTATCTCTAAGAAAATAATATGGCCTACACTAGTATCTCTTACTAATTACTGAATCTTTTGAATCTACATTGACAGAAATAAGAGCTGGTGTATTATTATTTTATGAAAGAAAATTGAAACTACATTCTCCATTCTATTCTTGTTGCAAAATCTATATTGGTCTCATGTACTGTCACCTTATGTAGAAGAATTATCTCATTATCATGAGGAAAAAAATGTGCCAAATTTCGTTGTTTGGAATGTTAACATTATGTCCGCAATATCCCAAAAAGAAAGAAGGCAATCATATTGGAACTTTCTGATTAGGTGAAGATTACAAATACGCAACTAGGTGCAAAATTTCGTGTTGATCTGATAGTTCGAATCTGAACAAGCGCGTAAAAGCTCCTGACCTCACGTCTGTGCTTTTCTAGATTTCTTATAGAAGCAAACTATATGATCATTTACCATTCTCCATGAGCTCCATGAGAAGGTTGCAAGATTATGATATCATCGAATTGTTTCTATTCGATACAGTAATATTTATTCGAAACTTTAGATACCTAGATTTATCAATACTTTGTGTTTTCCTTTATTCAACTTGTTCCATACACTTTGAAGTGTCCCGAAGGTCCAATAACGTATTATGATGAATATTATACGTAAGCATATTCAGAGTCAACACATTGCTTCGCATCAGTAGATCCGCAGGTTAATTACTGGAATATTCGAGAAATAGTTCTCCAGATAAATTAAAATACTTATTGGGGCTACGAAAGGACTGAATTGGGAAACGAAATTCAAAGTACGATTGGGAAAAAGAGTTGAAATGATGTAATATATATTATAATGAAATTGCAAGAGTCCAAAATACATTATCATAATATAAGAACTGCTGCGAGTAAATATACCATAAACCATAAACTCAATTGAAAAACTGACATCTCCTATGCTCCTATGACCGTGTTCGTACGCCATGAAGCTACAAACCGGGAGGTATTACGTAATGTACTTATAAACCCTCCAGACTGAACCAAGCATATAACCTAGAATGGCCCAAAATTAATGAAATGCTTCAAACTCTTTCACAGATTGAAGCTCCGATGTGGATGTGGAAGGTGATAAGTTTGCCCGACTGCCCTCTACCGGCATGAGCTGAAAGCGAGATGCGTCATCTGGAAAAGAAGAATAGTAGTTGCCGCAACATCACCATTCACCTCTTTTCATACAGTTCCAGAGAATGTCTCAGTTTGAGATTTAATTCATTTCTGCTTCACAATTCCGTTGCTTGTGAATGACACATGCGGAATTCTTCGAAGCTTTAATGGTCTTCTCCATTCCAATCTAGGCCACTATTCGTATCTTCCAATTGCCAATTCTGCGAAGCATAACTCACCTCCTATTTTATGTATCTTGTTTCCGACTGTTTCCTGAAAATCAACGAAATTTATGCAATTTGCTGACCCAGCCTTGATCTACGCACTATCCAGACCCAGACGGCAAAACATATAAATCCAGGGACGGGAACGAGAAATGACTGTCGGGAACAGCGACAACGCCCCCTCCATTATGTCCCCCATAACAAATAGATGCAGAGTTTTCCGCGAGTTGGGAATGAATAGGTTGAGGAAGGAAAACAATTAGATTCAGTGGCAGAGAGAGTAGTAGTCAAGGCGTGGCGTGAGGAATTATTAATTTAATACGTCAATTAAATTTTCATGAATCGTCCTCTGGTCCGAGGAGATTGCAATTCGACGCGTAACTTCAGGCGAGGAAGGTTTGACAAAGACATGAAAATTAACGTGATGAACAATCAGATTGGCTCTGCAGGGAAGTACAGAACTTTTGTAACATTGGGCCATATTCAAGAGGGGAATGTGACCGTTCACTGTAAATAATTATTAATATTAGCCTTATTTATATTTTTGCTCGCGTATAAGTTCTAAAGCATAATCAACATGATCACAAGGACATTAACACTAATCCTTCACAAAGAGGTTCCATCCAGAGCAGCTGGTTTTATCGATTTTACCAATCATCGTAGCTTGTCCTAAATCACAGGTAGAATTTTACGAATCTCAAGCTCCGAGGCAATGATGTCACGTATGTATAACCAGTTCCTCTTGGGTTGTTCTTTCCGATCATCCATTTTTGTGGTGTCAGAGAGTTTTCTCTCAAGATTTGCTTCAGTTGCATAGCCCGATCCTGATTCGTGTGGCTTCACCACAGAACTGCTTAAGTATGACAATGCGGGGAGAGAACAAATTACATAAAGTAGATTGCTGAGACTTAGAACTACGTCGGTGCAAATACAGCAATCTAATATCACAAACGTATGAACTTCACCTTCTGCATGACAGAGAGTTTGCGTTCACTAAGAGGGACCAGAAGTACGCTTCAATCCCACGACATCTCACATGAAGATCCTACAATATCAGTTCACGCAGAGCACCAACATGTACGGATATAAAAGCTGATTTTAACGAAATTCATCCTTTAGCAAACTGCGAGTAGGGCAGAATTCAGCAAACTCTCGAAATTCGGTGGGTTGATGCAATTTTTAATCGGCAAAAGTTGAAAACCTTTTCGACACACTTTTGTGTCTATAATTCCAGTGAAAACTTCATGAAGTCATCGCACAAAAGTTTGTGTCGGTAGCTCAGTGAATACAGCGTCAGGCTCATGATGAATAAGTCTCGGGTGCCATTGCAGACAAGAATCAAAAACAGTGATGTGCCTAGTCTGGTATGAGCATATCGTAACGAAGCCTACACAGAACACACCCGATATCTCAACTCGCACAAGCTCAAAGCTTCTGAAGGGTTTCCTGGAAACCTAACTTAATCATATTCATCTCTTGAGAAAGAGATGATAGCTACAGGATTATTTGTGGATCTCTCTAAGGCGTTTGATTGTGATTATCATAGTCTACTTTTGAGTGAACTACTAGAGAAGAAGGGAATTGGAGGCATACCTCTCAAAATGTAGATAGTTATCTTCACAACAGAACACAAATTGTAGTTTTGGACATGAATGGTGAAAATATACTGTCATCCGAAGAAAGCATACTTGTAGGAGTACCTCAAGGTAATATAGTGGGACTCATACTGTTCATAGTTCATGACACGATCTAACAGATGTTTTGGAGTTGAAGAATGTCGATCTGTAGAAACTCACCCTCAATGAGTTGAATCCCCTAGATATTTTGGTAGAGGAAGTCGACCATCTGCCAGTAATGACCCTCAATGAGCCGATTGGAGATGCATATTTGTATGCTGATGATACAAATATGGTGATATCCTCCATTTTATTGAAGAAGTAAATGAAGGCCTGATATCTGCTATTTCTAAGATTGAAGGATGGTACAGAGCAAACGCTTTAAAACTCAATGCCGATAAAAATTAGATAGTATATTTCACAAATATGAAATCACATAAGAACTACGATAATATATTAGCTGGCTACAGTACAAAGCTCCTAGGTGTGTTAGTAGATTCACACCTGGGGTGGGATCAACATTTTGATTCCTTAATTTTAACTGAATAAAGTGATTTACAGAAAGAAAGCTGTAAGGAACAAGGTTGATCTTAGAACATTGAGGACCATCTATTTCGCAAACTGAATCCCTTTTATCATACGGCATTGATTTTTGGGGGGTCATATATCTTTCATTCAAAAGCGGGCTATAAGAACAATAATAATTTAAATGAATTTAAGGTCATCCGGTAGAAGTTGGTTCAAATCTAGTGAAATCTTGTCGCTGCCAGGTCTATATTCTATATTTATAGAATTTCACTTTTTTCGTAAACATCCATATTATTTTCAGCAGTATAAAAATAATGACTCAACAAGAAGGATAGATTTTATTATCATTATTTTTCTTCGATCAGCTTTTCGGTAAGATGTTTTGGTTGATTGGATCATTAGCTCTGATCAAGGTGGAATATTTTTTGATTTATCGACAGATATTCGTTCTTGTGATTATCGTAGTTTACTATTAATATTACTTTTAATGAGAAAAATACGAATGCAAATCCAAATACAAAACTGATTCCAAGATATATGTCGCAAAAACCAGTGATAAACATAATAGTCGTATGACAACCTCAGAAGTCTGATTGGCACAGTGCTGTTGATATATTCTTCAAGAATTAAACCACTCTTATGACCATTCTTCCTGATAATTACCCATGAAAATATCTGAGTTTACGATGACAGTTTCATATTTGACTATCCTCAGAAGTGTTGCAATATATCAAAGCTCAAGTATAGCAATCTTCTTACCACAAAGGTGTTGAGGTCTGAAACTAAACTACGTTATTATCGAGCTATCAACCCTCCTCGTAAATTACCATTAGTTTATATAACGATGACAGCCAAAAGACGTACACCCTTCACGGCCAGTAATTGATAGCAGCGATGCAACTCTGCAGTTTCACATGATGACCTGCAACAAGATCCCAGCCCCAAACTAAAGCGAGAATAGCCGAAAGACAAACCTTATGGGAGCGCAAGAAGCTTGATTGATAGCGTAAACCGGCCGTATAGCTATTAATCCGACCAAATCGATCGAAAAACTATCAGTACGTCGACGTCGTTTCTTGTCGCCTAAACCGGCGAGTATTTCAGAATGCAATTTGTATCTCGAAGAAAATGTGCCAACAGCATGAACTATTTATTGGATGGAAGTATGGGATTTTGATCCTTGGTGATGTTTGTTTCCTTCGGAAAATGGTTTGATCGATTTCATCAGTACAGTTTGAGTATGAGATGATGTTTGATTCTTCAAATAGAACACCTTGTATTTCATTACAAGATCAATAATATTTCATTATCATAGGGAATTCAAAGATGTCAATTCCAAATTTGTTGATGCCAATTTTCAGAAAAAGGGTACCCATGATGACATAGTCACCAATTTCCAGAAAAGTGGAGACTATCAATATTTGTGAAATCCAAGAGTTTCAAATTGAAAATTAGTCAGTGAAGAATATAATTATATGAAAATTGATTAAACAGAACTATTCTCTCAAACCCTTCACGTAATATCCTTCGACCATCGTATCTTACTATATATCTCAATAAAATAGGACCCACATCCATGAATAACAAAATTAAAATTACATGAACTGGTATAATTGAATGAAACTTGGCACTTCATTGGAACGTAAGGACTCGCAACTTTTAGCGAAATTTTGTTGAGATCATGGTGTCAGTAAATTGAAAAAACATTTTTTTCTTGGAACTTGAAAATTTTTTATTATATTCTAAAGGAGATTCCGGCATACCTCGAGATTCATATCTGACAGTGTGCCAAATTCCAATTCGATACGGCTAATATTTCCAGAGATATATGATTCTCTCGATATCGTTGTATTGTTTTTCGGAATAACTCAAAGTATACTGATTCAATCATGACGAAACTTGGTAACCAGTGGGAAGTTCTGATGAACAATTGTGCAAAATTTCGTGATCATCACGTCAATGGGAAAATCAAAAAAATTCAAATTTGTTTTTTAGTATTCAACCTTCGAACTATCATTTCTGGATAAATTACTGGATTTCGATTCGAACTCCCGGAAGAAACTTGATATTTGTGAAGTGGCTTTAGGGCTTAATTACGAAGGTCGAATTCGTGAATGGGTAAAATCCGGCCAATAATTCCGTAGACTAACCCATTCAAAATTTTATTTCCCTAATATTTTCAAACATACAGACTAGATCGAAGTGGAATCTAGTTTGCATGCATGTTCGAAGGATATCAACAAAGGTGAACATGCGCGCAAAAGTTGCAGACACTGCTTTTCTAGGTTTTTTCACAACCATTCTTTTATCAAAAAAAGGGAATGTGTGGAATTGAGGGCAATATTGTTCTATACGCGAATGGCAGACTTCATATGTTTTATGAGCGAATGTCTTTTTATTCGGCCCCGTGAAGTAGAATATAGATTATACCGATAATCGTGAATCGTAAGATTAAGATGAAATACTTTGTCTAGTACTGAGTTTGTATGTTATTATTTTCACCTCAATCATTAAATTCCAATTTTGCCGTTTTTGAACTTGAGTTCCATATCAATAAAGCATATTGTAAGATGTCAATATCAAAAGATATTATGTTAACATAATAAACATAATGAATTACAATATTATCTCAATTTTTTACTTCAACATCCTCACAACTCGAAAGAAGAACACCAGAACAAAAAAAGAATATGAGAAAAAACAAGATTAAAAAAAACAACCAATAATGCAGATAACTCTCACCTGCGCAAGAAATTCGATTCCACGAACCACAAATCATTTTGCATGGTTTCCAAGATTCTTCGTGCAATTTGCATTCATAAGTAATAAATACGATGTTGGCAGTTTCGAAAATAGACCCAATAGGGGCCATGCGCTATTCATTTCGCAGAGCATAATTTCTGTTATCGAGGACATGTATGTCGACTTTGCTTCTAGTCACCTAACTTAATGTAAATTTTTGGATGGAATAGGTCTCTTTAAGAGGATGTGCCGATGACAGGGATTCTGCAGATGGAAAGGATCAGAATTCTACGAAACTATTTCCGTATTTCAAGTTCCGTCACTCGAATGGCGTGAAATAGTTACAGATTGAGGTGTCACCATCAGGCGTGATTCTCTCTCGCTTCTGCATGAATATTTTATTTGTAACACTTGCGGAATATGTCGGAAACGTAGTTTCATGCGATAACTCACGACAGGCTGATAGACAAATGAAATAGAATTCAACAAACTGCTGCTGAATGAGTTGGAAAGGAACTAGATGAAAACAACGAAAGGATCCTCACAGGCTGGAAGACAATGATTGGTCTTCTTATCTTTCTGCTTAAAAGCGTCAGAACATACGAGTTCGTCGCCTAAAAATAACTGAGAGATTCAGGGATGGAGCACTTGTGTGGGTACGTGAGAACCCACCCATGTATCAAATAAATAGTATATTATTCAACGAACAGTAATGTAGTGTAGTGTAATCAAGTTAGTTATGACCATGACCGCAAGTTGAATACTATACTTCACCTGCGACTGAAACAAGAAACACTATGATATAAGTACAGGAAACCAGCTTTGTTAACAAATCAAAAAAATTTTTAGCTGGCAGTCAGATTTTTCTCGATATTACAGATACGTCAAAAACTAAACGAATTGCTTTCGTATCCTTTGATTCATTTGCGGGGAATTACGCCCACCGAATCCTTCGGTCCAGATTCTGTCCCTTCCCTAGTACCAGCCAAGGACTTTTGCCATCGGCGATTTTCGTCTTTCTTTTCCGATTCACTATGGTGGGTTATAGAAGTGAGTTTATAACTCACACTGTTTAAATATAAAATCCATGCTCAGAAGCAGTTGAATAATGAAAAAAGTATTCAATAGGACTAGATAAGAGTTTTTATTAAAGGGTGGTTGACCATTTTTGAAAAACTGGTTTATATTATCTTTCAAGATAGCAGTCGTGAAACCATTCTTCAAAAACGGGAAAAAGGACGATCTTCGTCATTATCGACCAATAAGTCTTCTGACTTCGTTCTTCGAATTATTCGAGAAGGTTCTATTGAATTGGCTTTTACACTTTTTTCATAAATCTCATTTGTTTTCTAAATCCCAGCATGGATTTCTCAAGACGGGGAGCACGGAAAGCACAATATTGGAACTGATTAGATCAATTCTTCAGGCTTTGGAGAGTGGTAAGGTTCCGGCAGGGCTATTTCTAGAGTTCTCTAAGGCTTTTGACTGCGTCAATCACGAAATATCGATAAATTCACTCTGCAGATATGGAATGAGAGACAAAAAACTTGATCTTTTACGGAGTCATTTGGAGGGTCGAGTTCAAAGGGTATCCATTGAAATATATGGTGCTGTCCTCACTTCACCTGATGGAATACTTGGTGATGGTGTACCTCAGGGGAGTATTTCGGAACCCTTTCTTTTTCTGGAAAATGGATGGACTACATTCTGATCAAGGAACCCACTTTGTTAGACCCACTTATACAGTTAGAAATTCAGTGCTAAACAGAAGATAATGAGGATACACTAATGTATGCGGACGATACCAACATACTGATTGCGGCTTTCAACGTGACGGAAGTGGTGGGAGATCCACTCGAAGAAAATTTTCTGCAATCGAAAACTGGTGCCTAAGAAATCATATCAGCTTGAATCTTCAGAAAACGATATATATATTATTTCGTACCCCACATATCAAATTATTGAAATCAGAAACAGTTGATCTTCTAAGTTATAAATTTAAACTCAACCATTATACTGGTTTTATGGGAATCGCATATTGTGTATTTTTCGAATTTCCAGTCGATCATGGGTTATGGAATCATTGCGTGGCGAAACAGTTCAGATGTCAGTAGAATATTGGTACTTCAGCACTAAGAACTATATGCTTCGCTTTTCCTCCAGAACATCCTGCCGGGGAATGTTCAAAAGATGATTCAAGCGAGCGAGGAGGCACTCGAAAATATTTGTCGTGGTGTTCATTTTGCACGAAACTTTTTTTATCATTTATAATTACCATCTGAAAATAAATTCCGGATAGGTTCATTTATTCTGAATAAAAGAGGTATCCTGTGATTTTTTCGTTTTCCAGGAAAAATATAATTTATCAACAGATATGACTCCTGTGGCCGCGACAAAAACAATTCCAATATTTTTTTTACAAATATTTCATATACTGGTTTTCAATCGATCCAATCTGTGTTTTTGGAATTATTGGTAAAATATAAAATTATGAATGGGTGTGGAATGACGAATTCGGCCTTCGTAATTAAGGTCCAAACCTACCCTACTAATATCGAGTTTTTAAGTTGCTTATGTCGGAGATGATTGTGTCACAATCGGCCGTAACGATTTTTATAGATACAGCTGTATTTTCTTCCTTGTTACGACTATAGATGATGAAGTGGCTATTTATCGATTGCAACGTAAACATACCTTCGGTCTTATTGATCTGGAAAGACATGGCTTCTATGGATTCTTTTTCCGGTGTTAACAGGGCATTACACTTATATGGTTTCTTCTGAATACAACTGCAGAGATGGGGTTTTAATCCGGTAAAACGCGATACCTATAAATTCAAGTCAGAATGCTTATAATCCGCTGAACTATCAAATGGAACGTGCCCCACTTAGCGCGGTAATTGAATGAGTTATTTCAGGAACGTGTTGACGCCTGTTTTGGTCTAGATTGGAAAATATACTGGCGTATCGTACTGCATAGCTAAGATTTTTATGAGTTGAAATCGATTCATCAGTATAAACAGGATTCTCTCAGCATACCATCTAGACCAAAAATTAAAGGAAAAATAATTTAGGGCGATCTGAGGTCGGAAAGTAAATTTTGTAAATAGTTAAAGGAGCTTCAACTTTGTATTCACCCTTTTCTCACATCACCTCAGAATTGTTGTGAAAAATTCAAATAACCAATTTTCAGTTTTTTATTTGTATCTTCTGTTTTTCTCACAGGAGTTGGTTGAGAACTTATCTTTTCACCATCCTAATAAAGTGTTATTTTTCGATTTGAAATATTCATTCGATTATTTCGACTAAATATAGAAAAAGCAACCTCATTTTCAATGGAAAAGTCTCATGTCAAAATATCTACATTTTCAAAGAAGTTCGGAAGCTTTTTGTTCATTGAACTTTTTTTCTGATGGTGTAAAAAGTAACCATTACTATGGTAAATTTATTTAGTAAGGCAAAAAAATAAAATCCTAATTAACAACCATATAAATTGATGAAGTTAATATTGAATGAGACGTCTTCACTATTTTGAGGAAGTTGTGAAATCTTCTTCAAATTATATTCGTAGATGCCTATTCATTGATATTCGAAAATAATTTATATACCTGAGTGACCCACCGAAAATTTTAGCCCACCATAAGGTATTTCATAAAGAAGAGTGGAAAACGCTAGAAAGGTATGGGCCATACTGCATTATATTTTTCAAGAAAATACACCATAGAAATGTATATTTTTTTGACATCATCAGAACAGAAAGCACACCAACTTTTCGAAAAAGCAGATATTTTACTTGAGACTGTTCGATTGAGAATTGGGGTGCTAATTAGATATTTAGTCAAAATAAGGCGAAAAATATATATTTTGAATCGAAAAAATCACAGTAAAATTCGATAATTAAAGGTAAGTTTTCACCGAATTTCGTGGAAAATTTTTTCTTCGTGTGGAATATAATAATAAAAAATCAAAAACTTATTTGAATTTTCATTATTAATTAGGTGAAAAAAGTGTGAATGCAAATGTTTTATATCTTTTAGTTACCTACAACTTTGCCGTTAATTTTTTTTTCGAGGGACTTGTAGTTTTGCCGGAAATCGAGATGAACCATGTTTTACCATTAAACAACACTCACCTCCTTCCACTTGCCGACCTCAGATCTCCCCTAAATCAATTATTTCTTGGATTTTTGTTATATTCTCTTCCTTATCTAATGGGTTTCATTATTCCATTATCGACCCTGCTTTTATCAATTCATCGAATTGTCTGATCTGTTGCTTTCCATATCAGTAGAAAAGCTGTGACGTAAAGTCATCAGCTTTTGAGCACAGTTTCCAATTCGATGCAAAAGCTTTGAGTGATTTTGTATATATTAAGTTTTTTGGCTTTGTTAGTGCTTTCGATTATTAAATTGGAGTTGCTATTTTAGGTAGTGATATGTTCACGAATTGTTTTCATATAAGTCATGTATTTCATGTTTGAATGTGAGCTCATCGTCATCGTATATCTATGTATATCAATCCGATTGTGCCTGCATTTGCGTAAATATCGGGTTGACAAAATTCCAAATGTGTTTCTTTACTATACCTACGATTATGCGCATTCTGTATATTTTAAACCTGACCTTCCCATTCAATCTTTGATCCAGACCTAATAATATCTTCAACCTATTACTTTTCAATCGAACACTAGATTTGGATTCAATCCAAAATAATATTTTGAATGGAGATATTTTCGAATAATAGGTAGGATTCTTTTCTTTGTAGATCAATTTGGTAGGTATTGTGTTTGCGATTGGCGGAAAGGACGACCGTAAACACAAACCTACCGAACTGATCCACTAATCGACTCTATAATTTTGGTGCAGGTTTTCTGTTCAATTGTGAAGGCTGAGTTCGCGAATTGGTGAAATCCACCCAATGATTCCTCCGAGATACCCATCCAAAATTTTATTCTCCAAGTTATTCCGGAAATGAGGTATTCAAAGAGTCGGCAATTCCGTTCGAGCACATACTGCAAATTCTTCGGAAATACTTATTGATGTTCTATTATTGATTTCTTTTCCTCTCAAATTAACCTTTCGTTTCAATTAACGTTTGATAAATAACATTTTCATGGTTTTATTCACCATCGCATCCTCTAAAGCATACTTGAAGATAAAAGTTGAAAATTAAATAAATCGAACATGACTCCAGAAAAATATCAAGTATGCTATATTTTTGAAATGGTAATTCAAGCTGTATTGAAATATGTGAAAATATGAGGGGTATCTTTGAAAAAAATATTTTCATAGTGATATCAGTTTGCAGAAAGTTCAATTGTGGACATTGAATTCTACATGATAAGGGCTACTGGAATTATTTCACAGTGTGAAATAAACTAATTTTTAAAATGAACATTATCGAAAAACATCCGGTAACTATTCAATGGTGATAGCTATTGAAAAGGTCTCTTGCATGAATTTTCATCATAAGAATCAAATTTTCAACGGGAAAATGATCTTTCAAATTCGGCTCCGCATGTCGGCTGTTTGAACGGACGAAAATTCGCGGCTTCCGTGACGTACCTGGATGAATCCACTATTTTCCTTTCCTCTTCTTGTGTACTTTCTTCTCTAACAAGCCAATAGACAGCTTCGGATGTATTGATCGGAGAATCTTAGAATAACGAGTGACGTAGAATGCGACCTGACGCGTTTCTCATTCTGTATCGATATGGAATGAGAAAAACATGAAAATATGATAATTCGTGTTGCATGCAAGAGACGTTTTGCGACATCAGTTTTCGTCTATCTAATACAGAAATAGGACTTCCCATTAAAAGTGTCCAATTCGGCCCGCCCTGTACAGTCTCATATTTCAACCTATTCTGCGATGTCATTATCTTATGAAAAGATTGACCTTTGAAACCTGAATGAATATCAAACTATATATAATGGAAACATGAGATCACTTCAAAGGGTCCTTTTAGCGGTCGAACCCTTACCCGTATAATTTTTTCGATATGGCCGGGTATTTGAGGCGACCATGTTACTCCCACATTGCCTTCATAATGACGCAAACTTAATTACCCGTTAAAGAAATAACGATATAGGTACATAACACAGAAGTTTTACGACCAAACTTGTAATACAGATTTTGCTCAATATTTGAAATGAAACGAAATCTTCATATAGTGTTAGATTAGATTAGATTAGAGGAGGGGCGATGAGACTATGCTTAACCTCGCTGACACCTTGACCTAGAGATCTATTGTGCAACCCCGCGCTGTTTACCAGTCAGGTAGCAAGGCCTCGATAATCTTTACTACCTTACTGGATGCTACACCCATTATTTGTTCCGGTTTTAAGAAACAGGAGCCAAAATGCCGCAGCCTTCTCCAGAGGACAGCTTCACATTTGCATAGCAGGTGTTCTGCTGTCTCAGTGGCTTCTTGGCAGAAACGACAGGTATCATCAGGAACCTTCGCCATGTTCCGAAGATGATAATTCACAGGACAGTGTCCTGTGAGTATGCCTGTCAGTTTTCTCAGTTCCAGTTTGCTAAGTGAGAGGGCTTTCTTAGTCCAGCTCGTTGAGTACGAGAGGAATGACTAAGCCTGCCTCTATTCTTCAATCCTCCGCCAGGATCTGGCCTTCCTCTTTTGTTCCCATTCTTCAACCGCCCTTGCTTGGTGGCTTGATGGGAAGCCGCAAAATGGCTCTGGCCCAATGAAGGGGGTTGATCCCCCCTTCCTTGCTAGCTGATAAGCCATTTCGTTACCATGCACTCCAGAATGACCAGGCACCTAAATAAGGTTGACCTGATTATTTGATCCGAGTGCGTTGAGTGACATTTTGCAATTCCAGACTAGCTTTGACCGGATTGACGGCGAATCAAGCGCCAGAAGAGCTGCTCCGCTGTCAGATAGTATGTATATCCTTTTTTTCCGGTAGTTACATCCCGCACAATATGCGATGCACTCCCTTATCTGTGACCACATTTAAAAGCTTCTTACATTCATTCAGAATGCGAAGATGGCCTTTGTAGTCTCCAGTTTTAAGCTTCCGCTCTCTCGCCACCTGCAGAGCCCACCTATCCGCCTCACTTTCTAAGAATAGTCCTGGAGGAGGCAGGTCCAGGATGACTTGCATGGCAGCATTCGGACAGGAGCGAGATGCTCCTGTTATAGACAAACATGCAGTTCTTTGCAATTTGTCCAGGGTCTTTCGTCCCGTTTGTGATTTCGCCTTCGGCAGCCAAAGGAAGGCTGCGTAGCTGACGATTGGTCGCACAATGGATTTATAGATCCAGCTGGTAAGTTCCGGTTTGAGTCCCCACGTACTTCCGACCATCCTCTGGCATGCGAAGAGAGCTTTCTGACCCTTGCTAATCGCTGCCTTGAGATGTAGGCTCCAAGAGAGCTTCTGGTCGAAGATAACACCAAGATATTAAGTGTGATCTGTGGGGGCTAAGGCGATTCCTTCCATCGTGATTACTTTTAGAGAGAGCTTCCTCCTCCTAGTAAACGGTACTAGAATCGTCTTTTTAGGGTTCACGCTGAGACCTTCTCGGACACACTACTCGTGCGTTAAGGTGAGGGCATTTTGCATGCGGTCAAACATATAGTCGTAACCAACTGTTATATAATTCTTGAAGTAAAAGAGATTTATGCAAATGCTTTTTGACAGGATTGCATTATCATATGAAGGATAAGGTGCGGAACTGATGACAATATTGTTGTATGTACAAGCATTCGATTAGCTTGTCTGTAGTTTTATGTCGATCTCGACCGTTTGAATTCTATTGTTGCAACTACGAGTGGAATTCTGACATGAAATATGGAAGGTGTAACAGTTATTTCCAGTTATTCATTTTGATACCTTAAGGTATCACTATCGAAAGATATGTACAGGTATCACAGAAAAATCTATATCATCAAATGATCCCGTAACAATTACATTTATCAATTACACAAATTTGAAATAATATTCGTGCAAAATTGTGACGGAATATTAGCTATGTGAGATAGACGGGAGAGGACAGGCCAAAAGTTAATTTTCAGAGATAGAGAAACACCTACATGACCCAGATATTGAGATCACTCTAAATGGCTTGACTTCCTGATGAAACAAACTTAATTATATGATCATTATAAAAATTTTCCCAAGACTAATATAACCCCAAAACCAATCTCTGAAATTCTTTTCAGAAAACGTAGGAAACTCTGAATACTCAACTCTGCAGTTGCAGGCAGTCCTTATAGACCAGTTAGGTAGTCGTAAAAGGCTTTCGACGTCAGTCCATACGGACTGATTGTGTGTGGCGAACGCGGCGGAAAGTTTTGACGTAAGTCATAATCCTGTTCGGAGGAGCTCTGGCCACACATTATCAGTCAGCTGGTAGTCATTTGACTCGCATACGACGAATACTGAGATTCAGAGCAGGTCTGCGTACGACTAATTCTACAGTTGCAAAGTTGGTTAATCTCTGGCCTGAAACTTATACTGAATCGATTCGTCTCAGTTGAATATACGATAAACCGCCGTTCATTCTCACATTTATCGCATTTTATCGGAACAGTCAATGTCTATGATAAATAAAAGAGGACAATTACGCAAACACGATCTGCAAGGAGGAGGCCTACGGCGAAGTTTCACTGGAAAACACAAGCGTCTGCCATAATAGACAATGTTCAAATAATTCTAATAAGTGGAAAATCGAGAAATATGAAATTCTATTTGAGATCGAAATTTCGTTTTTTTTTGTGAAATGTTCTTTTGGAACGAATATCAAATAACTCACGACAAGGTTGCGGATCAGCCTGTGTTAATTGAGATTCATCATTATCAGTTCGGCATTCTGGAGTTAAATGGTAAAAACTATGATATCGCGAATATAAGCACGAATTTTGACATTTTCCAACCAATTTCTTCGTAGATAAATATCCGATCAAACTGAAATCACAAACACTGTTGTTAAAAAGTGATCTCAAGTTTCATGCCAAATTTTTTCGCAGGCTGTTGAATAGTTGGTAATTCAATTTTCTCACTCCCAATATCTGAGAAAAACAGAACTATTACAAATCAAATAAGGAATCTCATGTACATGAATCGTCCCTGAGTATTGCGGAATTCAAAGTAGGAGCAACTTCTTCGAAGCTTAAGAATGGACATCATGGAAACAAAATCCTTCTGCGTTCTGGGCTAGACCTGTCATCTAACCGGCAGACGAACCGAAGGCAACCTTCAGGCACTCATAGCACAGTTTGTGTTACTCACATCTATGTTCCCTGAGACCGACTCCAGGTGAAAGCCTGATAGTGTTTGTAGGCTTCGGACAGTAGCCTTGAGGTCATCTGTTGAGGCGAATTCCTGTCGACTTTCGCATGGTGTATGGGGCCCTTGAAGGTAAGAGGCAGGAATACCACTATGGGCTACCTACTTTGGGGCTTTTTTCAATTCTCACAGCCATTTTAAGCATCATCAGTAATGAATTTTCACATAACCTCGTGAAAATCACCGAATCCATCAATATTTCGAAGGAAACACATAACTTACGTACGCCCGAAACCGACCAAATGACTTGTGGTCCCATTGGACATTCGTTTCAAAACCCCAGTGCATCAAGAGGTTAACTTGAAGCTCATTCATATTTCACGAACATCTCTGGGAAACAGATAGCAAAACATACACAACTTGAATTTTTCAAGAGCTCGTCCAAACCCAACCCCCGGACTCTCAGAGCGCATCTAATTTCTCTGCGCCTTTTCCTATGTACTTTTTCATTATGCAGACTGCAAATCGTAGACATCACACACTATGTGCATTATTATATTCTGTAGTGTTGCCATTTTCGCAAGTTATTGACTTCAATAATAGTTGGTATAATCTTGAAATTTGTCATTCAATACGTACGTAGATGTTTAAGGAACGAATATGACATATTAAAATATCAATATCGAAAGGAATTACATGATTGTATTACAACAAATTCTGTTTTATCTAATGATTCTATTGGTGACTTTCATCGAGCAGTTCGAATGTAACACTTACATTTTGAAGAAATAGACGATTGGTTATGCACCTTTCTGTTGAGTGAACTGTGAGTTGTAGACATAACACACTGTGTGCAGTATTATGATCTTTATGTTGCCGTTTCCTCCAGTTATATATATACGCTAGTTGATATTATTTCGTCATTCAACGTGGCCAAGGACCAAAAATGACACCTTAAGGTATCGATATAGAAAGATATCACGTGGAGGCATCACAGAAAAATCGGTATTATTAATTGATTGTATTTGTAGCCATTATTGAGTAGTTTAAATCTCAGAGTTGGAAAGATAAAGAAGCTGTGACATGATGGTAGCCCCTACAGACTCATTCCATTTCACAACGAGATCGATCATTTTCCTTATATAGACACCATCCAGAAATTCACTCTATCTCTATTAGACTGAACTAAACCATTTGAACGTGATAATAATTAATAACATAATAATTAATAATAATTCCCACATGATTATTACTCTGTCAAAACCAATATCTGCAATTGTCTCTGAAATGAGTCGTTTCATTTTTGAAAATCGAGTGGAAAGAGCAAAATAAAACCTTTCGGAAAACATAGGCGAATCCTGAATTCGAACGATAAGGGACAGGAATGCGACCATCAGCTACCTGCTCTGGGCTTCCTACCAATTCTCGCAGTAATTTAATGATCATCAAGATTGGATTCGCACACCGAAAATCACCGGACCCATGGAAATTTCATAGACGAAAGAAACTCCTACGGATATTCTGATATAAAATTGCCTGAAACCGACCAAATGATTTGTGGTCCCATTCTACATTCGATTTGTAACCCTGGTAAATCGAGGGGTGAATCTGAAGGTCATTAATATTTCACCAACATCTCCAGAAAACAGATGGCAAAACATCCAGACCTTGAATTTTTCAAGAGCTCATCCAAAACCAACCCCGAGACTCTCAGACCTAAACAAATTCCCCTACACGATTGTTTATGCATGTTTCTGTTATGTAATCTGCAAATTGTGCATAGTATACACTGTCTGCAGTATTATTTTTGAAACAATATTTGGAAATTTTGTAGTAGAATATTTTAGGCAAACTGAACATCGAGACTCAGTTGTATCATTGGGGATTCTTAAGTCCATAGTTTGCCGGAATAGATGAGCTGCAGTGATCAAACTTCGGTAGAGTGATGAAAAATTGGATATAATCTAAAGCTTATATAACACAATGAACAAACAGGTCACATGTAAATATAATCTCATTTGGAAACATTGGAGACTAGAACTAACCGTATTATTTCAGATCACCCCATTGTTCCAGTCGGAATGTTAAACTACACAAGACACTTTTCCGCAAACTGGGCATTTTACCGATGAAGATTCACGAAATTCACAGTGACCTAGAATTTCAATCAATGATTATTCAATAATCTAATATTTTGGGAAAATCAGAGAAATCAAAATGCTCGAGAATCAAACACCGTTTTCTCAAAATTTCGACCGCAATGATACCACTTGATACAATTTTGAATTTTCTCATTCGATACCTAGTACGTTTGAGTACAAAAAAGTACGTCGTCCATCATTAATATCAATATATATTACGTGGGGGAATTGTTTTATTTATCCCTTGTATTGATAGACTTCACTTCGACAAATTGAGCCTAAATTCCGACAAGACACATTATATGAACTCTACTTTGCACACTTCCTCATTAAATCTGGAAAGTCGGGCGTCGGTCAAATTTTTGGAGGCCCATTTGGATCCGGAATTAACTCGGAACGTCCATATTTGGATCCGGCATTAACTCGAAACGTCCATGTCAATCAATCATCTTATCTCCAAGCTGTCCAAAATAACTTTCCTAATGAGAAGCCTTTCAAAAATGTATCCAGGGGCTACTGTCAGCTTACCATGAATAATTTAATTTCAATTTATACTATGCAAATTTTAACTGGGGTCGTTCTGCCAATACTGTTCCAATTTCAGCGACGTTGTGTCAGAATTGTCGCTGGTTTGAGAAATCGAGATTGCTGTAAAGGCAGTGTTGCAGAGCTGGGACACCTTACAATTCCATGTAGTTTCATATTTCACTGTCTAACCTACACCAAGCTGAACCTAGTAAACTTCAGATCACAAAGTGATCGATATTCACTTATATTCAATTAAAAATGGAGATAATTAAATCCTCAGCTATCACAGGTTACAACGTACACGAAGGGGCGCCGATAACTTCAGCAAAAATATGTTTAATGTTCTTCCAATAGAGATAAATACCTGAATTTTAGCTATTTTCAAACTTAAGTCAAAAGTCATCTTCTAAGAAATGCCTTTTTTCCATCGAGGAATATCTGGGAAGTAATTTCATCATGTGAAAGTATTCGGCTCTATATTTTGGTGTTTGTCTTCCTCGGTATTGCTACCGTTGGTATCTTACCTAATAATCCTACTGTTGTCGTTTTTATACTATCTTGTTGTATCAATTTTAAAATTTTTTCACTCTTTCTTCATTCTTTATCTGATCTGTAGAAGAACTTTAGAGTTATTCTTTGATAATTTGATTTGAAAAGATATAGAAGCACCCCAAGTCAGGAGTCCTTGCATACTTTTTAATTTCGTAACTAAACGTTCACTTATTCAGATTTTGACACTGCCCACAGGATCTAACAGGATAACTATTTCAAAACCAATTTCTCAAATTGCGTGTCAAATGTATTATTTCAATCTTGAAAATCGGATAGAGAAAAAACGCCGTCATTTCTTTCGGAAAATTTAGGCAAAATATGAATGCTCAACTCTTACGATGAGGGGCAGTAATACGACCATCAGCTACCGTCTCTGGGCTTCTAAAACTTTTCGCAGCCATTCAAGGATCCTCAGGAATGGATTCGCACACAGTCTTGTGAAAATTACTAGTACCATGGAAATGTCATAGACCAAAGAAACTCCTAACGAAGGTACTGATAGAATTGCCCGAAACTGACCGAATGATTCGCGGTACAATTCGCAATAACCCCTATAAACCGAGAGGTTAACCTCAAGCACATTAATATTTCACGAACATCTCCAGAAAACAGATAGCAAAACATCTAGACGTTGAATTTTTAAAGAGTTCGCCAAAACCAACCCTGAGACTCTCAGAGCACATCAAATTCCTCTGCACCATTGTTTATGCGCCTTTCTGTTGTGTAAACTGCAAGTTGTAGACATTACAAGGGTCAGGCTCATGAATATACGACTTCTAGAATCACATTAATGACAGAGAGCTCTACAATTGTTCTTCGTACCTGGCTACGCTTTGACGTAGTAACGTACATCTTGGCAACGAACATTATCAGCCTCTATTCCTGTTCCCTTATTCCAGACGAGCCTTCCAATCACTGTGGAAATGGCATGGTGGTTTTTCCTTCATAGTACGGCGAGAATTGTGAATTGTTAATGTGGGTCCCTTCCATTCGCTAAAGTGATTGGGGTTGTTATTAGAATAAAGTCACCCTAATCGCCCGAAATGGGTGAAATTAGCACTAAGGAATTGAGATATAATTTGATATTAAGTTAATGGGATTCATTCGTTTTGGTATTTGGACTGAGCCGGTCATTTGGTGGTGACTTATGTTCAGAGTCTCGTGACAATAATCGGGAGGATTCCGTAAGATGGCGGAGTAAAATGGAGGCAAATTATAATATTCTTTCCAAACTGTGAAAGACGGAAATATAATAGGTTTCAATTTCACGAGAACATCTCATATGGAAGTGAATTAATCGTAGTTTAAACTAGAAGGATTATTACATCGCAATCTCAGTTTCAGGTTTGTATTTTTTATTATGTCATCCTGACATAAAACATGTCACAAGTTTTTCACTTTATTTCCGATATTTTATTAGATTTCTAGTTCGAAATGAACAATTATGGATCTATGGGAGATGATTCCCCAATAAAGGGGCCTGTAGCGTTCTTCGTTTATCTGAGGATCTGAGAATCATCGCTTGGAGGACTGAACCTGGTCGAAAGACCCTCTCGGTCATGAGCAAATGTAGGTGATATTATTTACTGCTTCCTTCTGGTTTTCTGTCCCTCTTTCTGTTTCAGATATTATGTCAAGATATTTGGTCAAAATGAATTCAAGATGACGAAAAAATTATTTTCCAATGAAAAAGATCCATCTTCTATAAACAAATTACTACACTTATACGGGGAGACAGAATTTTTCCTGAGGTTTTTATCTGTGCTCTTGTATCATACGCAAATAAGTATGGTACCCCGTTCACATTTCCTCTGCTAACACCGTGATATATCTTAGAATGTAATGCTCGTTCTCAAAAGAATATATATATATATATATATTTTATTAAGTATTAAGGGTAATTCGACTATCGGGCAATTATGAAGAAGGTCAATTCTATTAACAGCTCTATATTTCGTCAAACAATGTTGACTTCATCAGGAGCATACTGAAAAAAACATGAAACAATTGCAACATACAATAAAGATCTTGACAATAAAACTTACAATAGCTTAAGACATAAATTTAAAATTGGACATAGCTTCAAGAAAATTCACATCGGCAATATCAGCCTACACATCACCCAAATCACAATCTAGAAATTTTTTGGAAAAATTCGAACAATAACCTGAAATAACTCAAATATGCAATGCGCAATTTCTGAAATGTCAATCGATGTTTTTCTTTTTCTTCTTTATAATTTATATATTCTGAAGTCGCTTTGTCTTAACTCCTGATATCATTTTCACGGTCGAGAAGGAAGCTGTATATGGCACTGAGGTCGTTGGTGTCAGATTTGGTGTTCATAGTTTTGTTCTGATTTATATGACACATTTCCAAGAAAAGACGTTTTTTGTAATTTTCTTCATGTTCTAAGATGTCCGCATTTTCGTAATCAATGATATGTCCTGTGTTTTTAACATGTAGACCCAGTGCGCACCTTTCAGGTCTAAGGGTGGCGTCACTTTTGTGTAAAGCTATCCTTTTGCTGAGGGCTTGTGACGTTTGGCCAATGTACACCAACGGGCAATGCTTACAGTTTAATTGATAGACAATATTCCTCATTAAAGTTGGTTTCAGTCTATCTTTTGTGTTCTTGAATAGAGATCTTGTAACTACTAAATTATATCTGCCAATTTTTATATTACCATTGTACCTCTTGAAAAGTTTTGTTAGTTCAAAAGTTAATTCTTTGATGAAAGGTAACTTTACATAAGTAACCCGGTCTTCTGCGTTATCATCATTGTGTGCGTTGTCAGCAATTATAACTGGATCTGGTGGACGCGCCGTGTTATAAATCAGTCTCTTGAGGAATTTGGTGGAATATCCATTATCCTTCAGGAGTTTGAACAACCTGTTGAGCGCTGCCTTTTTTAAAGTGGGATGTGTTATATCTTCGATCTTCTTCTTAAGGCCCAGGATAACATTAGTTTTCATCTTAATATCATGGTAAGAGTGCGCATTTATATATCTGCCTGAGCTACTTGGTTTTCTGTACCAATCTAATATTATGCTGTTATCATCTTCTCGGTGTAATTTCGTGTCCAGAAAGGGTACACTTCTGTTTGTTTCTCTTTCAATTGTGAAGCTTATGTGTTCGTCAAAGCCATTAAAAATTCTCAAAATCTCGTCCTCGCCATCAGCAGGCATAGACAATATTAGGTCATCCACATACTGGTAAATAAAGGTCGGACTGAATGATAACTTTCTTAGTTGATTTTTAATTATAGTTGAAACAACCATATCTGCGAGCGCTGAACTCAAAGAGAGTCCCATTTGGCAACCGAATCTCTGTCTGTAAAATGATCCATTGTAAAGAAAATAGTTCGAGTGAAAAATGAACTCAATCAGGTGGATGAAATCATCTTTGTGTATTTCAGTATGGGGCATAATTAGCTCCCAATTTTCATCAATGATGTCTATGGTCAATTCTAAGGAGATATTAGTGAATAATGACACCACATCCAAGGATACGATTTCATGTCCTGCTGGTAAAACTGTCCCATTCATTCGTAGGGCAAATTCGTATGCATTTGAAATTCGAAACTCGTTATAATCCATGAAAGAGGTCTTTAATATGTCTGCAATGTACTTACTAATGTTTGAGGTCGGTGATAGAATTGTATTGATTATTGGTCTCATGGGTACATTTTCCTTATGGATTTTTGGGAGTCCATATAGTCTCGGCGGCTTGGCACCGTAGCAGTTGAGTTTTTTGGATGTGATTCCATCAATGAAGCCCTTGTCTTTCAAATATTTGACCCATGTGTTGTTTTGTCGTTCAATCTGCCCTGTGGGGTCCCTGTTTAACTTCTCATATATGTCAGTGTCATTTACTAAGACATCACACCTTGCAAAATAATCCTGCCTATCCATCAGGACAGTTACATTGCCTTTGTCTGAATTTAAAACAAAAACGTTATCATTCTGTTTTAAGAAAGATCTTGTTTTCATGTAAAGTTTGTTTATAAAACTCGGATGACAATTCCTGGCGAAAAAGAAATTTGTCAATATATTAGTGGCCTGGGCTCTCACGATATCTTTGTATTCATGGCCAAAACCTTCTATTATGGATTCTGCATCTGCTAAAAGTCTTTTAAAGGACACTTGTTTACTAGTTGGCGGAACAGAAAATTTTGGACCGAGTGACAACATTTTCAATATATCATCCGGTATGTTAGTATTCGACATATTTACTATCCATGATTGTTTGTTTCTGATTTTGCTCAGGTATGAAATTTTTAGATTTCTTGTTTTATCTAAATGTCTGAGTTTGATCTTGTGAAAACGCTTCTTGTACGCATTTAGTTGGTGAAATTTGAAGCTATGGTACACATGTTCAGGCAAAAGGTCGCGTGCCAATTTACTTGATACTTCCAGTTCCTTCTCTAGTCCATAGCTTCAAATTTCACCAACTAAATGCGTACAAGAAGCGTTTTCACAAGATCAAACTCAGACATTTAGATAAAACAAGAAATCTAAAAATTTCATACCTGAGCAAAATCAGAAACAAACAATCATGGATAGTAAATATGTCGAATACTAACATACCGGATGATATATTGAAAATGTTGTCACTCGGTCCAAAATTTTCTGTTCCGCCAACTAGTAAACAAGTGTCCTTTAAAAGACTTTTAGCAGATGCAGAATCCATAATAGAAGGTTTTGGCCATGAATACAAAGATATCGTGAGAGCCCAGGCCACTAATATATTGACAAATTTCTTTTTCGCCAGGAATTGTCATCCGAGTTTTATAAACAAACTTTACATGAAAACAAGATCTTTCTTAAAACAGAATGATAACGTTTTTGTTTTAAATTCAGACAAAGGCAATGTAACTGTCCTGATGGATAGGCAGGATTATTTTGCAAGGTGTGATGTCTTAGTAAATGACACTGACATATATGAGAAGTTAAACAGGGACCCCACAGGGCAGATTGAACGACAAAACAACACATGGGTCAAATATTTGAAAGACAAGGGCTTCATTGATGGAATCACATCCAAAAAACTCAACTGCTACGGTGCCCAGCCGCCGAGACTATATGGACTCCCAAAAATCCATAAGGAAAATGTACCCATGAGACCAATAATCAATACAATTCTATCACCGACCTCAAACATTAGTAAGTACATTGCAGACATATTAAAGACCTCTTTCATGGATTATAACGAGTTTCGAATTTCAAATGCATACGAATTTGCCCTACGAATGAATGGGACAGTTTTACCAGCAGGACATGAAATCGTATCCTTGGATGTGGTGTCATTATTCACTAATATCTCCTTAGAATTGACCATAGACATCATTGATGAAAATTGGGAGCTAATTATGCCCCATACTGAAATACACAAAGATGATTTCATCCACCTGATTGAGTTCATTTTTCACTCGAACTATTTTCTTTACAATGGATCATTTTACAGACAGAGATTCGGTTGCCAAATGGGACTCTCTTTGAGTTCAGCGCTCGCAGATATGGTTGTTTCAACTATAATTAAAAATCAACTAAGAAAGTTATCATTCAGTCCGACCTTTATTTACCAGTATGTGGATGACCTAATATTGTCTATGCCTGCTGATGGCGAGGACGAGATTTTGAGAATTTTTAATGGCTTTGACGAACACATAAGCTTCACAATTGAAGTCCCATAAATAGTAAAAAAAAATTTCTTGGAATTGTTCTGATGACACGATGCTCACGAAACTCTACACACAGTTGTTCATCATTATTTTCGAACAGGCTACCAAGTTTTGTCATGCTGGAATCAAAAATTTTATTAGTTATTCCGGAAAAAACAACGATACCGAGGAAACAAAACACGAAATTTCAAAAAAAAATTCCAAATATTTCCTGAAGTTGAAATCGTATTGAATTGAATTTTTATGACAATTACAAGCAATACGATCCCAACAAAATTTCGCAAATAGTTGCGCGTCTTTATGTTCCAATTGATCGCCATCCTTCAATCCAATCGTTTGGGTAGTTCCTGAAATATCAGGGAAATAACCTCAAAACAAATGAATCCGAAACTACCATTTTAAAACCAACAAAATTACTGGCTCCATATTTATACAGTAACTAGAATCATTTAGTCTGGTTGATAAAATATTTAGAGGTCAGAAGTTGAAACTTTAACTACGGAACAGACTATATGTTGAAATAAAATTCAATTTTAATTAGTAAGTACGGAACAAATACATATTGAGATATAATTTTGTTTTAATATGTCGTTTTTTCCGTATTTCTAGTTTCAACTGTTGTCCTCTAAAACTCTTATTAACCTGAAATGATTTTATTAACTATGTGACTGCGAAAGTAGTAATTATAATTGGTTTGAAAGTGGTAGTACAGCCAAACTTACGAAACATCTCACCCTGCATTGCATGAAGGTTCCAATGAAAATTGAAGTTTCAAGACCATTATTCCTCTTCTATGTCAGAAATTTCAGATGAATTACACATATAGTTCAGAGGAATTCTCAAAATCTGTTTCTTTCGTCATTGATATTAAAATAGAAAATAAGATATTTTTATGTCAGGTTAATTCACATTTGGTGATCTTCTACTTATATCATCATCACGAAATTCGGCATGAACCTTCGTGCTGTCATTTTTCCATCAAGTACTGGATTTTAATCTGATCTAATTTGTGTTGTTGGTGACATTCCAAAAATAAAATTCTGAATGGGTTATCGGCGGAAATATTAAATAGATTTTATTCATTCAACAATTCGTTCTCACGGCCGATCGTGAGCGGAAAAAACCAACTTAAAAACTCGATATTTGTGGAGTAGTTTATACCTTAATAACGAAAGCTGAATTAGTGAAAAGGTGAAATCTACTCAATGATTCTGGAGATATATCGAATTTTATTTTTCCGATGTTTCCAAAAATTCACATTGGATTGAATCGATATCCAGTATTTTATTGAAAAATGATGACTGAGGGTTCGTACAGAATTTCGTGAGGATATGATCCGAAGATCGCAAAATATAGAATATACGAAATATAAATTTGAATTTTTGTTTCGAATTGTTCTTACGACATGATCATCGCGAAATTTTCTACAAATTTGTTTTTCGGACCTAGCTGGGCGTCATCATGATTGAATCAGTTGCTTACAAGTTATTCTGGAAAAAACAATGATACCGAGAAAAAAACACGAAGTTCCACATTTATAAACATGTACTGAAATTCGACGCGAAAGATTAAGCTCAAGGTCATAATGATATTGACCTGGTACTTTCAAGGCCTGTGTTTACAGGAAACACCGCCAAATTCCTAATTTTCTCGAGGTTGAGACATCTTGAATATTGATTCACGAAATAACTAAGGCACTACACTCTCATAAGTTTTCCTGACTGTGGTTTGTGAATCAGAGAGCTGAATGACTTAAGAAAATTTCCAAGATTTGTATGAGAATTTCATAATAAATATATTGAACTCTTTCAGCCCTTCACTATTAGGTAGTTGATCACGAGTGAAAAGAATTTTTTATCACTAAGTTTCCCCTCCAACAACCTACTCCCAACCTACTGGTTTGGGGATTGGGAGGAGAAAAAAAACTCTAGCGAATAATGAGAATATAATTATTCCAGAGTCAATAATTTCTTTCAAGGAAAATGCATATCCTTAACGCTATGTTTAAAATCCCGGTATAGGTCACAGATTTCATCTCGGTATATTTGATGGCGTCACCTACATGCTGCACTAAGTGCCAGGATCTTGGCGCATCTCGATAAAAAATCGTTAGCGGTTTCCATTCATCAAAGTGAAACCTAACCTTATTTTTTACGCAGTGTCTAGACTCCCGGTAACCGTGATGAATTTTCGACATTGACTTTTGATGATGCTCCAGGTACCGAGATCTAAGTCAAGTTCGATATTTCGAATGTGTTTGTATGGTCATTTGGATAATTTAAAATTATGTTAATTTATACGGCCAGTTTATTTAAATCGAATTTACTAATTTACTTCGAGTCAATACGTAAATATACAGTTTGGGATGTAACACTAATGAAATAGGTATCTTTCATCTCACTTTTCTAAGTTATGTAACATGTGGGGTATTTTACAGAAACTTGCAACAGAGTTTGGCATAGACCTTGAGGTTACTATTTAGCAGCACAGTTTCAGTTTCATCGACTTATTTTCGGAGATATTAGGAAAAATTAATGTCAAATTTCGAACCTTTTCCTTCGGTTTCATTTGATTTCCGGAATAACTCGAAATGATGATCCGGTCATATTGAAATTTGGTAGCTTAGTGGCGGAAGCTGAGGCCTAAATTTGTGCTGAATTTCTTGATAATCGTTCCATTAAAATAATCGACACACAAAATTTCAGAATTTTGCGATCTTCAAACCTCATGGTCCTCACGAAGTTCTGCCTGAAGCTTGAAGCTGTAGTTTTTCAATCAAGTACTGAGGTACAGAATTTTTTTCCCATGTGTTTTGATGATAATTTTTTGAAGATAAGATTTCGAATGAAAATATCTGCGGAATCCTTGGGTGAAGGTGAGCAATTCGCAAATTCGGCCTTCGTTATCAAACTCTAAACCTGCTCTACAAGTATCAAGTCTTTTTTGGGTAGTGGTCGAATTAACGATCGGCAGTAAGATCAACTGAAAACCCAATACTTTTCAAAAGAAACGACCCAGAGACTCGATATTTATAGAGAAGGTTTGGGGCTTGATTCTGAAGGCTCAATTCGTGAATGGAAAAGATCCGCCCAAAACATTTGAAAATATCCCCAATCAAATTTGTTCCATAAGTACAGATCGGATTGAATTGAAATCTAGTATATTATTAAAATGATAGCCTGAAGCAACGAAATTGAACAAGCACTTAAAAGCTCCTGAACCTGAAGTTCAGAATTTTTTTTCTGCTGGCTGTAATCAATCAAGCGTCGCTTTTCAAGCACTTTTTTTTCTCGTACAATTCCAAATTCTCCTCAACTTCCTCAAAATTTTTGAATGTTCTTCATAGAATGAAAACCATTTCAACAGTTTTTTCATGTTTGAAAACTCGGGAAAAAATTTCACTTTGACACATCAACGAAACAATTTGATAGTAAGGTCAGGTGTCACTTCGATGAACAGAAACCGCCCAAGGCTACATTTTTTACTGGAAATTGCTTGGATCCCGGTACCTTGTGCGTCATATGGGTGACGTCATCAACTATGCAATGATAAAATGTGTGACCGGTACCGGGATTTTAGAGACAGCGTTCAAAATATGCTTTTGTTATAGACTCTGGAATTTATGCGAAAAAAATCAACCATTAATTCCAACTTGTATAGCATGATTCAGAAATATACCACCAAAGTCTAGAAGAATTTTCAGTCAACACTAAGAAAATTTTGTTTAATAATTGTTCCAAGTCTATAAAAGGCTCCATTCTCACTCAATCGTGACAGAATTGATTTTGACACCGGATTCGTCATCAGGGGGTCCTACGTAGTCGTTTGAGACCAATTCCGGTTCAACGTTCAAAAATTACAGACATTTGGACAAAACGATGGCACGCTATTTTCCAGAACATGCTCACAAAACTAGTTGGAATAAGCACAGCTATTACTTGCCATGGAGATGGTAGTAAACCCTGTATAGTTCTGTTACTCGGGAATATTTTTTGTCACGAAAAGTGCAATTTATTTTATTGGCTCAATATCCCCATGCTGAATTGATATCCAATGAAACCAAACTGTATACTTCATTCTATTACGGTTTGAATAGACTAGATTTTTAACATTCACAAAACTCGGGAAAAGGACATTAAAATAAAGAAATGTTCGCTCTGTACAAGTTCAAATCATGTGCCGATAGTGAACGTTTTCAAACTGTATGATCCGAATTCGGATCTATGAAATATTGAATCGATAAAAATCACGAACATGAAAACTTTCCAAGCCAAATATGAGTCATTGCAAAAACATTTTATCGACGCTTGTATCCTTCACCGGGCTTGCATAAGTTTTGACAAAGTGTCGATTTTCGGTGTGTATGTCGAGAGGATGCAATATCAAATATTCGAGTTCCATGTAATGAATTTAAAATCAACGTTTCTCATGGCGACGGCATACTATAGCGGGATCATATAAGCTCCGGAACTGTTTTTTTCGGCTTGCATATTATGTGGAAAAGCTGAAATATCCAATTCGAAGGTTCAGAATCAGGATGACTCATGACGATGACTCGCTATACCGAAGAACACTTCTGTGAACTTCTACAATCCCGCTGATGCTTGCAGCTGGCCGTCGTCATGGGGTATGTTTATTATGAATTTTTATTACTATGTTTAAGCATCATTGATGGTTGTAAACAAGTAATAAAAATTTCGTTCCAACTGCGATCCAACTACCAAAAAGGAAACGGCTGAAACAGTTCGATATGGGTGCGTTTTTATTTTAATCAGTTGAAGCGATGAATTCCATCGAGCGATGAAAAAACGATTGACGTGACGTCATCAAATCTCTCGAAAAGTCTCTAAGCATGGGGTGGAATTAAAGACAGAAATCAGTGAATTCTCGATGAATTTCGGTTTTGGATTCGCATTTCAATGAACGGTTTTTCTGGTTAAATTACTGATAACGAACACTTTATATTATAATGTACAGAAATCAATTATTTCATTTGTTTTGCAGATATCCTAACATTCTGTGATAGTTATTTGCTGTATTTCTGTACATATTTTTATCAGAAATCATTATTATGGATGCGCAATTATTTCCGTTGTGAAAAATATGTTAGAAACTTGATAATTCTGCTAGTGATGAGGAATGCGTAATATTTGAATTGGAAAGGAAGAATAATGAAGGACATGTAAATACCAATAATTATATTGAGGAAAATGTACCTAAATATCTTGTTTCTGTAGCTAATTTTTTTAAATCATCTGCACATCTACACCATACATTTTTCCACTTTACACACCTAACAATATTCGATAAATCCACGAAAACTTCTGGTCAAAACATTGAAGTAATGTTAGAATTATCCATCAGTTCGATCGACCTCCGAGTAAGATGGATACGCTTAGTAATCAGAAATTAATCGATTAAACTACGTTGAAAAAGAAGAACACCCTGCTGAAAGTCTTCGGGATTTCTCTGATGAAAATATAAACTCCGTGGTGCATTTACGATTAATCGATTAGATATCTCGATTAAAGTAAAAACGCACCCTATTTTCATTATGAAATTTCTATACAGATCTTGAAAATTAAATATTTCATTCATCATTACGATTCACAAACAGAAAAACCACAGTCATGAAAAGCTACACCAGTCCAGTGCCATCGTCATGTTCACTTCGTGAATCAATATTTTAGAGGTCAAGAACTTGAGACAATTTGTAACCCGGTGGTATGCTCTGTTAACGCAGATTTTTGAAGAATCAATTCTATGTCTACATCTTCCCGTTTTCCGTTTATTTTCAAAATTACGAAAGAGAGGCAATCAACTCACGTCGAGGATTACAAATGTCAAGAACTCTGAAATGTATGCAAGAAAAATTATCCGAAGTTAAATACTTGCAAAGGATAATTCAGGAATAGATAGCCAAACTCCAGAAGTGGAATGATGGCTGAGAGTAAATAAAATAATTAACTAAAACTAAATTAGTTTTCAATTCTCAACTCTCACAGAAATTAACCCTCCCGAGGCACGGAAGATTTTGGTCGATTTCAGTTTGTTCCTCAGAACCCAATGATCGAACAGAAACAAAATTAGGTAGAAAAATCTAGAAAAACACTGACGTGAAGTCAGCAGCTTTCACGCGCTTGTTCACATTGCGAAATGGTGAAATTTTAATGAATTATAAAAATTTTCAAATAAAAAATATTTTCTTTTTCAAAATTTTTCATGGATAATTCTTCTCATTGACACTATTCATCTTCCAACCAAGTTTCATTTCGATCAGATAAATGTTTTCCGAGTTATTGAAAAATCAAAATTCCAAATGGCTATAGCACAAAAATCATTCGGCAGATTTGGCCTATTAAAGAACTTAACCGAGAAATTCAGGATCTTAACCTGAAAATTTCAGGACTCTAGGTCTTTCCTTTCAAGAGTTACAGGGCACACGGTCGGACGGACAGAATGTACAGATAGAATCGTATAAAAATCTAATACTTCAATGAGGAATGACCACTTCATGATCCCAGCGGAATTTCATGAGGCACATATCATTAGTCGATCACCAGATATAATTCTGATTTTTTTGATCGATCCAATCGAACGAACATCACGAAATTTCGCAACAATTTGCTCATCAGCATTTTCCAACTATTTAGATTTTTCATCATGTCCAGCCTAGTATTTTTTGAAGTATTTCAGAAATGACAACGATACCTAGTTGATAATTAAACAATTTGAAATAGTTTTTCCAATATCTCCGAAGATTATAATACGAGAAACCTGAAATTTGAGGGGCTGATGTCAAATGATGAGTTCAAGGTCTGTGTCGAATATCATCAGAATCCAATGAATTGTTTCCGCAGAAAAACCTCGAAAAAAAATTGAAAAATTTTCGAAAAAAAATTATTTTTTGATTTTAAGTCCGTAACACAGTCACGAAATTTAAAGAATTGTTGCGCATCCCTTATCCACGACTATCTACGAAATTTGAATCTTATCGCGTTAGTCCCGTTTGAAATATTGGGGAAATAACATTGAATTTTCGAATAATCGCGAAATTTGGCATACACATTTCTTTACCAATATCTCATGGATTTGGTATCAGATGGAACTGAAATTTGAAGAGCTTCTGTTGGATATTGATTTCAAGATTTGTGCCAAATTTAATTGAAATCAGATCTGTAGAAATTATTTTCGTCTAGAATTCTGGAAATTTTTGGGAATACTTTTTTTTTCATAGCAATCCAGAAGACATATTCTAAAACTAGTCATGAAGTTTTTATATGATCACGTCATTTCTTCTCGAGATATTGGGAAAATATCCTCAAAATTTCGAAATTCTCCATATCTATTCTTCCAAGAACGTCCTGAACCGGTCGAAATACTTATTTATCGTAAACTCCCTTCTCTTTATATCGTTTGATCACTCCAGATACGATACGTGGTCACGTGACAAAAAAATCCGTCGTGTCTCGGCTGGAATTACTGGAAGGCTATTGTGTAGCAATAGCACTGTAACATTCCTCTGTTACTGATTAATTATTAAACTCCATAAAGAGAATATTATCCTTTCAAACTTTCTCGCAGCTTTCTCCCAAAATATTGAACCTCTCAATAGTGAATCAAATATGCTTAGTGATGACCAATTATTGTCTATATCTTCCTTTACAAACGGAGAATATCACCAAACTCCAAATGTTTTGAGAATTCGATACTTTAATTATTGATTCATGAAGGAACGAGCCTGATTCGAAATATTCAATTTTGAAACTCTGTATGAAAGATTTTCCCTATGCCGAACTACAATACCAAAAAGCAACTTTCTATTTTATTGGTCAAAAAGATTAAATATCTATAATACTTCAGAGTATCTGTATGGAGTCATATTATATGTTTCGAGTTCAACGCTCTTTACCCGGCGTCTGAGTTTGGATTTTTACTGTGTAGCTCGAAAATATAAAACATCTCATTTTCGTTCGGTATGGAGAATTCACAATAAACTTTCCCCATGAGGGTGACTCCCCATAGCGGGATCGTACAAGTGTCCATAATAGAAGTTTCCAGGTTTGTATATCTCGCTGTACAGTGTTGCCAAGTTCAGGGACTCGAGACGTTGATTAACCACACGAATTATATACAGCTAGTTGATTCCCGCAGAAGCGCCCTCGCACTGGCCAAACCCTGAAACTTTCTGTGTATAATATGATGTATCACCGATTTTTTACACCCGGCTGAAATTTCGTTTATAGCATCCCCTGACCCCCCAGACCTCAAAAACATGGCCAGACGCTAAGAGACCCGGGACCGGGTCTGAACACGTCACTTTTGGACTGGAAAGGCGGTCAAGTGTATAGATTCGGGTCTGTATGTGCGGTCGAATAAAGCTATATATATATATATATATATATATATATATATATATATATATATATATATATATATATTGATCCAATAGACGCATCTAATCCCGATATATCATACAGGCTACCTAAGACCCACATGATCCAAATGACTTTGACGAGTATATAAAGTGGAAATGAGTTGTTTTAAAATATAACTCACTAGGCAGCCTGAGAGGGGAAAGAATTTCTTCAAGACAAAAAAGTTGTATAGGAAACAACGTTTCTCAAACCCGAACCACAACTCCGCCATTCCGATCCCTCATATACCACGCAAACATATCCAGCCAACGTTCGAAATCCCAGCGCTGTTGCCAGATTTCCGGGACCAATAGCGTCGATTGTGATGTATGAACGGGTTTAAAAAAGGAGGTCAACTTGTTGAATCGTCGAATTTGTGTGAGTTATGCTATGAAGAGATCCTAATGTCTACTCGAAACAAATTGATGATGAAAATTGAATCGAATGCGAATGAGATACTTCGGTCAAGTATTTCGATTTATTGTGATATTAAGATCCAATACTTTGTAGAATTGTGAAATATTTATTATTTTCTGAAGGTGTTCCAATCCTTATCAAATATTTGTATCCATTATGGTTATGATATTATTACTCCTCGTGTTCATTTTTTCATGAGAAGATGCATTTAGCCATTGAAGTCCCATAAATAGTAAAAAAAAATTTCTTGGAATTGTTCTGATGACACGATGCTCACGAAACTCTACACACAGTTGTTCATCCTTATTTTCGAACAGGCTACCAAGTTTTGTCATGCTGGAATCAAAATTTCATTAGTTATTCCGGAAAAAACAACGATACCGAGGAAACAAAACACGAAATTTCAAAAAAAAATTCCAAATATTTCCGGAAGTTGAAATCGTATTCAATTGAATTTTTATGACAATTACAAGCAATACGATCCCAACAAAATCTCGCAAATAGTTGCGCGTCTTTATGTTCCAATTGATCGCCATCCTTCAATCCAATCGTTTGGGTAGTTCCTGAAATATCAGGGAAATAACCTCAAAACAAATGAATCCGAAACTACCATTTTAAAACCAACAAAAATTACTGGCTCCATATTTATACATTAAATAGAATCATTTAGTCTGGTAGATAAAATATTTCGAGGTCAGAAGTTGAAACTTTAACTACGGAACAGACTATATGTTGAAATAAAATTCAATTTTAATTAGTAAGTACGGAACAAATACATATTGAGATATAATTTTGTTTTAATATGTCGTTTTTTCCGTATTTCTAGTTTCAACTGTTGACCTCAAAAACTTTCATTAACCTGAATTGATTTTATTAACTATGTGACTGCGAAAGTAGTAATTATAGTTGGTTTGAAAGTGGTAGTACAGCCAAACTTACGAAACATCTCACCCTGCATTGCATGAAGGTTCCAATAAAAATTGAAGTTTTAAGACCATTATTCCTCTTCTATGTCAGAAATTTCAGATGAATTACACATATAGTTCAGAGGAATTCTCAAAATCTGTTTCTTTCGTCATTGATATTAAAATAGAAAATAAGGTATTCTTATGTCAGGTTAATTCACATTTGGTGATCTTCTAATTATATCATCATCACGAAATTCGGCATGAACCTTCGTGCTGTCATTTTTCCATCAAGTACTGGATTTTAATCTGATCTAATTTGTGTTGTTGGTGACATTCCAAAAATAAAATTCTGAATGGGTTATCGGCGGAAATATTAAATAGATTTTATTCATTCAACAATTCGTTCTCACGGCCGATCGTGAGGGGAAAAAACCAACTTGAAAACTCGATATTTGTAGAGTAGTTTATACCTTAATAACGAAAGCTGAATTAGTGAAAAGGTAAAATCTACTCAATGATTCTGGAGATATATCGAATTTTATTTTTCCGATGTTTCCAAAAATTCACATTGGATTGAATCGATATCCAGTATTTTATTGAAAAATGATGACTGAGGGTTCGTACAGAATTTCGTGAGGATATGATTCGAAGATCGCAAAATATAGAATATACGAAATATAGATTTGAATTTTTGTTTCGAATTGTTCTTATGACATGATCATCGCGAAATTTTCTAAAAAGTTGTTTTTCGGACCTAGCTGGGCGTCATCATGATTGACTCAGTTTCTTACAAGTTATTCTGGAAAAAACAATGATACCGAGAAAAAACACGAAGTTCCAAACTTATAAACACGTACTGAAATTCGCCGCGAAAGATTAAGCTCAAGGTCATAATGATATTGACCTGGTACTTTCAAGGCCTGTGTTTACAGGAAACACCACCAAATTCCAAATTTTCTCGAGGTTGAGACATCTTGAATATTGATTCACGAAATAACTACGGCACTACACTCTCATAAGTTTTCCTGACTGTGGTTTGTGAATCAGAGAGCTGAATGACTTAAGAAAATTTCCAAGATTTGTATGAGAATTTCATAATAAATATATTGAACTCTTTCAGCCCTTCACTATTAAGTAGTTGATCACGATTAAAAAGAATTTTTCATCACTAAGTTTCACCTCCAACAACCTACTCCCAACCTACTGGTTTGGGTATTAGGAGGAGAAAAAAACTCTAGCGAATAATGAGAATATAATTATTCCAGAGTCAATAATTTCTTTCAAGGAAAATGCATATCCTTAACGCTATGTTTAAAATCCCGGTATAGGTCACAGATTTCATCTCGGTATATTTGATGGCGTCACCTACATGCTGCACTAAGTGCCAGGATCTTGGCGAATCTCGATAAAAAATCGTTAGCGGTTTCTATTCATCAAAGTGAAACCTAACCTTATTTTTTACGCTGTGTCTAGACTCCCGGTAACCGTCATGAATTTTCAACATTGACTTTTGATGATGCTACAGGTACCGAGATCTAAGTCAAGTTCGATGTTTCGAATGTATTTGTATGGTCATTTGGATAATTTAAAATCATGTTAATTTATACGGCCAGTTTATTTAAATCGAATTTACTAATTTACTTCGAGTCAATACGTAAATATACAGTTTGGGATGTAACTCTTATGAAATAGGTATCTTTCATCTCACTTTTCTAAATTATGTAACATGTGGGGTATTTTACAGAAACTTGCAACAGAGTTTGGCATAGACCCTGAGGTTACTATTTAGCAGCACAGTTTCAGTTTCATCGACTTATTTTCGGAGATATTAGGAAAAATATATGTCGAATTTCGAACCTATTTCTTCGGTTTCATTTGATTTCCGGAATAACTCGAAATGATGATCCGGTCATAATGAAACTTAGTAGCTTATTGGCGGAAGCTTAGGCCTAAATTTGTGCCGAATTTCTTGATAATCGTTCCATTAAAATAATCGACACAAAACATTTCAGAATTTTTTGATCTTCAAATCTCATGGTCCTCACGAAGTTCTGCCTGAACCTTGAAGCTGTAGTTTTTCAATCAAGTACTGAGGTACAGAATTTTTTTCCCATGTGTTTTGTTGATAATTTTTTGAAGATAAGATTTCTAATGGAAATATCTGCGGAATCCTTGGGTGAAGGTGAGCAATTCGCAAATTCGGCCTTCGTTATCAAACTCTAAACCTGCTCTACAAGTATCAAGTCTTTTTTGGGTAGTGGTCGAATTAACGATTGGCAGTAAGATCAACTGAAAACCCAATACTTTTCAAAAGAAACGATACTTATAGAGAAGGTTTATAGAGAAGGTTTGGGTCTGAAGGCTCAATTCGTGAATGGAAAAGATCCGCCCAAAATATTTGAAAATATCCCCAATCAAATTTGTTCCATAAGTACAGATCGGATTGAATTGAAATCTAGTATATTATTAAAATGATAGCCTGAATCAACGAAATTGAACAAGCACTTAAAAGTCCTGAACCTGAAGTTCAGAATTTTTTTTCTGCTGGCTGTAATCAATCAAGCGTCCCTTTTACAGCACTTTTTTTTTCTTGTACAATTCCAAATTCTCCTCAACTTCCACAAAATTTTTGAATGTTCTTCATAGAATGAAAACCATTTCAACAGTTTTTTCATGTTTGAAAACTCGGGAAAAAATGTCACTTTGACACATCAACGAAACGATTTAATAGTAAGGTCAGGTTTCACATCGATGAACAGAAACCGCCCAAGCCTACATTTTTTACTGGAATTTGCTTGGATCCCGGTACCTTGTGCGTCATATGGGTGACGTCATCAACTATGCAATGATAAAATGTGTGACCGGTACCGGGATTTTAGAGACAGCGTTCAAAATATGCTTTTGTTATTGACTCTGGAATTTATGCGAAAAAAATCAACCATTAATTCCAACTTGTATAGCATGATTCAGAAATATACCACCAAACTCTAGAAGAATTTTCAGTGAACACTAAGAAAATTTTGTTCAATAATTGTTTCAAGTCTACAAAAGGCTCCATTCTCACTCAATCGTGACAGAATTGATTTTGACACTGGATTCGTCATCAGGGGGTCCTACGTAGTCGTTTGAGACCAATTCCGGCTCAACGTTCAAAAATTACAGACATTTGGACAAAACGATGGCACGCTATTTTCCAGAACATGCTCGCAAAACTAGTTGGAATAAGCACAGCTATTATTTGCCATGGAGATGGTAGTAAACCCTGTATAGTTCTGTTACTCGGGAATATTTTTTGTCACGAAAAGTGCAATTTATTTTATTGGCTCAATATCCCCATGCTGAATTGATATCCAATGAAACCAAACTGTATACTTCATTCTATTACGGTTTGAATAGACTAGATTTTTAACATTCACAAAACTCGGGAGAAAGACATTAAAATAAAGAAATGTCCGCTCTGTACAAGTTCAAATCATGTGCCGATAGTGAACGTTTTCAAACTGTATGATCCGAATTCGGATCTATGAAATATTGAATCGATAAAAATCACGAACATGAAAACTTTCCAAGCCAAATATGAGTCATTGCAAAAACATTTTTATCGACGCTTGTATCCTTCACCGGGCTTGCTTAAGTTTTGACAAAGTGTCGATTTTCGGTGTGTATGTCGAGAGGATGCAATATCAAATATTCGAGTTCCATGTAATGAATATAAAATCAACGTTTCTCATGGCGACGACATGCTATAGCGGGATCATATAAGCTCCGGAATTGTTTTTTTCGGCTTGCATATTATGTGGAAAAGCTGAAATATCCAATTCCTATGTTCAGAATCAGGATGACTCATGACGATGACTCGCTATACCGAAGAACACTTCTGTGAACTTCTACAATCCCGCTGATACTTGCAGCTGGCCGTCGTCGTGGGGTATGTTTATTATGAATTTTTATTACTATGTTTACGTATCATTGATGGTTGTAAACAAGTGATAAAAATTTCGTTCCAACTGCGATCCAACTACCAATAAGGAAACGGCTGAAACAGTTCGATATGGGTGCGTTTTTATTTTAATCAGTTGAAGCGATGAATTCCATCGAGCGATGAAAAAACGATTGACGTGACGTCATCAAATCTCCCGAAAAGTTTTCAAACATGAGGTGGAATTAAAGATAGAAATCAGTGAATTCTCGCTGAATTTCGGTTTTGGATTCGATTTTCAATGAATGGTTTTTCTGGTATAATTACTGATAACGAACACTTTTTATTATAATGTACAGAAATCAATTATTTCATTTGTTTTGCAGATATCCTATCATTCTATGATAGTTATTTGCTGTATTTCTGCACATATTTTTACCAGAAATCATTATTATGGATGCGCAATTATTTCCGTTGTGAAAAATATGTTAGAAACTTGATGATAATTCTGCTAGTGATGAGGAATTCGTAATATTCGAATTGGAAAGGAAAAATAATGAAGGACATGTAAATACCAATAATTGTATCGAGGAAAATGTACCTAAATATCTTATTTTTGTAGCTAAGTTTTTTAAATCATCTGCACATCTGCACCATACATTTTTCCACTTTACACACCTAACAATATTCGATAAATCCACGAAAACTTCTGGTCAAAACATTGAAGTAAGGTTAGAATTATCCATCAGTTCGATCGACCTCCGAGTAAGATGGATACGCTTAGTAATCAGAAATTAATCGATTAAACTACGTTGAAAAAGAAGAACACCCTGCTGAAATTCTTCGGGATTTCTCTGATGAAAATATAAACTCCGTGGTGCATTTACGATTAATCGATTAGATATCTCGATTAAAGTAAAGACATGAAATTTCTATACAGATCTTGAAAATTAAATATTTCATTCATCATTACGATTCACAAACAGAAAAACCACAGTCATGAAAAGCTACACCAGTCCAGTGCCATCGTCGTGTTCATTTCGTGAATCAATATTTAAGAGGTCAAGAACTTGAGACAATTTGTAACTCGGTGGTATGCTCTGTTAACGCAGATTTTTGAAGAATCAATTTTATGTCTACATCTTCCCGTTTTCCGTTTTTTTTCAAAATTACGAAAGAGAGGCAATCAACTCACGTCGAGGATTAAAAATGTCAAGAACTCTGAAATGTATGTAAGAAAAATTATCCGAAGTTAAATACTTGCATAGGATAATTCAGAAATAGATCGCCAAACTCCAGAAGTGGAATGATGGCTGAGAGTAAATAAAATAATTAACTAAAACTAAATAAGTTTTCAATTCTCAACTCTCGCAGAAATTAACCCTCCCGAGGCACGGAAGATTTTTGTCGATTTCAGTTTGTTCCTCAGAACCCAATGATAGAACAGAAACAAAATTAGGTAGAAAAATCTAGAAAAACACTGACGTGAAGTCAGCAGCTTTCACGCGGTTGTTGAAATTTTAATGAATTATGAAAATTTTCAAATAAAAAATATTTTCTTTTTCAAAATTTTTCATGGATAATTCTTCTCATTGATACTATTCATCTTCCAACCAAGTTTCATTTCGATCAGATAAATGTTTTCGGAGTTATGGAAAAATCAAAATTCCAAATGGCTATAGCACAAAAATCATTCGGCAGATTTGGCCCATTAACGAACTTAACCGAGAAATTCAGGATCTCAACCTGAAAATTTCAGGACTCTAGGTCTTTGCTTTCGAGAGTTACAGGGCACACGGTCGGACGGACAGAATGTACAGATAGAATCGTATAAAAATCTAATACTTCAATGAGGAATGACCACTTCATGGTCCCAGCGGAATTTCATGAGGCACATCATTAGTCGATCACCAGATATAATTCTGATTTTTTTGATCGATCCAATCGAACGAACATCACGAAATTTCGCAACAATTTGCTCATAAGCATTTTCCAACTATTTAGATTTTTCATCATGTCCAGCCCAGTGAAAGTATTTCAGAAATGACAACGATACCTAGTTGATAATTAAACAATTTGAAATAGTTTTTCCAATATCTCCGAAGATTATAATACGAGAAACCTGAAATTTGAGGGGCTGATGTCAAATGGTGAGTTCAAGGTCTGTGTCGAATATCATCAAAATCCAATGAATTGTTTCCGCAGAAAAACCTCGAAAAAAACTTGAAAAATTTTCGAAAAAAAATTATTTTTTGATTTTAAGTCCGTAAATCAGTCACGAAATTTAAATAATTGTTGCGAATCCCTTATCCACGACTATCTACGAAATTTGAATCTTATCGCGTTAGTCCCGTTTGAAATATTGGGGAAATAACATTGAATTTTCAAATAATCGCGAAATTTGGCATACACATTTCTTTACCAATATCTCCTGGATTTGGTATCAGATGGAACTGAAATTTAAAGAGCTTCTGTTGGATATTGATTTTAAGGTTTGTGCCAAATTTCATTGAAATCAGATCTGTAGAAATTATTTTCGTCTAGAATTCTGGAAATTTTTGGGAATACTTTTTTTTTCATAGCAATCCAGAAGACATATTCTAAAACTAGTCATGAAGTTTTTATATGATCACGTCATTTCTTCTCGAGATATTGGGAAAATATCCTCAAAATTTCGAAATTCTCCATATCTATTCTTCCAAGAACGTCCTGAACCGGTCGAAATACTTATTTATCGTAAACTCCCTTCTCTTTATATCGTTCGATCACTCCAGATACGATACGTGGTCACGTGACAAAAAAATCTGTCGTGTCTCGGCTGGAATTACTGGAAGGCTATTGTGTAGCAATAGCTCTGTAAAATTCCTCTGTGACTGATTAATTATTAAACTCCATAAAGAGAATATTATCCTTTCAAACTTTCTCGCAGCTTTCTCCCAAAATATTGAACCTCTCAATAGTGAATCAAATATGCTTAGTGATAACAAATTATTGTCTATATCTTTCTTTACAAACGGCGAATATCACCAAACTCCAAATGTTTTGAGAATTCGATACTTTAATTATTGATTCATGAAGGAACGAGCCTGATTCGAAATATTCAATTTTGAAACTCTGTATGAAAGATTTTCCATTAAGTATTGACCCTATGCCGAACTACAATACCAAAAAGCAACTTTCTATTTTATTGGTCAAAAAGATGAAATATCTACTTCAGAGTATCTGTATGGAGTCATATTATATGTTTCGAGTTCAACGCCCTTTACCCGGCGTCTGAGTTTGGATTTTTACTGTGTAACTCGAAAATATAAAATATCTCATTTCCGTTCGGTATGGAGAATTCACAATGAACTTTTCCCATGACGGTGACTCCCCATAGCGGGATCGTACAAGTTCCCATAATATAAGTTTCCAGGTTTGTATATTTGTATATCTCGCTGTACAGTGTTGCCAAGTTTAGGGACGCGAGACGTTGATCAACCATACGAATTATATACAGCTAGTTGATGCCCGCAGAAGCGCCCTCGCACTGGCCAAACCCTGAAACTTTCTGTGTATAATATGATGTATCACCGATTTTTTACACCCGGCTGAAATTTCGTTTATAGCATCCCCTGACCCCCCAGACCTCCAAAACATGGTCAGACGCTAAGAGACCCGGGACCGGGTCTGAACACGTCACTTTTGGACTGGAAAGGCGGTCGAGTGTATAGATTCGGGTCTGTATGTGCGGTCGAATAAAGCTATATATATATATATATATATATATATATATATATATATATATATATATATATATATATATATATAACAGGCAACAACTAACTCCACTATTAAATATCAAAGTTCTAAGGGTTCGGTGGATAAATGAAAGGGCCAATTCAAACGTACACTCCTTTAATTCTAGTCGACGTTTCGGTTCAGTTTTGAACCTTCTTCAGGACTCTGTAAATGTTCATGATGTTATAAAGTAACAATTACAATGATTAGAGGGCTCACCGAATAACAGAGGTTTCTAAAACTAATCGACATCGAGAAAAATGGTCCACGCCATGAAAAAATAGCAGACCGGCAGATTGATGAACCAAATCTGCAGGTGAGATGATTTTCTTTAAAAACACTTAGATAATCTTATAAAAATTTCTCTTTCAGACAACGGCACGTGAAAAGGTAACAATTTAGTGGTTAAACCACAGACACACACACAAAATCACAAACTTCAATGACATGACAATCTTCTTCTTTTTTAGGTACAATGCAGAATTTCAACATTAAAATTATATTAATCTATATCAGAGGAATCAATCAATTGACTATTTCTAAGATCACACGAAATCAGGTAAGAATAAATGTTACTAATATTTTCTATATCCTTTTTAGAGTTCATCACACTTTGAGTTTTTTTGATGTGATACATTTCCAAGAAAGATCTCTTATGCAAATTCTTCTCAAATTCCAAAATACTAGCAGACTCATAGTCCATTACATGACTAGTTGTTCGACAATGTTCCGCCAGAGCACACCTCTTATTGGGGTTTTTTATATCACTTTTATGCTGCGATATTCTCTTTTTTAGTTGTTGGGATGTTTGGCCTACATAATGCATATCACAGGACGAACATGAAATCTTATATACTACATCACACATCTTCATATAATCTATTTTATCTTTCACCCTTGAAAACAACTTTTTTACATTAAATTGGTTTTTTACAGCTATCTTAACCTTAGGTTCCCTCAACAAATTGATCAACTTGCTGGTAACACCATGCACTAAAGGTAAGGATGTATATATGATCTGTTCTAGATCCTCACCCTGCACAGGAGCAACACCATTCGACTCAGCTCCTCCACCATCATTACCTTCGACCAACTGATCCCCACTGGATGTGTTATAAATCAATCTACTTAACAGCGGTCTTGGATAACCGTTTTTTAGCATCAGTTCATGAAGTATCTTAAGATTCTTTGCAAGAAAACTAGGATGTGATAACCTACAGATTCTTTGTTTCATGCCTAATATTAAGTTTATTTTTTGCTTGATAGGATGACTTGACAGATAATTTATGTACCTTCCTGAGCTCATGCTTTTTCTATACCAATCAATCTTTAGTTTATTGTCATTGGTTCTTATGACTAATGTATCAAGAAAAGGAACAGAGTTGTTGGTTTCTTCCTCCATTGTAAACTTAATATGTTCATTATAGTCGTTGAACTTATCCAGTATGAATTGAGTTTTGTCTTCAGGTACCGCACAAATTATGTCGTCAACGTATTTAACAATTATAGGGATATCAAAAAGAAGAAGAATATTTTCTAATATTTTGTCAAGCAAATAGTCCATAACTATCCTGGCTATTATGGGGCTCAAGGTAGAACCCATAGGGGAACCAAACACTTGACTGTAAATTCTGTTATCAAAGATGAAATAGTTCGAATTGAAAAGAAATCTAATGATTCTAATGAATTCATCCTTTGGAATGTCTGTATGTGGCGCTATATCATCCCATCTATTTTCTATAGCAGTAACCGCTAATTCTACTGGAATATTACTATACAACGAAACGACATCTAAACTTATTAATACATAGTGTTCAGGTAATATTTTATCATTCACTAGATTGGCAAAATCGAAACTGTCTTTTACAAAATATCTGCTATTGGCACTATCAACAGCTTTGGTCAAGATTGAAGCTATAAACGAAGACAGCTTTGAGGTGGGAGTGTTGATACTAGAAACTATCGGTCGAAGCGACAAGGTGGGTTTATGAATCTTTGGCAAACCATAAAAACGGGCAGGCACACCATTATAAGAATACATTCTCTTACCAACCTCCCGGGCAATGTAATTATGGTTAACTAGGTTTTTTATTAACGCATTTGTTTTATTTTGTATGGTTAAGGTTGGATCCCTCAAAACTGAACCGAAACGTCGACTAGAATTAAAGGAGTGTACGTTTGAATTGGCCCTTTCATTTATCCACCGAACCCTTAGAACTTTGATATTTAATAGTGGAGTTAGTTGTTGCCTGTTATATAGCATGGGGTTTTATGCTGATATGAAACATCGTTTTGGAGAGGAGATCACTGGAGGTCTCAAGTTGTGGGCATCTTTGAACACCAAGCTAGCGTCGTCGAGAAATCGGAGGATTTTTCTGTTGGAATGTAAGAGACAAGGACTTAAACCGGACCACATAGTGAACAATCTACGTTACCTGTTCGCTTCAGTAACTGACAACAGGACTGCAGAGATTGCTGAGAGAGTGAAGTGTAAGATCGTTCATCAAACTTTAACCTTAGAAATTAAATTGACGAATAGATGTATAGTGAAAATGGAGAGAGAGTTGTCGAGTCTATGGCAGGGGCTTGAGGCTTCTCTTCCAAGACACATTTTGGTAGAGTTCGTGAGAAGGCAGAATATTAGTTACAGTAAAGTGTTTCGCAGAATTAAAAGTAAGAACTTGAACAAGATAAAAAATTTAAATAAAAACTTTTTAGATAAAGCCAGTTGTCAACCGGGTTGGTTTAAGAATGTGAGTTCTGTGCCTGTAACAGAGAGAGTGTCCAGATTTCTTTCACTCGGTCCGAAATTTTGCATGAATGTTCCTAGGGGTGAGTTGTCCCTTCAGAAGCTTCTAGCAGATGTTGAGTTCATTATTCAGTGTAAAAAGGATGTGAATGAAGAACAAAGAAATATTATTAGATCTTTAACAACAAATACAATAACTAATTTCATTAGGAATGCTCCTATTATTGAAAACACGTTTCACAAGGAGTACTATCACTGCCGAAGCTATCTGAGGGAACATCCCAATCTCCTCATTTTACAATCTGATAAGGGCAATGTCACAGTTGCAATTGACAAGCAGCAGTACATCCAATTGGCTCATGATATACTTGATGATGAACAATATTATAAGATTTTGCAGAGGGATCCAACCTTAACCATACAAAATAAAACAAATGCGTTAATAAAAAACCTAGTTAACCATAATTACATTGCCCGGGAGGTTGGTAAGAGAATGTATTCTTATAATGGTGTGCCTGCCCGTTTTTATGGTTTGCCAAAGATTCATAAACCCACCTTGTCGCTTCGACCGATAGTTTCTAGTATCAACACTCCCACCTCAAAGCTGTCTTCGTTTATAGCTTCAATCTTGACCAAAGCTGTTGATAGTGCCAATAGCAGATATTTTGTAAAAGACAGTTTCGATTTTGCCAATCTAGTGAATGATAAAATATTACCTGAACACTATGTATTAATAAGTTTAGATGTCGTTTCGTTGTATAGTAATATTCCAGTAGAATTAGCGGTTACTGCTATAGAAAATAGATGGGATGATATAGCGCCACATACAGACATTCCAAAGGATGAATTCATTAGAATCATTAGATTTCTTTTCAATTCGAACTATTTCATCTTTGATAACAGAATTTACAGTCAAGTGTTTGGTTCCCCTATGGGTTCTACCTTGAGCCCCATAATAGCCAGGATAGTTATGGACTATTTGCTTGACAAAATATTAGAAAATATTCTTCTTCTTTTTGATATCCCTATAATTGTTAAATACGTTGACGACATAATTTGTGCGGTACCTGAAGACAAAACTCAATTCATACTGGATAAGTTCAACGACTATAATGAACATATTAAGTTTACAATGGAGGAAGAAACCAACAACTCTGTTCCTTTTCTTGATACATTAGTCATAAGAACCAATGACAATAAACTAAAGATTGATTGGTATAGAAAAAGCATGAGCTCAGGAAGGTACATAAATTATCTGTCAAGTCATCCTATCAAGCAAAAAATAAACTTAATATTAGGCATGAAACAAAGAATCTGTAGGTTATCACATCCTAGTTTTCTTGCAAAGAATCTTAAGATACTTCATGAACTGATGCTAAAAAACGGTTATCCAAGACCGCTGTTAAGTAGATTGATTTATAACACATCCAGTGGGGATCAGTTGGTCGAAGGTAATGATGGTGGAGGAGCTGAGTCGAATGGTGTTGCTCCTGTGCAGGGTGAGGATCTAGAACAGATCATATATACATCCTTACCTTTAGTGCATGGTGTTACCAGCAAGTTGATCAATTTGTTGAGGGAACCTAAGGTTAAGATAGCTGTAAAAAACCAATTTAATGTAAAAAAGTTGTTTTCAAGGGTGAAAGATAAAATAGATTATATGAAGATGTGTGATGTAGTATATAAGATTTCATGTTCGTCCTGTGATATGCATTATGTAGGCCAAACATCCCAACAACTAAAAAAGAGAATATCGCAGCATAAAAGTGATATAAAAAACCCCAATAAGAGGTGTGCTCTGGCGGAACATTGTCGAACAACTAGTCATGTAATGGACTATGAGTCTGCTAGTATTTTGGAATTTGAGAAGAATTTGCATAAGAGATCTTTCTTGGAAATGTATCACATCAAAAAAACTCAAAGTGTGATGAACTCTAAAAAGGATATAGAAAATATTAGTAACATTTATTCTTACCTGATTTCGTGTGATCTTAGAAATAGTCAATTGATTGATTCCTCTGATATAGATTAATATAATTTTAATGTTGAAATTCTGCATTGTACCTAAAAAAGAAGAAGATTGTCATGTCATTGAAGTTTGTGATTTTGTGTGTGTGTCTGTGGTTTAACCACTAAATTGTTACCTTTTCACGTGCCGTTGTCTGAAAGAGAAATTTTTATAAGATTATCTAAGTGTTTTTAAAGAAAATCATCTCACCTGCAGATTTGGTTCATCAATCTGCCGGTCTGCTATTTTTTCATGGCGTGGACCATTTTTCTCGATGTCGATTAGTTTTAGAAACCTCTGTTATTCGGTGAGCCCTCTAATCATTGTAATTGTTACTTTATAACATCATGAACATTTACAGAGTCCTGAAGAAGGTTCAAAACTGAACCGAAACGTCGACTAGAATTAAAGGAGTGTACGTTTGAATTGGCCCTTTCATTTATCCACCGAACCCTTAGAACTTTGATATATATATATATATATATATATTTGAATTGATTTGAAACTTGGTTTGCAGTTGTAGGGTATCAACATGAAGATTAACGTCAGTGGAAAAATTCAATAAAATAGAAACTTTTCGACATATACTGCTGACATTTTCTGTATTTAGATAGGGTGTCCATAAAATTTGTTGCGGAAACACAAAGCCTCACTACTTTTCGACGTGAAGAGAAAATTCTATCCGATAATTCACAGAAAAAACTTTAGTAGAATATGATGTATTCATGAGGTTTATTTTTGATATTTTGGATAGGATCGCTCAGTTGCAAAGATGAAATTAGAAAGAGGCAAAATAAAATTTCTGATGCTTTAAAATACAACGAAAGATAACGTTATATCTATTTTTGAAATATTCTCGAATTTATAGAAATATGTGAACTTTGGTGAAAAATATGAAATTTAATCCAGATTACTTTAAGAGCACGATGACAATATACTTAGTATCAATTTGAAGAAGTATCACCCTAAGTTTCGTGGCCCACGCATGCAAAATCAGAAAAAATTCTGGAGGAAAAGTTTGCTTCAAAGTAGGACTTTTATACGGTTGTTTCCAATCAATTCGTAACAAATCTGGGAGCGTGCTGACAGCCGCCTCTACAATCTTGAAGGCTACGGGGGTGAAGCGACGCCTTGTTTTTGATGGGAATTCAATTGCATTTTCAACTTTGTCGTACCGTTCGTTAGCACTTCTTCAGTTTATTATTCTGATGAAGTGAAAAGTATAACTGAAGAATGCAATCACATTTATTCAGTATTCATGTGGAAACTTTTTCATGATGGCTCATCTGTAAGTAAGTACTGTTGTTTCAACTCGTGAGATTCGCTGGTACTCTAGGAAATGCTCACAGATAAATAGATTATCTTTAATCAAATTGCAACCGTATTGATTCAAGAGAATGGTATTGTTGAATAGGTTCGACACAGTACGAGTTTGATTTTCCGATAAAATACTCTTGACTACTTAGTAACAGTTAGTTTTGAGTTATTCTTAAAAAAAAACAACTTCCAAATGCTGTACACGTAGAACCGCCTCGATAATTATTCTGCATTTATACCGAACTCATAATGCACCATAAAAAACCCAAACGCACTTGTTCACTATTCACTATGGCGGACATGGCATTGTTTCCTATCTACATATCCATAGATTCTGCGATTCTACATAAGTAGCTTTCCAGTAAAGTGCGTGAAGCCCCTGGGGCTTGACGCACTGGGGCTTCACGCCCATGCTATTTCTAGAACGAGACGATAAATAAACCGGCAAATTATGACAAGTTTGGCGTTTCACAGCTGTGAGTGCGTGAAGCCCCTCAAATTCGGGCGGTGCATCAGGGGAAAGGGGTAGGAAGCGCGAGGGTCTGACGCTCCCGTGTACTGGAACATGACTTGTCTATGCTGGCGTGCCTCCGAGGCGCATCGGAGGCGCCCCATACGGTAGCTAGAAAGGGGTTATTATATACGCATCTTTCGCGCTTATACTGCTTAATGGTCGAAGGAGTCACGTGTATGAGCTTTCGCCATCAGAACACGTTCGATAAGAAATGATATTCTTGGTCCGAGCGAACTATGATAAGCTAAAATTGTTTTCTGAAGTGAAGAGTACGAATGTTTCGGTTCAACTAAATTCAGTCCAATGAAATTAATGTGAACAGGTAAACAACGAAATAAGTTGAAAATAGAAGAATATTTGTCAATCTAGAATTATTACTCCTGGGGGAAGATTATTCAATTGAATAATATGTATTTATTTAATTTGAGAGATTTTTTTTTTGTGCTGTAACTGGAGCTATTGGTATGGTCTTTATTTTCATGTTTCACTTGAATTTTTTTGCGTCTAACGCACGTTTCGGAAACCAAGTTTCCTTTGTCAAAGACATAATGTTACAGTTAAGTAACGTGCGTTAGATGCAGGAAGTGTAAGTGGATTAGAGAGTAGTTACTAGTTACACACTGTTTCGTTATCAGTATTCTATCCACATTGAACTCAAATAATTATAACGATAATATCGTTTTGTGCGATAATTTCAGAGAACCTACCACTTGAAAATTAAATTCAGCTAAAGAGTTCGAATATACGAAAAATTTCAATGAAACTGCTCAAATCATTTTCGATAATCAGATTGCTCTAAGGGAATGAAGATGATTTTCTGCAAATTCATTATAGTGATTGCTGAACTTAATATATAGTGGCCCTGTTCTTAATGACCATCATGCTAGAAGGCACTTCCCATTTTCGGGAGTGACACCGATGCCATAAATCATCCACTCTGTTGGCATTTTCTATAACAGAATTACGGTTTATTTTATGAGGGGGCTTTTTTGATACCTTGAACAGATACGGTCTTATAATGGCAAGCTTTCAGTGCCACAAACCTGAAAAAAGAAAACATCCTAGATTTCACAAATATCCATGAACTTCGCCGAGAATGACCGAATGTGTGTTGAAGGGATAGAAATCTTGCTAAGCATATCTCAATACTTGAGCTTGTTTCAGCGGAGAATTTCTCAAGAAGGAGTTTAAGATCGGACTATGCGTACGGCATAAGATTCTGCTAGGGCAATCTACACCACTACTTCAGCAATTCCTTGACTGCACTTTTTCCGTATATATATGTATATTCTTTTGAGAACGAGCATTACATTCTAAGATATATCACAGTGTTAGCAGAGGAAATGTAAACTGGGTACCATACTTATTTGCGTATGATACAAGAGAACAGAAAAAAACCTCAGGAAAAATTCTGTCTCCCCGTATAAGTGTAGTAATTTGTTTATAGAAGATGGATGGCATCTTTTTCATTGGAAAATAATTTTTTCGTCATCTTGAATTCATTTCGACAAAATATCTTGACATAATATCTGAAACAGAAAGAGGGACAGAAAACCAGAAGGAAGCAGTAAATAATATCACCTACATTTGCCTATGACCGAGAGGGTCTTTCGACCAGGTTCAGTCCTCCAAGCGATGATTTTCAGAGCCTCAGATAAACGAAGAACGCTACAGGCCCCTTTATTGGGGAATCATCTCCCATAGATCCATAATTGTTCATTTCGAACTAGAAATCTAATAAAATATCGGGAATAAAGTGAAAAACTTGTGACATGTATTATGTCAGGATGACATAAAAAAAAATTCATTACTTAAGTAGCTACCATTCAGTCGAACAATTCTGGATTGTAATGCAAACCAAAATTCTTGAAAGAACCTGAGACTATCACCACCAATTTCATTACTTAAATCCCGATAAATTTTCGTTTTGATTCAAATCTCCAGTGTGTTCATATCCAAGTGGAAGTTCTCATATTTAACCAATATAATTTTCAAATATGCAAACCAACAATCCCATTCCTTCCAAAGTTCATTCGTATTCCCTCCACCACCCCTAATAAGATCGAACATCGCACGCGAACCTGCAGGTTCTCGTCCATTCCTTTCGCACGCTTCGAGCTCCCTCTCGTGGGAGTCGATTTTTTCTCGCCGTGAATAAACCGCATAACTATCTTTTTAAAGAGGCGCCCCCAGATAACTTTCAGCGAATCGACTGGCGTTCGGATTCATCCGAAGATGATGTATGGACCGGTCGTATACTCCAAGGGCCAAAGTACAACATAAATTGGGTTTATGGGCCGAATGAATGTGTTTTACGTGATAAAGCTGTGGAGATTAATCGTCCACATCGAGGTCTGAACGAGAAACCATGGTTACGGCGAATCCTGAGCGATTATATAATTAAAATTCGATTAGTCGTCTTGCGAATTTTATATGTAAATAAATTGTAATTATAGTGGACCTGTAGTTTATCTGCGGAAGGGCGAAAATTACTACAGAATCTAAAGATACAAGAAAAGATCAAAAAGGACCCAAGAACGCTTTCCTGTGGAACACCAGACATCGTTTCCATCCAATCAGAGTAGTCGTCATTTACGTTCTGCAGGCCTTCGCCAGGAGTATGTATATCGAAACTAAATATGTCAGTGGCCTTGCTTGGGTCGAACACTTTGGCCATTTCACGCTCTTGTTTTAGGAAACCGCGTACAACATTTTCGCCAAAATGTCTTCGACATTAAAATGGACTTCACAGAGAAGGTTGAACTCACTGATGAATAACCAATGTCAACTGTAGTTCTGTTTGACCGGATCTAATTGTCACGATAACATTGGAACTGAACTAGCTAGGCTGAGCTGCCTATCGAAACGCGACGGTTTATTTTGTTGACGGGTAAAATCGGCCATCTGTTTGGGAGTTATAACAATATGACATTTTAAGTTTATTTTTCGATATCTCAGGAAGTAGGTCCAACGCGATTGGATTGAAAAAAAGTAATTTCACGAAGAATACAGACTCTGAACTTGAAAAAATTTCAGATATCGTATACATACTTGATAAAAATCAAAAAAAAAATCTAGAAGGAAACTTTAGGTAGTTAGCAGCTTTTGCGCACATGTACAAATTAGTGACCAAAAAAAAATATGTTTTTCCTCATTGTACTCAGAAGTTACCAAGTTTCATCATGATCACATCAGTATTTGTGAAAGATGATCGATACCGAGGAAGAAAATGTAAAAATTTGTTACATTTTTCCAAAATCTTCCAAAAATAAAAATCGAATCGAACTGAAATTGACAGTTTCCGAAAAAAAAATTATTCAACCACATATTCGGAAAAAAATATTTATTTGAGCGTAAATATTTTACAATAATTTACAAACTTTCTATCCAGTCACATAGGTAGTTCGTGAGATGTTGAAAATTAACTCAACTGTCACATCTTATTATGCAACCTATCATGAAAGTTTTTAGTCCATAGGTTGTGCTCAAGTTCTCGTTTCTTAGGCCGACTCTCCTTCCAGACATCAATGGATTTTGGCATTAAACTTCATACTCAGTGAATCAAAACTAGTTGTTTCAGACCATTTTTGGGAAAAATTCTAAAATACAGACATTTCGGCTAAACAATAGCACGCTTTTCACGTTGGCACGATGAAACTGAGAACGATACAAACCAGCGACTTGAAACTTCAAAGGAAAGTTGCGAAGCAAAATACTACAGTTGATTCCGTCAATGGGCGAAATCATTCAGACATTATTGGAAATATTCTCATTTGAATTTTTGGAGTTGTGCTTCAATATCTCAGTGACAATTCTTACAATCGGATTGAAACTAGGTTATTGATTGTAGAGAACTTATGCGCGAGTACTAGCGGAATTTTCTCGTTGATGAATGAAAAAAAACTTCGAATTTTTTTTATTGCCGGAAAATTTCCGTCAGTTCCAAATGATATTTCACACAAACCTTGAATTCACCTTGATTAAACATTACTTTTGATCTCAAGTAGTGATATTTTGACTATTTAGAACCAATCTCTTAATCAGAAATGGAATTGTTGTTTGGATGAGAGCTTGGCGTCATCGAATATCCACGTGCTGGATTTCCCGATCGTGTCAGTATTTCGAAAATATTGGGATGACGGACTTCGAATTGCGTTAATCTCCAAACTGGAATTGAAGCTCACAAGGTCAAGTTGGGAAATAACAAGATCCGCATAACGAATCATGAGATGAACTCATTTGAAGTTTCATCCAAATTCCCACAAAATTACTGACACCAAATTCAGCATGAAAGACGACAATGAGCTTTCATTCGAAAATCAAATCGATTTGTCATATGAAAACACTTATTGCTTCGTCAAAATATCATCACCTAAAATCAAAACTTCAATTTCATCAATCGAAATCATTAACAAAGCCATAATACGCAAGTCATATCGAATCACCTAACGCCTTGGCCACAAATTGGAACATGCACGGAAAAGCTGATGACCTTCAAACATTCTTCCTTCGCATCATGGAGTGAATTCACATTGTGTTTGCAACTAGCAGCAAGCATGATGTGTGGAGCTGACTTCAACCGATTTCGCACTCAACTGAATACGACCGGACCATAAAGCGATTGTTTGGCTCATCTCAGAGTTCACACTAGACTGCAATTCAATCCAATTCTTCTCTCAGCTTTAGATTTTCTATCGTGCCGAAAACAATAGAATTGATGCTCACAGACTACACATTCTTTCCGAAAGCACTTTCTCGGAATTATTGCTTGCTATGTTTCGCTCTAAGCACTGTCCGCTCGCTTATGAACAGCTTAGTCCACGTTTTCTTGCAATTCTGGGAATACTACATGAAAAAATTTTATTCACATGAATGTGCTCAATTATACCAACCTACAAAAAAAATGCACAGTTTTCTCTCTGTGATCAAACATGCTTGATTACAATTATAGGAATTGGTTCATGGAGAAGAAAGAGCTCCAATAATAATTGGACCACAAGGACGAATATCTGTCAATAAATCAACAAACATTTCACCTTGATCAGATCTTATCATCCAATCAATAAAAATATCTACACGGAAGAAGCGGCGTCCAAGGAGAATGGTAACAGCTGTTTTACAGTTTTACTGATCTTTTGACCACCCTACCTTCGTGAAACCGCAGAAAAAGAATCTAGATACTTATCACCTGACAGATGGAACACCTTAGTACAACTTCTTACAACGCGCCATCTCTCAGGAGCATCTTGTGAATCTTATCCTTCGAGTGCAGAATACTTCAATCGATATGCATGACGTTCATCAAATAAACTGTGTGAATATTTCCACTTGAATTTGAACAGTGGGGTTTGTTAATTGGTGAATCAAAATTATGCATTGTTATGAACAATCAAATAGTACTTAATCTTCTTCGTTTCATGTTCACGAGAATATCCCCACATTCCACAAATACGACCGGCAAGGATTTGAATTCTATGCTGCTTCCGAATGCCCACTTCGGCAACAACGTACAGGGCCCGACCAGAACAACTTTGCTCGTTAATTCCATTAGTAAGTAGGGCAAAATCCTCGCTAATCAAAAGATGTCTTATTCACTACGAAGTTTGGTGCACCCCGGTAATCCTGACAGCTTTTTACAGAGTTTCGTACGCGTCTCCGGGTCTCGAACTACATTCTCAGCCGGGAATTTATATGGTAATGGTGTAGTTAAAATGGAACCATTAGTTCGGTCATCGTTGCTGCATTGCACCTGAGGATTTCAAGACATCAAGGGACGAACTGCAGCAGACTTCTGTCGCTAATTTTCAGCCCTTTGGTTGCAGAAACGCCAGTTTTTGTCGTCTTTTCCAGTAATGAGCTGAATTGAAGCAATTAGGGCTAATGAGGTTTCGTTATCTTGGGTAATGGATGAGGGGGTTTGCGTTTTGAGGAGGTCATTCTGGTTCCCAGAAACAAAAAAGTTACAATCACTTTGAAGCTAATCAGCCGAAGCATAAATCCGATAGATGAAGGTGGTTTATCATGTTCCAACAAAAAAAACTTCAAATTCAGTATGACAGAATTTCATGAAACTCCATCTGCTGTTTGAACCCTTGGAACAGATCGATTAAACAAAAATAAATAATTACAAATAAATAATTCATGGGGGTAACAGAGTTACGGTTAATGAATCAACATCTATAAAAAGACAAACCTTCGTCGACAAATCTATTATTCCATTAATCATCAGAGCGAATTCCCTTTTCAGATGCCGAAGGAACCTTAGAGTATTCCATCCCGGTTGAATGGAAACCTCATGAACACAATTTCAATATCGCCTTCTCGGGAGAACATAAGAAACCATACCCCTTGAGCACACAAAAATTCTGAGCGATGTTTAATTCTTTACGTTCATTCATTTGATGTTCGTGTTTATGTTGATTTTGGTTCATTATTCGATAGAATCAAATAATAAACCTTAGTGATCGACCAAAAAAAGAAAAGAATCTCTCCCCCTTCACAGTTTACATTTTGATGTATGTAAATCGAATGAACTAATAAAAAAAATCCATCCGTCCGCCGTTCGTTGTCCGGGGCTTTCCTCTGAAAGTAATGAACCGAAATCCGTGAAACTTGGTAAAAAAAATCGAGTGTCGCTCGAGATTGATCCTCCAAGCTCTTAGCAGGATTGGTGTACCCTAAGGGTTCAAATTTGGGGGTAGGACGGAAAAAAATTATTTTTTTTTGTCGATCACTAAGGTTTATCATTTTATTTTATCAAATAATAATAATACCCCTATGTAAAATTTGGAAAATTTTTTCAACTGGAATCCAGTGAACTGAATAAATCATCCCTTTTTTTCGATGTGAGAAGTTTTCGTGATGTGGGAATATTCTCATGATTCGAGCATTTCCCTGTCATTAACGGTCTATTACAATCTGCTAAACCACAGTCCAGTCCATTCAAACGATAAATAGGTGAACCATATACCTATCGTCCAAATTTTTCTGCAGTCGAGGAAGGTACTCCTAAAATGGCGCTACTGAAATCCTTTCCGCAAGGCTTTTACCAACAGTGCACTTTCGACATCTATTCTGATGAGACAAGTATCGATTGGTTGGGCATTCGTAAGATACATATTCAGCGTATTACTAATTACGACGAAATCTTGTCTTTCGAAAAGTAGTAGACAAAATGTCGTGAGAGATTATTCACCCCAGCATAGTATTCCGAAACGAGAGAACAAGAGATGAGCTCAGGGAAATATTGTTAGTTAGGACCCAGAATAATCAAAAAGGTGGCATAATGAAGGTTGATTCTCACTATACGTTCCGTAACCTTCCCTTAAAATATTATAACGTGTAAATGAATTTATGTATGCATACTATAAGTTTCGTTTAAGTTCCGTTAATATGACATTTTCGCCTACTAAATTTTGACTTAAATCATACGGAAGGGATACTGGAAGGTTACGGAACGTATAGTAAGAATCAACCTTAAAAATGGAATTGCCTTCGGCTTTGTCTGCAGGAATGTTTTCACAATGTACAGAATGACCAAAGGTGGACAATCTTGAATCAAATGTTCCTCTTGTGATTGATTGATGTTTGTGTGTAAGGGTAGATTTCTATAAAAACCTAAATGGTGATAGCCTTCTTTCTGCTTTCAAAAATTGTACGCTGTGTCTCACAGAAGTTCTCCTCGAAAATTAACTATATGTTGTTTTTGTCGGAATGCTTAGTTTTTGTGAAATCATATCGATAATTCTCCATTTTAGGAATCCAGTGGTGCTTACAGAACCTTCAATTTCATAGGATATTCATGGCAGAATGTTTTCCAAATTGGACACTCCACATATTCTGAAATTCCAATGATGCTCACAATTATTCCACTGATATTTGATGGGATTTTCTTGGGAAGTAATGATTTCGAGTTTGAGAGCCTTCAACAAATAACTGATGATGTTGAAAACAGAATATGAATTTTTGAATGAATTATTCACTAAATGCAACTGAATCGGAAATAACTCCATAATAAAAAGTGATTTCAAGTTTGTTGAACCAGATATGGACATTCGAGAAAAAATACTGATTTGAATGAATAGCCCACATTTATCTGAGATTATGGTTTAATTCCTGAAAAAGCCTTCTTTAAAATATTTTCACAGTAACCAAATATTAACGACACGCAAAAAGGTATATATTACTCCACAAAATGAAATAGAAAATTTTTGTCAAACGAGTCCAATCTGACCAACTGTCTGCAGGGAGTTTCACTTCGAGCTGATTTAAGTATACGGGAAACTACTGAGAGCAGATATCGGAAAAAAGATACTAGGCAATGTCTCGATATACTCCTCTAAGCTGAAATATTTTCTGTTATTTTGCAATTTTTGGCCACAACTTTGTTATTTGAAATGGAATTCCCCATAAACTTCGAAATAACGGAGACCCGTGATATCTTTCGATATCACTTTTGAGGTGTCTCATTTCTGTCAGGATTCGAGATACATACAACCGTTTACTAATATAATTATTTTCTAAAATCCAAGCCATCCAGGTGATACATTTACAATTTGTCTGAAGAGAACCCTCAGCTATAATGGATCTGGTTAGTTCAGGAATAGTTTCTAAACGTGAATATCTAGAAGGAATTATTCTCTATTTCCAATTACGTTACAGTAGTTATTTCTTCTTCAACACATAATAATAATAATATATTCATTCCCATAATGATTCTACATAGTAAAATAAAGAGAGAGTAAGTCAAAATGAAATTTAATTATTGAGATATTCGGTCAGAGAGTAAGCTTCGCTGTCGACCAGATAACTGAAGATTTTTTTCTTGAATTTATCCATGTGAGGAATGTTTTGGCAATCTTCCGGCAAGGCGTTGTAGCATTTCATAGCCATGTAGAAGGCACCCCTTTCATACACTGCTAGCGAGTGTTAAGGATACATGTAAGGGACTACCTGTCTTGCATCTTCACGGCGTTTGCACCTGGCGAAGAAATGTGAGTTTTTGTGCAGAAATATCAGTAGACCCATAGTCTTGAACAAATCAAATTGATCGGCATAGAAACCAGGAAAATATCATTCTTTTTCAGTTCCTATAAAAACTTTTCATTTTATGTAGAAGGATGAAGATATGACCCCTTTTTTTCAGGGAAGTATCTGACAAAGCGATCAAAAAGATAGGTTCGAAGAAATGAGATTATTCTCCCCTCTACAAATTGAACAGGGTGCGAATCAGGACGATCATAAACTCGGACAACATTTCGACTTCTCTGGGAGATAGTTGCGTTATAGAGTCAATAATTATTCAAAGGGTCTGTAATGTATGTCAGACTAAACACTCTGTATAATTATTACGTGAAGACTAACAAGGCCCAGAGAACCTTGCATCATCCATAAAACGTGCTCAGATGGATTACCTACTGATATTGAATTCCCACGTCTGTTATCATAATATGCTTGTAAACACCTTGACAAAACATATATAATATTTTGTTATTGTATTATGAAGACAGTGAATGAGAACAATGAAGCGTAGCGTTCATTGATGTGTCATGCCGTAGTAAAGTACCCATAGTAATTAAACCCTCTAACGAGTTCTTCGAGTGTTATTTCCAACCCTCTCCTGTAAAAACCAACTGGACGAACCAACCCCAACCGGGGTACACCACAGGACATGATATTTCGAAAATTCTTAGTATTTTTAAAAAATCCTCAAAATCAATATATTAAACGATGTAAGCCGGCTCCTATTCCACTCTGCAACTCTAGGCTCTAATTTGATCTGCAGTGGGAAAAAAAACGAAATTTTCAATAAACTTGTTGCATCCGTTTCTCATGTACATCTCCTCTCGACTCGTCTCGAAATACTCAGTATGTGAATAATTAACAGATCCAAAAAGGTGCTGAATCCACTTCGGGCCCTTCGTAAGCTTACCCAGGCCCCCATCCGTCTACTGAAATTGTAAGCCATACAGTCATTACTTAAAACGATCACAATTCATGTATACATGCTTCATTCGAACAGTAGGCGGCCGGCTTAGGCGTGTTGAGTAATCTAGCGGGCTGGGCTGAAATTAAGGTCAGAATATCGAAGCCTGTTTGCTTCGTCCTCGGTGGGATCAGTTGACTTCGTTATTAATACAAGGCATCACGGAGGTTCCTTTGTTAATCTATGAAATTAAACTGTTTATATTTCGGTACCTCTAGGACCGCTAATGGGAAACCGAGGGTCTTAGCGGAAACTAAAGTTTCGATTTTGTCTCCCCAGAGACCTCTATTATATCGAAATAAACAAACGAACCCGGTTAAATCTAGAGTGCACAGTTAACAATTAGACAAAGTTCCCAAGTGGTATTCATCAATAATTCAGTTTGAAATACTTCAAGCACGCATTTTCTGAAACGTGCTATCGTTTTGCCCTGATATCTATAATTCTGTAATACGACGTATTAAGGAGTCACTACCAATGGAGACTATTATTACCATATATCTTGGATAACTCTACAGTAATCTCTCCTACTGCGTTCTGATTTGGGGCAATTCAATGGATTTCCATAGATTGTTCGTAGCACAGAAACGCATAGTCCGTATGATATTCGGACTGGATATACGTTCTTCATGTGGGCCTTGCTTTGTTGAAGAAAAACTATTAGCATTACCTTGTATATATATGTATAAATGTTTGATTTATGTGGAAAGGAATGAACTCAATTTCATTAAGGTACCTAGTTATCACAATTACACCACTAGGAATTCCAAAACCTGAGTGTACCGGTACATAGAACCTCAAAATTTGAATGTTCTCCACTATAGCAGTGTACGAGACTGTACAATCACCTTCCGGATTTTATCAGTGCTGGCCACTCGAGGCTTTAGGAAGGCAGTGAAAAATCTAATAATAATGATAATAATAATAATAATAATTTACAATAATAATTTATTCGTGTCTCTCCTTACAAATAACCTATGTTTACAAAGTTTGATAAGTAAATCCCATTATACTGTAAAGAATACAAACATGATTGTTTAAATTTATTTTGATGTAATGATTTGTCCTATACAGGGTCTTTCACGAGGAACCTCACCCATATTTATACGGGAAACTACTGAACGTATTTTCATGAAATTCAGCACTTATAAGTATTTCACGATGCTGATGAAATCTGAAATATTTTCAAGGCATGAGCGCCTCCGGTTTTTCCGGAAATGACGTCAACTTCCGTTTTTCAAATTAGAACACCATTTTTTTATTGCAGAAATAGATTCCTTAGAAAATTTCAATTTATTTCGATGTAACATCTTTCAGTTTTGGTTGGAAAATTCTCTCTGAGCGGGAAAATTCGAAAAAAAAATCGAAAATAGAGCTCCGCTGAAACAAGAATAACTTCGAGGTTTTTGGATGGAAAATTTTCATTTTTGGGATTTTTCAAGATGTAAGATTGATGTATCCACTTTAAAAATCGAAACCGCGATTCATGATACAGGGGGTGAAAAAATCGCTTTCAAAGTTAGGGATGACAAAATCGTGAAAAATCAATTTTTTCAAATTAGAACCCCATTTTTTTATGGCAGATATTGAATCTACGTTAAAAAATAATGTGAGTGAATGCATCTTACCCTTGCCCTAAAATGGATATTTTCTGAGTTATTCACAAAAAACTGTTTTTCGTCTTGAATTTTCAGCTATTTCTTTTCCCTTCACGCCAAAAAGATGAAATTTTCAGGAACTGTTATTTGAACCATGCTGTAGATTTTTCACCCCTTCTTGAAACCGACTTCTGTTAATGGTATCTCTCGTTGGTCTGGGTCGGTCAGGAAACCTCTCAATGAACAGTCGAATCGTTCTATCTACAACTTTATTACATTCTCCATGAAGTAGAATGAGATTTAAATAATCTTCATTGGTAAAATTAGGCATAGTGATCGATTTTATAACTTAATACGAATTATCACCAAATTAATAGTAAACACAAAATGCTACTGAATAAAGAGGAATTTGGCAGATGTAATTAATGATATCTATCATTAAAAAAAAATAATGTAAAACATGGTAAGTTTTTGCATATGGTTCATAAGGAATTATTTATTTATCACTGGAGAGAAAACCGATGGCCGATTAGTTGAAATAAAGAGGTTTCCGAAACAAATTCGAATCCAAATTCGCCATCTATTTAGGAACAACCTGTAACTTTTTTCTTTGCATATTAGGGTAGTAAAATCTAAAACATGGTTTAAGTAACAGTTCCTGAAAATGTCATCTTTTTGGCGTGTAGGGAGAAGAAATAGCTGAAAATTCAAGACGAAAAACAGTTTTTTGTGAATAACTCAGAAAATATCCACTTTAGGGCAAGGGTGTGATGCATACACTCACATTATTTTTTAACGTAGATTCAATATCTGCCATAAAAAAATGGGGTTCTAATTTGAAAAAATTGATTTTTCACGATTTTGTCATCCCTAACTTTGAAAGCGATTTTTTCACCCCCTGTATCATGAATCGCGATTTCGATTTTTAAAGTGGATACATCAATCTTACATCTTGAAAAATCCGAAAAATGAAAATTTTCCATCCAAAAACCTCGAAGTTATTCTAGTTTCAGCGGAGCTCTATTTTCGATTTTTTTTTCGAATTTTCCCGCTCAGAGAAAATTTTCCAACCAAAACTGAAAAATGTTACATCAAAATAAATTGAAATTTTCTAAGGAATCTATTTCTGCAATAAAAAAATGGTGTTCTAATTCGAAAAACGGAAGTTGACGTCATTTCCGGAAAAACCGGAGGTGCTCATGCCTTGAAAATATTTTAGATTTCATCAGCATCGTGAAATACTTATAAGTGCTGAATTTCATGAAAATACGTTCAGTAGTTTCCCGTATAAATATGGGTGAGGTTCCTCGTGAAAGACCCTGTATAGTATGTGTCTGAGAGAATTAATGAATATTATTTTTATTGTCAATAATATTATTATTTTCGATTTTTTACCGGAAATGGTCTGAAACGACTACGTTGGACAAAGGAATGCAGAATATGGTGTCGGCCATTTTTTGCCACAATTACTTCAGAAAGAGCTTGCTGCTCGGAACTCTTGGAGTAAGTTGCGTATCAAAATGCGACGTTCAGGTTCGTTTATGAGCTCAATCAGCGAAACGGTTTTGAAGTAATACTTATTCAAATTATTGAGCTTATTTCCGGAACTTTCCGTGAGTAAGACAACCAATTTTTTTCTTAATCAAATAATAAGATTCCAAATGGACTACTGACATACTTCCAGGCCAATACTTCACAACACTGAACTGAATTTCAGTTTAATCCTATCCTAAATTTCGGGAATAATGGAAAGAATATATGTAAAATGTTGTGGTTCTTTTGATCTTTGTTATTTCCTGAATAACTTGAAAGATATTGATCCGATCATAATGAAATTTGGTCAATGGATGGCAAACGCATATGCAAAATATTTTTAATAATCGTGTTACTTTCGGAACAATTCAAAATATTGTTTTTCCGTCGACGACTTTGATATTTTTCAATTTTTCCTGTTTTTGTTCGATGCAATGGTTTCTCAACGAAATTATTCATTTCAAATTATTATCTTAACTAAGCTTAAAAGTTTTATATGGAGTAGGATTCTGAGGATCACATGATTATATCAAGCTTGTTGTATTATGATAATGAAAATACGATCTTCACAATACATAAAATGATATGAATTTGTTATTCCGCTGATGAATTGTTTCCTCTAGAATAACTCTGCATTTATCTGAGAGAACATTGTAATATTTGAACCGGTTATAGACTCAAAATGACCACCCAGAATATCCAGTAGTTGCGAAATAAAATATGACCATTTTTAAAAGAATGTGAAGAGTCATATTCTAAGAGTCAGACAGCAAAAAGCAGAGTATTAAGAGTCAGAGAATCAACGTCAGAGGGTCATTGTCAAAAACCGACATAATATTGAAATGATTAATTTGAAGTGGTAGTATCATATCTTGAGAAACATTTGTTTAATGAAAAATTTTGACACTGTGAGTCCTCATAATCATAACTCTTCTTTATAGCATTGAAAGTTGGATTTTCAAAGCAGCCATGTCAATTTGTAGAATTTCCCAAGTTGAACTAAATATACGAGGAATACAACATAATAAGAGCCACTTTCTACTTCATTACTGTAAAATTCTATTGATGACAATGGAAAGATTGTAGAGGTTATGTGAAACGTGATTGAGATATTGAGCATGCAATACTATCTGTATATATACATATTATTATCAGCAATTAAGAATTACACGAAAAAATTAAACAAGTTTCCAGATTTGCTTTCAAAAATTACACTGGCTCTCAAATTCAAGATCCGATTGTTCTTTATTGAAAAAATATGAAAAGATTTCTACATAACTCTTCCTCGTTCAAAATCAAGTATTGTATCATCTGACTTAAATTTTAGCACCCTAGCATGATTGCGGTGAAACTAGCTGTGACCTAGCATAAATCAAAGGTATATTTAGTATGTATATTGTGGCGAATGAGGATAAGCGCTACTCCCTCTGGTGGCTGTCAGAGTAACCCGAGATACAGGGGTCATTATTGACATGTTAGAAGAGATGTCAAGAAAATGAGTAAGTTCATGCAGTATTCTTGGCGTTTGTGTGACTTTACAAGTGTGTTTACTGAGAAAAGCAAACTCAGATATCCCTCCCCGTAGATTTCCACGTCCCGGTGAAAAATTTCAAGTTCGGGTGAAACATTCCATTAACAAGTCGAGCCTGAAAGTTCTGAAGAATCGATAAAAACCTTGGCAACTTGTTACTCAAAATTGGTAAGCCAACAAACAAGATTTATTAGAGTCTGTTACCTGTAATTTACCGATGATGATCATTTTTATAGAGGTAAGCACGAATTGCTCATGAAAAACAATTTTTTTCCAGGCCCCTAATTCAAGCAGAGAAAGTTACTTAAGAGGAATGCTATGCCTTCCAGAAATCTTTCTGTTGAACTGATCACTAAAGAACAACGTAAATGTTTCAGTGATAAAATGACCAATTGAAAAAGAAGAGACTTAACAAGGAAATATCTGGTGATCAATACTCTTCCCTAAAAGTGCTTCTGCCGATGAAATCGAAGCTGTTAAAGGCTTATTTATTACAGCTTTTTCAAGACCAATCATGTGAGTGTTGAAAGGATTTATTTATCAATCCACAATGTATAAGACTTACGGTACAAAGAAGCATAAGTTTTATGTGAATGTACTCGTTTTATTCACAATATATTGTGTGAATTGAGCCCTTTCCTATATAAGTTAGTTATATTTGTCTATTATTCCAAAAAGTATGTTTTACAATACTATTTGTTTTTAAACTTCTTGAGCATAAGATCTGAAGGGGTATTTTATCAATAATAAAGTTGGGTAGGTAAAAAGGTTGAAAGTTTTATTAGTTTTGCAAATAACATACAACATAATATCACATGCATCTTCCTGAACACTTCGAGCTTCTGTGCCTTCAAGATACTCCAAATGTTTTGAAATTAATCTTGCCATTTAGAATTATAATAAGTTGATACTGAAATACTTCTAACAGTAATTGTAGCATTGGTACTTTGAATAAGGATAGATGATCTTTCATGAAAATGAAATATGTATTCACAGACACTTCTGCTAACTGAAAAAATCTTTGAACAAATTGTGAAATCAAATTTCAATCAATCGAATATACAAGCGAGTACTTGAAAACTAAGCTCCTATCCCTCTACCTAACATTCTTAAACTGTCCACCGTGGCTCTGCAGTTTGAGAAAAAGATGTGCGTCCTCTAGGATGTGCAGGCCAGTGAATTTTGTAATTTTATATTCAATATAACTGTTGCGTTCCTTCAATTCAATGGTTATGTGTATCAGGCAGAATATACAACCGTAACCTAGCAAAAATTTTATTACATTTCTTCCTCAGTGAATTCCTCGAGGAAATATAACATTTCCGTAATATTTGTAGTTTTTTCTCCTTCCTTTATCATCTATCTGAACCTGCTCGAATGCTACTACGAAAAGAACATCGTTCAGGACACGCCATTTTGACTTCAATTGACTGATAACCCAATTCGGTCTATGGTTCTTGTATATCCGGATTCGTTACCGGAAAAGTAGGTTGAGGTGAACCACGAGGGAAATCTGCAAGAGAAGGGATCTCATATCGCCTCGACGACTGTAATAAATTTCTAATCATTTTTCAGGATATCTTGGAATTTAATCTACTGATAGGAAAAATGAGATTTTTTTTCCTTATGGAAGTATTATTCAGACAAGCCTCAGAGATTTTATGTACATCTGAAAAATAGTTACCCAAAAGGTGCAACGCTAAGGCCGCAAGTCAATGATAACACTGCATCTACAAGAAGACTTGAAGAAATTCGAATACTTGAATATTCCAAAGTTTGCCTAGAGCTTGTAGAGCACCCCAACTACTAATGAAATAATTATTTCATTCAAACAAGTAAACTTGATGAAGGTTCTCAAAAAATCATTAAATATGACAGATTCTTATGTTTTACCGTTACATAATATCCTTCGATACTGATTTCTCATGATGAACTTCATTATCCTCGAATGTACCACTCCTTGAAGTAGAACAATAAAATTATTCAAACATAACACAAGGCCCAGTTGTATCTCCTATCACATGATTTGGAATCATCAAATGTATCAATTTCCTATTATATGTCAAAACATCACGACGTGATCCATCTCATCAAACGATGTGGACATGGAATTGCTATCATATGCTTGTGCATGGAACAATATTGTCCACAGTGGACACTTCCTTTCTTTGAGAATGAAATGTAAAATGGCACTTTCAAAAATTATTACATCCTCAAAAACCAGATGACAGTTGACATAGTGAGATGTCAATAGCTAAATGTGATTTCAGAAAAAATCTCAGATGATTTTATAATCATTCAGTATTTATACATTGTGTACTATCGATACATCTGATCTTTTGGAGTTAACTCACATAAGTGAAGCTGAAAAATAGGAGAATACGATCTCCATGAAGGAAACAACAGAATATCAGCTAACAAAACGAAAATTTGCAATAAAAAGAAATAAAATTGGGTCGTATTACAGGAGTACTATATGGAATCATAATGGTAAAATCATACAAAAAAATAAAGTACAACCGAATAAGTAGAAAGATTGAAGTTGAATAGGATTGAACACTAGAAAAAAACATAAGAATTGTTTGAAGTCATACAAACCATCTCAAAAATTATAAATATGGGGGGCCATTGATACTTTTTTTCATATTGACTCCAATACGAATTTTACTGCGAGGGTTCCACTTAAAATGAATTTCCGGTGCCTTGGGTTCATATGAAATCAGTTTTGAGTTAATTTAGATGACTTCAGGCAATTTGTCCACAAATTCATTCTGATGTGAGTAAAAATCAACCCCTCATCCTACATTTCTTATCAATGCCAACAAACGATACAGCGTCCTCCATATTCAATAAGGCATAAATTGGTAGCAGGAAGTAGGACATAAATACAAATGATGATTTATTGAAATATGTAGAGATTACAGGTTTGCTCTTCTTTCCCTTCATAATGTTTTCTGACTTACCAAATAATGAAACTCAACAGTAGTTGCACATATCTGGGCACATAGTACGCAAGAACACAGTGAAACAACTATTGAATACGAGATTCTCCAAAAAAAAGAAGTGAGTTGCATTATTTTTTTAAGAATCTCGTATTAAATAGATTTTTCACTTTATTCTGTACAATGTGCCTGGATATGAGCAATTACTGTTAAGTTTTACATTATTTGGTAAGTCAGAAGAGCAAACCTGTAATCTTTACATATTTAACTAAATTGCAGGCCTGAAGAAGCAAAGCAACACTTTTGCGAAACGTCGCCAAGTATGTTATAAACTTTCAACATCATCATTTTTATTTATGTTCTTTTTCATGCCTTATTTTCCTATCAATTTCATAATTTGAATCATTGTTTTTCTCAATACCTAATTACCACCAGCTTCAACCCTTTCACTCATCTACTTATTTGTTTTGGTTCTGTGGTGTAATTTCTATAACTCTCACTAAATATATTCTTTCTCATTTTATGCTCTGATATTTTGAAAAGTATTTCCCTCAATTCTTCTGAGCGTCACTTATGATATTAAGCTCCAGAAGATGGGCTGTATTGATGTTGAGTGATGTTATTAAGTGATCCAAAATTTTATCTGGCACAGTTTTTCATCTTTACTATGGATTTTTCAGATACCAGGACTTTTTATCCTGATCATGTGAAGGTATTCCATGAGAATGTTCACTTGACAATTGTACTATAAGGAGAGATTAGGACAGATCATGATCGAGAACTGAAAATTTTCCAATTGGAGAAAGAAAATGAAGAATCAACAAGCTGCAGAAAGTATTTTCTGCCGTGAATGTATTGAAAAAATGCAGGCAAATGAAATTGGTTAGTCGACACTAGTTATTGATGCTATTCTCCTATCATCTGAGATACAAAAGCTGTTCATCAGAAAGGATCTCCACCGCCTAAATCAGAGTTGCTTCCAATCGCCCTTCATTTTTCATCCTCCGCTCTCTATTATTGCCCCATTTCATCTCCCACCATTCGAATATCGGTCAAAATCGGTAGCATTTCGCCCCCGCAGGGCAATATTTATTCACGAAGCCGCCAGCTATCACCCTTTCCGCAAACTCAGCACGCGAAGGAAAATTATTTTGGGAAACAGAATCACGTACAACTGACATTTACGCGATCGGGCGAGCCCGCCTGGGCATGTCTTGATTTCGCGATGCGAAAATGTGGACGGTGGAATCTCCGGGACGGGCTAGGGGAAGGGGATCTTTTGGAACCGAACGGTTTCCGCCCTTCTATAATTCACGCTAATGATCGTCCCTGCGTTCCCAAATTTCGCGGGGCGTTGCTTAGAAATCGCCCGATTAACTCGGCATAGCATGCTTACAATTGTATCCGTGTTGCCGGGAATCTTTAGTCGCGATAAATGAGATGGGTTGCGATGGTGACTATAGAGCAAAAATTGGACATTTCGAATCCCTTTTTTGTTAGTTCATAGCCAATATCCGTACGGGAACTATCAACTTTTATCAGAAGGCATAGGAAGTTTTGATCGTTGTTGTTTATGGTTTCACGGTTAAAAAGGTCAAACTGTATCAACATTCCTCTTCAGGAGGATTTGAAAATTCATCATTAATTATTTAATGCCAAAACAAAGCTTCCAAATTGAGGCAATGTACTTTGAAAAAAATTTATTTATTCCAGACGTTCATTGCAGCTATTGATCGTTCTCAAAATTCTCTCCTCATACTTACAGATTTTCCATTTCCATACATTAATCTTATCAACTGAACATCAACGACTTTTGTTCCAACAAGACGGAAAAACTTGGCATATGGCGCGCTCAGTCATCAATGTATTGCAAAATCAATTTAATGACAACTTTATATTGAGTCATTCATTTATGCCAAAACATCATCAACTCCTTAAGCATTAGGAGCCAATATTTCAGGTGGAGGACATTCGCCAGAAAGCATGTTCAAGACATTAATGCCATGAAAATATTAACCAGATATTAATATTAAAAAATTTATTCCAATGATATTTACACCTTGCATTATCATTAAAAGTTTTCAGGGTGTGTTCGGACAATGGACCCAGAGAGGTCTCCGGTATCGAAATTCAATAGGAATGTCTGAATAAACAACCGTAACAGAACTCAGATCAAGCATCAACATTTATGGTTGATCTATGGACATATGTCTGTAATGGTAGATAGAAATAATTGTCTCAAGTCGTCGTGCCGGCTGGCCGAACAGAATCGAATTTGATTTTGGATTTTTCATCAGTGAGTCTAAACAAGTCTTTCAAGAGTATTTTCAGGAAAAAATATAAAAAAAACAGACACATGATAAAAAAATGATGTCCCCTAGAATATATGCGAAAAAATTTCTCATAAATTCTCCAACAATATATCCAATTTCGACCTAGTGAGAAAATCCGCCCTGTACCTCCACCATTGTGCAGCCAGCTCCAGAAAATCTGGTAGATTGATTTTTTTTTACTGCAGGATCCATTTGTCAGCTTAAACCATGCCCATTTATCGCTGAGACGATAATATTTCCGTTATTAGTTCCACAATACAGACGCATAAGGAAGCTAGCATTGAATAGAAGTCTCCAAGAATGAGCGTTTCTGACACTTCCTTTCTCTTTACATGGTTTAAAGAACCCTGTGGTGCCCCGATGAGGCCAGTATTTGTTGGATAGAAAACTGAGAGAACTGTTAACCAGTTAATAAGTGAAAATGGTTCCCAATCGAAAAATATATTGAGACCTTAAATAAAATGCTATCAATCTATTTTTCGATATTGATATCTCACGATATAGTTTTATCGTCTCTACGTATGAATGGCAAGTTTCATTATTATATTAATTGAAATACAATGATTGAAGTGAGAATAATTGAGAAAACGTTCTCATAATGGAATGCAATACAAAAATAATACTACACACCGTGTTTCATTTTCTATATTTCGATTCAGAATCTTCAAAAGCATCCACACTATCTGCTTTCTTAGATGAATGGAATGTAGTTAACAGCACTTTCAAAATCTTTAGAACTTCGAAATTGTCTGACAATTGATACCATCTCTATAAAACTATTTGTTCCATTAAAATTGATTTCAAACTCGTTTGAACTCAAAAATGCCATCAAACAAGTGGACTATTATTAATTCTTCTGATTGCTCGAATACAGTTATGAGCATTTCATCAGTTCATGTTACATTCTATTTTTTCAGCGAATTTTTCTTCGATTTTTCGAAAATCAAGGGAGTCTTTATAAGGCACGAACCCAATCACCTGATAACATTTCATTCAATCAATTGACCCTGAAACTACTGATGACACATTCGATGAAGTAATCACTTCCAGATATCAATCCTAACAATAATAAATTGAGAATAAAATGTCAGATTTTCTAGGATTCTCGAAGGATCTAGATTGATTTTAAGAAATGAGTTTTCAAACCAAGACATGCAGCAGATAAATTATCACACATTTGAATATAATCGAGGAAACGCAACTCGTCAGTAGCAAGAAACCTAATGGCCAAAGGCGAGTTACTCACCATAACTTAGGTTTCTGCCCATCGTCGAAGGAAGGAATTCCAAACTTACAGATAATAGGGCAAAACGATAGCACGTTGTATTCTGAAATATGAGCGCAAAAATTTCTCTTTCCTGAGTTTGCAGGACCCGGTAAAACGGGTGCTCGGTATGCCAGGTATAGTGTCGCTTATTGCACTACCCTAGATGCCCTTTCCTGAATGTACGCTTTCGGCGTTGCTATGATAATGCCCTGTATGCCGAGTGATAGGGAGCTAGGCAGAATGGGTCCGATCAATCGCCCTACATCAAGAACCTGGGTGCCGTTTCCTCATTTCACTTAGCGGTCCCTATTTACCGGGCACTAGATATTGGGTAGTGTAACAGGCATTCAGGAAACATCCAACCCATTCGCCATTTTGCAATCAACACCAAAAACCTGGTATTTTATCGATCTCTCATCGGGTTTTTGGCTCTACTGGCTGTATCAGCTGACAAATGCTCATTTCCAAATTAAAATATTTGACGGCCTGCACTAGTTCACACTTGAGATGAAGCCCTGACAAGGTTGAGTTATGGTAGATAGAGCATGCGCGAAAAAACATTTCTTCCCGAGGTTTCTGAATGTTACTTGAAAATGTCCAATTTCCAGCCAATAAAGGTTGATTCTCACTATACGTCCCGTAACCTTCCAGTATCCCTCCCAAATGATTCAAGTCAAAATTTGGAAGGCAAATATGTCATGTTGACGGGACGTAAACGAGACGTAAATTGTGCATACATCAATTAATTTACACCTTATTACATTTTACGGGAAGGATACTGAAAGGTTACGGAACGTATAATGAGAATCAATCTAAAGAAATTCATAATCCCTTCGCCATTTTGCATCCAGCACTAGAAAAACTGTTAGATCGATCTCCGATTAGTTCTTTTTCTCCACAACCTAAATTGGATGAAATACGAAATAGAAAATAAGTGTCAATTGAAGCTTATTTAGAGAGGATTTTGCATCTTTTTTTAGGTTTTTCTTGGGTTTTCCTCTCAATAAATGAAACAGAACTATTTTAGATTCAATAAAATTATTTTCTCATGGAAACCGCCCTTGCGGATTGCATTATCGAACTATTTGTCAAAGACCCTTGGAAAACAGCTAAATGAACAAAACCAGAACTGAACAAACGATGAACAGAGGGAACTGTGACCATTTATAGTACAGATCTCTTTCATCAGACAAACGAGAAAATTGTCAGAATTATTTTCTTTCGATTTTTTGTTATGAAATTTTTCTCCAATCAGAAATAAGTGATTGCAAGACATGGATCATAACACCCATTAGTATAACTGACAAAACACAACTCATCTAGATACCGTTAGACCGAAGACGAGTTACTTACCACAACTGAGGTAACTGCAGATTCTCGCCCTCCTAAAACAGGCAAATTCGGCAACGCCTGCGAGAGTCCCGAGCAGAATTCAACAGCGACGTGTATAACCATTAATGCCTTCCTTCCGGCTACGAATGAGTAGCAAAATCTGAAAATACGCCTTGGGCGTGTTATGCGCCAGCAATCGCCAAGTGAAATAAGGCCCAATATCCGCCGACATCACCCGACTCCTAATATAGTCATATCGACTCCAGGCCCAGAACACAACCTTTTTTTTTGTCTAATGGAAATATTCCGCTCTAGTTGAAAAAATAACAAAAAGAAACCTGGCAGGTCTTGATCGCCGGTTTGAAACCGATGGAATTTATTATGCATGTAAAAATTTCCATTCTGGGTTTTGTATGGGAGATTTCTTTTATTGCACATTGCAGCTCGGAAGGGTATAAAGTTTTTTCTGCACGAAAAATGAATAGTTCACTCCGTATAGGGAATTTCGAATTCTGAGAACTGAGTTCGGATTAAGGATTTTTTCGGTTGAAAGCGTTGGCAAGTTAAAGGAAAATTCATGACGATCCCAACACACGCATCGTTTCACACGATGTCGGATTTTATTCGTTTTTTCAGAGGGGTCGATATACAGGGTCTTCAAGTGGTAGATGTTTTTCAACTAAAGAGTCGTTTAATCAAAGGGGACACTTTCTTTTTTTGCCTTTTTTCCATATTCAGCTCAGGGGAAAGGTTACAAGCCTTTCGATATTACTCAATGTGCAAATTCGCTCTAGCAGAATTGTTGCCACAAAAGTTTCAGTTTATAACTCTGTATATTCTGTGTTCCGGTTGAATGTGGGTGGAACTCAATTTGAGGCCTCTGCAAGCTTTGGGAGCAGATCGACAAAAATATGGAATTCCCAAAATTTTCCAATGATTTTATACAAGTAAACGTTGAACTTTTCGAAAACGGTTCCACAGAAATTCATTGAAAATAACTGAGTGTACTGAAATGATTTGTGTAAAGACTAAAGATTAGTTTATCAGCATTCTTCATGCTTATTTCCTATGAATCAGGGAGACTTTTCCTTAGAAACCGTTTAAGTCGGATAAAAATGATCACTTCAGAATGTAATTCATGCTTATGGAAAATATCACAGCAAAATTCATCTGATTCAGATTATACATGACAGAGCTACAAAAAAACTGATATTCTCGGAAATTTGAACAGCCTGTATCTTTTCACCTGAGCCGAATCACGAGAAATGGCAAATAATAAGTTTTTTATGTGACAGGAGGAATCTAAACTTAAAATTAATAAAGAACTTGAAGACTGGTATATCGTCACTTATAACTCTACAGATAATAATATTCACCTTTTGACTAGATGCTTGTATATTCTCGTGAACGTTTGTGTATTCAACCACATTTATGAACAAGCATTAAAAAGAGAGGTTTGTCAATAAATCAGGTACATTCTCGGAATAACGAATATCGGAAATTCATAAAAGCCATGCGAATAAACTTCTGCTTATGGTTGAATTACAATTTGTGGATGGACATTGATTTCACGGTTTAAATATTCTTTTTGTAAATACAGGGTTGATTAGGTCGATTGAAGTTTTCTTGATTTTATATTTCGTAGTTATAGTACCAGTATTTATGATATCAGGAATGCAGCAATGAAGGCTATTTTGGAAGGATTTGGCATTACTTTCAATATTTTTTAGTTTTCTTCCAAAATCTGAGAAAGAAATATTTGAATTCGAATCAAAAGTTTCATTTAAAGAAATCACCGCCACAATTTGCGAGATTCAAACTGTCTGTTAGGGGTAGTTTCTTGAAAAGATGTTGCCAAGTGAAAAATATAGAAACATTACAAACCATTAACGCAAGGAACTGTGCGAGGTCGAAATCCATATACATGGACAGTTTATTTGAAATTGTCAGAATGATTTTCTTGCAATATTTTTGAATATCAAGAACTTCAATCAAATTGTCATTTTCGATAATCAAGGGAAACCAGGTTCAGTCGATATGAAAATTTCCTAATTTTATCCCTTTTTTCAGCAAATTCAGCCAAATATAGTCATTTACATATAACATTTCAATGAAACAATGAGCAAAGTTTGATTTTCAATTAAGCTCAGTACGAGAAGACTCTGTAATTTTTTTTTATTTTTCTGGTTCTAAATGCTATAAATTGAGCTGTTCAAGATTTGTTTTTGTAACTCCATTTTGAAGATTTTTCGAGAAGAAAAAAAAATTCTCTAAATTTGCAATGGCTTTATTTATGAGTTCTCTTGGCTATCCATTATCCTCTTGAATGATTCATATGATCCAATTCATTTTGTTGTGGGTATTGCATCCTACAGAATTTTATAGCATAAAAATATCTTCACATTTATGAATTTCATATTTCCCCGAATATCTCACAAACCACAGAATTGTTATGAGAAAATTAACCCACAGTTCACATTTTTTCATTTCGAAGTGCCTAATTTTTTTGTAAGTTCAGCCTATTCCGTCTTCAAAAAATAAGAAAATAACATAAGGATCCTTCCGCGAAAGGATTCGACTGATAAACAAGCAGACGTGAAAAACTCTCATAGTCAGGCTCAGCAGTGTTTTAGTGGTACATAGTCAGTTCGATCAATAAAAACACAGTTGGAAAATTCTTATATTACCGATTCCTTTCCTGTAGTGTTAAGTACGAAGCTTTTAGCTCGCGCCACAGCATAGTGAGTTATGGACTCAGACTTTAAAAGTTCAGAGACTTCCGCCTGTAGAGCCGGAGTTCGAAAGTAGTTAAAGAAACTGGTGTTGAAAATTGCCGTCAGAGTTTCGCGGTATAATTGGAAGGTGTTGGACCAATGTAGCGTATATTTGTGAAGTAATCATTCGGTAACTAAATCGATATTGCATTAAGTATTCTAACTAACTTGAGTGCTTTCCTTTCTAGATACTTATAATATTTTGTATTGGTACTACTCAGTGATCATCAGGAGAATTGTGCCATTCATAATCGAGTAAGAAATCGATTACAGAGCTTCATTATATGAAGTTTTGTGCAGTTGCAAAATAGTGCAGAAGCCAACATATATATCCCTTGTTGGGGATGTCTCGTGATTCAAGAACCTTTAAAAATATTCATCAACGTCAATGAGGCTAGTTTTCAGTAGTCGTCTATATTTCAGTTCGAAATTGATTTCAGCGAGCATGTTTTGGAAAACAGCACAGTACTGTTTAACTCAAACGCCTGGAGTTTTCAATCTTCCCACAAATGGTTTTGAACGACTAGATTGGACTCAATGATAACGAATACGATGTCGAAATCGGTTCTGTTCGGCCTGCCCTCCGTTGTCACGATAATTTAGGAAGCTTGTGACTTGAAACTTCCAGGGTAGTTTGCGCGCCAGAATGCGCTGGCTGAGTTCTGTAGCTGGTGGAAATATCCTAAATTTCTGTTCGGAATCTATCGATCAAATTCTGCACAAAGTTTGAAATAAGTTTTTAAAACAGTGGACTGAATTGCATTTTCATCCGATTTAAATTTCTTGAGATTTTGAGAAAAATATGTCAAGTTTCTTTTTTTTTCTACGATATCCTTCCTTGGTTCTTTATGTAGAAATCTGGTAGAAATCGTGCTTTTCTTTTATCCGTATGCGGAACACTGTATAATGGAAAAGTTCGATTTGGTCGAGCACTTCTAGGTTTCCCTTGGAGGAAATATAGGCCCGATTTTATTCGAGTGAAGAAATAAATCCTTGGGGTAATACTGAAAATTTCCTCAACGACCTGATAGAACTACCTAAATCACCCTTATTAAGTTCATTTACCTGAAAGACCAACGGCATTTCCAAAGTAATAAAAACTGGTTTTTCGAGTAATAAATACAAATTGGACAAAAAACAGTACCTGGTCTATATTCTCGATTGTAGTCCCCTGGGAGCCCAGTGAGTTTTTCCGAAAATAAGAGAAGCATAATATTCCGAACACAGAAATTTCCTCAGTTACGGTTTGGAACCAATTCTTGAACCAATTATCCAATACTAGCTGAAAAAATTATAACCTGGAAAGACGCGTTATGTTTCAACCCAAAATAAATATAAATGAACATTTCCGTTTCATTTCAGTAAGTCATTCTAAATAATAACGCAAATCTATCCTCCTCATTGTGAAATTATTCTGGATTTCCAGATGAAAAAAATCACAGCATGCACTCTCCGAAGAGTTCACTGAAGGCTCATTTCAATTCCACAGAAAACTTAATTGACTTCCCAGACGACAGATCTGCACAGCGTTCTGTCCCAAATGCGAAATCTTCGCATTTCATCCGTTTTGATGATGTTCCTGACTCCTCGCGTTCACAGAAACAGCTTCATTTTACGACTTTCTGAAGTTGAATAGAGAGGGTTGTATACTCTTGATCACGAATCGTTGGCGTTTCTGGCAGTAAATCTAGGACTCAACTAATTTTCAGCCTTCAATTGAGTTCAGTAAAGTCTAAGCTCCTTTCCGTTTTATCAATTAAACTTCAAATAATTAAAAGGTCATCGTTGCTTTTTGAAGCTGTTGAATCGGGAAATTCGGAGCGCAGTTTTTCAGTAATAAAAAATACTGGATGTCTCAGGAATCATCTTCTCCCTTCAAAAAATCTTTTTGCGCGCATGTTCTACGGGAACAGCGTGCTATTGTTTTGTCCAAATGTTTTGTTTCAAACGACTAGGTTGTACTCACTGATAACGAATCCAGTGTCGCAATCGATACTATCCGGCCGACCGTCACCACGATGAGGGGCGTCCAGAGGATTTTACCGACTTGAAAATTTCAGGGTAAGTTTTATTTTAAAATGCAAAAGCTGAATTCGTTAGGGGCAAAATCGGTCAAACGGTTTCGTAGTTATAGTCATTTGAAGTTCAGAGATTTTTTTCTAGATAATTCGAGAACTACCGAAGCGATTGGATTGAAACTCGGCAGATGGGTTGACCATAAGGTCTCGCAACTTTTGCGGAATTTTGTTGAGATCGTTTGTCAGTAAATTTAAAAAATTTTTTTTCGAAAACATTTTTTTTCGAAAACTATCAATTATAGTCGGGAAAAGAATTCGCTTAGGCCTTCATATTTCGCAGAATGTACCAAATTTCAGTTCGATTCCATAAAAAGTTTTGGAGATTTTTCGAAAAAATATGTCAAATTTCGTGTTTTTTCGTGAATATCGTTGTTTTTTAGGAATAACTCAGAAATTCATAATTCAGTCATAATGGAACTTGGCAGCTAGTTTGAAAATGCTGATTGACAACTTTAGGCGAAATTTCGTGGTGGTCGTAAATTATATTTTTTTGGTGGTATTCTCTTCACAGTTCAAAGTAGAGTCCAATTATTCCAAATGATGCATCAGTTCATTTGAGAAAATCGAACGTTTGGTTTATTTGCTGTTTAAGTGATGAAAATTTCTTGGGGGTTGATTCCTGTGACACTCGATAAACTTCACAAAAAGCAAAGAACGAAAGAGAAAAACCTCATGATGTAAATCCTCCGGAAAAAGTCATAAAGTTGTATTAATAATCTTTTTTTATTATTTATCGATTAAAACTCATTTTGGGTGGCTTTTATATCATTTTTCCAGTTTTTTTTTTGGGTTTTTACTCCCAATATGTGAAATAGAACTACTGAATTGAATAAATTGTTTTTGTATAGAGAACGCCCTTTCGGATAACAGGATTGAACTATTTTTCAAGAAAACTTTTTCATTCCTGTATTCCTGTACACGAATAATATGATTGATATATATTATTTCTGTATTGTTCATCAGGCAATCTGTTTTCCAAGAAACAGTCCTCGACAAATAGTTCAATCCTGCAATCCGCGAAGACTTTTCCCATAAAAAATCAGGTTTAATTTTCAATAGTTCTGTTTCAGATACTTGGCGCAGAAAAAACCCTAATAATTAATAATGTCTAAATAAATATTCATTACGAGAGAACTTGAAAATCATCGGTGAACTCCATCCATTTTCAAAATTTCAGTTGGTAAATTATGAAAATCTGACTCTCCCCACAATGTTCAATTGAGAAATTCGAAGAGAGTCATTTCCCTGTCAGATAACAACGCGATGTTGTCCGTTCTACATACGGCTCGTAGAGTAATAGGGCGCCACACTGCACGTTATTGTATCCGGAATAACTCGATATATAATGATCCAATCACGACAAAACTTGGTAACCGGTTGCGAAATGCGAATTCACAACTTTGTACGGAATCTCGTGATGATCGTATAAACGTATGATCAGAAAAGTTTGAAAACCTTCAAAAATTTCGACTTGAAAAATTATCTGTACGGTGTCCTGATCTGCATGGCTGATATTGTAATTCTGAAAATCAGTAAATTTTTCAATATTTGCTTCTACTGATAAACAAATAATGAGGTTTTGAGAATTAATATATATGAGAACATTAAAATCTCAGATTAATGGATAAATGGACGGCAATATTCGAGAGCCCCAAAATCTTTTACTGACAAACCAAAATTCGGCCCACATCAACCGTTGATCCCCACAGAACAATACTATAACATTTGTCACATACTGTAACCAATCACAGTCGAAGCATCCATTAGTATTGACTTTTTGAGTTTGGAAATGGCATGAAATGCACTCTTCAACTTTTTATAGATGTGGTCAACCTCATGAAGCCACCTGATATTTCGATCGAAATATAGCTCGAGACAATCAGTTGATACCAGACAAGCATATTACAATGACACTAGTCGATAAAACACTAAATAATAGATTCACGAACAGGATTGAGTTCCGGCTGTCTATTAGCCCTTAGTGCAATCGAGGCATCATCGGCCAGGATCAGATTGCAAGCCAAAATATAGTCTGGTAAGTCGGTAAGCAACAGTAGGTAAATACAATAATCACATCTGAAACTAACTTCCATATTCGATGAACTGAGAGAATCGCAAAAAATCGACGGAATGAAGAAACAACTCTGTAACTTGTTCTTCGAATAAATATCCTATTTTTCACGTTTCAGTGCTCCCTAGTCAGACGAATATGGAATCCAGCGTTTCGAATCTGAGAATTATAATGATTTCTCTCGTTGAACAAGACAGCCCTCTGGGTTAAGACCCAGTTTCGATGGACTTCAAAAGAATACCAAAGAGACCGATGTTCGGAAACCTACACGAACATTCCATATAATCAGTAGAGTATTATAGAAGGCGGCGTAATACGTTGCCCTTTTGTTTGTAACCCTTGAATGGCTTATGGTGGTGAGATGCCTGGATAGAAGCCTTTGAAGTTTTTCTGAGGTTTTGTGGATCTCTAGTTGTTAACTTTGTTTGAGATGATTTTTCTTGAAGAACGCTTCTGAGAGGAAGGACTGAGAAAAGAAATTCGGTTAGATTTGCTCCGATATGTCATTGTATAGAGGGCAATACTATGTTCAATAAATCGAATATTCATAAAATGCAACATGAAAATATCAATGCAGATAAACCATTCAAAATATGTCATTCCCAAATGGCGTCTGAACGATTTTTAGGGTTTTCAGTGTCCACTAAGATAGAGGTTTCTCGAGTAAATTTTTGAAGGTCAGTTACAAGAAGTTTAAAAAAATATAATAGTCCACCTTTCCGTGTAATCAGCAGCGTACTACTTCTTTCACATGAAGAATAATAGTTATCTGATTGACCACATTGAGCTGTCCAGAAGATCATACGTCCTATTTGGCTACAAATATCTGTCAAATACCTTCTCTAAATATTTTTTTGAAGATATGGAGCTCAAGCTTCGCAATTAATTCTTACCTGCAGAAAGAAGCAATCATTATTTGTAAGGTCTGAAATATCCCGCAACAGTTATGGTTAACGCGAGGAGAATAAGATTTGGTCCAATATTCTGGGAGTCAATTCTTGAATCTCGATCAAAAACACACATATGACAATTGTCATCTGCGTATGCCGATTTTCTATGTTTTTTTGAGCATCTGAGATTCGTGAGAGTTCTATTCGCCATTTCGACTATGTTTTCAAGCAAATATTCAAGAAATTAACTGAATGCAATATATCGAGGAATATTGAATCTGAATATAAACATAACCTTATCACCGTTTCCTTCGACTTAGCAACGCGTGGTACGGATGTAGGAGATATAACATTTGATTGTCGAGTAACATTCGGTTCCATGCGCAGGTCATGTCTACTTATTGTCCATATTTAACTTAGAAAATCGACGCAAACATATAACAGTTGTCATATTCTTCAATTCTTGTTCGAGATTCAAGAGTTGATCCCCTGACACAGCAGCATGCGTTTAACTTCCAGTGCTCTACCAGAAACGTGACCGGTTTTTCCAAAGAAGTACAGATATGAATTCTGCAGTTTTGCTGACGAAAGCTTTTGATTTAACTGTTCTTATGAAATGACCATCACGGAATTCTTCGCAGCATTCAGCATTCGCCAATTCAGAACTGAGTTTCATTATGATCGGATCAGTATTTTATGAGTTTTCCGGAAATAGCAGCACTATCGAAAAAAAATACAAGAAATTTGACATAACTTTTCACGATTTCCCAAGAAATTTAATTGGGATCCAACTGAAATTTGGTAAACTATTATAATTTTCAAGCGTGAGCAGTTTTATCGAAATCTGATAATTAGTTCTATCATACTTTCCTGACTAAACTTGGCGAAAATTGGCACGTTGTTAATCGACAACAATTTACGAGCTTTATGAATTCGATCCCGTGAGTATTTCCTGGGATATTGAGAAAAAAAACTCAAAAATTCGACTTAGTATAACTCTGAAACCGTTATCGTGCCTTTTGCCGGACAGAAAGGATTCTGACATCGAATTCATTTTAAGTGAGTCCAACCTAGTCGTTCAAGATCAATTTGGAGGAAAAAATCGAATTGCAGAGATTTATCATTTTGGTACATCGAATTCTTGATATTTCATACCAATGCAATGCTTTATATACAAGATTTTTCTGAATTAGACGTGAACCATGGTAGAGATGATAACATCGACTCAAATTTGATATGGAAGTGCCGAAGGAAACTCAATGAAGTAGGCAAGAACACTAAGGTCTCCTCAGTTTGGATTTCTGGGCAGTCAGGAGTCAAATAAAATGAAGGGGCTAACACTCAAGCCAGGAAGGGAGCACAAACGCCACCTACTGGCCCAGAACCTTTCTGAGGTTTAGGCAAATGCACCTATAAAAACGAATTTTGGGAGAAGGAAGGAAATATAAGAGAACTCTGGTGGAGTCTTCCAGGAATGGATCATTTCAGAAAATTCCTTCAGAACTTTAAAACTGCAAGGTTCACAAATCACTTGGATTTCATAAAGAACAAGTAACGCCTCCTCGTAGGCCTCCTCACATGACACTGTTGCCTAAGGAAGTATATGATGAGAATATGGGCTTATCAGAAACTGACGAGTGCAGATTCTGTGGGGAGGAGAAGAAAGCCTCTGTTCATTTGATTGAAGAATGCCTTTCCATCGCAAGCCTATGCAAGGAATGTCTCGGACAGGAGAATTATAGAACGAATTAGAATTTAGCTTTCTTGCAGCTCTCACAGATATTAAAGTTTATTAGAGCTTTAGTGTTAGAGGGCGAGCTGTAGGAGAGCATTGTGAAAACAGCTCGTACGAGGGGGCACAATAGACCTTCTAAGGTCACAGTGGAATTGACCCCTTACCAAACTATGGTAGAGGTGTAATTATTATGAAGTTTTTGTTGTCGTTTGAGCCATATTTGTTGGTAACCGAAAATCAAGAGTTTCCGAGACATTTAAGTTATTGTGATTTTCAATAGTTGTCTTCAACTTTAGAATTCTATAATACAACTTATTTATACCCAAGTTTAAAGACTTGCCATCTTTTTTCTCGATTTCCTTTACAATGCATTCATGATACGAGATCCGGCTGCAGAATTAGTGCGCTAATCGAGTATTTGCTTAAAACCAATTTTTTGTATAATCGAATAAAAAATTATTAAGTGATTTTTTGGAAGAAATCGCGTTCAGTTGCTTTTTTGTTTGTGATCATCCATCTCATAGAAATATTTGTGAAGACTTCCAAAAATCACGGCTGCCGTTGCGCACTTGGTCGCAGCCAGATGTGAACCGATATAATTTTTTTACTTTTCACGTTCATAACATACATCTTTCATTTATATATCAAATCAAAGCTTATTTTTTTCTGAGTAAAATGACATGAAGTTGCCTGACTAAATCTAGCAGAAAATAAGGGTTGCTGCCTGTTGAATATAATGAGGCCACATTTTGATGAGCAACCAAGTAGATGTATTTTCTTATTAACGAATGCTTGTCAAAAATTGGTTTCAAGAAAATACTCGATGAGCGCACCAATTCTGCAGCGGGATTTTAGACTATCACTAGTTTAGTTTTAGCATCAGAACTTTTCGCAAACAGCTGTTTGAATGTCTGGCATTAGAAAAGATGCAAATGTGCAATGAACAGGAATCAGGATCATAATAATCATACATTGTTTTCCAATTTTCATACGCCTTTTCTGATGAAGATATCCCAAAATCATCATAAAATTTGGTTGACATAGGAAAAATGTAACAAAAGTGAACTGAGGTGAGGAACCGTTTGAAAATCACGGGAACTCAAACATCTGAAAAACTGTTTTTTTTTCAGTAGCCGATCAAGTCGGCTCAAAGGACATAATTTAGTCATACTAACACCTCATCCAAGGTTCAACTCTAATCTGGAATGACCATGTATTCCTGGAGTTCCCGTCCTCCTAACTCAATCATATTTAATGCAAGTGTTCAGCGGTCATTCGCGTCTACATTCTAAAAGGGGATTGAACTAGAATTCCTTGTCACTCAAGTTCCCATCTGGTTTGTTAAGAAGCCTCCATATCTTTGAAGTTCACTATCCCGAACACAATTAGATGCAGTCAGACCAACTCCTAAACTTCGGAACGACAGTTTCATCCTCTTGTTCGTACAAAGCTGATCCCTTTCATTGCAGGGGGGAGTCTAGATGGCCGACGTATCACAATAATTACAAATTCCTCTGCATCATCGTGTTTCACATCCCGAAGAACAAGGGCACGCTCTCAGGTCACCTGTTCGTTACGTTTCTGGTCCTGCGGTTATTGGGTTTGTCCATGCTGTGCTGTAATTGCATTGCCACGTTGTCTTCTGTCCTTTGTTATTAATTAAAGTCGACCCGGAATTATCTTCGAACTGTCCGATATTTATTACGTTTACTCTGATACCGTTGGATGTCCAATTCGGATGGTGATGCATAATACTCCATTGTTGCGGAAAATACCAAAATTCGAAATACCGGGTATCGAATTGAACCGATTGCTTTGATGTTGATAATTAGGAGCAAATCTTAAAATAATTCTCAGAGAATTATATGCATCAGACATTTCAAGTTGGTGGCATAGTTGGAATCTCTGGTTGTTAAGCATTTTGTGAGAGACCGGGCATTTATCCTTGGAATTAATATAGGTCATCACGTCATAACGAAGAAATTATATATTTCAAAAATTGATAAAAATAAAATAAGCCGTTCATCGAAAAAATATTAATTACAATAAAATTTCTGATGACGAATTGGTAGGTAGGCTCCATGATGGCTCCCATTTCGTGGCAAATATTTTGTTTTAACTGGTCCAGGGAAGTTGGTTTATTAATGTAGACTTTAGATTTGGGGAAACTGCGTGGCGGCCAATTCATGTCACCTCTGCTCGATATCAATTTGCCTGGAGAAATTTCACGAACTATTGGAAGTGTGCGACGTTGCTCTATCCTGCTTGAACCATGTTCTCTGATTAAAGACAGGAAAATTTTGCAGTTCGGGCAACGAAAACTCATCTCAACATCCTAACAAAACGCTCTGAATTCACTGTAAGAGCACGTGCCCTTTCATCTTCAACAAATATGGACCGATAATTCCTCGTGATGACATTGAAACCCAAACGTTCACTTTTGGCGAATGAAGGGGGGTTTATGATGCTTACATTTGGTATTGGTTGCACTCCAATGGAGACAGTTCTGCTTGTTCGCGTGCCCATTAAGATGAAAATGAGCTTCATCTGAGTATAAGATGTTGAAAGTTTGTAAGCGCTCAATTGCTTGGTTTATGAATTCTTGCCTCTGAATGCATTCCTAGGGTTGTTTTCGCACCAATTGATTTTTAAAGGAGTGCAGCTTTAGATCTTTGAGCAAAATGCGGTGTAGCGATGATCTATGCACGTGCAAAGCACTTGCGCGCTTTCGAATGGAGAGGTCGGGATCATCACGAACAGACTGACCACTCCGTCCCTCATTCTCTTCCATTCTCGATGATCTTGGTCGTCCGTATTTCTGTTTACCTAGTGTTGAACCGGCCTCCCTAAACTTCTTCACCCAATTTCGAATGAGAGGAATGCTTGGTGCATCATTTAAGTGACGTAAAGCTCTAACATTGCAGAAATTTCTTCGCACAATAATTGTCACAGAATATCCCTGGCGCCCCTTAGATGCCTTGCGTTCACACAGTAAGCTAAATGAAATAAAAAAAAAAATTGAGACACCTTGTATATGCAGAATATTTGGTGGATTCATTTCACGGGAATCGAATGGTAATTCACGGAGAAGAACAAGGTTTTTCTACTGCAGAACCACGTAATTGAAAAACTCACAGAAATGTCCACATGGATTAGATATGGAGGCACAAGTCTTAGATTCAGCATATTGGACCATTGAGTTCTTGGAGTTGAAGATGAAGTTACGATATGGCTACTTCATGAATCCTGGCCAGCAATGATATTTAGTCGAGGATTCGAGTGCTGCTTAAGCGGTTCTTAAGATCAATTTTGAATTGAAGGGATAATCATCCTTGACACTCCAAACATCGCGGAAAAAATTGATTACCGCCATCATTTTCCGACTGTAAGCTCACTAGATCGAAGAAACCATTCAAACCATTCACCCATAATAAGGATTATTGAAAATCTGGGAGTAGGAAGAATGGGTGAGTGTGAGCAAGTGCGTTCACTTACTCAGCAGTAAAACGGCACTCCCGAATGAAATGACAATAGGGCATATCTCTAGAGAATCTGTAAGAGAACGAAACAGAACGATATAATTCTTATGCTTGTTTTCGTTTATTTTTGCAGTGATGAAGTGTGTGGGATCGATTTGATATATTCGGAATTAAGATGCAATAGTCTTTCATGGACAGATATCTTTATTCCACTAAAACCTGTATATGGCAAATGCAGTAACATGGAACCGAATAAATAGGGAAGAAAGAAAAGGTATAATAAAACACCAAATCAATTAGATATTGATGTACCTTCCACACAAAAACCTTTCGATTTATGAACAAAACTGTTTCGATTAACAGAGGCAAGTGTTGATATTAGACCATCCCCCAATGTCGGAAAATTCGGGAGTTATCTGGCATTTCAACTCAGGTATTTCCAGTTTTTCCGTGGCAAAATTGTTGCCAACCCACCAATATCATTTCAGTCTTTGTGAAATATATCGGGCCCACAGCTCCTATTCTCCCTTTGCTCATTGTGATTTCCACATTATTTATTATAACCCAGACGCTACAACTATGATGAGAAAATATTACATAATATATACTCTGAAATCAAATTAACTCCTGAATGTGTCCCCAATCGTTAATCTGGTGGTAATGATGCAACCTCTCACTCCCTATCTATTTATTTCAACTTTACAATTAAAAATTACTATTTACAAACACAAAATCAGGTACAATGAATCTGAGATCCGCGATTCGAAGAGACACTTATCTTAAAAGTAAGGATCCGGTGGTATGATCCTCCAAAATACAGGTACTATGCAGGTAGTCTAGTTTCAAGAGATTCCAACCAGAATAAGGTCCAGAATTAAGATGTTCCAGTAATAATTAGCTTCGGAATAAGGGTATTCCAGTCATAATCAGCTCCAGTATTCAGATAATCCAGTAATGATTGCCTCTAGTATTAAGATGATCCAGTCAAACTCTGGGTCCGGTAGTAGAATGTTCAAATGGGCATTAGTCCCAGTAAAAAGATAATTCAGTGGGCAACAGCCCCGGCATAAAGATGTTTCAGTGGGCGATAGCCCCGGTACAAAGATGATTTAGTGAGCAGTAGCCCCGGTACAAAGATGTTTCAGTGGCCAACAGCCCCGGTACAAAGATGATTCAGTAGGCGGCAGCCCCGGCACAAAGACGCCTTTTGAATAGACGTCTTATAAGAAACAATAAAACTTCAAAATTCCACGATGTTAATGGATTACGAAGTTCGTTTATTCGTTAAACTCTAGCAAGGTGTTTACTCTCCAAATTCTTATGCACGAAAAGCAAGAACTTTCCATCGGCTAGACCGAATTAGGGTCGCGCATGCGAAACACCTACTCAACTGTCAAAGGGAAGTGCGTTTTTTAGCGACCGATCGTATAATTTCAGTAAGGCGTTTTTGCTTGAGATCGGAATTGAAATTAATAGTATGACGTATTTTCGCGATTGAAACTGAAATCGGCAGTGGAGCGTTTTGTAACGTTACAACTCCGTGTAATAAAGTTAGCTTCGGGACATCTTTAGGAAAATATATGTTTCTGTTTGGTTGGGACATTTAGTAATATTGCTTTTCGAATCTTGTTAATCTGGATTGCTTTCTGATGATTTTTCGCTAGAGAATCCGAGTGTCACTTGAAAGATTTTGAAAACTGAGTTTGACTTGCACGAGAAATTCTATACGACTCCAAAAGAACTACGAAATACTCTATCGAGAACAATTATTTCTACTATTTTTATATATAATAAGAGGATGAATATAAATCTATAGAAGTCAAGAACTAAATTCGCAGGAAAATATACACAGTGAAAGATCTCACGAGCCAAATCCAACTTAGCGACATCACGCCTAGATTATTTTTCCGGTTATGAATCCTCAAATTCGGACGAAATAGTCGAAGAGCCACTCTGATTTTATCAGGCGACTCATCTCAATCATCGGCAGGCCTGTTTAGCGTGATCAGATTTGTCAACACGCTTATGAATTAGCCTACGTTTCAACTGTATTTAATTTTTGCTCGTCAGGGCGAAAAAAATTACTTCGCCCGACCAAGGAATTCGTGTGATACTTGGACCATACGGAAAATCAATTTCAACTCGAGCAGGAAATCATACTTGACTCCAAAGGCAAAGTCAAATATCCTGTTGAAAAGCAATTCAGCGACATCCACCAAAAAAAATACACTTGACATGATTTTCCGGTAATTACTTGAGAAGATCGGAGGAGCCGTTCCCATTCCACCCTGACACATCAGTCGGCTTGTCAAGCGAGTAAGATCAGTTAACGTGTCATTCTGGCTGCTCACGAATTCATCCACGTGGCAAATTCATTAATTTTATGCTCTTCAAGGCAGAAGGAAACCTCGGCACTTCTTAGTTTAACTAGGGAAATTATTTTTTTTTTTGACTGACTGGAAAGTTATATCGAGTCGAAAAGCTATTCAGCGACATCAAGGAACGTATTAACCACCATCGCCGATATGATATGTTTACTAATCATCACTCATAAAATATCAAAAGCCACTCTAAGTGCCCCCCCCTGATTTCAACGTCACAATTTTCTGACTCATCCTGACGGTCCGAGGGGCGTATTCTGCTTTGTTAACGATGTGTCGCTCTGGCTGCTCATGAATTCATCCACGTTGCAAATTTATTTAATTTTTGCTCATCAACGCAGAAGAGCACCCCTACACTACTTCGTTCGACTGAGGAAATTAAGTTTTCTTGAGTGATTCTTGATCGAGATTCAAGAATTGACCCCCTGCGGCATCACGAACTACTCAACAAAATCGGAGAAGCATCCTGCCCTGATTTCAATGGCACACTTGAACTCATCGTGCCGGCCCGAGAGGCGTGTTCAGATTTGTTAACGAGGTGTCGTTCTGGCTGCTCATGACTTGAAATGGTTATGGATTGGTGATCTAGTGATCGATTGTATACAAATATTTTATATATTTTTTTTGTGAAATTTCAATTCCCTATTTATAATGAAATTTGAGCGCCAGATTATTTTTTTAATCTGTTATAATTTTGATATCTCTGCCAAAATATAATTTAGAAATTAATATGTTTCATTATAATCCATAAACAATTAAAAAGAAATTGTTATGATATCTTAAATGTTCAAATTCCCAATGAAACTTTTCTCAGGGTGAGTTCAACTATATATATTATTATCAATGAATATTTTGAAACAGATAATTAAAAAATTTATGAATTGATTTGAGAAGTATTCATTAACCTTCTAGCAAACTTTATTCTTACAAAATAACTCTAGTCTTTTCATCCACTCACAGTATGTCATCCTGACATAATATATGTCACGAATTTTTCAATTTATTCCCTACATTTAAGTAGATTTATAGTGTAAAATAACCAATTATGTATCTATGGAAGATGATTTCCCAATATAAGGGCCTGTAGCGGTCTTCGTTCATCTGGGGATTGAAATATCATCACTTGGAAGACCGGACATGGTCGAAGGATCCTCCTGGTCAGAGAGCAAATATAGGTTATATTATTTACTGCTTTTTGCTGGTTTTCTGTCCGTCTTTTTGTTTCAGATGGTATGTCGAGATACTTCGTCAAACAAAATTCAAGATGACGTAAAAATTTTCCGATGCAAAAGATGCCATTCATGTTCTTTAAACAAATTCCTACACTTATACGGGAAGGCAGAGTTTTTACTGAGGTTTTTGTCTGTGCTCTTGTATCATACGTAAAAATGTATGGTACCCCGTTTACGTTTTGCTCGTCTAAGTGTAAGAAACCCTCGACACTACTTTGTGTAGGGAATTCGAGGAGCATTGGAGCGATTCGGAAAATCAAGTACGATTCGAGCGGAAAATCATACTTGACTCTAGAAGCACTGCGAAATATCCTGTCGAGACGCGATTCGACGAAATCACGAAATAAATTGACCGCCGACATGATTTTCCGATCATTACTCAACAAAATCGAAGGAGCCACTCGAAGTGCCATAGTGCCCTGATATGAACGGCATAATTTGCTGGCACTCATCAGCCGGCCTGTCAGGCGAGTTTAATTTGTTAACGAACTGACGCTCCGGCTACTCAAGAATTCACCCATGTAGCAAATGTATTCAATTTTTGCTCGTTAAGAGCAAACACTTCCCCGAATATAACGCGGTGACTTTTGAAGGCCAGAGTTCGTTTTTTCTCAAAACATTATTGGATACGAACAGAAAAAACGCTGCGTATTTTACATAGGGGTTTATTATTTTCTCAGTTAAATAACCCAATACCATTGATATCTCAAATAAAACTTATATATTATTCATAACTCCTTGGTTTTTTGGAACACAAAAACCAATTCCAAAAAAAAAATTCATGGAAACATTGACATTGAACAATACCAACGAAATTATTCACGTCAAAAGCAAAATGCCAAGATTATCACTCCTAGAATCGCGAGAAATCAACAGATACAAGGTCCGCAAAATCCTATTGAATGAACAAACCGATGTGAATAGCTCTCCATTATTGAATATTTTTCTGTAACCTAAGAACCCTGTGGCAAACCCCAATTTATACCTACTCTCACTTTTACGATTTTATATAATTATTTAGACACCGTCCGGATCATATTTAAACCTTGTTTTACTACATACCATCAGTCAGTAAAATGAAGATACCTGAGAAAGCTATATTATAGCGGAAGAATTCTCGTAATAAATATTCTGTGAAAACTCAATACTATCTCCTTATTTTTCAATTGGAATGAGTTTCCACCAAGTAAAGACCGAATCTATCAAACATGCATTGAAATCTCAATAAATACTCTTGTATGATTGAATAACATTTTGACATGCAAGACGCTAATTGAGTAGCATAATTTGAATTAATATTTTGAATGAAAAGAGCCGATTTTTAGTGGATATATTTCAGATATTGAGGGAGAAAACCTAAAAATAATTTCTTTGAATTTCTTACGATCATGAAATTGTCAAGAATATTGATGGGGCATTTGTACATTGTGTTTATAAAATCATAAACGAATCCGTTAAAAATTTTCCGATATGTGTTGAAACTTTGGTAATAAATCTTTTTATCTACTTTTAGATATATGATTCTCGATGAAAAGTAAACCGATTATTCCACTGTATTCCTATCTTAAAACCGAATGCGATGATTAATTTTCGGGATTATTGGAAATTTGCAGCGTTTTTCTCCATAACTGAGGGACCACTGGTCTGAAATCATCCGGGTGAAATTTTTTAGGCTAGGCTATAAAACAGTAATTAACCGTGAGAGTTTCATGAAAATTCGGTGGTAAATCCTACTGAAAAGCTTGGCATACGATTTTTCTATACCAAGTTTCACATATTTCGGTTCAGTACAGTAAATCTACATACTTCGAAGTGTAAACTGTGAAATTTTCAGGCGGGGTAATTTTTTTTTTTGGTCGATCACTAAGGTTTATTATTTGATTTTATTAAATAATAAACGAAAATTGTAATAATGAGCAATGTTGCCACTTTCAAAAATTTTCGGGAAAATAAAGAATGAAATGAAGTGAAAAATGTAAAAATACTTAATATTGCACATCCCAAAAAAAAAATTTCAAAAAATAATCACAGAAGCCAGCAGAACGACCCCCCGTTTTCTCTTGTTGAGTGCAATCAATACCTCGAATATAACCGGGTGACTTTAAGAAGCCAGAGTTGTTTTTTTTTCAGGAAATTTTTTGGGTGCAAGTGATTAAAAAAATGTGAGAATGCGCAATGTTGCCACGTTTCTATATTCAAAAATTTTCGAGAAAATAAAATCTGAAATAGAGTGAAGAATAAAAACATTACTAACATTATGCATTCTCACAAAAGAATTAAGTACATCCCAAAAAAAATTTCAAAAATACCTGCAGAATGACCCCCAATTTTTCCCTATCAACGTCGTAATTTCTAGCATTCCAATACTTCTCGCGGTTGTTGGCAACGTTAAAGCATACAGACCATGAGCAGTAACCTGACCTTGATATATAAACGAGTTTTAATGAAACTTGAATGTGACTGTGATGCCGAAATGCGCCAAGATATTATTTACCAGCACGTGGTAGTGTTTGCTCTTAAGGCGGAAGAGAACCTAGATACTAGTTCGATTGACTAGTGCCGTACGCATAGTCGATACTCAGTACTTGAGAACATCTAAAGTCGACGCGTCCCTCCCATATTGGTTACTTGACAGCCGAGCACTACTTCGCCAGTGCTTGGTGGCATGCTTGCTCAGGTCTACGAACGACCTACCTTGAAGCGTGCTCAAGCAAGACATTATCACATAATAGCGAAGATTATAAATTTTTTGTGATTTTTTACAACCCAGCGTTGCTATTTTTAATATAATCTTTAATCTTAGTATTCTGCACTATGTATGATAATATCATTTTACGCGATAATCTCAAAGAACATAACATTTGAAAATTCAATTCAGCTAAAGTGTCCAAAGATACTAAAGTTTAAATGAAACTGCTCAAATTATTGCTCTCACAGAAAATGAAGATGATTTTCTATGAATTCATCATAGTTATTGCAGGACTTAATACATAGTGGCCCTGTTCTTAATGACCATCATGCTAGGAGGCACTTCCCTTTTTCGGAAGCATCACAGATACCATAAATCATCCTCTGTGTCGACATTTTTTATAACAGAATTACGGTTCGTTTTACGGGGCGGCTTCTTTGACACCTTGAAGAGATACTGTCGTATAATAGCAAATTTTCAGTGCGACCAACATGAAAACTTGGAAACATTTTAGATTTTACCGATATCCATGAACTTCGCCGGGAGAGCGGAGAATTTCTCAAGTAGGAGTTCTAGATCGGACTATGCGTAAGGGCATAGGTTATTCGAGTGTTACTTGAGCGATTCAAAAAATCAAGTTCAGCCCGGGCGGAAAATCATACTTGACCATAAAAGCATCACTGCGAAATATCCGTCGAGAAGCAAGTCGAAGACATCGTGAAAGAAAATTGACCGCCGACATGATTTTACGGCTATTACTCCACAAATTTTGCAGAAGCCACTTCGAGTGCCACCCCGCCCCGATTTCAACTGTACGATTTTCTGACTCATCGTGCCGGCCCGAGGGCGTATTCAGATTTGTTAACGGAGTGCCGTGCCGGCGGCTGATGAATCCATCCACTTTGCAGTTGTATTAAGTTTTTCCGCATCAACGGCTGGGAATTGGAATGTTAATAAGAACTTTCTAGACCCGACGGGGTGGATTGGAAACCCCGGGATGCCGGCTCCGATGAATATTCCGAACTAGAAATCGATTAGTTGGAGCCTGTAATGAATTCCGTGGAAATCGGTTCTTCCGGAAGATGCTTCCAGATTGTGAGAGGTGCTGTATTTGGGTCGGTTAAAAAAAACCTTCGTTTCGTCCCTGATTAATGGCCTTATTTTGAAGGAAATGGAAAGCAGAGTGTGAACGAGATTTGAGTCTGATATATTTGATCTTCTTCAGACGATGCTAGAAATCTGGAGAAGCACTGAAGTGAGGTCAGCAGCTTTTGCGCGCATATTCAAATTCGTTGCCAAAGCGTTCATGTTTTCACGTATTTAACCCGCCGAACCCACCTTCATTTCCTGATGGAGAGATTTGGTTGTCTTTTATCATATTATCCTCACCAAATTCTGTATTAATCTTCGAACCGTCATTTTCTAATCAACTACTGGATTTCAATTCGATGCTTTCTATATTTTTGAAAATATTGAAAAAGTAACATTCTGAATGGGTATATCTGCGAAGTCATTGGGCGAATAGTTAAAATCCACCCAATGATTCCGCATATATACTCATTCACAACTTTATATTCCCAATATTTCCAAAAATACAGATGGAATTGAAATTCAGTTCTTGATTGGGAAATAGCAGCGTGAAGGTTCATTGATATATTTTTCCAATATTTCCGGAAATTATGACTTTATCAAACTGAAATTTTGTACACGGCTGTCAACTAATAATCTCAAGATGGGGAATTGTTTCCGAAAAAAAATTGGTTTGAAACCAAGTTTTTTGAATTACTGACAGAACTATCTCAACAAATGTTCGAATGAGTTGCGCGTCTTTATGCTATTTATAACTAACTGCAAGTTAATATTCAATGGCTTCAGTAGCTTCGAAATATCAGGGAAAAGACCTCAAAATTTCAAATGGCTATAAGTCTGGAAAGGTTCGGCCGATTTTGCCCACTAACAAACTCAGCCGTTGCATTTTGAAATGCAATCCACACTGAAAGTTTCCAGGCGATAAGATCTTCTGTCCAAGTCGTTTGACACCATTTTCAGCTTAACTATGATTATATGTCACTAAAACTATATCTAAATACGGTCCAAATTTTCAAGAACCCAGACACAGTATAATCAAGGTTAGACTAAAAACGCTGCAAATTTTACACAAGGGTTTATTAGTTCTCAGTTAAGTAACCCAATACCATTTATATCTTAAATAAAACTTATACAGCGTGTCAAAAAAGTAACATTACTCGTCAATAGTGCGTGTACGAAGAACTATTTAGGAATATCCTCGTGCCCGTCGATTTTGATTTCAAAACCAATTTATCCTATGCTTTTTTGAATTTGATATTTCTCAGTTCTCTACTTTATTTTTTTAACTGGAAATATATGGATATAGATACATCAAATGAAAGATAATTTGATTACCTATTCAGCGATGTGGCTTGAAGAATAATTGCTTGTGCCGTTTTTGAAAAATTAGGAAATAATTTATAATTTTCAGTTAGGAGGATACTGTATTCAGACCATTATTCTTTTATTAATTAATAATGATAATAATAATATATTTATTCAATCAAATTTTTTTATCAAAATACAATAAGGTTGGTTTCGTAAAAACAGAATACATAACTCAAAACAATTCACTTTTGCAAAAATCAAAAAATTTACTCAAAGGATATGGATCACAGTCAACAATTGCATTATGCAAAGTAATTTTGAAAACGTTCAAGTTGGATGTCCTCCTAAACCCTTGGGGTAGAGCATTAAATAGCCTTAGACTCATGTACAAGCGCGACTTTTCTATTAAGGTTGAAGAGTGACGTGGGTATGTGTATCTGTGCGCCTAGTAAGTATTGTTACAGTTTAAATATTGTTGAAAGTACCTTCATGAAAACGAGTACCCTATATACGTATAGACCACATGATGAAACACTTACCTTATTACTAAGGGAAATTCTCGAACCCATGGATTTGTAATTTAAATTGACTTAATACTTAACTTCGATTTTCGTTCACATAACTGAATTGGTCATCGAATGACCTTTGATGCGATATATCACATGCAATATTTTTCAAAAAAAAAACTGTTGAGGTTTAAGGGTATAAATCCCTCACTTTGAAACTGCATGCATTTTTCAAACTTCTATAATACAAATAGAAATGAAAATAGGGAAATTCTCGAAACCATGCATTTGTAATTTATATTGAATTAATAATCAACTTTCTTTTTCGTTCACATAACTGAATTGGTCATCGAATGACCTTTTATGCGATATATCACATGCAATATCTTTCCGAAAAAAAAACAGTTGAGGTCTGAGGGTATCAACCCCCAACTCTGAAACTGCATGCATTTTTCAAACTTCGAAAATATATTACTATTTGAAAAAAAAAACAGTATGGGGGTGTGGAGCGTAAAAGGTGGGAGATTTCGAATTCAAAAAAGCATAGGGAGACCTGCTTTCGGAATTACCAATCCATGGATTCGTGGATTTCCCTTAATAATAATCATTAAAAGAATAATGGTCTGATTGCAGTACTCTCCAATCACAAATTGTAAATTACTTCCAAATTTTTTATTGGAAAACGGCACAACAATTTTTTTTTTAGTCGAATCGCTGAGTAGGTAATCAAATTACCTTTCATTTGATGTATCACAACTCATGTATTCCAATTTGAAAAAATAAAGTAGTGGGGTGCGGTTGGGGGTGAGAAATATCAAATTCAAAGAAACCCAGGATAAATTCCTTTAGGAATTCAAAATCGACGGGTGCGAGGATTTTCCTTAATAATTCTTCGTTAAAAAATTATTGACGAGTTACGTTACTTTTTGGCACGCTGTATACTATTCATAACTTATTGGTTTTTCACCCCATAATTTGCAGCGTTTTTCTTTATACCTCAGGAACCACTAGTCGGAACTCATTCGGGTAAAAATTTCTGGTTGAGTTACGCAACAGTAATATATTGAAAGTTTCATGAAAATTCGGTAGTAAGTTTTTGAAAAATAATTTTTTTTCCCTCGAACCCCCAATTTTGAGCCCTTAAGGTACACCGATCCTGCTGAAAAGCTTGGAGGATCAATGCCGAGTGACACACGATTTTTTTTCCAAGTTACGCGGATTTTGGTTCAGTACTTTCAGTACGGCGAACGGCGGACGGACGGATTTTTTTTATTCGTTTATTCAAATCTACATACTCCAAAATGTAAACTATGAAATTTTCAGGGGGGGTTGAATTTTTTTTTTTGTTGGTCGATCACTAAGGTTTATTATTTGATTTTATCAAATAATAAACCAAAATCTCACTCCTGGCAAAGAACTGAAATAAAATACTAGTTAATTCGGCCTAATTATTCAATTTTGAGTGATGGAAACTTAATGGTTCATAATAATAATAATAATAATGGATATATCCAGAATTGCAATAAATTCTTCTTCAGAAATAACAAAATATTCTGAATTGTAATGTTTTTTCTTCATTTTATCTTTCTCTGGACGACATTACACTCAAAATTCAAACTTTTATTCAAATATGCAAAAATAATCATGAAGCCACGAACACACCTTGTTTATATCAAAAGATAAAAAAACTGTAGTATCAATATAAAAAATTTCAATTCAATATATTGAAGAATTAAGAGTTTTTCGGGAGCGCTCCTATTTTTTGTGACAACTGGTATATCTGGAGATATAGATAAACTACGGCGTTGAAAGAGAAATACCTGCGGGGTAAAATGAAAGTAGCTGCCAACTAATACTTTGCGAAATCCAATAAATAAATAGGTGAATTGAGACGTTAAAATGAAAATTAAACTAAATCACAGTTTCACTTTCACTGCTCACAATAGATCATAGTTGCCTTCCAAAATGTGGCAACATCAGGAATCAATTATTCACAATTATTTTTAACGAGTCAATATTTTCAACATATTTTGATGAAATGTATGTTATTTCAGCTAATCGTTGTGAACATTTCGGACGAATATTCTGTTTATTAGTTTAGGCTTGCGAGTATTTCACGTTTCTCTTATGGAATTCGAGGTGTTTTATTGATGAGCATCAAGAATATCATGAGTCATAAGTACTGAGCAATATGCAACATGCATGTAGATAGTGGAAACCGCAAATTTGGAATATTTAGTGATCTATATGTATATGCTATCGGAATACCTGAAATAATTGACAGCGCTTGCATAACTATGGACATTTCTGGGAATATAGCTCTATAGCCGGCCCCTAAGTGGAGAATTTCTTTGATTCTTCCACTTATAGTCGATGAATTTCATAATACCACGGGAATTGGATATGGGATATAATACAGAATGTATCTGAATGACACCGAAAAAATTTAAGGGGTGATTCTGTGATGAAAATTAAGGTTGGTATTTTGTATACAACTTTTTGAAAAAACCCCGTAAAACGCTACCCCGAAAATTTTTTTTTTCATTTTTCCTGTATATTAAGCTAGGGATACCATACTTTGTAAATATTATTCGTCCATAAAACAACACATTCTGAAATTGTTTCAATTCTGAAGTATGCTTAAAATTGGTTGGAATGGTCAACTCCTGAGTTACTTTTTCTTACAACTTTTTTTTGGAAGAAATTTTTCCTTCAAAAAACACATGGCTTAAGAGCGCAATTCATTCACTAACTTTTTCACTCGTACAAGTATGTTCGAAAACTCAAGCATTTACGAGAAAAACATAATTCATGTTGAATAACATTTTATTGAACAAGACTTTTAAAACTGAAATAATAGCGAAACGGATAGTACTTCAAGATTTCTTTTCGTGATTGCTTCGTAAATGTGACTGACTTGACGTTTACCTGTATATGTCCATACTATATATTTTTCGGTTGAACAATACTTGGGATGGGACCAAATACGTAAATATATCTCAACAACTACGCTACAGCGCATGTACATATTAATGTCCTTTGTTATTGTTTTCATACTCTGACCGTTAAGGATTCTATGCAGTGTTTCAATTTCAGCTTCGTTTACTGTTTCGAATTTATGTGAATTATTGTTAAGTTATATGATGATGTGACAATTCCTCAATTTTTCTGTTTCCTAGTTCTCAATTAATAAATTTATTTTCTAGCCTTGCAAAAGAAACGAATGATCCGAAACGTTGGTAAAAACAAAATTGATGTATTTAAATTCTGTCTAAATCCCTGCGAATATTATTTAGTTACTGAATTCAACATAAGATTCTTTATCAGTGAGTTCCACCTAGTCGTTTTAGACCATTGTCGATAAGAAGTTGGAACAGACGCTGTTCCCCAGAACAAGCGAGTAAAAACACCAAGTGTACCACATATTTCGATCAAATGATTCAGAATGCCCTCATGAAAGCGATGTCAAACACAATTCAAGCAGAATTCAATTAGCATATTCCGCTTAAGCCTTAAGGCCACCCTGCCAGAAATTTCCACTCGACAAGTTCTAAACTTTCTCTTCTAGGAATTTATCCGGGATTCCACGCACTTTTTCTTGATGCTCTCCCATAAACACGTTTCCAGAACTTTAGGACTAACACGGGTATCCCGCCATTTCGGCTCGTAATCCTGCAAAGATAAAAATGAAAAATTCCCCTCCTCAAACTCGCGGGAATCTCAATAACGTAGCCCTCTTTCAAGCAGGCGGGCGGTAGCCTCCGGGCGTGATAATTTCGTATTGAATGAAATGCTAATCCCGACCTTCTCGATATCCTACTTTTCACCCTGTAGCAGCTTGGAGAGACGTTTATTCCAACTTCGTCTTGAAGATTCAACTAGGGTGATATCGTCCCAGATTACGAGCTTTTTGAAGAGAATTAAGCGGAGGAACGCAGACTCACGAATGATAGATTTACATTTTTCATTGGATTTAAGCATTTTTGTTCTCTCAGAAGTGAACAATTCTACCAAATCGTTTTGAATGTAGCCAACCAGAGTCCAGAAATCATTTCCGACAGGCGAAGTCCCTCTAAATACTGTGTTAATTTAAAAATGGTACCACATCTAATTTCTCAGCCCTCATGCAAAATCAGAAAAATTTGTTTCGTTTCAGTTCGTTTTGGAACAATTGGTACGGTTTGTTTCAATCGATTTGTATGAACTATGTGAACATGATGACATCAACCCTTAAAGACTTAAATGGAAAGAGGGGGGGGGTTAAGTTTTCATCATCTGGGTTTGAAGGTAATTCGATTGCCTTTTCAAATAAGGCTTAAGATGGAACTTTTTTGTTAATGGTGCTTCAATTTATCATTCTGGAGCACTGAAGGACATTACTCAAGAATTCAACAAATAATTTATATTCTGGAAGAAACGATCATCATGGCATTGGAAAGTTCTCGTTTTTTTGCACACTTGGGATTCGCAGGTATTCTAGTGAATACCATTATATATAGAACCTTTCATTAAAAATTTTCATCATTTTCATGATTCATTGCAACTCATGCTATCTTCACTATTCTAGTCTGTTTTATTTTCCAGAAGGAATGACAAAAACCTAGAAAAGCACTAACGTGAAGTCAGCAGCTTTTGCTCGCATGTTCACTTTGGAAATATACTTTGAACATGCGCGCAGAAGCTGCTGACTTCCCGTCAGTGCTTTTCTAGGGTTTTCTCGAAATTTGAAATGTTTTTTTCGAATTGCTCTAATGACAAGAGCATCACAAAGTTGTCCATCAGAATTTTCAAACTACCTGCCAATTTTCAGCATAAGTGAATCAGTATTCTATTTTTGAAATCTCCGAAAATATTAACTGTATCGAATTGAAATTTGGTACACTGCTGTCAAATATAGAGCTCAATGTGTAAATGAATATATTTTCGAATATAATGAATAGTTTCGAAAACAAATATTCTCAAAAAACTTTTGAAAAATAATTTCCTCAAAATTTTCTGATAGCACGATCATGACAAAATTTTGCGAGAGGTTGCGTATCATTTTGCTCCAACTAACTGACAATGTGGATCAAATGGACCACCATTTGGACAAATTTCAACAGGATAGTCATCATACATCCCATTCCACCTCGATACTGAACTTGCAACATTGATTTTTTTCATGAACAAAATTACACGCTGCAGCCAAGTAGACCAGTGCGAATAACTGTCCTTGATCGCGCCAATACTGATTCACTCAGATTTCCACGCCACAACAGACCCAACACAAACCAACCAGTTTTTATTTTTCAGGTAGGGTCCCAAAAATCGATGAAAGCCATGTTAAAATCTCAATTCAACTTTGCGCCTCAATAACCAGAACGAAGGTTGCAGTTCCGCAATCGGCCTTCGGCCATAGAAACCCTTTGTCCACATCTGGTGATTTCACACCTTCGTATCAATGCAACGGACGCATCGAAATGTCCTGTCCCCTCTCCGCCACAGCCTTTGTCATCGGAAAAATAATGAAATTGCACATGAAATTCGAGCGAATAGAAAATGATCTGTGCTTGTGTCAGGTATGTCTCTTCCAAAGGGTAACAGATTATCTGGTGTTGTGGTGTATTGCTCAATCGACGTCATTATGTTTATGCAGTGTTCTTCAGACAAATCCAATGAGTTTAACCTACACGGAAGGACACACATATTTTGCTGAGGTTTTATCTTTGTGCTCTCGGATCTTACGTAGAAATGTATGGTGACTCGTTTACATTTCTTTGTTTTTAGTTTTTTCTGAGTATTCACTCCCAATATCTGTAGCAGAAATATTAAAAATTAGTAAAAATTGTTTTTCTTCATGAAAAACGCCCTTGCAGATTGCAGGATTAAACTTTTTGTCAAGGACAATTTCTTGGAAAACAGATACCTAATGAACAATACAGAAACAATACAAACGATAATGAAGGCAAACTGTGACTTTTAAGAGTACAAATCTGACTTTTTCATCAGACAAAGCAGAAAATTCCAAGAATTATTTTCTTTCTGATGAAAGAGTCAGATTTCTACTCTGAAACGTTTTAGTTCGCTTTCTTTATCGTTTGTATTGTTCCTGTATTGCTCATTAGGACATCTGTTTTGCAAGCAACTGCCCTTGACAAATGGTTCAATACTGCAATCCGCAAGGGCGTTTTTCATGAAAAAAAACACTATTATTTTATTTTTAATAGTTCTGTTTCATATGATGAAAGACATGAAAGTTAAAACCCAGAAAAAACTATGATGCGAAATCCTCCCACAATAAGCTTCAATCGATACTTAATCGTTCACATTTCCTTTGCTGACACTCTATTTCTTTGCATATGCCTAATTGTTCAATATTCCAAAGCTCATAATGCTCTATCTCAAAAGAATACATATGAAACCTGGATGGGGACTGCCTTTGCTATGGATGAAACGACTAAACGAAAAAAGATTCTGCGACGAGTAAGATATGTGAATCTGTGGACCGATTTCATTAAATTCACCAGTACACATCCCATTTCACCTTAGCTTGCATAATTGATATTTTTCATGGGGAAATACATGTTGTAGCAGAATAAACCAGCGCAAAACCTGCCCTGAATTTTGTCAACGTTTGTTTTCACGCCAGTATAGCCTCAACACACGCCCATCAGATTTATTTTAAGGTGCGTCCCCAAAAATAGATGCTGGCTTTGCTGAAAGCTCGATTTAACTTCGTGCATCAATCAGAACGGAGGATGCAGCTCCGCAATCGGCCTACGGCCAAAAAATCCTTTTTTTCAGTTCTGGTGCTTTCACACTTTTCATTTCAATGCAACGGATGCAGCGAAATGTCGTATCCCCACTCTGCTGATTCTGTCACCAAAGAAAATAATGAAATTGCCCATGAAATTCAAGCGAATCCATTTCGTGTCACAGTGACATCGCAACTATGCTTCGAGCCCGGCGGTATCATTGACTGCGAGGTAACTGAGAATTAATCACCTTCATCTGATTTTCAGCCGATTACTCGATGAAACATTTCGATTATGATTAAGAACACAAGTGTATCTATCACGACTTTGTCTCTATTTATGAGTAACCGATAACGTGGTTTTGTGGAGTTATAACTCCATCGATCTATGTGTGTCATCTATATATTCATTTATTGAAGAAATCCAATATGGCTCAACTCACCGTGGTTGACACAGACTAATGCAGAGCTTCTTGTATGTGCTCTTGAATCATATGTAAAAATATATTGTACCCGGTGTACGTTTCCTCTCCTCTCTCAGCTGACTACTACATTGCCCACCGTGCCGCCATGTATAGTCTCAGGAGGGGCCTTCCGGTTTGGTGAGCTATCCTTCCTGCCTATCCCTCCCTATAGCAATCAGACTGGGAGGCAGCCGATACGGGTCGCACAACGTTTGACTGGATACCCTCCGTACAGTTTGCATCGAACACCCTTGGTTCCCACCAAGTTTCCCTCTGACCTGCTGTATATCATTACACGGTCCTTTTAACGGAAATCTGCATCAGTTGGGCCTGATTGACGACGCGCTTTACCCATGTGGTTACATTCAATCTAGCGACCACGTATCAAGATTGTGCATCCTATTTAATGATCTCAGGATCGCACACGGCCTTCATGCTCTGCAGTCTCCGGGTGTAAGAATGGCCGATTTTATTTCCTCTTTAGACAACCATAGAGTTTTGTCCTCCTTCACCGCATAGTGCACTCGTCGGCTGAATTCCTGGCACGCAGTCTAGTCTTAGGTACGAACCTGGGATGGCAATGATGATTTAATGTTCCTTTAAGGTTAGTGAAGAGCTCCGCACATGTACCACTAAGGCACTGCTGAGCCTGTACATTTCCTCTGCCATATCGTTTGATATATGATGCCTAGATGGAGCCTGCTTTCGTTGCGAATTAGATGTAGAAAAAAGTTTTTGCGACGAGTTAAAAATATCAGAACTGGACAAAAAATGAGGATTTAATGGACTCCCTGTTGACGAATTTTATCATACTCATCAGCAAACATCGCATAACACCCTAATACTGGATACCGATCAATAGTTTTTTTTGTGAAAAAATACACGTCGGATCAAAGCAAACCCACGCGAAAAACTGTTTTGAATCACGTCAGTGTTGATTCACTCGGATATCCATGCCAGCAGAGACTCAGCACACACCAACTAGATTTCATTTTCCAGGTGGGGCCCCAAAAATCGATGCCAGCTTCACTGAAAGCTCAATTCAACTTCGCGCCTCAATAAACAGAACGGAGCTTTTAGTTCCGCAATCGGCCCACGGCCAAAGAATCCCTTTGTCCGCTTCTGGTGCTTTCACACCTTTTGTATCAATGCAACGGACGCATCGACATGTCCTCTTTCCATCCCTGAAGCCTCTACCACCGAAGAAGAAAATAATGAAATTGCACATGAAATTCAAGCGAAACTTTTTCGCGTCGCAGTGACATCACAGCTGGGCTTTGAGCCCGGCTGGAAAGGATTATCGACGGCGAGATAACTCGGAATTAATTACCTTTATCTGGACTCCCAACGTGCGCGAGCGACACACAGGTAGGCTTAACACGATGTTCAGGTCCCCGACAGCTTTATGGTCGATAGAACGGCGGAGATGGCACATTGCAGTCGTAAAATCGCTCAGATTTTCCGGACAAAATCCGCGGTACGGCACAGAGATTGGGGTCGCGATTTTTGAAAATCGGGGAGTGGAACAAACGAGAGAAAACAGGCATGTCCACGGACTTGGCACTCTCGGATAAAAGGACAATAGAACGGTGATTTCTGGAGAACAATCGATGCACCTCTCAAGAGCAAACAATATCACGTGGTGCTATATTACGGCTAGGCAACACAGCCACATTCGAGTTCCATTGAACCTCGTTAATATCTCAAGGTCAGGTACCTGCCCTAGGTCTACATGCTTTAACGTTGCCAATAGCCGCGTGAAATATTAGAATTCGGAAAATTTCTACGTTTATTGGAGGAAACGGTGTCTGCAGGCGTCAGTGAGTATTTTGTGAATTTTTTTTTGGTGTACTTAATTCTTTCGTGAGAATGCGCAATGTTAGACATTTTCCCATTTTCCATTCCATTTCAGCTTTTATTTTACCGAAAATTCTTGAATATAAGAGTGGCAACAATGCGCATTCTCAAGAATCCTTTCAACCATTTGCACCGAAGAATTCTTGAAAAAAACGAATTTGGGCCTCGTTGTATTCCAGGTATTGTTTGCTCTCAAGGTGGATGGATATTCATTTGAACTAATTCGGGCGCACGAATAGCTGTGCGGCAGAAATTTGATTATTTGTCACGTTGACATACGTCCACATTGTGCATATTTGCACGGCACTGGACAACTTACTACAGTTTAGTCTTCAGCTACCTTTGTCACAATATTTAACCCTATGAAAACTCCTCTGAAGTAAAAAAGGCTTCTATTGTACAAAAGATAATTATACGTATGATGTTCAACATACCTCCATGTTCATCATGTAGACCCCTGTTCATAGAAAATAATATCTTAACATCATCCTCCATTTTCCTTTTCAAGGCCCTGATATATGCAAAGGAGAATTAAAGCCATATTGTAATGTTATATAGCTTCTGGGCATATAATACTAGTAATCAGGAAATCTTATATATTTCGAAACACAATACAACAAAGTTTGAGTTTTCTCCTTTGTATCAGTGTATGGAAGTGTACAATCACTTGCCGCATAGTATACGGTCTCTTCATTACAAGTCATTTAAAAGGGCTGTCAAAAGTTCATTGCTACGGAAATATTACTCGGTGGGTGATTACTTTTCCGATGTAACGATTCAGTAGTAGGTATTTATGATACATGAAATTGTTAATTCTCTTCACTTAACCTATGAACCAGATGTCGAAAAGGATCAATAAATATTATTATCATTATTGGAACTGATTCATGGAGAAAAGAGAGCTCCAGTAGAAATAAAATAACATAACTACATGGACGAATATCTGTCGATTAATTAACAAACTCGTTGTAAACTGCAAAATCGCAGACGCAGCGAGTAGTAAAGACAAATGGATGATCGATATGCACATTGGTCGATGCATTCTGCACCTGCAGTTAAGATCCCTAAGCTTTTGGGAGATGGCGCGCTGTCCGTAGTTATATTGCAGTTTTCCACCTGACGGGTCACAAGTATATATATTCCTATTCTGCGATTTATCCAAGGTAAGATGGTCTGGTGATCATTAAAAACTGTAAAACAGCCGTATCCATTCTCTTTGGATGCCGCTTTTTCGGTGTAGATGTTTTGATTGATTGGATGATTACCTCTGATCAAGGTGGAATGTTGATCAATCGACAGATATTCATCCTTGTGGTTATGTTAGATTATTATTATCATCACTATTATTAGTCAAGTTGTTAACCATTAAATTCATAACCCATTCTTCAGCATTTTATTTTTACTCACACAATCTAAGTACTTATTGTCTTCATCTGAATCAGAATTTTCTTCTATGTTATGGATGTTTTTATGTGTCTCGTTTCTGCATAAATGTAAAAACTAATTCATTTCGTTGCATACTCTGCATTTCCCACCAATGGTTTTGCATTGTCCTGGTCTATAATAATTTTTCACGTCTTGTTTTCTAGCTGCATCTGTTTGATATAATGAGGATGTTTTGTACATTTTTCCTGGCAGTTTTATATCGGTCAAACAGATCGTTCCTTCAATATAAGAAATAAAGAATATAGGACATCTTTCCTTTTCTTTTGACGTGAACGTGAAAATGAAGGCCTGAATCTGAACTTATAGGAAAGTTGAAAAATGAATCGGTTGAAGCAAATTGCAAATTTACTGAATGACCAGACATAATTATCTTGATCACCACTGAAGTCTGTTCGCCTAGAAGTACAATGCGGTTTTTCCAAGGTAATAAAACTGACCTGCAATGTTATACCTGTACATCTTTTGCGTAATACTACGAATTCACTAAAAACCAGCTCCTAGTCTGAGCTCTCGATTGTAGTCTCCTAGGAGCCCAGAAGAATTTTCCAAATTAAACAAAATATAACGTATTCTCACGCCACAGATTCCCGTAAATGCAGTTGGGAACAAAATCTTGAACCAGTTGAGTGATAGCACCAGAAAGAGCTACAACGTTGCGAAACACGTCATGTTACAACTCAAAATGAATAAATCCAACAAGAGCACTGACGTGAAGTCAACAGCTTTTGCTTTAGACCTGCGCGCAGAAGCTGCTTACTCCACGTTAGTGTTTTTTTCGAAGTACCGGATTTTAATTCAATCTAATCTGTATTTTTGGAAATATTGAGAAAATAATATTTTGAATGGGTGTATCTACGGAATCATAGGGCGGATTACACATTCACGAATTCGTAATTAAGCCCCAAACCTACTCTACAAATATCGAGAGTATCTAAGTAGTTTCTTCCGGAAGTTGTTGTGTTCACGGTGGGCCGTTAGGACAGAAGTCCGAGCTGAGCGGCTCTTGAGTCTCTAACATGGGATTAACGACATTAATTTTAGTTAAGTTTTATGGTAATAAGCAGCTCTGAAAATTTCAAAAATTGATCTACTTCAGAGGGCATTCTATTATGATTCAGTTGATTTTATCATCAATTTTTCCGAGGAAATTGGTTCAACGAGTAATTCATGGAACAGTATCTGTTTGGTTGTAATCAGCCTGCTCCACATATTGATGTGTTTCAAATTAACGAAATTGTCTCCCTGTCCAACTGTTCAAAAGCATATCCATTATGGTTGAAAGGATTCTTTTCAGAACAATTATTGAAAATATTATATTTCAACAGCAATCACTGGGAAACTGAATTCAACTTCGTTATAAATGTTTCATTTCAATTAAAACCACTATATAATTGACTTACAATGGAATTCATTCCAATCAGTACTGATCCTGGTTTCGTTCATCATTTATGATATGACTACAAAAGACGAAACAGAATGCCGAGAGTATTCGATTCATTTTCCTTCTATATTCATTTTGTACCCAATTACTGTTATTTAAATTTTATTCATTTCAGCTTCGACACACAGAGTTTTTTTGAATGGGAGACAAGCAGAATCATTCGTTAATTGAAATTGTATGGAAATGTCATATTCAACCTTTTATGTTTGACGCGAGGGGGTGCGGCGTGCTGAAAGCGCCGTTTCCATCTCCCCTCAAAATTACTAATGACCTGAATGAAATGCAAATACGCTATATGAAAGGTATTGGAGAATTATAGCTTTTCAAATATCGAAAACCCCAGAATACTCATAGATATTTTCATAGCCTCAAGATCTATCACCGAAGCAATGAAGAATCCTTAACATTAAATTAAGACGAGCCTACTTGATGAAGGTTTTATAAATACTATCAATAAAATACAAATTTTTCTGTAATACCTTCACATATTATCTTTCGATATTGATATCTTAAGATATACTTTCATTGCCTTCAACGTACCACGTATGAATTGATCAAATAATTAAATTTGTCATTCATACGTGGTACGTTGAATACAATGAAAGTATATCGTAAGAAATCAATATCGAAATATATTATGTAAAGGTATTACAGAAAAATCTGTATTTTTATTGATTGTTTTAATGAAACCTTCATCAAGTTGGCATGTCTTAATTTAATGTTTGAAATAAAACAAACAGTTTTATAGAGTCAGATCAACTGTCATTTCATTTTTGAAGTTCTTCAGATTTTTGAAGGTGTTGCTGGCTACATTTCATTCATCAAAGGAAAAAGATGGATTAATACCTGTTGTCATTATTGTTCTACGCTCATGCGTGTTTTACAAGCTTGCCAGATGTTTTAGATCAGATGAATCCGTTTGTAATCAGATGTTAGTTGGTACCACGAGGTGAGATTTTGTATTGTATTTTATAATGTCACCGTTTTCACAAGTCTTTTACTTCAATTGTTATGTGTCAGTTGATCAAATAATTGAATTTTGTCATTCATACGTGGTACGTTGAAGACAATGAAAGAATATCGTGAGATATCAATGTCGAAATATATTATGTAAAGGCATTACAGAAAAATCTGTATTTTTATTGAAAGTATGCTCAAGATCAGGGTGTTAATGGTGACGAGCATAAACCCGAAATAGAAAAATTTGTAAGATATTTTTTCTTCCTTTGGACAAAGTTGCAATCTCGGCTCCTGCGCCGTTTATGTCACCTTCTTTACGTGGATTTTGCACTCAATCTTTATTGATCAATCCAAAAGGGTCATATGTGACCAGGATTAATTATCAGCTGAATGATTAAAGGGAGTGATACGATAAAATTAACCGCCTGATTATTATAGTTGATTGCTATTGTCAATTATACAATTTTTTTGTTGACCTCCTAGTATAATTCAAGAGTTCTCGAATTTTTTTTACTTGTTTTTTAAAACGAGAGAATCATCATGCGGGTCAGATGTCTCTTATTATCGAATTTCGAACTGAAATGGTAAGTTACATGTACTTAAAAGCAAAATTCGCACAACGGATCAATCGTCACTATGTTCTCTTAGTATCCCAGTAAATACTACATCATCACTTAAATTTGTCCGAATAAATTAATTCTAGGAAGTTATAAGAAATACTGTACTGTTCAACTTGTGAAGCTGAATAAAAAATCTGGTTTGAAAAGTTTCGGTAACTTCCGTAAATATTTCAAATTTTATATAGCAAGTTTTTCGATGCCGGCTATCTATAGCCGAATATAGAAATAGAACAATTACGATGTATTTTGACAACGTTTGGACCACTTTCGAGGACCAAAATATGTCACAGAGTGTCAGCTATGACTTCCATATTCGAATTTTTCGTCCAATACTCAAAAACACATGTTCAATTAAATTGGAATTCAATACTTGGGATCCAAGCCCTCTACATCTAGTGATCAATAGAGCAGCCCACGAAGCAATCCTTATCAGCGAACCTACCTAGTGATGTTATGATTGAAAAGTAAGCATCGAGAAGAACTTCAACTCAATGCTATGTAGAAGGGAACAAAAGGAAAAAGAATACAATACCCAAAATTTCAAAGTGAATACCTTTAAATGATATGCAGATGGTTCTAAAGCCACGATGGGGACAGGCGCTGGAATATACGGGCCTAGAACCAAGTGTACACTATCTCTAGGCACCTACTCGAGTGTTTTTCAGTTAGAAATACTTGCAATCGAAAAATGCATATACATAAACCTGGAAAGAAACTATCAAGGGTGTGACATAGTGATCCATTCTGATAGTCAGGCTGGTATCAAAGAACTGAATGTCATCGACTCAAAGCTGATATGGGAGTGCCGAAGGAAACTCAATGCAGTAGGCAAGAACAACAAGGTCTCCTTAGTCTTGGTTCCTGGGCACTCAAGAATCAAGGCAAATGAAGAGGCTAACACTCTAACCAGAAAGGAAGCACAACTGGCGCAGAACTTTTCTGTGGTATAGCAAATGCACATATAAGAAAAAGGTTTTGGAGACGGAAGACAAAGGAAGAGAAACACTCTGTAGGAATTCTCCAGAAATGGAACACTCTGAAAAGTTCCTTCGGAACTTTGAAATTGCAAGGTCCAAATATCTTTTGGATCTCAGCAAAAACAAGTCACGCCTCCTCACTGGCTTCCTCACAGGACACTGTTGCCTTATGAAGCACATGATGAGAATGCGCTCATCAGAAACAGACGAGTGCAGATTTTGTGGGGAAGAGGAGGAAACTCCTGTTCACCTTATCACAGAATGCCTCGCCAGTGTAAGCCTTCGCAAGGAATCTTGGACAGGAGAATCATAGGAGGAATGCAAACTTAGCCCCCTTGAAGCCCTCACAGATATTAGAATTCATTAGAGCTATAGAGCTGGAGTGCGTGCTGTAGGTAGCGCAGTGCAAAAACAGCTCTAACGGGAGGGCATAATAGACCTCAAGATCGCAGTGGAATGTAACCCCTTACCAAACTATAACTAAATAACACTTGGTTGGCAAATGACAGCATGTCATGCACAATTCTGTGTCGATTCAAAATTATTTCTGTATCGGGAAGTAAGGATGCAGAGAAAGGAAACTGACAGTGCCATTTTGGCTTGATTTTGATCATAAATCATTTGACTCATGTTCTAACAACATTAAATGTCGGTTTCACAAAACTTTTGAGTACCGATCAACTTGTTGATTAAGGTTAGCATTTTATGGTTGAGTTGAAAATGAACTGAAATCGAGCACAGAATTCACTGTTGACTGACAATCAAGCCCTTGATCTGGCAATCAAAGTTTTTGTGAAACCGACCATCAGTATTATATATGAAAGAAACACATATCTCCCATCAGTGTTTTTAAGCAAAGATCAGTTAAATAGCGGAAATAGGTGGCTTCTGAATCACTTTATGTTCGGTTGCCGATGCCAATCATGTTTGAATGCGAAATTTCAAGTTGATAAATTAATAGACGATTTCCTCTACATCAACATGGTATGTCATTTCGAGTTGAACGGAAATTTATTACTATACGAGGTAAGCATTTCCAATTTCCCCAACCATTGTAACTACATTTTACAACCTGGCACTGGCAGGGCAATTTCCACATCTCCAGTGGTTTACGGTATTATTGGGGACTACTTCCGTATTCGACGTTTTAAATTCAAGAAATTGGTTGGCGATAGATGAAAATGTTTGATCATTAACGCTTCGCACGCCGACAGAATTTGCGATAACGTTATTTCGGCGTTTCGTGGAAATCTATCGGATACAAAGGCGAATTGCCAAATGGAATCATCCGCGTTTTGTTGTATCAACTTCAAACGGCACAGCGTAGCAATTAAGTTTATTGTATTTCCATTGAATACAGAGATTCATCAAGCGCCGCTTGATGAATGGGAACGATGAGGCTTGTCCGAAATGAAGGATTGATTTCGGGGAATTTTATTTAATTTTAGTCCGGCACTGTGATGACACAAGTGATATATGATGCAAAGCAGACTAGGCTGGGTCACTAGGAAAACAAAGAGAAAATGGTTGGCTTATTCTGAAAGTTTGGGAAGCAGGCCTTTGGGTCAGTATTCACCGAAATAATCTGAGGCAACTGCACGAACCGTCATCTTCTTGGTGAGTTCCATTTTCTTCATATTGATAGAGAAATTGAGCTGAGTGAAAGCATTTTAATTTCAATCGGAATGATTTAGCGCTCTATAACCCTCTCTTTCTTCTTGTGCTTTCCACAAACGAGTGAAATGGAGATGACGACGAATCCGTTGTAAAAATCGATTCCGTCCGGCCGAGGACACGATAACTGTCGAACAAAACAAGCTAGCAACTTGGAACTTTAAGGGTGGTTCGCGCATCTGAATGCCGCGGTTGATTTCTTTAATGGGCCAAATCGGCCGAATGGTATCGGAGTTATAGACATTTGAATTTTGATGTTATTTCCCTAATATTTCGATAACTACTGGAGCAATTGGATTGAAACTGGGCAGTTAGTTGAAGCATAACGACGCGCAACTTCAAGCGAAACTTTGTTGGGTTCGTATGGTCACTTGATTTGGAAAAAAAACATTTTCAAAATTTTGTTCGAAAAAAAAATTTTTTTTTCAGAAACTGTTTATAGAATTTCGAATCAAATCTGCTCATACCTTGACCTTATTTCACAGTAGTGCATCCTATTTCAATTCGATACGGCTATTAATTCTGGAGATATAGGAAAAAAATATGTAAAATTTCGTGGTTTTCTTCTCGATATCGTTGAACTCAAAAAATACTGACTCAATTATGATGAAACTCCGCACCAAGCTTGAAGATGCTGAAGGACAACTTTGTGCCAAAGTTTGTGATAATCGTGTTATGAGATCAATTTGAAAAAAATTTCAAGTTTTTTTAAATCAAATATTCAATATTCAAGTACTGAGTTTCAATTAGATCCAATCTGTATTTTTGAAAATATTGGGAAAATAACATTTGGAATGGGTATGTATATCTGCGGAATCATTGGGTGGATTTTACCCATTCACGAATACGGCCTTCGTAATCAAGGTACAAACCCTCTCTACAAATATCGAGTTCCTAAGCTGTTTCTTTCGGAAGTTAATATGTTCGCCTAACGATCGACAGTAAACACAATAACTTCCAGAAGAAACGACTTGGAAACTGGATATCTGTGGAGAGGGTTTGGGGCTTGATTACGAAGGTCGAGCTTGTGAATGGGTAAAATCCGCCAAATGATTCCGTAGATAAAGCCATTCAAAATTTTATTTTCCAATATTTCAAAAAATACAGATCAGATTGAATTAAAATCCAGTACTTTATCGAAAAAAACCTAGAAAAGTACTCCCGTGAAGTAAACAGCTCAAATTTGTTGTCAAAGCAGTTATCTCCACTGAGCATGCGCGCAAAAGCTGCTGGTTTCACGGCAGTGCATTTTTAGGTTTTATTTCTTTACTTTCTAAAACAAGTGAAAGGTTCATGAATTGCACACAAAACTCTATAAGTAAAGGAGAATTTTCCATTCTTTTTTATGGTGTACAATAAATTCAGATCAAGAATTTTTTTTGATTATTCTGTGTTTTTAAATAGTTTAACGTTTCAAAATATTAAAATCTTGAATATCTTGACATCCGAAGATGATTGAAATTTGTCCAGGGATAACTTGCACACCTATATTTCTGAATTTGGCAACTATTCAAAAAACACACTGTTTGTTATCCTACACCACTTCATTGAAGTCCTTTCTCCTTCTGTAAGCGTTTTTTAGATATGAGTGAACAGTAACTATTGTTTCCAATTCTCAATACAAATCCCAATAGAAGCAATATTTCATAGATAGTTCAATATTTATGATATAGGAGTCTCCTGGATAGCTATGTTTGCGATTTCTCAACCTGTTTTTATAACAAAGAAACACTGAGATAAGCTTAACTGTACGATATCTCGAGCACTAGAGATAATTACTTTCCACCTACATATCGATCTACAAATATAATATTCCGGAGTGCCTACGCCGAGCTGAATTTAATCTATCGATGATCAGAAATAGAAACGACGCTGTTGAGTTCAGGAAACAACAGACCATCGCGGAGGGTCTTTCGTACACTCATCTGAGGATACACTGACCTCATTTCCTCTCCGGCTAATCAGCATTTAATTAACAATGCCAACCGCTACGCGATTCTTGCCTTCCAGCGCTCCGAGCCAGAATTTGATAACAGCAACCGCTTTAGGCTAAACGAACACATACAATATAGAAGCTGCAAATGCTGAGGCATTCGAATTTCCTGTTGCTAAATGGTATTCGGTTGAATTTTCCGAATACTCCGCATGTGATGATTGGGTCAACACAGTTAGTCGATGCATTGAGGTTTTGTGGCCAGGTTGCCACTGAAATGTTCTAAATAGATTCCTGATGTGAAGAGTCATCCTGTACTTCGAAAATCCGGTAATGGTTCCTCTCGGTCTGCATAAAATACAGTTGTCAAATAGAATCACATAGGATATTAGTTTTTCAACCCAAATATCCGCATCTATTCATAGTGATTGGAAGCTATTACCTGGAAAATGGTGGCTAAAGGATTCTTGCAAAATTTCACCGAAACTTCGATTGATAGTTTGTGGAATATGAATTTCTCGAACATTCTTTTTAATGAATATACGAATTGGTTCATGGAGAAGAAGAAGCTACAGTTAAAATTAAGTAACATAACCACTAGGACAAATATCTGTCTATAAATCAACAATCGTTCCACCTGGATCAGAGCTAATCATCCAATCATCCAAAACATCTACTCCGAAGAAGCGGTGTCGAAAGAGAATGGTTACAGGTATTTCACGGTGTTTACCGATCTTCAGACCACCCTTCTTTGGTGAACTACAGACTGAGACTCCAGATACTTATCATCTGTTAGATGGAATACTGCAGTATAACTCCATACGGCACGCCATCTTTCAGGAGCATCTCGCGAATCGGACTATGCGTACGGGCATAAATTATGTGGAACATGTTTCCTATAATAAGCTCAGATTTATTACAGTGTATAAATGTTCACGTTTGGTAATTGAGTGAAAATTCCTTTCAATGAAGTTGAGGGGTTCAAAAATTAAACTAATACGTTAGCATAGTGTAGAGTTATATAACCCGAATGTTTTTTCAATGCGTGAAAAATGTATACATCAACTCGTCAACCCCTTTTAGGAGAATCATCTTGAAAAATATTCCGAATTTTTTTCATGGATTACCCCTTTTCATATTAGTATTGGAATCAAGTAACCAAGTCATTCGCATTTATATTGATACCTGTATATCAGAAGTTTTGATCACAATAGTTCAATCATGTTGTCTTATGATTCAGTGTAGTAGAGTCGTGTCTTTACCATATGTCGTTACGGATATACAGGGTGTTTCACCATGAACTAGACAAACATATAAAGCCTATAGATGACATAAGAAAAGATATTTTGCCTTATGACATATACCCCGTTTTGAAGCATAAGTGATATAAAGGGTCTTTCAATAGGGACGGGTCGATGTTGGCAGCCTGTGGCGGCCATGTTGTTTTAACGTCGTCTTTCTAACCTATATTTTTTTATTCAGTTAGTAATGCCAAATCACCATGGCAATCACCTAACCGCCAAGTTTGAATCCAATCGCTCAGGTAGTTTCTGAAATAAAAAATAAATAACTTCAAAACTTCAAATGCCTATAACTCCGAAACTATTTGATCGATTTGGCCCATTAACGAACTTAATGCGCGACCTACCCTGAAAGTTTCAAGTTGCTAGCTCACTTCGTTCGACAGTTATCGTGTCTACGGCCGGCCAACCGGCCGGCCGGCCGGCCGGACAGAATCGATTTTGACACCGGATTCGTCATCAGTGAGTCCAACCTAGTCGATTGAGACCATTTTCGGCTCAATCATCCAAAATTACAGACATTTGATTTATTTCATGTCAAAATCGACCCGTCCTTATTGAAAGACCCTATATAAGGTGTTCATTGTCCTTTGAGCTATATTCTTATAACTGTAGTAAGTTATACCTGACTTTTAAAATAACAATTTCTGCTCACATATGTGAGTATTTTTTGGTACTCAATTCAATTTTGGTGTGGACTTCTGAAAACAAAAACATTTATTTCATTCTGTTTTCATACCACTGTTAAAAATAATAGATTTCAACATTTTTGGGTGATTTTTTTCACTGTAGACATGAAAGAAAGTTCAGAAACAGATATTTCAAAAGTCAAGCATAACTTACCACAGTTAATAGAATATTGCTAAAAGCAGACATCAAATATCCTGTATCTCGCTTATGCTGCGTATATATTATTTCATAAGAAAAACAACTTTTCAAATGTCATCTACACGGCTGAATATGTTTGTCCAGTTTATGGTGCAATATCCTGTATACGCATTACGAAGTTTGAAAAAACAGAGAAACTGTTTTACCTAAGAACAATATGTTGTAAAAAAACCTAGATGAGCACTGACGTGAAGTCAGCAGCTCTTGCTTTTGCGCGTATGTTCAAAGATGATTGAAACTTTGGCAACGAATTTGAATAGACAAACAAAAGCTGCTGACTTGACGTCAGTGCTTCTATAGTTTTTTCCTAGTTAATACGGAAAAACAACGCTGCAAAAGGAAAAACCTCGAAATTTGACATATTTTGGCACAGTATCTCCAGAAATTATAATGATATCAATCTTGCATTAGGTTCACTGCTGTATATTGTATATCTCAAAGTTCGAGCAAATTTATTTTGAATATAGTCGGTAGTTTCCAGAAAAAAAAATTTTTGGAAAAAAATATTCAAAAAAAATGTTTTTCAGTGTTCTGACAGTACAATCTCAACAAAATTTTGCTTAAAAATGCGCGTCGTTATGCTCCAAGTTACCAACCGAATTTCAATCCAATCAGTAGTTTCCGAAATAACTGGGAAATAACCTCAAAATTTCAGATGTCTATAACTCCGGAACCGTTCGGCCGATGCAGCCCGTTGATAAACTCAACCATCAAATTTTGAACTGCAACCTACCCTGAAAGTTTCAACCCGATATGATCCTCTGTAAGCACGTAATCGTGCATACAGACGACCGGCTGGCCGGATCGAATCGATTTTGACACGGGATTCGTCTTCAGTGAGTTCAACCTAGTCGTTTCAGACCATTTTCGGGAAAAACTCCGGAAATTACAAACAAAACGGTAGCACGCTGTTTCCCAGAACATGCGCACAAAAACTGCACGAACATTTTTAATTTAATAAATATCCTGAATATGTCACACCAAGCACCCTGTGTATTCCCTAGTACAGGGATCGGTGAATTAGATATTTTGCTCTGAATCAGCTGAGCGATAAGAAATGCTTGAATCGGAATTGCTCCGGAACAGGAAAATATTCCCATTAAACAAACTCGATCGAAGTAATTTCCAGAGTTGTCGACGTGCACGTTACGAATTTACTAGTTTACCCTGAAATATATGATGTAGAAATTGAAATTGATCCTAGAATACGATTCACCTTTTCCGGTGTAATTAGGTTCAAGTTATACGGTTGATTTAGGCAGAGCGGAAGTTTGTGATGAAATTTAGGATGTTTCGTGAAGTTTAGATTCAGGAATGTATTAGGTAGGGGTGGATTGGAACCTTAAGTGGTTGCAGGTATCGTCAATATTTGTAAAATTAGAATATCCAGTATCGGTTGAAGCTTTTTTTGGTAGGATTTTGCATTATTTTTAAGGTTTTCATGGGTTTTTACTCCCAATATCAGAAACAGAACTATTAAAAATTAAATAAAATTGTTTTTTTCATGGAAAACGCCCTTGCGGATTGCAGTATTAAAATATTTGTCAAGGGCAGTTTCTTGGAAAACAGATTGCCTAATGAACAATACAGGAACAATACAAACGATAAAGGAAACGAACTGTGACGTTTCAGAGTACAAAGCTGACTCTTTCATCAGACAAAAGCAGAAAATTTCAAGAATTATCAATCAATTTGAGAAAATTCAATGCACTTGTTGATCAAAAACGATAAAATCAATCCAAGAATTCTTACACTAATTATAACTTCATTGATAAAATGGTTATTATCAATTCATCTTCAAGAACTCAAAAAGAAAAATCGAAAGAAAATAATTCTTGAAATTTTCTGCTTTTGTCTGATGAAAGAGTCAGATTTGTACTCTGAAACTTCACAGTTCGTTTTCTTTATCGTTTGAATTGTTTCTGTATTGTTCATCAGGCAATCTTTTCTGCAAGAAACTGCCTCGACAAATATTTTGATACTGCAATCCGCAAGGGCGTTTTTCATGAAAAAAAAACAATTTTTATTTAATTTTTAATAGTTCTGTTTCAGATACTGGAAGTGAAACCCCATAAAAGCTAAAAAATAATAGAATATCCAGGTTGAGAGAGAATCAATGAAAAAGTCCTAAATATAAATGAAAACAGAAACTAAGAACTGATGAGTACAAAAACATGTTGAATCGCATAGCATTCAAATTAAAATTTTCAAGTGTTCTATTCTTGTGTAGGGTAGAAAATACCGGTGATACCTAGACTACAATTTTTTAACCCAACTTTATAATGTCGTTTTCGAGCTTCATCCCAAAACTGATTTTTGAGCAATTTCAACTTTGGTCATTATCTTCATTCCTGTTCATTCTATAAACCTGAATAAATTTGAATTACTCCACTCGTAAATATTATCTCCGGAGTTATAAAACTGATGAAATTCGAGAAATTTTCTGAATTATGCAGAACCGCCCTTGAGCTAGTAAAGGACTTGAACTAAGCTCCTCCCTCATCCATCTGGACTACGGAATAAATAGTTATTTCTCTATTCTGTGACCATACCATACACATGGATGCTTTGTCTCCATACCTCAGCCTAACGGCCGACTGCGTAAACACAATAACTTCCGAAAGAAACAACTTAGAAACTCGATATTTGTAGAGAAGGTTTGGACCTCAATTACGAAGGCCGAATTCGTGAATGGGTAAAATCCACCCAACGATTCCGTAGATATACCCAGTCGAAATTTCATTTTTCCAATATTACCAAAAATACAGATCAGATCGAATTGAAATCCAGTACTTTATCGAAAAAAAACAGAGAATTTAATGAGGATGATATGATATGAAAATCATAGAAATTTTTTTTTTCGAATTGTTCTAATGACACGATTATCACGAAATTTCGCATAAAGTTGTCTTTCAGCATCTCGAAACTAGCTGTGAAGTTTTATCTGGACTGAATAAGTATTTCTCGAGTTATACCGAAAAAAATCAACGATATCGAGAAGAAAACCTCGAAATTTGACATATTTTTTCCCGATATCTCCAAAACTTATGATCGTATCGAACTGAAATTTGGTACACTGCTGTGAAATTAGAAGGCCAAAGTGAAATTTTTTTTGGATATGATGAATGGTTTCCGAAAAAAAAATTTTTTGGAAAAAATTTCAAAAAAAAATTTTTTTTCAATTTACTGACAATATGATCCTGACGAAATTTGGCTCAAAGTTGCGTGTCGTTGTATTTCACCTGAATGCCAAGTTTGAATCCAATCGCTCAAGTAGTTTCCGAAATAAAAAATAAATAACTTCAAAATTTCAAGTGACTATAACTCCGAAACTATTCGACCGATTTGGCCCATTGACGAACAAAACCGCGGCATTCTGATGCGCGACCTACCCTGAAAGTTTCAAGTTGCTAGCTTGCTTCTGTCGACAGTTATCGTGTCCTCGGCCGGACAGACGGCCGGACAGAATCGATTTTGACAACGGATTCGTCATCAGTGAGTCCAATCTGGTCGTTTGAGACCATTTTCGGCTCAAGCATCCAAAATTACAGACATTTGGACAAAACGATAGCACGCTATTCCCCTAGAACATGAGCGCAAAAATGACGTCGCATTCGATTTTTTTCTAATATTGAAAAATCTCACTCAACACAAACAAAAATAACTTGTATAATATTCGAATATGATAAACCAGAATCTCTCTCTGACAAATAGCCATATAAATTAGGCAATCTGTCTTCCAAGAAACTGTCCTTGACAAATAGTTCTAGCCTACAATCCGCAAAGGCGTTTTTCATGAAAATTAATTCCTACTTAATTTTTAATAGTTCTGTTCCAGATATTGGGAGTGAAAACCCAGAAAAAACTAAAAAAATGACGCAAAATCCTCCCAAAATAAGCTTTAATCGATACTCATAAAGAATATATCCAACCGTCATAAATATTTCCCGTGGATAGGATTAATCATCAATCGAATCCGACTGTAAAATGGATGAGCCAAACAAACCCGATCAATTTCTATCAGGAAAAGGTATCTAAATAGCTTCGAGCGAATAATATCGCAAACCGGCGTTCAAACATGGAGAAATCGATAAAAAACATCGTAAACTCCGAACTTAATTGGAATTTCCACCTATATTTCCGGCTGCTCTACCGGAAAATAGGGCTGAAAGAAGAGATAGTAGTCGTGGAAATCAGTCCAATTAATTTTTAAAGTTGACGAAGCGAAAAGTTCGAGAGTTTGATTTTCGATGAACTCTTGGTTCGAAACACAACTCGTTTGTAGTTTTCTTGAAATGCCAAGCATTACATGATTGCTGCAAATTAATTTCTTGTAATTCGTTCGACAGTATGGAGAATATTCACTTATTTTTGTATTTCCAGAAAAATTTTCGTCTCATTTCTTCTGGGTTTTCACTACCAATATCTAAAACAGGACCACTAATAATCAAATGAAATTGTTTTTTTTTATGAAAAACGCACTTGCAGGTTGCAGGATTGAACTGAACGGAGTCCAAATCTGACTCTTTCATCGGATAAACGAGAAAACTTGCAGAATTATTTTCTTTCGACCATTTTCGTTCTCCGGGACTTTAGACGAAAATTATATTTTCAAAAACCGCGCAACACAGATTCACATGGCAGCAGAAAGCAAGAACACGAAATCAACGTATGGAATAGAGACATAAAAAGATCCCGAATAGGGAGCCATGTATAATCGACCATCGAAAATCACATGATAGATTTCGTTTTCACTCCCAATATCTGGAACAGAACTATTGAAAATTAAATAAAATTGTTTTATTATGGAAAACACCCATTACAGTATTGAAATAATTGTCAAGGGCAGTTTCTTGGAGAACAGATTACCTAATAAACAATACAGGAAAAATTTAAACGAACTATGAAGATTCAGAGTAAAAATCTGATCCTTTCATCTCAGGATTAAGAACATTTTCAGAATTATTTTCTTTGGATTTTCCGTTTTGAGAATTCTGTCAAATTGATATTTTCATCTGATTACAGTAATACAGTTTCACTTGGTTTGAATGTTTTTTAACTTTTTCTCTTTTTTAAGTAAATTCAGCCGAATAGTGTCCATTTCTACAGAACAATGAGCAAAATTACTCTCTCCATTCAACAAAATGCAATAAGACTTTTAAATTTTTCTTTTCAAATTATTTGATGGTAATAATATATCATATTATAGAGATGTTAGACATTGGTGTGAATTGAACATATTTTATTTTCAATTGGGAGATAATTTTTATCGTCAAAATTTGGGAATGGCCATAGGTTTTCCGCCCTCACTTGCCAGGAATTATATACTTATGGAAAACTTTTAAGAAGAATTTGTAGATACATATGCACTAAAACCGAAGACTTGTTGGCGATATGTTGATGATGTTTTCCTGATCTGGCATCATAGAATGAAAGACTTGGACAAATTTCTCGGAAACATAAATTGTAAAGAACCCACAATAAAATTCACAATGGAATTAGAACAGAAATATGAACTTTCATTTTTAGAGGTTTCAGTTGAATAAAAAACCAGTCTCTTTAGAAAAGATCACATACGAAAAGATATCACAATTTTTATTCCAATCAACTCAGTATAAAAAGAGGAATCATTAAAACCCTTTATGAGAGACCTGATACAGTCTCATCAACCCAGTAGATTCGTCAACGTGAGTTGAATTACATCGAATCGTTTTTTGAAGTGAATGGATATCCTAGATAATTCATAAATAAAACCTTTTGAAGTTAAGACAAAAAATCGTCTTTCAGTTATCAACCGAATCAACACAATAACCCGATTTATTGAATGTGATTCCTAATTTACATAGACTTCCAGAAAAAAATCAGAAGAATTGGTGCAAATTCAATATGAGAACAGTTTTCAAATGAAAAAATGATTCGAGATCCATACTAACTAAAACCAAACCTCTCTCTATTTGTGAAAAGACATATACAGGGGAAACATCTCGACCGTTAGATATAAAATAACCAGAGCACGAAAACAACCTAAGTAATAAAGACATACAAAAATACCAAATAGCGAACCATATAAGCCTAACTATTAAAACTCACATGATAGATTGGGACACTACAAAAATACTGATGTTGGAAAAGTAAAATTAAAGAATTGTCTCGCATTTTGTTGAATGGAGAGAATAATTTTGCTCATTGTTCTTTAGAAATGGACCCTATTTGCTGAATTCACTCGAAAAAGAAGTAGAATCGAAAAACTTTCAAACCAAGTAAAAATGTGTTGCTGTGGTTTCATGAAAATGTCAATTCAACAGAAATTTCAAAACGGAAAATCAAACGAAAATAATTCTAAGAATTTTCTCGTTTGTCTGATGAAAAAGACAGATTTGTACCCTGAAACGTCACAGCTCGCTTTTATCGTTTATATTATTCCTGTATTGTTTATAAGGCAATCCGTTTTCTGAGAAACTGTCCTTTATGAATGGTTCAATTCTACATGAAAAACAATTTTATTTCATTTTTGATGGTTCTGTTTCAGATATTGGTGTAAAAACCCTAAAAAACTTATAAATCCTCCTAAAACAAGCTTCAATCGACACTTAAAAATAGTGATGTCGAAATCAGATGATCTCAAAAAAAATAAAGAGATTTCCTGCATCCTGCTGAATAGAGAGTAATTTCGCCCATTGTTCTGTAGAATTGGACCATATGTGGCTGAATTCAGTAACAAAATGAAGGGTTGAAAAGCTTTCATACTATGTTCCTGTGGTTCTCTGAAAATGTTAATTTTGCTGAAAGTCTCGAAGAACGAAAAAATCAACAAAATAATATTTCTGCATTTTTTCTCTTGTTTCGGATGAGGGAATCATATTCGGACTCTGAAAAGTTAGATTTCACTTGGTTGATCGTTAGAATTGTTCCAGTATTATTCATTATAAAACGTTTTTCCCAGAATCTGTCTTTGGCGAATAGATTAATCCTGCAATCCACAAGGATATTTTCTACGAAAAAACAATTGCAATTTAATTTTTAATTGTTCTGTTTCAGATAATGGAAGTGAAAAACCTGAAAACACCTACAAAATAATGCAAAATCCTGAAATTGATTCCTAAAATTTTTGCCATTTAACAAACATTCTTGAAATACGAAAATATTCCAGAGAAAATTATTCTTGAGATTTTTAGCTTTTTTCTGATAAAGGCTCCGAAACGTCCCAGTCGAATTCGTTAATACTCAAGGTCGATCGTAAACACTATAACACTATTTGTGAGGAGGTTCAGACCTCAACTAAGAAGGCCGAATTCGTGAATGCGATTAATCCACCTAATGATTCCGCAGATATACCCATTCGATTATTTTTTTTCCAATATTACCAGAATACAGATTCAGTTGCACTGAAATTGGATAATGAAGGAATCGTTCGGAAGCCTTGATCATCACGACATTTCGCAGAATGTTGTGCATCAGCATTATCATACAACACAACTGGACATATTTCTTTCATTCGATAACCATACAATCTCAACAGAACTATGCTTCAAGTAACGCCTCTTTATGCTTCAACTCATTGCCAAGTTCAGATCTAATCGCTCAAGTAGTTTCAGTAATATTAGGAAAATATTCTTAAACCAAACGGAAACTCCTTATCAAATTTCCGGTTGTAAAATCAAAAGGTTTAGTTCGTAAATCGACCGAATCGGCTAAACGGTTTTAGCTTCAAAATCGTTTGGCCGATTCGGTCAATTTACGAACTAAACCTTTTGATATTTTACAACCGGAAATTCCAAGTTGATAAGGAGTTTCCGTTTGGCTGGACAAAAACGAATTTGACACAGTCTCCATCATCAGTGATTCCAACCTTGTAGTTTGAGACCATTTCCTTCTCAAAATTCGAAAATGGCAGACATCTGGACAAAATTATAGGTCGCAGTTCCCCAGAACAGGTGCGTAAAAATAGGGCTTCCAAAGGTTGATTATTTCATGTCAATACGTGAACTACTCAAATATTCACTTTCAACCATCTCATTCAAATATTAATTTGAAATTTTACTGACCGACCCTAATTCGTGCATCCCCATGCAATCGAAACGAACAACAAGCCCCTATGTTTTTCGCGAACAGAATATAACAACCGCTAAATTGACGGGAAAAGCAGAACAAAAATTCTAATTCTACTCGTGAAAATAACAAGCGATCAATATGCACTGTTGCGCGAAGTTTTTAATGATCTGTTTTGTTTTTTATATGTTCTGAAATTGCGATCATAAACATGTTTTCGCGTTGGAAGCAGAAACGCTACCGGAAAATGGCATCGATATGTCTAGTTTTCACATCACACCCTCGAACAAGCAAATAGAGCGCGTCTCTAACACTGACCTCAAAGATATTTTTTGCGGTGGAAATATGCACGCACATATCGATCAGTATTCAAATTATTGTCTTTGGTGTGAGAAAATGTTCTGCAGCTCGGTCGATATTTGAGATATGACGTTTCTTCGTTGTAGCTGCATAAACTACAATAACTACACCAACTCCACTGACTTCCAATTCTCAGTGCAGCTCAGTGTAGTCACAGATAACTGAATGAGTGGACATAGTGTAGTTCAATATGTTCTATGATTTTCACAGAATACAAATATATGATGGATGCTTTTACGCAAACCGAAGATGATAGAATTCTATGCTTCTTTTGTTTTCGCTACCACTTCGAGGTGATGTAGATTTGTCCTAAAGTTTTTCTAAAGTCGTCAAGGACAAAAATTCCATTTCAAATAGCGATATGATGAAAATTAATTTCGTCCAAAAATAGCCACACATAGAGAACACACGTCCAACCAGGAATCAGAGACAACCACAGATGTCTGTGATTATGAATTATATTTATGCATAACTATCACAGAAGATAACCACACTCTATGCACTGTACACGTTATCTGTGACTACACTAACTGCCGATATTTCCTCAACGAACAGAGTGCAAGTATACAAAAAAACACACCGAACAGAATCAGTGGAGTAAGTGTAATTAGTGTAGTTCATGTGAGTACAACGAAGAAACCTATCACGTCATCGACTCTTTTTTTGAATGGCTTATTTGGTATGACAATTATTAGAGGAAGGTCAAATTTCACATTGTATATTTTTTCAAATTGGTACCTGTACATGGTAGTTTTACTGAATTGATTTCAAGTGAGAGACTCGCACTGTATAATTTGGAAAATATCAGAGAGAATAATGAGACGAATCTTTCAATTGATCTGGATCAACATATAACACAAGGTGTTTGAACTTCGAATGGTAACGGACTGATTGTTTCATGGCAATATAATGAGTGAATTCGAAAAAAAAATCGTGAAAATTGTGTCTTGAAGCGAAATCGTTAAAGGATACCCGTTCGGGGTAATTCAGACTTTCTGAGCCATAGATTTTATACATTCATAGCCATCTACATCGTTGTATCTATAGTTGCAAAATGGTGGAAGAACAAGGATCGATTTCTTCAAAAATACTCGCGAACTTTGGGAATAAGCGAGTTTTAACCTGTTATTCAGGCCTATATCCCAATTGCAACCTCGAAAGTTCGTCACAATGAAAAATCTGGCCTTGGATATGAAAATTTCAGCCTATTATCGATTGCGCTAGCCGGAGGTTTCAGAATTTGGTCGAACATATCAACTAGTAATTCATAGATGATAAAAAGTACTGCGAAATCGTGCTTTCAGTACTCTAAATGATATTGCAATAATCAAGCTATATGACCCTGAATATACCCAACATGGATCTCAGATCACATCTGTTGAGATTCTTTTTCTATTATTTAATGCAAATGATTGAAAAAAATAGTAAGAATGCAATGTTGCCAATTTTTTACATTCAAGAATTTTCGGTAAAATGAAAACTGATATGGAGTGAAAAAAGAAAAAATAAAGAACAATGCCTTTTCTTAAAAGAGAATGGAATACATCCCAAAAAAAATTTCAAAAAAATCACTGACTCCTGCAGAACTACCCTCTTATCCTCCTTTAACGTCGAAATTTCACGCATTTCAATATTTCTTGCGGCTATTGGCAAAGTTAAAGCACGCAGACCGTGGGCAGGTGCCTGACCTTGAAATATTAACGAGAATTTTGAAACTTGAATGAGGCTGTGTTGCCAAAACCCACGAAACCGTAACTTATTAGCGGTGGTAATGTTTGCTCTCAAGAAATGTTTAGTACTCTTAAGATAGTATTACGCGAGTCAAATTAAACAAGATTCATCTTCATTTATTTCGATTCAATAAACTAGTAAAAGCCTTCCAATCTCCTTAATAAATCATTTTTATTTAATAGATTAATTGAGCCAGTAATGTGAAACATCTAGTGAGAAATAGAGAGCGTGTAATTTCTCATTTTACAAAATTGTACAAGAGCTGGGATTGATCCACCGCCATGTAAATTCTGGAAATAAGTCAGAAATACTTCCCAAGCATCTGAAGGTGAAGTTCTGTGGACTATTTGGCAGTTTTATCATATTTCACTTGACTTTCGAGTCGTTTCTTAACACATTACCGAACACTCCTAGCGAATAATTCATACTCAAACCCATGATGTAAAAAACTTTTTGTGCTCATCTGTTGAATGAATTACGTCAGCCAGTTGGAAATACAAGGAGTACTATATTCTAACGTGCTTTGAGTTGGCATGTAATTCAGAGCATAGAATATATAACTCCTTATATTTTCAAGTAGCCCACGTCACTCATTTTAAAGATGAGCACACGATGTATTTTACATCATGCTCAAACCTAACATGAACTCTAATTCGTTCTTCCAATTTCAACAATATAGTTCTGACTTAAATCAACATCGAACTACAACCTGCAGTACCAACTTTACTGTTACCCTTCGAAAGGTGCTTTCCGCACACATTGAATAACGCGATTCGAAAATATTGAACCCTACAAGACACACAAATCGAATTATAAATTCCTGAAATTCACTCACAGAGCTTCCTACGCAAAACGATATCATCCTTCCGAATTTCCATAACAATATTTGAGGAGAGAGGAGAACATCAATGAGCAAACAACCTGTTTATTTGAGCGTCGTAAATTCTCCTACACTGAAGATGTACTAGCTACTGCTTGCTTCGCTATAAAGGCAAGAGGTTCGACCTTCATGATGTATTAATTTAGTTGAGTAGAACAGAGACAAGTCGAACAAAGTTTTACCCTTTAAATTATCGATTATGGACAGTTCGGAGTTTACAAAAGGATCATGTCATGTATGTGAGTTGTTTAGATAGGGATTGTATTGATCTTTAGACTATACCGGAATGGATATTCAAGGGGTTCATAGCTGATCTGACATGGAGTACTTATTAATGGTTTACAATAATGGTGAAGGATTACATCTGTTCAGTCTGAACGGCCAAAATAATAGAATTATTCGCAAGCGCCGGTCGATGATATGAATAATGGCACATCAAATTTGACGATGATATACTTACATGAAAGGATAGTGGTATCAGTAGTAAAATATATTCATCAGGTTATAAATGACCGATATGTCAGAGGGCCGAAAACGTGATTGCCTTCTACAGTGCTAAAATGTAAGTTTTTCTGAAGAAAAACTTGCAATGATTGTGCAAATCGTAGGCGTGAGCCTATGTATTTAATCTTCTCCTTGCGACGCCGCTGGCATCCATAGAGTAACGTATAAAGGGCGTAATTGTCATGCGTTGTTGTGCCACTTCAATAAACGAAACGAATGATTTGATTGATTTGCGTATTAGAAATTTCCCGAATTTTTCTTTTCCGTCTTTCATGTGACGGAGGAAACACGTATCGTACCTGCGGTAATTTTTGTCCGCAATCATCCACGTTGAAAGTGAATTTTTCTGAAATTAAAGTTAAATCTAAGCAAGCATCTCACCAGCAAAGAACTATTTGATTAATTTGCTGGTTCCGGATTCATTTCTTGTCTCCATCTTGTTTTCAGGCACATGTTTCTTGCACTGGCTTTTTCTGCTTGCTTATTCTTGGTTTATTTCATTTTTCATCCCAGAATATTAAGAATCGAGAAGAAGTTATGTTAAATTTTTATGCATGCACTGATATTTTCTCGTTCCTTTCATATAGCTCCTTGTCGGGGACTAGAAATCCCGTTTGAAGATACCTACCACTGCTTGAGTACCAATCAGAATTTGAATTGCCGGAATCGAAGGCGGAGTAGAAGTATTTCTGCAGCATTAAGTACATTTCTGCCTGCAAGAAACATTTGGAAACAGCATCCAGCGAATTCTTGGTCAATGGTTTGAAGGAAGAACTCGAAGTACAGCAACAAGATCTATGGTGTAAAAATAATTTTTCACTATCTGGAACTTTCCTCATGAAAATGTTGGAAAGGAGTATTTAGAAGCTCTTTCATCAAGCTCTGAACGAACATAACATTCCCTCTGAGGAATCATAAATACGCAGCTGAACACTAAATTGGAAGCAGGATTTCTTTTGCGGATCTTTCTGAAGTCAAGGATATCAGTGGATCTCGTTTCGAGAGATTGGGGATTCAATTTGATCGATCAAGATTGTAGTTGGTAAATTCTTGTATATAACTGTTAATTATATTGTTAAAAACCGACGAGGAGTATTGTTGCTGCCCCCTTGAGAAATTAGTAGTAGATTTTCATGCTCGAAAATATGAGGTCAGTTGGACCGTTACAAACTATAGAAATAAATGAAATTATTATTTAAACAGAATTTGCCTCATGAATTGTGGAAATTGAACTATCTGTCAGGGGTTATTTCTGCCCCTGACAAGAAGTATAAATCCTACAATCCAGGGGTAGACTTGAATTATTGGGATTTTTTTCAGCTATTCAGGCAGACTATCCAAAACACTATCAAGAATCAATTTAGCTTGCCATTGTTTTGCGAAAATGTAATGTCAAAATCATTCACCAGAAATGGTCCTAAACTACTTAATTGAACTCACTGACGTAGAACCCGAAGCCAAATTTGATTCTGTCTGTCTAGCCAAGGTCATGAATAAAAACGCTCGAAATGAATGAGCTGGTAACGTAAAACTTTCAACTTAGGTCGCGCATCAGAATCTGACGGCTGAGTTCGTATCATGTGGCCAAATCAACCAAACGGTTTCGAAGTTATACTTGTTTGAATCTTTCATTAAATTTCTCCAATATCTCAAGAATTTTCTACAAACTTGTTTATTAGTAAGAGAAAAGCAACGCGCAATTGCTCCCAATATTTTGTTCAGATTGTATTTTAGTATGAAGAAACATTTTCGGGAATTTAAATTCTTGTTGAAATATATATTTTTTTCGAAAACTATTCTTCGGTTTTCTTAGAAATGTTGGCATTGATCATGATTGAAATTGGTTTCTAGTTGGAAAATGCTGATATGATGGTGTCATTAGATCACCTAAAAAATTCGAAATCTTCTTCATTTTTGCTATAACGACAATGAAAGTCCACAATTAAAGGTCTAAAATACCAAATTAATTTCAATCGATAAGTTTAAACTGGATTGTATCTGTTCGTTCAGAAATATCTGATATTTAGGAGATTTTGGGATGATGCACTCTCGTTATTTTGAGAAATTGGAAATATATAAAATAATAGTTTCGATTTCAGGTAGTGGTACGTTTACGAAGTACCACATGTTTTCAAATGACCCATGGATTGGATGTTTTAATGAGAGCACATCGTCACCCTATATCTACGGACTAAATTTCGACCCGATCGTGCCTCTAGTCATTGGGATAACGTAATTTCAAATGATTTCCTCTACGAAGCCGGTAGTAGTATTATGAGCTTTCGGAACTTCACCTTAATATTTTAGCTTCAAACCTGCCCTGAAAATTTTGAGGCAACAAAATATTCCTTCACAAATTCATCTTGTTTACAGTCGGCCGAAGATAATATCAGCTCTTTTCATTGATCGCTAAACCGAATAAACAGTATCTAATATAAGGAGAAACACAATTAATCCTTTCCGCGAAATTCAAGAAGCCGAAAAAACATCGAATCAATTGAAAGCTTCAAGTCTTCCGAAATTTTATACAAACGCGTAACGCAGCTGATAAATTAAACCATAAAATTCCGTCACTTTATCCCATTCGGCAAGACGAACGACGGAAATATAAAACTGCTATCGGAAAGAGCAGTTTTCGTCTCCGTGAAATTCCACTTCGTAACGAAATGAATCGAAGAAAGAAAGGCTGCAGAAAAACTTTATCCATCAATAATCCTTCGCGCCAACTCCGAATCCCATCAGCAGTGGCGAATTTGAAGAAGTAAGCAATTCTCTGCCTCTCCCGCCAACATAACATGAGCATGGTGAAGGCTAGAGTTGCCTGCGAATATAATTGGAGATAATCACCACAGGGTACGCAGCATGTTGGAGCGTTGGAGGTGAGGTGCCGACAAGTTACGTTGGCGTCTGCATCGTTTGCTGGCGCTCAATCTCCATATCGGGGTGGGAATGTTCCAGTAAAATTGATATATATCTATTGCGTGCAAAGCAGGATGCTGTTAAAAAGCGAACGTGAAAGCAGTAGGTAGTCTCGTTATGAGGTAGATAAGAATCGCCTGCGAAATGTTTTCATTGGAACATCAAATTTCCTTAACCAAACGTGACAAATATCGTGGTTCGTGGTTGATGGTGCACGCATGTTCTCAGTTGCTGAGTTAATTTCAAGTTTTTCCCAAGGTCTGAGTTTGTGAAATTGCGACTTAGGCCTTTATAGGTGATAGTTTGTGGTCGACACGTAAGAGGTTTTTCATTTTTCGAATTTTTTCTCGAGTTTCGGACTTTACATTCTTACATCTACTGTCCCAATGTTTGTGTTCATAAAGATCAAAATCGCATATTCTTCCGTTGCAAACGTTTGAATTGCGCCGAAGATTCGAGTTGATATTTGATACAATCCTTCCCCACTTCTTTCTTGCGCTCGACATTTCGTTTTAACGCTGTTCACTAGTGTTCACTTCACTCCTTCGCTGCCTTGCTTGTTAGTTCGCTGCATATGCTGGATCGGTATGCTACATATTTGTCGCTCTTGTTCGTAAACATCGAGTTTCATATTTGTAAAAGCCTGTTCATTAATTTTCCTCTGTCCTCTTTCCCCTTTTTTCCGTGGCCCTCCCCTTCTGTTAGAGTCTCTCGTAAAGGCCCACGAGAGTGAAGAGTTCACCTATTTTCCTCTCCCCACAAAAAACATCTTCGAAATAATTCGTACACCTTCAATAACAGAAGGAATAATTAACTATGCCGGGTAATTGTCCAGTGTGCTCGGTGATTGTCACTGATGATGTTCGGCTCCAATGTTTTGGATGTCGAAAACATGTACACCCACTTTGCGCAAATCTTTCCAATAAGGATGTCGATTTTCTTAAAGAATCGAACTCGAAATGGAATTGTCCTAATTGTGATACGCGTAAGCGTTCATTACGCAGCGGTTCCCAATCTTCTTCAGGCAGTGATCAGCCTATAACATTGGAACACTTTTCACTCCTTATGAATAAGATCACGGATATGGCAGACGACATGAAGTCGATCAAAAAGGATCAGTCTTTAATTTTTTCTGAACTGGCAAAGTGTAGAGAAACACTTGAGGATCATTCGAGGACACTCGATGTCTATCGATCTGCAATTTCCGATTGCGAAAGTAAAATAACTTCTCTTGAAAGTTCGCATGGGGCTCTTGCTTCGAACTTTGAATCTGTGATTAATGATGTTCGCGAAATCAAACGAGATATTGATAATAATGCTTGTGCATCTGCTGCTTCCTCGGGTTCTCCTGATACGCAGGATAGATCGGCTGAAATTCTCGATCGCTTTAGGCGCTCCTTCAACGTGATTCTGAAGAATGTACCGGAACCAGAGAGTCCTGACGAAAATTTACACTTTGCCATTGATGTGTTGAAGAGTATTGATCCTATTGCTCAAACCGCTGCTGTTAAGGCCGCTCGGCTTGGAAAAACACGATCAAACCAACCACGTATGTTGAAGGTGACATTCACTAGTCCTGATATTGTCAGCACCCTTTTGCGTAAAAAAAAGAACCTACTCAATATACCCAAATATAAAAACGTAATACTGGTTGACGATAAAACACCTAGGCAGATCGCTGAACTGGGGGAGCTCCGTGACCGATTAAAGTCTAGGGAGTCTGCCGGAGAAAAAAATTTGACTATTAAATATATCAAGGGCACCCCAGCTATTGTCAGAAGAGATGTTACAGGAGTCCCGAAAAACTGATAGGCCAGCTCTCTGAGTGGACAGTCGTGTATTCAAATGTTCAATCCTTATGTTCTAAACACCGTGAACTCCTTACATTCACACATCTTCATTTTCCTTCTTTTATTTTAATTTCTGAAACCTGGCTACATCCCAACATATTAGATACAGTGGTACATATACCAGGCTATCAACTGTTTAGAAGTGACAGCTCAACTACCGTTGGCCACGGGGGTGTGTGCATTTATGTGAAACAGGAAATTGTTCACGCTTTCACTATTCAAACTTCTCGAATTCATACCCCTGGAATTGATAATATTTTCATTCACATTAAAATCTACGATTTTTGCCTGACCGTTGGTTGTATCTACCGCCCCCGTCACTGTACCTATGATTCTGTCCTCGTTGATCACTTGACCCAGCTTTCGGTGGATGGTAGCTGTGTGATAGCTGGAGATTTTAACCTTTCCGACCTTGTTTGGCCTCTGGTCACTCTGCCTTCATCTTCGTCACCCTCATTCCCTTTTGCTGAAATGGTGCATGATACAAATTTTGAACAACTCGTTTTAAAGCCAACGAGATATCGTCAAAACCAAGTACCATCGTTGCTGGATCTTGTCTTAGTAAATGTCGACAACTTGATCTCAGATATCGAATATCTCCCCCCTTTTGGAAAATCAGACCATCTAACACTAAAATCAAAAATCCAGTTCAGCGTCGCTTCGAACAAGAGAATGGTTCGTAGAACATTTGACATCATCAACTTCACCAATCTTAATAGAGACCTGGCTAGTATTAACTGGAAGGAACGCCTTTCACATTCTGATGTGGACGATATGTGGGGAATTTTTTCGAGTGTTCTGGAATCCGCTATACAGGCTAGCACATCAGTAAGGGAGATCTCCACCAGTCCCACTAAACCATGGATCGACGATGTCTTGTGTGGTATGATTCTTCATAAAAAGAGACTTTGGCGGAGATACACGAGACACAGGAAGTCGGAGGACTACGCAGTGCATCGAAAATATTCGAATACCCTATCTAGCGCCATCAGGCAAGCAAAAAACAACTATGAGTCTGGGCTTGTCTCTTCGGGGAATGCGAAGAGGTTCCATAAATACGTTAGGTCCTTTCTGAACACTAAAGTATCTGTTCCCTTGGTCAGAAATTCTTCCGGAACTGTCTGCACTGACTATCAGGAGTCAGCTGAGGTGTTGGCTGATGCTTTTTCCTCATCGTTTACACTTGAGCCTGATGGACCGTTACCAACTGTGAGATGTGCGCGCACCAGCTTGGACCTATGCGATATTTCATTCCATGCGGAGATGGTTGAAAAAGAACTGATGGCACTGAAGGTGGACTCCTCGCCCGGACCTGATGGTTTAGCGCCAAGAATCTTCAAGAATTGCTCTGGTCCTCTGTCCGAACCACTAGCGCTTATTTTCGCGAAGTCTTTTGAAACCCATACACTACCTTCCCCGTGGTTGAAAGCATCGATTACACCAATTTTCAAGAAAGGCGATAAACTTTCTCCAACCAATTATCGCCCAATAAGTCTGACTGCTGTGGCTTCCAAGATCTGTGAGAGAGTGATACTCAATCAGATGTTAGACTTTCTTTTGAATAACGACATTATTCCACCAGAGCAGCACGGTTTTCTGCCGGGTAGATCAGTGATAACAAATCTTCTGCGGTGTGTGAGTGACTGGTCGAGAGCCTTCGATGCTGGAACTTCTGTCGATGTGGTCTACTTGGACTTCTCTAAAGCCTTCGACCGAGTCCCTATAAAAAGACTTCTAACTAAGCTTGAACATCTTGGTATCAGGGGTAAGCTACTGATGTGGATCAAAGCGTTTCTGACTGGTAGAGAATTTTCCGTGCGTGTGTCCGACAGTATCTCGCGTCCGCGTCCTGTCATCAGTGGTGTCCCTCAAGGATCGGTCCTTGGGCCGATTCTGTTTCTGTTATACACAGCGGATCTACCACTTCTCCTGCAGTCTTCCTGTTCCCAGTTCGCGGATGACACCAAGCTATACAATTACTCAGAAAATGCATCCATTTTGCAACGTGATCTGGATATGATCTCCCAATGGTGTCAGGACTGGCTGCTCCCGCTGAACTTAGAGAAGTGTACTGTGCTACACATCGGAAAAAATAATCCAAAAAAACCTTACACGTTGAGCGGAAGATTATTGTCTACATCCAAACACCACGATGACTTGGGTCTAACAATCTCGGACGATCTCTCCTGGTCGATGCACGTTCAGAAGATAGCAGATAGGACGAAGAGGGTGACCTACATGATCTCCAAGGCTTTTAGCAGTTGTGACCCCGAAGTCTGTTGTAAAATTTATAAATACTATGTGAGGCCTATTCTGGAATTCGCGGGACCAGTGTGGTATCCCGACCTCAAGGGTGATATGGATAAACTGGAGAAGCTTCAAAGATCTGTTACCCGCCTCCCATATGGAACTAATCGCCCATGTTATGATGAGCGTCTCAGAGTGTTCGGCTTGACCACTTTTAGGGACCGACGAGAAAGGGGAGACCTGATAGTGACCTACAGAGCTCTGCATGGCAAGTTTGGTACTGATTTGTCATCTTTGTTTCAACTCAACACTGGCAATTTGCGGGGCCATTGCTACAAATTATATAGGGAAAAGTTCAGGACCACCCCTCGTCAGATTTTTCTGACTAATCGGGTGTTCGACGCCTGGAACCGTCTGCCTCCAGAGATCGTTGGTGCTTCTTCAGTGAACGCTTTCAAGAACAAGTATGACAGTTTCGTTCGAGGAACCTGAGTGCCGGAGGATGTGTGATGTGTGTGATAGTTTCTTTGTCGGGTGCACTGTCAACTTCATTTGACATCATTTTATATACTTAGAGCTGCTTATAGGCCTAGCCTTGGCTCCAACTTGTTTGTAATAATAATAATAATAATAAAAAAACTTTATCCGAAGTAGGCGTTAGTAAGAAAGTTAGCCCTCATCCTGTGTTGATCGAACGAAGGAAGATGTCTTCGAGGATTTTCACAAGAAATCAAGGAAAGTGAGCCTAGAAATAACTTTGAGTAGTCAGCAGTACGATGAACATCGGTTCCTGACAGGAAATTAATTTTCGAGCTCAATTCTGACAGTTGATGCACGTGACAAGGGGCCATACTGGTTTAGCAAATGAGAGTCACGGCAGTCTGTAATTCTTGATAGTGGTGTGAGTGTATGACTTTCAAACTGGAAATCAAACCGCCACATAATATTGAGGAGACAAATGAAGGAAATAATGTTTGTCGGCAAGTATTGAGTAGCACACGAGTGATTCCCAACCAACATAATATGAAGATAGTGAAGGCTCGAGTTTCCTATGCAAATAATTGGAGATAATCCCTTTAAGGTACGAGGCATGTTTGAGCGTTGTAGGTGAGTGGCCGACAACTTCACGTTAGAGTCACTATCATTTGCTGGCGCTCAATCTCCATAAAGGGGAGAGAATGTTCCAGTAAAATTGATATCTACTGCGTGCCAAGCAGGATGCTGTTAAACAGCGAATGTGAAAGCAGTAGGTAGTCTCGGTATGAGGTAGATAAGAATCGTCCGCAAAATGTTTTCATTGGAATACCAAATTTCGTTAACCAAACGCGGGAAAACTTTTTCCAAAGTAGGTGTTAATGGTCCTTCAAAAAATAAGGTAAGCCCTCAGACTGTATTGTTCGGACGATGGAGGATGTCTTCGAGGATTCCTACAAGAGATTGATCAGAGTGAGCTCACAACTTTCTTTAACTTGTTAGTGATATAATGAACACCGGTTCATGACCTTAAGAGCAAACAAAGTCACCTCGTTATATTCGAGGTGACTTTTAGGTTCAAATGATTGAAAAAATAGTAAGAATAAGCAATGTTGCCGCTTTTTATATTCAAGAATTTTCGGGAGAATAAAATTGAAATGAAATGAAGAATGGACAAATAACTGACATTAAGAAATTAAGTACATCCCAAAAAACAATCACAAAATAATCACCGAATCCTGCAGGACGAATAACCATTTTCTCCTACTAACGTCGAAATTTCAGGCATCTCTGATATATCTCGCGGCTATTGGCAACGTTAAGGCATGCATAGCGTGGAAAGGTGCCTGACATTCAGATATTAACGAGGGTTTTTGTACCTTGAACGTGGCTGCGTTTCCGAAACCCACGAAGCAGTAGTTTATCGATCCACGGTACTGTTTGCCCTTAAGTGAACTTTCAAATTCAATTTTGACAGATGAGGTGTGTGACAGTATGCTACAACGATCTAATAATATATTGGATTTGTCAGGTGAAGGGAATGATAGTCTGTAGTTTTTGATAGTTGTGTGATAGATGCATAGAATACATGGTGGAAACACTTTCTGACATATATTGGTTCTGAAAGGCGGTCCAAATGTTATCAAAATACGGCGAAATTATTCTACTCCAGTTTTTACAGATAAAATTTGCCATATGATATCTGAAATATTTTTGGAAATAACGGTCATGTCAAATCAAAACTAGTCAAATCAGAGCTATTTTCTTGATTTTCCGGGTTAACTGGATGTTCCACATTTATGAGCTATAGCAACAATCCAACATACGAGCGATCAACCAATTGAAGCAACTAGACAAATCCATCATTTCGAATATCTAATTAATTTTTCGGGGAATAGTCTGATCGAATCAATCACATTTCAGCTCGATTTAATCTTATTTGGTGGAATTGATTGGTCCGTTTGACAAGGCGACCTTAGCGTCACCATCGTTCACATAGAGAAATAGTACAAGATTTGACAATAATTCCAGGATCGCGTTTTAGACCCAAAATGTCAGTGGGTAATAGTAGGAAAGTGTCTACACCTGATATATTCTATGCACCTTGATTGTATGACCGTATGACAGTTGGCAGAAACGCATAGTTAGAACCATGATGTAAGAGAAATATGGTGTGCTCATCTGCAAAATGAGTGACGTCAGCTAGTTGAAAATACAAGGAGTTATATATTCTGTGATTTGAATTTTCATGTTAATTCAAAGCACAGAATGTATAACTCCTTTTATTTTCGACTAGCTGACGTCACTCATTTTTCAGATGAGCACACCATGTTTTTACATCATGGTCAGAACTTTCAAAATGGAAATTTAGCCGCAACAGAATATTGATGACACATATAAAAGAAATGCATGTCGGCAAATATGGACCAGCAATCGAGCGATTCTCTGCCTTTTATGCCTCCCCTAACATTTCATGAGCATGGTGGAGGCTCTGGCTGCCTGCAAATATAATATTTGGAGACTTGAGAAAGTGCGCATGTGTTTGTAATGAATATACACATTCACGTAAGATAATTTTTGAATGTGCTCATTTAAATTGTGCTACATTGAAAATTTTATCAAAATTGAATGTGCCTCTCCAAAGTTATTAATAAAAGTAAAAATCAGTCGCAACAGAGAATTCGCCCTGTATAGTATCAATTTCGAAACCGTCTAGACTAATAGAAACTCATCCCAAAATCTGGCGGTCCCCTCCGGAATCAGCCAGTATGAAATGGGAGATCCAATAAATTCATTAATTCAAGGGATGGCGCACCGAAATCATACGATACTAGATGGACACAGCCTCATGAAAAAAAAAATGAACTTTTTCTTTTTCCTGTATGAAAATATAGTGGTAACGACCAACACATTGAGTAGAGATTTTTAATTTATGGAAGAACTTATGATGCACACCCTGAGCTGAGGTTCTTTGCTAGTTTATACCCCCGTTGGAAATATTTGGGTATTTATCACTATAAACGATATCAATTTTGCCTCAACAAACAACCCTTATCTCGCTATAGTCCATAATTAGCCATCAGACGAAGCTCAACTAATTGAATCAATTGAACTTCATTATCTTGATTGATTGATAAAATTCTCGAAAACAATAACTGAATTATAACAAGCCTTTCATGCTCGGAAAGTTCACGCTCAAACGAGCATCGGATTAAAGTTTTTCTATTTTATCTTGAGGTACAAGCTTTTAAGGTCACATCTATCACAAATGCTCCCTAAACGAGCGAACCCGAGACGTATTGCAGGAAATTAGGGTCTGATCATCCTGTAATCTAAGGGCCAGGATTTCCGATGGTATCTTCTTTCACAGACTGAGTTTGGGCCAAATGAGGACGGTATGAAATTGCCAGGACCATCCGTCGTGGATTTTGGGATTTTACTTCACGGTTTCGGAGATGAAATCCCGGGAATTTCAGTGAAGGACATGTGCTGCGTGACGTTATGAGAACGAATAAATGAACCTGTTTCTTATCAGATATGGTTGTTTAGTTTCTAACTGTAAAGGAAAAATAGAAAAGACCGGAGATCCAATGAGGTGGTTCAATCTCGATTTTCATCTTTCCGGGACTCGGGAATCAGGGTGTTAGTGTTTAGATTTTCAACTTTTTTTATCCTAATATTTTCATTTCTCAAGGTATACAACTGAAATTTCACATTTCAAGATTCGCATTATATAGCCTGTCCATTGATTTGAATCTACAGGATATGTATTTTTTTGGAAATGGTTTTTCCTTTTTCCTACGTACTTTTTGTTGTCCTAGTTGTCGAGGAAAATCTGATTCATTTTCAAACCTTCTAATTCCGTGCAATTTTCTCGTATTTACTCGAATTATCACTGACGAAGCTTGTTTTGTCAACAACCTCTTCAATCACAAATTTTCAAATTGGAAACAAAAAAATTTAATTGAAATTCTGATTTTTCAATAACTCGAAAAATATTCATATAATCGAAATAAAACTCGGTTGGAAGATGGACAGTGTCAATAAGAAGAATTATCCATAGAAAAATTTGAAGAAAATTTTTTTTTTGGAAATGTCCTTTTTTCATATAAATTTCACTGAAATTTCCATGTTTCCAATTGTTTCACGAATACAGATTTGATCGAATTGAACTCCAGTACTTGATGGAAAATTATAGCTTAAAGGTTCATGCAGAATTTCGTTAGAATATTATGATGAGAAGATCGCACAATATGGAACATTTAGACTTTTTTCTCAAATCGTTTGAATGATATGATCATGATGTGTGAAGTTGCATAATGATTGTTATAGAAGCTTTCGAGTTATTCCCGAAATAAGAACAACACCTAGGAGAAAAACACGAATATTTAATGACAACTTTAAGCTATATTCTGATAACTATGGTGAGTTATGCGTGACCTTTGAAATAACGGTTTTTGGTCACATTTCAGTATTTTTTGGTGGTCAATTCAACTGTTGTGTATTAGGGAAAAAATATTTCAAAATAACGGTAAACAGTTGAAATTTTTTGTTTTCGATGGCCAAATTGGATAGTATTATTTCAAAGTACTCAATTTTCTAAGATTTTCCTAGAAAAATTTTTTTCAAAATTCAAACTCAACTTTTTTTTACATGTCTGCAATGAAGAAAAAATTCACCCAAAAGTGTTGAAACCTTGCGAGGTCGAACTTACCTTCATTGTGAACACTGGGGTGAAAACAAAATGAAAAATTATCCATTGGTTTTCATTTTATAGCCTTCCAAATACTACGCTCGGAGTACTCAAATAATTTTTATTTGAGAAACTGGTGGCACTACGGATGCCAAAATTATACCAATAGGCCTCCAGAGTGACCTTGATAGAAATATGAATTTCTCAAGAAAAACTATTTTCTAAAAAACTGGTGGAAATCGAACTCTCCGCATTCGGAAAATAGTTTGAATTTTGAAAAAATTTTTTCACGGAAAATCTTATAAAATTGAGTACATTGAAATAATGCTATCCAATTTGACAATCAAAAACAAAAAATTACAACTTTGTAGGTTTTCCGCCATTTTGAAATATTTTTTTCCGAATTCTACACAACAGTTGAATAGACCACCAAAAAATACTAAAATGTGACCAAAAACCGTTATTTCAAAGGTCACGCATAACTCACCATAGTTATCAGAATATTGCTCAAAGTTGCTATTAAACACCCTGTATCTCGCTTATGCTTCGAAAACGGAGTATATGTCATGAGGCAAAAATGACTTTCCCAACGTCATCCATACGGCCATATATGTTTGACCAGTTTATGGTGAAACACCCTGTAGAATTAGATACAACTGAAATCTGATGAATAGTTTTTTGAATATGATATCTTGGAAACAGTCTCGTGTCGTTATGCTACAACCAAATACTAGGTTTCAATCAGATCACTTGAATAGATCCTGATATATTGATGAAACCTCTAAAATTCGAAATAATAAGTATAATTCGGAAACCATTTGGCCGATTTCACTCATTAGCGAATTTAACAGACACATTCTGATGTGTGAACGGATCTTATGGTTTAAAGTCGTTAGCTCATTTGACAGCCATCGTGTTCTCGGCCGGGCAGAATCCATTTTCACATAGAATTCGACCTCAGTCCAACTGAGCCGTTCGCGACCATTTTCGGGAAAAATCTCAAAACATTACAGGCCCTTCGATAAAACAATAGCTTGCTGTCCCCTAGAACATGATCAAGAAAACAGAAAACCACTACCCAAATTCTTTGCTGCTTGAAAAGTCTCCTTGTACAAAAAAAGATTTTAAATGAATTTTCACAGGAACAGAAAAAGATATTTATTCGACCACTGAAGACAAATATCCCCATCTCAACAAATAGGCACCTGCGCCTAATTAAATATTTTTCCATACGATTAGACAAGTTTGACCGCTGGCTAATGAAAACAATACCCATTAAATCAGGGCAGGGGGTCTACTATTCATTATTGGGACTTTCATGTATCACTCGGAGGGAGTTCCTGATATTGCCCGAATTTTTACGACCAGAAAAGAAATTACTTATGATTTAGCTGGACCAAGATTAAAGGTACAAAGTTATTTTTCTTTCGTGAAGGAACTTTGAGTTCTAATACTCTATAGATTCCTTCAATTTCGGTCCTGAATCAAACCTTAAAACTATTTTTCGCATGTTTAAACCTCACACAATTTGGACAATCACAACCAAAGACAGCTTGGATATTATTTTTTCATCAAAAAACCGTAAGTTCCAACATTCGATGGATTTCTTCAAGTTTAGTCTTAAATACAATAAAACCACCATAAAACTATTTTACTCATTTTTGAACCTCACCCAAATTGCAACAGTCTCGACCTAAGAAATCTTGTTTCATTATCCTGAAAACACCAAATGTATCACCTCTATGTCTCTCAACTACGTGCGACGCAAAGTTCAACAATTATGGGAAAACTAATTTCAGCTGCAGACATCAACGTGAGATGTCTCGATGCTACATGAAATGTATGTTTATAGTTAAAATATTCAACTTTCACGTGAATAGTTTGATGAATTACAACCCATGATTGTCATGCTGTCTTTTTTTTGCTTTTTTTACTTCTATAATTCAAAAAATACTGTAGCTGAGGCGGATTGATGGCTCGCGGAAGCATATAGCGAGGCTTCCTTGAGTGATATTACATGTCGTGAGTGGTTTCGAAAGTTTGTTAACGGTGATTTCGATGTAGAAGACAAAGTTCGAAGTAGAAGGATATGAAAAAACTCATGATGTATATTTGGTGAAATCGAATTGCTCAATCCAAGCCAAACAATCACTTAAACTCTCTCCCGTATCAGATGGAGCTCGGCGAGAAAAACGCCCTTCATAACCCTCCAGATACGAAAAAGTTATTGTCCTTCATAATAATGCTCGTCCACATGTAGTGGTCCCAGGGAAAAAAATCTATTTGAACAGTGAAATGGGAAGTGCTGTTTCACTAGCCGTATTCACCAGATATTGTGCCGTCGGACTATTATATGTTCTGATCACTGGCACATGCTCAATCGGAGCAGCGGTTTACATAATATCAAGATACCAAAAATGGGGTTGATTCGTGGAGAAGCCAAAAAGATGAGGAGTTTTACATAGATGAATCCCCATGATTCCTAGCAGATGGGAAGAAGTAGTTCCTTACGATCGACAATACAATAACGTTATTTCACAATAAATATATTTTTTGTCAAAACACGGCGGAAACTTATTTGTACCCCTAATCAATTTTGGAAATATTCGGATGATAAATTGCGAAACTGGAAATGTTAAAAATCGGGGTTTCGATTTTAGGTCATTATATTTTCCAATCATGTCTATTTTTTTGTGAATATTTGGATGACGGAATTTCAAATGATTCTTTGCACTGTTGAATCGCTTGGCGGATTTCGTCCTCTACCTGGCTGATGATGATAATTGCAAAGAAATCACTTAGAGACTAAAATTTATCAGAGCTTATATAAATCTTACCTACGAAGGTCGAGTTCAGAATTGATAAGATGCGACTAACTGTTTAGAAGATGAGAGAGATTTAAACTGCGTCATCTCAATATTTAGGTACGAAAACACGGTCTGGTTGGAATTCAGCACGTTGATGGATACACGATGACGATTAGCTCCCTTTCAAGCATCAGATCTATGACTGATATGAGAGCACTTCGTAGAAATATCATCATTCAAGATCCAAACTCCAATTTTATTTATCGAAACCACTCAGAAAGACATTATTCTCGATAGACATTCCGTCGGTTTCAAAAAACTTTCAACATCCGCTCAAATCGTTGATTAAGGTTCGCTTTCGATGATTGGGTTCAAAATGAACTGAAATCGAGCACATAATTCACTGTTGACTGATGATCAAGCTCTTGATCAGGAAATCAAAGTTTCGCAAAACTGGCCGATATAGTTTTCAAGAATATTGTAGTTGTTTTTCTTCGATAATAACTACTTGGTTTCAAAACAACTCCGCAGAAACTGATATCCTGCGCGAGTTTAGATATCGGATCTTTTTTCTATAGGCTTTGTTATTGTGTCCTCACGTCACTACAGTAACAGCAATATTAATATTTGACTCAACATAAGTTGCGGTTTCCAGATCCGGAATCGAACCCGAATTTTATTCAACTCCAAGATACTTAGGATAGAACTTATGTTTCAAACCGGCATTATTATTATATCGAGGCATTCAGTGTCTTGCGAAAGCTATTTCGTTCGAGGAAGAATTAATGAATCAGTGAAATTTCAGCTTTCATTTTCTCAAAATTTGAAGAAAGAAATATTCAAATCTAGTAGAATAGCGGCTCAATATTCACACATGAGTGACCGCGCTGACTACGTATTTAAAGAAGTTTTCTTGAATTAATAACAGTACGTCACTTAGATGTTGTAATACTCTTATTAAACAAGATTATTATCTAATTATAACATGTGTCTTCAATATTTATGCTCCTGTGCTTCTTAAGATCCATATATAGTCTGTAGGTGAAGGTAGAGAATTAATAACAGCGTTATTAAATGTTTTCGAGAAAAAATGCTCCGATAGGTCAATTTCACTTATCAAGAAACCAACCTATGGCATCAAAATTTCACTTATGACGTCTTTCATTTTCATACAGTTTTATCATTTTCCCCAATTTTTTTTGTTGCCTTAGATGACAGTGCAACTCATTATGATAGTACGAAAAATGGATACCGTACAATTTCGTTATTATGTGCCGTATTTATAGTTGCTCCTTGAGGCTTCCTTACTGAAGGCCGCCTTGCAGCAATTCAAGGCGGCCTTCAGTAAGGAAGCTTCAAGGAGCAACTATAAATACGGCCCTATAACAATTACCACAATTTTTTTCCACGGTATCGATACAGGGTGTAGATTTGAAAACTTGCCTGGACAATTATGCCACGACAAGGATGTTTCGAAGGGAAATGCTGAGAACAGGTCAATATTTCCTGGAACCTTTTGCAAATGTGAGAAAAATATTTGGGAACAGTATGTATTTTTGTTCGGCTTATAATGAAAATAATTTCGAGCACCCCAATTGATTAGTACACTAAGAATGAACTCCCTATTACTACTTCAAGGATTCAATAAAAGTTTGCCAATTGTAGTATTCATGTTTGAGGATAAGTTTTCTCTCAATTGAGGTATAGCTTACCCTATAAACCCTATTGAGAATTTAAAGGTGATAACCCTTACAGCTAGGGTTGAGGAGATATTGGCTTACAATCGTGCCCAAATATGTCCCCCTCTAATAAAAATTGACCAGCTCAGTTATTTTCTCTCAAAACATTCGTGACATAATTGTCCTGGCAAGTTTCCAAATTAAAACTCTGTTTTGATACCATGAAAAAAATAAGAGTAGTTATTGCAATAACAAAATTGTACGGTATCAATTTTATACTGTCATTTAAATGAGTTGCACTGTCTGAGAAGCAAAAAACTCCCTGTATTTAAAACCATCATTCAGGTAACTTGCTAACCAAAAGAGCGGCAGAAAATTTCGTTGGTTGGCGTCAGTGAAGACTCTCATGAGTAAAAAAATATGCCGTAAGGTGGTTAATGAAAAACTAAAATTAACCTGTTCTAGCCTTCTGCTTGAGAAAATTTCATAAGGCAATTATGAATTTTGTGCCTGACTTCATACACACACTGTTTGACTTTAGTAGAATTAAACATCTGATTTTTTTTTAATTTTCGAAATAACTTCCATGTATCGAGGATATTTTTGGAGGTACAACCCCTACAGTAATTAAAATTACTTCCAGTTGTTACTTAAGTAACATCTATCAAATACGCATTTTGCAGTTCATTGTTATCTATACCCGAAACATGTCTGCTTGAATAATTTCCCAGAAATGAAAATTCAACAAAATACTCACGCGACCCATCCTAGTATTGAACACATTCAAACTCATCACGACAAACAAATCAACATCCACCGAGTACAAAAAACCACTTCTCAATAATCTAGCACCCAAAAAACTCACACCCCACAAATTTCTCTCGGATGCTCCTATCGGACTCGAACCCGCGCCAGCCCGTCACTGTTCATCTCAACAGGTATACATCGCGCCGAAGACGCCCGCTCGGTGATGCTTTTACGCGCCGCGACGTCGAACCCGACTGGGGGATGCGGGCCAGCTAGACGCGGTCGCGTCGGTCCGTCAGAGCGACGGGGAAGCCTGCTGCCGCCGCCTACTGCGCCCTCCGTTTCGCGCCACCGAACCATCCGGCACGATCGCAAACAATCTGTCAAGACGCCCGCGGCCACGCTCAAGTGTGCGGCGGAAACGTGCGTTATGATCTTGGCCTGACGATGACTCGGAGCCTAAATGGATAGCGAGTGAAAGATGTCTAGAAGTTGAGGTGCAGAATTGCAATGCAATAATTCAATATCAAAAGTGCTGCTTCGACTCAGAAGGAATAATTCCATCGACTTGATCGTTTTACCGACATGATATAAGGAAATAATGAGAATAATACTTCTAAATTGAATTGAAATCCAATCTTTTAGCAGATCCAGCATACTGTCATAAGTGATTGTCTGACGACACAAGAGACAGATGGGGTACATAACTTAAATTGAGGCACTATATGTTCCTAGGACATGAGACCTCTATCTTGCAGGTAGATAAAGAAGCTATCTACTTGTGTGCTCAAGAGTGTCAGAACAGGAACCTCAACAAACAGCCAGGCCACAGTGAGAGTATTCTAATCACCCATCTAGAGCTCTCCACTGAACTTGAAATGCCACGATTCTATGGAGCAACCAGCCAGAGGCAACAAATAATCCGTTTCATCGGTGCTGGAGTACTGTGGTGATCGAATGAAATGAGAATACCGATAAAATTTCCAAAATGCTCCAAATGTAACACCTGCTGAGCCAGAATTCTTCTATGTGCTCGAAAAAACAATAACAGACCAATAATGAGAGTTGATAACAGAATATCTCAATAGAAAAATACCCAAGGACTTGCAGAAACAGAACTCCTCAAAATTCTCATCGAGCTATACCAAAAGCTCCTGTAGATGCCAAAAGGTGTGCTTTGTGAGATGGTGGGCCAGCTGATACAAATACCTCTTATGCAGCATGGACAAATCGGCAGATAAATGAGCAAGTCAACCGAAAAATTATGCATGAGGGAATTCCAGGTCTAAATCCTAAGGACACGAGAGCAAAGGTTCCTGAGGATGTCACCGATTACATATAGCATTGAAGATGTCTTAAGGGCTGAATAAGTAGATTAGTAGTACAACAAAGACGATAGGATGATGCGAAATCAACTATATTCCCTCCATTATGTCCCACACATATTCGATGGGAAATTAGCTGATGATTCCACCTATTTCCTCGGAAAAGTCAAAATATCCTAGTATCGTAGTCTTGCTGAGGAGATATGTATGGACGGCCATCTAGATAAAGCATTTAAGTGATTCGTATGAAGAGAAGCGGTGTTCAGCTACCAAATCCCCAAACTATCATAATAAAAGTCTTTGTGTGCATTCATCTGAATAGGAAATTCATTATCACGTCTCTCTTCTTGTAGACGGAGATTCAATCATCGAAACTATCTATAGTCAGCTTTCGTGTAGATGAAATAGTTAACCGTTCAATATATCCATACATCTCAAGAAGATGTTGATACCTACCTGAAAAGTGTGACATCATAGAATTGCTGATTGTAAACGAATAGACTCACCTGAAATAAAAAAAAAATTGTTAAAATTTATATCATCCAGTGGTGACCAATTATTATTTCGTCAATGAATAGTAGGTGCAATAAATAGTGTATTCATTAATTATTAAAATTATAGAGTGTAGTATCTTCAAAGACACAGGGTGAAGGAAACTCTGGTACTGTTATTTAAATAGTTGAATTCGCAAGTGAAACCCTGGAGTATAATATAACTGAAAATGTTGAATCTACGTGCAGATATTGACTTTGATGAGTTGATATCTCAGAGGCGGTTAATTCATGACTTCTCATTGGTTGCCTATGAAAGGGTTGAAACGAGTTCACTGACAGAATATTTCATTGTTCAGTTATTAATTAATAAACAAATTAACATTAGTTCTACTTCTAGAAGCAAATAGAAGGTGATTCATGAGTGACCTTCCATACGGCAATAGCGGATAGAGTACTTCAAGGCGAGTCAAGATCAGCCGGAAAAAAATTTATTTGCTCATTGGTTACGAAGATACAGGCTGTTTTGCATGTTTCGTATGAAACTTTGATGAGCCATATTTCTGAAACGCTTGAAGTTATTTCAATGAAATATGCTGGTAATATTCATTTGTTAGGGCTTGTCAATATTTCATTCTGGGTAAATTGAAATCCAGGGCTGGCCTGAAAAAATTGTGATCTCATATTATTTTTTGAAGAACTTCATTTTCTGAGAGGTTTTTCGAAAAACTATTATTTGATTCGAAAAGCCAAGGAAAAATGCTATAAAAGTCGATTTCCAATTTGGATGGAACACCTGAACTGGTTCAACAAAAAAATCGACAAATAAAAGCTCGTGAGAAAGTTTTTTCATTTTCGACCGGACATAATTTACGAATAAATATTGTTTGACTGAATTTACTAGAATTCATTTTCTGGTTGAACCAAGAATCTTGGAAGCAACTAGTAACATTTATTGAATATTGTATAACAGTAAGTCCACAATTTGAAAAAAGATGCTAGCTACTCAGAGTGAATTTTCGAAGTGACCTCCTCCGACTTCGATGCATTGCCGGTCGAAAATGAAAATTTTCTCACAAATTTTTTTTGCCATTTTTTTTGTTGGAACAGGTTAGATGTGCCGTCAAAATTGAAGAGCGATTATTGTAGCATTTTTCACGACGCCAGTACTTTATCGAAAAATGACAGTTTGAAAGTTTATACAGAATTTAATGAGGATAATATGATGAGAAGATCACAGAATATTGAATATTGGAAAAAAAAAATTGAGATTTTTTTTTCGAATTGATCTAATGACACGATCATCACGAAATTTTGCATAATGTTATCCTTCAGCATCTTTGAACTAACTGCAAAGTTTCATCACGATTGAATCAGTATTCATTGAGTTATACCGAAAAAAACAACGATATCGAGAAGAAAACCACGAAATTCTACATATTTTTTCCCAATATCTCCAAAACTAATAGCCGAATCAAATTGAAATTTGATACACTGCTGTGAAAAATCGAGCTCAAGGTATGACTGAAATTGTTCCCGAATATGAACAATGGTTTCAGAAAAAAAAATAAGAGCATAAGATTCCAACGAATCAAAGTTGCGCGTCGTTATGCTCCAATTAACTGCCAAGTTTCAATTCAATTGCTTCAGTAGTTTCTGAAATATGAAGAAATTAACCTAAAAATTTCAAATGGTTATAACTCCGTAACTATTTATCTGGTCGAAAGGCAGTTATGTAAGTTATTGTGTTCACGGCCGGTCTAACGGCCGACTGCGTAAACACAATAACTTCCGAAAGAAACCACTTAGAAACTCGATATTTTTACAGAAGGTTTGGACCTTAATTACGAAGGCCGAATTCGTCAATGAGTAAAATCCACCCAATGATTCCGCGGTTATACCGATTCAAAATTTTATTTTCCCAATATTTCCAAAAATACAGATTATATCGAATTGAAATCCAGTACTTTATCGAAAAATAACAGTTCGAATGTTCATACAGAATTTAATGAGGGTAATATGATGAGAAGATCACAGAATATTAAATATTTGAAAAAAAAAATTTAATTTTATTTTTAAATTGTTCTGAAGACACGAAATTTTGCACTATGTTGTCCTTCAACATCCCCAAATTAGCTGCGAAGTTTCATCACGATTGAATTAGTATTTCTTGATTTATACCAAAAAAACCAACGATATCCAGAAGAAAACCACGAAATATCTCCAAAACTGAAGGCCGTATCGCATTGAAATTCAGTGCACTTCTGTGAAATATAAAGTTCAAGGTATAACTAAAATTTATCTCCAATATGAACAATAGTTCCAGAAAAAAAAATGTTTTTCGAAAAAAATTTGGAAAAAATTTTTTCTTTGAATTCGGTAATCATACAATTTCGAAGAAATTTTGACAAAAGTTGCGCGTCGTTATGCTCCAACTTACTGCCAAGTTTCAATTCAATCGCTCCAGTTGTTTCTGAGATATAAGGAAAATAACTTCAAAATTTCAAATTGCTATAACTCCGAAACTAAACCGTTATCGTAGTGACAGCCGGCCGGACAGAATAGATTTTGACTTCGGATTCGTCATCAGTGAGTCCAACTTAGTCGTTTAAGACCATTTTGGGCTCAATCATCGAAAACTACAGACATTTGGACAAAACGATAGCACGTTGTTCCCCTAGAACATGCGCGCAAAAACCCAGCAAAGCGCTGACAAGAGGTCAGGAGCTTTTACGCGCGTTTTCCCATTCGAAGGCATTTCCTCTAGACATGAACCTTCACGCTGTCATCTTTTAAGTGCAGAATTTCACTTCGAACACATCTGCATTATAGTTAATATAAGAAAAATGAAAATTCGAATGGATATACCCACGAAAACTTTCCAAGTTTTCAAGAGAACGACCTTCTTAATTTACCCCCGAACCTACTGAAAGAATATCGGGTCTCTAAGTCATTTGTTTCGGATGTTATTGTGGTTAAGGTCGGCCTAACTGTCAACCGCGAAATGAAAATCCATTCATATACTGGCTATTTGTTGGACCTGTTCAATTGCAACAGTAGAAATCATCCAATGATTCCGCATAAGAATAAACATTCGAAATTTCAATATATAACTGTTTTTTGAGTTGAAATTACCAAGAAATTTGACACATTTTTTTCCAAATATCTCCGAAGGTAAATATCGGATCAAACAGAACTTTGAAACACTGACGTCAAATACTCATTTGAGGTTTTTGCCAATTTCATTGAAATCTGATGAATAGTTTCGAAAAAAAAATTTTCAACAAAAATTTAGAACAGTTTTGAATACTTTTTTGAAATTTTTTACCCCTACGATCCTCACCAAGTTTTGCCATATGTCGTACATTGGTATTCCTCAACTTACTACATAGTTTAAATCTGATCGTGTCTGTTCTACTTGAGATATTGAGGAAATAACCTCAATCTTTGAATATCTACGATAATGAATATCGGCTCGAACTAAAGTTTAAGCACCGTTTTAAATACTGATAGAATTAAATTTGACAACGGATTCTTCGTCAGTGCAGTGTAGGCTCAAAATTTAAAAATTACAGATATCGTGACGAAATGATAACGCGCTGTTCCCCAGAACAAGTGCGTAAAAATCAATTTACAACAATGAGACAAAAGCATTCCTTTTCTACAGTTTATGCGCCATAGCATTATGACTATTTCGACAATACATGGTAGAGAAGAAATAGTGCTCCTTAAGTCCTTGAGAGAAGTGTACAAAATGTATAGGTCTGTTTTTAGGCGCTCGTTCAAGGGAATAGCGCGTTACATTTCGTCACGATGTCTGTAATTTTCGAATTTTGAGCCAGAATGGTGACAAACGATTGGGTCGAACGATTGGGTTTTTGTGGTTTTATGACTATTTAGGAATTGTCAATTGGCATTCCCGCTCATGCTTATAAATAAATTAGCAAAATTATGCCAAAAGGTGGTATATTGAAAACTAAAATCGAGCGAATCAACATTCCTAAATTTCGGTTTTTCCAAGATTCCCCGAGATATTTCAAACTGGATCCGACTAGTGAACCAAATTGGATTGGAAACAAACGGTCCGGACTTTTCTGTTCAAAAAGCGCGAATGAAAAAATCGAGCGATCGCTGATGGACGTGCTGGAATCGTTCCGCGGCCATTATTCCCGGTCCGGCGCGATCAAGTGTATTTTTTGCTTTGCCTGATGGACCCGGGAGCGTATTTCGAAAGATAATTCTCTCCAGTTCCCAACCTTTGAATAAAGAACAACAAGAAGAAGCATAACGCTTTTCTACTTCGTATAAAACTGAGACATAAGCGCCCATATTGAACCTCCAAGTATGACTCATGTTAGGTAGTTTCTTCGAACAAAGAAGTCTCGGAAAAAGTTGTTCTCTCTTCAAAGTGGAAGGGGAGTCGGCCATATGCAACCTCCATCCCAGACCCACGATGTGAAGCCTTATGCTCCTTCCTGTTGTTCTTTATTCAGAGTTCCCAACGTTTTCTTAATTGTTTCTTAAAGTCAGTCGGTAGGCCTTGAAATGGGCCTATCAAATTTGTGTGATTAGAACTGAGCCAGATTGGTACTAGTGAACTGTTGCCAAGGTTATAATAATTCGGTGAGTGTTATGAATTTTTACATCATATTTCATCAATGACTCTATGGATTGATTCGGTTCATATAGAACAGGACAGTTACTATAACCTTTTTCGATTAAACAGGGTGGAATGTGCCGAACTTTCATGGCCTACCGACAGACTTCATAAACAGTAGTAGATTATAGACGCAGTGAGAGCCTCCAATTGGAAATACACTCGGTAAATCTCGGTAAAGTTCTTCTCTGAGATTTATTCTCGGATAGGCCGATTAGTGCAATGAATTTCGTTCTTTTTGATGGATGAAAATGTTGAACAATCATCGACTATTTTCTCAAATGGCAGACCTTCTTTCTCAGTTATTCTCGGAGGGTATACCAAGATACACATGCGTACCCAATATTCAATTTTCATACAATCCGTAAAGGAAGAAATTTGATCAACGTTGAGGATATTGTCAGCTATTAATCGGACAATATTTTTAGAATTTATTATATTTTTGTTGATAAATGATAAATCAATCTACTAGTTTAAACCATCAAATATTGTTAGCGATCACTGCGTCTTCGAGAGAGATTAAAACCCCGAACTCCCCCTCCCCCAATATGTAGGTTATCTAGTCTAACAAAATGGCTAAGGAGTCGCTCATTCGGCCAATAATTACGAATCAAATTTCTCCTTCTCGAATCAGATAAAATTTGATGTATGGTACAGGTGTGTAACTTCCATTTGATGAAATAATCGATTACGTCATATCTCTGAGATAGGTAGTATAACATTTTCACACATCCGCAGCTTCTGCGCGCATGTTTAATGGAGATGACTGCTTTGGAAACGACTTCGAACATGCACGCAAAAGCTGCTACCTGCACAGCAGTGCTACGAATAACTAATAGCCGTATCGAATTGAAATTTGGTACACTGCTGTGGAATATGAAGCTCAAGGTATGGAAAAATTGATTTCGAATATCTAGCAATAAATAATAGCCGTATCGAATTGAAATTTGGTACACTGCTGTAGAATATGAAGCTCCAGGTATGAGAAAATTGTTTTCGAATATGATTGATAGTTCTGAAGGAAAATTTTTCTCGAGAAAATTTTGAAAAAAATTTTTTTTTTCAATTAAGTGACCATGCGATTCCAACAAAATTTCGTTGAAAGTTGCGCGTCGATATGCTCCAACTAACTGCCAAGTTTCAATCCAATTGCTCCAGTAGTTCCTGATATATCAGAGGAATAACCTCGAAATTTCAAATGGCTTTAACTCTGTAACCATTCCGATGCGCGAACTACCCTAAAAGTTTCAAGTCGCTAGCTTACTCCGTTCGGCAATTATCGTGCCCATGGCCGGTCGACCGGCTGGACGGACAGAATCAACTTTGACACCGGATACGTCATCAGTGAGTCCAACCTAGTCGTTTGAGACAATTTTTGGCTAAGAATTCGAAAATTACAGACATTTGGACGAAACGGTAGCATGCTGTTCCCCTAGAACATGCCAGCGCAATAACAGAATACACTTTCATATCTAAGGGACTGAGATCCAGAACAAATTGAACAGCGAAAATTGAAATGACACGTCGCTAACTGCAACGTCACAAAAAAAAACTAAGTGAAACGTTTTTGCTCACTCATTTATTTATCAATTATTCCCAAAATCTTCAATATCACAGTATCTTAAACAATGTGAACTGTACTAAATCGACAAAGCTAGTAGCAATCAACAGCTCTTGAAAACCCTCTGCTACTCTATATGATGCATAAGGTCATCAAGCGCTTAAAATATGTGGAACATACTTGAAATATTATGATTATACTGAAAAAGTTTAGTATTTTTAAGTTCACCAAATTCATCAACCAAAATAATGAATAGGAATTACTGTATACCACCAATATATAAACACGAAGGACGATAATGTACGAACATTCAATTTTTTCATACAAATAAAAAACAATCAATAGGGAAAGTTTACAAATCACAACATGTTCATAGTTTTATCGGTTTATGATATCTCCTAGAGTTCATTCATTTTTGAATCGAGTATATTGTAAAATGACATACCTGATAGAAAATGATCTTAAGCTCGAAACGCTCCCCCAAGATTTGGATCTAGTAAGATGACTCATAAATAAATCAGGCAATCTTAGACAAAACTAACCCGTCTCATGAGATGACTATCGATTTTTCATCACAGACAATCGACATTAGGCCCATCCGCAAACTTGATCCAGGTTACCTACTCGATCACCTGTCAGTGAACGAACATGTCAGGATTATCACGGCGCGTCGGCACATAATACAGAAAAATTCTTTTCTGTGATTGTGAATTATTTTGATTTATGATTGAATCAAAATATAACCCGAATTAATTAAGGAAAAGGAATAAATTTTTTCTTATCACGTTATGAATTCAACGCAGGAAATTCTTGCGAGGTGTGAAAATTGTGAGTAAATTGGCCAGGAGGCTGATGTTTAGAAGCATATTGAAGAAAATATCATTTATCATTGGATAATTTGTTGACTATGAATTCTACTTTTATTTGGATAGAATAGTTTCTCGGACCCTGTACTGTTTCGGAATGTGAATATTCTGAATACATGTATAAAATTTGCAATACAGTGGGACCGTCCAAATCAGGCAGTCTTTGAATTTGTGGATTTTGTTGTCACACACAGATGAGACCTATACGTTTGTTTGAGAATTGTGCAATAAGTTGGCGTCTATCCTTATTGATGTAAATTTCGATATTGTATTATTTATCATTGATTGTATTATTTGTAGATTATATACGATCACAAAGAAATTTGTTTTTTGATGAATGACGTCCGATCATCTGGGAGAATTTGATTTTTGAATGGATATCTGACCAACATTTGGAATTCAACGACATTTAAGAATAATGTATTGAAGTAGAGCTCAGTCAGATATTCATTTCTTGGAGTATTGAGAAAATATTCTTTGAAATTTTGATGGTAATTCCACGAATGGGTGGAATTCGTCCAGTAGTTCTGTGAATATTTCACTACAAAATTTTATTCTTCCAATACCTTCTATTTCCAGAAATACCTATAAAATTGAAATCGAGTTGGTACTTGATTGAAAAATTACAGCTTGAAGATTGATGCAGAATTTTTTGAGGACCTTATGATGGGAATATCGCAAAGTTAATTTTGATGAATGATGAATTCGCAAAAGAAGTCAGTTTTTTTTATCGTCATTCGAATATTTCATTATATCACCTGCATAACCTTCAATGCACTTTTGCGTTTGAATGTATTTTGTTTTTCATAATTCTAGAATCTAATTCAGTGACTATTTCCTCATTGTAGGTATCAGCACTCAAATCATGAATTTAACTGGTTATAAGTGCTAAATTCCGTTCATAATTTAATTTGAATGGTATTCGAATTTTCAGCGCTAATACGAGAGTCGACTCTGATTGGCCTATTAATCACAAAATACAATTATATCGCAGGTCTGTGCTTGTATACAGTGGTATTTATACCGTGGTTCTCTTTATATTGCCTAAAATGAAGAAGTATTACTTCTGTATTCTGTGATATAGTTCAAAGCACTTAGTACGCATGCGGTTTCCTCTCAACCCAGCTGATCTGGGTAAGTGATCAGGTAAGAGATCTAAAGGTTTCCGAACGTGGGTAGATAATCCGATTAACTCGATCACCGATCGAGTAAGGACACAGAGGTTTCCGAACTAGGGTTAATAACACCGGCCAGGTAGACGAACACACAGGGTTAGTTATCGTGTTAACTCGATCAAGTTTCCGAAAACGCCTATAGATATTTTCCTATCTACTCGGACAAGAGTTCGCTTCGTCTCTCGTACATCGTTACCTTCTTTCAATCATAGTTTTGAAAGAAGGGCGCAGTCAATGTTCAGACGTCTGTGGTCCATGTCTCTATGTCTATGGAAAACATAGACAATAGGTTTGTTCGTTGTGTCCCCAATATCAACAATATTTCACACTAGTGTTAATTTTATGGCACTGATAAAGTTCGGTAATTTTGGTTGTCCAGAGACACAATATTTATGAAATGTTGTTAGTAAATTGAGTCACAGATCAGAACTTTATACTCTGTTAGATTACACCGAATATGTCAAAGGGGTTTTAACTTGCGTGAGTAATTTGAAGCAACCATTAAAGAATGATATGCATAACCTAGCGTCATTTCGTCCATTGCGAAAACGAAAAAGGAAGCAGGATTTCGCATGATTCTGTAGGTGTTTTTTCGGGTTCAACCCCCAATATCTGAAACAGAACTATTAAAAATCAATCGCAGTCTCTAGCAAAAAAGGTGGCCTAATGAATAGTACTGGAAGAATGCAAACGATCAACAAAGAGATTTAACTACACTCTACTACACTCATCTGCACGAAAAAGTGATAGGCACTGAAGTGTAGTCAGGGCTGGGCAGTATTTCAATTACTTCTTGAAAATGTATTTTGTAATTGGTATCTCAAATACCTGACGCTGAAGTATTTTGTATTTTGTATTTCGATACTTTTGTCTTCGAAATACTTTCGAACAAATACATTCAGCGCTGAGCGCTGAATGAGAAAATAGTCCCTGAATCTCCCTTCAGATGGCGACGTTCATCTGCTTCATCTAGTTTATTTGCTAGCAATCATATTTTCGGCAAATGGAAAGGAAGAAAAGGTCCTGCGCAATGGTCATTTCATCATGAAGTTAGAGTTAGTCAACTTCTAAAAACGACAAGAGCAAAGAGCTTACCATTCTAACATAAAAAATGTGTTCATACAATATAACACAAGTTTCTGCCCATCGGGACCTGTAGAAAGATTGTTTCCTTTAGCAGATTTATTCATTCTCAAACAAGAGGCTGTTTGTCTGATACTACATTTAAAAATCTTGTATTTCTGAAAGGAAATTTTTTATTTAGCGCAAAAATAGCTGAGCTGAATTAGTTGTACTTTTTTCACAATTTACGTAACACCTGAATGTATTTTGTATTTTATATTTCAAATACCCGACTTGAAAGTATTTTGTATTTCAAATACCTGCGAGAAAGTATTTTGTAATTTGTATTTCAATTAAGCCAAGCATGTATTTTGCCCAGCCCTGAGTGTAGTGTACCATATCATATTCATGCAGGAACGAGGGTTAAAATTTAGAGTATCTATGTCTATGAAAGGAAAGTACCCATAATGTGAGTAAAAGATGGTGTGCTCATCTGCTCATCTGTGATCGTACGTATACAGGGTGATTCATTAAGGGTGGCCACCGGCCGTATCTCGGAAACCGTTCATCCTATAACTTCCGGAAAAAAATTCTAATGACAAAATCGGCCCCCAGCAAATGATTGAAAATATTTTCAAGTTCGTAGTTCCCCACTAGAGGGCACAATCTATCACTTGTAAAATATAATCTCATTTTTTACGAAATATTCTCCAGCTAACAGTGGTAAAGAATAATAAAATAAGAAAATACTCTTCCTATTCAACAGCTTTTGTTTCAGTAATTTTTCTATATTTCCTTTTTTTTAGTAATGGGATGGAAAAACTTTTCTTCACAAAAAAAACACTCTGACTTCTTTATGCGTGAACCAATTTTTACGAAATTTGATTTCATTCGAAGGCCATTAAAAGCAGATCACAGAAAAATATGACAACAACATACCGGGTGATCCAATTAAAAACTACAGGCTGTTTTATGTTACTTCATCCTACTTGCGCGTTTTACTGGAGAATTTCAAATACAATGCTATGATTCTAACCGACTGAAAATAAGCTAAGCATTATCACCTATTGACTTGTTAAAACCGCAGACAGATATCTCCGGTCATTCCGAAGATATTAACATTTTTGCAGATTTCGATAAGTGTTGATCAACCCTGTGAAATTCAGGAGGAATTGAGTTATTTCATCAGCTAAACAATCAAATGAAAGAAAAAACTTATCAAAAATGTATGCCACTCACAAAACAAGCTGATCTAGATCCAGTAAGCTTTGGCGTTACTGTTTATTCTCGGTTTCTATAGCTGTAAAATTTATTTAGGTCGATTGCAAACTACTAGTTCATGAGGCCTCATTATTCAAACAGAGAAGCATATGATATGCTTTATGTTCATGCTGAATGTTTAAAAATGCAGTACCTGAAAGGGAATACCCGATACGATATCCTGAAAGACGTCGTCATTCCAGAAAAGTATTCAAAAGATTGACACGAAGAGTGCGACAAACTTGGAAGGTTCAATATGTTGGAAGAAAAAATAGAAAACGTAGAAGCCGTAATGAGGATAATATCATAAAAGTTTTGGCTTGTGTTTATGCTGAATCACATTCAAGCATCCGAAAAATTGCAAGTGATTTGGGATCGAATTATTCGCAAGTTCAAAGGATACTAAAGGACCCTAAACCGCATCCGTATCATGTTGTCTTGCACAAAGAATTGAAAGAGACGAGAGGACTTTAGCAATTGGTTGAAACAAATGCTGAACGGCGAATCTAACTTACTTCATAGAATATTATGGACTGACGAGGCTACTTTTTCTAGCAATGGTAAAGTAAATTTACACGACAGCCACTACTGATCATCTAACGACCCATATTGGCAAAAATAAGTCAATAATCAGAATCGCTGTAGTGTTTACGTGTGGTGCGGAATTTTTGATGGAACAGTTGTCGGGCCATTTTTCTTCGATAGTATCTTAACGGGATAAAGGTGCTTGAAATTTTAACGGAAAATTTTCGAATTCTTTTGGATGATATTGCTATTCAAGACAGAATAGATATGTGGTATCAACAAGATGGTTGCCCAGCGCATTATATGCTGCTAATGTTAGGGAATATTAAGATACCGTCTTCTCAAAGAGGTGGATTGGACGAGGGAGTATTTTTCCTGCAAGATCACTCGACCTCACAGTATTAGATTTTATTTTTGGGGGAGAATGAAGACTTAGTTTTCCGAACACCACCACAAGTGAGGATATGAAAAATATATTTCGACAGGCAGCTGAAAATTTTTCTCATATTGAGCAACTAAAAAAAGACTAAATTTGTGCATAGAAAAAAATGGTAGACATTTTGAATATTTGAAATGATGATGTAAAAGGGTTGTTTTTTGTTCAAATATTTTCGTTGTTGCTAATTTTTGTCTCGTTTTATCGTATTATTGTTATTTCATGTGTGTTTAGTATTTAGCTGCCTTGTCATGACGAATAAAGTCACTTCCTTGTTTTTTCAAGCTCGCAGGGTTGATCAACACTTATCAAAATTTACAAAAATGTTAATATCTTCGGAGTGACTGGAGATATCTGTCTGCGGTTTTAACAAGTCAATAGGTGATAATGCTTAGCTTATTCTTAGTCGTTTAGAATCATAGCATTGCATTTGAAGTTCTCCAGTAAAACGCGCAAATAGGATGAAGTGACATAAAACAGCCTGTAGTTTTCAATTGGATCACCCGGTATGTTGTTGTTATATTTTTCTGTGATCTGCTTTTAATGGCCTTCGAATGAAATCAAATTTCGTAAAAATCGGTTCACGCATACAGAAGTCAGAGTGTTTTTTTTGTGAAGAAAAGTTTTTCCATTCCATCACTAAAAAAAAGGAAATATAGAAAAATTACTGAGACAAAAGTTGTTGAATAAGAAGAGTATTTTCTTATTTTATTATTCTTTAGCACTGTTAGCTGGAGAATATTTCGTAAAAAATGAGATTATATTTTACAAGTGATAGATTGCGCCCTCTAGTGGGGAACTACGAACTTGAAAATATTTTTAATCATTTTCCTTGGGCCGATTTTGTCATTAGAATTTTTTTCCGGAAGTTAAAGGATGAACGGTTTGCGAGATACGGCCGGTGGCCACCCTTAATGAATCACCCTGTACATGATGACGTATTAAAACCGTATGAAAATTCAAAGCACAGAATATATATTTCATCGAATCTTCAACTTGCTCACGTTACTTTTTTTTGCACATGAGCACACCAAGTTTTTTACATCATAAATTAAACCGATATACCATAAGTTTTCCTGAAATATAACTCTACGATCAGACGTCAAAAACAATATGACATAGGATTAATATATTCATAAACAAGTACGAGATGTTAATTCGATCTGACCTGTATTTTTGAAATTATTAGAAAAATAAGAATTTGAAGGGATGGATTTCACACATTCACGAGTTTGGCGTTCATAATTGAGCTCCAAACCTATACTTCACAAATAACGAATATCTGAGTCGTTTTTTTGGCATTTTATTGTGCTCACGGCTGACAACCTATTTTTTTGATTTCCTTACGAATTCATCTTCGTGAAGTTCTATACCATGTTGCGCTTTGCTATTTTTTAACTAATTTCCAAGTTTCAAACTGATCGCATCAGTACTCCTTGAGATATTTAGGAAATGACCTCAAAAATTGAAATAAACAAGAAAATTTTGCATATTGTTTTCCCAATAAAATAAATATCGGATCGAATTGAAATTTGAAATGCTGTTATTTAATCTTGATCCGAAGGTCTGTGCCAAATTCTATAATTATCCGATGAATCGTCTTCAAAACAAACGAACCTTCTAGAGAATAATCCGGAAAATTTTGGAAAATTTGTTTTTTAATTTCCAAGAGAATAAATAACACTACATAAAATTCTGCACGAAGTTGAACGTCGGTATTTTTCGAGGTTTTTTTCAACTAATTCCGAAGTATCAAACTGATAGCTTAAGTACTTCATGGGATAATGAGGATATGACCTCAAATATTCAAATCAACAACAAAATTTTACATATATTTTTTCCAATAACTCCGAAAATAAATATTGGATCCAATTCTAATTCGAAACATCATTGTTGAATTTATATCCCAAAGTCAGTTCCAAATTGAATTGTATAAGCTGATTATGACTCTTCGACAAAAACAAATTTCCTCAACAAAAAGCGGAAAAATTTTCGAAAAACTTTTTTTCAATTTTCTAAGGAACCAATCCTCACAAAATTGGTAGGTTTTCTTCAACTCATTTCGAAGTTTCAAATTGATCGCATCAGTATTGGATAACGAACCTCAAAATTTCAAATGGGCATACCTCGAAAGCGAATTGGAGTATTTCAAGTCGCTAGGTATTTTTCTTCGAAAATAAGAGCACATACGAACGGCCGGACGGATTAAATCGAATTTGACCACGCCATCTTTTCCGAGGTGTCGAAACTGATCCTTTAAGAATTTTTCGGTTCAAAATTTAGAGATATTGTGTATAGTGTGTATAGAATGATAACGAAGTGTTCCCCAGAAAAAGCACCTAAAAATGACTCTGAATGATTTTTTGTCAGTCATCAATTCCCCAAAGTACATCGTTCGCACATAAAGGTAGAATATCTTTCTCAGTAACAAAGATGAATTTCACTTCAGATTAGGACCTAATATTTGTGAATACGCCCTCTGGTACCCTCGGTGAACTGGACATAAAGAGAATACGTTCCCGGCCATGTTTGGAAAGGATACCCCGTTTTTCCGGGATAAAAGGAAAAAGGTATGGGTTTTGGCAATTGTTCCGGTTAATGAAAGTGAATGGAATATGAAGTTCCACGCTAGGGTCGCTTCTTGAATTTATTGAAATTCAAGTGGAATTCTTTATTACTATTCGCTCGTTTCTGGAATTTTCATTTGTCCATTGGTTCTTTCTAGAGATGGAAAATGCAGGGTCCGTCAAATGGAGTGTTTTTCATGGAGTTACGAGCGCCCCAATACGAGAGTTTTGCGGTCCATTTTTCGAATATAGTCCTGTCAAATTCGCCATAATTTTCAAGAGAATTTTAATCTCTACACGTCCATATTTTTTTATTTATACCTGAGCCTCGGAAATACAGTACGAAGAAGATCATCTGATTCAATTCTGGGCCTTATGAAGACTTATAGTGCATTGAAATTAACTGTAATGAGTCGGCATGTAACATGAGGATTTCAAAAAATGTCATGAGTTTGGCACATGCTTAGTGTTAAATCGATTTCAAGCGATGGACCAAAAGCTCCGGTTATAGTTACGGTTATCCACATTGACAGCTTATCCTTTGCCTATATGTCAGTTTGTATAACACATAACCATAACCGGAGCTTTTGGTCCATCGCTTGAAATCACTTTTAGTTATACTTATATGTTCACAGGGTGTCATATTGACAGGAAAAAGAACATTTCTATTAGACAAATCAATGTTTTGGAAAATTATACCAATTCATTCCTCCACTACTCCAACCAGTTGAATTTGAATGAGGAGGATGACTCGTTATATATGTTTTCGAGAAGCTCTGCTCCTTCTGAATAAAGCAGTTAATTTTTCGAGTTTTGATCATTCGATTACGCCATAGTTTCAAATGTATTATCACCCCATTTATCCGTAACATAAGACGGTTTCGAAGATTTTAATGTAGGAGGGAAATATTCATTCAGGATATCGAGGTGTCTTGAATAGTTTGAACTAGCAAATGCTGCAATTGAGCCTCACCAACTTCTGTACAATAGTATGAATGGGTATTTTATCTACATATCGCTCGAATATGTGATTCACCTCATTTTTCAAATGCACATCTAACAGATAACCATGAAAGAACCATTTAATAGACCATCCAATGAAATCACAATGCAGTTATTGAAGCTGCAACACTTCTCTCATGAAAGTTATCAAAGAATGTGGTATCATTGAGCAGGGTAATATAAATTCATGAATTTAGAAATACATCACGTTTACAGTTATTGAAGCTGCTCCACTTCTCTCATGGAAGTTATCACAGAATGTGGTTTCATTGAGCAGGGTAATATAAATTCAAGAATTCTGAAAAACATCACTTTTACAGCCTATTCTTCAAAACCCCCCAACCTATTCAGTAGAAGAGAAAGTTTATATCTAAAAATTATCTGACAGCAGCGGCATAATGACGATTGTCATTTTCAACGTTGTCACCGAGAGGTTGCTTAATTCTTCCATTGAATGACTGCGCAGGCACTTATGGTGACAGCGCCGAAGGGCCCTCATTCTTAAATGACAATTTAACAATCGAAAGCTACCTTCAATTATTGCGGGAATCAATCTACCATCTACTCACTTTCTGTTGGTGCTGTCAGATAATTCTTAAATATGAACTTCCTCAACCAGTGGATTGGTTGGAGGGGAATCTCTAGAATGGCTATAGTCAGATCTCCAGATCTCATACCTCTAGACTTATTTTTGTGGGTCCACTTAAAATGGAATATTTATGTCAAATAATAGGCCCCTCCGTGCGAATTGTCGTCGAATGTAATCTTACTACCCCAGAAATGCTCCAAAATGTAAGGCGAAAGTTTTAGATAAGTTCAAACCATTATATGGAAGTTGGCGAGGTTTATCTCTTTGAAATTGGTAAATATTTTGTGCTCTAGGTGTAAATTCAGTAATATTTGATTCTTAAACTCGGAAATTACGTAAACGATGAATGATCAAATATCGATGGGATATCTTGAAAGGATTTTGCATTATTTTTCATATCGCACGAATTATCTTCCCTTTTCAAATTTGAGGGTTTTTCAAGCAGTGGAATGAAATGATATAAGAATAGATCTTATGAGAACAAATGTCCACCTCAAAAACAAAATTGACGGGACCGAGCGATTATCCGAAATCTAAATTCTTCTACTGAAAAAGACCTCTGTTTCCTTAAATGTGAAATTGTTATATGTATTCGTAAATCAATCGAAGAGATATTCAAAGTCATCTTGCTGAATAATTCTATCGAAATATTTTCACACGATAAGGCCTCAAATTACTCAATGAAGATTTCCAAAGCTCAGGAAATCTAAGAACGTGATTGAAAAAAATTGAAAAGCACTGACGTGTAGTCAGTATCGTTTACGCACTTCTTGAAATTCGAACTACTGAATCAACACAAAATTTTGCACCTAGTTGCGCAATTGAATTTTCCAATTGATAACGAAGTTTCAATCTACTCGCATTTGTTCTTCTTGAGGTATTACGGAAATAACGTTTAAATTCCAAATAACAAAGAAATTAGGCATCTTTTTTCCTTATATCTGTGGAAGTGAAAATTTGATCGAATTGAAATTTCGAACATTGTTATTAAATACTCAAATTGAGATTTGAGCCAAATTTCATTGAAATCTTATCAAGATTTTCGGAAAAAAAGAAATTTCCAGCAAATATTCGAAAACCTTTGGAATAAACATTTTTTAAAAGATTTCTAACGATTGAATTCACACGAAACTATGGGTTAGTTACGCGTTGGTATCCGAAAACTATCTACAAAGTTTCATTCTGATCGAAACATTAACAGATTCAACAGACATATTTGGGCTTCCAACATAATCTGACAATTAAAACTTGTTAGGTCTTTTCTTTCGAAAGTTCGAGCATATACGGACTGGCGACCAGAGTTGAATTTGACCACGGATTCTTTTCGGTTTTCGGTTCAAGTCACGTATTCAGCCTCTGTTATAATGCTCTCACTCATTAGAGAGATCAATCTTTTAAATATTTCCAATAATATAGATTCAATCGAGTTGAAATCAAGTACCCACTAGGTTGAAAGATAGCGGCCTAGATATCTGTGTGTGTGACCACACTCTGATAAATATTCAACTTTCGGATGGAATAACTCAGAAACTAGTCACGAGGTAAGCCTTCGTGATTTAACTTCAATTCGGCTCAAGAAACATAGACTATTATCACTGTCAGAAATGACAGGGTTAAGATCAACTCTTTGACTATGTAGTAGGTACAGTACTACGGTAACAACTTCATGCAGTTGATGCTTTTGTGGTCTATGAAATTCTCAATCGAAATGTTCGAGAATAATTTTTCCTTTTCATGTCATAGTGACACGACTTTAGGGGAATTACGCATTTTTTGCATTATCGGGGACACAGAATCCCAGATGGGTAAAACCCCGGTTGAGTCGATTCTTATGAAATATTCACCTATTTCTTCAAGCACTAGAAGACAGTTGATAACGACTCTATGAGAAGTTTGTACCATATTCCTTGTGCCGTCTTTTTCTCAAGGTTTTGGCTTTAATCACTCTATATGCCAACTGACATAATATCAATATAGGAACATTATTATTCGAAAGGTCAATCGAATAATTCTGTAGTTTCTTTAGAATTTGCACCTATTAGAAAATGAAATGATACTACCGATGATTCTGAATCGTGAGCCAGGGCCATAGCTCGTGTACGGCAAAGTAGAGCAATGCCCTACCTTAAATCACCATTTCCCTACCTTAAAAAAGCAGAAAAAAAGTTCGAAAAGTGCATTAGACCGATAAAAATTTTTTCTGTCCTACCTTCAATCTCGATTGAACTATCTCAAAGTCATCTCTAGCTACGGCCCCGTCGTAAGCTGAAGATTAATCACGTATCTAGAATAAGGTTTGTATTACAGTTTTTGAGTTGCCTATTTCGCATTTTTTATTGTCCTAAATGACCATATTTCAGTTGATATAGGTTCGATGACAATGAAGTTTATCGTGAGTTATCAATGTCGAAAGATATTACGTGAACGTGTAAGACAAAATCATTTCTATTTCACATACACATTTGCAACCAATATTGATTTATTCCAAATTCGAATAAAGTTTTTCACTCCGAACACACTGTATGCAAATAAGCGAAAACAAAACATTTTTGTCGTCACCAGTTGAAAATCAAAACTCACCCCATATACCTGCTTTGATATCCTAAATTTCCATTGTTAACTACAAAAGAGCCTAATAAATGCCATTCGGCAGCTTTCGTTAAAACTTCATAACGTACAAAACTCTGGGGAAACATACAACAGCTATTGTTAAGCCGACAATATACAGCACGCCCAGGTACGTTGTTAGCCGAGCCAAGTGCTTTCACTTGTAATGCCATACTGAAATTTCCACGTTATTTATATTTTCATTACAATTTCCCCACATTTACGAGGAAAATTGTTAGCGTAAGATGTATTTGTTCTCATTAAAACGCGCTACTGGAAGGTTCAGCGACTGGGACCTTTCCGACAGTTGTTGCTGAGATAATATTTGAATAATTAAACAGGAAATAGGAAACAGGACAGCGCTAGGTGTTGTGGAAGCGTTGAAAAAAGCTCTCTGCTATATGTCAGTGCTTTGCTCTCGACGAAGTTCCTACAAACTAACAAATTCGCCTAGGAACTTGAATAAGAAGCTGCTTTCTTGTTGTCACACTACGAGGCAGTTCTCGAGGGAAGAAGAGAAATACAAAGAAAGGACAACAAGAAGGTGATTTACTGGTGGTGGTAAATCATACACAACTTCATCTGTGATGTTCATTTTACACAGCTTTTAGGAGAAATTGAATCTAATCTCACATGCGGAATATTACTTCTAGATATTCTTTCATTGCAGGTAATTGATGCATGCTGATGGAGGAGCTGAAAACGTCAAATTAATCAAAACTTCTGTTGATTCACAGTTAATGATTAGGTTTCGTACACTCCACATCTCATAGAAGCTTTATTAACTTCTCTCATTAAAATTACATTTTCATCACAAGCTTTCCTTAGATGCTTGGACCAGCGTTTCTCCTTCTTCATTCAAGATATTGTGACGAGTACGACACTGTCTGTGCGAGAGTGTTCCAGAAAACTCCAGATGTCTATGCGTCACCCGCTTGTCTAGAATCTTCTTGCAATCGCTAGAAGTTCCCCCAGCGATATGAGGGCAAGCGCGAAGCAGCACGGGGACTTATTCAGCGGAGTTATTCGAAGCGGAAAGTGATCAGTGAAAATAAATTAGTGTGGAAATAAATTGGGCATAAACTTTGATAGAATAAGTTACGTAGTTTTCAGAACAGTTGTGTGTAAATAAGTGTGAATAAATAGTTTAATCATTCTGAACGTTTTGATAAACTAAGAAAACGTTACAATATTGATACCCAAACTCTCAAATTTGGCTTGAAACTCGAATAACAAGCTGTTTTCAGGTTGACAGAGGAGTGGTAACAAGGACGAAGAAAAATACAAAGGACAACAGAAGACGATCTGATGGTGGTTAATCATGAACCACTTGAGCTATGAGGTTCAAGCTTCAAATAGAGGAGATAGAATATTGTTTTGAACCCTATAGCATTTCGAATCGTCGACATGAAAAAGTAGAGTATTGCTTTTGGATACTCTTTCATTACTGGGAATTGAGGCATGCATTAAGGAGAGGTGAAAATGTCGGACTAAGAAGAATTTCATGTTGCTCCACAATTACTGATTAATTTTTGAAAGTGCTTCATCTCATAAAAGCTCCATCAACCCAAACAAATTTTATTTTCCATTGTTACGTACCTGCTTTCATATATCTCTCTGAATGGTTGTGCGAGAACTTTTCTTCTTCATTCGAGATAAAAATAAAATTTTTGAACTGAATTTCTTCATGAGTGTGTTCATTATTTCATGTAGAAGGCTAAATAGAAAACGAAAACATCATTTTCGAATATTCCCTTCTAATCTATAGGAGATCGATTTCGGTTTGAAAAAGCCAACTGAAAGATACAACATTGAGAGATTTTGTCAATAACAAAATATAAGTGATTTACAACGGTACATATTTGCCATTTGTTGTTTATCATTTTCACTTCAAAAGTGACAAAATATTTCGACGTTGTATCTTTCAGATAGTTGTAGAATAACTGCCTGTAAAGTAATGCATAATTTAGTTGGGATTGTTATGACGAAGAAAGAAAAATTTCTTCTTGTTTTGACGGAAACAATTAATCAGGTTCCAATAAAATTTGGCATTGAAGTCAATATTCAGCAGCAGTGCTTCGAATTTCAGCGTGATTCGACATTTATTTCCGTAGATACTAGAAAAAAAATTTGAGAAATCTCAATTTTTTGACATTTTGAAGTAATTCCCTCAATGTCTCAAGAATAATTGACGCGATCAGATTCAAACTCCGTTTTCTGGAAACTTTTCATCAGATATAAATGAAATTTTACTTTCAAGCTATAATGATTTTCAATCAAGTTCTGGATATCGATGCCATCCGATCTGTTTTTTTTTTTAAATATTGGGTTAATAAAATTTTATATAGGGATATCTGCGGAATCATAAGGTAGATTAAGCCAATTTGCGAATTCAGCCTGCGAAATTGATCTCTTAACCTGGTCTACAGTTATCTAGTTTATAAGTATATTCTTTCGCAAGTTTTTGTATTTACAATCGTCGGTCAGGCTAGCTCTAAATACAACAACCTCCGAAATAACAACTCGGATACACGATATTTGTAGGGTAGGTTTGTAGATTTATCATAACGACAGTTATACAATGCAGTGATTTCTGGTGCTGAAATCACAAAAGTCGAATTCATAATGACTGAAATCCGCCAAATGATTACGAAATATCCATTCAAAATTCTACTTTTTCAATATTTCCGAAAATATAGATCCAAAAGAATTTTGGACTAGAACTTGATTGAATAATGATAGCCTTAACGTTCATGCAGAGTTTAGTGAGAGCTATATGATAAGATCGTCAAATCTGTCCATCAGGAAGCAAAGTTGCGTTTGACGGGGACATTGCGTGTGAGATGGCCGCTTGGAAACGCATTTGAAAAATCTCATAAAGGCTCCTGTCGTGAAGTCAGTCGTTTTCCAGCCTTTTCAATTAACAATTGATAAAATACAGACTTTCGGATGAAATGCTGTCATCCTGCATAAGCGCATAGAGTGAAACAAATCTCCATTTATTTTCCGACGGAAAATCTAATTCAATCGAGTCAAACAGCATACATTTACCTAGCACTTCAACAACCACCAACCTATAGCAGCGTTCCAACCAACAGTGTGAGGATCTTATTAAAAACCATTCGCAAACAGTCGCCTCGTCCAAATTGAAACGAATCTTTCGAGAGTGCACCATCCCGGGGATATCGTCTCTACTTCCGTTTCCGGGTACGTGTGAAAACAATGGAGTGTCGCCGAAAAACAAATGTCGAAAACGGGGATATTCGCCAGCACGCGCGCTATTCCTCCTTCAAGCTCCGCTGCATTTCCACTTTCTGCTCCAGTTCTAGAACAAATACTCCGTGTTTTGTCAGATCGATTCGATTTAACCCTAATCGGTCTCCATCTAACATACGTCCAAATGTTGCAAAGGGTTCTTAGTCGAGGTACATGGAAACCTACATTGAATAATTAAAACACGTTCCGTGATTTTGGTGAATAACTCCCTCAAACATAGAATCATTGGCTCTCAATAGATGACTTCGGCCCAAGTTGCCAACCCACAATTTTCTTCACCCATTTACTATCACTGGGGAACGGGAATTTCAGGACAAATTCGACATGATAAGGTTCACGTTATTCATGAATACCCGTTAAAGATGCCTCGGCTACTCAATCAAGATAATTCCTTCCAAATATAGGTTTTTGTTAAAATCATCTCCAATTGGCTGAAATTTAAGTTGGGATTCGGTTTCCAGTTTTCCATCTCGTAAATATGAAATATTTGGTTGGTTCCTGAAAAAAAGGTTAATTACCGAATTTGATTGATGGAAAAACGTTCTTTCTGTCACCAGCACGACAGTCTATGTTCTATGATAACATATCCATAGTATAGAACAATCTTTATTTACTTTATGATCCATAGAACATAGAAGAGATTACAATCAACAATGGAAAAATTACTAGGTATGGTCTATGGATCATACGGTAAATAAATATTGTTCTATGCTACTTATGTTACCATAAAACATTGATTAATGTTTTGGTGCATAGACTTAAATGTCTATGTTGTGGCGACAGAAAGATAGCTTTTTCATCAATCAAATTCCGCAATTAACCTTTTTTTTAGGAACCAACCGAATATTTCATATTTACAGATCGAAAAACCGGCAACCGAAATAACCAAGTTGATTTGAGGAACATATTCTTTATAAACTTGACACTTTTAACATGAAATCAGGAATCCCGACTTAAATTTCAGCCTAACAAAAACCTATATATGGAAGGAATTATCTTGTTTGAGGAGCCGAGGCATCTTTTACGGACAGTTATGAATAGAGAACGGATTATATGCATTTGCATATTTAAGACATCTTTAGCGGTATTTGCATATGTTAGCTAAGATCCAGTTATGATGCATATTATCGGTACATATTTTCTTCCCTGCATTCCGAAATGCGATAAAAGTGATGATATCGCGAATCTGACCAAATTCCACAGAATATGAGGTCTATTGAGTAATAATTGTTACTCTTGTTATTAAATTAATACGAATATTTACTATAGTATTTACATTCTCTTCCTTCTATATAAAAATCCCAATACGTTCCTCAATACATACATACGTTAATAATCATAGGTTATTCGAATCATTGCCTAGTACATATAAAATATAAGAATCACTGAAATATTTATTCTGTTGTCACAGACTATATTTGATTTGACAGATAAACAAACTCTTATTCTTACATTGAAATATCATTACTCCAACACTTGTCAGATTTGCGAATCACTTTTATCGCATTCCGGAACGCAGTATTAGTAGCTGCGCGCTTCATTTGTTGTCTACATCTAGCTCTGAATCCAAACAAAAAAATCAATTTAGTAGGTATGGATTTATGTGAAGCATTGCTCGCAAGTAATATTAAAAATAAAATTAACAACCTTACCCTCAAACAATTTCTGAAGAAATATTGCTTAAATCAAAATGTATCAGATGAATCAACATTACGTAAAAATTATATATCAACAGATTATCAACATGTTATGGAAGCAATACGTTGTGAACTCAAAGACTATTTTCGTGCATATTTCAAGCATTTTTCATGCATATTTGCATGCATATAACAACTTTTTTATGTTGCATATAATCCGGTCTCTAGTTATGAATAACACGTACCCCTTATCATGTCGAATTTGTCCCGAAATTCCTGTACCCCAGTGATAGTAAATTTATGAATGAAATTGAGGGTTGGCAACTTGGGCCGAAGTCGTCTGTTGTTATTGTATCAAATCAATCAATCATCACAAACTGCAATTAGTAATATGTAACTCAATGTAGTGACAGTGAGAGATGGATTTGGTTGTAGGAATCTATTCCGGTGTTACAATTCACGTTTTTTTTTGTGTAATTTTGGTTTAGTGAAATTTAGGAATAATATTCTTCAAAAACAAGCTGGTTTTTCATGAGGTGCTGACCCCATCACTCTTCGTACGGAAGCTTTGGCTTTGTTTTTTCTGCTGCTGAATATTGTAGTCCACCTTCGTTCAACAGCGCTCATGTAAGTAAAATTGGTGCACAGCTTAATGTTGCCATGATAATCATTGGTGGCACCATAAGATCTACACTTCTACAGTGGTTACCTCTTCTTTCAAATATTGCACCGCCCCATATTCGTAGACAGGTTGCAGTGATAAAGTCTTCGAATAAGTATCATTCCTTTCCGAATTCATTCCCAATCATCTCTTTTATTCCTAGGTAAATTTGGTGCATTTTGAATCGACTCAAAACCGGTCATGGTCGTTGTAATAGCTTCTTCAAGTGGAATTCGGTCGAAAGTCCAAGGTGCAATTATTTTGTTTCGTTGATGGAAAAAAAGCCCTTCAATAACGAAAAACAATTTCAGATTCAGATTTTCTTGAGGTTTTTATCTGTGCTCTTATATCATACGTGAAAATGTATGGTACCCCGTTTACATTTCCTCTGCTAATACTGTTATAACACATATTGCATGATATAAAAATTTTTACTGCTCATTCTAAATGTATATATTGAGAGAACAAATTTGACTTTGCATTAAAGTTTATCACACCTTTTTGTGCCATCTTTCAAGCTATTATCAAGATGTTCATCTCATCATTTGTTTGATAGATGAAATATATTTTTAATAACCTTGGTGTTTCCTTTTCAACGCGCTTGTACTGAGGATCAGCGCGTTATCATTTCGTCACAATGTCTATAATTTTCGAATTTTGAGCTGAAATTGGTCTCAGACGACTAGGTTAGACTCACTGATGAAGAATCGGTGGTCGAATTTGATTCTGTTCGTCCGGCCGTCCGTGTGCGCTCTCACTTTCGAAATAAAGAACCTAGAGTCTTGAAAATTCTCAGGTTAGGTGAAGATATGCTGAATATCTCGGTTAAGTTTATAAGCGGGCAAATTCGAGCAAACTGTTTCGGAATTATACCTATATGTGGAATTTTGAGGTTAATTCCTCGATATCTCATGAAGTACCGATGCGATCGGATTGAAATGTTGTAATCAGTTCTTGAATGCCAACGCGCAACTCGATGCAAAATTTCGCATGAATCCAACTGTCGGAAAAATTTTGAAATTTCTGTTGCCAATTTTTTTTTTTTTCGGAAAGTGTTAATCAGTTTCCAACGATACTTGGCAAAGACCTCAAGATCAATATTCAACAACGACATTTCAAATTACAATTCGATACGATATTTGCTTTCGGAGAAGTATTTCAAATTTCGTTGTTGTTTGAAACCTTGACGTTATTTCCTCAATATCTCAATGCGATCAAATCACAATTTGGTACTTATTTCGAAAATACCAACGCAAAACTAATTGCAATTTTCTCATTCGAAAAAAAAATTATAGCGATATCTCATAAAATATCAGTTTGCAGAAAATTCACCCAACGTCGTTGAACTCTTTGTAGGAAGTTGCAACCAGAATGTTTTCACAGAAATACAAAATTGTCAATAGAAGAAATTTTGAACAGACACCGACATCAGTCTTCGTTCATCAAAAGTGTCCAATTTGGCCTACCCCTGTACAGTAACATGTGCCCCCCCTTCGAACATTAGTGAGCGTATTCGTGTAAATTCTGATATTTATTATATTATGAGAAATATCAGGGGTGGTTCGTTTTCATTGGGACACCATGTATATTAAAAGATCTTGCCGCTGACTTTCACCTTATACATTGAATAATTCACAAATTCTCAAACTGATAAAAAAAAATCTGAATATTTATTTAAATCTGGAAAGTCTTTGTCCACACCTCTACATACGAATCCTAAGCAAACTGTGGTTAATTAATTTCTAACCTTATTACCACCTGTCGACGTCAACGAACACAAAGAAATCTAATTTGTTTTTAAACATTCTCTCGAGTATTCATTACTGTCGTAAATTTGAACAGATGGATGCCAAGAAAAAGATGCCCGCCAGTTCCATAATTAATAAGTAAGTCTCAAGATGAATTCACTTTATTAAATTCGACCCTGATTCAGACCTACTCTTGTTTATGTTTCCTTTTTATCCGTAAATATTATGAGTCGAACAAAGCTTCATCTTTCGAACAAACAACGGCTTTCTTCATTCGGAAAAAGCTGAAATATTATTACGTCTTTGTTGATTTAGCCGCTTGTTTCAGCTGTGGACATTTACTTCTAATTTGTTGATATTCCAAATCGTGGGACTTGAGTCAACACTTCCTGAAATCGGCAGTGTTAGAATTACTCAAAAATATGCAATTGTAAATAGTTATTCATTATAACTTACCCACATCATCGTTTATTATTGCAATTAAAAAAAAACTAGTAAAGGTTGTTTTTCATTGACAACATTCTATGAAAAAATAGTCTCGTGCAACTTTTAGGAGATACAAATATTCATTTCCTCTGTGTGGAGTACCTACTCACTGTGTTATTGACTTTTTGATCTTTGTTTCCTGGTGGACGGCTTTTTTGTAAAACTCTATATTTACTTTCATTCATAAAGATATTGACAGGAATATCTATAATAGACGACTTCGGCCCAAGTTTCCAGCCCACAATTTTCTTCACAAATTTTTTATGACTGGGGAACGGGAATTTCTGAACAAATTCGACATAATAAGGTTAGCGTTATTTATAAATATCCGTAAAAGATGCCTCGGCTCCTCAAACAAAATAATTCCTTCCAAATATAGGTTTTTGTTGAGATCATCTCTGATTGGCTGAAATGCAAGTTGGGATTCCTGATTTCATGTAAATAGTTTATATAGCAAATCAACTTGGCTATTTCGGTTACCGGTTTTCCGTTCCGTAAATATGCAATATTCGGTTGGTTCCTGAAAAGAGGTTTATTACTGAATCTGATTGATAAAAAAGCAATCTTTCTGTCACACGAACGACAGTCAATGTTCTATGGTAACATATCCATGGCATAGAACAATCCATGATGTTTAACTTACATCATAGAACAATCTATATTTACCTTATGATCCATAGAATATACCTAGTAATTTTTTCATTGTTGATTGTTGTCTCGTCTATGTCCTTTGGATCATAAAGTAAATAAAGATTGTTCTATGCTATGCATATGTTATCATGGAACATTGACTGTCGTTCTGGTCACAGAAAGAACGTTTCTTCATCAATCAAATTCAGTAATTAACCTGTTTTCAGGAACCAACCGAGTATTTCATATTTACCGAACAAAAAACCGGCAACCGAAATAACCAAGTTGATTTGCGGAACATAAACTTTACACTATTAACATGAAATCAGGAATCCCAACTTAAATTTCAGCCAATCAGAGATGAACAAAAACCTATATTTGGAATTATCTTGTTTTAGGAGTCGAGGCATCCTTTACGGATATTTATAAATAACCCGAACCTTATAATGTCGAATTTGTTCTGGTATTCCCGTTCCTCAATGATAATAAATTTGGAAGAACTATTGTGGGTTGGCAACTTGGACTGAAGTCGTCTATTGAAGTATGATATTAAAGGTTCAATTCCAAAAAATCCAGAAATGCACAGACGTGAAGTCAGCAGATATGGCGGGAATTTTCAGATTCGTTGCCAGACTGGTGATCATTTTACGTATTAACCCCGGAAAACTCAAATGACAGTTCGAAGGTTCCTACAGAATTTAATGAGGATAATATGATAAGAAGATCACAGAATATTGAATATTTGAATTTTTTTAATTGTTCTAATGACACGATCATCACGAAATTTTGCACAAAGTTATCTTTCAGCATCTTCAAACTAGCTGCGAAGTTTGATCAGGATTGAATTAGTATTTCTTGAGATATACCGAAAAGAACAACGATATCGAGAAGAAAACCACGAAATTTGACATATTTTCTCCCAATATCTCCAAAAATTATGATTGTATCGAACTGAAATTTGGTACACTGCTGTGAAATATGAAGCTCATAGTACAAGTGGAATTTTTCATGAATATGATAAACGGTTTCAGAATAAAAAATTAAAAGAAAAAATTTTGAAACAAAATTTTTTCGACATTTACTGGGAGTATGATACTGACAAATTTCTGCTCAAAGTTGCGTGTCTTTATACTCCACCTAACTGCCAAGTTTCAATCCAATCGCTTTAGTAGGTACTGAAATAAAGAATGTATAATTTCAAAATTTGAAATGGCTATAACTCCGAAACTATTCGACCGATTAGGCCCACTAATGAATTTAACCGCGGCATTCCAATGCGTGACCTACACTGAAAGTTAAGAATCGCTAGGTCAATCCGTTCGACAGTTATCGAGTCCACGGCCGGCCGGCCGGACGGACAGAATCGATTTTGACACTGAATTCGTCATTAGGGAATCCAATCTAGTCGTTTGAGACCAATTTCGGCTCAATCATCGAAAATAACAGACATTTGGACAAAACGATAGCACGCTGTCCCCCAGAACATGCGCGCAAAAAGAATTCTTTCAAAATCAGATTTCATACCATACGATCCTCCCAATTCCGCTATTAGTTGCGTCAGCAGTTCAAAACAGACGACCAAGTTTCAATCCGATCGCTTCAGCAGTTCCTGACTTATTGAGGAAATAATCTCGAAAGTTCAAATGAACATAACCTCGAAACCATGAGGCTGATTTGACCCATAACGAAGTCAACCACGATATCCTGATGCACGACCTACCCTGAAGGATTCAAGTCGCTAGCTTGCTCCGTTCGAAAATTATCTTGTTCTCGAACGGCCAGAGCAGGCCCATCAGTTTCTCGTACTTAGTTTCTAAGTTGAAGAGAGGGTTCACGGAGATATCAGAGTTCTAGAAAGTGCATCAACATGAACACAAGGACAAAAAATAATCATCAACAAATCAATGCTCAGAGTATTAAGCAAATTTCAATTCGAAATGTATACCTTTGAAATTCCGTAGGGAAAACAACAAAATTATACAGGGTGAGTCTTTGACCTTGCAGAATATTTTAACAGAAGATTCCTGAAGCTGAAAGAAACACATTTGTCCTCTACCATTTAGTCTGATTCGGCCTAGATAAAAAGATATAGGCATTATAAATTTTCATAATAGGCTAGCCGCCCCTGGAAAGTTTTTCAAAGCCTAGAATATACCATTCAAATCTTCGAAATAATCAACTCTGTTATGAAAACAAGCGTCAACTTACTTTTTACATTCCAGTTGGTGAAAAAAGTTGTATTTATAGTACAATAAACAAGTTAGGTATCCCAAATTTCGTGAGCGATAAAAGTTGAATATTCTTCTCTTGGTTTCGTTTTCGATAATGGGGAATTCATCTAGCTATCACTCATATCAGCTTTGAGATTCATCTTCAATTTGTAATCATTAATTTTCTTTGTTTCTTTCATTTTCTCCAAGAATTATCAGATTCAGACATAACCCATTCAAACTTTCATTTTCATAAATAAATAAAACAGATGTACCTCATTTATCTATGAACATACACACGTTGCCAGATTGACGAACAGAAAGAAAGAACTCTTCGAAATCAAACAACACACAATATGCTAATTCTATGTATACACTTGCAAAGTCTATGATTCTGAACTGAACTATAAATCTGTGGATCCGTGGTTTTAAGGCTATGTCATGGTGGTTGTTATGTTATGAAAGCGCATTTGAAGAATACCTCAAAATAAATACTATCAAAGTTCTGTACATTTTCAAGAAATATGGGTCTGCAGAAAGATTGCATTCAAACCAGTAAGAATCCCCATTATCATGGAAAAGTGAGAAGTTAATCAATTATACTACACAAATTAGCTCGAAATTGAAAAGGAAGCTTCTTGAATGGATAGTGGTGTGGAAATTTGCTTGAACATTAGGAGTATTTAAATTGTAGAAGTTGAGGTGAGCTTATTCATATTACTCCACACATATTACTAACAGCCAATTTACAATGGACATAACTTAACCGTCAATTTACTTATACATAAAATGTAAGAATTCAACAACATAAATCATAAGGAATAAGAATAGAACTGCATTCGACTTATGGTCAAAGTCAAAAGCAAAGTTGAACCTATTGTGAAGATTTTGGTACTTATGAATTTTGTAGTTTCCTCTTTGATTTTTACGCACGAGTTGCGGGATTCTTACGGTCACGTATATTGTGAATTGGCCAAAGTCGGCTACTCCGCTTACAAATCATTCCAAATAAAAAATGCTAGGATTCCATTCTCAACTTTTAGACGTGGCAACGCGGAAAAATTGAATTCTGTGAATTTTTTGAACAGAGTTGCATTCAGCCAAAGTACCCAATTCTCGGAATTTCACAGATATTTTTTATTTTTGAATTTCAGATTACTCGAAAACGGCGCATCATACGAAAAAAAATAAAGAATACTTTTACTTTCCAAAATGGTCAAAAATTCGTTGAATAGCATTCAAATTATTTTTAAAAGTTAGATTCTTTGAATTTCTGGTATTTTTATGAAATGTTATGGTCATATCAAAGAAACTGGAGGATGTGGATGAAATTTTGTAATCCAGGAACATTCATCGTTTCAATAAAAACCATATTCCAAAAATCATCTCATTTGATGAGATCGTTCGCGAGATATAATCGAAAATTAAATTTTTTATGGATTTTCAACAGTCTGTATCTTACGAACCAAGCCGATTCGGAAAAAATGGTAAGGGAAAAAAGTGTTTCTTTTGGCTTCAGGAATCTTCTCTTAAAATATTCTGCAAGGTCAAAGACTCACCCTGTATAGTGATTATACAGTGCGCGTCAAAATTATGAAACAAACATTTTCTCAGAAGAAAAATATTTGGCAACAAAATCCTGAAAGTCAACTTTTGTTTCACTTTCACCAAAATTATATGCATTTTTGAAGAAATTTTGTTGCACCCCGTGCCATCTCCATCAACCCTCTGAATTTTTTTAATAGGGAAAGTAGGTTATGTGGTACTTTTTTGGCAAGGTCTTTGTATCTTCTTCAGAGACGTGCAGAAATTTTCAAGAAAAAAAATTTTTTTTTTGAAAAATTAGTTAGTTCAAAGAGAGTATGTGCACTTTGACATGGTTCATTTACTTTGAGACGATGGTACCTGATGAAGTTGGTCACCGAATGAAAGTCGACCATCACAGTTTTGTTCATGCACAACTTTCAACCCCTACGAATCCTTCAATGGAGAAATGGTGACAAATTTCATGGTACCATCGTCTCAAAGTAAATGAGCCATGACAAAGTGCACATACTGAAAACCTCTTTGGAGTGACTAATTTTTTAAGAGGGTTCTTATATATTTGTTGGAGTTTCAGGAAACACTGGAAATACATATGTGAGTAACTTTATTTCTGCGCAAACAAGTACTACACGAGCGGAGTAAATATTTTGAAGGGAGCGGTACACATCGGCTCAATCCTAACGAACGACTGACGACTGACTGCTTCTTCCTTGTCGGCGCCCAGGCTGGACAGGTGGTCGGCTCGGATAGATAAGGAAGAGCCTTCTGGAAAATGTTACGGCAGTGTCGGCGTATGGGTTGTTCTTTACAATTTTTTTTCAAAAAAAATTTTTTTCCTGAAAATTTCTGCACGCCTGTAAAGAAGAAACAAAAACCTTGCCAAAAATCTACTTTCCCTATTCAAAAAATTTAAAGGGTTGAAGGGGATAGCACAGGGTGCAACAAAAATCCTTCAAAAATGCATATAAATTTGGTGAAAGTGAAACAAAAATTGACAGGATTTTGTTGCCAATTATTTTTCTTCTGAGAAAATAAATTTGTTCCATAATTTCGACGCGCACTGCATATAATAGTATATTCGTACGAAGTATCGTCGAACGAGAAATGCCTAATAGGGACAACTAGCCCAATAAAATCAATCGTTCTAGGCCAGTTTGTGCTCAAAATCTATACGAAGCACAGACATTTGAAACAGCGGTAAAAAATCTCAGAATCAAAAAATTATTCGGGAGGAAACAACGGGGATTGTCTAATCAGAATAAATTCTAATTTTCTCCAGCGACGTTGTTCCGTCGAGCAGAAGGAGGGAACTAGGCCGGACTGATAGCTCTTATCAGCTTTTCCGATTTCACGCCAGAAATCTTTTAAATAAAACACAAAACAACGAAACCAAAATCCGGACAGGGCTGAATTCAAATGCGATAACAGTGTATACTCCACGTCGAAAGTAAGAGAGCTTGTACAATGAAATCTCCTCTTTGTGTAAAAAACCTTTCTTCGTTAACGTTTTACTTGAAAAAATTGGCGTTCTTCATTTGATTATCGCACGCTCTGGAGGTCAGAGAAAAGAATTATTCAACAAGATGCCGTCGTCAGAGAATGGATTGTGGATGGATCAAACAGAGAGAGTCGATTTTCAAGCGGATGATGAATTTTTTACTGACTCAGAATAATATGTTTATACACAGATGATTTGAAGAAGATTTCAAATAGACATGTGACCTAACTCATTTATTTTTCGAGGTATAAGAAGTTTTTTGTCACAACTTAAATATTTTCCGAATGTTTTCATGAAATTCCGTTCAAGGCCTTCGGGATCAAAATGTCAATTTTTGATGGCTGAGATGTTTTGATGTTTCAACCATTGAACAAGTTTTTATGCACTCCCTGTATATAGGAATCAGATTTGGTGCAAATTTATGTACACTCTATACACTGTTTAAACACTTTCTGTATATTAGAGGGACTTGAAAGTTATATCGTTTTCTTACGCTACAGGCAACCATGCACATACGTTTTTGAGGAGGCTTCATTTTTCATCAATGATGTATTCCCCATCATTGTCAATATAACCTTTCGGCATCTAGTGAGAAAATTTTCAATCCCTGATCGATAAAAATTAATTGGTTTTCAGGCAAAATATCTGTAAATTGCGTTTTGGATATCATTCAAATTTGCAAAGTTTTTGTCACTCTGAAGGTTTTGGAGTACTCGGAATGAGTGCAAATCCGATGGTGCAACATGTGGCGAATATTGAGAATGAGGCAGTACCTCCCACCCCAATTCATTAATTTTTTCGAGGGTTTACTTTGCGCAGTGCGGTCTTGCGTTGTTTTGGAGAATCATGCTTTTTCGGTTGACAATCACTGGCCAGTTTTCAATTGAAGATTGATTGACTCGCTGTAGAGACCTGCATTAACAGTTTGTACAGGTTTCGGCAATTCAAAATGAAAAATAACGCGAATTTTCCACCATACACACAAAAGTGCTCTTTTGGAATGTAACCCTGTCTTAGCAGTACTCCGGAGGATTTCATTTGAAGCCACTTCCTTTATGTTTTATTATAGAGCACCCTTTTCTCATTTCCTATGATCAAGCTATAAAAAAATGATTCTGTGTTGTGTCCTTGAAGCAAAAAGTTGCATGTCATTGATCGGCTAGCCTTGTTCAGTTCGACCAGATTAGGTGGCACCGAAAAATCTGCTTTGCATATTTTCCCAATCTGCTTCAAATGTTCTAACATGGTCGACCAAAGTGGGTTGAGAATGTTTGACAATTTCTCGATCATCTGACACATCTGTTCTTCCCTTTCCATCCAAGAATTGACGTACGCAGAAACGACATTACTTTCCGGTCCCCATAATAGATAGATTTTGTTGATTTTATTTTTATGTTCTCGTTTGTTTTAAGGGTAATTGGGAATTGATATTTTGAGGGTTCATTTCCATTTACGAGCAGCTAAAAAATATAGGTGCGACATTTTCCTTGAAGAGAAACATATGTATGCACAGATGGACAAAAAACCATCAGTACCGCCTCAGATTTTGACAAAAATTTATCTAGCTCTTTGGCTCAAAAAACGTCGATTATAACCATTCAGAAATGCGCTTATTTTTACTCATCGTCGCTATACAAAGTCTTTCTTCCCGTCGAAAAAAAAGGTTCAAGTGTGAAGCAAATTTGGCATCGATAACGCTGCCCAGCACGACTTCTCCACAGAACACATTAGGTGAGTCATACCTTTATTGTAATATAGTTACTCCGCCCAACAATATTTCCAGTTGCGCTACTACTTCAAACGCAGTACAGAGTCCATGAACTCTTCTCGAGCAATCGAGTGGTCCTTCGAAAGTTTCATTGTTTCGTTTGAACTTCCAAATCAAAATTGAAGACCAAGGAGACCATCCGGAAAACTATATAACTATATTGGCGCATGTAGGAGATGTGGAGAATCACATTCCAACTAGACTATTCGATAAAGATGATTAATATTAGCATTAAATAATACAGAGTTTTCTGTGATACCTTTACATAATGTCTTTTGGTATTGATATCTTATGATATTTTGTCTTCAATGTACTACATGCATTTTGAATGACGAATTTAATTGTTATACCAACTGGCATTCTATGACTGAAATCAAAATCTCAAGAAGATGATAACACAAAAATATCAATATAAAATGTTATTTCATTTATATTTGTTATGAGAACACCACAAAATAGAATTGATCATTTTAGCTACGTTGTTACTATGAGGAAGTCCAATCCGAACACTATTGGGTGTCCTTATTCAGTCTCTTTCCATTCCTTAAATCAGGGGCGCAGCCAGGGGGGGGCCTGAGGGGCCCGGGCCCCCCCCCCGAGATTTTCTTGCTTGTAAACTGCTCTACCTGTATCTCAGTAGGATTATTCGCACATCTTTAATTTTTTAGTATGAGTATTTTATTATGTAAAAGTCATTTATTTCAAATAGATGATTAAAATACCATATGTTTTTCTCTCCCTGAATATTTGTATCGGGCCCCCCCCAAACGAAAATTCTGGCTGCGCCACTGCCTTAAATATTCATGATGGTATGAGTATTAACTACAAACATATGCGGAATTTGTCAACTCTGCAGAGTAGTATATGTTATTTTCTAATTATTTATGGAAGGGTTGATATTTCAATGGGGGGAAATTATATTGATATCATGGTCAAACGCATAAATATTAATAATTTTGCCCAAAAGTTCTTTGTTTCAGTTGATTGAGATGAACTGATGATACATGAAGAATCCATAAATAAAAATAATTTCGAATAGTCAATCAATTAACATAATAATTAAACGACGATATCAATTATCTGATATTACATTGGATATATCAAACAACAGTGCACCAAATTTTAATTCGCTCAAATATTGAGAAAACCTTATTCAGATAGGCCGAATTTTCCAATTGTCTGATGTATTTCAACGATCCATGAACGCGAACATTGTTAATACGTTGAGTGATGGCATACATATTTTGTTATTATTCTAACAATAATAGGAATTTGGAATAGGATATTATAACGAACCTTGAAAAAGGACAAATGGTGTCCGAAACGTCGGCAAAGTTTTGAGAATTTAAAGTTAAATGTACAATCTATTCCAAATTCCTGTTTTTGCTCGAATAATTGTTTATACTCTTCAAACGTGTTCTACTCATTTCAAGTCCATAAGTTAAATTTTCGGAAGTTATTGTGTTCCTAATCGGTCGCCAGGTTGACTGTAACAAAATAACTAACTGAAATTAATGATACTGAATCTCGATATTATATAGATATCCTATCTATCACGAACTCGTCATTCACCATCACGAAGTGAATTTTCAACAAATTACCATATTTGAATTAAATCTGTATTATAACGAATATTGGGAATATAAACTTTCTCAACACTATAACATCCGAAAGAAACAACCTAGAGACTCAATATTTGTGAAGCAGATTTAGAGTTCAATTACAAAGGCACAGTTCATGAATTAGTAGCATCCACACAAAATATCGGCAGATATATCCAACTCGTTTTCCCAATAGCTTCAAAAGTAGAGGTCAAACCGAATTATAATCTAATAATTGGTTGAAAATTGACGGTCTGAAGGTTCATGCAAAGTTCGTGAGAATCATTGGAATTCATGGACAGATTTGACACATTCATTCATTCCACCTTCGTAATCGAGTCCAAATTGAGGTTGATTCTCACTATACGTCCCGTAACCTTCCAGTATCCTTTTCGTATGATTTAAGTCGAAATTTAGTAGGCAAAAATGTCAGGTTGACGGAACTTATAGCTTGCATACCTCAATTTATTTACACCTTTTAATATTTCAAGGGAGGGATACTGGAAGGTTACGGAACGTATAGTGAGAATCAACCTTTATGGAACAAGTATGCAGTTTCAGTAAGGTGAAGGTCTTGCTTATGAGTTCCGAATTTGACTAATTTTCATAGCTTACCTTTACTCTACAAATATTGGTTTTTCCCTGTAATTTCTTCGAGAAGTTATTCTCCCCACTGTCAAACTAAATATTTACATAATACAAACTGAAAAAATTAAATCAAAATTCGTAAACATTGGGAGCAAGAAGAAAGGTAATGGACCTTTGGTTTGAAATACAAAATTATTTGAAAAAATTCTCCCTTTATTGTCTGATGAAGGAGTCAGATTAATAGTCTGAAACAGTTCATTTAAAATTATTCCGATATTATTCATTAGGCAACATTTCTTTTAGAAATTACCCTTGACAAAGAGTTTGAAACCAGCAATCTGCATGTATGGGAGTTTTCTTTGAATAAAAATTGCATTTAATTTTTGATGATTCTTTTTACGCGCTTGTTCTGGGGAACAGCACGTTATCATTTCGTCACGATGTCTGTAATTCTCGAATTTTGAGCCGAAATTGGTCTCAAACGACTAGGTTGTACTCACTGATGAAGAATCCGTGGTCAAAATTGATTCGGACCATCCGGCCAGCCGTCTGCGCTGTAACTCTCGAAAGAAAAGACCTAGAGTCTTGAAATTTTCAGGTTAGGTTAAGATCCTGAATATCTCGGTTAAGTTCGTTAATGGGCCAAATCAGCCGAATGGTTTTTGTGCTACAGAAAAATATTTATCTGATCGAAATGAAACTTGGTTGGAAGATGAACAGTGTCAATAAGAAGAATTATCCATGGGAAAATTTGAAAAAGAATTATTTTTTTTTGAAAATTTTTATATTTCGTTAAAATTTCACCATTTCGCAATGTGAACAAGAGAGTAGAAGCTGCTGACTTCGCGTCAGTGCTTTTCTAGATTTTTCAGATGTTGGGAGTGAAAATCTAGGTAACCCCTTGAAAATAATGCCAAATTTTTCCAACATACCCTTCAATCGATATTCTAAAGAAGTTGGTGTTCATAAATGAAGGTCATCAAAATATTCCACCATTCCAGATATAATAATTATTCCAATATTTCAGAAACGACATACAAATATACCTGATGTTGAATATTGTCCCAGAACTTTATGCCAAATTCAATTGAAACTTATTGAAATTTTTGAAAAAAAATATATTAACTTCATTTCTTCTTGAGATATGGAAGAAGTAATCTCAAAATTTTTTGTATAACACCAAAACCGTTTGGCGGATTTTGCCCATTAACTATCGATTAAAGCTTATTTTGGGAGGATTTTGCATCATTTCTTAGAGTTTTTCTGGATTTTTCACTTCCAATATATGAAACAGATTTATTCAAACTAAGTATATACAAATTGTTTTTGTTTATGGACAATGCCCTTGTGGATTGAACTATTTGTCAAGGGCAGTTTCTTTGCAAAACAGGTTGCCTATAACGAACAATACCGGAAAACAGATAAGGCGAGATGTACCATAACTACCTTTTAAGACGTGAATGATTGATATTCGACCAAATTTGCTCCTTCCTGCCCTTCAGTAATGAACCTCACGTTGCAAAAGGTAAAGGAAAGCCTAGTAGTTTCTCCAAATCGTGACTGAAAGAAAACGTTTGTTCACGCGAACGAAGATAAAGTTTCTTTCCCTTCTTTCGCTAGTACCCTATTTCCAATCAATCTTTATTCGATTATTCGATGCCTAATCTATGGTTCGAAGCAACGGATGAACCGGATCTGAAACTCTGCCAGAAAGATGGGATGAATAATTGTATAAATGGCTCGCTTCAGCTCAAAGTTTTATCCGCATGATGGTCTTTGATGAATGCTCCCAATTAATGCGATTGTCCCTCACTCTATTCACAGGATGGTCGAAATTCAATGCGTAGAATACGAAAGAGACTCCAAAAATAGCATGGCCTTGAGCCAAGACCTTTACATTCGGCATTCGGTAGATGCTTCGTTAAGAAAATTGGAGGAGAGGGTTCAAGTTTCGAATGAAAAATTCTAGAAAGGTACTGATGTGAAGCCGCTTTTGCGCGCAAGTTCAAATTCGTGGCCAAATTTGTAATCTTTTCACGTGTATTTACCCTATACCCTGCCAAACGCGCCCTTACTTCCTAATGGAGAGATTTGACGATATATTAACCATATTATCCTCAAGAAATTTTGCATGAACATTCAAGGTGAAATTATTCAATCAAGTACTGGATTTAAATTCGATCAAATCTGTATCTTTTTAAATATTGAGAAAATAAAATCTTGAAGGGCTTCATCTCTGGAATCATAATCCATTCACGAATTTGACCTTCGTGACTATAAGCCCCAAACCTACTCTACAAAGATATCGAATGTCCAAGAGTGGTTTCTTCCGAAACTTATTTTAATTACGGTTGTGCTATATATGAATTCATGCACGTATTGGCCTTCTATTTTCTGCTAATACTGTGACAACACATATTGTATGATATAAAAGAATTGCACTGCTCATTCTCGAAAGAATATATATTTTTTTCCGCCGACGTAATATTAATCACTGGCGTTCAATATGTAGAAATCAAAATTTTTATATGTTGGGACTGTAATAACATTCTTCAATTCAATCATATAAATTCTTACGATTATTTCTGACATGAAATTGGAATACCATTAACATTTGAACTTAATTGCGATTATAATCAATGAACTGTATATTATGCATGTAATATTGAGATCTATGACTATACTATCGTATGAAGACGTGGTCTTCATATAAATGATCATGAATAATTATGATATGGAATGCATATCGATTTAAAAGTAATTCACAAATCATTACAGAATATGTTACTAGTGCCACCTAGAGTGCAACGACGCGACTATAGCAGGTTTGAAGAAGTTTGCGTAGAAGTTTTTCATTAGTTAGCCTACCGGGCACTAGAGGCCACTACTTACCATCGGCACGAAGATTCCTAGATTGGTTTTTAAGAATTCCTCACTCCGAATATAGATGAATAGAATACATGGTGCTGACACTCGTCATATTTTGGGTCCGGAATGAGGTCCGAATGTTGTGACAATACGGTTTTGTTGTCCTACTTCAGTTTTCGCCGGTAGATGCCGGCATCGAGAAATCTGCCATGTAATTTCTGAATATATACATATACGGATGTTACCGATATTCGATATTCCGGGTTGGACAATACATGGACCATACATTGTTTTCGCGAAATGGAACAATAGATACTACGATTTATTTGTCGGGTTTGAAATTCTTCTGATAAATACGTATGAACATGAACAGCAAATTGAATAATTCATATTTCAATGATAGTAAACATGAATATTTCCTGGCAACATTTTCACAAGTAGGTAACAAATTCATAACTTTTGAATTGAATATTTATTAATAGGTACATACAGAATTTATTAACTATATTTTCATGAAAGGAGATCCAATGAAATCCATGAGTAATATATCAATCTCCCGTTCCATTTTTACCGTTGTTTTGGCTTCGAAATGATTTCTTGTGTTCATGAGTCCTCTACCCAGATAGCACAGGACGTCCTAAGGACGTCCATTACATATCCATATTTGGTCGGAACGTCCAGGACCAATTCTGGACGTTTTAAGAACGTCCAGTTCGTTAAATCCTCAGAACGTCCAGAAAGCGACCTCCTTAGAACGTCCATTCTACGTACGAAGACCATATCTTCGAATTATTCATTTGTGTGATTACTGGCATTATTCAGATCGAGTGTATATTTTGCTATTGGATCATGATATAAATATGCCGATTCTGCCTCTTTGTATAGATTTAACTGTCAGATCAAGATTTTGATCGACCTGAGAATTTATAAATAATATGCTTGGTGAATAATAAGAGGAATAATTATATCACATTTGCAAAACTATCCTAGTATGAAGTATCATTGTTCAAACAATAGAAGAAGTATAATGCGATTGTTCAAACAATTCCATTTTATACAATGTTAATACCATATCCTCGGAATTAAGAATAAGGAGACGGTTATTGTGGTTCTGTGTTCTTTTGTGAAGTGTGACCGTCATGTCAGATGTCAATGGTTGTTAAATTTTTAGCGGGACGCCACACGAAAGATAGAAATGAAAATAGCTAAGGAAAATATATTATTACAGAGACATTAGTGATGTTCTTTCGTACTGAACGAAGTGATTTATATAACTTCAATCAGAGAGATCAGTTGAAGCGATCGTTCTTTCGTTTCAATCAGTTCTCCCTTCCACAACTCTAAAGTGATTGCAAATGATTATTCTAATCGCGGAACAAGTTCAATCAGTACGGAAGAACACTACTATTGTCTCAGATTATTATTCAGATCAGATTAGATTCTCAAAGGAAATCAGTGATTTCAAGGAATATTGAGATACCGAAAGGTTAGTAAACATTATAATGTCTTAACTAAGGAAACTTAAACACCCATTCCCACTTGAGTTTCATGAACCTATATTACATCATTCCTTTTTCGTGCCTATTTGTCTGCTGACTGACGGTTCACAACAAATTTGTATGCGTTCTAGCCGGTTTCGTTAACTGTTTTAGGTTTCCCCTGAAGTCAGGCTGACAAAATGGCACAAATAAAGTATTCAAGTGGTACGAGCTCCAATCATTTCATTCTTCATAATAAATTCAATTACAGGATATTGAGTAAATGATGCAAGTCATTCCAAGAACTTGCTCCACAATGTTGCTGTATGTTCGATATTTCATATACCGTTGAAAGCAAGAACTGCTGAAGAAACAAGTGACTTGGAATCAGAGTTCAAGTCAAAAACCAATTCTTTCTTTAACGAAGAATCAATAGGTGATATAAGTCTTCTTCCTTCTCTTTAAATAAAAAAAATAGTTACTTATAGAATTTCTAAACAACATACACATACACCATGTTCAATAACATATTCTTCATTTTACAGTTAATGAGACAGTTTCAGAGCCTAAAAGTATTAATGGTGAGCTAAGTTTTGATTATATACGATTGAATAACTGTTTTCAGAAATATATTTGAATATATCTAATTTTTTCTTTATAGGTGATTGACAAGATGGTAAATCATCTGAAGTTGTCCAGGATATGTTGGACTCTTCCGTCCATTCTGATACTTCCTTCCATTCAAAAGAGTCTGATGGAATTCACAACGATAAATATAATTTAAATTTTCCTTTGATTTCAGAACAAGAAATAATTGAATTTGATGCTATTTTAAATATTGAAACAAATGAAAATGTGAGTTGATTTAATATTTTTGCTCTTTATTGTTCGTAATACATATTATAATGTTGCTTCGAATCATGAGAATGAAGAGGGTTTTTGTGATGAATAAGAAAATTACTTTGCAGGTGAATAAATGCAAAAATAGGAGGTACAAACAATTATAATATGGTGAAGCAAATATTGATTTTATTGATCACTAATGATCAAACAAGTAGTTGGTTGGGGCCAAAAGTAAAGAAGCCATGTATCATGAAAGTCACTGAGCTAATCAAAAGTGAGTATTTTGTAGTCACTGTCTGTATGTTGAAGTAGATATCACAATATATTAGGCACCAAAATTGATTTCATATTCACCTTGAAAAATAGGGGTTTTTGAAAGAATATTTTATTAATTTTTTTTATAGGTTAATGTGAACACAGGTGCTCACATTTTTCCATATAATTCTCACACTCCAGAGATTTTGAATTATGATTTTCTCCAAAAAAATAAAAACTGCTTTATAATGATCAATACTGAAGAATTTGGAATTGCATCTTGATCTGCCATTCAGTTTGGATAAGCAATTTAAATTATTTTCAGGTTTAGCTGAGAAGCCAGACAGGACCAAGAAAAGAAACTGAATCGTCAATTCTGGCATGGTTGAAAAGGGCAGAGGAGAGGAAAGGTGTGAACTCAACAAGTTTTGATATCAAACAACATATAAATATTGTTTGGAAAAAACTCCTTCTAAATAAAAAATTATAAATTATTTTCACTTATTTCCTGGAGGAATTCTGATGAATAATGAAGCAATTCATTTCATTTGAAGGAGACAGGACATGGATATATACAGTGTGTCAATGTTAAAAGGTACAACACTTATTATTTCTGCCCCTATACAAAATCAGTAAATATGCAGTAAACTGTAATCTTTAGTTGGTTGGGCGGACATTTTGAATTGGTTCTAATCAATTTTTATAAACCCTGTGAGGCTGATGACAGCAACTCCTATAATCTTACATGGGAAGGGGTGTTGGGTGACACCTTGTTTCGAAAGTAATTCGATTGTCTTCCAAAAAACATACTTCTGACCTTTTTGTTAGTACTTCCGAAAAATTTATAGAAAAAGTTTCAATGAAACATGAAAATGTTGAAAAGCACTTTCGAGTTTCATTGCAACTCTTGCTATCAATTTTTCGGAAGTACTAAAAAAAAGGCCAGGTGTATGGCTTTTTAAGAAAGATGATCGAATTACCTTTGAAAGATGGTGTCACTCAACACCCCTTCCCATGTAAGATTATAGGGGTTACTGTCATCACCCTCACAGGGTTGATAAAATTGATGGGAACCAACTGAATAAAATGTCCCTGTACAGACAAAAGTTTAACAGCTTTTGCATTTTTCCTGATTCTGCATGGGGCGAGATATAAAGGTGGTGCCTCTTGAAACTGACACACTGTAGAATAACCCCTCGATTCATGCGCCCCAACTATGTCCATGAAACGTCCTTAAAAGGACGTCTGTAAGACGTCCTATGAATGTCCATTATAAATCCTGAAAGGCTCTATTATGGACGTCTTGAGGACATCCTGATTAGTAACATTGGACGTCCTGAAAACGTCTATAAGACGTCCACGTCCGTAAAATGGACGTTTTGAGGATGTCCCGAATGTCCGAGCTGGACGTTTTAAGAACGTCCCTAAGACGTATTTGTGCTATCTGGGTAACAATGAACCATAAATTGCTCCTTATTTCCTTAGACATATTTCATATTTTTAATGAGATTTGTTAAACCCTTTTTGTATATTAGTAAGAATACATGATTTCAGATATATAATTCCTATTTTGGGAAATAATTTCATCAGATCTAATAGATTATAGGCGAATTCATTTTTATTCAGCGGAATTAATTGCATGGACTTGACAAAGCGATCTTAGCGCCATCATCGTTAACAGAGCCAAGTAGGACAATATTTGACAATTCTAGGACCTCATTTTCGACCCAAAATTTTAGTGGGTAATAGTAGGAAAGTGTCGACACCTGATATATTCTATGCATCTCGTTGAAAACTAATATTTGATGACAATTGTTTCATCGAACAATATAAAAAATAAATTCATACACATTCATGGAAACCATATTCAATATGAAGCAATATAACATTAATTACTATCCAGCGCACTAAGTACTTAATTCATGATAGATATGAATAGCTTGGTAAGGGTATTACATCCTATCGCAACCTTGAGGCTTATTGTGCCCATCTATAATATATATGTACAACTTTTTCATCCAATTCAAAAAGAATAAAACAGACTAGGATATAAACGTGAATCATATGAAGGGAGAATAAAATTATTTTTTCTTTTGGACTAACTAACTTTATATCAGAAAGCTTCAATTCGTATTCAGATTGAATATTCACAGAAAGAATGTTCAGAAATCACCCAAAGACGCACATTTTCCAGATTAACACAATATCCTGATATTCTTTTCTCCACCAATTTTTGACTCGATCAGATCTGTGAGTCTGGAATTATTAGGGAAATAAAATTTGGAATGGGTATGTCTACAGCAGAATTGTCCTATATAAATTGAAATCTTTAAAGTGAATCCTGCCTAATGATACACCTATTCTGTATGAAATGCATCTACATATCCAGTTTGTTGATATTTAAGAATGATAGGTTTGAAGAGACAGCAAAATCTGAAACAAATTCTATGAAATTAACTTTGCTAGTATCATTTAATTTTAATCAACATGAATTTACATAAAAATTTTGATATACAGGAAACATATTTTACTGCAAGCTTGTTAATGCTGGAAAAGGATTCTGCTTACTGACAACAACCTTTCTATGTTGATGAGAAATATATCCCTTAATTTTCCCTTCATAGATAAGATTGGCAACAATACATTCAGTCTCGTCCAAATCAACATCGGTCTGGCCCAAATAAACCAAAGCTGTCTGCAGCGCTTCTACTGGTATTTGGTGTGTTTTCAATATAAGATACACTTTTCTGAACAGATTCCTATATGCTACAATCTTCAATTTAGCAATTATCAGATAAATCCCACATTGAATGAAAAAGGCCTCATGCATCTCCAAAAGTTGATCGAATTCCCTCAAGTTGCCTTGGCAAACGGCTTGAACCAAATTCCAAAACTGTACTAAATCATATTTTTCCAAAACATAACTGCTTGGGATATAACCAAGAAGTATTTTCACTGGTACTAAGTATAATAATATAAGTCTCTTATTCCTCACACTGTATTTGTGGCAGTTCTCAAAGGCATATGTCAAGTATTCATTAGCTAATGCATAATCACTGTCAAACATTGCTTTCCGGCCTACGAAGTATTTATATGTCACTTGTTGGCTTAGAGAGAAACTTTCACTGAATGGAGAAGATTGAATTGCTCTAATTAAGGGTTTACACAAATGCAGTTTGTTTATTCTAAAATACACCTTGAACAGTTGATTCACCAATGCCAACATTCCTATACGTTTTGTATCTTCTTCAGAAGATCTATTATCAGCCGCACACACTCTAAAACATCCCATAAGACACTCTGCAGCTTTTTCCAATATCTCTCCTGGTTTATCGTTAACTCCCTTTCTTGTTTTTTCTGCTAGCTGTGCCAACAATCTCAAGTCAGAACAAACTGTATACATTATAGGAAGGGACCAATTTTCTTCTTTCTGCATCTGTAATATTTTCGTCAAAGTTTGTGTTAGGTTACTTTGTGTTTCGTAAGCACTCATAAACTCCCCTCTAGTGAAATGAAAGCAGCAATTCATATGTAGAACTATCAGATCATCAATAGGGCTTGGTAAGAATCGTTTCACAAGTGCCTCTCCATTCTGTAGTTGATAGTTGGGATATTTAACATGTTCGTGGCGCATCGATATGAATGTAGATATTTTATCACCATCGTGGTTTATCCAGGCTCTCTCAATTATCTGGAGATAATTACTCAATGGCAAAAAACTCATTTCAACTAGATAAAATGTTCTAGAATTTAATTGTAACAATTTATTACTGTGACATCGAACTGTGACACTATTGTAGGGCAAATTAAAGTTTCACAAAACACACGAAACTCCAAAATAAATAAGTTAAAGTTGTACTCCTGAAGCCCTAAATTCGGCAAAAATATTGTTTTGAATTGCAGGTTAGCTTCTATCATTTGTTACGCCGATGACATTCTTTAAACTAGTTTTCATATTTACCGACAAGTTAGTTGCAAGTTGCCATCTAGTGGTGAGAAGACGAACTTTTGGACTGTAAGGAAGAATGCTGTAAAATTTAAGGACCTGCGAAATCAATCTCTAAGGTGTTTCGCCTCTCCACCGCAAGAGGACGTTAGAGATGTTGCTTGGTAGCACATTTATTTTCACTATATTTCGAAATCAGATATTAGATCAAGTTCAGTACTTGGTTGAAAGTTGACATATAAAAGGTCCATGCTTACCTTCGTGAAGATGATATGGTTAGAAAAATTACAGAGTATGGAATATTGAAAAAAAGTTTTGACAACTCATTTCAAATTGTACTAGTCACGATCATCCCGGAAATTTTGCAAAATGTTGTGCACCAACTTTCTAAAACTAGCTACCAAGTTTCATTCAATATTTTTGGATTTTTTTAGGAAATATAAACGATACCGAGGAGAAATCCAAGAAATTTGACATAGTTTTCCTCAAGATCTCCGAAAATTGAAATCGGCTCAAAATGAAATTTGGTAAACTGCCGTGAAATATATTTTCCAGGCGTGTGCAATTTTTTTTAAATCTGATTAGTCTGAAATATTGAGGAAATAACCCCAAATATCCAAATGACCATAACTCCGAAACCGTTAGGCCGATTTGGTACATTAACGAACTTGACCGTCGCACTTATAAATGCAACATCCCAAGAAACACAAACTTCCTGGCGAGATATCTGAGAAGTCCTAATCCGGCTTTCACGCGAACTCCTCAAGTGATTTCCTGAAGTGATCACAAACACAACATGATTTGGGAATTCGCAATGCGAGCTCCTGAAGTTATCGCATACGTAACCAGAATTAGATATTCACAATGCGAGTTCCTGAAGTCATCTCAGATATAACCAGAATAGGAAATTCGCAATGCGAGTTCCTTGACTCATCACAGACATAACAAGACAGGGAAATTCGCAATGCGAGTTCCTGAAGTCGTCTCAAATGTAACCAGAATAGGAAGTTCGCAATGCGAGTTCCTACGGTCATCACAGACAGAACAAGAAAGGGAAATTCGCAATGCGAGTTCCTTAAGTCTTCCCAGAGGTGATCAGAATAAGAAATTCGCAATGCGAGTTCCTTAAGTTATCGCAGACATAACCAGATCAAGTAATTCGCAATGCGAGCTCCAAAGATCATTTCAAGTGTAACAACAATGGAAAATTGTCTCCGTTCCTGAAGTTATCACGAACATGAGGCAGAATTTTTTACGATATTCCTCGTGCGAAGTTCGAACAAAGAGAAATTGCAGATAATTTCCTTTCGTTATCCACTATTTATACATAGGCAAAATATGTGTTTGATTCATAAGGATGAAATAAATAACTTCGAAGAGGCTTCCTAGAAACCAATAGGGTAATCGGCAAACATACCAAAAACAAATCAGTTGAAACATAATTCACATTGACTCTATCATATTTTGTTACTGGCTTTTATGGTGCCGGATTTTCCGGAAGGTTATGATGAAAAATTTTGTGGTACAAAATTACGGCGTTTTCATACATTCGGTGGAGGAGTAAATGCATTTCAGGTTGAAACCTGTATTAACAAGTGCAAGGTGTAAATTTATAGTTCTGTTATTGAATGAAGACCTTCCTTATACAATGGTTTTATACTGAAACTAGTTATCGACTAATTTACCAGTTCATAACGAAACGAACTTAATTAAGTAGCATTTATGATTTCATTCCTCGCAAAGAAAGCTCTCTTTTTCACATTATCATATTTCTGGATTGAAACTCACTACCAGTATCGGTTAGACAACGGCAAACTTGTACAACACTATGCGAGTGGAAATTACGTTCTCAAATCTGAAGAATTTCGAGAATTCTCGGAAGAAAACAGAATATCCAAAATTCAATCGAAACTGCTTCATATTTTTCACAACAGATTCGTCAGAATATCGACCAATCTGAGAGTTTTTCCTCAAGAAATCGCATCAACACATTTCTCATTCAGATACTGTCAGGGATTCTAAATCAATATTTTGTTCCCATATACCCATCATAGTAATATGGATATATTTCTCCAAGAACCGATAATTAATCCCCATTCATTTCCGTATGATACAAATCAATATTAATCAAAGCCATCTAACCTCCAGACGTAAGAACCGACAATCTAAGCGCTCATATTACGATTTCGTCTGGTTATCTTATTCACGGATCTCGCCATCTCGCGGATCTCATTCATATCCGAAATACGAATGAAGAATGAATATAAATTCTGACCACGCTAAACAATACTCGAACTCATCTAACCACCAGACCATAAAGTAAATATAAAACTTGGACTTGAAGAGGACCAAGGAAATCTGCAATTAACTGGAGAGGACAAGCAAGGTTGAGTGACCGTAAAAAATATCTTTCTAAGAAAGTTATTGATTAAAGTTGCAAATTGTATAGAACTAATAATTGGTTGGCCTCATTCAAAGAAAGATTAGAAAAGGCAGATTAACTTAATCGTTTTCCAAATATTGTTAAATTGATGATGTTCCTCAGCCTACCTATGATTTCAACATTTCTCAAGTAAGAATTTTAGACCAATTCACTGCAGTTTACATCCTGAATCAGGAACTGCTGCCTGTAAGTTATTTGTTAATTTTTTGTTGTGAACGTGTGAATGCAATCACGAAAGGCATTCATTCAAAATTTAATAGTTTTTCACATCAATTGTCCAAAAAATTTTATCGATTTTTCTGAAAACCCAACAATGCGAAAATAAAATGATATTTTGTAAACATTTGTGTTTTTTTTCCGAAATTAAATCCTCCCCAAGACATAAGATTGTGAAACAAATGGTGATCGTAATATATCGATAGCATTCAGTATCTTCAATGTAATCAAATTGATTTATAATTAATGCTCTATTATCGATATATTCGATTGCCGTTTGTTTCCCTCTTGAAATCAAAGATATCAAATCTGTGTATACAATGGGCAGCATTTTAAATTTTCGCGGGCATTCGTTCCGAAAAACACCGCTAGAGGGCCAAATACTTCCCTAATCACCCGCATGAGGTCGCTTAAAACTGTGCCGAATCATAGCATGGCAGTTTCCATTCTATCTATACTTGTTCTATGCACCAGACGTAAGAACACGAACCGACAATCCATACTCGATCATGACACATAATCGCCTAGATATCTTGATCACAGAATTCGCCATCTCGCGGATCCCTGGTGAAGTAAATCTGTAAATCCTTACCTCGGATAGATTCCCTGAGGCTACTTGAAAGGATTTTTTTTTATCTTTGTCCGCAAAATGCTGAGTGCTAATTCTGCTAATTGCACATAGCAACCCCGCAGACGTCAGCACAAAATCATTAAAATTATCATCAGAAAACTTTCCAGAAATATAATCTACATGTTAATATATCTGTATTTCCGGATATTTTCGCTAGGGGCATTTCCTGAAAATATCGCATGTCGTACTCCCAGAAATCTCGCGGTGGGAAGAATTTGAGAATTTCTTAAACTCTTCGCCATGAAACTGTGTGTGCGAATTTCCTATAGACCTCCCATTGTGGGAAGTTTGAGAATTTCCGCATGCGATATCTTCAGGATCTCCTCGAGAATATCGCTGTGGCGGACATTTGGAGGAAATATAGCACTCCCTGTGACTTCCTAGAGAAGTAGAAAAAGTACTCTTAATGTTCTGAGAAGATATCGCCGGGAAATCTTTAAAACCTCTCTGTGTTGCCTGGGATACCCTGAAAAATTGAGGTCGATAAAATCATCCTTACTCACGTAATCTTTCCCCTATGACGAATATTCGTCATAGGTCCATAGGTAAGTCATACCTAGTCTAGTCGATAGGGACTAGTTGTGGGAAAAAAATTCGAAATTTACAGACATTTGGACGAAACGATAGCATATGTTCTCTACTACATACGCACAAAACTTAACTTTGCTGTTTATTCTAGATTTCAAGGGGGGCTAGTATTTCAGTATCACTTATATTTTATGCGATTGAATCTTGCGGAAATCTTGTGGGCTGAAATCCAGACAGTCTTGCAGGCGAAACAAAAATCAACCAAAGCTAAAGGACGAATTAGGTATTTCAGTGTAAGCTCTATTTTTCAAGAAACTTACATATTTTGATCGAGACAAAAAACAAATCAAATATTTGTATGAATATCAAAAATTTCAGCTAACGACATCCAATAATACCTCGAAATAACTATAACAGAAATTCGAGAAAAGCACGGACGTATGAAGTCAGCAGCTCTTGCGCTTTTGTTCAGGAGATTCGACCCTGTTAAACGCAGCTCTACCTCCTGCTGGAACGGTTTGGGGATCTTCGCAATCATTTTTGCATGTGAACCTTCAAAGTGTAATTTTGCAACAAAGCACTGGTTTTTCATTCGATACAGTCCGTATTCTCGCAAACATTGCAGAAATGATATTTCGAATGGGTATATTCAGAACCATTGAGCGGATTTTACCCATTCACGAATTTCGAGTTCGTTATCAAGCCCCAAATCTACTCTTCGAATGTCGAGTTTCTGAATTGTTTCTTTGGGAAGTTTTAGGGTTTACTTACGGTCAGTCTAACGTCATCAGAACTTCAGCGTTAAGGATATGGAGCAAAATACTATTCTGAAATTACTGAGCGACCTCCCCCGAGCATTAGACTAATGCCAACTACTCATGTGATACCCTGTATATATGCATCGGTAAGTATATACAGCTTTGGAAAAGACAGTCGGTAAGATGGGGAACCCAGCGGTTATCTGACCAAGGACAGAATAAAATCGACCAGTGAAAGAATCAAAATCTCAGCTCGATGCCATATCGAATGTGTGTCCACGATACGCGATCGAAACATTCGCTAAGCGTTTGCAAGTAGCTCTCCAAACGTGAGGTACCTAAATCAGATCATATCGGTTGAAAATGAAGTAGATTACTAGCAAATCGAAATGTTTAGTGTAATAGAAAAAACTGAAATCATAAAATGGTATTTTGTTGGTCAATCAATTCAAGATACAATAATTTTTGTTTGTCGTATAATTTATTTTATTCTCAAACCAGTTATGGCAAAAAATAACCTCATAATACTCATTTTCACAGAGGAAATTGGTTGAGTAATACATTAAGGTCGATTTTGTTTACAAATAGCAATATTAAATTGCTAGGAAAAAGATATTGCTATCATAACAAGATTGGAATTATTGATATTCTGATCAACTATTTTGAGCAATATGATCTGTCACTTCAACATGAATCTTGCTATCTTAGCAATAATCTCAAAATAGTACTTGATGCTATGCTTGATAACAACATAGGTTAGAATGGAAATTTTACAGAGATCCATTTGTTTCCAGTTAAGATAGGGAAGTATGCGCTAATGAAAATTTGTTCAAGGTTCACTAGGATATTCAATTTTAAGGAAAATTCACAGACTAAAAAACCGACATAGTAACAGCTGAGATGATCATTCTAATGATCTCAACAACAGGCATGTTAGGATCCCTTTAAATTGCCAACAGAAATGCATAAAATTGCTGCATTTGATTTCTGGAAACCAATATTCTAATGGTATCCAGGAAATTGGTCAATTTGACTTAAATTGGTTTTTCTGTTTCGTAACATTTTGAATAAGTCGATGTTTGAATTAATTCAAAATAGTATATGCTAATGAAAATGTATTCAAGGTTCTCCAGAATATTTAATTTCAAGGAAAATTCTTAGACTAAAATAGTGGCATAGTAGACAACAGCTGAGATGATTTTTCCAATCATATCAACAACAGCAATTCCTTTGAGGTGCTAACGAAAAAGTTTATCGAATGAATAACCAATATTCTATTGGTATCCAGCAAATTGGTTATTGGTCAATTTGGCTCATTTTGTTCCCTAACATTTTTTATGTCGATGTTTACATGAATAATGAAAGCCGTAGCACAAAATAGAGAAGTATTAGGCATTCCAAACCACGTGACCTAATATAGCGGGAGAGGGCACACACAACAATAAAACAGTGGTTTACTTAGAAGACTTTCCTGTTTTGAGAAAGGCGATTCAACAGTTTGGAACAGTTTTTTTGAAATTTTTTGTGTTTAAATAATTCACTCAAAGCTTCAATACTATCATGTGCGCTGCTGAGTGAATATCTCTAATGATTATTGCAAGCAAAAAGTGATGTATGAATGCAAGGTACGATACATATCCAATTTGTATTGAAACATATGTATAATTATTAGTTTGGTTTTAGATATCGAGTGAAAATAAGAAATTATGGTGAGGATTGATTTTCTATGAAGCTCCAGGAGTTGAATTATTCCTTTTATTAAGTACAGCCTATGACAAATTTGAATAAAACTGAAAATTGAGTGACAGGTCATTTCTTCCCGAAGAAGCAAATGAAGACCTACAAATGTTTTGAAATTGGATTGTTTTTGCAGATTAGTTTTGAAATTGACGATGATTTATACGTAGGTGCAAAAAACTACTGAATATAATTCATATATTGTTATAAGAAGTAAATATTAGTTGGCTAGTCGAAATAAATAAAATATATCCAATGGAGTTTATTTTCTTTTCGAATTCATGGTTGAATTTGGTTTTTAACGAATACTGTATGAAGTTTTCGAAAAGGAATCGATTCTTTTTGAATATATGATTGAATTTGGTTTTTAACGAATACTGTATGAAGTATTCGAAAGAGTATAACATGTTCTACAGGTGATTGAACACAAGCACACTATGATATTTTGAAACAGAGCTTAATTGTCGTTGGTAGGTATTTAGCTTGGTAGATATATTGAAAGAGAAGATGAGGAACCACCAATTGGGTAAAAATACTTTGCTGACTGAAATAGAATTATACCGTTACTTTCAGCCTTCTAGCACGAATATGAGACTCATAATGCAAACCAAATATCTATCGAGGATCACCTTCTTGCCACCATATTCAAAATTTAAATCCACCCCAATTTGGGGGTAGTTTTTTCTTGTAATTTTTCAAAATAATTTGCTGACCGAGGGTTTCCAGTCGAAATATTTTATCGAAACGCTACATTATGATTGAATGTAGCATACTTTTTGTGCCACCATAAAAAAATTCAGATCTGCCCCCGTTTAAGGGTAGTTTATTCTTGTGATTTTTCAGGAATCCTTGCTGATCGGAAATTTTCCGCGGAGATATTTTATTGAAACGATGTATTATGACTAACCGTAGCATACTCTTTGTGCCACCATAAAAAATATTCAGATCCACCCCCTATTAAGGGTAGTTTATTCGTGTGATTTTTCGGAAATCCTTGCTGATCGATATTTTCTAGTAGAGATATTTCATTGAAACAAAGTAAAATAATTGCAAATCGGATACCCTCTGTGCCACCATACAAAAATTTCAGGTCCGACTCGTTTGAGGGTAGTTTATCGTCGTAATTTCTCGGAATACTTTGCTGACCGAAAATTTTCAGTGGAGTTATTTCATTGAAACAACGTATTATGACTTAACGTAGCATACCCTTGGTGCCTTCATACAAAAAATTCAGATCCGCCCCTGTTTGAGGGTAGTTTATTCTTGTGATTTTTCATGAATCCTTGCTGATCGGAAATTTCCCGTGGAGATATTTGATTGAAACGATGTATTCTGACTAACCGTAGCATATTCTTGGTGCCACCATAAAAAATATTCAGATCCACCATCTATTAAGGGTAGTTTATTCTTCTGATTTTTCGGAAATCCTTGCTGATCCATATTTTCCACTAGAGATATTTCATTCAAACAAAGTAAAATAATTGTAAATCGGAAACCCTCTGTGCCACCATACACAAATTTCAGGCCCGACTCGTTAGAGGGTAGTTTATCCTCGTTATTTCTCGCAATACTTTGCTGACCGAAAATTTTCAGTGGAGATATTTTATTGAAACAATGCATTATGACTAAACGTAGCATACCCTTGGTGCCTTCATACAAAAAATTCAGATCCGCCCCTGTTTGAGGGTAGTTTATTCTTGTGATTTTTCAGGAATCCTTGCTGATCGAAAATTTCCCGTAGGGATATTTTATTGAAACGATGTATAATGACTAAACGTAGCACAACCTTGGTGCCACCATGAAAAAAATTGAGATCTGCCACTGTTTAAGGGTTAACGATGGATATTATCCGGTGGGGATATTTCCTTGGAACAAAGCATAATTCCAGTTCTGACCGCCTTTCTAGCGTAGTTTACTCCTATAAGTTCTCGAAGAATTGCACGAAGGATTTCCGGCAAGGATATCTCCATGAAAGTTATATCAGGACTGTGTGAATCCAACTCATGTTCCCTATTTGGTATTCAAGGACCGGTCTCATTAATCCTCATAATTTTCAATAAAATATCTACACTGAAAATTTTAGGTCAGCAAAGTATTCCGAGAAATTACGAGGATAAACTACCCTTAAACGAGTCGGACCTAGAATATTTGTATGGTGGCACAGAGGGTATCTGATTTGCAATTATTTTACTTCGTTTCAATGAAATATCTCTACTGGAAAATATCGATCAGCAAGGATTTCCGAAAAATCACAAGAATAAACTTCCCTTGAAAAGAGGCGGATCTGAATATTTTTATGGTGGCACAAAGAGTATACTACGGTTAGTCATAATACATCGTTTCAATAAAATATCTCCACGGGAAATCTCCGATCAGCTAGGATTTCTGAAAAATCACACTTATAAACTACCCTTAATAGGAGATGGATCTGAATATTTTTTATGGTGGAACAAAGAGTATGCTACGTTAAGTCATAATACATCCTTTCAATAAAATATCTCCACTGAAAATTTTCGATCAGCAAGGATTCCTGAAAAATCACAAGAATAAATTACCCTCAAACAGGGGCGGATCTGACTTTTTTGTATGGTGGCACCAAGGGTATGCTACGTTTAGTCATAATGCATTGTTTCAATAAAATATCTCCACTGAAAATTTTCGGTCAGCAAAGTATTCCGAGAAATTACGAGGATAAACTACCCTTAAACGTGTCGGACCTGAAATTTTTGTATGGTGGCACAGAGGGTATCCGATTTGCAATTATTTTACTTTGTTTCAATGAAATATCCCTACTGGAAAATATCGATCAGCAAGGATTTTCGAAAACTCACAAGTATAAACTACCCATAATAGGGGGTGGATCTGAATATTCTTTATGGTGGCACCAGAACTATGCTACGGTTAGTGATAATACATCGCTTCAATAAAATATCTCCCCGGAAAATTTCCGATCAGCAAGGATTTCTGAAAAATCACAAGAATAAACTACTCTTTAACGGGAGCGGATCTGTATTTTCTTTATGGTGGCACAAAAAGTATGCTATATTTAATCATAATATAGCGTTTCGATAAAATATCTCCACTGGAAACCTCCGGTCAGCAAATTATTTTGAAAAATTACAAGAATAAACTACTCTCAATTTGGGGTGGGTTTGAAATTTGTGTGGTGGCACGAACATCCCAATGTACACAACTCAGTTTTAGAATTTGGTTCAATTAAATATTTTTTAAAGGTCGTGATTCAGAGGATTATATTTTGGTCAACAAATTATCCACACCCCACCAATTTGCTCATGACTATCAGAAACAGGTGACTTGATTCAGACATGCAGGATGGAACTACAACAAAATCTAATATGTATAATTTTATGAAATGCAACATTAAGAAAGATCGTCATTCGTGCATGTTTGAAAATTGAGTATACTCATTTGAATTTGGAGTGTTGTTCATAAATAATACCTACCAGGTCAGTTCAAATTGATTTATTTATTGTTTCAATCTTTAGATGAGTGTTATACCATGTGTAGAAGGTTTGTAACTTGGTAAGTTCGAAACCCCTATACAGGGTCTTTCACGAGGAAACTCACCCATATTTATACGGGAAACTACTGAACGTATTTTCATGAAATTCAGCACTTATAAGTATTTCACGATGCTGATGAAATCTAAAATATTTTCAAGGCATGAGCACCTCCGGTTTTTCCGGAAATGACGTCAACTTCCGTTTTTCAAATTAGAACACCATTTTTTTATTGCAGAAATAGATTCCTTAGAAAATTTCAATTTATTTTGATGTAACATTTTTCAGTTTTGGTTGGAAAACTCTCTGAGCGGGAAAATTCGAAAAAAAAACCGAAAATAGAGCTCCGCTGAAACAAGAATAACTTCGAGGTTTTTGGATGGAAAATTTTCATTTTTGGGATTTTTCAAGATGTAAGATTGATGTATCCACTTTAAAAATCGAAATTGCGATTCATGATACAGGGGGTGAAAAAATCGCTTTCAAAGTTAGGGATGACAAAATCGTGAAAAATCAATTTTTTCAAATTAGAACCCCATTTTTTTATGGCAGATATTGAATCTACGTTAAAAAATAATGTGAGTGTATGCATCACACCCTTGCCCTAAAGTGGATATTTTCTGAGTTATTCACAAAAAACTGTTTTTCGTCTTGAATTTTCAGCTATTTCTTTTCCCTTCACGCCAAAAAGATGACATTTTCAGGAACTGTTACTTAAACCATGTTTTAGATTTTACTACCCTAATATGCAAGAGAAAAAAGTTACAGGTTGTTCCTAAATAGATGGCGAATTTGGATTCGAATTTGTATCGGAAACCTCTTTATTTCAACTAATCGGCCATCGGTTTTCTCTCCAGTGATAATTAAATAATTCCTTATGAACCATATGCAAAAACTTACCATGTTTTACATTATTTTTTTTAATGATAGATATCATCAATTATATCTGCCAAATTCCTCTTTATTCAGTAGCATTTTGTGTTTACTATTAATTTGGTGATAATTCGTATTAAGTTATAAAATCGATCACTATGCCTAATTTTACCAATGAAGATTATTTAAATCTCATTCTACTTCATGGAGAATGTAATAAAGTTGTAGATAGAACGATTCGACTGTTCATTGAGAGGTTTCCTGACCGACCCAGACCAACGAGAGCTACCATTAACAGAACCATGACAAACTTGAGAAATGTCGGATCTTTCGTTAAGAAAATTACACACAGAGGAAAAAGTGTAGTAGAAGATGAGAACAACGAAATTACAGTTCTTGCATATTTTCGTGTGAATCCTCAAAATTCTCTCAAAGATGCCGAGATTGATCTGGGATTATCTCAATCGAGTGTTTGGAGAATATTAAAAAAACATAAAATGCACCCATATAAATTCAATAGGGTACAGCATTTGAAAGAAACTGATTTCGTCAGGAGAACAGAGTTTTGCGAAGCTATGATGATTCGATTTCAAGAGAATGAAAACTTTTTGGACTGTATAATTTGGACAGATGAATCTAAATTCACAAAGAATGGTTCTTTCAATAGGCATAACAGTCATTATTGGGATGAAGAGAACAACCACCACTTCAGACAATGGAACTTTCAAGAGACCTGGAGTTTCAATGTTTTTTGCGCCATCAAAAATAATGCAATTCTCGATGTTCACATTTATGATGGGACTTTAACTGGTAAGATAGAACACTACACATGTTTGCATTATTTAAAGAATGTTCTCCCTTAGGAGATAGATATTCTGACATATTGACTCAAATAATTGAGCCGCTAGTACAGAACCATAATGACTTATGGTATCAACAAGATGGCGCGCCTCCACACAATTCACTCAATGTGTCAAATATCCTCAACAGGCTATTTGAAGATCGATGGTTGGCGAACAATGGTCCACATCTTTGGCCACCACGTTCTCCCGATTTAACTCCTTTAGACTATTATGTTTGGGGTAGGATAAAAAATATTGTCTACTCAACTCCCCTGACTGATAAAGAGGACTGCATAGAACGAGTCAGAAATGCGTTCAGGTTTGTTTAGATTTTTAGATTCATAGTTTTGAAACTCAATTTGGTTTTTAAACACTTTTGCAAATCTCTTCCTCCCGATGAAATAAGAAGAGCAACGCACGAAGCATTCCTGAGACGTATAAATAAATGTCTAGAAATTAACGGTCAAAACTTTGAGCATCTTCTCTAGTTATAACTGCGAGAGTTTGCCATGGTTCTCCTAATAGTAACTTGAAGTCGGTTTCAAGAAGGGGTGAAAAATCTACAGCATGGTTCAAATAACAGTTCCTGAAAATTTCATCTTTTTGGCGGGAAGGGAAAAGAAATAGCTGAAAATTCAAGACGAAAAACAGTTTTTTGTGAATAACTCAGAAATTATCCATTTTAGGGCAAGGGTGTGATGCATACACTCACATTATTTTTTAACGTAGATTCAATATCTGCCATAAAATAATGGGGTTCTAATTTGAAAAAATTGATTTTTCACGATTTTGTCATCCCTAACTTTGAAAGCGATTTTTTAACCCCCTGTATCATGAATCGCGATTTCGATTTCTAAAGTGGATACATCAATCTTACATCTTGAAAAATCCCAAAAATGAAAATTTTCCATCCAAAAACCTCGAAGTTATTCTTGTTTCAGCGGAGCTCTATTTTCGATTTTTTTTTCGAATTTTCTCGCTCAGAGAGAATTTTCCAACCAACACTGAAAAATGTTACATCGAAATAAATTGAAATTTTTTAAAGAAACTATTTCTGCAATAAAAAAATGGTGTTCTAATTTGAAAAACGGAAGTTGACGTCATTTCCAGAAAAACCGGAGGTGCTCATGCCTTGAAAATATTTTAGATTTCATCAGCATCGTGAAATACTTATAAGTGCTGAATTTCATGAAAATACGTTCAGTAGTTTCCCGTATAAATATGGGTGAGGTTCCTCGTGAAAGACCCTGTATATTATTTTTTCCAGCTCAAGCTATGACAGTATATTCGGTTGCTTGCCTATATGTAATCAAATTTGCATTGACCAAGTATTACTTCCTTTTATCTCAACGAAATGATTGACCAACTTGACTTGCAATGTCCAGTCTATATGTAGGTACAATCAAAGATCTTGAATCTCCTGATACTATCTCTCAACGTAAGAGGTCTCGCAACTATTCGGTTAAATTTATGTTCAATTAAGCTAGAGGGAAATCAGTTGAGGATATTTGAATTTTCATATGCAGCAGCTTCACCTTCAACGATTTACATTTATTTCTATACAAAATGATTGGTTTATCAGCAATAAAATGCACTTAGGAAACACAGTAGGAACAGTAAAGAATCCAACTATTTTCTTATCACCACGACTTCCACAGCCGATCAACATACACGTTATTGGCATTTTTCGATTAATAAGAGGCCAATTCATCCAAGTGCATATTTCCACTGATTCAACACACTAAAGGCTCGTACTCATGGACGCGTCAAAAAATAAAAATCGCGCGATTTTTTTGGCCAATGTCAGTAATTTGTGGCTGACATCTGTCATAATGAAAACGAGCGATTGTTCATGAAATGTCACATTTCAAATTGTATGAATTTATTTCCACGTGGATCTAGTTCTTCAAGAAGTAAAGTAATTGTTTTTTTTATCTTTATTTTTCGAGGTATTGAATCAATAGTCGCTTTGATTCCTTAGACATGTTAACATAGCTATCGAAAAAATTGCATTTGTGGAATCAGTTTGATCTGCCGAAATAATTATTCGAGGTGAAAAGCTATAGCTAAATCAATATAATAATTCATCAGAAGTGAAAAAAGACATTTATTTTCGCCTCAATGTTACATGCGCACATTACATGCATATTTCGAACTGCCACATATCGTCACTAATTGATTGCAATTGAGTACATAAATCCATTATTCCTTCAAGACGATAATATTTGAAAAAATATTCTTCAATATATGACAGACGAGAATAAACATTCTCTTGAGTGTTTTGAATATCCCGCCATTTTCTTGAAGTTGAAATTATTCAACTACAAAAAAAAAATCGCGCGATTTTGGGGGGAGAGCATCTGACAACTCAAGCGATGACATTTGAGTTGTCAGATGCTCTCCCCCCAAAATCGCGGGATTCTTTTTGTTGAATAATTTCAACTGCAAGAAAATGGCGGGATATTCAAAACATTCAAGAGGTTGTTCATACTCGACTGTCATGATTATAGGCACTCTTTAACAGAATAAGCTCTTGGTCATTATATAGAGGTTAAATACAATGGATGATGAATTATAAGTATATTGAAAAGTATTTTTTCAACTATCGTCTTAGAAGAATTATTATTATCATTATTTCAATCCTTCGAAAAATATGGGTATAAAACCAATTACTATACTTGTTGAAGAACCAGATCCACGCGGAAATAAATTCATACAATTTAAAATGTGACATTTCATTAACAATCGCGCGTTTTCGTAATGACAGATGTCAGCCACAAATAACTGACATTGAGCAAAAAAATCGTCATATTGGATTCACTTTGGCAGGTCGTTGGAATGCCTAATTACTTCTCTATTCTGTGGCCGTAGATAGGGGTTATGTATGCTAAATCATAAAAAAACTCATGAAGAAGGGTTATCTGCTTTTTTCTTGTAGCTCACAAAATACAGTGTTGTCAGCTCTAAAATAACCGATTTTGGAAGTCCACGATAGCAATACTGCTGTGACAAAATTCATAACAAACATTGCTACAACACTCTGAACAGAATCCGTAACATCATGGCCATATTGCTATGAATTAGACAGATAGCAATATGACTAGAATTGCAACGTTCAAATCAATACGCAAACAGAATCGATTGTGGCAAATCAAATGAAATGGAATGAAATTATCATATTTATTTTCAACCGATATGGTCGACCCATAGACCTGATATAACATTTGGTTGTCTAGGTATATGGGTCTACCGCACCATAAGGTAAATATAGGTAGAGGAGAAACTTGCGTACTAAGCTTCGGAACAATAATTTAGTTTCATAATCAACTACGTGAAGTCGCTCGCATCGCCAATTTTTGATTTTACGTTTGCTTATCTTTCCATAACATAACCTCATTCTTTTTTGTCCACAGTCGGCTGAAGTGCTCCACGTGTCTCGTTATTTTCGAATTTCATAAATTTATAAAAATGTCGGTATCTGGATCCGTTAAAACTGCCAAATGTTGCGTTCCTGATTGTGAAGATCGGTCTAGTAAACGCCATCGTTTTCCTAGGCCAGATAAGGAACCTGAACTCTTCAAACTTTGGGTTGAAAAAGTGAAAAATCCATTATTCGAAGTTAAATCAGAGGAACAAATACGAAAAACGTATTATGTCTGTGATAGACATTTCATAGATGAAGTGAAATTAAGTAGTCGAAGAGGTATTTGGAATACAGCTATACCTACGTTATTTCTTCCTGGTAAGTTTAAATTTTTATAATTCCACCTAGATATTTTTCATTAGTGTGAAGATAAATTCACGTCAAATAGATGACGGAGCTTAACATTGAATTGATTTCTATTTCATCTTATATTTCACGCATTTCATAACCATTTTGTCATTATGATTTACAGGTCAAACTGAAGATACGAATCAAATGATAGACAGCCCTGTCCAAAGTCCCTCATTGAGTGCTGTCCAAAGCGAATGATTAATATATAATAATTTGAGCGTTTTCTTCATTGAATGGTGAAACCACTGTTTCAAATGAAACACCACTTATTCCAACTCTTCCACCAAATGTCACTCCGACACTCACGACGCTCCGTGGCAGAAAATGCTTTGGTGTACATGAGTGGATATTTGGTGAAATGCCTCTCCAAAGTTTTGACAGGTTTCGATTGTAAACAACTTTCACAATCGAACGATGAGCATGTTCAGTAACGGATACCAGGCAGTTTTTTTCATTATTTATTTATTAGTGCACTTGAACTAATATTACAGGAGCTAGTGAGTTTCAAACCAATTCACTGCAGGTTACATCCTGAATCAGGAACTGCTGCCTGTAGGCTGTTCGTCAAGTTTTGTGTTAATTTATGGTGTAAACGTGTGAATGCAATCGCGAAAGGCAATTTTTCAAAATTTAATGCTTTTTCATATCGAAGTGCACAGGGTATGTTTGACCCAAGATAGGAAATTGCCCGGAAAAAGTTTATAAATTCATGTAAAAACCCAACGAGGCGTAAATAAAATGATATTTTGTAAACACTTGTTTTTTTTTCTTGGAATTTTAATCCTTACCAAGACATTTGATCATGAAACGAGTGGTGATCGAAATATATCGATAGCATATAGCATCTTCAGTGTAATGAAATTGACTTATAATTAAATGCTTTATTATCCCTATATTCGATCACCGTTTGTTTCCTTCTGGAAATTAATGGTATCAAATCAGTAGGTATATAAAATAGGATATTGTGAATTTCTCGGGCATTCGTTCGAAAAGCACCGCCAGAGGGATGACAAGTTGTATGCGCATGCGAAGAATATACTCTTTGACGCCTAATTGCTTCCTCATGGAATTCATTCAAAATAAGAGCTTGAATTAATTGAATTAAAATTCATACAACCTCTATGGTCATCAACTTCCGTTTTAGATTGGTGACAATGCTTTTACAATTGATGTGTCTAAAAAATGTCTTTAATCAATTTTGATGTTTAAAAGGCATTAGCATAAGAAAAAATAGCCCGTCAGATTGAGAGAACTCCAAATAATCGCTAAATTGAATTCCCCTAGAAATATTTTTCTGAAATCTGATTTCAATGGCCTACAAACGAAATTAAAGTAAAAGAAAATCGGTTCAGGCATACCTATGTGAGGGTCTTTTTTTTGCCAAGAAAAGTTTATCCATGCTACCACTGAACAGTAGAAAATATAGAAAAATTACTGAAACTGAAGTTTTTAAATATTATTACGCGCTTGTTCTGGGGAACAGCGCGTTATCGTTTCGCCACAATGTTTGTAATTTTCGAATTTTGAGCTGAAATCGGTTTCATACGACTAGGTTGGACTTACTGATGAAGAATCCGTGTTCTAATTTCATTCTGTCCGGCCGTATGTGCTCTTACTTTCGGAAGGACCTAGTGTCTCGAAATTTTCAGGCTAGGTTTTGATCCTGGTGAATATCTCGGTAAAGTTCGTTAATGGGCTAAATCTGATGAATGGCTTTTTTGTTACAGACATTTGAAAATTTATTTTTCAATAACTCAAAAAAATATATATCTGATCGAAATGAAACTTTGTTGGAAGATAAACATCAGATAAGAAGAATTATCCGAATTATCCATGGAAATTTTTGAAAAAAAGAATGATTTTTTCTCGAAAATTTTCATATTTCATTTAAATTCCACTGAAATTTCCAAGTCGCCATTTCGCAATGTGAACAAGCGCGTTAAACCTGCTGACTTCACGTTAATGCTTTTCTGGATTTTTTTATAATTCTTTACCATTGTTAGTTGAAAAATATTTCCTAAAAATGCAATTCTATATCACACGTGATAGACTGCGCCCTCTAGTGGAGATCTACGAACTTGATAATACATTTAATCATTTTTAAGGACCAGATTTTGTCATAAGGGTTATAGGCGCTCGAACATGTCCATGTAGAAATTTTTTGTATATTTTTGATGATCTGTTGGCGCCCATTCTCTGGAGAATGACAGGTATACAATTCATTCTGGAATTGAATAAGGGTAGGCTTATATTGAATTTCGAATTCAAAAACCAAGCGATCCGTTTTTTGAGTTTGTCTAAGAATATATTATAAATATCTGGACGAGATTCGCAGGATCTTCCGACAAAATATGCTTATAATCTACTATAACCTTTCAAAAGCATCATTATGAAACCACAAAAATAAAATTAATTCAATAAATTTACCCACAGTATTTTCATGGAGCTTTACGCTTGTCTGCCGTGGTGTTTGAAATATCGATGCAGCACTAATATTTATACATTATTAGTAAGGCAATTTCTTTCAATGAAGATGAAAGGGTATATGACATTGAATTTCTTCCCAGTGAATTAAAGACACTATCAAAATGAATAATTCGAAAGATTCCCTGGACGAATAATTATTATATTCGAGCCACAAAAGAAACATATCATTTTCGTTAATTTCATCTTCATGAATGGGCTCCAGAATGAAATTATACACCATAACATTACACAAACTTTCGCGGAATAGCAAACTTTTGATTGCCGAAATTACCTACCATCGAACGAAATTAGGTTAGAATGGCCATATAAATAACTGCCGCATATAACTCTGGTAACATTGGTACCACGTTCTTCCAAGTGGCCCAAAGAACCCAGTTATCATGGAAGCAATCGAAAATTCTTTTGCCCTAAATTTTGAGTGCATGAAATTCATGGGGTACAATCCAACACTATACTCAAAGAACTTCTGCTACAAATGTTATGGATTTATTGTACATTTTATTGCTGCTTGGCTTTTCTGGATGTTGGCCGTTATAAAACCAACACAGGATGAGAATGTAGACATGGATATTCTCTTTGAAACCCTTCGTCTGCTACCCCAAATGATGATATTGACAGTGAAAATATTTCCATTTTTATACAGAACCGATAAAGTTGAATATTTGCTCAACAGATTCCATGAAGATGATTTTTTACCTAAATTACCAGAGCATGAAGCAATAGTTGGAGGCTGCATTAGAGAGACCAGAAAGATTTCAGCTTTTTTCATTTATTCTTCCTGGCTAGCTTGGCTCCTATGGGCAACAAAACCTTTTTACGCAAAGGAGCAAATACTGCCAGTCGAATTGTATTTGCCTTTTGAACTGTCAAGGGGAAACTTAATTTATTATGCCATATTTTTATATAGTTCTCTGAGTAAGTATATATATTATTGAAATTCACTCACTAAGGGCCAATTGCACCGTTTTCGTCTTGACCTTCAGTTAGTTAAGCGACGATAAACTTATTAAACTCTGGTTTGAATATTCGGCTTGCACCGAGGCTGAATCTAACTAGGTTAAAATGAATCTACAAATCTGGTTACTTTCTCACGAACTGGTACTTGTGACTAGCTTCATGTTGGTTATTCTACACCTAATTGATGAAATATTTTTATTCAAAAAATGAAACCCATTTTTATGGGTTACCACTACCATATTTCCATAAGTTATGAAAAATCAAGATGCATCTATTGATAAACCCACCGAAAAAATATATGACACGACTTTAAAGCTTCCATGAAAATATTGCATTTAATGTTCCTGACTTGTTTATTATCATTAAGACTAGGGATCTCTTACCACAGACCGGTTCTCTTACTTCTACATCAGGCTTTAAACATTATTCAAATTTATAGTTATATACTCAAGTGAACTTAAATTTTGTAATATCATAAGATTTAAGCTTCTGCATGGAATTACAATCCTGGCGTTTGTAAAATAAATGAATAAATAGTATTGATTTATCCGAAACAACTTTCTGATAAGGAACAGCTTACCCAAGGGTAGACTTTCTATTGAATTATTTTATTTGTAATAAGTATATTATGAATTGAGTTAATTTTTGATCGAAGATAATGAAAACTCTGATGTAGGATTCGTAGAATAAAGAATATTCTATATAAATATTGAAGTATCATGTACGGATGCATTGAAGGAGGTGTACGTTTGAAGATCGACTAACACAGGGATGCAATTTCTTTCACATTAAATCGTTTGTAGTTATATTTTGAGTCCAGTTAATATATAATCGAGAATAATGATTGCACAGAGACAGCACCTGCACAATATTCATGTAGTATATGATAGATTTCCACGTAATAAACATCACTAAAAAAAATAGTACTGAAGAATCTTCATGAAACTATGTTTTTATCATTCCAAATATGTCTATGATTTCGTTCTGCTATTCGCTCTTTGGAATAAATGAGCATATCATTGTAACTTTTTCATTTCAAATAGTTGAAGGCTTATAGGGAATACCATTGAGTTTTTGAACTCAATGGAAATACTGATGTTAATTCTTCATGCTTTAAAACATACGAATCAATGCCTACTGATGCCAGTTTCTCTCTATATAATTTTTCATGAATATTATCTTAAATTCAATAACTTTCAATCGAAATTCAAGTATCAACTCGTACGAGTTTTTCTTCAATGTTCAATGTAAACAAAAAAAAAAAGAAAACAAACTGGAGGCTACGTCCAGAAACTTGTATGAAATCGCTCGAAAGTAGGGTAAGATTTCGAAGCTTACCATTAATCCTTCTTTGTAAGCCCCCAAATTCCAGGGTTTAAATTTAATAGCCAGTTAAGGCCATTAAACGTGGATTACGTGACGGTGCAAGATAATTCTTTACCTAAACCTTGGTCATGGTCTTAATCTATGGTTTTGTAATACGGTGCAAGTGTAGAGATATATGAAAACATTATTGTGGTATTCTTGTAAGCAATGTTTCATTTCTATGCAAAAATGAATATTGTGAAAACTTTCCATCTCAGACAGCTACTTCTCTTGTATAAACCTGAAAGGAATTATTCCAATCAGATTGAAATTTGAAATTAGATCTTGCGTTCAGAATATCGCATTGTACAGCCGGATAGCGGATCGATGAGTGGATGGGTGACCGTTCAGTGTATGCATTTATTATATCGAAATATTTTGTTACAAACATATCAGATGAATCTGTTATTCGGTACTCAATCGTGCAATGGAGGCAAAGAAACTATTTGTAGTTGTTTTAAATTATTTTTCGAGTGATAAGAGATCCTTACGAAACTTTGCATTAGCTACGCTTTAGTACTCAACAACTCATCTACCTATATCAAGTTTTGAATCGATCCGATTGATATATAATAATTCGAGTTATAGCGAAAAAATTCAGATGGCAATACCCTTGATACGGTTGAATGGATTTTGCCGATTACCCCACGACCAGTGCATTTGGACATCTGAAATCCCCTGAACATTATCTTTAGTCATGGTCATAAACAAATGTTGGCAATGGAGAAAACAACTGGCTCTTTTGAGCTGAACATATTTTTCTGGTATTCGGGTAGTTCCAGCCTTTTGTTCCAATTGCCAGATGTAGAATTATGTTGCCAAGTTTTGTTTCAGCTGTTTCAGCGCTCTTTCACTTACAACACGGTGAATTTTCACAATGAGTTTTGATCGGTTGTGAGGGGATTTCTCTGGGCTCATTGCGTAAGGAACTGAAGGAAGGAGTTGTTTATGAACCAGTTATAATAGATTAAAAATTGTTTTTTATATGATTCAAATTCAAGTCATAGTTTCGTTGCTTGTTATAATTTCTTTATTTTTTCGAAATTTCATTAATCGATTATATTTTTTTTTCTTTTTGTATTTGGTTTTTTTGGTTGAGTGGAGTAACCGAGGCTCCACCCAAAATATTAAATATTTTTCTGTTTCAATGAGGGCACTTTTATCATTATTATTATAAAGTTCATGCTGAATTTCGGGAGAATTATACATGGAGAAAATTAAAATGAAATGTTTTCAGAGAATTCTCCAAATTTCCGCTGGAATGAATTGTTTTTTCAAAAACCTTGATCAGCCTGCAATGAAATTTTACACAGAATTTGGGGACATGAAAAGACAGTGTTTAGAATTTCAATTTGATCGTATATCCAATACATTAGAGAAATGTATGTCAAATTTCCTGCTTCTTTCCTCCAAATCATTTTCATTTCCGAAATAATTCAAAAATGATAATCCAGTCATAGAGAAACTTGGAAACTGGTCGGCAAATGGTGATGAGCAAACTTATGCAGAATTTCTTAATGATCATTCCATCAGAGCAGTTGACAACAAAATCCAAAATTTCGATTTCAAATATTTTTTGTTTTGCGATAATTTAATCATATGATCATAACCAAATTCTGCATGGAAATTTAAGCTTTGATTTTTTTAATTCTCGATTTCAATTCGTTCCAAACTGTATATTTGGCGATATTAGAAAATCATTGGGTTTACTTACGAGGGTTGAATTCGCGAAGTGGTGACGCCCACTTCGCGAAAACAGCCTTCGTAAGTCAAGTCTCAAGGTAGATTCTTTCGGTAGTTATTGAGATTACGATGGATTATTTGGCCTGCCGTGAACATAATAGGTTAGGGACTCTATTATGAAGGCGTGAATGAGTAAAATCCATCCAATGATTTGTGTAGATAAACCCATTTAAATTTTTATTCAAAAATATTTCCAAAAAAGCATATCGAATCGAATTGAAATCTAGTACCAGTTCGAAGGATGATAGCTTGATAAATTATGCGGAATTGCGTGTGGGGACCATATGAGAGGAATATCGCCAAATCTTTTCATCAGGGCGTAGAGTTGCGTTTTGCGAGGTCAATATGTTAATAGATGACCACCTCGACAACGAATTTGAAGAAGCTGACCTCTAGCCAGTGCTCTCCAAGAATTCTGTGTCTTCAAATTGACACCCTGTACATTTTCATGAAACGATCCGTCCCCATGGCCCAATCGATCAGAAAGCAATCCGACTTCCACCCAATAACCAGCGGTACCTTCAATAAGTAAAGATACTATAAAATTAATATTAGTTCCGCTCCTCCCCACAGCCCTGAAAACGAGATTTCTCTGCAACTCCATCATTTTTCAGGTGTTCTCTACGGAGCCACATCTAATTCTTCCATAGATTGCCTTATATCAGGGTTGATGTATCACGCTTCGGGACAGATAAAAATCCTGAAAGATAAACTCGCAAACGTTGGCCGCAGGGCCGATGCGATGGTCTCCCATATCGAAGGAGAAGAGGAAAGAAGAGAACGACGAAACGTTTTTATATTACGACAAATGCGGGAGAACTTGGACCACTACGACAACATTATAAGGTGAAGTTTGTATTTTTATTACCAAATGAAAAACGTTGTAAACTTTTTACATAACGATTAATGTTTGAACACTTGGACAACAATAAAATAAATCATAAAGTCTAGTCTGGATTTCAGACTGCCAAATGAAAAAACATTGATATCTTGTTTTCTCGAAACTAGACAGGATATAGCGTGTCAAAACTACCATCTCAACTAGAAGGATACAGGGTGTTACATTAAAAAGTAAATGATGATCTCCTCTAGTGGAAAAATCAAGATTCTGTAAAATCGCTTCAATTCACAGAAAATAATACTGTGCCTCAAATCAATCACCTAAAGCGATTTCAAGCGATAGTCCAAAAGCTCCGGTTATAGTTAAGGTTATTCACATTGACAGATTTTCCATTGCCTATATGTCAGTTTGGATAACCGTAACTATAACCGTAGTTTTTGGTCCATCGCTTGAAATAGATTTTAAAATGATTAACCGTATAGACATCAGGTTTGTTCGTTGTACCTGCATGAACTTCACTAACTGCACCAACTCCACTGACTTCCAATTTTCAGTGCAGCTGAGGGCAGTCTCAGATAACTGAATGACTTGATGTAGTTCAATCTGTTTTATGATTCTCACAGAATACAAATATATAATAGATAATTTTACACAAACCCAATATGACAGAATTCTATACTTCTTTCGTTTTCGCTACCACTTCGAGGTGATGTAGATTTGTCGTGAAGTTTTTCTAAAGTCGTCAAGGAAAAAAATTCCATTTCAAATAAGGATATGATAAAAATTAGTTTCGAGCAAAAATAACCACGCATAGAGAACAAAACAAGTCCAACCAGGAACCAGAGACAACCACAGATGTCTATGATTATGAATTATATTCACGCATAACAATCACAGAAGATAACGTCACTATGCACTGCACACGTTATCTGTTTAAAAGGCATTAGCATTAGCTGTGACTACAATGACTCCCAATATTTCCGCAACGAACAGAGTGCAAGTTTACCACAAAACACACCGAACAGTATCAGTGGAGTTAGTGTAGTTAGTGTAGTTCATGCAGGTACAACGAACAAACCTATCACTATGGTGTATTTTACATTGAGACAATGTCAAAAATTGATCAACACGATGAACTTCAGTGACTGAACAATCACTGATTTGATCGATATAGTGAGCGCTAGTCCATTATTATTATGTATTTATAACATTGTACTGTTTATAAAATATATTCATTTGCCTTGGGAAAAGCAGTGCTCTTCTATGTTTTTTTTCAAGTACTGGGCTTCAATTTGATCTATTCTGTATTTTTGGAAAGAATGGAATTTTGAATAGGTTTATCTACGGAATCTTTTGGCTGTTTTTACCCATTCATGAATTCGACCTTTGTAATTAAGCCCCAAACCTACTCTATAAATGTAAAGTTTCTAAGTAGTTTCTTCCGAAATAAACAACTTAGAAGAACTTATAGAAGGCTGAATTCGTGAATGGATAAAATCCACCCAATTATTTCGCAGATATACCCATTCAAAATTTTAATTTCCCAATATTTCCAAAAATACAGATTATATCGAATCGGGTACTCTATCGAAGAAAACCTAGGAAAACACTGACGTGAAGTCAGCAGCTTTTGCGCGCATGTTCGAAGGATACCGCCAAAAGTGAACGTGCGCACAAATGCAGCTGACTTCATGTCAGTGCTTTTAGGGTTTTTGTTCAGTTATTACGGAAAAAACAACTATACAGTAGGAGAAACCTCTAAATTTGAGATATTTCTCCCCGATAATTATGATGGTATCAATCAAATATTGAGCTTTAAGTTTGAGCCGAATTTTTTTCTAATATAGTCGATAGCTCAAAAAAAAAGGGAAAAATTTTGAGAACATTTTTTTCGAGTGTACCGACAGTACACTCAACAAAATTTTGCTTTAAGTTACGCGTCGTTCTGCTCCAACTAACTTCTTAGTTTCAACCCAGCAGTTTCTGAAATATCATCGAAGTAACCTTAAAATTCGCTACCACTTCGAGGTGATGTAGATTTGTCGTGAAGTTTTTCTAAAGTCGTCAAGGAAAAAAATTCCATTTCAAATAAGGATATGATAAAAATTAGTTTCGAGCAAAAATAACCACGCATAGAGAACAAAACAAGTCCAACCAGGAACCAGAGACAACCACAGATGTCTATGATTATGAATTATATTCACGCATAACAATCACAGAAGATAACGTCACTATGCACTGCACACGTTATCTGTTTAAAAGGCATTAGCATTAGCTGTGACTACAATGACTCCCAATATTTCCGCAACGAACAGAGTGCAAGTTTACCACAAAACACACCGAACAGTATCAGTGGAGTTAGTGTAGTTAGTGTAGTTCATGCAGGTACAACGAACAAACCTATCACTATGGTGTATTTTACATTGAGACAATGTCAAAAATTGATCAACACGATGAACTTCAGTGACTGAACAATCACTGATTTGATCGATATAGTGAGCGCTAGTCCATTATTATTATGTATTTATAACATTGTACTGTTTATAAAATATATTCATTTGCCTTGGGAAAAGCAGTGCTCTTCTATGTTTTTTTTCAAGTACTGGGCTTCAATTTGATCTATTCTGTATTTTTGGAAAGAATGGAATTTTGAATAGGTTTATCTACGGAATCTTTTGGCTGTTTTTACCCATTCATGAATTCGACCTTTGTAATTAAGCCCCAAACCTACTCTATAAATGTAAAGTTTCTAAGTAGTTTCTTCCGAAATAAACAACTTAGAAGAACTTATAGAAGGCTGAATTCGTGAATGGATAAAATCCACCCAATTATTTCGCAGATATACCCATTCAAAATTTTAATTTCCCAATATTTCCAAAAATACAGATTATATCGAATCGGGTACTCTATCGAAGAAAACCTAGGAAAACACTGACGTGAAGTCAGCAGCTTTTGCGCGCATGTTCGAAGGATACCGCCAAAAGTGAACGTGCGCACAAATGCAGCTGACTTCATGTCAGTGCTTTTAGGGTTTTTGTTCAGTTATTACGGAAAAAACAACTACACAGTAGGAGAAACCTCTAAATTTGAGATATTTCTCCCCGATAATTATGATGGTATCAATCAAATATTGAGCTTTAAGTTTGAGCCGAATTTTTTTCTAATATAGTCGATAGCTCAAAAAAAAAGGGAAAAATTTTGAGAACATTTTTTTCGAGTGTACCGACAGTACACTCAACAAAATTTTGCTTTAAGTTACGCGTCGTTCTGCTCCAACTAACTTCTTAGTTTCAACCCAGCAGTTTCTGAAATATCATCGAAGTAACCTTAAAATTTCAAATTGCTTTAACTCCGAAACCGTTTGGCGGATTCAGCCCATTAACGAATGCAACCGTCCCATTTGGGAATGCAACCAACCCTGAATATTTCTACCCGATAGGATCCTCCGTACGCTCGTAATCGTGCATACGGACGGCCGGTCAGCTGGACAGAATCCATTTTGACACTAGATTCGTCATCAGTGAGTACAACCTTGTCGTTTGAAACTATTTTCGGGAAAAAATTAAAAAATTACAGACATTTGGATGAAACGATTGCCCGCTGGGTACCTACTAATGATTTTTCAAAATCATGGTTTTTATGGGTTGTCTACTAGGAACGACCCCTGTTGTCTTTTCACTTCTTCAACTCCATATTTTGCGTGATAGTTCGTGCATACTATTTCATGAATTTATTGTCAATTACCTCAGGGGGGTTGAGGGTTGCCCCCTTCCCTCAAAAATACGCCCTTCCAACTAACATGAAATGTATAAATATGATAGATTTGTACAAGACCAAATTTTGGGTTTGTTCCGCTCGAAATATCTTTAAATATTCGATGCATTTTACGTTACTCGAACATAATTCTTTAGAGCTTATTTCGCGCCATTTAGTGAACATTTCCACAACATAAGGGTTTTTCGTTATTTTTTTATTCATTATAAAAATGATCCGTCTGTTATATTTGAAGGTATATGTACCTTGATGATCTTCAGCCGCCAAAATAACTTCCGAAAAAAGCAACTTAAGGACTTGCCAGTCGTAGAGAACTAAAGAGTAGTTCAGAGGTAAAATTAAGGTTAAAGGTTAAAATCTTTAAATTTTTTAACCTGAAAGCCAAGCAGCCTTTGACTGGGTCAGCATCTGAACAGGTTGTCACTCTGTGATGAATCTTCACCTTACGAAACGAACAACTTAGACAACTTTCATCACCTGGTTATATTTAAGGCGTAAAAAGGCAGCAAAAAAGCGAACCAACTCTTATTTCTGACTGTGTTATTCGCGAATTTTTAATTAGGTTTATGTTCTCGGCATTAATTCTATTCCTATCTTCGTCGAGAGCTTTTAGGGGCTACTTTAAATTAAAAGTTGAATTATTTATGTGTAAATATCTCAATTTGAACTTTTATCCAACAAAGAACAAACAAAAAGAATTAATTTGGTATGAGAGCCTACCATTGAAGTTTCAAGAAGTAAACGATTGAAACCGTTTTATTTCAAGGACCCTCATCCGAACAAAAATAGACGCCTGACATAAAATGAAATTTTTTCAGGTATGTGCAAGAGTTGGAGAACCTCTTCACATTAACACCTTTTATTCAACTATCTGTCAGCTCCCTCGTCATATGCTTGAGCTGTTTCAGGATTATCTATGTAAGAATACTGTTGAAGACATCATTCAAGATTTTTCAGTAAATGTATTTTCAGATCGATCCATTCAGCCTGTATTTTTTGAGTGTCGTCTCCTACTTAATGACAATTCTTTTACAAATATACATGTTTTGTCATTATGGGGACGAACTACATTACGAGGTCAGTTCAAAAATATTATCAGAAAATCTTAGTTTTTTATATCTAAAGAATAGCGTTAAAGTATAGAAGTATAGACTTGCAAGGGAATACAGTGAAAGGTATCATAAGCGGAAAATCACGGGATCAGATTTTTTGGCCGGGTATGGGAGATGTCCGGCAAAAGGATAGGCTCCAAAAATATTGATGCAATTCGATCACTTGAATCAGTACAGAAGCGAAATTCAAAATGAGCCATTATTGATGAAATAAAGTTGAAATTGAAAATATGAATTCTAATGAAAGATCGAATTGAATTTATTATGTCATCCTGGCATAATATATTTCAGAAGTTTTTCAGTGTATTCCTGATTTTTATTAGATTTTTAGTGTGAAATAAACAATTATAAATATATCGGAGATGATTCCTCAATGTGAGGGGCCTGTATAGCATTTTTGGAGGACCGGACCTGGACGAAAGACCCTACCTGTCAGAGACCAAATGTAGGAAATATTATTTACTGTTTCTTGCTGGTTTTCTGTCCCTTTTTCTGTTCCAGATAATTTCTCAAGATATTTTTCCAAACTGAATTCGAAGGGATGAAAAGATTCTGTTCCAATGAGAAACATGCCATTGATGTTTATAAAACAAACTCCGATTTCACTACACTTATACGGGGATACTGAGTTTTTGTCTGTGCTCTTGTATCATACGTGAAAATGCATGGACCCCGTTCACATTTCTTCTGCTAATACTTATTTACACATGCTTATTGTTCGATATACCAAAAAATATAATGCTCATTCTCATATCAATAACGCATCATTTATTTATTTTGGTTTGTGTATACTCTACATTTTGTTCACATTCATGAACATTCGAAATGGGGAGAAATAGAGGGTTTTCCAATAAGAGTTGTTATTTTGATATTCAAAGAAAAATGCCATTTTTCAATATAAATGATCGAATGTTTATTTCGTTATAAAGAAGAACCTTTGCCGTTAATAGTGGAAAATAGCATCAGGCAAATGACCACCACGACCACGCTTTCAGGACCATATCCTTTTAATGAAATTTTCCATAACCAGGTCTTGAATCGACGCTGGGTTATTGGCGTAGACCTTCTTTTTCACGTGGCCCCAAAGGAAGAAGTCGCAAGGTATCAAATCACAAGATCTCGGTGGCCAATTGTGACCACCTCTTCGAGAGATAACACGATCCGGAAACTTTTCCCGCAAAAGATCAACGGTTTCGTTGCTTGTGTGGCACGTAGCGCCGTCTTGTTGAAAGAAAACTTTGTCCAGACCAATACCACCCACTTCCGGCCATAAAAAATCAATAATCATCTCTCGATAGCGCAATCCATTCACCGTAACTGTTGCTCCAGCCTCATTTTCGAAAAAATAAGGTCCAATGACTCCGCTTTTCAAAAATAACTCTCGGGCTTTCCGAGCCCCAGATGCGACAATTTTGCTTGTCGATGAAGCCACCGAGGTGGATAATGGGCCTCATCACTCAAGATGATTTTTCGATGGAATTCCGGATCATTTTCATGCATTTCAACGACCCAATCAGCAAAGACACGACGTTGTTGATGATCGGCCGTCTTGAGTTCTTGTGTTAACTAAACTTTATAAGCCTTAAGACCCGACTCTTTATGCAAAAAACGGTGTAATGACGTTTGTGAAATGCCTAATTCCAAAGTACGACTAGGAATGGACAAACCTGGGTTTTCTTAAACGGCTACAGCAGCAATATTCTTGGCTGTTCTTGGGCGACGTGCACGGGTTTTATTCTTCACATCACTTACTTGTCCCAACAGCTCGAATTTTTCCACCAATTTCTTTATTGCGGTCCGACAAGGTGCTTCACGACGACCCAAAAATGTTCGAGTTTTAGGAACCGTCTCTGCCATATTTTCACCATTTTCATACTGAATTTTAATAATTTCAATGCGTTGTCGAAGCATGTATCGTTCCATTTTTATTAATGGCGTAGTTTCTACTTGTCAAATGTCAAAAAATGACAGCTTCAAAAGTGACATCTACCGAAACCCCGGGCTTTTCAAAATAACACCTCTTATTGGAAAACCCTTTATAATATACACGGTGGGCCGTGAATAACTGTACATCGTATGATGGTAAATAGATGTTACTCTAAGGAACCAAAAAAACATCTGAATATGGGCCTAGGCTATTGGTTTCTGAGATACAGAGTGCGTCATGAATTTTGAAGGAACTTTTTGATGTCTATAACTCGTGAACCATTCATCATATTCGTTAACAATTTGACATGGATTGTCATCGCAGACCATCAAACTATTTACATAAACCATACAGAAAACGTACAGACCAGGACTAGAAAATTTCGATTAATTCCCGGTCTAAAAAACACTCTGTACATGGAATATCAGTTTGTCGCAACTCCCTCCCGATTCTGCATTGGTTTTTATTCCTGATATTGTTTGTCACGTGAACGCTATCAACAGTTCATTTTTTTAATCGAAAATAATTGAACGCTTATGACTTTCGAGAAACATTGATTCTGGCATAACTCTTGGATGAATATAACTCCTGAACCGTTAGAATAATTCGCTTCCAATTAAGTAAGTATTGTCATCCCAGGCCATCAAACTGTATACATATATGAATCATACCATACTTATATAGACCAAGACTCGGAAATTCATTCACATTTTACTTCAAGGTATAATGAAACACCCTGTACAACTAATATCAATTCGTCGTTAATGTCATCTTATTCTGCATCGATTTTTCTTCGCATACTGTTTTCCACGTTACATTTCTGGTGGTTTTTTCGCAATATTGGTAGGAAGAAATATGTGGTGGATTTCGGATGGTTTTTGAAATCCACCAGTAAATTGTAGTAATCTTCTCATAGAGGGCATTGAAATCAGTTACGTGCTGCTGTTCTTACCCGAACTGCTGTGTATTTGGAATATATATTTCAATTACCCCGCAACCCGTCATGCTATTATTGATATTGGAATAACATAATCACAAGGAAGAATATCTGTCGAGAAATCAACAAATATTCCACCTTGAGCTCTGATCAAGGTGCAATATTTGTTGATTTATCGACAGATATTCGTCCTTGAGCTCTGATCAAGGTGGAATATTTGTTGATTTATCGACAGATATTCGTCCTTGTGGTTACGTTAGTTTATTAATACTGGAGCTCTTTCTTCTTCGTTAACCAATTCCTATATTATTGTTATTGTGATTTGTAGCATTGCCGACATTCAGTTATATCATTGTATATTTTATACAATTTTATACGATGGTTATATTATGTGCCTTCGTCGTAACGTCGACGTTATGTTAGATTCAATGGTGGATGGAGTGTTTCACAAGAATGTTACAGAGAATGATTAGGATGATGCGGAATGATTTTTGTTGCTTCATTTTTCCTGAAGATTTCTGTATGTGGGTATAGTACGAGTTAAAAATTTAAATCAAAGATGATTAGAAAATTTTCCAACTTCCTAAAAACAATTAATTTTGGAAATGTTCATCTATTTGTGTTTAACAACGGTGTTTAATTTCAATTTGATCCGATATTTGTCTTCGGAGATATTGGGAAAAATTAGGTCGAATTCTTTGGTTCTTTCCTCGTTATCACGCTTATTTATGGACGAATTAAAAAAATAGGGATCCGATCATAATGAAACTGAGTAACTAGTTGGAAACTGCTGATGTGCAAATATGAGCGGAATTTTGTGATGATCGTTTCATAAGTAACATTGAGAAAGAAAAATATTTTCAAATAACTTATATTTTGCGATCTACTAATCAAATGGTCCTCACGAAGTTCTTCATGAGCCTTCGAATTCTTTTTTTCAGTCAATCATCAATACCAATGCGATCCGATCTTCATTTTGGGAATCATTGGGTGGATTTTAGCAATTCGCGAATTCAGCTATCGAAATGAAACTCAACGAGCTCAACAATTATGATCGTGAGCGTGAGTGGGTAAAATCCGTCGAATGAGTCATAAATATACACATTCAAATATTTCCAAAAATACGGATCGGATCGAATTTAAATCTATCAGTCGATTGAGAAATGATGGCTTGGAGGTTCATTCAGAAGTTCGTAGGACTATATGAAAAGAGATCCCCAAATCAGTCTATTACACAGTAAAACTGCGTTTGGAGGGATCAATAAGCAGGTGACTCCTTTGGGAAAGAATTTAAACAAGCGCGTAAAAGCTCCTGACCTCACGTCAGTGCTTTTGTAGATTTTTTCTTTCACTGCACAGTTCGAATATTCGTCCGATTTAACTGATGGTACATCCAAAGGATTTATACCTCTCTTGGGATATCTTTCGAAACGAAAGTTCATTGAAACATTTCTTTCGAAGTGACGTGAACAATCAATACCTCAAGTGTTTGAGCGCACTTTGGAAACAGCACACGCCTATTTGAGGTTGAAGAATGAATTCACACACCATAAGAATCCCTATGGATGACTTCAAACTCGGAGCAATAAAACTTTCATACTCCTTAGGCCTTTCAGAACAAAGTATTTTTCTTTTCCTTACACACAACAGAGTTTCCTCTCTTTGCGGTTTTACCACTGCCTGCCCTTTTCAGAGCATCTCAATTGGAAATACGATTTATAAAATCATTACATACAGTACTTCGAATATAGTCGGGTCATTTTTGGAGGCCTGAGTTCATTTTTTCGAAAAAATTTTTCAGGTGGAAATGGTTGGCAAAAATAGTAAGAACGCGCAATGTTGCCGCTTTTTTATCCAGAGAAAATAACCCTGAAACCTAGTGAAAATAGAAAAACTAATAACATTGCGCATTCTCACCAAAAAATTAAATACATCCCAAAAATCAAATTCAGGAATTGATCCCTGAAGCCTGCAGAACGACACCCCGTTTTCTCCTATCAACGTCGAGATTTCATGCATTCTAATATTTATAGCAGCTATTGGAATTACTGCAGCACGCAGATCGTGAACAGGTGCATGACTTTCCGATGTTAACGATGTTTTACGTAACTTGAATATGGCATTACTGCTAAAATCCACGAAGACGTCATTTACCAGTATTTCAAAATCCCATGAGTTTTGAAGACATTTCTTGTCCATACAGTTTAAATATTGAAAGTTCATCGAAACATTTTTTTCAGTGTGAGTGAACAATCCTTACCTGGTTCCCTATTCTTGAATCAGAAATGCGCCGCGTTTACTTGACAACAGCATCGACAGGCCTATTTTCCCCTTTCCCCGATTCAAGATTAGGGACCGGGAAGTGATGGAACGCACTTCGGAAGCATCCCATGCACATTTGAGGTCGAAGAATGACTTCACAACCCTTAAAATAAATATTTATGACTGCAAACTTGGAGCAATAAAACCTTCATACTCCTGTGGCCGTTCCGAATGATGGTCCTAGCTTTCAATTTGACTGATTAATTTCCGAATTTCTTCACTTCGAACTGAAGTTAATTTGACAAATAGAACGCAACCTTTTCGGAGGACTTAAGCAATGCATTCCTTAATTGTCAGAAATGCTTATTGAAAAATGGTAATTTTCCAAATAGGTATTCCATAATTGGAATCATTCGTGTTGCAGGAAGAAAATATTGTAGATGATAATACTAAACATAACATGAGAATCAGCTCAAAATTCGATTTCATTATAGACCTGAATGAAAATGTTTTGAATTAACCCTAATCTAATTCAGGTTATTCAATCGTGGAGTTTGAACTCCACCCATATGTCTTTTACCGAGGTACCTGACAAGTTTGAGAGTAATATTTGTTTTGACAATTTTTCAGTATTAAAAGCAGTAATTTGATCTAATGGATTAAAAGAATGTGATATTCTTTATACAATTTCCTTATATCTCTCTTCCAAAATGGATAAGTTAAGTTCATTCGCACTTCTCATCGTTGTGATGAAATAACACATGCATCTTAATTAGTACGAAAACTTTGGTTTTGACTTGTATTTTCTAGCTTGCTAAACCCAGCCACATACAAAGTCGGTATCAACTATCAAGAATTGTTTTCATTCGAAAGAATGGATATGTTTAGAAAAGCTGTTACTGTAAAAAAATATTGGTTGTTTCGTTGTTTCGAATAAAGTTCCTATACAGGGTGTTCTGCGAGCTTTATGACAAACTTTGACAGATGGTAGCTGTGCTCATTCTGATCATTTTTTTCCCATGAACATAGGTCTGATTCGTTTTCGTTTCGAAGTTACAAGCATTTGAACAAATTCATTTCCATGTTTTGATCAAGTAGACCGACATAAAATATCGGTGGATATGGTAATCGACGTTATTTTAATTATTCATTTGACACTTGGTGTACGTTTTGAATAACAATGCATTCTTTCACTATTCAGGAATATTCAGATTTTGTATTTGAATATGGGTATTCTGTATTCTAATGGTAACTCCAGAAGAGCAGCTCGAGAATACCGAAGAAAATATCCTAATAGACACCAACCTGCTCACACAGTATTTCGTGCATCATTCCGAAGACTTCGACAAACAGGCAATCCTGCTCCAAAGAAAGCCATTCGGACAACTGAAGTGAATGTAGAAAATGGGGAAAATATAATAGATGCTGTCCGTGAAAACCCTTCGATTAGTGTTCGACGTATAGCTACTAATCTTCATTAATCACCAAATTTCGTATGGCGTGTTTTGAAAGGAGAAATGTTGCATCCATTTCATAGACAAAATGTACAAGCTTTACATGCTGACGATGGGTTACGAAGGTTAGAATTTCAACTTCATTCTTCAACAACATGTCCAAGATAATAGATTTATTTCGCTCGTCATGGTCTGACTGTTCATGTTCCACTGAGGACGGTATCAACAATAACCACAATGAACATGTATAGGCACTGCAGAATCCATATGCCATTAGACAAAGACGATTTCAGCAACGTTTCAGTGTAAAAGTTTGGGGTGGGATTTTCAACAATGATTTGATGCCAGTACATGCTATAAATGACCGTTTAGATGCAGATTTGTATAAAAATTTTTTGGAGCACAACCTTTTTGACTTGATGACTTAAAGCTAAACATTGTAGGAAATATGTGATATCAGCACGATGTTGCACCACCACATAGAGGGAGACAAGTAGTCAGTTGGCTGAATGAACACTTTCCGAATAAAAGGATAGGTCAAGGAGGATCAATACCATGGCCTCCTCGTTCGCCTGATCTAAATCCCTGAGATTTTTATTTATGGGGACATATGAAGCAGCTTGTTTATCAGGTTGAACTCGAATCTCATCAACAATTACTTGAAAGAATTCAAGATGCAGCAAACCAAATACGGAACGACCCAAATCTGATCCGTCAAGTAACGGCATCTTTAGTTCGTCGATGTGAAGCTTGCATTCAAGCCAAAGGTGGACATTTTGAACAATTTTTATAGTATCAAAATTTCCATTTATAATTATGTATATATATAATTTTTCAAATGCTTGTATCTTCTTAACAAAAATGAATCGGATATATGTTCATAGGAAAAAAAAATGTTCAGAATAAGCACAGCTACCATCTGTCAAAGTTTGTCATAGAGCTTGAATAACACCCTGTATATTGTGAAAAAGAAAATATTTCATATGTCCAAATAATTAATAAATTACAAGCCAAATCGCTTTTGCCCATAATAAACAATGATCTAGCCTGAGATTAACATCAGTTGGAACTGATGCGCATCAGGTCAAAAATACAACATTGTCAAATAGAACGCAGATCAACTGATTTTGCATCAGTTTGGAAGTGATGCAGCGTCAAATAGAAAGCGCCTAGTATTTCATTAAACGAGCTGTCATGTGGGTCATAACTCACGCAGTAGACGTTTCCAGCAGGAGCCGGAGGCGGGTGCTGAATTTCATCAAGTGAGTTATGACCATTATTGCAAGTTGAATACTTTGCTTCATCTACGACTAGAACAAATACTAAAATACAAGAACAGACAAATATATTTATTGACGAATCAAAAAAAATCCTAGATGGTTGTCCGAATTTTCGGAGATTTGAAAAAAAAATTACCAATTTTTTTTTCTATTTCAAACCTACTGGTTCATTTGAGAGGAATAAAATAAGCAAGCCCTTTGGTTCTTGTTGGTTCTTTCCCCACCTTCAGTACGAGTCGAGGAGCCACACCTTTTTCTCTCCTCCTTCTCCGATTCATTATAGTGAGTTATTATAACTCGCGCTGTTTCTTCACAGATACCATCAATTGCTCAGAAGCGGTTGAATCATGAATTTATGATTTAAGACCATTAAATAAAGTGTTTGTTCCTTATAGAAAAGGACTTGCCTCACTCTCCTTGCGGTTTTATCAGTGCCTGTTCCTTTTCAGAGCACCTCAATTGGAAACGCGATTTATATGAGCGACTGGTATACCTTCAACAAGGAATCCAAGGGAATGCTGATTATTCTGATGGAGCGAGCGAAGAAGCCGCTGCTCTTCAAGGCTGGGAATCTCCTTCCTCTTTCTGGAGGAACCTTCGTTTCGGTAAGATGATAGTTAATTGGTAATTAGTCATTCTGAGAGTTGACTTAATTATTGAAAATTAGTGTTTGAACGGAACTAAAGTATGTTCAGTTCCGTCTCTTACAATTTCCCACCGCACGTTTGGTATACAGGGTAGTCCGCAAGTAACTGTTCATCGTTTGATGGTGAATATAATGTACATTGGGAAGCCAAAAAAATTATTTGAATTGGGGCTAAGATACAGGGGTGAGTCATTGGTATTTAAATTTGGCATCTCAGGCCAAATCAAAATAGTACAGACGAGGACTAGGAATTTTCAATTTCTAATTTCAGGCCTAATGAAACACTCCGTACATGGAATATCAATTTTCCAAGTGACGGCAGACCCTTTATTTTCTTCGAGTCGAAAATAATTAAACAGTTTGGATTGTTGAGATTCATTGAACTTTTTAATTGCTATAACTTCTGAACCTTCAAACTAATTCGCCTCAAATTTGGGAAGTATTGTCATAAGCCTTCAGTTATTTTCGATGAAAAGGATAAACGGTCGGTTTCCAATTTACGCGAAAAAAAGTTTTCCAAAAACAATCTATGCAGAATTAGATGAGAGTTACAACGAATTGATATCCCATGAACATGTTGTTTTATTGGATCTAGAACTATAAATCCAAATTTCCTAGTCCTGGTCTGTATTATTCGGTATGGTTCGATGTTCGATGGCCTAAGATGACAATACCTGTCAAATTTGAAGGGCATACGTTGAATGGTTTACGAGTTAGAGCTGTTATAGTTTCTCCAAATATCAATTAATCACCCTGTATCTAAGCAACGAATAGCCTAAGCCCATATTCAATTGTTGTTTTCTGGCTACCAAGGATCACCATCAACAGTTACAGTTACTCGCTGATCACCCTTTGGAAGGCAGTATATCTGAATAGTTTGGGACTCATTGAATTTGGAATGAACCTTGAAGTTCTTTGATGAAGAATGTATCTGCTGAAAAATGCAGTATAACTAATACACATGCTCTTTGTTACTGATTTCCCAATATTCAAGATAATACAGTTTTCGTCCCTTGTCAACTAACGTGGATATTGTTTTAGGACAGCCTCTCTAGAGTTACAACTTCGTAATTATAAGACTTTTCTTATACACAGGGTGTATCTGAATAACACCGTAAAAATGTAAGCAGTGAAATTAAGGAAGGTACTTGGTATGGAATCTTTTGGAAAACCTTCCCCCGGAAACCCCTCGGAAGAATAGCAAAATGAATGTTTCTCTTTTTTCCCATGTATACTGAGCAAAAAACAAGAAACTCGTTAAATATTATTTGTCAATAAAACTACACATTTGGCTGAAAAAATTTCAAAATGTGTAGTTTTATTGACAAATAATATTCACTAAGTTTCATGTCTTTTGCTTAATATACAGGGAAAAAAAATGGAAAATAAAAAAGAGAAACAATCTTACAATTTTTTCGGTGAGAAGTTTTTCAAAAAATTTCATACCGAATACCTACCTTAATTTTCACCACAGAATCAACCCTAACATTTTTTCGTTGTTATTAAGATACACCCTGTATAAAGCAGAAATCCCATTATCCGGACTAATTTTTGGCGTTAGGCATTCCGATAATCGAATATCAAAAAAATCTCAGAGAATATGGTTAGAGTTCATATTTTCGGTGAGAAAATCAATACACGTGTGTTAGTTTGAAAGGGCAACCATCGTCATCAATATTTCGGCCCCCATGTCGAATCAGCAAAAATTTAAAAAGCAGTAAATTTTAGCTCCAAGAGGGACATTTTATACGGTTGTTTTCAATCAATTCGTATCAACCGTGGTAGCGTGATGATAGCAACCCCTAAAATATTAAATGAGAAGAAGGTTTCACTGACACCTTGTTTCCAAGATAATTCAATTGCCCTTTCAAAAATAGTTCAATATGAACATTTTGTAGAATACCAGGGGTTACTTCTATGTTCTAAATATGGAAATTATAACTGCCAAGTTTCAGTTCAACCTAATTACGATATTTCGAGTTATTGAGAAACCATCATTAGTTATCCCAATGGAAGATTAGAATCTTGCAGATATACTTAATCGATATTAATATTTGCACAATCATCTCAAATATTGTATATCAGCTCCAATTTAAAAGTGAAGTACTTTGTTTTTTTATTTTTGTAGAGGGACCTTCACGATATTTTGCTCCAGTCTTCGCATTAGTACTTCCCAACTACCTGGCCAGTTTTGGTTGAATCAGATCGGTATTCTTTCAGGAATCGAAATTTCAGATGTCCTTCACTCCGAAAATGTCCAGTGGATTTGTAGCATTAACAAACACAGGAAATTCTGGCTTCCTTCTCAGAAAATTTTGAGACTGCAGCATTTTCTTTTCAAAGTCAGAGCAGATACGGCTAGCCAGACCGACGAAGGGAATTAAATGACCACGAAATCATTATTAGCTTTTCCAATCTATGTGTTCTAAACATTTTCGGGTAGAACTGTAAAACTCACATTCAATTGAGACAAATGATAGTTCTTTAGTTTCCTAAAACAAGAGTGTGAAACTGTAAAAAAGAATCTGATTGGTTTTTCTCAACGCCGAATATTATTATTTTCGTATAATGATTTTAATGAATAGTAGAATTTCTATATGGAATCATAACAATCAAAATTCAAGAAGTATACATAACTTATGAGAACCGTGGCATTTTCGTGATCAATTATCTCGTAGAAACCAAAATATACTGATTGCTTTGTTATTTATGATGCAAGATGCGCTGAAGTTTTTTCGAAAACTTAATTTTTTGACTGATTTTTTGAAAACTATTAATGGATTCGAAAAGCCAAGAAAAATAGCTACAAAAATTGCTCTACAATTTGGATGGAAACCTAAACTGTTACAGCAAAAAAAAAATGGCGAAGAAAAGAGCGTAAGAAAGTTTTCATTTTCGACCGGACATAGCTGACGAAAAAATATTGTGCGACTGAATTCGCAAAAATTAATTGTTTGGAGAAACTCAGGGCGCACTTACTGGCAGTTGCTGATGAAATTCTGAACAACAGTCAAACGATTCGGAAAGCGACTTAAAATTTATTGAAGCGTAGCAGGAAATGCATCAAAGTCGTAGAGGGACACTTAAGATTTACTCTGTGTAGCTAGTAACTTCTTTGAAGTTATGGATTTTGTTGTATTTTCACTCCTAAATACTGCTAAAATTGTAGAATAAAACTCCACAGCACCCCTTAATAATATATTTGGTAAAGGTTACACCATCTGTACCATCATATACTCGTTACATATTTCATCTGAAGCTTAGAGGAACAACTCTTTATTCCTTGTTACTACTAATGATCCATCTTCATCACGAGTTGAAATCTAAGCGTACTTCTTAATACATATAGCGACATCTATGAGCACTGCTCCAAGGCAATAGAAAAGTATTACAGTTTACAACAGATTTGATGGTGAACAATATTGAATGAATGTTACTTGTTGCTTTCAAAATTTTCCTTTCAAGCACAAATTAATATGAGTGAATTCTGCTGAACAATATTTACTCATTGGTTATGTCCGGACGAAAATGAAAACTTTCTTACACATTTTTCTTTGCCAATGTTTTTTTCTTGAAACAGTTTTGAGGTGCGATTCAAACTGAGGAGCGATTATTGTAGCATTTCCCTTGGCTTTTCGAATATTATGATAGCTTTTCAAAAAAACACATAATAAGAGATCACAATTTTTTCGGTCCAGTCTGAATTTAAATTCACCCAGAATGGCATATTGACAAGTTCTAACAGAGAAAAATTACTAACAAATTTCAACAAAATAACTTCAAGCATTACTGGAATATCGCTTAACAAAATTTTATAGCAAACCATCGTCTTCGAAACCAATGAACATATAAGTTGTTTTTGAATCACCCTGTATAATACCATATGATGAATCTTTTCCATGTCCCTGGTAGTCATGATTCATTAAACGAAATCTTTACTTCTGAGCAAACTGTTTGGTATTATTATTATTGAATTGATTTATTTATTATTTTCGTACTCTTTCAGATCATGAAATCAACATATTCACTGTTAGCAGTTCTTCAAAATAGAAAATAAATAGTTTGTATCAAATAAATAGTTTGTATCAAATTAGTTCTGTCACAATTAATGTAAAATTCACTTTGTAATAAATTGATGATATTCACAAGGACTACCATAAAATTTCAATCTTTGAGAAGACCTTCCAAAGGCTGTTACAAATTTCAAGGGTATCAGAACGAGAGTTGGATAACAACCAATTTGAAAGCAATAAACTAGGGAAAATTCCACGAATGAATTGAAACGAAACGGATCTCTGAGACATTCTGAAGCGAATTTCTATTCGAATATCAGTAAAGCTGTAGATCCCATGACACAAACTGTGGTTGCTACACAGAGGATCCACAAGGCACCAAAGCATGTCTGACAATAATTCAATCTCAAACTGATACAAACTGAAGTCAAAGGGATCCAATTTAATGGAAATTGCACTCCATGTGAACAATAATCGCATACCTAGAATAATCGGAACAATACGAATGCAATTTTTTTTTATTTCATATTGATACATTATAAACAAATAAACCCTTAGTTACCGTAATAATAAATACGGTTATAACTCTCTTGGGAGTTATACTTACTAACTGCCTCTAATGAATTTACAGAAACAAACCGACATGAACTTTCCAGTTCATGAAACTTCCCTTTGTATCATTATAAATTCTGATCATTAATTTTGATATTGACCACTAAAGACTGTAAGAAAAATAAATCGATTCACATGAAAAAAATTACGAAGAAAAAATACATACAATGTCTTGAAGGTAAGCCACATCATACTTTCACTCATATGTTTGGTTTCAATACAGTTAGCTTTCAACCATTGCTGAAATTTATCATATTCTTTTTTATTTACACTTTGATTCCGACTTTATCGGTAGTAGTACTGTACGAGATTTCACCTCCTTTTGCAACAAATCCCTTTAATTTCAATTCTCTGCAAGCTTTCATTCATTTTCACGAATGAATAAATATTTAACAAACTTGTCAGTTGATATATCCATGGATATCATGCCTATATAATTTTGTTTTAAAGTAATTGAAACACTTTGAAAATCAATTTTTTTATTTAATTAACTTAGAAGTGACTTGTACGAAGTCTCATACAAAACTGAATTCTTGAAAAGATTCTACAATCCAAATTATTTAACATTATTAATTTTGATTTCGCAGCATCTCCAGATAAGAAGGAAACAATATTTTCTCCACGGAAATCGTGAGAAGCCGAAAGAAATATAACTCTAGCACATCCTGTTTTGATTAGAATTTTATCACATGAACAAGTTAGAATGGCTGTTGCACTCGGTTGGGTTCAAGGCTAGAGAAATCGGTCATTTCACGTAATTATAAACTTAATTCTTCAACCACGTTCCTTCGATTTTAAAGGCTAACAAAATTTGATTTTCATATTTCATTAGTATGAAATGAAATCAATTATCTATCACGTGAGTTACTGAATGTTAACAACCTCGGGCAACTTACAATCACTCGGGACTAACGTCCCTCGGGATTGAAATCTGTTGCCCTCGGTAATTTCCATCCTCATATTTCCCTTGATACATAAATAACTATTGTTCCCATAATTCAAAAAATAGGGACGTTATATTGGAAGGAACTGCGGAAAGGAATCAAGATACTAGATACAGGGTGTTAGTAAAATGAGTGCGACAAATTTCAAGCGGTGATTCTGCATGAAAAACTAATGACAGTATGTTTTGTCCGAAAATGGTTCGTTTTCCGAGATATGGGGCATTGAAATTTTCCTTGAAAATTGACTATTAAATCATTGTATCGAGTAAAGCTTATTTTGATGGGACTTAGCATTATTTTGTAGTTTTTTCCAAGGTTTTCTCTCCCATTATCTGAAACAGAACTATTAAAAATTGAATGAAATTGTTCAGGAAAACGCCCTTTAGGATTGCAGGTTTAAACTCACAAGAGTCTCGAAAAACGGATAAATCAAAAGAAAATGATTCTGCAAATTCTTATGTTTGTCTGGTGAAGGAGACAAATTTGTACTTTGAAACGTCACAGTTCGCTTTGTTGATTGTTTGTATTGTTTCGGTATCGTTCATTAGGCTAACTTTTTCCCAGAAACTGCCCATGATACATAAATGAATCCTGCAATCCACAAGGGCATTTTTCATGAAAAAAACAATTTTATTTGATTTTTAAAAGTTTTTGGTCAGATATTGGGAGTGGAAACATGCAAAAAATTATGAAATTATATTTATTTATTGCTCTCAAAATTGATGAAGATGCAAATTAAATTTGCTTATTTCTAAAAAGTATAAGCGCATTTTTTGTTGTGTAATTAGGAATTTTATGATCGACATTGACGCGCATACGGCTAATGATCTAAATTTTGTCAGAAAAAATCTAGAAAAGCACTGCCGTGAAGGCAGCAGCTTTTGCGCGCATGTTCAATGTATAGATGACCGCTTCGGCAACGAATTTGAACTTGCACGCGAAAGCTGCTGCCTTCACGGCAGTGCTTTTCTAGATTTTTTTTCGATTAATTACTGGATTTCAATTCGATCTAATCTGTATTTTTGGAAATATTGGAAAAATAAAATTTTGAATGGGCATATCTACGGAATCATTGGCCAATTATACCCATTCACGAATTCGACCTTCGTTATTAAACCCCGAACCTCCTCTACAAATATCGAGTTTCTAAGTCGTTTCTTCCGGAAGTTATTGCGTTTACGGTCGGCCTAACGGCCGACTGCGTTCAATTCGTGACGAAAAACTTCTCCTGTTTTTTGCGCGCATGTTCTAGGGGAACAGCGTGCTATCGTTTTATCCAAATGTCTGTAATTTTCGATGATTGAGCCGAAAATGGTCTCAATCGACTAGGTTGGACTCACTGATGACGAATCCGGTGTCAAAATCGATTCTGTCCGGCCAGCCGGCCGGCCGGCCGTAGACACGATAACTGTCGACAGAAGCAAGCTAGCAACTTGAAACTTTCAGGATAAGTTCGTTAATGGGCCAAATCGATCGGATAGTTTCGGAGTTATAGGCATTTGAAGTTTTGAAGTTATTTTTTTTTTATTTCAGAAACTACCAAAACGATTGGATTCAAACTTGGCAGTTAGGTGAAGTACAACGACGCGCAACTTTGAGCTAAATTTCGTCAGGATCATATAGTCAGTAATTTTAAAAAAAAATTTTTTTCGAAATTTTTTTCCAAAAAAATTTTTTTTTCGGAAACCATTCATCATATCCAAGAAAAATTATACTCACGCTTTGACCTTCTAATTTCACAGCAGTGTACCAAATTTCAGTTCGATACGATCATAAGTTTTAGAGATATCAGGAAAAAATATGTCAAATTTCGAGGTTTTCTTCTCGATATCGTTGATTTTTTCGGTATAACTCGAGAAATACTGATTCAGTCCTGATTAAACTTCACAGCTAGTTTTAAGATGCTGAAAGACAACTTTATGCAAAATTTCGTGATAATCGTGTTATTAGAACAATTTGAAAAAAAAAATTTCTATGATTTTCTCATCATATCATCCTCATTAAATTCTGTATGAAACTTCGAACTGTTATTTTCGATGAAGTACTGGATTTCAATTCGATCTGATCTGTATTTTTGGAAATATTGGAGAAATAAAATTTTGATTGGGTATATATCTACGGAATCATTGGGTGGATTTTACCCATTCACGAATTCGGCCTTCGTAATTAAGGTCCAAACCTTCTCTACAAATATCGAGTTTCTAAGTTGTTTCTTTCGGAAGTTATTGTGTTTACGCAGTCGGCCGTTAGGCTGACCGTAAACACAATAACTTCCGGAAGAAACGACGTAGAAACTCGATATTTGTAGAGTAGGTTTGGGGCTTAATTACGAAGGTCGAATTCGTGAATGGGTAAAATCCGCCCAATGATTCCGTAGATATACCCATTCAAAATTTTATTTTTACAATATGTCCAAAACTACAGATATGATCGAATTGAAATCCAGTAATTTATCAGAAAAAAATGTCAAAAAGCACTGCCGTGAAGGCAGCAGCTTTTGCGCGCACGTTCAAATTCGTTGCTGAAGCGGTCATCTACATTAAACATGCGCGCAAAAGTTGCTGCCTTCACGGCAGTGCTTTTTGACATTTTTTGTATTAGGCGTCGTTTTAATACAAAAAAATAAAAATATAAAGCGTATTCCTCATTACAACAATACATTATCTATTAGCGACGAAATGAGAAATACGCTTTATAATGCTTATTTTATTCGTATTAAAACGACGCCCAATACGAGAGGTTCTTCGCAACAAATTGACGGAGCACTTTAAAACTAATTTTCAATTTGAAATATCTCAGTGGCGTACATTTTTTTTCTTCAAAGAAATTGAGATCATTAGCAGTATGCGTGCGAATGCGAAGATTCTTAATTGCATGTCAAACAATGCGCAACTATGCCCTTTTTGAGACCCCTCATTTTCAAAGCAATAAATAAATATTCAGTTTTTAAGAAAACCTCAACACTCCACCCCGCACCACGGGAAACGAAGCATTTCCGGACAAACTGTCATAATTTTTCATTCAAAAGTTTATCGCACTTACCTCTTTTCAGATACCCTTTACCTGGTTACTTGAAAAACAACAACTTTAGTACTCGATACTTGAACGTTTGGAACTCAAATACGAAGGCCGAATTCGTGAATGAGTAGAATCCACCAAATGATTCCGCAAACATTCGAAATTTTATTTTCCAAGTATTTCCAAAAATGCATTTGAGTCGGATTGAAAAATTATAGCTTGAAGATTCATTCAGAATTTCATGAGGACCTTATGAAAAGAAGTTTCTCCCTGGAGGTGAAGGTGCGTTTGGCAAGGTCTACACGTGAAAAGATGACCGCTTCTGACAGTGGCGTAGCTGACCTTCAATGAGACATTTGTGAAGAGGCCCAAAGAGTGGATGAAGTTTTTTGCTTTTACACTACAACGGTAGCTACGCCCCTGGCTTAGTAGTGAAATTGAGTAACACGATCATCACGAAATTTTGCACTAAGTTGTGCACCAACATTTTCCAATTTGTTATCAAGTTAAATCATGACGAGATCAGTATTTTCTGAGTTACTCTGATAATAACAACGATACCGAGGAAAAAACCACCATATTTTTCCCAATATCTCCAGAAACTGAAATCGCATCGGACTGAAATTTTGTACTCTGTTATGAAATTTACAGCTCAGGAGTATGCGCGGAATTTCGCCGGAATCAGATAAATAGTTTTGGGGATAAAAATTTCGAAAAATTTTGCTAATTGACTAACAACAGAATTTTACAATGATTTGGGTGTAGTAGTAGTTTACAAGGAAATTATCTCAAATGTTCAAAGACTATTATTTCGAAACCGTTCGGCCGATTTGGCCAATAAACGAACCCAACCGCCGCATTCTGATGTGCGACCTTCTTTCCAAGTTTCAAATCGCTTGCTCCTTTCGACAGTTATCGTATCGTCGTTTGAGACCATTTTCGGCTCAAAACTCGAGAATTACAGAAATTTGGCACGCCGCCCCCATGAGCATGCGTAAAATGAACATAACAGAGTGATCATCCACCACCTGCTAACCACTTCGCAACAAGGTCATTTCTCCACCTCCTTCAAAAATTCATTATCTCCCTGGCGTTAATACCTCCTATGAGAAATGGGCTTCGAACCGGATATTAATTAAACTACATGGTCCCGAAGGTACTGACGAATGCAGTGCGAAATTTCCACGCCGCCTGGATGTGAATTGGAGATTGAATTTCCTCCTGCAGACGTCTGCTTGGATCTAACGGATAAGGCCCCGCACCGTCGGAATCTTTCAGGTGGCGTTCTCGCTTGTCCGGCACTTTGACATAATGGTTTCCTCTGAGACTGAAAAGAAACTTTCTTATTTTCTTTGTACTCTCGTTCAAGTTGTTGCATTATATTTCTTGATGAAAACGGCGGGAGAATGGGGTGGTCCATTGCAGGTAAGTGTGAAGTCGTATCGTGTTCTGCTGTATGATGTCTTCTGAGAAATTTCCATGATGATGTCGAGGAGACTCCATCTAATAATAATTGGAATTTTTATGATTCTTTCCTTAATGAAATGGAGCGTCGTCTGTGGTACGAGTTTCTTTATATGGACAAAGTCTAGCATCGGAAAAACATATTGCAATATATATATATATATATAAAAGCAAGCCGGCGAATAAGTTTGGTAAAGGTTGTTTTTTTAGAGGTATTGAACTTTTAAATGGAATAAAACAGGAATGAATTTTTAAAATTGACATGGAATTGACTTAATCCAAAACATAATATTTTGGCATTATAATTTAGATATAATTTCTGGCATGGGACTGCCACTGCTGGCTTGGACGTAATCTAACCTAGAGGTGCAATTTTCAATCACTTTTTAACATTTGTGGCAGTATATCGGCAATAACGCGGCGAATGTTGTCCTCCAAGTCGTCGATCGTTGAATAGCGACTTCAAGTACCCCCACAGAAAATAGTCTAGAGGCGTTAAATCGCACGATCTTGGAGGCCAATTCACCCGGAAGGTTGAATTATGCGACTATCGAACGTTTCCTTCAGTAAATCAATTGTGGCACGGACTCTGTGACATATTGCGCCGTCTTGTTGAAACCACAGCTGCTGGACATCATGGTTGTTCAATTGAGGAACGAAAAAGTCAGTAATCGTGGCTCTATAGCGGCCACCATTGACTGTAACGTTCTGATTCGGGTCTCCTTCTACGCTATGCTCTATAGCAACAATGATTTCTGTTCTCACCGTACTACGTCTCTGTGGATGCGTATTATCAGTTGGAGTAAACGTGTTGCGAAAACGGTCCATAGTTAGTCGAATTAATGGACGATTATGTTGACCGTGAAATGGACGTAGAGCGCGATACGTATTTCGAACAGAACCATTATTTTCGAAATAAATTTACACACTTTGGAAGCGTTGTTCAGGCGTCAGTCTATTCATGTTGAAATGCCAGAGCAAACCGAACACATATCACTTGACAGCTGACCAAATGGCCGTCAGTTAAAGCAGTGTTGGCAACTTAAAGTTCTATACCTCTGAAGAAACACTTTTTATTAGGTATGCGAATCAAAAGAGCAGAATCTCTTGTTGAGTAATTGTAAACTAGCCTTTTTTGCTTATACTTTATTTTTAAAATCTGAAAAGGCACTGACGTGAAGTCAATAGCTTTTGCGCGCATGTTCACTTTTGGTGATATCCTTTGCGCATGCGCGAAAAAGCTGCTGACCTTACGTCAGTGCTTTTCTAGGTTTTCTTGAATTATTCCTGAAAAAACCACGATACCGAGGAAGAAATCACGAAATTTGACCTATTTTTTCCTAGTATCTCCGAAAATTATAACCGTATCAAACTGAAATTTGGTACACTGCTGTGAAATATATAGCTCTAAGTCAGAGCAGAATTTCGTTTCGAATTTTTTTCGAAAAAAATTTTGAAAAAAAAATTCACTGACAGTACGATCTGAACTTAATTTTGCAAAAGTTGCGCATCGTTATACTCCAACTAACCGCCAAGTTGTGTTTTGTTGTGTGTGTACCTATATTTTCGCTTGGAGGTTCTGGAGAACAGCGCGCTGTCGATATCCAAATGGCTGCTGTTTTCTAATTTTTTCCCGAGAGTGGTCTCAAAAGACTAGGTTGGACTAACGGATGACGAATCTAGTGTCAAAATCGATTCCGTTCGGTCGAGGATACGATAACTGTTGAAAAAAACTAGCTAGTGACTCGAAACTTCCAGGGTAGGTCACGCATCAGAATGATGCGGTTGAGTTCGTTAACGGGCCAAATCGACCAACGGTTTCGGAGTTATAGCCATTTGAAAGTTATTCCAGGAACTACTGAAGTGATTGAATTGAACTTAGGCAATTAGTTGAAGGATAACGAAACCCAACTTTTCTCAAAACAGTCAGTAAATTGAAAATGAAATTCGGAAACTGTTCATCATATTGAGAATTTTTTTTTTCAATACCTTGAGCAACTTTCAGTTTGATGCGACGAAAATTTTTGGAGATATTGGGGTTAAATATGAAAAATTTCGTGGTTTATTGCTGGATATCGTTGTTTTGCGGAATAACTCAAAAAATACTGATTAAATCATAAAAAGTTGGTGGCTAGTTTTTATATTCTGATTGACATTTTTGTGCGGAATTTCGTGATTATCTTGTCATCAGAACAATTAGATAACAACATTTTTTTTTCAGATATTTAATATTCTGCAATCTCCTGATCATTTAATGCTCACAAAATTTTGTATGAACCGTCAAGCTGACATATTTAAATCGATTACTGGATTTCAGTTCGATCGGATTCATTGGTCAGACTTTACCCATTCACGAATTTGACCTTCGTAATCAAGTCCCAAACCTAATCTACATATCGATATCGAGTCACTGAGTCGTTTCCTCCGAAAGTTATTGTGTTTACTTTCCGCCGTTAGATCAAATTAAAATCCAGTGCTTGATTGAAAAATGACAGCTTGAAGGTTCATGCAGAATTCCGAGGTAGAAAAAGTGAGTTTGGTGAGGTCAATACGTGAAAAGATGACCGCTGTGGCAACAAATTTGAACTTGCGCGAAAAAGTTGCTGACTTCACATCAGTACTGTTCTAGATTTTTTATTGTGAATAAATTATATTATTACTACAACGAATGGAAATGAGATACCCACGGCACCAAGCTCTATCCAGAAGTTAGCACATATACCTACTCAAGAATATATCAGGCCATCTAACTTACCCTTTTTACCTTTTTTATTTGATGAAATACCCACTCAGCTCATTAGAAATGAACCGTATCGTTCATTCAACACTATGTCATGACATGCAAGTAATAAGCGGAGTTAATTACTGTTCCACTTCTCGCAAAAAATTATTCGCATTCCTGAATGTACGCCGTTTTTCATTCTAAGGAAGGTAGCTCTGTAATGAAACGACACGACATATTTCACAGGATCACGGCCAGAAAAACTTCTAGAAATGTAATAACGCGAGTTTGAGGATTTTTTATGAATTCGTTGTCAAAGCGGTTCCCCCATCTACGTATTGACCCAGCCAAACGCAGCTTAACTTCCAGATAGAATGGTTTGACTACCTTATCTCGTTTTTATACAGGGTGAGTCTTTGACCTTGCAGAATATTTTAACAGAAGATTCCTGCAGCCAAAAGAAACACTTTTTTCCCTTACCATTTTTTCCGATTCGGCTTGGTTAGTAAGATACAGACTGTTGAAAATCCATAAAAAAAATTCAATTTTCGATTATATCTCGCGAACGATCTCATCGAATGAGATGATTTTTGGAATATAGTTTTTTATTGATACGATGAATGTTCCTAGATTACAAAATTTCATCCACATCCACCAGTTTCTTCAATATGACCATAACATTTCATAAAAATACCAGAAATTCAAAAAATCCAACTTTTAAAAATAATTCGAATGCTATTCAACGAATTTTTGACCATTTTGGAAAGTAAAAGTATTCTTTATTTTTTTTTGTATGATGCGCCATTTTCGAGTAATCTGAAATTCAAAAATAAAAAATATCTGTGAAATTCCGAGAATTGGGTACTTTGGCTGAATGCAACTCTGTTAAAAAAATTCACAGAATTCAATTTTTCCGCGTTGCCACGTCTATAAGTTGAGAATGGAATACTAGCATTTTTCATTTGGAATGATTTGTAAGCGGAGTAGCCGACTTTGGCCAATTCACAATGGACGTATCCGTAAGAATCCCGTAACTCGTGCTTAAAAATCAAAAAGGAAACTACAAAGAATCATAAATTCAGTTCCGAATCATATACTTCACAAGTGTATGCATAGAATTAGCTTATTGTGTGTTGTTTGATTTCGAAGAGTTCTTTCTTTCTGTTCGTCAATTTGGCAACGTTTGTACGTTCATAGATAAATGAGATACATCTGTTTTATTTATTTATGAAAATGAAAGTTTGAATGGGTTATGGGTTATGTCTGAATCTGATAATTCTTGGAGAAAATGAAATAAAACAAAAAAAATTAATAATTACGAATTGAAGATGAATCTCAGAGCTGATATGAGTGATAGCTAGATGAATTCCTCATTATCGAAAATGAAACCAAGAGAAGAATATTCAACTTTTATCGCCCACGAAATTTGGAATACCTAACTTGTTTATTGTACTATAAATACAACTTTTTTCACCAACTGGAATGTAAAAAGTAAGTTGACGCTTATTTTCATAACCTAGTTGCTTATTTCGAAGATTTGAATGGTATATCTTAGGCTTGGAAAAACAGTGTTCACGTTTCCAGGGGCGGCTAGCCTATTATGAAAATTTATAATGCCTATATCTTTTTATCTAGGCCGAATCGGAAAAAATGGTAGAGGACAAATGTGTTTCTTTCAGCTTCAGGAATCTTCTGTTAAAATATTCTGCAAGGTCAAAGACTCACCCTGTATAGCTGGGTAGATATATCATTGGGGGTATTTTACCCATTCACGAATTCAGCCTTCGATGTTGTGGCATAAACTTACTTTATAAAAAAGGTTATTATATTAACGATCAGCCATTAGGCTGACACAATACCAGAATAGACGACCTCTTCGGCAACGAATTTGAATATTCGCCTGACGTCAGTGCAATTCGAAAAATTTTTCAGAATAAACTCATGTATGACCTTCTTATTCGTTGCATAATGGGGGCAAATATTATTTGTTTCTGTATTTGAATTTTTCGAAAAACTGTAAACTACATTCATCTGTAGTTAGTGCCCGGCAGTCCACTTGTAATAAGCCGAATTTATTACCATGTAAGCTATTTTGTCAGGGGTAGAATTGTTGCCTATCGAAATGTTGCTTTATCCTTTCGCGAAACTAGCAGTCGTGGTAAATGTATTGCGCACACAACACATGTGTATGTCTATATTTACTTTATGGTACTGCAATGACAGTAATGCGTGGTGTATTACAAGGATCAACTGGTCAATCGAGGCGTAACAGAACGTAAAGATAGGCGCACCCGTCGACTTGCGCTTAAGTACCTTTTTGCTATTACGCGTCACATCGCTGATCAATAGAGAAACATGGCAACTTTTGAATAGCGCAAACGTTATGTTATTACGGTTACGCAAAATATTACGTTTTGATTTTAAGGGTCGTTCGAAAAGTAGACTTATTGCTAGACGTTTTTGTTACCGTTGCGTTAGTTATCAGTTTGCTTGGTTAGGTTATGTGAGACGTCAGATTTTTGTGTGATAAACTCACACTCTAACTCCTGAAGTTTGATCATTTGCATTTCTGCATTAGTTTTCTGATTCTGGACAAAATGAAAAAGGAATCGGAAGCGGTAATTTCAGCTGGTGCTATTGCAGAAGTGGAACTAGTTATATTGCACAATATAATTGGCATGGTTTAAACTATACCTAATTTCAAACCCCTCATGTTGCTTTCAAAAGTATTTCTAAATTCGTGAAAGAGAAACAAATACCTTTATATGAAGAAAAATGCTGTGGTAGCACTAATAAATCTTGATGTCTAATATCAGTTGTGTATAAAAGGTATTATAAAAAAGATTCAAAAAATCTGTGAGTTGTGTAATTGTAATAAACACCAAAAAACATATTAACAAACAGCTTTTCTAAGACAGTTATAGGAGCAGGAAGGATCCAGAGCTTAACGAATCCTTCCGATATAGAATAGCGCATCGTAAATTGCGGATCGCAATTTTCCGTAATTAATGCTATTAGCGTCGTGTTATTCTGAAACTGAATCTGCGCATGCTTAGATGTAAGAAATAACCTTTGGTGTAATAGCGTCACACAAATTTGACACTGCAATATCTCTCTCTAATGACACGGAAAAGAGGGTAGACCTGTTACTATACGTACGTTATATTGCCGTTTTCTAGTCTTGGGATTTTGCTCCTACCAGCTTCCATTAATGCGGCAACAACTGGTGACCACTGTCGTGAACGTTTGAAGTGGTGCAGAGAATGGCAGCAGTGGGAGGCAGAATGACATAATGTCGTATTCAGCGATTCTGTATAGGTATGCTCGATGGGTGCAGAAGAGTAAGACGAAATCATGAAAAGCGACGTCACACTGCTTTTGCAGTAGAGAGGCATGTACATAGGACTATTAGACTAAGAGTTCGAGGCAGTATTAGACAACTACAGATGTTTTTGACAATGTCCTACAAACGACTCCACTGTCTTAGCGGAATGGTCATCCACATGAACTGTTCCAGCAAAATAACGCAAGTCCCATATTGTTCGTCCAATTATGAACTTTCTTCAAAGAACTGACGTTAACGTGTTACTGTGGCCACCCCGTTCGCCCGATTCAAATCCCTTTGAACGTACGTAGGATGTGATAGCCCAATTCGCACTAACCTCCCCAGAGTCTGGCACATTTGATTCACGGATTTTGAGTTGCTTGGAAAGGGTTGTCGCAATAACACATCAGTCATCTTATTTCGTCGATGGCTAGACGTGTACTAGAGTGTGTATTTGGCTACAGGTCGTCAAACATAAAATTTGTCGCCACGAAGCTATACTTCACGAGTTAATACGAAGATATACTTTTTGGATACTTGTAATGTCACTGAGCATATTTTACAGGCTTGTTGTTCGAAATAAAACTTTTGAAAATCTTTACTCTGGGGCCTTGGTGCTAATGGTGATAAATCGATAATTACCAGAGAAATTTCAATATGAATTAAACTCATTTCGATATTTTTTCACTCGCGTTAAATATTGAGAATTTTCAAAGCAACTGTGATGGGTTCACCAATATCAATGGAACGATTCGAATGTGCGATGGTCTTATATACTCTCTGAAATGACCTGGTCAGGATTTATATCTTCTAACAATATCTCCGTGAATATTAAATCATATCGATTCTATATCACGAATGAATTGTTCTCTCTTTTGTTTCACTCGACGAGAACAGAGAAATATCCGGAATTTTTCAACAGTTTCGCTTCCTCTTGAATGATTTCTTAATCTTTCGTTTCCTTAGTTTCTAACGACATTTTTAATTTGTCCTTTATGGGAACATTTTATATCATCTGTTATCCGTTGTTTTTTTTCTGACGTGCAGTGCATCGATGAAGTAGGGGATAAATTCCATAATATAAACTCAAAAAAAGTACAGTCAGGCGTTCTTGCCAGTTTTTTCAAATCCATGATAGATGTAATGATAACCCATTCAAGTATAGTAGCTCCTACGAATTAAAATCTCCTCTTATTCAAATTGAACTATTTTAGAAATGCAAAAACAAATATAAGAGAAAATGAAGTCGAATTGATAGGTCAATTCGAACTGAAGCAAAAAAATTAGTGTTTTTAGAAATCTTTTACATTCCTTCATTTCCAGATGTTCAAAACTATACTCCATGTATTTTTCTGAAATATATAAACTAGGTTCAATATTAATGGGGAGCTGTTTCAACTATGCTTCAACTCCTTCTCTACAATGATATCTTCCAATTCCTTAGTCAATATATTATGAAATCCGATGCAATAAATATGCTAGGAAAAAACGACTTGAGGTTCATGAAATTCTGATACATATTTGCTATTAGTTGAAAACAATTGAAATCTGTTATTTCACATTTCTGGTGATACTTCCTCACTAATTTGAAAGTTGAGATTTTAAATCTGTTTACCCAGGGTTATCTTCATCGGACTAGTAGTTTCTGAGGTATTTAGAGTCGAAACATTCCAGATTAGCATAATTCCGAAAAAGATGAATCATGAATAAAATGATCAGATTGAGAGCTTTAAATAAAATATAAATCCTTTTACCTTGAGTAGATGAATTGGTCGAATCAACATACCTGAAAGAAAGAAAAACTGTAATTCGGGGAGAAAACTATCTGATCAATTAAACTTCAAGAAAAAAATCACCCTTTTGAAAAGAAATATATTCCCAATAAGCATTGAAAGGAAACCGCATCTTTTGCGCACATGTCCAATTTTGTGCGCGAAATAAAAATTATTTTTTCTGAATCCTTCAACGGCACGAAATTCTGCCTAACATTGTGCATATGCATATGATAACTGTTCACCAGACTTTCTCAAGCTTGGATCAGTATTTTTCGACTTTTCACAAGAAAAACAACGATATCAGGAAAAAAACTACAAAATTTGATACTTTTTTTCACCAGTTCATCATATTGGAGGAAGATTTTTTTTCATACCTTGAGCTCCATATTTCACGACAGAGTACCAAATTTCGGTTTGATACCATGATAATTTTTGGAGATATTGGGGGAAAATATGAAAAATTTCTTGTTTTATTCTTATATCGTTATTGTTTCTAGGATAACTCAAAAAATAAAGATTCAATCATGATAAAACTTGGTTGCTAGTTTGAAAATATTTCGACAGAAAAATTTGGTACCGAGAGGTTCTCGCGAACAGTTTTGCGACTCTGTGCTACTACCAAATTTCAATGGCAGAAGTAAGTCTTGAGACATAGCAGAAATATTCTCAAAAATTCAAATGATCAGAACTCCGATACGGTAAAGCCGATTTGGGCCATTAATGAACTGAATCTCCGCATTCTGAAATGCGACCTTCCCTAAAAGTTTCAAGTTGATAAGGTTCTCCGTTCTCTCCGTTCGTAAGCGTGCCAACTGCCGGCTGGCCGTACAGAATTGATTTCAACATCGGATACGTTATCAGTAAGTCCAACCTTGTCGTTTGTCACCATTTTCCAGAAAAATTCGAAAACTAAGAACAATTAGGCAAGACGAAAGTAAGCTGTTTCCTAGAACCTTCGCATAAAAATTGGTATATATTTCTGAATGACATCGAGATGAATAATAAAAGTTCGATGGAGAAAACCCAAGCAACACCTCAAACATGAGTCAGGAACATGTTGCTTCAAAACATTCCCACAACGAATCTTCCCTGAAAATTGTAATTGTTTGAGCTTTTCCTCAAAAGAGAAATGAGTAACCCAGCCTTAGGTAGTGTGGCTCTAAAGTGAAACAATTACTGTCCAGTCTTCCAATAACATGATCGTCATGAAAATTTGCAGCAATTTCAGTGACGCTACGTGTTCGAGTGAAATTTTATTCACAAATAATTTTTTCATCTCCTTCTCCTAAAGCTTTATGTCTGGGTACGCCACTGTTAAACAAACCTCGAATAAACACAGACTGAATATAGCGAAAATCCTGCCACTTCTTCAATCGTGTTTTCTGTCGTAATCTGTTCGTCTTTCTTTGAATCTACTGCTATCCTGGACCATCCTAAGAATATGCATTGCATCCACATTGCCAAATTGCATTCGAACCACCAGATATGAATCAAGAAATTTAAATTCCCACTTAACGAAAAAATACAACAAAATACGATGCAACAAAACTGCATCAAATCCCAACTGATTACGCGAATTTATTGCTATGGCATAACACATGATGCGATAATTATATGAAAAATGTCTAGAATTTGTCCAAAAAAGCCTTCACTAAATATTCCCGAGATGGCTGTTCATAATACGAGAAATATATGCTAATTCCCACTTTCGTTGGGGACCATATAAACGATAATTAATGCAAATTTACATTCAAAAATATTTTATCTAGCTATCGCTGTGTTCGGAGACTGCAATAAATATTGCATTAATGAATTCATGTTTTGGTTTATTCATTAGTTTAGAGTATGGGAGATTCTGAAATCGAGAGTTGGCCGGTGGAAAGCAATTAAATCAACGAAGATAAGCAATTTATACGCGCATCACGGCGAAAGGAAATGGGCGTAGGTAGAAAATGGACATCGGGACTTGAAACTTTTTAATATTTTTTTGCATGAAATAGATGTCATTTCGGGTCTTGCCAGATTGTACAGAACCCTTATATCGGACTTGAGTTCTAGTGTTGATTGATTCTGATCCGAAAACGAAGTAACTTCATAGAATAGAAGAAGTCGTACAATGGATTATGTCGAAGGTTAGGTTAGGTTAGTTTGATTTAGGACAGTTCCGCTCCAGATCAGAATCCATTGAATATAGGATGGTGTACTTGAATTTCGTCTTCTGATTTGTTTAGCCCCCATGTCAGATAAGGTTAGTTCAATTCAGAACAGTGCCATTCCTAATCAGATAATGAAAGAGAAAGCATAGCCCTTATTTACTCATTGAAACATATTCCTCCAGTAGAAATTTTCCTTTTCATCTTAGATTTTATTGAAACTCATATGGAGAAAATAAATTTAAAAGGACGACACCGTCGGTGCCTGCGCACATATTGTTCTGAAGTCCATTGGTCGAAACTGCAGTTTTATCGGTATCTGTATTCTAATTTCTATCTAATAAATTTGTGGGTGGAAGTTTAATTGTTTGAATTATCTTTGTCAATATGGTTATAGTTCCTGAAGAACAAACTATTTCGAAACCTGCTATTACGTAAGATACGGAAGACTGAAATAGTAGAATTTCGAGAGGATTATTTGATTTCAACCGAATGAATGAATACGGAAACTGTTAAATAAAAAAAAGTTTTACTTGATGAGTGGAATCTACGGTTTAAACGAATGTTCATTTTGAATAATCACCCAATATGGATCATCAGTGACTTTTCATATTCTTCATTATATTCTGTTTTATTTCAAGAAGTTTTTATTGAAGCGTTCATTCAGCAAAGGGACATAATTACCTCCTTCATTCTTCCGTTAAATATCCGCACTTGCTTCAACTAAATGGAAATTCCAGGGAAATTTATTATTATTACGGAAATGATATCCGGTATAATCAAGTCAGTTCACACTCGTTTAATATTCCAACTACATAATTACTCGAGTAAGCAGACAAAATATTATTGGAAGCAATTCGAGTGGGTTGAATGTGCTATTTCGTGAATTGCTTTAGGTGCTTCGCATTATTCATGAATGAATTTTGTGTAGTGATGTCGGGGAGAACGATTCAATTATGTAATTTGTACTTGTTATGGATATGAATAAATTAACTTTTGGGGATTGAATTGGATATCTATCCTAACCAATAAAGGTTTCTATTCGATCTGATACATTTAGACGGATTTAGACGATATTTTAACAAGAAGAAATTCTTTCGGAATTATTACATTGAACGTTCCTAAATATATAGTCTGTCTAGAAAGTATTCGTCATTTATTATTCTACATAATTTTATTATATTTTTTTCTTCAAAATTCCAAGACAAGAGTTATGTTTAAAGTAGGTTGTGCAAATGGGTGGCTATGGCCAAAATAGCACATCAACACTATTCGTCAAATATTTTTGATTGGCTTTAAGCTAAAAGGTAGAATATTTATGAAGAAAAAGTTTTCAAAACGTTAAAAAATTTGTGCAATTGACTGAACGGGGAAAAAGCGGTATATGAGGCAGTAAAGAGGATAAAAATGGCATAGATATAAAGCACAGACCAATTTCAGGAACAACGCGTGAGATTGAAGGAAACAATTTATTTGCCTTATGTTTACGGTCTGCCTAACAGCCGACTGCGTAAACACAATAACTTCAGAAAGAAACAACTTAGAAACGCGGTATTTGTAGAGAAGGTTTGAAACTTAATTACGAAGGCCGAATTCGTGAATGGGTAAAATCCACCCAATGATTCCACAGATATACCCATTCAAAATTTTATTTTCCCAATATTTCCAAAAATACAGATCAGATCGAATTGAAATCCAGTACTTCATCGAAAAATTTCAGTTCGAAGGTTCATACAGAATTTGATGAGGATCATATAATAAGAAAATCACAGAAATTTTTATTTCAAATTGTTCTGATGATACGATCAACACGAAAATTTGCATAAAGTTGTCTTTCAGCATCTTCAAACTAGCTGCGAAGTTTTATCCGAATTGAATTAGTATTTTTTGAGTTACCGGATGAACAACGATATCGAGAAGAAAACCTCGAAATTTGACATATTTTTTCCCAATATCTCCAAAACTTATGATCGTATCAAACTGAAATTTGGTACACTGCTGTGAAATATGAAGCTCAAAGTCCAAGTGGAATTCGTTTTCGGATATGATAAAAGGTTTCCGAAAAAAAAAATTTTTGGAAAAACATTTTTTCAAAATTTATTGACAGTATGATCCTGACAAAATTTGGCCCAAAGTTTCGCGTTGTTATATTCTACCTAATTGCCAAGTTTAAATCCTATCGCTGAAGTACCTTGTTTCTGAAATAAAAATGAATAACTTCAAAATTTCAAGTGGCTATAACTCCGAAACTGTTCGACCGATTTGGCCCATTAACGAACATAAACGAGGCATTCCAATGCGCGACCTACCCTGAAAGTTTCAAGTCGCTAGCTCAGTCCGTTCAACAGTTATCGTGTCGTCGATCGGTCGGTCGGACAGAATCGATTTTGTCACCGGATTCGTCATCAGTGAGTCCAATCTAGTCGTTTGAGACCATTTTCAGCTCAATCATCGAAAATGACAGACATTTGGACAAAACCATAGCACGCTGTTCCCCTAGAACATGCTCGCAAAAACAAGGCTACATATCAAGGAAACCAAAAAATCCCTGTAATGACACCTATACAAAATAAATATATATGATATCGGATATAATTTAAATTGTCAACGTTTTGAGGAAGATAATTCAATTATGTCTTTATATCTGATGAAAATTGTTTCCAACTAGGTGGAAATCACTCAAAAACCCCATCAAAACTACTTGTTACCGTTCAAATTATCTACCAAAATGATTGTTTGGGGAGCAACATCTCAGCGTGGTGTGTATTTGATGGAACCATTATTGAGTAAAAAGTATTATGCTCGGTATTATGGGCATTCAAAACGGTTTTCTCCTTGAAACGGATCCTTTATATTCAGAGGGGTGTCGTTTTCAGCAGGATGATGCAGGATACCCATTCTTCGGCCTATACTCAAGCTTGGATGCAAGATTACCAAGTGACAACCATTTCATGGCCAGCAGCTTTACTAGATCTTAGTCCCATTGAAAACATATGGGGACTAATGGAATGTGATAAAATGAATATTTTGTTATTGTTTTCTGATTCAAGAATTAAAAATATTTACTGACTAATTACAATTGAGTTTTGTTTTTTCCGAATACTTTCTGGACGGACTAAATTCCGACGATAAATAAAGCATTTTTCAATTCCCAAATTCTTTTACTTCTGACCCCTGAATTATTAATTTTTCATCATCAATTTCAGTTTGCAACTCAAACACTGAAACAATAATCATGAATAAGAAAAAAGGTTTAAGCTCAGAATGGACAGTGCATGTCAGATATCAGTTCAATTTTGATCATATCCTCACAGAGGAATAAATGAAGAATCCGTAATTATATTAACTGAGTGACGATTATTGAAAGATAAAATTCAAGAAATATTCAACACCACAATGATAATGAAGATACAAAACGAAATGTGTTGAATATTTTATCTCCTATTTGTTTCTTGAAATTTTAATTTTGATTATTAATTTATAGTTGATATAATTTTTATATAATCAATCATATGACACCGTTTCACAGGCGAGAAAATGTATTTCAGAAGAAATTGTCTGCCTAACGGCAGATCGTAAACACAGTAACTTCCGAAACGATCAACTAAGAAACTCGATATTTGTGGAGTTGGTTTCAACCTTGATTACGTAGGCCTAATTGGTGAATGGATAAAATCCACCCAATGATGATATGATATACCCATTAAAAAAATCTAGAAAAAGCACTGACGTGAAGTTAGCAGCTTTCACGCGCTTGTTCACATTGCGAAATGATGAAATTTTAATGAAATATAAAATTTTCGAAAAGAAATTTTTTTCGAATTTTTCCATGGACACTGTTCATTTTCCGGCCGGACGGACAGAATCAATTTTGACCACGGATTCTTCATCAGTGAGTCCAACCTAGACGTTTGAGACCAATTTCGGCTCAAAATTCGAAGGTTCATACAGTTTTTCATGACGATTAAATGATCAGAAAATCGCAGAGTATTGAAAATTTGAAAAAAAATTAGAACTTTTTTTCAAATTGTTTTGAGGACACGATAATCACAAAATTTCACGGAAAGTTGTCTATCAGCATTTTCAAACTAGCTGCCAAGTTTTATTCCGATTGAGGGGGGTATTTTTGAGTTATTCCGGAAAAAACAACGATATCGATAAAAACACACGAAATTTTACATATTTTTTTCCAAATTCTCCAGGAATTTAAATCGAATTTGGTGAACTGCTGTGAGATATGGAGTTCAAGGTAAGAGACCAGAAGTTTTTCGAAAATGACGAATAGATTCCAAAAAAAAATTGTCAGAAATAAATTTAAAAATTTTTTTTTTACTGATGGTACGATCTCGACAAATTTTCCTAAAAAGTTGCTCGTTGTTATGCTCCAACTAACTGTCAAGTTTCAATCCAATCACTCTAGTTGTTCCTGAAATATCAGAGAATTGATTTCAAAAGTTCAAATTACTTCAACTCCGAAGACATTCTTGCCATCTAATTTGAAAGTTTAAAGTCGTTAGCTTGCTCCGTTCGACAGTTATCGTGTCTTCGGCCAGCCAGGCGGACCACCGGACAGAATCGATTTTGACACCTGATTCGTCATCAGTGAGTCCAACCCAGTCGTTTGGCATCATTTTCTGGAAAAAATTTGAATATTTCAGACATTGGGACAAAACGATAGCACGCTATTGCCCAGAAGATGCGAGCGAAAAAGGTATATTTGGCAGGACTACGCCCATGGAGCGAGAAAAATCTCGAAATGGAATTCGGTTGATTTATTTTTATCGAAGTTCGAAGTTGTTTCGATTAATATTACACAAAATAACTCTAAGGATACCAGGATGTTCCTGGCCTTGGCGTGAATCATCCGTTCCTTGTGGGATGAAAAAGCATCGATTTGGCAGACAAGCCGTATACCCGTTCCGGGGAAATTCAATTTCACAACTTCGTATGATTCCGCTAATTTTCTCATCGTTCAATACGTCCAAAATCTCATGAAGAAATGTTGGAACGCTGTGTTGTTGGGCTGGTTTTGTCAAATCGTAAAAAGCTCGGAAAACTTTGATTCGGAAAATGTAGTTTGATTGATTGCACAGAACTATCACATAGACAGACGTTTGTTGTTGTCAGATTACCATCGTACAACGTTCTTTCTGGACATTATAAAATGAATAGTGGTCGGGTCAATGTAGAACTGCCTCAATATGTTCATTCCCACTTTTGTAACAAGATGGATTTGGGAAAAATCACTAAAACAGATATAGTGATTTATGCACTATCCTCTGCACTTCGGGTATTTTTGCAATACGATAACTTGGACTGCGGGTTAAAAACTGTGTGTCCATGAGCTTTGAATAATTCGATGGCTTTTGTTGGAGGAAAATGACAGTCATAAATGAAATCGTTGAGGAGATACTAACTGACCAAGAAACTGCAACGCCCAGAAGGAGCTGTTTAAATTTGAATTTTTTTTGTGGGAAACAGGTAGTATAGCAAGAAGTAAATGATTAAAACCTGGAGAAAAAAAATGAGGTTTTTTCCATGTAAACATCTTTTGTCACTTAAATATTGTAGTCGTTTTTTGCAATTTTTTTGAATTTTACAGCAAACCAGCTGTACGAGGAGATCCAAAGTCGATATTCAGTTGTTGTTAAGATGCCTTGAGCACGTGTACGCGGAATTTATCGGTAGCTGAGTGAATTTTAAAGACGTCGAATTATTGATCTATGGGAGGCTGGGTTGACATTTCGAGAAATCTCTAACCGTACGAACAGAAATCCAACTACTGTTATCAGATGTTTTCGAGCTTGGTTAGATAATGCCCAAAATCGATGAAGAGTAGGCACTGGATGTCCAAGAGGCACAAATGCAGCTCAAGACCAACGTATAAGACTTATAGCCCTTAGAGACCGATTTGCGACAAGTCGATTTTTAGCTGATGACTGATGAGTGGTTAGGAGAAGAAGGACATCCTGTAACTGTCCGAACGGTTTACCGCCGTATAAGGTCTTTTGGACTGCAGCATTATCGACCCCATCTTGTGTTATCTCTTACGGTTGAGCATCGCCGGCAACGATTACAGTGGTACAGAGAACGAAAACATTGGTATGTGGAATGGCATCAGGTCGTCTTTCCTGATGAATCTCGATTCTCCTTGGGTGCACATGATGGCCGAAGTAGGGTTAGTCGACGCCGTGAAACTGATGAAAAACTTTTTGAAGGAGAGCATTATCGAAATTTAGCTCCGAAGCAGTTAGAATATTCTGCACTAGGTAGATAAGCTGTCTTGTCTAAGGATGATATTCTTTTCAAATTCGAAGTTCATCTTCGATTGCTCCTTTTCTGTATAGAATCATCCAATTCTGAAAATTACTCGACAAATTTTTTTGCACACTTCCTATTTAGGTACTATAAATGAATTATTTCTATGAAACAGCGTACGATAAGAGATTTCGTTCAATAATGTCTTCATTTACGCATATGAAGAAATTTTCCAAATTAAATGATTCCATACAGAATATGAACCATTGAATATAAATTACGAATTTCAACTCATAACTCAGGAACTGCTTTGCATCCATGCAGTATTCAGCTTCACTACCTAGTGCAGAATATTCCCACTTCTTTGAAGCGAAATTCCGATAATGTTCTTTCTTTGAAAATTTTATCTCGGAAAAGCGAAGGTATGCCAATAAAATTAAAAACGCCTGAATAATAACTTATTATGGTAGAATCGGAAACTGATGAAGTGTGAAAAACGCTATGTATAGGGTGTTTCTTCATTCTGCACAATAATTCTGAAATTACCACAGATACATTCCTGTATTTCGAGAAAAATTTTGAAATTATTCAAGGTTCTCATTCGTATAATACTACTCTGAAAATTTCATCAGAATTGAATGAGCCATACCAAAATTATTAGTGAAAGTAAAATCGATTGGAGAAAAATTGCGTTATCGTCTTTTTTCGTTGAAATTTGGTCGGAAAACTAGAGAAATCATAAAAAGATAGCAAAGTTTTGAAAACGCAGTGTACGGGGTGTTCTCTCAACCTGCACAATTAATCCGAAATTATCCCAATAACAACCGCGTACTTTGAAAAATTTTTTGGAATTATTCATTCATATTGTACTTCACTGAAAATTTTATTATGATCGAAAGAGCCATACCAAAGATATCATTTAAAGTAAAATCAGTCGAATCAGACAAATCACCCTGTATAGTCTCAATAGAAACCCCAACCATAAATCAAACATCATCTCAAAACTGTCTAAACTTCTGCTGAAATCTGACGGTCTCCTCCGGAATCACCCTGTATAACGCTTATATGAACTTTAAAGTTCACATCAGACCGACCCGAGTTATAGGAGAATCAATTGTGTTACATTCGAAATGCCAAGGTCTAATCTCAATATGATTGAAATTTTTCCATTTTTCAGGTATTAAAAAATAATACTGGAAAAAGGAAGTTTTCATTTTTTCGATGAACTCTTGACTCTAATTTGGCACAATAGTTATGATATTAGGAGCACCTGTATATCAATTCATTCTGCGATATTCGGATAAGTTCTCCCATTTTGCTTGTAATTGCCTACTTCAACAACTATCGATTGCAGAGTTTTCAGCTTCACCCCAATTAAGGAGATGCTGAACAAATTGGTCTAAGTGGATGTATTCATAAATACCTGTGAATCATAATTGTATATTTCACAACGTAGATGGTTGTTCGAACATTCGTTCGAACAATCGTTCCCAAAATGAATTACATAAATGAAAAAGCAAATACTGTTTCAAATGGAATCCGTTAGTTTTTATGGCCAATTTAACTAACAATTAAGTGAGATTAGTTGTCTTTCCAGACTACATCTACATGATGGAAATAAAAAGAGCCGCCGTTCTGTAGGTTCTGTAATGAAATACAAAGAATGAAGTGCAGCGAATTCAACTTTTCAATGACATTATTCCCCTACAAACATTTGAATATTTCATTCGTGAATCGATTATCTGATTTAATCGGTCGAAAATAGTATCATCAAGTGTTTAGAAGGCTGGGATGTGAAAAAAACCTAAAAAAGCAATTACGTGAAGTCAGCAGCTTTTCTAGATTTTTCTCTTAACATTATAATCGTATCAAACTGAAATTTGTTGCAAGGCTGTGAAATATGAAGGACAAGGTATCACCACAGTCTTTATGCGCGTGTTCTAGGCAACAGCGCGTTATCATTTCGTTACGACGTCTGTAATTTTCGTATTTTGAGCCGAAAATAGTCCTTAACGATTGGGTTGAACTCCCAGAAGAAGAATCCATGGTCGAATTCAATTCTTTCCGTCCGTCCGTATGTGCTCTTACTTTCGAAGGAAAATATTAGGTTTACAGTCCAACTTTCTAGGGTAAGTTCGTTAATGGGTGGAATCGGTTGAATACTTTCGGAGTTAGGCAAAATTGAAATTTTGAGGTTAATTCATTGATATCTCATGAAGTATTGCCTCGATCAAATTAAGACGACGTGGACAGTTTTGAAATACCTACACGCAACTGAGAGCAACATTTCGTGTGGATCCAGTCGTTAGAAAATTTTAAAAAAATTTCAATTCGAAAATTTTTGAAATTTTTATATGAAAAATTTTTTTCTCTGAAAACATTGATTAGATTCCAATGGAGTTTGGCACAAACCTCAAAGTCAGTATGTAACAACATGTATGTTTCAAATTTCAATTCGATCCGATATTTACTTTCGGAGATATGAGGGAAAAAATGTGCCAAATTTCGATGTTATATGGAATTTTAACGTTATTTCCGCAATAGCTCGAGAAGTACGAATAAGAGATAAGATTGAAACCTCTTAATCAGGTGGAGATTACCGCTAGTAGGTGCAAAATTTCGTGTTGATGTAATAGATAGAATTTGAACAAGCTTTTCTAGATTTTTTTCGAATGTAATGAATTATTTCCGAAGGAAAACCCACTTATACAAATATCAATGGTAAACTAAACAAGAAGAAGAACACCCAAACTAATATCCAGTGTGGTGTTCGAAATATTACGGGGTTTCTTGCAATTTCAAAATCGTAGCGAATTCGTCAGGGGCAAATTCACAACAAATTCATCACCACTTCATATTACATACCACATTCTCTATAAAAAAATATATTCGTTATATCACCTTCGGAAGTTAACAATGACGAAAGTGATGATTTCTACCTATTGATGGGGAAGCTAATAGAATCATACAACATTTTGTCACAATTTGAAAACTATAGTAGTATGAAGGGGACCTTGTAATGAGTGAGCGTTCTTTTTGGCGTTCCATACCGCAAGTGTTAGAGAAAAATCTAGAAAAGCACTGAAGTGAATTCACCAGCTTTTACGCGCTTGTTCACATTGCGAAATGGTGAAATTTTAATGAAATATAAAAATTTCGAGAAGAAAAATAATTTTTTTCGAATTTTTCCATGGATAACTCTTCTTATTGACACTGTTCCTCTTTCAATCAAGTTTCATTGCGATCAGATAAATATTTTTCGAGTTATTGAAAAATCAAAACTTCAAATGGTTGTAGCACAAAAACCATTCGTCAGATTTGGCCCATTAACGAACTCAACCTAGATATTCAGGATCTCAACCTAACCTGAAAATTTCAAGACTCTAGGTCTTTTTTATCGAGAGTTACAGCGCACGTGTCCGGACGGAGAGAATCAATTTTGACCACGGATTCTTCATCAGTGAGTCCAACCTAGTCGTTTGAAACCAATTTCGGCTCAAAATTCGAAAATTACAGACATGGTGACGAAATGATAACGCGCTGTTTCCTAGAACAAGCGCGTAAAAATGAAAGGTTTACATTGAGAACACTTCAATTTGGAGCACTCTCAAAAATAGATTTTCGATGGAGATTTCTGGCGATCCTGAATATTTCCATCTACAATTCTGAATTTGGCTTGTAAATTCTATGATTTAAACACATCATCCAGATATTATTGGCTGTAATACTTCCATTTCTCATATCTTTAGAAAATCATATGAATTGAACGAATATCGATTAAGTGTTTTAAATTCGATATTTCGATGAAATCAGATAAAATCTTTCACTGATAGGACTAACAATTAAATTTGAGAACTTTGATTGCAAAAATCACTAACTTTGTGATTAATGTGATGTCAACTCGATTCATTCATGTAATTCCTAGGGGTCACTTCTTGGAATAAAAAAAATTTGAACACTAAAAATTGGTCTTCTGTATATAAAAACAATACAAAATATTTAAGGTGGGCTTCACTTGACAAAGCCAATGCATTCATAAGCGATCCCAAAACTGTTTGAATATACATGATGTCAACCACAAGCGCCATTCCAGCCTTTATAATTCAGAGTAATACAGGGTGGTCCAAGTAGTGACGTCAATAAATGTTTAGATTCCTCACACCTGGGGGTATCGAAAAATACCCCATATATGTTATGCGATATTTTATAGTTTTCGAGTTATATTTTTTTTTGTGTTTTGCCGATTTATTATGCAGCGAGGTTTCAAAAATTCATATCTTTTTATGTAGTACGTATTTTGCAGATTTTTTTTTGTAACATGATCTCCCCGAATGTTGTTTTAATAACAAAATTTCTCAGCTTCCTGAAATTACTCGAAGTTACTCAAAAAAGACTCGAAAATTAGAACTTTAGTTTTCAGTAGGATTCACTCAAACATTCAACATCGATCTAAAGTACGAAAGGAGTTTTCATAGCTTCTGGCTGTGTTTGAAGTCTTTGCACGGTCCTCAACTACCAAAATCATAAGAGAAAAATAGTACTTCAAGGGTCTTTTTTTTCTGTAATCGGCCTTTGAAGGCGGGTAGACTAAAAATAATTGAAATACGATTGAAGATATTTTTCTACTTTTTTTCATTCTTATGGTAAATTAACCTCAAAAATGTTCTTATAAAGTAATTTTAATTGAAACTCCTGTTAACTAACCGTAGCTCGTGTAATTTTTACAATTATTTAGGTCTCACCACTGATTGAAAATGTCAGCATATTTCAAAATTGGTAGTTGTGAAATTACTTGCTTTCGGATGAGAAATAAAAGCACAAGTTACTGAGAAATTGCCAATTCACTACAATAAATCTTCAAAAACCCTTCCTCCATTTTGAATACATAATAGTCAACGTTTTTTGTTTTATTTTTCTTTCCTCTTCCAAAAGTTTCGTCTTAATTCTGCTTTTTGTTGCTTTTTGTCGCTTATATACACCGGCTCTTCGTAAAATCCCCCAACAAATAATTGATGGGGTTCAGGTCTGGCGGACGCGCAGGCCATTCGATCGGCCCTGCATGCCCAATCCATTTCATTGTGAAAATGAGACGAGCTACAATCACTTTACAGGTATTTCAATTGGAATTACTCTGAAGTCACATTTTCAAGGTTAATTTGTCATAAGAATGATAAAAAGTAGAAAAATAACTTTATTCATGTTTCAATGGTTTTGAGCCTTCACTGGCCGATTACAGCAAAAAATGGCCAAAAAAGTACTATTTTTTCCTTATGATTTTGGTAGTTAAGGACCCTGCAAAATTCTCGAACTTAGCCAGAAAATATGAAAACTCCTTTTTGTATACTTGAATTGATTTTTAATGTTTGAATGAATCCTACTGAAAACTAAAGTTATAACTTTCAAGCCTTTTTTGAGTAACTTTGAATGATTTCAGGAAGCTGAGGAATTTTTGGTATCAAAACAACATTTAGGGAGATCATGGTACAGGAAAAAAATCTGCAAAATACCTACTACAATAAGATATGAATTTTGGAACCTCGCTGGCATAATAAGTAGGAGAAACACAAAAAAAAATATAACTCGAAAACTACAAATAATCGCATGATATACATAGGGTATTTTTGGATACCCCCAGGAGTGAGGAATCGAGAAAAAAATTATTTACGTCACTAATTGGACCACCCTGTATATGCCCTATCAATTGTGGCTCAATGGATCTATTTCTTCACTGTTAATGTACTCAATGTAATTCAGAAGTAGATCGAACAGAGGTACAGTACCTAAGTATCAAAAACTAATCGAACGAATACTGAAATCCATGGAAAGATACACAAAAAATCTCCATAATCGGCATCATAGTATCTAATTGAATATTCTTTAAATAAGTCCATCTTACATTTCCATACTCACACAAAATTTAAAAAAAACCAGAAATATAGTCCGAAGACCCACCTATCAAATAACACTGACATATTGTAATTCGAAGATGGACCGACGCCAAGGTTGAATAACTTATAATAAAATTAATGATGAACTTGTAACCACAAAATACTACTCCATGTATACGCCGGCCGGTCAACTTGTATTCTAAAATCGTCCTTCAGAACTGGCTGGTTTGTTTTTGGTTACCAATATAAAAAGGTTGAACCTTTCTGAAGAAATCATTCGATTCATACCTTTCGTATGATATACATCAACATGAAGGTATTCGCGGTAAGTTCATAAACAATGTTCATATGAAATGCATTCAAATGTTTCAAAACCAATTCACGTGTATTAAATTTTGAGAGTACTCATTTTTTTCTGGCTCATTAACTATATTGACTTTTTTTAATTTCAGTGTATCACTATTGCCCTTTGCGTGGCTCTTGCCACCGCCGAGAACGCCAAGGTTAAGAGATACGCAGCCTTCTTGCCTAATGGTATCGAATCGAAACTCTCCTACTCCTCCATCCCTCACGGTCTTGAATACTCCAACCTCCAACGCGTCTACAGCGGAATTTCTCCCAGTTTTGGTTACTCCAACGGCTACGGATACGGATCATCAGCACTCTATTCCGGTTTAGGTTCTGGAATCGGTTCCAACTTTGCCGGTTTGTCTGGATACAATGGATTGGCCCGATTTGGATACAGTGGGTTGGCCTCCGGTTTCAATGGATTGGCACAATCTGGATACAACGGATTGGCTCAATCTTCCCTTGTTGGTGCCGGATACGGTCTTCCTTCAGCTTACTCCGGCATCGCATCTGCCGGTGTTGGAACTACCTACAGCACTCCTCAAGTATTCAATGGACCAATCAAAGAAGGTGGTTCCACCCAAAACGTCCAAGTCAGAACCATCACTCAGCAAGTACCTGTACCAGTACCCCAACCTTATCCAGTTGAGGTAACCAAACCAGTGAGCGTTCCCCAACCCTACCCAGTAGATGTGCCAAGACCAGTTCCAGTACCTGTTAAAGTTGAAGTACCAGTCGATGTACCAAGGCCATACCCAGTCAAGGTACCCCAACCTGTACCAGTTCAAGTACCAGTCAAAGTACCAGTCGAAATCCCCAGACCATACCCAGTTGAAGTAACCAGGACTGTTCAAGTACCCGTTGAAAAACCAGTCTATGTTAAGTACCCAGTACAATACAACGTGCCTGTACCTGCTCCATACCCCGTAGAAGTACCACACCCAGTTCCTGTCAGCGTACCACACCCAGTTGTGGTTAAGGTGAGCCCCTAATCTATTTTATCATTTATTAGATGAACTAATAATGTTGTCTGATTGTACCATTTTGTCAAAGTCTCACATAATGTCACAGAAGAGATATAATGAAAGAAAATGAAAAAATTTCTAGACAGTGAAACCATCTGGTAATTCACGTCAGATATCACAACGAATTATATATAATATTAATCATTAACTCTTTCAGGAACCCCAATATCATGTTACCAAATCTACTGCCTACGTTCAACCAACAATCAAAACCTACAGTACCATTCAGCCAGCCACTTATACCGCTGTTCACCCAACTGCCTACACTACTGGCTTGAACAACTTTGGTGTATACAACACAGGCTTGACAGCTGGCCAAACTCTCAGCTCCTACGCACCAGTCACCTACACCTCTGGAAGCACATACTCCGGTCCATACTCTCATGCCTACTTGGACGGTCAATACTCTCATGCTTACAACTATCCCGGCAGCTACATCCAGGGAAAATACTATGGTGGTGAGAAACAATACATCAACGCTCAACCTTTGAACTACTTGCGTAGCAGCTACGACAACCAGAACGGTCTCTTGAAATCTTACACCCCAAGCGTCTACGGTGGATACAACGGGGCCTATGGATACAGCAGTGGATTGAAATCTTACACTCCAAGTGCATATGGTGGATACAACGGAGCCTATGGATACAGCAGTGGATTGAAATCTTTCACTCCAAGTGCCTATACAGGATACAGCGCACTTAAATCCTACACCCCGAGCTCCTTCACTGGATACAACGGACTTAAATCCTACACTTCAGAATACTTGAAAAAGAAGTAAGATGTAACAGTTTGTGATAAATTCTGTAAAATAAAGCACTGTGAATATTATTCTCTGTTTACATACCCCACGTAATACCCGTACATTTACATTAGTACAGTTTGAAATAAGACCCAAGCAAGCAATCTAATCTATTACAACATAAATCAAACATTGAATTAAATTAAAGCAATATTCCTGAAATGAACATTTTTCGGGAAACACTCGGTAACTATGTAACTGTGATAGCAATGGAGTTGCGGTTATTGTCAATGAGTGGTTCATGAAAGTTGACCCTTAGAAACCGACATCAGTTTGCGTCTATCTAGAACAGATATAGGACTTCCCCTTCAAGAGTGCCTCATTTGGCCCAACCTGAACAGAAAGTCTCATTTAACAGGAAACAGAGATATTATTTTGTAGAAAAATGAAGGTTTTGAAAAATACTTCGAGTAGTTGACAGGAACTAGGATACGGAAAAGGTTAACAAACCTCAGCTTATGCTGACGTTTCGCAAATATATTTTTGCAAATCTGTCTGTCGCTGTTCGAGATGTCGTATTAAGAACATTATTTTATGAACAAGTTCCTCCGAATTTCTCGATTTTTTTCTGGCTGGTTGTACAAGGTTACACTTTGAGGAGAACAAAGTTTGGCTTTGCGCTGAAGAAGCGAAAATATATTGGCCAAACGTCCGTATTAGCTGAGGGTTGTTAATCTTTCCGGATTCATAGTTTTTGTTACCTACTTTAGTATATGAATGAAGGAAGTAGTCTATCTATACATTTTGAAAAATCACTTCGACTTGTTTTTAAGGGCGATGTTCTTTTTATCTCTCATCTCTCATCTCATCATCATATTATTTAATCCCTGTGTGCGAATAGACAAGGTGTTTCATGCGATATGTTGTTGAAAGGATCTTTTCCTTTTGAAAGTGACAGTTTTTTTTTGCGCACGTGTTCGAGGAGAACAGCGTGCTATCGTTTGGTCCAAATGTCTGTAATTTTCGAATTTCGAGCCGAAAATGGTGTCCGGTGTCAAAATCGATTCTGTCCCTCCGGCCGGCCGTGGACACGATAACTGTCGGACAGAGCAAGCTAGCGACTTGAAACTACTGGAGCAGTTGGATTGAAAGTCGGCAGATAGTTAAAGCATAACGACACGCAACTTTCAGCGAAATTCCGTTGAAATCCAATGATCAGTCAATTCAGAAAATTTTTTTTCGTAATTTCTTTTAGAAAATTTTTTTTAGAAACTATCGATCATGTTCAAAAAAATTTTTGCTCATACCTTGAGCTTCATAGTTCACAGCAGTGTATCGAATTTCAGTTCGATACGAATAACATTTTCGGAGGTATTCGGAAAAACATTTAGATTTCGTGTTTTTTCTCTATATTGGTGTTTTTTTCGATACAACTCAAAAAATACTGATCCATTCATGATGAAACTTGGCAGCTTTTTTGAAGATACTGAAGGACAACTTTGTGCGAAATTTCGTGATAATCGTCATTTCAACAATTCGAAAAAAAAATTCCAATTATTTTTTCTAAAATATTCAAGTTCTGTTATCTTCTTATTATCATATTATCCGAATTATATTATGTATGAACCTTCGAACTATCATTTTTCGATAGAGTACTCGATTTTAATTCGATCTAATACCATTTTTAATGGGTACATCTGCGGTCAATTCCAAAGAGACAATGCACGAGGGAAAAATTTCTTCAGAAAAACGCGATCAGTTCAATCTAATAAATCCCTGAATTAAACCCGGCCAATTTCCATGTAATGGCATGAATTTTGATTCAACTTCGGCCTCGCACTTTTGAGCAGATACTTCAGTTATATATTTTTTTTTGTTTTGTTATATTGGTAATATAAAATTTTGAATTGTTATCTACGGATCTATTAGGCATTTTACTATTCACAGATTCGACCCTCATAATTGATCCCTTCACCTGCTCTACAAACATTGATTCTTTTAGTCGTTTCTTTTGATAGTAATTATAACCGGCCGCCAGGCTGACCATATAAGTTATGAAAACAACGACTTAGGGCCGGTATTATAAAACTTAACTGGAAGTTATCTATAACTTTCACTGACAGTTTTGATATTTATATTAGGACGTAACTGTCAAAACTGTCAGTTAAAGTTAAAGATAACTTTCAGTTAAGTTTTACAATACCGGCCCTCAGAGACTCAGTATTTGTAGAGAACGCGTGGGATCAATTAAGAAAGTCGAATTTATGAATAGATAAAATGTGTCCCACAATTCCATAGAAAAAAGTGTGTAGATCTCAATAACGAATGCCAAATTCGGGAAGGGTAAAATTCACCCAATAATCCTGCAGATATATGTATTTAATCAAATTTTTTTTTGGCCAATATCAACAAAACTATAGATCTTATTGCATTGAAATCTAGTCGGTTGAAAAATGACGGCATGAAACCTGACAATATGCAGATTTCCCAAATAAATTTTTTAACGTAACACTATTTTTCTTTTCGGGCTTCTGATTTTACGCACTCGTTCTAGGGAACAACGTCACAATGATTTTAATTTTCGAATTTTGGGCCGGAGATGGTCTCGAACTATTGGGTTGGACTCCCTGAAGAAGAATACGTAGTCAATTTTAATTCTGTCCGTCCGCCTGTATTTGATTTAACTTTCGAAGGAAAGGATATAGCGACTTGAGATTGCCAGATTAGGTTTCAATTCCCAATATATCGGTTGAGTTTGTTTATTGATGAAATCAGCCGAATAGTTTGGGAGTTCATTCGATCTGGAATTTTGTCGTTAAATTTCCAACATGTCGGGAAGAAACTTCGAAATATGTTAAGAATAAATATACACGCAACTTTGTGCAGTATTTTGTGGAGATCCAATCCTTAGGAAATTTGAAATTGAGAAATGTCCTGATTTTTATTGAAAATTTCAATTTGATACTAAGTATATTTATTTTCAGGGCTATTGTGCGAAAAATATTTAAAATTTTGTCGTTGATTAGAAATTTTGAGATTGTTTTTTCATTATCTGAAAAACTCTCGAGTCATCCGAAGGAAAGAAAACCTCAGTATTCCACAATTTCGTGTGGATTGCATCAGTGGAAAACTTTAAAAAAAAAGTTTTCGAGAATATTAAAATTTTTCTCGAAAAAACTTCTTTTCGAATATCTTTGAATCAGAATTCGATGAAATTTGGCGAATAGTTGATAATAGTTCTTCAATTTTCAGTTCGATCCGGGATTAAATTTCGGAGATTTTGTGAAAATATTTCTTGCGTCTATTCGAAATTTTGAGATATGGTATTTTCTTAGTATTTTTAAAAGAACTGACGCAATCAAGACCAAACTTCACCTTCTCCTGACCACACGTCAGTGTTCTCCAAGGATTGTTGAGATACAGGATGTCAAATGTTTTCTTCTTTTTTTGCCAAAATCCTAGGAATTGCTTCAACACTAGAATTGAGCTTATGTACATAGCTTAAAACTTCAAAGAGCTGCTTTTCCGTAACCTATTCGAAATGATGGAGACGCTAAGGTATCGTAAGGGTGCATCTTGGCTAACTTTACCGCCACTAGAAAAATTTAACATTTTAACAGCAAATCCTGAAGCTATCAACAAGAATTATTTCGGCTTATCCTCGTTTATTGGTCAACCATTTTCGAGAAATATTCAATCTTTCCGCTGAAGCAGTTGTTAAAGGAGAAATTCATTTGTGATATCTTGGAATCTCCAATGTATTTGAATAAGGTGCGGTAAAGTAGCTATATAATCTGTGCTCAAAAAGTCAGTCCTATAGTTCAAACAAATCCTAATATATCGCATACCCGACAGAATTATATTTCTTCAGTGAGTCCAACCTGATCCTTCAAAGCCATGCTCGACTAAAAATTAGAAAAATACAGACATTCGGGTGGAACAATAACGCGCTGTTTCAAGACAATACGTATACAGCTTCATTTTCACCCGTCCAGATTTGTCATGGTTTCTATGAGGTGTAACCGATTGGAAATTATTAGGTATGCTTAAATTTCATCCGTTCAATTTGGACAGATCCGATAAAAATGGTATTGTGATATCCAGAGGAGATGATTAATGTTTTTATACCTTCCGTCAACTCAAAAAAGTTTCGAACAATTTCCTTTAACAATGATAAATGAGCAATGGGTCATTCTCATCAAAAGTGTAGAGAATCCAATCGATACGAGTTCAGTCAACTCAATTCCTTGGGATATTCATTCCAAACAGAAAGGACCGCTCATTCTTTATTGAGCTATAAATAAAAAGTTACGATCCCTGCTTTAATCTACCTCCAGGAGAATATTTTTTATGGCACATTCAAAAATAACGTAAAATAATCACATGAACAAAAGATTAACGACCTTAGAAGATTCGATTGAATCCAACTGTAAATTTCGGAAATTTTAAGCGAGAAGTAACCATGAAAAATTAACTTAGTGTAGGTTTCACGAAATTTAGCTAAATTGTCTAGATTAAATTAATTATGTTTTTTTGGCTCTACCAATATCACAGCTGTTGCCGAGAAGATAACTTCTCTAGTGTGAGCCAGGAGCATGCTTACGTCAGATCATATGATTCACAGACAACCTAAGCTATCTCAGACTCAGTCTCAGATATGGCCCTTACTTAATCTGAATTTATGATGATTATAGAGTGATAATTTGTCATGCAGTATCGAAAAAAAACGGTTTACAAACTAAAGAAATTCTAGAAGGTACATTAAGTCAGGAGTTTTTACGCAATAATTCGAGTTCGAATTCATTTCCTCACGAAATTATGAGAAACGGTATGGATTAACTTCGTTGAACAAAAACGGTAGTAAAATTCACATAACTCTGAATAGAATCCACCTGGAAACTCACGCAAGAAGGAACATAATCTGAATTTATGGAAAGTGACACCCCATTTTTTTAGAGGATACCCTTATCTCTACGAGTCACCCGAGTTCACTGCAGAGATCCATCATGTCCCTACTGCCTGAAAACTCATAGAAATGTATGCCCTACAAATATTATTTCGAAGAGAATATGGTTCAATTAACTATAGTTTCCAGAATATATTTTGAGATGCTCGTTTTCAAATTTAGATCGCTTGAAACTCTTACATGTGACTTATATGGATGTATTAGATATGCTGATATTAAGTGCATAAGAAGGAAACATACGACAAAGCATTATGAAATTAAAAATATGAGACATAAATCTTTAAAAAGTTTTTCAAACCCTTTCAACCATCCTAGATACTATAAAATTCTGGAGAAGCAATGACGTTAGGTCAGGAGCTCTCACGCACTTGTTCTAATTAGTTGCCAAAGCGATCACCTATTCAGGTATTGATCACTCCGAATGCAACTTCATTCCATAAAAAGATTTGGCGATCTTCTTTTCATATAGCCTACATAAAATTCTGCAAGAACTTTAAAGCTATAATTTTTCAATCGATACTTGAATTCAGTACGATCCAATCTGATTTTTGGAAATATTGGGTTGATAAAATTTGAATGGGTATATCTAAGAATCATTTGCCGGATTTCACCCATTCATGAATTCGGTCTGCAGGATTGAGTCCCAAATGTACTTCATAAAAATTGAATCTCTAAATTATTTTTTTTCTTAATTTATTGTGTTTACAGCTAGCATTGCCTCCGTTCGTGAGCGCAAAAACTGTCAATAGTATCAACTTGGGGACTTGATAATTGTAGAGCAGGTTTGGAATTAAATATCGAATGCCGAGTTTGTGAATTGGTAATATCCACTCAATGATTCCGCAGATATACCCATTCGAAACTGTATTTTACCAACTTTACAAAATACAGATTGGTTAGAATACAATTTCAAACACTTATTGATAGATGACTTCCTTGATACATATACTCGAGGTAGTTGACAGAAACTAGTATCGGGAAAGTTTACAAACCTTAGCTATTGTCGTTTCGGAAATATTTGTTTGCTTCTTCGCGGAGAAGCCAAACTATGTTTTTTTTGGAAAAACATCGAGAAACTCTTCTGAATTTTTCGATATTTTCTGGTTGGTTTTACATGGTTACATTTTGAGGAGAAGATAGATTGGCTTTCCCCTGAAGAAGCAAAAATATCTTTGCGAAATCCTATCCTCTTGAAACTCTCACTGAAGATTGCACTTCAAAATGCTAAGGTTGTGTTCGTTAATGGGCAAAATCGGTCGAATGGCTTCGGTGTTAGAGCCTTTTGAAATGTTGAGGTTATTTCCGTGATAATTCGGGAACTACTGAGACGATTGTATCGAAACTTAGCAGTTAGTTGGAGTATAACGACCCGCAAATTTCCGCGAAATTTTGTTGAGATTCCTGTTAGTGAATTGAGAAAAAAATTTTCACAAAATTTTTTCGAAAATTTTTTTTTCGGGAAACTGTCCATCATATTTGGGAAACATTCAGCGCAGACTTTGAGCTTTATATTTCACAGCAGTGTGCCAAATTTCAGTTTGATACCATCATAATTCCTGGATATTTGAAAAACATTTGTCAAATTTAGTAGTTTTTCTCTCGGTATCGTTTTTTGGGCGCATGTTACGGAATAACTCCAAAAAAAACATAGAAGAGCACTGACGGGAAGTCAGCAGTTTTTCGCGCATGTTCAAAGGATAACACCAAAAGGGAACATGCACGCAAAAGCTGCTACACGCCAGTGCTTTTCTAGCTTTTTCCCAATACCTTCGAAGATAAAATCAGATCAAATTGAAATTTGGAATAATGTTGTGACAAATCTAATTGCAGACTGATGTATAGTTCTTGTGAAAATAATAGAAGTCAACAAGAAGCAGTGTTATTCTCTGAAAATAAATATCTGATCGGACCGAAATTTGGAACGCTATTGTTGAATTTTGATTTCATGGTCTACGTCAAATTTCATAGAGATCCATTAAAAAGTTCATCGAAAATAAAGGTTTTCTCAAGAAAACCTTTAAAAATTCTCAAAAACTTTTTTTTTGAATTATTCACCGAACCAATTCCCACTCAATTTCGCATTATATTGCGCGTCGGTATTCTTAAACTACATGGAAAGTTTTAATCTGTGGTTTTTCGAAGGAACTCAATTCAACTGATGCCGACGTTTCGCGGATATATTTCCACTCCTTCAGGGCAAAGTTAAAATTATGTTTTTCCCATAACAGGTCTAAAAATCAGTATAGTGAACAAAAACAACCAGAAATAGGCGAAAACTAGAAACACCTTGTCAGAAATTGCCATTAAAACAACCTTCAAAATACAAATACATATATCACTTTCAATGACCGAGCCAAACTGATGTGTTTCTATCATCTTAGCCTATTGGACACAGTTCTTTCAAAAAACCACTTTCCTTCATTCTGTGAAAATCTAATTTAATGATTTCCCGAGATATTGAGAAATGAATCTCGAAATTTCAAACTAACAACGAAATGTCACATATTTGTTCTGAAACCTTTGGAAATATATGCCAAAATGCAATCGTAATCTGATCAATAGACTACGAAAAAAAAATCTTCCCAACAAAATCATGAAAATTTTCGAAAAAAATGTTTGTGCGTTGTTATTCTTCAATTAATTTTCAAGCTCCAAACAGATAACATCATTACTTCTTCAGATATTGAAGAACTAACCTAAAATTTCAAGTAAGCTCAACTCCGAAACTGTTGCGATAGTCATTGACTTGTTGTCTTCATACAATGGTATATTTCGTATTTCTTATGTTCTGAAAGTTATGAAATTAACTTCAACCATGAATTCTTCCTCAATGAATATGACCTAATCGTCCCGTGTCATTTCCACCTGAAAATTTGAGATATACATTAGCAAAACTATTACATTCTAGTTTCTAGGAACAGGCTCATAACTCATATAGATCACACATATCCCGGAATTATTGTAAGGCTAACATTGGTCTTTGTTCATAAATGACAAAGTCATTCCGGATGTCCTGAGGTCAGAATAAATTATTGTATTTCAGAACCATTTGGGTGACGACTTAATATATTTCTCAACCTCAAGATGACCGAAATGTATCACCTGATCATCGAGTTTAATACATAACAATATTATATATTGAAACATCATTGAAATAGATTAATTTTTATGTGTCCGTTTCGGTCCTGTCGTCATTTCAGTAATCAGGAATGCATTACCTGATTTATTCCCAGGATTTCTGCCATGACATTTCGATAATTGAGCGAGATTCAGATGAAATCGATAAAAGTAGTTAGAATATATGAATAATAAGATGATCCATTTGGGTATGAGAATCACTTTGAAGATATTTAGATGATTTCAAATATCAAGGTTCGAAAATGACACCTACATTGTTATTTTTGTCGAACCCCATATGCAGCTCAAATAATTTATTTCATAATGATATCTGCTTATGCATATTTTCTCAGGGAGGTTAGGGTCTTAGAATTTCCATTAAATTTTTATTACCAGGCAGCTTCCTACAAAAAATAATGAAAATTTTTATATCCGTCTGTGCAAAGAATCCGTTATATTTTTGGTACCGATATGTTGTGTGATGTATTTCTATCCAAACGCTGCAAATTTCACACAAGGATTTATCATTTTCTCAATCAAACAACTCAAAGCCATTGATATCTTTAATAAAACTTATATATTATTTATAACTCATTGGTTTTTCACACCGAAATTTGCAGCGTTTTTCTTCATAATTCAGGGACCACTGGTCGGAAATCATCCGGGTGAAAATTTTTAGGTTACAAAAGTAACCAACATTGAGAGTTATATGGAAATTCTGTGATAAGTTTTCGTGAAATAATTTTTTTTCCCTCCAAGCCCAGTTTTGAGCCCTTAGGGTACACCGATTCTGCTGAAAAGCTTGGAGGATCAATCTCGAGCGACACACGATTTTTCTAACCAGTTTCACGGATTTCGGTTCGGTAGTTCCAGCGAAAAGCCCCAGACATCGGACGGATTTTTTTATGAATTCATTCAATTCTACATACATACTTCAAAATGTAATCTGTGAAATTTTCGGAGGGAGAAATTTATTTTTTGAGGTCGATCATGAAGGTTTATTATTTGATTTATCAAAAAATAAACCAAAATAGATATTTTTGAATCCTTCGTTATTTTCCAAGTTTGGTTAAGAGCACACAAAACAATGGTATATTTTTTTATGAATCACTGGCAGAGGTTGATTTTGCTCACACACGTGATTTCAACATGCCACATCTTTTATATATACTTATTTCCATTTGAGCAGTTCAGATGATTCAGGAAATTCAACATACATGCGTATCACCGATATATTCAGTTTTGATGGTTTGCACTGACCAAAGGCAGATATTATAAAACTCATTTTGAACACTGACAGAAGTTAGTTCTCATTTTTGAACCGGATATCACAAGTTAACTTCTAGTTAAGTGGTTCGTCTGAATACAACTCTGACTGGGAAATTTCAATACAGAATTCATTTATCAACTACATATAAATAATGCAATAATACTCCGACGTATAGAGTACAGTGTAAAGTATGTATACAGTGTACAGTATACACTGTACAGTTGAGCTACGAGAAATTGTAAATAATCGTTCGAGTGAAGAAGACCCTAATGGTAATATAAAATTATAAACATGATGCTTTATTCACCTACACTCAGCAACATAATTATACAATGCATTCAAAAATTATTCCGATTAAAAGTTAAGAAAGTCAATTCGGATTTGTCCCTGGTATATCATGTTAATTGCCGCTAGAAGGTTTGAAAGTTCGAGGACTTCCTCGAATATATGTTCTCCATGAATTGAATAATCTAATGAACAAATTATCCATTCGACATTTTATTCCAACTTGCATTGATTGAAAATAGCTGATACTCTGTGATTCAATGAGTGTACTGAAAATTTGAATGTGGATTACTCTCTGAAAAGAAATATATCACAGAGCTGAATTTTTTTTAAATTTAAAATTCTTCGATTCAAAATTTCATTTTCCCAATATTCTCAAAAATACAGAAGGTTCATGTAAAATTTTGTTGCGAGGACAAGATCTTGCTTTGCGGAATTAAACCTGCGATTGCCGGGGTCAATACATGCATAGGTGACCATTTGGACAATGAACTCGAAGGCGCCCCTGACCTCACACCAATGATATTCTAGATATTTTATGCGCTTTTTCAGGGAAACGGCTCGTTATCGTTGTGTTATCGTCTGTAATTTGTGAATTTTGAGCCGGATTTGATCTTGATGATTAGGTTGGACTCCCTAAAGAAGAATTCGTGGTCAAATTTTATTATGTCGTGCCGACCGGCCGTATGTGCTCTGACTTTCGAAGAAACATACCTAGAATTTTTGAATTTTTAGGGTTACATTCATAAATTTCTGACACTTTCTCGTTTCTTCAGAAATGTTAATGTGAAGTCGTAAAAAACTGACTTTTCCAGGAGAATTCTATGTTTCCCATAATAATTCGATTTCATATGCTCCATATACTTCTGTTGGGGTTTTCCATTTAGAGTTTGATTTTCGCAAGGTATTGAAAATTATTTTCTTCACAACAGTAAACAAAAGTACCGATTAGGAGATATCACAGTAAAAACATCGCAAAATTGAAGTGGAAAGATTTCTGTGTGTTCAATGAGTTTTAGAAAATGAAGTGAAATCTCTTTTTTCCACGACCATTGAATAATATAATATATTTCGATGGCTCTTGCTGAAGGAAATTGACAGTTTCTAGTAATCACAGAGAATGAAGTTTAGCATGCTGACAACTCTATTGTAGGTTCTTAAAATATAGAATTATACCAATTTTACCAATGAAGTCATGGACAAAGTATAGTGTTTAACTCGCACCTAATGGCTATTATTCACTTGGGTGAATGATAGCAGTCATTATAAGCTCATTGAATAATATAATCTTATATTTTACGTTTGCCAGTCGATAATACAAATTTAGCTATGTTATCAATGATGAGTCCGACGATTTAGTTGCTCACAGAATCATTTCTGATGAAACTTATGCAGAAAAATCACCCCAAAAAGTTTTATGGAAGAATCATGATATAAAAAACATGGTGTGCTCATCTAAAAAAAAAGTGACGTCAGCAAGGATAAAATACAAGGAAATATATATTCTGTGCTTTGAATTTTACTGAAAAAAATTACGTCATCATTGGTAAATACGATCACAGATGAGCACACCATGTGTTACTAACATCATGGGAAGAATGAGATTCGTCTGACATAGAATTTCATATACAACTTTTGGGAACCTCGGACAGGGCTCCTCCGATTGTGGAATGATAATTCTCGATGAAATTTCATGGAATGTTTTTTTTATGGAAATGTTTCAAAAAAAAATAATATCTACTATATGAAATGACTCTGAATGGATATATCCAGGGAATCATTGGATGAGTTTCAACGATTTACGAACTCGACCTTTCGTAAGTGAACTGGCTATAGAAATATCGATTCTCTGAATGAATTCTCATAGTGTTTACGATTGGCCGTTAGGCCCACCGAACTGGAAAAAATTAACTATATTTTTGATATTCTTAGAACAGGTTTGGAGAATTACGAAAGTCGAATTGGTAAAATCTATGCCTAATGGTTACGTAGAAATACCCATGAGAAATTTTATTCTCAAATATTTTCAAAAATGATCGAGTTGAGATTTAGAACTTGGTTAGAAATAACGGAATAACAGTTAATGCAATTATTATTTTCAATTCAAAACCGCAAACAAGTTTTTTGAGGTTAACCGATTACCTATCTGTGTTAAATAATTTGCTAAGTTACTTCAGAATTATTTACTTCAATCATTAAATTTATTATTCTTCTACTGCTTAAAGAGAATGCGCATTAATTTATAAATATATACATTCCTTAAGCAGAAGATCATGTGTAATCGGAGATATTTTGGATGTGAAAATCGGAACTCAAAGTGTTGAAAATAATCGATGTAATCTGTCATGCGAACACAGAAAAGTTCGTGTTGAAATGAAGCTCAGGTATTGGAATTCCGTACCCTTTGAGGCTGAAATATTGTTGGGTTCAAGTTGAAAATTCAGTGAAACTTGTTTTGGGTGCCATCGCAACGTTTATCTTCGCATAATTCTACAACTTACACAAATTGATGGTGATAATTCATTCTAATAAGTTGAAATATGTAAACTGGTTCATTGAGGATTGTCAGTGGCGTCTCGTTGGAGTGAATATTTCGCCGAAAATCAACGCAGATACTGTTTCACTCCAAAGCGACCGTCGCATTATCTGATATGAAGGGGTTTCCAACAACAATTATCCCTTTAGTTCAAGGAGAACGACAAAGAGTTTATTTGTTAAACTATTGTTAAAACTCCAAATTTTGTTTTTCATGCTGCCAAATAGTCAGCGTATATAATATCATGTTTTCCACTTGTACCAGTGGCATGCGACATGCATGGAGAATTCATAAATGTTACTAAGTGCATGTTATATCATCTCGATGCGAAAAAGGAATTAATTTTAAGATATTTGGGTTGGAATCAACAATTTTCAATCATTACTTATTTCACATTAACAGTTGGACCGAGCTGATGACATTTCATCATCACCTTGATCCAATTGTTGTGAATTCACATCAATCAAAAACTATTTCACTAAATTTGGCCACCGAAAATGTATCACCTTCAGTAGTTGCCATTTCAAATCTTTTTATGTTATTTTTTGTTTACCAAATTCTCAGAAAACCTAGTTTCTCGATACATTCTTTTAAAAAAAATCTGCAAATTTTTGTGTTGAGATTCCTTTAAGTAGTTATTATCGACAATTATAAATATAATTAACTGAATTTTTTTCATTATTCATCGTGTTCAGAAATTTTGATATACATTATCTATTTTGAGATATTATTGCAGATTTCATTTTTATTTGTTATCATTTACCTGTAGCTAATTCGAAAAAACGAATTTGTGGTTGAAATTTCGTCAGAAATATTTAAAGACCCCAACAGAGAATTCATCGAAAAACGAGATGATAGTACCATCTGTTAGAGAATCACTTAAACTGTAGTCCTATTCTTCAGGAAAAATGCAAGAAAATTATAAGTCCCCAACAGAAAATCCTGTTTTCGTGTTATTTTTGTGTTTACCAAATAATCAGAAAACCTAGTTTCTCGATACATCCTCTGAAATTAAATCTACAAATTTTTTGTTGAGTTTCCTTCAGTTGTTATTATCGACAATTATGAATATAATTAACTGAATTTGTAACTGACACATGAAAGCTAAGCGTTTATCAAACCAAAGAGATCGGATTATGCTTAGGAGAAAAAAATTTACAGTGACGTTCCAAAATTTCACTTGAGGTTATCTCAAAACGAAAAAAATGTGACTTAACATGATTTGCCATTGTGGTCTTTATTTGTTTATGTTACCGAAACAAACTCTTGATATTAACTTTCAGACTCATTCCTGAATAAATTCATGAAATTTCTAGAAAACCTATGACGTGGAGTGGGGAAAAACAGGTTCAAAGTCATTTCCAAGGCGTTCATCTTTTCACGTATTCACTCCCTCAAACGCAACTTTACTTTCTGATGGAAGGAGTTGACGATCTTTTTATCATATAATTCTCACGGAATTTTGCATGGACCTGCAAGCTGTAATTCTTGGTGTTATTGGAAAAATTCAATTTTGAACGGGTATATCATGAGGCTTACCTTACCCATTCACGAATTAAACCTTTGTGATCAAGCCCCAGACCTACTCTACAAATATCTAGTTTCTAAGTCGTTTCTTTCGGGAGTAATTAACTTGATATTCATAGAGTAGTTTTGCATCATAATAAAAAGTGCCTCATTCAGGAATATTCTTAATTCGTAAATGGGTGAGATCTTATGATACAGCAGATATACCCCATCAATCCCATTTTCCCAATATTTCCAAAATACAGATTTGATCGAATTTAATTTCAGTACATAATTGAAAAATGGCAGCTTGAAAGTAAATGCAGAATTCCGTGAGCATGGATTATTTGAAGAAAAAATGTTTTCCAATTGTGAGAATGACACGATCATCACGATATTTTGCATTTAGTTGTTCATCAGCATTTCGAATTCACTTTCCAAGTTTCATTATGATGAGATAAACTGAAATTCTGTACAATATTGTGAAACATATGTTTTCTTCCGAATAAAATATCAAATTTACTAACTATACCATACCAACAAAACTTCGAAGAAAGTTGAACGTCGTTTCGTCCTAATAAACTGACAGGCTTCAATACAATCTCGCGAGTAGTTCCGAAAATAGTCCGGAAATAACATCATAATCTGAAATAACCATAACTCCGAAACCATTAGGTCGATTAGGCCCATGTACGTTCTCAACCGGCGCATCTTGAAATGAAAACTGCATTGAAATTTTCACGTCGATAGCCATCTCCTTTCTCACGTAAGCGTGCCTACGGCCAGCTGGACAGAATTAGTTTTCACACCGGATTCGTCATCACTTCGTTTGAGAGCCATTTCGGCTCGGAATTGGAATATTACCTGCTTTTCTTCAAATCAGAACATACTGGGCATTAATAAATGAATAGATTCAGCTAAAATTACGAATATCTGTTTCCTAAGCAGCACTGTCCGAGGGAATAGGAATTTCAAATATATAATGGTTGACATTTTACATCCTGAAATAAATTCCAGCATCATAATTTCGGAGAATAGTGTTCATGACATTATTGATGTTCATCAGGATCCAAGTTAGAATCACTTCTTGATATTATTATTCGCACGAATTACAAAGACTGTCTATTCACTTGGGTGCAAAATATTCTAGTCATTTGAATTCAACCTGCGCCGAAATTAAAACATAAATGTCAAAAATAAATTCACAAATTTATATGGAACATTCGGAGTTGGAAAGCAGTAAATTATAATTTTATATTCGGCTTTATCATCTGATTAGAGAAATATGTTCGAGAGCGGATTGCGAGATTAGCAAGTTTCAATGTTGCCAATATTGAAAATTTTTTCCATATTTCCAGCCATCAATATCCATAAGAAAACGAAATTATTAAACAAATTAGTTGCATCTTCACAATTTGATGACGAAACAACTGAGAACAAAGAAATTCATCATCCTTGCCTGTTGTGGTGATCAGAAAAATTTTAAAAAATTACTTCAGCGACATATTCTGTGGTTTTGGTCTGAAAAATACAGGGGGTGTCCCAAGTTCGAGTGCCTATTAGACGTTTCTAAAGAACTTTACAAATTTGAAATCTGAAAATTGGGATTATGATATTGTTCAAAATTCTCTACTGAGCTAAAATATTTTCGGAGTCTGATCATTTCCGGTAATACAAGTAGTGAAAATAAATTTGTTCAAAAATTTTTTTTTTCCATTTTTTCGTTTCTGATATGATTGAGTATTAATTACATGCTGAATACTTTCATGTTGAAACCATTCTTTTCCTTCAAATAGTTTTCAAAATAACGGAAAAAACAATAGAAAAAAGTAAAACATTGAAGGTCAGTATTATGTTCATTTTTCTTAGACTCAACATCCTGAGCGTAAACTGTTCTCATAACATCAAAGTAGAAGAATGTGGAGAGGTCATGGATCTTTTGAATTTCAGAAATATCATCACAGGGTGTTTCAATTTAAGTGTCGAAAACTGTTATCGAGAATTGACCATAACTTTTTTTTTCGAATTAGAACCCTATTTTTTCATGATTGCGTTGGATTCTGCGGAGAAAAGTAATTAGTTTAAGATGTTCTTCGTCTTTGATTCAGTAATTTCTGAGTTAATCCAGATTTTCTGGGTTTATGTTGTACGTAGAGTCAAATTCATCGAGTCTTAATAGATTCGATGAATATTCTTATGAAACCATAGTAACCATCGAAGTAAATTATCCCATTTATAATTCAGAAGTGACAGGCCTAATTATTAGTCGTTATCTTTGATTTTTGATTTCACAAAATGAGAAGTATTCCCTTTACCCTCCATGACAGAGAAGATCTTCAGAAAATATGTTTCCAACTTTCAAAGTTTTGGAAGTGTAAAATCACCTAGAGTATACAAGAAAAGGATAGTTGATGATGAAGAGAATGAAATAAGCGTATGGACTTATTTCGAAGCGAATGAAAATTCATCTATTCGATGTGCAGCTCATGAAACCAATTTATCCAGAAGTTCAGTGAACCGAATTTTGAAGAAACACAAAATGCTTGACTATAAATTTGAGAACGTCCACACTTTAGAACCAGGTGACTTCATAAAAAGATTATCTGGACATATGAGGCAAAATTCAGTAATGAAGGTCTATTCAATAGAAAAAATTGCCACATTCGAAAAAGTGTAAATCCTCTAAAAAAGACAGAGAAATGCCCAGAAAAGATTCAGTTTCAATGTGTTTGCTTTTTTAATGGATAATAGAGTGCGGTACTACATTTACGAAGAATATTTGAACGCAGAAAAATTTTTGGACATTCTGAGATCTTTTGTTTCTAATTTTCTTGATGAATTGCCGTTGAGTAGGTCTAGTACAGCATATCTCCAATTGGATGGAGCTCCGGCACATAGTTCGTTTGAGGTTTCTGAACAACTCAATGCGATGTTTGGTGATCGTTGGATTGGACGCCGATCTTCACTTTCTTGGCCCCCAAGGTCTCCTGATCTTACGCCTTTAGATTTTTATTTATGAGGTACAATAAAAAATAAAGTTTATGAAAGACCTAAAGAGTACAAAGCCGATTTGAAAAGTCGTGTTGAGGATGCTTTCCAATCACTAAAGGGGAAGGAAATCGAACGAGCCAGTCACCGTGGTATTTTGATACGTCTACAAAAGTGTGTGGAACAAAATGGCCATCATATTGAATCTTTGACCTGATCTTTTATTTCATTGATTTGAGTTTTCGAATAAATTTTTGTTAATACATTATCACAATTTATTATCATGATTCCAAAAATGAAAATTCTATTGTATCTATTTCACATGGAATAGATGATTTCTTATTCGCTTCTTAATAAGTCAATGCATCTTCTATTCTCTTCATCATCAATTTTTCATTTTCTCTATTTCAAAACTTGGAAAGTTTGAAACATTGTTATTTTCAGAATAAATGTAATGAATGAGGGTACTTCTCATTGGATACTCGTCATTCTGTAGCATTAACCGCGAAAACTGTATTAGAATATTTAACGTGTATAACTGGAAGCTTACAACATAACAATTACATGCAGAATGACATTTTTTCAAATGACGTAGGTTAATTTCTTTAAAAAATCTAGAAGTAGAGATAACGACTAATAACAAGGCCAGTCACTTGTGAATTATTTATGGGATATTATATCTTCTATGGTCACAGAGTACTCTTATGCAACAGATTGGATGAATTTGACTCTACGTACAATATAAATCCAGAAAATCTCAAATAACTCAGGAATTACTGAATTAAGGAGGAAGAACATCTTAGAGTTCTATCATTATTTTTGGTTGAGAATAAGAAAAATGAACATAATATTGACTTCCAATATTTTACTTTTTTTCCGTTTTTTTTTTGTTATTTTGAAAAATATTTGAAGGAAAAGAATAGTTTTGACATAAATGTATTCAGCATGTTATACTCATTCATATCAGAAACGAGAAAATGGAAAAAAAAATTTTTTGAACAAATTTATTTTCACTCCTTGTATAACCGGAAACGATCAGGCTCCAAAAATATTTCAGCTCAGTAGAGAATTTCGAACAATATCATAATCCCAATTTTCGGATTTCAAATATGTCCAGTTCTTCAGAAACGTCCAACAGGCACTCGAACTTGGGACACCCTGTATATTAGGCATAGAAATATTAGTGTGAGGTGAAACGAAAGTATTAATTGTTTTTTATGTCCCAAGATCAATTAATAGGAAAGAACCTATTCAGTGCATTGAGGAAACCTTTAGAGAAACCAGAGACCATTGGGAGAAAAACAAGTAGAAATATTTTGAAATGATCAAATAAAGGGTTAATCAGTCGTTTCAGTTTTCGGTTGTATAGTTGACTTACTAGATGCTTCTTCATTGGGGATTTGTATGTTTCTGATTTAAGTCCATGAGTTGTTTTCTTTTCGTTCCACTGATCATTTTCATCTACTTACCCACTGGCTATCATTTCGCTCGAATGTATTGAATTTTCAATATTCTGACTGAAGATTCAGGGTGGGCAATGGCCAATGAAATACCCTATATAATTTTATTTGAAACAAGGGTTCACTGCCCTATCGATTTGAAATATTTTCAGTACTTTGGTGTTGCCGCTCATATTCAAAAGAAGTTACTTACATTTTTGATATTTTCATATTATTGCTACTTTCGACTAACCGTAGCTTGATAGTTCTTGGTAATTTCTGTATCAACGTTGTCTTACCTATTGCTAGCGACTTTCGTGTTATTGATTGATACACTTCTTTTGGTGCAAAATATAACTCCATTCAAACATTAATTAGTCGAAAAAATTTCACGGACGGATAATATCTTTCGTATCATTATAAAAAGTTTTCTTTCGGATTTAATGACCTGTATATCATGAGATTTTCCTTTAAAAAATATGTCCCTTCATCTGGATGTTTAGGTTTTTAATAAAGAGCAGTTCTTCATTCCAATAGTGACAAGTATCCAGTACCGTTCAATTACTCGAAAACCGCTAGGGATAGGCACGTATGAAAACTTAAATAAATAATCAAGAGTAGACGGAACATAAAACAAAAACTATACAAAGTGTACTATGTGAGATATGAAAGGCTTGATACTTTTCACTATGAGAAGTGACATTGTAGTGGTGAAAATATTTCAAATCGAAAGAACAGTATTCCTACCGGAGAAATAAAATTTTAAATCTTTTCTAAGTGAAAGTCCAAAGTATCATTGACAGTGGCCCATCCTGTATATCGATATTTATTTTGTAGGTTTGGGGATGATTTCCTAGATATCCATTCGGAATTTCAATTTCCCAATATTTCCAAAAGTACGGATCGAATCGAATTGAATTCTTGTCCTCCGTTGAAAAATGCAGGCAGAATTCGAGAGTATTGAATGACTAGGAGTCGCAAAATAGATTAATGGGGAAGTGAAGCTGCGTTAGGTATGTTCCATACCTGGATGGGTGATCGCTCTGGTTCCTATTTAAAATTGTCATTGAATCCATTGATCGATCCATTCGTTATAGAAACATTATTTCAGAAATGAAAGAACACATCAAGAATTTTGAAAGGCGTTTTTGTATATTCCGCTAGTTGAAACTGATTTTGTTTATTAGGATTTTTAAGTTTTGGTAGCTTGGAATCATGGGATAGATTTGTCTGAAACTCGACGGCTTTTCGAGATTTAACCCGTCAGATTGAAGAAACTATCGCTTCGAATTCATTAACTGTTTGGAGAAATTTCATGAAGAAAATGTAACATTTAAATATATGATTCAAACCATACCTTCTGGGTGTTGTTTGCGTTTCAGGAAATATGATAACTTTTCTGAATCTAGAACTGAGCTTTTCGAACAATTCATATGTGTAACGAATATCAAAAACTGGGTATTTCGTGAAATATTACCCCCAAAATAAATAATCGCAAAATATGTGATATATTTCGGGACTAGCCTTAACCTCTACTCGATATATCCATTTTTCAAATAAGATAATCGATATAATTTTCCTGAGCAATTCGTATAAGCATTAGGAAACCTAATTTATTATTTTAAACGAGCTAAAGGTATAATTTTGCTTTACAATATGATATTTTCTTTTTTTTTTTGATTTTTCGCGAAAAATATTCACAGATACTGATTAATTGAAAATTATGATTTGATTCAGATACATTTTTTCCAGAACCTCTTAATTCATTTTCCTGTGATGTGTTTATGGCATGAATATTCAATACTCCCAATCAGTAGCAACAATCCAATAAATCGAACATTTGGCGAAATATTAGATTAAAATACAAGGTTCAGACCATCAAATACAAATTTGAATAAATATTTGGTCTTCCTGAATTAATTCGAGTCCGAAAATGAGCTGACATTCCGACCTGGGACGAACACCAAGACCTGTTTTAACTCTCGCGTCCTTCACCCCAAATATTCTGAAAAATATAAAAGGTTGTTCTATATCAGTTCGAAATCATTCGTTTTCCGTAGTTCAACAAAAACGAACACAACAATGAGGGCAGTAGTTGTAAGTAGATCGATTTTTCGAGTCCGAAAAATTGGGGAAAATTTTTTCGAAATCACCCAACAACAGTTGGAGTGTTGGTTATTATTGAATTGAATTGAATAGAATCAGCTTATACGGAAAAATCGTTAGAAAATAAATATTTCCCAATTGGAAATAACACCTGATTCATTGGGCATTTCATAGAATAATCGTAAAAATCGTGAATTGTAGTCTAATAGGTGATATCAGCGATTTCATGCTAAAACTATTATTTTTTTTCAACAGTGCCTTGCTCTGATCTTCGCCGTAGTGGCCGCTGAAGAATCCACCTCTACCATCAACAATGTCAACGACATCTTGAAGGAAACCACTTTCTCTTCTTCAACTCCTTCATCCTTGAACCTTGGAAGCTTAGGGAGCGGACAAAACAGCTTCTCCTCTGGATCTTTCTCAACCTTCGGAAGCCAGGGTGGCCTTAACGCTGGTTCTTTCGGTCTTTCTTCCAGGAACGGATTGAGCTCATCCTCAGCTTTCGGATCATCTTCAGGTTCCTCCCTTTTCAATGGAGCAAACACTTTCGGTACCCACCAAGGAAACTCTGCCTCATCTGCTGGATTTGGTACCGCTGCTGGACACGCTGGTTTGATCAAGTCCAACTTCTATGGATTGAACTCAGGATTGAACAACTATGGTCTTCTTTCTGGATCATACGGTTTGGGCAACGGTGCCTTGATTTCATCATACAGCTCCCCACTTTCAACTGCATACAATTCACCAATCTCTACTTCATACGTGCATGGTTACGGAAACGGTTTGGCTGCCCATTCACAGGGACACATCTCCAATGTTGACACACAACATCACGTTGATACTGTCCAACACAAACACATCAACACCATCCACACCGTCACCAAGCAAGTCGCTGTACCTCAACCCTATGGAGTACCAGTACAGGTAACCAGACACGTTCCAGTTGCTCACCCATACCCTGTTCCAGTTGAGAAGCCAGTACCAGTCCCATATCACGTACATGTACCAGTGCCAGTAGACAAACCTTACCCAGTCAAGGTTCCAAGCCCTGTACCAGTGCCAGTACACGTGAACGTGCCATACCCAGTAGAAAAACCATACCCAGTACCAGTCGAGAGGACTGTTAAAGTACCAGTAGAGAAGCCTGTATACATCAGAGTACCCCAACCAGTTGCTGTTCAAGTACCACACCCTGTTGCTGTTAAGGTAGCCAAACCTGTCCCAGTGCATGTTCCAACACCTGTTGTTGTCAAGGTTCCCGAAATCGTCAACGTCCACAAAGTAGACTATGCTGTAGCCCCAACCTACGCAGTTCAACATGGAGGTGTATATGGTGCTCAACACACCCTTGTTGATGGAGGTGCCATCCTTGCCCCTGCCCACCACATCGATGCCATCCATGGAGCTGCTCATTTGGAAGCTTCCAACGCTTTGGCTGCCCAACAGTTCGCCAATGCCCAATATGGAGCTGGTGCTTTGCAATTAGCTGATGTACACTATGGATCTCAATTGGCTACTGGATCCTACCAAATTCAACCAGCTCAACTCGTAGGATCTTACGACTACCCTGTAGCCGATTCCATCTACGGTGATTTGCCAAGCATTGTTGACGCTAAGTACGCCTTCAAGAGGGAAACCACAGACAAGAAAAAGAAGACCGTTTCTGCCGAAGAAAAGAAGAAGTTGTAAATAATTTGAGTTCATGTTCATAAGGCTATTATTGAATACAAATAAATAAGCAGTCTCTCATATTCGTTTTTTTTTAATTGAAACTGATATTTTCATTTTACGGATAAAAGTCAACTGGTGAAAAATAATATTGATACTTGAAGCACTTTCCCATAATTTTATAGAAGCATCTGGGAATATTGAAGATTGTTTTGCTTGATAGTTGGGAACTTTAGCACAGTGGATTAATCGAACATTTCTTCCTAATATAACCTAAGCATTCACAACCTCAGGGATCAACATCTCATTTTGTGACACCCTGTTATTCATCAAAATTTAATGATCATTGGTTTTCCAGATTATATACACTCAACCTCGCACTCAACCTAGAAAAAATCGAACTTATTTCGAAGTGGTTTCAATTTCATCGGGAATGTGTCGTCATATTGGTTCATTCCATCAACGACATGATGTCTGATAGTCCAGTTTGATGGAGTATGACCGAATTATTACGGCTGTGAATTATTCAAGAATTAAGTGGTTTACACAATCAATAAGTTAATATTATATTGATATTGATCTTCTGGTGTTTTGAGAGTTGGAAGTATTAATAATGACCATAGTATATGATGACTATAACTTGAATAGTTTCACATTCCTTCTCGGTATAGGTACCCAGAAAAATGCAGTTATTAATATAACTTACAAGCACAGAGCACTTTCAGATATAGTCATGTCATGTCCTTAAAAATTAAATTTTGTATGTGAATTCAATATTAGAATCATGTTTCTGGAATTTTGTCGGTGCTGTATTTCAGAATCAGTTATTTACTCACTATCGATAAAAGGGTATCGGATATGAACGTCAAAACAACCACATCAACACAGTATCGACCTCATCAGATAAGAAAGCACTGCCGTGACGGTAGCAGCCTTTGCGCGCATGTTCAATGGAGATGACTGCTTTGGCAACGAATTTGAACATGCGCGCAAAAACTGCTGCCTTCACGGCAGTGCTTTTCTAGGTTTTTCTCGATTAACTACTGAATTTTAATTCGTCTGATCTGTATTTTTGAAAATATTGGAAAAATAAAATTTTGAATGATCTACGGAATCATTGGGCGGATTTAACCGATTCACGAATTCGACCTTCGTAATCGAAGTCTAAGCCTACTCTACAAATATCGAGTTTCTAAGTCGTTTCTTCGCCTAACGGCCGATCGTAAACACAATATCTTCCGAAAGAAACAACTTAAAAATTCTAGTAGGGCTATAGTTTAAGCCATTCTCTGACAGAAATGGTACCACTGTCTCGTTTTGTGATAAATATAGAATTAACATGATTTTCCGTAGGTGTCTTCATATACGTAAACATGTCGAGTAAGAAGGTTGTGTCGTGCGGATCTCTCCAAATTCCGATTCCCGAATGCGCTTGCTGTAAAAGAACAATAATGAAATATGTTGTGAAGTGCAATATTTGCAATAAAGTGTACCATCCCGGTTGTGCAAGTAGAGTTAAAAAATGCTGCGATGACGATTTTATATCATCCACTGATTTAACTCCTGGTAACGCTACCTCCTATATCTGATAATGAGTCTACCCAACAAGAATTACTTTTAAAGATATTATATGAGTTGGAAGCGAAAAATACTTTACTGGTGGAGAATAATTGCCTTTTGAAATTTAAGATTTCAACTCTAGAAAGTGAAATTTCAGACAAGAATGCCGAGATTAATAATCTCAACAAAAAAATCGAAAATCGAGACAAACATAAGCGTAAACAAGAGAGCAGCTAAATAATCAATTACACGTATACAATCTGCAACAGTAGCTGGGAAACCCCTTACTTGTTCTGCAACTGATGCTCCTACTGGTTCAGAATGTTCTCAAGTTCCACACATTGTTGCGGTTGCGGAAACTTCTAACGCTCCTGAGAATACTTGAGAACAGTATGCACTCATTGAAAATAATACATTTATCGGAATGGAAAATGGAATTGTGGATTCTCATCGTGCCACGACATTATCTAAAAGGCAAAGTGAAGAATGGAATACAGTTTCCCGCAAAAGATCAACGAAAATACGTAACCGAGCATTAGTTGTTGGAAGCTGTTCGGTAAATTCATCCGTCGGGGGCATTGAAGAGTTTAATATATGTTTCATGTCTCAAATTTAAAACCAGAAACCAAAGAAGAAGATCTGCAGAACTTTCTGAGGCATCACTTCTCAACTGTACCATGTGAGCGGCTAACATATAAGTACCCAGACAGTTATTCTTCATTCAAGGTACTTATTCCAAGCTCGGAATATGAAAAAGCTCTAGATGGATCCAACTGGCCAAACAGGGCCAGGATTCACCGTTTTTTTCTGCCCAGACAAACAAATCGTCCAATAAACTGAACATTGCTAGTGTTGAGAAGCTCAGACTTCTATATACAATTGAATGTACAATGCTTATCGAATAAATTGGATGTCTTGGAGTTGCTGCTGACTGAAGTTGGTCCTGATATTGTGAGTGTCGTTGAGCATTGGTGCAATGCTGATAGTGTGAAAACAATGACTGTTGCTGGTTACCTTCTGGCTGACTATTATTGTCGACCCTATCGAGCTCACGGAGGGTCGATGATATATGTAAAAGATGGTGTAAAAACAAGAAGTTTGTGCGTGTCAGCTTTCCCTGATGAGATGAAGTTTGAAGCAACAACATCCGGCTAGGCATCCTAAGTGTTTATCGTTCTGGCACCGGTAATTTTGAAGTTTTCCTCGACAGAATGTCATATACTCTTAACTACTGTTCAAAATTGGTTGATGTTATTTTTGTGTGCGGTGATCTAAACATTGATTATCTGAAGGTTGAAAATGTTGATTGTAAGTTTTTGATATACTTAATTGACTGTTTCCAATTGAAAGTAACTTCACAAGTCCCTACAAGGGTTTTCACCGATATAAATGGACATACATCTATTTGTAAAGTAGACTATATTTTAACAAATGCTGATTCATCTGATTATTGTGTAGAAATTTTCGAACCTCATATAAGTGACCACCGAGCAATTTTATTGGAATTCGCCGTCAGATGTGACTGCTCGAGATATACTGAGGACTGTTAGGAATTTGAGTCAGCAGAATCATGCGAAAATGTCGATGTTGATGCGTGTTTTGAAACCTTTATTTCTGCAATACGGGACATTTTTGAATTTTGTTGTCCATTGATGAAGGTTACCACTCGTAACAATCAAATCAAAGGGTGGCTAACACAGGAGATTATTCTTGCTAAACGCGAACTCATGAATCTGTACTGGTTGCGTTCAAATTTTGGGAGTTCAAATGCTGACAATCTCTACAAAAGAGCAAAGTCAACTTATATTTCAATGCTTAGAAAGAGCAAACTGACGTTTCATAGTGAGCTCATCAAAAGATCGGATAATAAGAACAAGACAGTATGGTCCATGGTGAAAACCTATACTGAAAGAGGTAGAAAAGATGAGTCTATTGAATAAAATATTAATGGTGTCCTCCATGATGATGCTGCTGAGTTGGCGGATATTTTTGCTGGATTTTTTGCAACAGTAACTGAGTCCACACTCCATCAGTACTATCAGAATTCTTTGTCTTCTTCATGCACTACCTCATGTTTGTTAAATACAACATTTTTTTCCATCCTGTCTTGAGGTGTGAAGTTGCTGGCACAATAAAATCTTTGAGAAAAAAAGTACAGGGGCAGATGCAATCTCCGCAAGAATTTTGAAGTTGATTAGTCCAGAGATTTGTCATCACTTTGCTCATTGCATTAATTTATCCACCAGTTCTGGCGTGTTTCCTGCTATTCTTAAGAAGGCCATAGTTATTCCGATTTCTAAAAAAAAAGATATTCACTGTATCACCAATTACAGACCAATTTCTCTTCTGAGCACATTTTCTAAGGTCTTTGAGAGAATAGTATTGAACCGAATGATTAAGTACCTTGACAAATTCGATATACTGTCTGCTTCTCAGCATGGTTTTCGATCTGGACGCTCAACTCAGACTGCGGCAATTCAATTGGTTGATTATGTTTATGGGTGTCTCGATAACGGTTTTCACGTGGCAGGGCTTTTCTTTGACCTTTCTCGAGCGTTCGACAGTTTGTCCATTCAATTCATGATGGACAAGTGTTACAACCTGGGTTTTCGGAGTGTGTTCTTGGACTGGCTTCGAACCGAAGCTATCTCGAGGCTAGATCTATGTTCGTAAAAGTTGAAGGTACATTGTCCGCAGAGTACGATGTTGCCTTGGGAGTACCTCAGGGGTCTGTTCTCGGCCCACTCTTATTTCTGCTTTTTATTAACGATCTTTCCGTGAATTCGCGGTTATTTTTCAATTTGTTAACCCATCGGAATATCTCATTGCATGTAAGACAAATTTTGTTGAGTCTGTTCGCTGATGATACTTCAGTGGCAGTTTCAGCCCAATCTTTTGAGGAGCTCCAAATATTATGTGAACTTCTTTTGGGAGCCTTCGTATGCTGGTGTCATAAGAACAACCTGATGATAAACATAGAAAAAACCGAATGTATTTATTTCTCATCAAGTGGCAATAATCGTAAGCTACTCACTCGCCATTTAGATAATGTCATCTCATCTAAAGAAAGTGCTAAATTTCTTGGCATTTTGCTGGACAACGGTTTGAAATGGTCTACTCATATTGATTAATAATGCAAAAAATTGAATAATTCCTATTATGCAGTAAGTATAGGGTAAGAAATTTACTTCCTCTGGAAACTGTCATGAACATTTATTACAGTTTGGTTTTCTTATTGCAGAAACGTATTTTGCGTATGATATTCAACCGCCTCGTGCATTCTGCAGACCTCTACTTCTGGAAAATGGTATCCTCACCTTATCCTCCATTTTTATTTTCAAATGCCTCATTTATGTAAAAGAGAATGAGACGGATATAACTAAATTATCGAGCTTTCATGATTATAATACTAGGAGTGAGGGAAAATTATTTATTCCTAAACATAAGAATGCCAAGTTTGAGATGTCTCCGATGTATCAATGCATCAAAATTTATAATAATCTGCCATACACTGTTAGATCCCTGAATTTTGGCAAATTTAAGAGACATGTGAAAAATATCTTGTTGAAAAAATGTTATTATACAGTGAATGATTACCTCAAGGACTGTATTAGCGATTACTTGAATTTTGCTTCTTTTTTTTCTATTTGACTTATCCTATACATGTATGAATGTGTCACATAGGATCAATATAATATTATTATTATTATTTGTAGAGTAGGTTTGGACCTCGACTACGAATGCCGAATTCGTGAAAGGGTAAAATCCATCGAATGATTCCGCAGATATACCCATTCAAAATGTTATTTTTCCAATATTTCCAAAAATACAGATAGGATCGAATTTAATTCAGTATTCCATCGAAAAATGGCAGAATACAGAATATCATGAAGATGATATGATCAGAAGATCACAGATTATTGAATATTTGGAAAAAAAATTGAAATATGTTTTTCAAATTGTTCTAATGACACGATCATCACGAAATTCTGCACAGAGTTGCCCATCGGCATTCCCGTATTAGCTGCGCCAAGTTTTATTCCGATTAAATCAGTATTTTTTGAGTTAGTCTTGAAGAAACAACGATACCGAGGAAAAAACTACGAAATTTTCTATATTTTTTTCCAATATCTCCAGAAATTAGGGTTGTATCGGATTGAAATTATGTACACTGCTGTTAAATATTATTTTCAAGGTAGAAGCCAAATTTTTTTTCCGGATTCAATAAATAGTTTCCGAAAAAAATTTTTTTGGAATTTCGAAATTCTGGAAATCGCAGCTAGTTTGAAAATGCTGATGGACAACTTTGTGCGAAATTTCGCGATGATCGTGTCCTCGGAACAATTTGAAAAAAAATTTCAAATTTTTGTTTTCCAATATTCAATATTCTGAGATGTTTTGATCATATTGTCTTCATGAAATTCTAGATGAACCTTCAATATGTTATTTTTCGATGAAGTACTGGATTTGAATTCGATAAAATCTGTATTTTTGGAAATATTGGAAATATAATAATTTTGAATAGGCCTAACGGCCGACCGTAAACACAATTGCTTCCGGAACAAACAACCTAAAAACTCGGTTCTTGTAGAGTAGAGACAGCAGCTTATGAGCGAATGTTCAAGATGAACGCAAAAGCTGCTGACCTCACGTCAGTGCTTTTCTAGGTTTTTCATATTTAAATCGGATTCATATCTTTGGAAATATCATAAAATATAATAGGATTGTGGAATCCATTCGAGATTTCATCTCTGCAATATTTAATTTTTTTCCTCATATTATAATAATAAAATTGTGAAATCCATCCGAGATTTGATTTCTGCACTACTTTCAATTCTAGAATTCAAATTTGAACTATTTCAATTTTTTCTTTGGAATATTCCACTCCCATTTCCAAAAGGAAAAATCTATTCCTGTAAATCTATAAGAGGCTAGAATGTGAAATACGCTTCTTAGTAAATTCTGGATATTTCGAGATTATATATGTGCAATATTGCAAATTTGAAATCTTTCAATTTTTCCCCGAGATATTCCACCTGGTCTTTTCAAGATGAATTCTTCTGTTCGAAACGATCTATGTGATACGCTACTGAGTAACGGAAAAATTCGACCGATCCATAGATGATCTCTTGTGGGCTGATTGTCTCGATTGGCAATTCGATACGTCGCCTTAGATTTACTAAGAGGCATCCCAACAAATTGAATAATTATGAGAATTTGAAAAATCCTCAACTAAAAAAAAACGGAAAATTAAATAAAATCCTCTCAAAATATAGTTTGATCGATATTCAACATTCTACAACCGAATAACACAAGCAATGGAGTACATTGGATTAGTATTGCCTTAAATATAATAATAATAATAATGATAATAATAATAATAATTACAATAATAGTAATAATAATATTAAACTGACTTTATTTACCCAACATTACTACAACAAGAAAAAAAGGAATGTACAATTTTCAAAGATCTAGAAGTATCGCCGGAGCGGAGTTCAGTCGAGGGACAACTCTTACACTTAACTCCAACGATTCTTCTACATTTATAAAGACGACAACAATACATATAGAACCATGATGAAACCAGTAAAATACAAGTAGCTATTCTGAAATGAGAAAAAAAATACTATTCAATTACAAAAATAAATTATAAAATAAAATTGTGAACTCCATCCGAAATTTGATTTCTGCACTATTTTCAATTCTAAAAATTCGAATTTGAACGATTTCAATTTTTTTCGGAATATTCCACTCCAACCTCCAAAAGAGAATTCACGAGTCCTGTAATTCTATAAGAGGCTAGACATTGTAATACGCTTCTCAGTTAGTTCTGGATATTTCGAGATTTCATTTGTGCTGTATTTCAAATTCGAACTATTTAAATTTTTTCCTCGGAATATTCCACCCGGACTTTTCAAGAGGAAATTAATAAATCCTTCTGTATGATACGAACTGTGTGATACGCTAGTGAGTACCGGAAAAATCCGACCGATCCATAGATGATCTCTTGTGGGCTAATTGCCTCGATCGGGAATTCGATACCTATAAGTGACACGTCGTCTTAGATTTACCAAGAGGCATCCCAACAAATTGAATAATTATGCAAATTGGCGAAATATTATAATAATAAAATTGTGAAACCCATCCAAGATTTGATTTCGGCAATAATTTCAATTCTAAAAATCTAGAAAAGCAATGTCGTGAAGGCAGTAGCTTTTGCGCGCATGTTCAATGTAGATGACCGCTTCGGCAACGAATTTGAATATTCGCGCAAAAGCAGCTGCCTTCGCGGCAGTGCTTTTCCAGTTTTTTTTTTGATAAATTACTGGATTTCAATTCGATCTAATCTGTATTTTTGGAAATATTAGATCTTTCTTCCGGGAGTTATTGTGTTTACAGTCAGCCTAACGGCAGACTGCGTAAACACAATAACTTCCGAAAGAAGTAACTTAGAAATTCGATATTTGTTGAGGAAGTTTGGACCTTAATAACGAAGGCCGAATTCGTGAATGGATAAAATCCACCCAATGATTCCGCAGATATAGCCATTCAAAAATTTATTTTCCCAATATTTCCAAAAAAACTGATCAGATCGAATTGAAATCCAGTACTTCATCGAAAAATTACAGTTCGAATGGTTCATACAGAATTTAATGAGGATGATATGATAAGAAAATCACAGACATTTTTTTTTCAAATTGTTCTCATGACACGATCATCACGAAATTTTGCATAGTATTGTCTTTGAGCATCTTCAAACTAGCTGCAGAGTTTCATCAGGATTGAACTAGTATTTCTTGAGTTATACCGAAAAAAACAACGATATCGAGAAGAAAACCACGGAATTAGACATATTTTTTCCCAATATCTCTGCAACTTATGATCGTATCGAACTGTAATTTGGTACACTGCTGTGAAATATAAAGCTCATAGTCCGAGTGGATTTTTTTTTGGATATGATAAACGGTTTCTGAAAAAAAAATTCTGAAAAAAATTTTTTTTAATTTACTGACTGTATAATTCTGACAAAATTTGGCTCAAAGTTGCGCGTCATTATACTCCACCTGATTGCCCAGTTTAAATAAAATCGCTCAAGTAATTTCTAAAATAAAAAATGAATAACTTAAAAATTTCAAGTGGCTATAACTCCGAAGCTGTTCGACCGATTTGGCCCATTAACGAATTTAACCGCGGCATTCCAATGCGCGACCTACCGTAAAAGTTTAAAGTTGCTAGCTCACTCTGTTCGACAGTTATCGTGTCCACGACCTGCCGGACGGCCGGCCGCACAGAATCGATTTTGACACCGGATTCGTCATCAGTGAGTCCAATCTAGTCGTTTGAGACCATTTTCGGTTCAATCATCGAAAATTACAGACTTTTGGACAAAACGACAGCACGCTGTTCCCCTAGAACATGCGCCAAAAATTCAAATTTGAACTATCTTAATTTTTTCTTCGCAATATTCCACCCGTACCTTCGAGGGGGAATTTTTGAGTCTTGTCATTAAGAGGTTAGACAGTCTAATACTCTACTTAGTAATTCTGGATATTTCGATCTGTGCAATATTGCAAATTTGAAATATTTAAATTTTTTCCTCGGAATATTCCACCCGGACTTTTCAAGAGGAAATTAATAAATCCCTCTGTATGATACAATCTGTGTGATACGCTACTGAGTACCGGAAAAATTCGACCGATCCATAGATGATCTCTTGTGGGCTAATTGCCTCGATTGGGAATTCGATACTCATAAGTGACACGTCGTCTTAGATTTACCAAGAGGCATCCCAACAAATTGAATAATTATGCAAATTGGCATCTTCGCTCCAAACGAACCGGTGCGCTTCTTTGCCGCGAATTAATTTCAGGCCGGCCTAGTCAAGACTGGATGGTGAAAATTTATGCTTCTGATAATTAATATGTGCATTATTCATACAGAAGATCGTTATGATCTGGAATGTTTTTTCACAATTCCATAGGAAATGCAGAGAAATGGCTTGGTTGAGATGGTTTTTGGATAGGTGGATATTGAAAGTTTTATAATCTCCATTAACGTATGGAATGACCGTGTTAGTACACGGATACGGAAAAGTCGAGTTTTGAATTTATTTTCTTCGATATTACCTACTGTGAACACAGGAAAACTAACCAATAATATCTAAATAGAAAATTATTCTTGAGCACAATTTATCCGGAGTGCATCAGCTTTTTTTTTGTTTCATCATGATTGGGTCAGCATCTTTTGAAATATTTCGAAAATAAAAAGGATACCGAGGAAAAAAGACGATATTTCATATATTTTTTTCTACAATCCCGAAAAATTTAATCTGGATCGAACTGAAATTTAATGCGCTGTTGTGAAACAAGAGGTTCAAGGAATGTGCAAAATTTATTCGAAATCTGATGAATAGTCTGAAAAAAATGTTTTTTCAAAATTATTTTGGATTTTTTTTTAAACTATTTTGATATCACTATCATCACAAATTTTCGCCAGAACTTGTGCATCAGCATTTTTTAAATAGAAGTAGCAGATACATAGAAAATAAACACGAAAATTGACATATTCTTTTCAATATCTACAAAAATAATAATCGGATTGAACTGAAATTTGGTACACTGTAATGAAATATCGGAAAATTGTTTTTCGAAATCGTTATACAGAAACGATCAATCACAAAGTTTTGCATTAACATTTTTCAACTAGCTTTCAAGTTTATTACGATTGGATCAGTTTTTTTTTGAGTGATCCGGAAATAATAATGGTAACCGTGTGAACAAAATTTGACATATTTTTGCGCACATTTTTTTGGGAACACCGTGCTATTGTTTCGTCCAAATGTCTGTAATTTTTCCCCAGGCTGGCTATAATATTCACAAAAATAAATGTTTCCTTGTGAATTTCATCTCGCTGCGAGCCTTGAGTAAGGACAAATGATGTCCGAAACATCGGTCACGTTGTAAGAGATTAGCGAAAATATAAAGCTTATTCCAGATTCCTGTTATTTTTCGGATAATATCAAGTATGGATGCAATCAACTACTCAAGCGATTGAATTGAAACTTGACAGTTAGTTGAAACATAACAACGCACAATTTTTCACTAGATTTCGTTGAGATCTCACTGTCAGTAAATTTTGAAAAAAAAAATTTCTCGAAAAAATTTTTTTCGAAAGTTGTTCGTTTAATCCGAAAAAACTTCTGCTTATACCGCAAACATAATATTTCACAGCAGTGTACCAAATTCCATTTCGATACGACCATAATTTCTGGAGATATTGAAAAAAAATGTAAAATTTCGTGTTTTTTTCTCGATATCGTTGTTTTTTCCCGAATAACTAAGAAGATACTAATTCAATCGGGATGAAACTGGACAGCTAGTCCGAAAATGCTGATAGGCAATTTCGTGATGATCGCGTCATTAAAACATTTCGAAGAAAAATTTATTTTTTTTATATTCAATACTCTGTGATCTTCTGATTATATTATCCTCATGAAATTCCGTGTGAACCTTGAAATTGTCATTTTTCGATAAAGTACTGGATTTCTATTCTATCTAATCTGTATTTTCGGAAAAATTTAAAACCTTAAATTTTGAATGAGTTTATCTGCGAAATCATTGGGCGGATTTCACGCATTCACGAATTCGACCTTCGTCATTAAGGTCCAAACCTACTCTACAAATATAGAGTTTCTAAATTGTTTCTTCCGGAAATTATTGTGTTTACGGTCGGACGTGAGATAGGTTCTTTTTCGGTTTTTCTCTCCCAATATCTAAAACAGTACTATAAAATGGAAATGAAATTATTTCTTCATAGAGAACGTTCTTGCAGATGGTGGGATTGAACCATTTATCAAGGGTCGGTTTTTTTGAAAATAGGTTGTCTAATTAACAACACCGGAACAGTACAAACAACGAACAGAACGAACTGTGTCGTTTCAGAGTACAAATCTGACTCTTTCATCAAACGAACGAGAAAATTTGCAGAATTATTTTCTTTCGATTTTTCGACTTGTTGGACTTGTCAAATTGACAGAATAAATTTGTCATTCATACGTAGTATATTGACAACAATAAAAGATATCAATATCGAAAGATATGTGAGAGTATTACAGATTTTTTTTTATTCTAATGATGGTATTAATATCCTTTATCAAGTAGACTCGTTTGATTTTAACAAAGACTTACTTATATCAACTTCCAATCTTTCCAATGAGTTGCACTCCAAATTCTCGAAGAGAAAGAGGGTCGACTGCATTCACAACTCTCTCCGGGCGATCGTCTTTTTGTGAGAGGTATAGCACAAAAATATAATTTATACATCACAAAACAAAAAAATTGAATGGAGTGATATCGGGTGAATGGAGAGGTCAAATTTGAACTTGATCTCGCAAGTAGAAGTCAACTACAGGATATTGAAGTGACAGACAAAGTGAACTTGAACTGATTGTATAGAGGCTTCCACATCTGGTTCTTTGATAAAATGGAACTTTCAATTTTTTTCAGTTTTTACGAAGCCATATATTTAGTTTACAGGTTGTTCCATAGAAATTACGAACACATTCAGGTAAGTATTCGCTGAAAGGTCCCTTAGACCTTTATCCGGAAATGCTTCCTTTCCAAGAGCATTGACTGTGTACCAAATAAATAACAAATGCCTCAATATTTTTCAAACGGCTTGCAATATTTACGATATTTCCTTAAATTGAAAACCTTATCAAGTTGGTTATTTCACATTAAATACATCGTCCTTAGAAACCATACTGATTTGCGTACTGACACTGCCTTTTTTATTTTTGAGGGAAGAATAGTACGCCATTCCCTGTTTCAAAACTGAATTGATTTCATAAATTCTTATTCAATTCGGAAGAAATAGTCAGTAGGTTTTCACTCACCAGTGCTCAGTAAAAATTCAAAACCCTTTCGCTATTCAACGAAATATTCGAGTAAAACAAACGAACTCTGCATTTTATCAAAAATGTCCAATCGCTTAAACTACAACTATCGATTAAAGCTTATTTTGGGAGGATTTCGCATCATTTTTTAGGTGTTTGATGGGTTTTCACTTCCAATATCTCGAAAAGAAATATTAAAAATCAAATAAAAATTGTTTCTTCATGAAAAACGCCCTTGCGGATTGCAGTATCAAACCAGTTGTCAAAGCCTGTTTTTTGCGAAACAGATTGCCAAATGAACAATACAGGAACAATACAAACGATAAAGAAAGCGAACTGTGACGTTTCAGAGTACAATTATTCCATTTTGATTTTTCGTTTCGATTTGAGACTTTTGTCAAATTGACAGTTTTTTTGTCAATTTGACAGTTTTTTTGTCAATTTGACAAAAGTCTCAAATCAAAATGGAATAATTCTTGAAATTTTCTGCTTTGTCTGATGAGAGAGTCAGATTTGTACTCTGAAACGTCACAGTCCGCTTTCTTTATCGTTTGTATTGTTCCTGTATTGTTCATTAGGCAATCTGTTTGCGAGAAACTGACTTTCACAAATGGTTTGATAGTGCAATCCGCAAGGGCGTTATTCATGGAAAAAACAATTTTTATTTAATTGCCAATAGTTCTGTTTCAGTTATTGGAAGTGCAAACCCATAAAAAACCTAAAAAACGACGCCCACACTACACTGAACGAAAAACGAACGTGAATATCAAAATCGAATCCAACTTTACAGTCAGGTATTTGCATATTAATTTCCAGACTATGCTCGAGTTCATTGATATATTGTAGCGTTGCCCATTGTTTGATGTTATCCATTACCAAGAAGCATTGGATTTATCACCAGAATTTTAGAACGGTTCATATTGAATCAGAGACCATGACACGAGTACATCGATCAATCAACAGCAGTCATTTAAGCGGTTGATGTAATGTTTACTGAGTCTGAATCTATCATAATAGGCATTATCACAATGTTTCGAGATGATAGCAATAGCATGGTATTAGTCACTTCGAGGACTTGATTCAAAATATTTTTTACATTGTCCTGGGGGGTGAATTTCTCCACATGAATTCACATTAACATCCGTACAATGTTATAAATACATTTTAATATATAATGGCATAGAATTAATTTAATCGATAAAAACATCAATTATTATATCGAAATCGATTTGGCATTGTTCCAATGAAAATACATCATAGTAATGGCCATGAGGGTTGTCATTTGAAGTGATTGATAGGCTTGTTATTTTTTTCTGTGTAAATAAGTTAGTACTGTGAGTCAGTAATGAATCTCATTCTTACGAAAAAATGATCAATTGATCTGACCTGATATATTTACTTTCAATTCTTCGTAGATTAATACCAATAGAATATATAGAGAATCACCATGATTGCCTTGAGGCATATGTCCATTTGACATCTAAAAACATAACAAATCGATGTTCGACACCCATTAATACCAACAAATTAATAGCATCGAATTATGATAATGGAAACGTATTCATGGGTGAAAGTATACTGACCACCTATCCTCTCAAATGTCGTTACACATAAATGAGAACTGAACAAGAAATGTAAATCAACGTTACATATTTCAACGATTCGGCTATATTCCTACCAAGATGTCACAGATGGACGAGAAAGTTTGAATTATGTATCATCAACACTCAGGTGTGGTTAACTATAAAAGTGCAGGATTTTTTTGGATCATTATCATTTCATCTTTCTCCTCTTTCGAGCACTGAGCAACAAGATGATAGCTCTACTGGTAAGCTCGCATTCGTTCATTAAATAATTTGAACTTCGATCAGAAATTTCGAGAGAACTTGAGAAAATTTCCATCTATCAATTTCAAATTTTTTTTATTGTTTTCTGAAAAAATTCAATATGCAGGTATTCTAAATACAACTTCTAACCATCCATTATATTTTTCACAGATTTCCGCATTGGCCCTCACAAATGTGGCAAATTGCGGTCAAATTAAAGAGGACGTAGTTGGGCTCAGTCCACCAATCACTGGTTCCTACGCCACTGGCTACGACTACCCCAAACCATCGAACACCATTATTACCCAGAGCAGCCCAAGCGTAGTAGTACAACAATCACACATTCCCTCATCTTCACTGCTTCAGTCTGGATCAAATGTACTAACTTCAAGCGGTCATATTCTGTCTTCAAGCCCACAACTCGTTTCCCATTCTATCTCTGGATTGAACTCCTTGAACGGATTGGGCTCATTGAATGGATTGAACTCCTTGAACGGATTGAGTGGATTATCATCCTTGTCGTCTCTTGGGTCTTACGGAGGATTGAATGGACTGTCTTTGGGCAACCTCAATGGATTGAGTTTGAATGGTTTGAGCGGTTACAACCTAGGAGGACTCAACAGTTTGGCTCTGTCAGGTGGTAACGGTTTGGCTTTGGCTAATGGTAATGGTTTAGGTCTTGGACTCGGCAACGGTTTGGCCCTTGGCGGTGCGAATAACTTGGCACTCATCGGTGGCGCTAACACCAACACCTACTCGCAACAAATCCGTCAAGTTCCAGTAGCAGTCCCACAGCCCTACCCAGTTATTTCAAACAACCCCGTTCCAGTACCAGTCGCTTACCCACAACCCTATGCCGTAAACCGTCCAGTACGTGTCGAAGTACCTCACCCAGTTAATGTTTATGTGAACAGGCCCGTACCAGTTGCAGTTCCAAGACCAGTGCCAGTAGCTGTTAGAACTCCAGTCTATGTCAGAGTACCACAACCCGTTCCTGTTGATGTGCCTAGGCCATATCCAGTTGTCAAACAAGTCAACGTACCAGTATCTGTACCTCAACCAATCGTTGTCAAAGAGCCAGTTGCTGTCAAACACGTTCATTTGAACAACATCGGTTCCTCCTTGGCTTCCAACAATTTGGGCAACTCCTACTCTTATGGAAACAACCTTGGTAGCTCTATTGCTCTCTCAGGAGGTTTGAGCTCATCACTTTCAGGAGGACAATCTGTTGTATCTAGCATTTCTGGAGGTAACTCTTATCTTTCTTCTGGAGGAAACTCTTATGTTTCTTCAGGTAGTCTCAATGGAGGTTATAGTGACAATCTCAATCAGTTGAGTTCTGGTAGCTACAGTGGAAGTGGACACTACCATCACCATTAGGCATTTATTTAAATTTTTTAAAAGTTTTATCTAGTCCTCAATATTTTGTATGTTTTATATTTTTTTAATAAAATTGTTTGAAATGTTTATTTGTTTTTTCTTACTGATTCAGCTATGAAAAAAAATCTTGAGTATTTTGAAAACATCTAGTTGAAGATGAAGAAACAGTAACTTTTTCATTCAGATTATATTCTAATATCCAATGAACTTGAATACACTAAGTAGTATAGATAACTCGATCATACCATCCCACTAATATTCTTCTATATTTATTATTGAACAGAAATTCTTTTATTTTTATTTTTTATACAGAAATACTGTATCAAGAATGGCCATGTTTGAATAGAAGCTTTCTTCACCAAATAAACATCCATTTGAATTTGATACTGAGTGAAGTGATGGGGCCATCCCACCAGATATGACAACTTCAATTTGAGTGTCCAATGTCTGATGAGATAATCATGATATTCGCATTAATGCATTAAAGGATAATTGATGTGCACAATATCTACCTTCTTTTCTTTGTATTTTAGATATACAGAGTAAGTCACTATAAATAACTCACGATTTTTCATCGTTTTTATTGCCCATAGAAATAAGTTTGATATGAAAGTTGTCTGGTTATGATGAATTTCGATAAAATGATATCGAAATAACAGTTGCGTGCAGATTCAGATCGCAACTGTCTCAAACAAATGAGTTTTACAGTGTTGAATTTGACAGATCCGTAAGGTAGTTCAAATTCCCTGAATTTTCCAAACTGTTTATCTCCAATGCTTTCAATAAATTTGACTTCGCCGTTTGTTCTCGACATGTTGAATCTTGAAATTTTCGTCGAGCTCGTGTTTTTCTGTTATTAGATGTTCTGTGTACGTGAAATTTAATTAGTTTTTCAAGAATGAACTTATGTGGTATTTAATTTTTGTATTTGACCCATATAAGTTTTAAGGCATAAATCACCTCCTGATGGGGTGAATTACACAATTTTGGGTTTATAGTTTTTCAAGATTCTACCCAAAGAGTTTATCGCTTTGAAAACTATGTTCCCCAAAAATTTCTCAATTTGTTGTGATGGATTGCCGAAATAGCTTGAAGATTTAAATGTTTCTTTCAGTTTCGACTTTAGATAAACTTCTTAGATAGCATTTATGTTTTGTTTTTTGATGATCATTTTGTCTATCAATGATGGTGGATAACCACCAACACGTGTTGGTGAATTGCGGCTTCAGCAACACAGCCATATTCAAGTTTGATTGAACCTCGTTAATATCTCAGGGTCAGGCACCTGCTCTCAGTCTGCATGCTCTAACGTTGCCAAAAGCAGCGAGAAATATTAGAATTCTGTGAAATTTCGACGTTTATAGGAGAAAACGGGATGTCGTTCTGCAGGCTTCAGAGAATATTTTCTGAATTTTTTTTGGGATGTACTCAATTGTTTTGTGAGAATGCGCAATGTTAATTATTTTCCCATTTTTTACTTCATTTCAGTTGTCATATTCCCAAAATTTCTTAAATATAAAAAGTGGTAACATTACGCATTTGCACCCAAAATAAAAAAAAAAGTGACCCCCTTTATATTCGGGTTATTGTTTGCTCTTAATTCGTTATCAAAGTTCCTTATGAAACATTTGAGAAATTCAGGAAAGTTGTTAAACCACCAGACAGAGCTGTCATATTTGACATTGTTAAAGTTATTCGGCTAGGAGCCCGGAGGGTTTTTCCATATTTGGCCATAAAGGTTTACAAGATTCCAATCTAGCAATTTAAGAATCCGGAATATAAGACAGGATTGGGGATGAATTCGGAAAGGAATGATAATTATCCTAATACTTCATCACTGCAACATGTCTACGAATATGGGCCGGTTCAATATTTGAAAAAACTGCATCAATTTTTCTAACATGAGTGCTGTTAAACCAAACCGAACAACAATATTCAGCAGCAGAAAAAACCAAAGCCAAAGCTGCGGTACGAAGGGTGGTAGAGTCAGCCCCCCATGAAGAACCAGCTAGTTTTTGAAGAATATTATTTCCTTAGAAGCAACCAAGTGATAACACCATTAATTTTCGTCGTATGTTTTAAAACACCCTGTATCATGTTCATCCTGGCGAACTCATCCGTGCCAGAAAGTCTAGTAGGAACAATTCCATACGCTGAGCCTGAAGGTTTTTCTATCGCAATGTATGATTTATTGATGGCAATCGAATGAGATAGCGGAAATACCATCTTCCGAGACATATGTAAAAAACTAGATTATATTTTCACTTTCTTCGAGCGGATATCGGCCAGCTCGTTTGCAACTTATGAAAACGGGTTTTGGAATGTAGAATGCAATGATTTTAATGCAGATAAGAATCGCAAATAATTAACACAGAAATTTGGAATGACTTTCACAGTAGTTAAAAAAGAACTGTATTGATTATGAAGCTAATTAGGTAATATTAAAACGCGTTGAACGTTTTAAGAAGGCATAAAGGTGACTATTATGTGGATATTCTTAATACAATAGGTGCAGTGTACGTCGTATAGTGTATGAACAGTAAATTGGTCTGAATCGAAAGAATAGGAATTATGAAATACCAATAATTGTACTCTACTCTGGATTGGAAATATTCACAGTAAATGGGTCTTTGCCCGAAATGTTTCTAACTGCACACAAATTCAACAAACGACATGCTAAGCGCACTCAACTTTTGATAATCGTCATTCTGTTAAGTTGTTCACAAATCTTCGGACGCTCATTTCAGAGTTGAAAACAAAAGGGTAATTGAATTTAAACTGAACAATGTTGTTGCATTATAATTAATGAGTTTCGACTTTGAGTACGAGAACAAAATGTTTGTGTATCGGACCATCACACGTTACAATAATACTAGTAGTATCCAAATAAGAACTGAAAAATTAAAAAAAATTTTGATTAATAAGTTTTACTACCAAAAATCATGATATGTTTTATAATATGTAGGGTTTACATTTTGTGACTAGTTTTGATCTTTCGTTCATCTTCAGCCAACTGACTAATGAGCACATGGTACAGGATATTCATGAAGATTCAGGTAAAACGTCGTGATAATGCAAATGACAGTTGAGGAATTCTGTCTGTAACAGATGTTAGAGAAAATACATTTTTTGAGAGTTATTAGGTTCTAGGTATCATTTGAAAGCCTTGAAAGTTTGGGAATTACACAAATCCATCTGGTCTTTCCTTATTCCAGGAATATTTCTCTGCTCTAATTCATAAATTTCTAAGTAATCCACATACTTGAGTTCCATTCCTTTCGATTGGATATGTAATATTTTCAGATTATATATTGATGAGAATGAGTGGCCATCCTAAATGCAATGGGTTGCAGCGGTGAATTCAATTTCGATGAAGTCCATTCGATGTTCATTGTATTATCTTGTCTTGAATGAGCGTCCTGTCTTACCCATATAATTTCTTGTTGCGAGTTGAAAATGTTAACTCGTAAACTCCCGATTTGAGTGATTTTGGCGTTGAATCTTGGCATCATTTTTCATGTTCTTTTTGAGGTTTCACTTCCAATCTATTAAAAAGTAACTGAAATTGTTTTTTTAAGGGAAACAACCTTGCGGATTGCAGGATTGAAATATTTGTCTAGGGCGATTTCTTGGAAAATAGATTTCCCAATGAACAATACCGGAACAATACAAACGATAAACAGAGCGAACTGTAACGTTTCACAGTACAAATCAGACAAACGAGAAAATAATTCCGAGAATTTTCTCGTTTGTCTGATGAAAGAGTCAGATCTGAACTGTGAAACTTCATAGTTCTTTTTTCCAAAAAACTGCTTTAGCAAAAAGTGAAACCATGCAATCAGCAAGGGCGTTTATTTAATTTTCAATAGGAAGATTCAGATATTGGGAGTGAAAACGAAAAAAAAAATGCAAACTCTTCCCAAAATAAGCTTTAATCGATACTTGAATCTTTGGCATCGAATGAAATAGACGAAAATTTATTTTTTGATTTGAAAGCCATATGGACGTTAAGTTTCTTCGAATAATTTGCTCTTTTGTCACTTGTATCACCGAAGTAACAAAGAAATTTTTGGATTTTTCTGTTTTAATACAAGAGTGAATTAGGTTCATGACAGAGGTAAGAAAAAGGCTCTATGGACCATCGATCGAAAACTGAGATTATGGGTGGTAAGAGTCTATAGGGATACATACATCAGAGTATGTGAGTTTCTAGACACGTTGAATTGATTTTTTCTGTTTGAGTGGGATATTGACATAGTTGTACTAGGGTGCTGACAGAGACGGGTTCAAATTCCGCTGCGGTCATGGATGTTGTGAAAGATTTTGTCTCATCCCACAGGATTATTTAACTCTAGATTCTGAGGGACTTTTCTACTACTGGATGTTGGCTGTGTAGCATAACTGCTAAGGCTATTCGTCTCGGAAAACAAAATCGTTCAAGTGGACAGCTAATTAATATTGAATTTGCTGATCCAAAAAATATTTCGAGAGATGGACGGTTGCGTTATAAGTTAATCTGTATTCATTTTATAATCCTGTATCCTGTTCCGAAAAATTTTCGGTAAATATTCCCTGCCAAATGAGTCAGGGCTGCCAATTGACTAGCTGATATCGATTTTTCTAGATATCAGTTCTGGATAAGAACCTGTCGTAAAAGAGTAACATCATCTTGTTGAAATCACGTTTGAGCCGAGAATTCTTGTGAAGCCGATGCGAGAAAACTCTGCATCACGGCAACGTATCGATTCGTGCCCTTAATTGTTTGAATTGTTGAAGCTTGATGCAGTTCTGCATATTGTAATGAGAACGAAATTTCTCTCTAGATTCGAACCTCGAATCGTTGTTGCTATAGTACTCGCAAAACAAAGCCCTCGCGTTCCAGTGTATGACACCATTGCACTTAATTTCTATTGAGAGTTTCCCCGTCTGGCAGGTACTTCCCCTGCAGCGTCAACCTGGTCTTCAACAAAGCTGCGGGCTTTTCAATTCGTGAAGGACTATTTATATACCCCATTGAATATGAATCTATCCTCAAGAACACGAAGTAATATAATATATGATATCGTTACCAGACTTCCCAGTTCCTTTCAGTTGCGAGAGAGAAGAAAACATGTGTTTCTCCAATACACTATGCAGAATCAAGATAGCTCGGAAAAATACCATCTTTTTCAATATTCCTTATGGTATAGCCATATTCACAGTAAACTACCCGCTCTTGATCGGTATCGTATAACTATTCATATAAAAAAGTCACATGAAAGTTATTTAGTTATCACATATTTATGATTAAATCATTTCCGAAATACTATGGCATTTAGATTTCTGGAGTTACAAGAGAAATGAGATACCTGTATTTCATCGAATTTATGATGTTTTTCGGTTCAAGAATACAACATATGTTATCTATGTCACTAATCGATGATTATTTGTTGAAAGTTTGAATAACATGTAACAAAATTGTAATTTTTAATGCTTGTTTGTAGTTTCTTCCAGAAACAACTTGACTTAGTTATAAGGCATTCAATAAAAGTTCCAGATATGGGTGGTATGATATACTGGGTGTCATAGTAATCAGGACCACCCCCAACAACTTCCATATTTTTCTTCTTTTTTTTGCAAAATGTTGTCCCCCAACATCTTCAAACTAGCTGCGAAGTTTCATCACGACTGAATTAGTATTTTTTGAGTTATACCGAAAAACACATCAATATCGAGAAGAAAACCACGAAATTCTACATATTTTTTCCCAATATCTCCGAAACTGATGGCCGTATCGAATTTAAATTCGGTACACTAGTGTAAAATATGAAGCTCAAGGCATAACTGGAATATGAACAATAGTTTCAGAAAAAAAATTTTTTAGAAAAAAATTTTGAAAATAGATTTTTTTTTGAATTGGGTAATCTCATGATTTCAACGAAATTTCACTTCAAGTTGCGCATCGTTATGTTCCAACTATTTGCCAAGTTTCAATCCAATCGCTGCAGTAGTTTCTGAATTATGAGGAAATTAACCTCGAAATTTCAAATGGCTAAAACTCCGAAACGATTTGGCCCATTAACGAACTCAACCGCGGCATTCCGATGCGCAAACTACCCTACAAGTTTCAAGTCGCTAGCTGGCTCCGTTCAACAGTTATCGTGTCGTCGGCCGGCCTGACAGAATCGATTTTGACACCGGATTCGCCATCAGTGAGTCCAGCCTAGTCCATTTTCGGCTCAATCATCGAAAATTACAGACATTTGGACAAAACGATAGAAAATGCGCGCAAAATGATTTTAGATCCATACAAACTGAAATCAAACCAATTAACGAGAAACAAAATCGAAAAATTGTGTTCATAGTATTCCTTGTATTTGTGGAAAGACATATACAGGGGAAACTTCCCGACCGTTAGATATCAGAAAACGAGAGCACCAAAACAACTTAAGGAAAAGAGACAAACAAGAATCCCAAATAGCGAACGATGTATGTTCGATCATCGATAACCACATGCAGTTTGGGACGATATAAAATACTGATGTTGAAATCGGATAATTTGGGAAGAAAAATTTTCCGTGCATTTTGTTGAATGAAGGGAGTATTTTTGCTCATTGTTCTGCAAAAATAGACCGTATTTGGCTGAAATTACTTAAAAAAGTGATTAAGAGAATTAAAAAACTTTCAAACTAAATTAATCTGTGTTGCTGTGTTTTCTCAAAAATGTCAATTTGACAAAAGTCTCAACTCAAAACCAAAAATCGAAAATAATTCTTAAAATTTTCTCCTTTGTCTGATGATACAGTCAGATTTGTACGCTGAAACATCACATTTCGCTTTGTTCATCGTTTATACAGGGTCTTTCACGAGGAACCTCACCCATATTTATACGGGAAACTACTGAACGTATTTTCATGAAATTCAGCACTTATAAGTATTTCACGATGCTGATGAAATCTAAAATATTTTCAAGGCATGAGCACCTCCGGTTTTTCCGGAAATGACGTCAACTTCCGTTTTTCAAATTAGAACACCATTTTTTAATTGCAGAAATAGATTCCTTAGAAAATTTCAATTTATTTTGATGTAACATTTTTCAGTTTTGGTTGGAAAATTCTCTCTGAGCGGGAAAATTCGAAAAAAAAATCGAAAATAGAGCTCCGCTGAAACAAGAATAACTTCGAGGTTTTTGGATGGAAAATTTTCATTTTTGGGATTTTTCAAGATGTAAGATTGATGTATCCACTTTGAAAATCGAAATCGCGATTCATGATACAGGGGGTGAAAAAATCGCTTTCAAAGTTAGGGATGACAAAATCGTGAAAAATCAATTTTTTCGAATTAGAACCCCATTTTTTTATGGCAGATATTGAATCTACGTTAAAAAATAATGTGAGTGTATGCATCACACCCTTGCCCTAAAGTGGATATTTTCTGAGTTATTCACAAAAAACTGTTTTTCGTCTTGAATTTTCAGCTATTTCTTTTCCCTTCACGCCAAAAAGATGAAATTTTCAGGAACTGTTATTTGAACCATGCTGTAGATTTTTCACCCCTTCTTGAAACCGACTTCAAGTTACTATTAGGAGAACCATGGCAAACTCTCGCAGTTATAACTAGAGAAGATGCTCAAAGTTTTGACCGTTAATTTCTAGACATTTATTTATACGTCTCAGGAATGCTTCGTGCGTTGCTCTTTTTATTTCATCGGGAGGAAGAGATCTGCAAAAGTGTTTAAAAACCAAATTGAGTTTCAAAACTATGAATCTAAAAATCTAAACAAACCTGAACGCATTTCTGACTCGTTCTATGCAGTCCTCCTTATACGTCAGGGGAGTTGAGTAGACAATATTTTTTATCCTACCCCAAACATAATGGTCTAAAGGAGTTAAATCGGGAGAACGTGGTGCCCAAAGATGTGGACCATTGTTCGCCAACCATCGATCTTCAAATAGCCTGTAGAGGATTTTTGACACATTGAGTGAATTGTGTGGAGGCGCGCCATCTTGTTGATACCATAAGTCGTTATGGCTCTGTACTAGCGGCTCAATTATTTGAGTCAATATGTCAGAATATCTATCTCCTAAGGGAGAACATTCTTTAAATAATGCAAACATGTGTAGTGTTCTATCTTACCAGTTAAAGTCCCATCATAAATGTGAACATCGAGAATTGCATTATTTTTGATGGCGCAAAAACTTTGAAACTCCAGGTCTCTTGAAAGTTCCATTGTCTGAAGTGGTGGTTGTTCTCTTCATCCCAATAATGACTGTTATGCCTATTGAAAGAACCATTCTTTGTGAATTTAGATTCATCTGTCCAAATTATACAGTCCAAAAAGTTTTCATTCTCTTGAAATCGAATCATCATAGCTTCGCAAAACTCTGTTCTCCTGACGAAATCAGTTTCCTTCAAATGCTGTACCCTATTGAATTTATATGGGTGCATTTTATGTTTTTTTAATATTCTCCAAACACTCGATTGAAATAATCCCAGATCAATCTCGGCATCTATGAGAGAATTTTGAGGATTCACACGAAAATATGCAAGAACTGTAATTTCGTTGTTCTCATCTTCTACTACACTTTTTTCTCTGTGTGTAGTTTTCTTAACGAAAGATCCGACATTTCTCAAGTTTGTCATGGTTCTGTTAATGGTATCTCTCGTTGGTCTGGGTCGGTCAGGAAACCTCTCAATGAACAGTCGAATCGTTCTATCTACAACTTTATTACATTCTCCATGAAGTAGAATGAGATTTAAATAATCTTCATTGGTAAAATTAGGCATAGTGATCGATTTCATAACTCAATACGAATTATCACCAAATTAATAGTAAACACAAAATGCTTCTGAATAAAGAGGAATTTGGCAGATGTAATTAATGATATCTATCATTAAAAAAAAATAATGTAAAACATGGTAAGTTTTTGCATATGGTTCATAAGGAATTATTTATTTATCACTGGAGAGAAAACCGATGGCCGATTAGTTGAAATAAAGAGGTTTCCGATACAAATTCGAATCCAAATTCGCCATCTATTTAGGAACAACCTGTAACTTTTTTCTCTTGCATATTAGGGTAGTAAAATCTAAAACATGGTTTAAGTAACAGTTCCTGAAAATGTCATCTTTTTGGCGTGAAGGGAAAAGAAATAGCTGAAAATTCAAGACGAAAAACAGTTTTTTGTGAATAACTCAGAAAATATCCACTTTAGGGCAAGGGTGTGATGCATACACTCACATTATTTTTTAACGTAGATTCAATATCTGCCATAAAAAAATGGGGTTCTAATTTGAAAAAATTGATTTTTCACGATTTTGTCATCCCTAACTTTGAAAGCGATTTTTTCACCCCCTGTATCATGAATCGCGATTTCGATTTTGAAAGTGGATACATCAATCTTACATCTTGAAAAATCCCAAAAATGAAAATTTTCCATCCAAAAACCTCGAAGTTATTCTTGTTTCAGCGGAGCTCTATTTTCGATTTTTTTTTCGAATTTTCCCGCTCAGAGAGAATTTTCCAACCAAAACTGAAAAATGTTACATCAAAATAAATTGAAATTTTCTAAGGAATCTATTTCTGCAATAAAAAAATGGTGTTCTAATTTGAAAAACGGAAGTTGACGTCATTTCCGGAAAAACCGGAGGTGCTCATGCCTTGAAAATATTTTAGATTTCATCAGCATCGTGAAATACTCATAAGTGCTGAATTTCATGAAAATACGTTCAGTAGTTTCCCGTATAAATATGGGTGAGGTTCCTCGTGAAAGACCCTGTATTGTTCCTACGTTGTTCATTAGGCAATCTGTTCTCCAAGAAACTGCCCTTGACAAATAGTTTAATCCTGCAATCCACAAAGGCGTTTTCTATGATATTTGGTGTGAAAACCTAGAAAAAAAACCTGAAAAATGAAAACAATCCTGATGAAACTTGATATCTAATTCCAAGATTTTGATGAACAACTTTGTGCGAAATTTCACAATGATCGTTTCATAAAAAAATTCAATTCTATTTTAAAATATTTTCGATGTTCCCATCTTCTGATGATATTACCCTCACAAAATTCTGCATGAACCTTCAAGCTAGCATTTTTCAGTGAATTACTGCTTTTCTATTCTATCTTTTTATGTTCAAGTCTGAACCTACTCTACAAATATCGAGTTTTCAAGTTGTTTCTTTCGGAAGTTATTGTGTCTACGATGAAAAATGAAATTGATGTAAAAGTTGTACTTCAGACATCAACAACTGTGCTCACTTTGTACAAGAGCAGAGACAATAACCTCGCTTATGCGTAAACCGTTTATTATCTTGATAATTGTTCACAATACGCGAGAAATTCCATTAAATCTTCGATGAACCATTCTGACGCAATTCGGAAACTGATCTTCTACCCAACTCAAACTTTGACCTATACCAAGAGATTTCGAAATTGGTATTGGTGTTCACTTTTGTCGACTATAATAAGATACGGCTCGGAACGGCCATAATGTTAGAAAGAGGTGAAAGTCGCGCATATTGATGACTCGTAAATTCCGATTTTCACAGTGTTCACACTGACCGGATCACATTCTTTCTTCGAAGAGTAGAATTCGCCTATAAATTTGCATTCACGGGTGAAATGCCAAAGATTAGGCGACCGGATGCGGCATAGCAGATTACATGAACTCGATTAAAGGGGTGGGGAATGGTTAAAGACTTCTATATAAAGAAAGAAGTTCGTTGGAATTGAGTATTTCAAATCGAAAAAGTGCCCATTGACTCAGTCGTGTTGAAGAAAGAAGAGGAGCTGAACGAATTAAAAGAACAGTAGTTCAACATGGAAGTTCCCATTCTGTAGGTCTAATTACGCGCTTGTTCTATGTCTGTAATTTTCGTATTTTGAGCCGAAATTGGTCTCAAACAACTAGGTTGGACTCACTGATGAAGAATCAGTGGTTGAAATTGACGGCCAGCCGTGTGAGCTGTAACTTTCGAAAAGAAGGACCTAGAGTCTTGAAATTTTCAGGTTAGGTCAAGATACTGAATATCTCGGTTAAGTTCGTTAATGGGCCAAATCTGCCGAATGGTTTTTGTGCTACAGCCATTTGAAATTTTGATCTTTCAATAACTCGAAAAACATTTATCTGATCGAAATGAAACTTGCTTGGAAGATGAAGATGTCAATAAGAAGAATTATCCATGGAAAAATTCTAAAAAATTATTATTTCCTTGAAAATTTTTATACTCCATTGAAATTTCACTGAAATTTCCAAGTCACCATTTCGCAATGTGAACAAGCGCGTAAAAGCTGCTGACTTCACGTCAGTGCTTTCCTAGATTTTATCAATTTGATACGCTTTCCGTCCAAATAATAATAATTATGATAATTTTTTTTCCGAATTCTCAAGGTTACAATTTACACCAAAAAATCATTTTCCTCAAGAAAATCTCTAAAAAGCATTTAAATCCAGGTCAAATTGATATAAACAGTTCTTGAATCCATTTTTCCTCAATTGGCGTCTGAATTCAAGATCGTAGTGCCACGGTGGCCAGTTTCGGAACCTTAGATACAGACATAGATTTTGTTTTGATAGTCGATTTTGTACTGTTTGTTCGTCTTTGGTTTGATAATTTTTGATTTCACGATTTATTCAAAGACTTTTTAGACTTTTATAGTTGACGAGAGTATTACTGGGAGTACATATTCTATTCTTATAAAGTAGGTATGTATCATTCTTCAATCTCATTGAGTGTAGCAACTCTAAAATTACGGGGATATCTCCAAGGTTAGACAGTATTTTAAAATTATTTATTTTCAGATCCAAATGGCAATATTGATTTTGGTCTTGAAAGTTGAAAAACAGATAGTATTGAAGAATATACTTTTTGGAATAATAGACAAATACTTATAACTAAACTTTTTTTATAGCGAAGGACTAAATACTACATATATTGTGAATAAAATGAACACATTCACATAAAACTAATGCTACTTGTATCGTAAGTCTTATTCATTATGGATTGACAAATAAATTTTCCAACACTCATATGATTGGTCTCGAAAAAGCTGTAATGAATAAGCCTTGTACAACTTTGCTTTCATCGGCAGAAGCGAACAGTATTCATCACCAGATATTTCCTTGTTGAGACTCTTTTTTTTTCAATAGTTAGTTCTATCACTAAAAGATTCACGTTGTTCCTTAATGATCAGTTCAACAGGCAGATTTTTGGAAGGCAGAGCATTCCTCTTAAGTAAAACTCGTGCTTACCTCTATAAAAATGATCATCATCGGTAGAAGGCAGGTAACAGACTCTCATAAATCTTGTTTGTTGGTTTTTATCGATTCTTCAACACTTTCAGGACTGACTTGTTAAAGGAAGTTTCTTTCACCCTAACTCGAAATGTTTTACCACTTGAGTTTGCTTTTCCTCAGAAGAAGCACTTCTAAAAACTCACAAATGCCAAGAAAAATGCATTAACGTTCTCATTTTCTTAACAGTCGATGTCTGTAAATAAGTTTGTCATCTGAACTGGTAGTTTGTGTGTGACTTCCAAGATTTGAAAAGGCTTATGTAAATCGCTGTTAGAGCGAACTGAACCTAAAAACAAATCCCAAATACAAAATCACTAACCAACCGAAATATAAATTACGAGTCGTATAACTAGAGTAATATCTACCTCTATATCGAAAACTGCGGAGAAGAATCGAGAGCAGAAAAAAAAAACAAAAAAAGGCATAAAGCGTTTGTATGAAAAATTCACCCAAAAAATCTTACCATTTGAATGAACATATTCTTTCACTTTCACTTTGAAAGATTTAGAAGGAGCCTGTAGGGTAATTTCTCTCGATAATAAATTAAACAACTTTGGACCATAAACGAGAAGATTCTTTTTTGTGAAATTTTTTCTGTAAAAGGAGATTTCGAGGTGATTAACTTGTGTAGTTTTGTAATGCAACATTCGGCGATCATATCTTCTTGAAATCCATAATACTGACTGACACATAAAAAGTTTTCTTACAGTTAGAACAACCGCCTCTTCATAGAGTGACAAAGTGAAGTTCAGACGGGTTTTCTTCAAAATCACTTTCAGAATAGAGTTCTGGGCATTGTTATAACAACCCCCCATATATTGATACCATACCTTATAATCGACTCAGCAAAATAATTTTAAACCCCTAGCAATACTCTTTGGTTCAATATTCCCCTTGAACAATAAAATTTGTGGATCAAGGTTGTCAGTTTCTTTCAGAAATTTCCCATGCTTATACTACTTTAGATGCTGATCCAGTTGAACTCCAAAATATTGAAAACCTTGACATTTTCGATAGTACAACACCGACGACTGGAAGAATTGCCACAGTCACAATCATGCACTCCCAGTAGATCGAGATTGGGTTGATCAACAATTGTAGTTAAGGAAGTCATAAATTTGGTCTTCAGATGGAAAGACTCCGATTTAAAAACTTGCAATTATTTGCATAGCAAACTCAGCCTTTCCGTTAATCTCCTTTCACGTTCGGCCCTCAAAAACAGCTAATGTATCATATGCAAAAGATATTATCTCCCTAGTGAGACTTAAGCCACCGAGTGAATTGATGTGATCAAAAATTATATTGGCCCTAACACCGTCCCCTGGGGTACCCCCATTATGACCGGTTTAGAATCAATTTTTTCCACAAAAATTTTCACCACCTGAAACCGATTTTGCAAATTCGTACGGAATATCGGATCGCCCCGTATACTAATGGCTTCTAACCTACTCAAGAATATCTCGGAATTAAAGGTGTCAAGAGCCTTCGCCAAATCTGGAAGCATAGCAAGGCACTTATTGTCATCATTATTGGCACAAATAATATACTTCTGGAGTTCCAATATAGCACCTTGAGTGCTCATACCTTCCCAAAAACCACACTGTGTTTTGTTAAATATCCTGTGCTTTGTGATAAAATCCAGCAACCGTGACATTGAAAAATGTTCATAGATTTCAGCAAAATTATCAATAAGGGTTATGGGTCGTTAATTTTCGAATTTTGACCCAAAAATGGATTCAAACTACTCGGTTGGACTCGCTCTATTCTGTGGATACCGTGGATAAGTCTTCCGAGGTCCTAACTGCACTTTTCTTCAAGACTGTGTAAGAAAGTTGGTAACAATATGAGAGAGACGTAATATATTCCCCTTCAAATAAATAGAAAGAGATCAATGGGGAAGATAGGTTTTCCCATAATATGAATAATACATGGTGTGTTCATACGCTTCCTTCGCACGTCAGCCACGTGCTTTTCTAAGCAGTTTCAGCAGGCACCACGTGACCTGTGGTTACAGAACGTTTGTTTTGGTTCTAAGTTCGGAACTGTTCTGGGACGGTTCCGCATGCGTGATTGCGATTTGGTGTTTCGGTTCATTTCAGAAGCAGTTCAGGATTTGAGTATTCTTGTATCGGTTATTTTCAGAATCGATTCCGAACTGTTCCAGAACTATGAAAGGAGTTCGGAAATTAGAGTCCGAACTGCATCAGAATTTGGTGGTTCGCACAAGCGTAGGGTGACTGTCAACGATTTGAATGGTTAACCTGACTTTTTCGACGTCGTGTTGATTTGTTTTTTGATTTGATTTTTGTACTCGTTGCGGAAACGGTTAACCTTTAAATTTAAATTTTTGTTATTGAGGATAATTTCTTCGCTACGACCTCCCAGGATAATCTATTGGATTTTATTTCCATTCATCATACCTGGGATCTATATTTCTTAAATAAATCAATGAATGCAAGAGTCCTCCTCTTCCTCTACTGAATAAGAATAATAATGTTTCGAATGAATTTTTCTCTGAAAAGCACATATCTGGAATACGTTCGTCATTACATTCAATATTATATCAATCAATAATTTGTTGGTTCATTTATAAATATAATTGAAGTAATGGAGAAATTTCAGAAAAATGATTTTTACAATTGAAATTAAGTGGATGGTAGTATCGCCAAAAATATTTATATATTACATGGTGCGACAAGGACTTTCACATATTTTCAACTCAAATGGAAGTTTTTCTTCCCCTACGATCCGGATGAGAACCCGGCTGAATTCGAGTTTTGGTTTAATCACTTTCAGAACTGTTATAGGACAGTTCAGAATCGGGCTTCAACAGAGAATCGATTCTGCGCAGTTCTAGAACTGTCCTAGGACAGTTGTGAATTTCGGAACCAAAACAAACCTAGAACAATTCTAAGGGGCAATGTGAATAAGAGAAAATCAGCTATCGCTGGCGTTAACTGCCTGAACTGAATGCCACACAGATTGGAACCATGTTCCACTATGAAGTTCAGAATAAAGTGGTATTAGCAGTTTCAATAATTATTGTATTTATTAATTCGATTATAACTTACGTCGTAAGGGATGGCGCGTCTGAAGAATTCGGTACAGTTTTCAGCAGTATGAATTGAAATGTGAACGAAAGTTGATAATGATTATAGTGTTTCACGAAGCTCTCGAAATTCGAGACGAGGCTATCTTTTTTTTTCGAGACGAGATCGAGAAAAACTATTCGAGATTTTTACGACATCGAGAAATTATTCCGAGATTTCTTGATTTCGGAAAAATATGAGTGCAACAATAACTCACAGCTCTAAATACATCAGAAAAGAGTTGCGCGTTGATATTCTTCTGCCGATTACGAAGTTTCAATCTGATTCAATTTGTACTTCTCTAAATATTGCGTAAATAACGTTTAAATCCCAAATAGTAACGAAATTAGATATATTTTTCTCCTTCTATCCCCGAAAGTGAAAATCAGATCGAATTAAAATTTGGAACATTGTTGTAAAATACTGACTTTTAGGTATGTGTGGAATTCCGTTGAAATCTTATCGATATTATCCAAGGAAAACACTTTTTTATCAAAAATCTCAAAACATTTTCCAACAACTGAATCCACTAAGAGCTGCACTAGGTTTCGCGTAGGTATTGCGAAACTGTTTACAGAGTTTCAATCTGACCGATTCAGTACATCATGAGATATCATGGAGTAGGAATGAAATCACTCATTTGGTACATCACAAAATTCCCCATAACTTTTGAGGTAAATGATTATGATTAAAGTAATATGAGTTTTTGGCATATCGGAACTATTTTTCCGTAGAAAAGAAGCCTAAAAAAATAATAGTTTTCTCAAAGATCCGATATACCCATTTTGGTTCTTGTGCACAAAGGGAAAGGTTCTCTTAGATCAATTTGTATTGTAACCGCATTCGTTCAAGAAAATGGTATTCTTGAATAGGACCAACAAAATATTAGTTTGATTTTTCGATGAAATACTCTCAACCTATATAAACATGAATCACGTTTGGTCCGAATCAGAACTCTTACAACAATTACTGGATAGGTTCGCTATATATGTTTCTATTTTCTTTCGAAAATACTATAGCTTCGATATGAATGTAAGATTTCTCATTTTTGTATTGGGAATAGATTTCTAGAAGATTTAAATTTCTTTCACCAAGAGAATATAATATGTCCGGTAAAATTAGCGACTCTTACCTACTAAAAATGGATGGTATTTTCAGAAGCCTTTCATAATCATTTTTGAAGATATCAATCATGAATAAGGTGCAAATGGAGGATCACTTTCTTACCAAGAAAGTTACTTGGGAACAGAATTTCGAAGATCAAAGAGCAGAAGTCTTGAGTTCACGAATGTTGGTATACATGTGGCAATGTTCGTGCATAACACATATGCATGTAGGCATGTACCCACATGTTTCAATCCAAACTTGGTTCTTGAGTAATCAAACTTATTCTTAAATCCAATCTTTTCTTTTTTACTTTCGAAACTCTGTTCCCGAAAAACTCCCTTGATGTTGATTGGTAGTTCTCCATTTACACCAAATTCATAATACACCATCAAAGACACAAACGCACTTCTTCACTATTCACTATGGCGGCCACGGCGTTGTATCCTATCTAAATATCCATATGTTCTGCGATTCTACATTCCAGAAGCGTCTTCAGCGCTAATACCGCTTATTGGTCGAGGTGGTCAAGTGAACGTGCTCTCGACATCAGGACACATTAAATAAGAAATGATATTCTTGATTCAAGAGAACTATGATTAGCTGAAATTGTTTTCTAAAGTAGAGAGAACGCATGTTTTGGTTCAACCAAGTTCGATTCAAGAAAATTCATGTGAACAGGCAACAACGGAATAAGTTGTGAAAAGAAGTATATTGTTATTTCAAATAATTATTCTCAGGGGAAGATTATTTAATTCAAGAATATTTTTATATTTGATTCGAGAGATCCTCTTTCTCTGTGTGCGTCATTTTAAGTATGTCAGCTGAGAAGCTGCGACTCCATATCATAATAGAGCATTATGAGCACCAACTTCATTATTTGTCAACGAAACGAAGTTCATACACTCTCAAAAATTTCCGCCGATGCTCAAATCCAGAAACTGGCAACCTGTATATACCAGCATAATAATTTCATTTCCGGAGTTTCAGAAAAGTTTTGAAATCTCTTTTTCACCTAATTGTCTACAAAGACCCAACTTGAATAATTCAAATCCCTCTACGAATCTCGCATTCTATAATTACATACCTGGCAAAACGACATAATTGGATGTTTGAAAACAGAAGACGTAACAACCACATAGATCATTCAGACAAAATAGTCTCCGACTGCTGAATTAATATACAGTTATTCACCGTGATTCACCAGAGCAGCACCAATGAGAAAATTCAAAGTGGCATTGTACATCCAAATCAATCTAAATATAATGTCGGTTTTGGGATATCTAGAACCAAGAGGCATGAAGGAAGACGAAAAAATAATCTACAAGTTCTACAGCATTTTCCTGACCTTTGCTTTGTGTCTACTCGATATAATGGCTGGTTTCGAACAAATGTTCGTGGAAACTGACATTGAAAAAGCTACAAGCATACTCTTCATCCTTTTGGCAAAAGTTACTCTTCTTGTGAAACTTTTTTCGGTCAAGAAAAACCAGAATAAGTTGTTGGAGATCATACATAAGAACCGACCAGAATTTTTCCCAGATGATGGAGAGCAATGCCGGATGTTCGAGAAAGCTTCAGCATTTCAGAAGAGGGTCACAATCATTTTTCACTTGATGGGTATCCTCGCCTCTTTAACCATGTGTTTTTTTCCATTTATAGATCCAGGGATGTCCGGACAGTTACCATTCGCTGCATGGTATCCATTCGAAGTCAGTGTTACTCCAATGTATCAAATTATTATTACTTATCAGACAGTGTGTCTCCTATTTATGTCCTTGTTGCATGTTGGTACTGACATGCTCATCACGGGATTTTTAATGGTGGCTTCTAATCAGTTGGATATTCTCAGCTACCAGATTTTGAGTATAAAAAGAATGGCCGTCGAGAGTTTTGAAGCTGGAGATACAAAATTAATTCATTCAGACATGCTGAAGAGATTGGTGGAATGCATCAAACATTATAACGGCATCGTGGAGTGAGTTTCAGAATATTCAACTCTCATCCTTCATCATCATATTCCAATTCGCTCTTGCAAGAATGTTTTTATCATTGTTATCAAATATTTTATCCGTAAGACTAATGAAAAACTTTAACCGCCATCAAAAATTTCAATTTCCAAAAAGAAATTGATCATTTAAATTTGGTTCCGCATGTCGGCTGTGTAAGCGGGCAAATCTTCGATGCTTCCGTGACGTACCGCGATATATCCACTTTCTCCCTCTTCTCGTGTACTTTTCTCTCTAGCAAGCCAATAGACAGCGTCGGATGTATCGATCTGTGAATCGTAAAATGACGAGTGACGTAGAAGGCGATCTGACTCGTTTCTCCCGCTTCGACCTTGAGTCGGGATTTGTCTAATTTTAATACGGAATTTTTCAAAATTCGCGAATTGTTGGAGCGTATGATAGCATACATTATGATTTTGTATCGATATAGAATGAGAAAACATGAAAAAATGATAATTCGTGTTACATACAAGAGATCTATTTATAGTTTGCTTGTTTTTTCCAAGTTCTTAAATTCTAAAAAACTATTAAGAACATTTAGAATCATAATATACTTAAATTCAATTCATCAAAACTCAATGGATACATTTCAAACTGTTATATATCTAGCTTGGTGAACATATTTGCGAGGAATGATTAGAGAATTCGGGCTAGGTTTTTAGAGTTAAAATAGCTTAGAAGTAAAATCCACTTAAAGGTTCATTCTCACTATACGTTCCTTAACTTTTCAGTATTCTTTCCGTAAAATATCATAAGGTGTAAATGAACTGATCTATGCACACAATACGTCCCGTTTAAGTTCCGTCAACATGACATTTTGGTCTACTAAATTTTGACTTGAATCATACGGAAGGGATGCTGGAAGGTACCAGGTCATATAGTAAGAATCAACCTTAATGCTGATGGAACTATACCCAATCAAATTTATTCTCAGTTCTCTGAAAAATAATTTGAACCAAGCGATGAATATTGTAGAGCATCGATGTTAACACAAGAGATTTTGCGCGGCGCTGGTTTAGATTTGTAGCCAGGGTAGCCACAACCAACCCTGAGTATTTCGAGTTTAGAATTCATTCCCTTCGGAAGTGTGTTTGTGGCCAGTGGGATTAACATAGTCTGAATTGGTCGCGAACACTTCATATGCTTAGCGCATGCACTGACGAGTTCCCAAAGAGTGAGTACGAAACGTTGAAGTTACCTCGCAAACCAGCGATTCAAACGACGGTGTCGCAGTTCCTGTCCCTTCACGATCTTCTCCGCCTCAAATGCTCCGAATGATGCCTTCAACACGGTACAATCCCGGTCACACTCGTAAGAAATTTCTGTTAGAAATGGCCATAACTACATTCCGTCAATAGCTGGCCATCTCTTAATCGGCCCAACACTTCGAATGTCGAGGAAAAGCTGGTATGCACAGTCGAAGCGGTTACATACGAACGGTCTGGTCAATCGTGCCAACGTTGTACACTTGTGCTCAACAGAGCAACAATGAAAAAAACGACTCACTTTCACACTTATTTTATAGGAAAAAACCTTGACGGTTCCGGTCAAATTCTGAAAGACGCAATTTTATGTTTCGCTATCACTAGAAGAGGAGTGCTGCAGCACGCACCCTCTTCAATCTTACTTAAGTTACGCGCGCCCTTCTTTATCTCTTGTCTTATGTTCTCATTGTTAACTGCCTGCAACCCCCTGCCATCTCTGACGATCTCGCACACTCTTTTAGGAAGAGTGTCCACTCACGTAGGCATGAAATAGCTTATCTTGGCGCATACCCTAAAGTGTTTCTCCAGACACACTCGAGATCAAACGTGATATCCCACAAAGGTTGCAGCTAACTCGCGAACAAACACAAAACAATGAATAAATGTCAAATGAAGGTTTTCTTCAAGTGTGAAGAAAACAATTCTCCAAAAGAGGAGGGATCACTAGTTAAACACTATAGTTTTTTTAAGAGCATGACTTGGGGTACGATCAGAGGCGAGAATGCGATATCGCGAGCAGTCTCACGCTTTCGAGAAATTCGTTTTGGTATCTTGGACGACTCTAATTCAAGCGGAGGTCATGGGACGGCTTTCCGCTTTCGAAAAATTCGTTTTGATGTCCTGGAAGACTCTATCGCAAGAGGTGGTCATGTTGCAGCTAGTATAAATTCGACCACTCTCGAGCTCTAGACTCTAAAGAATAGAGATAACCCTAGACAACAGTACCTTATTCACTTCAGCTGCTCATGGGAACAACCAAAGTGCAAGCGACATTGCGATATCGCGAGTCGGCTCCTCGCTTCTGAGCAACTCGTTTCGACAATTCGGCGAACGTCAGCGCGAAAGGTGGTCGTAGTGTAGATAGAATTAATCCGATTATTCTCGAGCATGGATATATCTTTGAATGACTTTATTTTATTCATTCAGCGAGAAGCCGACTAGAGATATCGCAATCCCGCGTCGACAATGGGCATACCCTAAATCGAAATACGAAAGAAACTTGGTGGTTTTTTTGAATTCATGCAAAAATTCCGAGCAATACTCACTGCCAGCGTGTGTTCTGAAACGGCAGGTATCCGTCTTTATGGCGAGGAGATAATTTGTGTGTAAACACCGCGTTATCATTTCGCCCAAATGACAATAATTTCTTAATTCGTTTCCTAATATAGCCTCAAAAGACACGTTTTGCTCAATGATGAATAATCCGATGTCAAATCCAATTCCGTCTAGACATTCGTTGACAGGATTACTTTCGAACGGAAAAGCTCAAGGTTAGTGTGAATTGAAATGGTACTTTTAAGTCCGTTAATGGAGAAGATCAACCAATCGTTGTCAGAGTTCGAAGAAATTATAAAATCTCATTTGAATCGACGATAACTCAATTTTGAGTGCTCAAAAATTCATCATCACAATTTTCAGATTTGCTGACGAAGTGACTGCAATTTTCAGTATGCCAATATTTTTTTTATTTCTCCTTGGAGTCGGGGCTATTGGTCTTACTCTATTCCAGTTCATTCTTGTAAGTATAAATCTCTGAATGTTGCTGAATTTTTGTATTTTCCAAGCGAATCAAGAAAAAAAAATTTTTGAGAGCAGCCTGCGTTAATGAGACTTTATAAATAATTGCTTTATCTTTTGCAGACGCCCATTCTGACAATGGAATTTTTTTCAATCGCAGTTTATCAATCATGTATCCTTCTGGAAATATTTCTGTACTGTTTTTATGGAAACTCAATAACGGTTAAGGTGAGTTTTTAGAGCAATAATAATTATGTTGATATAATTCACTAGTTAAATTTAATATTTTTCCTCATGTTCAGGATCATTCAACATATTTGTTTCCGTATTTAAATTTGTTTGAGGAGGTTCGAATTTGATTACGAAAACTGAAGAATAATTTCAGAGGACTAATAAACATATTATAAAGGATGTCTAAAAGAATTGGTTTATAGAGGTTTAGCTCAGTATGTTGAAGTGGATAGCCTGAATTGATTGACATCATCATCAGAAATTCAACGAAACAAGAGTTGACCGGTCTAGGTCAAATGGTTTTGGAGATAAGATTATTTCTCGGTATAGTCAAGTATGAGTGTCTCGTCTTCAACTTCGTTCGTTTTAAGTGAAATTTTCCACACTTATGATGTCCGAATTTATCGGAAATTATACGTTTATAGTACCTAGGTAAATTTTTTATGAGAGATACGTGTTGAATGTCTATGTTATTTCGCGAGTGAATGTATTCTAGTTTTTCATCTAAAAGCTCCAATGTTTTCATGAATGGTCATTTACGAAGAAACATTAATGGCGAATCACCCTGATAAAGACAGGCTCATCATCCTAGAATCATATTCTTATGATAATTGTCGAAATTAAATCATAAGATGAGATTTTTGCAGAGTGATGCTCTAACCACTGCTCTTTATCAATGTGGTTGGGAAGATGGTTCCCTACAGTTTAAACGAGATCTCAACAGATTCATGACAAGAATTCAAAAACCTTTTCGTTTATATGCCGGCAATTGTTTCCTCATGTCGTTACCAAGCTTCATTCTCGTGAGTAACAATAGAATAATCATTCGAACACAACCATTTTTCATTTTTTCGCCATTGCTTTTTAGATTTTGAAATGGTCTTGGTCGTATTTTACATTACTTCATAGAATTCATGAAAAAAATCAGTGACTGCCAACTGATGTTCAACTCCGTAGCTCGATGATGAAGGAATACTCTACTGGAAGCGTATATGAAACTTCTTAACAATTCAATGTTTAAGGCTCTAGATTCTACTGTTTACTCTAGCAAAATATCGATGTGGAATAGCTCGTATACTACAGTTTTCAATAAAAGTTGGTAGACATTGCGTTTATTTATTTCAACGCAATTAATTTCTCAACAACCGAATACTAAGGAGAATATCAGGCATGGGAGAGGAGCAAATCCACAACGAACCCTACCACATCTGAAGAAATATTCGACATCACGGAATTTGACTATATATTCACCAGTTAGTCCTACCAAATCGTTTCAGGCTATTTTCATTGGATTAAATTCGAGATTTTTTGACCTTCTAGTATTTTGGAGAGGAAAGTTCCCATAAACCATTCGATCATTTAAAAGTGGTTGCTATTTTAATTCCCATTAAACCCAAAATACCGACAGTCACTGATCACACGTATATATCAGCATGATAATTTCTTTTCATAAGTTCCATAAATGTTTAAAAATCTCTTTTTCACCTGGTTGTCTTCAAAGACCCAATTGAATAATTCAATCTCATCTACGGATCTCACATCCTATAATTACATACCTCAGAGTTCTAACAGAATGGGTGGGTCGCGGTCGATGTCGACATCCATGTAAATCAAATACATTGATTTGAATGGAAGATAACACAAAAGGTAAGTCGCGGTGGAGGTTTGGAGCCATGACATTCAGGAAGTTTTTATCGAAACTTTTGAGAATCGACTGATTTGTTTTACATAGATGCCTATACAGCACGGTCAACAAGGATGCTTTCCTGTGATTGGTGCGTTCAGAACCAAGTTGCCATCTCCTTCAAAAGCAACTTGCAGATAATGATATATCATGATGTGCTTCCTGGAAATTCAAGATAATGCCAGTCTACAAGTTTCAAACTGAATAGAAATACTTTATTACATATAATTCGGCTCTACAACAAGATAAAAATATCACTGAATGGAGTAATAGGAATGTTATGGATCCGCTTCTAAAAATCTTGAAAGATTTCAAGAAAGGGATAGTCGATAGTTCTGGAAGCAATAAGTTAACCTCGCAATAAATAAAGAAAATTCACCCCCTCAAACTAAAAGGAAAGAGGCCTCTTTTGTGCCCTCATTGACCTGTGATAGCTCACCATCTACTCACAATTGGCCTTTTCTCGCAAAATTACATGGAATGAAATTTCTTACAATTATCAATTAATATATCCTCTATTCCATTAGGGTTTGTTGATATCAAATACATAGATCTCGGGTGAATGGGTAAATCACTATCAAAAGGTACATATTTTTTCATTTAATTAACCTACATGGGATTCTATCAAAAGTTGTTGTTCTGTTCAGCAACATATTCAAGATCTCCACCAGTAAAAAAACTATTTTTTTCTTTCACTTCCTCTGATATTATTACATATGCAGGACATCGACATTAGTGATCGACCAACAAAAAAAAAATTTTAACCCCCCCTGAAAATTCCACAGTTTACGTTTTGGAGTATGTAGATTTGAATAAACTAATAAAAAAAATCCGTCCGTCCGCCGTCCGTTGTCCGGGGCTTTTCTCAGAAAGTACTGAACCGAAATCAGTGAAACTTGGTAGAAAAATCGTGTGTCGCTCGGGATTGATCCTCCAAGCTTTTCAGCAGAATCGGTGTACCCTAAGGGCTCAAAATGGGTGGGTGGGGGGAAAAAAAATTATTTCTCGAAAACTTACTACCAAATTTTCATGCAACTCAAAACGTGGATTACTGTTTCAAAATTAAACCAAAAAAATTCAACCCGGATGATTTCCGACCAGTGGTTCCTGAGTTATAAGGAAAAACGCTGCACATTTCCAATAATGTCGAAAATGACATCATCGCATTCAGTTCTAAGATTGTAATTCACTGGAATAATTGGTTGATTTTTCATCCAGAGTCATACTTCTAAAAGGAGATGAAAATATTGATTACGAAATTTTCAACACATATCGAAAATTTTTAATGGATGCGTTATTATTTTATAATCACAATTCGCAAATGAATTTCACGTCTTTACATCAAGCAGACTTTCGGATTTGACACCCTCTTGGTTGAGTGTATCTGACGACGATAACAACGAACGGAATTTATAATCTAGAATTATTCTTTCGAATTCAACCTGATGAGGTTCACGATATATTTAATTGTTACAGAAATGTTATTGAAAATAACTTTAGTTTTTCAGTTTGTGTGGTGGATACTTTGTAAATCAAGTGAATCGGATATCTGCTGTGGAAAAAATTTTTTTCAGATCAATTGCACAGGAAGATTGAGTTTTTTTTTCATTTCATTAATATTTTACAGAACAAAGTTGAATCCCAGTAGAAATCACATCTACACATTTTATATTAGCGGAAAGTCTTGAATTTTGATTTACGTATTGGTGTTAGTTTGAAAGATTGAGTTTATTTCCTCAGTGTCAAGAAATACGAACGCGTTCGGATTCAAACATCATGACTAATTGTGAAATATCGACACTCGATTTAATGCAAAATTTTTTTTTAAACATTTTTTTTTCGGATACATATTCATCAAAGTTCAATGAAATTTGGTACAGGTTTCAGAGTTAACATTTAGAAACAGAGATTCAAATTTCAGTTTTGACTGATATTTATTTGTGCAGATATTGGCAAAAAATTTCCTGACCATTTTGAATATTGAGGTTATTTCCCTAATATCTCAAAAAGGACCAACCCTATCTGCTTTGTAGTTCATTTTCAGTTGTAGAATACCGACACGAAATTTAATAATTATGGAAAATAGTTAGATTTTCGAAGAGGTGAAACGACTGTGGAACGTCTCTTCTCATTCAAAATATTTTAAATTTTGCTACTCAGTTAGCGTTCTGCATGTCGAAATGTTATTCCATTATACAAGTGTATTTATTGAGATTTCAATGTTCACATGAATTATTTCATGTAATTGGTTTCTGTGTTGTGAGAAACCAATGAGTTATGCATAATATATAAGTTTTTTGAGATATCAATGGCATATTGGGTTATTTAAATGACAAAATAATAACCACTTGTGTAAAATTTGCAGCGTTTTTATTTTTGTTGTCAGATACTTGAATTTTCTCATTGTATTACTCAGCCCTAGCAGGTTTGAGAAAATTGTCATAATTTCGTTTTTCTTTATTATGCGAAATTTTGCAGGAACTATATCATGAGTTCAAAGTAAGTAAAATTTCAAGTTTGGCCTTTCATTGTCGAACTTCCTCAGTATCATAATAATTTCCGATTTTTTCTTTACAGTTCCGCATGGTTTCAAGAAAAAATGTTTCTCAAATATAAGCATAAAAGAACACATAAAGCCTAGGCGAATTGGTAACCTCATCCAATGAACACTTTATAAAATTTGTATGTGGTGGTATATTGGAGACTCTCCTGTATCGCCTTGTTTTACGTCTTCCATTTCTCAGGATGGAAAGTTCAACGCTTCATCATGAATTTCCATAAAGTCAACATTTACATGACAAACGTATCTACATTGAATTCACATAGACTCGGATTTCTGAAGAATGAATATGTTTTCTATCTATTCTGATATTCGAAGAGAAAATTCTATGAGAAAATAAAATTTTATAGTGCGTACCCCGTTTGATGCGGAAGAATGACTTCAGATACTGTAAATATATATATATATATATAGTAAATATATTTGAAATAACCACAGAGATTCAGTAGAACGGTATAAGCAATAAAATTGAAGGAAAAGCAACAAGATAAAAAAGCACGTAAGAATGTATGGGCATATTCGAGTCTCGTAGAAGAAATATCAAAGTTTGAATCCGATCCGATATTTATCGAAACTTCCCAATGGTTCAAGTGAACTCTCAAATCAATCACCTTTTTGATTAAAAAATATTTTTCACCCTACACGTCAAACCCAGATGTTAAGGATACGCCTGAAAGAACCAACCGAATTCCGCAGGAGTGGCATGGAATAATGCAAGGAAAGCCCAGTTTCATTGGCATCCTGTTTTCCTTCAGCTCTGAATAAACAAGTATTATTCAGTCAGCGTTACGTTGAAATATCGACGTCAGGTTCAAAAACAGGATTTGTTTCCAATTCCGTCGATAGTTTTCCACAGAAGTTATGATTTTCAGGATGTTTCGCGTTCATTTATAGATGAATTGAAAAACCACTATAACCGTTCACAATTTTGAATGAGTCGTTCGTTCATCGCATGGATGAGTTGACTTATTAGAAAATGCAATTCCAAAATTTACATTTGTTTTGATGACGGTAAAATCGTACGCTAGATATTCATGTCCATGTATAGGGTGTCACACCAATTTTCAATGTATTCCAAGGTGACTTCATGTGAAAAGCCTCATACCTGTATCCGGTATGATCGAATGATTGAGGATTTTCCTGCAAAATTGAATGTTGGAGAAGAATATCTACGAATTGGATTTAAAAAAATTGAATTTGCTTTCTAAGCTGAAGCTCTTCATTTCATATTATTCAGTAAGATTTCGTTTGAAAAATCATTTCATCATCAAGTGAACTGTAAAGTTTCACAGTCTATAGCTGGCCATACACGGACGCTCTTCACTTTGGAGAATCATGGCTCGTAGGGATGAGGCGGTTATCATGCCGAAAAGTACAGCGAGGCAAAAAGATAGTTCGTAGCGAATGATTTGCAAGGAAAAAAGCGTATGTGTGTATGGTCAAATCCGTCAGAAAAAGTATCGTTTGGAAGAGCATGTAGTCATCTAGTAATTTTCGAAGGGATTTACAACGAATGGACTGTCAGTTCGTATATTGTGGTTTGCTTTAGATGAGTGCTTCACATTAAAAAAAAAAATTAATTGGTGCACGTGCAATAATCCGCCATATAAAAATCAAAGAGACAAGAGCTGAAAATGGCGTGTATGGCAGAGACAAGTATCGTCAGATGTCGCTTGTGAGAAAATTGAGAGAGAATGATCCTGAAGATATCTCGATAAATCCTGTTATAAATTTCTTCGTTAATTGACGAAAATCAGCCATGTCTCATCATCTAATTTTGTCTCAAAAATTCATTTGAAAAAGCGTACCCTGCATGGCACGCAGGCAGATGAGTGCAGTGTTGTAGCAAGGAACTTCTGTTCGCCACACTCCAGATATAAGCTTTGTTTTGGTTCAGAAATTCAAAACTGTCCTATGATAGTTCTAGAACTGCGCAGAATCGATGCGCTGTTGAAGCCTGATTCTGAACTATCCTAGAACATTTCTGAAAGCGATGAAACCAAAACATGAATTAAGTTTGGGTTCTCATCAGGATGGCGAAGGAAGAAAATCTTCCGTTTAAGTTGGCAGAAAAGGATAATGTTATTCACGTCTCATTGTCTGTGCTTTAATTAATAAATATGCGAAAGTCCCTGTCGCAGTTGTATATGTGATTTATATATTTTTGGGAAAACATATTGGGTCCACTTCAATTTTTTTCGTTGTGAAAACAAGGATTTTTTAGAATTTTTCTGTATTCAATTATGTATAGTACAAAATGAACCAACAAACTGAAAGCGAGTATTACAATAAACAATCATTGATTCATAAAATAATATGTAAAAACGTATCTAAAATATGTGCGTTTTGGAGGAGAAATTCATTCGAAACATTATTATTCAATAGGGATAGGGGATTCATTTAACAAGTAGGTATACATCCCAGGTGTGATAAATGCAACTAAAATCCTTCAGAATATTATGGCAGGTCGTAGCTAAGGAATTATCCCCAATAACAAGAGTTTAAATTTGGTATAAGATCAAAAACCAAATCAATACACGACGCCAAAAAAGTCGGGTTAACCATTTAAATCTTTTACAGCCACTCAACGCTTCTGAGAAAAACCCGATTCTGAAGCACTTCGGGCTCTAACGTCCGAACTCCTTTCACAGTTCTAGAACAGTTCAGAATCTATTCTAAAAACAACCAAAACAGTCTGAACCGGTTCTGACATAAACCGAAACACAAAATCGCAATCGCGCATACTCGAACAGTTCTGAACCGAAACAAAGATATTATTGGGTTTGTTTTGGTTCTAAATTCAGAACCGCCCTGAATTGGTTCTGAAGTCGGAACCAAAACAAAGCTATTATAATCTCTCAAAACATCTTCCGTTTAGTCATAGCGCACAGTCAGTCATACACTCACGTTCTATCATGCCGTGAGGCGTGCCATCTCTAAAATCATCTTGAAAACAACGTTCAAGTATGCCCAGCTAATGTCTGACACTTTCATCAGACAATGAATAGAAAATTCGAAAACAAAGTTTCACTTTCGAGGACAAAAGTCTCGATTACACAAGTGTTGGAAGCAATCGATTTTTGCGAATTTAATCTCAATCATCAGAAATATGACGGAGTCAGTTACAGTTCCATTGGTTGATCGTTTGTATTGTTCCGTTATTGCTCAATAGCAGCTTTTTGTCTAGAAATGGCCTGATATATAGTTCAAATCAAATTTCCCGCGTATTTCGAGCTGACTCGATGAGCGATTTCATGCGATGGACCAAAAGTTTGTTTTATCTGATCTTAATATTTGCCTGCCTGAGTTCAGTGAGAAGAAGTCAGAGCAAGCGAGAAGATATGAGGATGAACAACAAAGAAGTAGAACATCATCAAACTTGCAAACTTATACACTAACAGCACGAAAGAAAGACTGATGAGGGAAAAGTTTCAATGTTCTCATGGAGCAACGAATACCTCAGAAACGAATACCTCGGAAATGATATGAGATAAGGTATTCTTCAACTACAGATAGGACCCCTTCCGAACTACATTGTTCTCGGGTTTGACCTAATCTTAATGGTTCATTGTACATTTCATCAAACAGCATACATGAAGGGTGTAGAAAAAGATGAAATGTGTTTCCCAAATTGATCAACCATGCTTCTGAGATTAGAATTCTCGAAACATTCTGGAGAAGGTGTAAATTGTTCAATTGAATTGTGGTTTTATGTTGTTTTTTAGGGGTCATGGCATTATTTATGTCGACTTACCTAGCAATGCTTGAAACAACCTAGATTTGAAGATCCTGATCACACGTTCGATGGCGAGTCGAAGCTGCTTATCCTGTGGTTTGATCAACTTAGAGTGGTAATCTTCTAAAAGCTCTAGAGCACGATGTGCTTCTGAAACAAACAGAAAAAGTCAGTCTTCCGATTAATTGTTCATTACTGTATATGAAACATGGAATTAACATTATTAAAGATAGGAATGAATTCATGGAGAAACGGGAGCACCAATAGTAATACCAACATAATCACAAGGAAGAATATCTGACGATTAACCAAGAAATATTCCACCTTGATCAAAGCTAATCATCAAATCAACCAAAACATCTAAAAGAATGCGTACTCTATAACTTGTGAAATAAAATCGTATTGTTTCAGAATATTTTTCAACTAAGAAATGTAAAGAATAATAAATAAGAAACTACCCTTTATATTTAACAACTTTGTTTCAAGAATTTTTCTATAAATTCTATTACTCAGTGGTGGGATGAATAAACTTTTCTCGACGAAAAAAACACTCAGTTATGTAGGTATACTTGGAGCAATTATTTCTTGTACTTTGGTTTCATTGGAAGGCCATTAAAAGCAGAATTCCGAAAAATATGACAATAACATACCGGGTGTTGCAATTAAAGACTACCAGCTGCTGTATGTCACTTTATCCTAAGATGAACGATTTGCTATATACCACCGGTTGCCACCCTTAATGAATCACCAGTTACATTAGGCTTGAAAATGAAAAAAAAAACATATCGAGCACGTCAGATATTTTTAGCGGATTTCAAGTTAACCCTAAAATGGTTACAATTCAATATTCTAATACTTTTGACATGAGGCATGCTCACAGCGATTGTTGAGTCAAGCAAAAATAAATCGTCATTTTGATATACTCGAGCGCGTCAGGTATAGTCAAGCAACACTGATAGTGAAAAGTAAATTTTGAAAAAATTAATCCATACACTCAATTCAATTCAATTTCATTCTTTCAGGAGCAAAACATGTTTTACACAATGGATAAAGGCACATATACTTGTATAGAAGACATAATTTCATCTGCAACAAAGCAAAAACTTCTCCTAAACACTCATCTGTCTGTTATTGAAATAAAATTTAAATTCGCCGCCTGAACTCTTGTTCCTGTGCGATCGAATTCACCTGGTCCAGACTACTTGTGTAAAAATGTAAATTCACGCTTGAAAGGAAACAATACCACGTGGTAGTAGATTACAGCTAGGCAACACAGCCATATTTGAATGTCATCAAACCTCGTCTATATCTCAAGGTCATGCCGCTGGGCCCCGTCTAAATTTTTTAAAGTTGCATATTGGCGCGTGAAAAATTAGAATTAGGAGAAATTTCGACGTCCAAAGGAGAAATCGGGGGGTCGTTCTGCAGGCTCCAGTGAGTATTTTTTGGAGTTTTTTTGGGATGTACTCTATCCTTTAGCGAGAATGCGCAATGTTAGTTATTTTTCCATTTTTCACTCCATTTCAGTTTTTTTTTCCCCGAAAATTCTTGAATATGAAAAGTGACAACATTGCGCATTCCTAATTTTTTTTCAAAAATTAGCACCAAAAAAATTTTTTTTAAAAAAATTAACTCTGGCCTCCAGAAATCACCCCATCATATTCGAAGTATTGTTTGCTGTTAATACTTATCCTAACAATAATAATTAACAAATAAATTGCCAACGAAACAAGAAAAAAATGAAAAAATCAAAAAGCTCCAACAATAAAAATGAAACCAGACACTGAGACCAAAACTTTTAACACTTCCAGAGACCGAATTCCACTTCAAGACAAAAACCTTCATTGAATCATTTCCATGTAATCTAATGAAATCCTTCAAATGTATTTTAAATTATCTTCAACTTTATTATATATTTTTATTTTTAGGGGCAGAAGGCCATAAAGCCGGGCCGTAGTAAAGCACTTTCCTCTCGATAAAGTTAAAGATCTGCCCGTCTAGTTAGATAAGGGGGACGTCTTTCGCGGTTCTCCTCTCTTGACCACAGTATTGACCGATACGCATATATTTTTCTGATAGAGGAAAAAAACATTCGCTTCTTCATAAAGTGATTCAATTGAATAGGGGATAAAGGCGTTTCTTTTCAAGTATGACTCTCAGAACATTATTTTGCACATTCTCTATTGGATCAACTGCATTTTCACAGTAACTTTCCCACGCCAGCACACAATATCGGAGAATGGACTCAACAAGAGACCATATGTGTGAATTAACTGGTTCCCGTCCAATATATACCTCGATCTACAATAGAACCTATAAATCACTACTCTGAGTTTCTCGACAAGGCTATGCACCTGTTCCTTCCAATTCAAATGCTGATCAGGTTCAATCCCAAGATATTTCACGACTTTTTCCCTGACGATATGCCACATACGGTAAAATTTTTGCATTTGCTTTCACCCTCATGAAATCAGTATTTGATCGATCTGCATTCATAGCTGAAAGAGTAATAAATTTGGTTTTTTCTACATTCAGGCTCAAAAGACTCTGATTCAAGAATCCATAAAAACGACTGCATTTCTAGCTCTGCCTCCAAAAAGACCACAACCCACGTTTGAGCTTCAACAATGGCCACAGTGTCATCGGCATGAGTAATAATTTTTTCCATCTATAGGTAACTTTGTTCTTTATTCGAATCTTTTGTGATCCAAGTTCTCCATTGAATGACTAACCCTTTACTCGATAAAAAAACGTATAACATAATTCTTAAGTTGATTATGTCTACGTTTACTTCTCCAGAGTGTTTCACAGCAAACGGCATCACCATTAATTGAGTGAAATTTCACATTTGATCCTTCACCAGCAGATTTTCATGCGTTAACCCATTAGGGATTATCAAGAATGAATAATTCACTTGATATCCTGCTGCCTGGGCCTGTAATGGGAATGCTGAAAGAAAATTAAACTTCCATTCGTGGAAAAATGTTAAGGGAACCTTCTCTAGGGACGCACCAGTAGCGTGAAAGCATTCTCGAATGAAGTTATTATCAGGTTTCATACACGTAGTCCGTAATTCGAAGGTTGCTGTTTATATTTGAGAATCCGATGAACACGGTTGAATTTCCGCCATCGCTTAGCTATACTCGATTCATTTTCTGTGTTTCGTTGAAAATATCTATGGTTTGATCGGAGCGTACTCGTACAGAACAGCACTTTCCAGGATCACAGAAATCAGAGTCAATACCAAAAAGATCTTCATTTTAGAAGGATTGAAATGTTGGCCATTGACACTGTGTATTTTCGTCCATCGACTTGCAAAAATAATTTGTTTCTATGAATTCCGGATTATACAGGAATGGACGTAACTAAATATCTAAAATAACATCATTTATTTTTCTGCACATTCGAATTTATCAACGTGAAAGTTTGAGTTCAAAATATCTGTAGTTTAACCAGAGCTTACTCGTACAGAAGAGCATTTTGTTTTATAATCCGGAGTTTCACAGGAATCAGGTTCGCCACCAAAAAATCTTCATTTTCGAGGATTGAAATGTTGAACCTTGATACTAAGAATTGATTTCCATCGACTGGGAAAAATAATGTGTTTCTATGACTTCTGGGTTATACAGAAATGGACGTAACTAGATATCCTAAATGAAATCATTTATATTTCTGCTTATTCGAATTTAACGTGATAGTTTAAGTTGAAAATATCTAAGGTTTAATCAGAGCTTACTCGTACAAAAAAGCACTTTGGTTTATAATCCGGGTATCACAGGAATCAGGTTCAACACCAAAATAATCTCCAATTTTTGCGCGGATGTTCTGGGGAACAGCGTGCTATCGTTTTGTCCGAATGTCTGTGATTTTCGAATTTTGAGTCGAAAATGGTCTCAAACGACTAGGTAAGAATCTCTGATGACGAATGGTTTCGTAGTTATAGCCATTTGAAGTTTTGAGGTTATTTCTCTAATCTTTCAGGAAATACTGGAGCGATTAGATTGAAACTCAGCAGTAAACTGAAACATATCAACGCGCAACTTGATAGAAATTTTGTTGGGATCATATGGTCACTTAATTGAAAAAAAAAATCAAAATATTTCTCGAAAAAAACTTTTTTTCAGAAAATATTGAGCATATCCAAAAACAATTTTGCTCATATCTTGAGATTCATATTTCACAGTAGTGTACCAAATTTCAATTCGAAACGGTGATATTGTGACGAAATATGTAAAATTTCGTGGTTTTCTTCTCGATATCGTTGTTTTTTTCGATATAACTCAAAAAATGCTGATTCAATCATGATGAAACTTCGAGGCTAGTTTGGAGATGCTGAAGGACAACTTTGTGCAAAGTTTCGTGATGATCGTGTCATCAGAACAATTAAAAAAAAAAAATATTTTTTTTTAACTATTTGATATTCTGTGATTTTCTTATCATGTTATTCTCATTAAATTCTGTATGAACCTTCGAACTGTTATTTTTCGATAAAGCACTTGATTTCAGTTCGATCCAATCCTTAAGCCTCACGACCGACCGTAAATACAATAACTTCCGAAAGAAAGTACTTGGAAACTTGATATTTGTAGAGAAGGTTTAGGGCTCAATTACGAAGGTCGAATTCGTGAATGAGTAGAAACCGCTCAATGATTTCGTATATACAGGGTCTTTCACGAGGAACCTCACCCATATCTATACGGGAAACTACTGAACGTATTTTCATGAAATTCAGCACTTATGAGTATTTCACGATGCTGATGAAATCCAAAATATTTTCAAGGCATGAGCACCTCCGGTTTTTCCGGAAATGACGTCAACTTCCGTTTTTCAAATTAGAACACCATTTTTTTATTGCAGAAATAGATTCCTTAAAAAATTTCAATTTATTTTGATGTAACATTTTTCAGTTTTGGTTGGAAAATTCTCTCTGAGCGGGAAAATTCGAAAAAAAAATCGAAAATAGAGCTCCGCTGAAACAAGAATAACTTTGAAGTTTTTGGATGGAAAATTTTCATTTTTGAGATTTTTCAAGATGTAAGATTGATGTATCCACTTTAAAAATCGAAATCGCGATTCATGATACAGGGGGTGAAAAAATCGCTTTCAAAGTTAGGGATGACAAAATCGTGAAAAATATTTTTTTTCAAATTAGAACCCCATTTTTTTATGGCAGATATTGAATCTACGTTGAAAAATAATGTGAGTATATGCATCACACCCTTGCCCTAAAGTGGATATTTTCTGAGTTATTCACAAAAAACTGTTTTTCGTCTTGAATTTTCAGCTATTTCTTTTCCCTTCACGACAAAAAGATGAAATTTTCAGGAACTGTTATTTGAACCATGCTGTAGATTTTTCGAAAGATCCGACATTTCTCAAGTTTGTCATGGTTCTGTTAATGGTATCTCTCGTTGGTCTGGGTCGGTCAGGAAACCTCTCAATGAACAGTCGAATCGTTCTATCTACAACTTTATTACATTCTCCATGAAGTAGAATGAGATTTAAATAATCTTCATTGGTAAAATTAGGCATAGTGATCGATTTTATAACTTAATACGAATTATCACCAAATTAATAGTAAACACAAAATGCTACTGAATAAAGAGGAATTTGGCAGATGTAATTAATGATATCTATCATTAAAAAAAAATAATGTAAAACATTGTAAGTTTTTGCATATGGTTCATAAGGAATTATTTATTCATCACTGGAGAGAAAACCGATGGCCGATTAGTTGAAATAAAGAGGTTTCCGATACAAATTCGAATCCAAATTCGCCATCTATTTAGGAACAACCTGTAACTTTTTTCTCTTGCATATTAGGGTAGTAAAATCTAAAACATGGTTTAAGTAACAGTTCCTGAAAATGTCATCTTTTTGGCGTGAAGGAAAAAGAAATAGCTGAAAATTCAAGACGAAAAACAGTTTTTTGTGAATAACTCAGAAAATATCCACTTTAGGGCAATGGTGTGATGCATACACTCACATTATTTTTTAACGTAGATTCAATATCTGCCATAAAAAAATGGGGTTCTAATTTGAAAAAATTGATTTTTCACGATTTTGTCATCCCTAACTTTGAAAGCGATTTTTTCACCCCCTGTATCATGAATCGCAATTTCGATTTTTAAGGTGGATACATCAATCTTACATCTTGAAAAATCACAAAAATGAAAATTTTCCATCCAAAAACCTCGAAGTTATTCTTGTTTCAGCGGAGCTTTATTTTCGATTTTTTTTTCGAATTTTCCCGCTCAGAGAGAATTTTCCAACCAAAACTGAAAAATGTTACATCAAAATAAATTGAAATTTTCTAAGGAATCTATTTCTGCAATAACAAAATGGTGTTCTAATTTGAAAAACGAAAGTTGACGTCATTTCCGGAAAAACCGGAGGTGCTCATGCCTTGAAAATATTTTAGATTTCATCAGCATCGTGAAATACTTATAAGTGCTGAATTTCATGAAATTACGTTCAGTAGTTTCCCGTATAAATATGGGTGAGGTTCCTCGTGAAAGACCCTGTATACCCATTCAAAATTTCATTTTGCAAATATTTCCAAAAATGCAGATTAGATCGATTTGAAATCCAGTAGTTTATCGTAGAAAAACTATAAAAGCACTGCCGTGAAGGCAGCAGCTTTTGCGCGCATGTTCAAATTCGTTGCCAAAGCGGTCATCCCTATTGACCATCCGCGAGCGAAGTTGCTGCCTTCACGGCAGTTCTTTTCTAGGTTTTTTGAAGGATTGAAATGTTGAACATTGATACTATTGTTTTCCATCGACTTAGGAAAATAATGTATTTCCATGAGTTCAGGATTATACAGAAATGGACGTAACTAGATATTCTCAAATAAAATTATTTATATTTGTGCATATTCGAATTTAATGTGAAAAAATGGATACAAGTAAGGTTGTTTCCGAAAAAAACTCGATATTTGTAGAGAGACCTCAATTACTAAGGCTGAATTCGTGAATAGGTTGAATCCATACAATGATTCCGCAGATATATCCATTCGAAATTTCATTTTACCAATATTCATAAAACTACAGATCAGATCGAACCGAAATCCATTTTTTGAGTTGAAAGGGGCAGCTTGAATGTTCATGCGAAATTTCATGAAAATAGTATAATTAGTTTTATATCTTTTTTCCAATTTTTTATCTATCTAATTTATTTTATTATTTATAATTATTATTTATCTAATTTTGCACACACTTGTACAGCAGCATTTTCGAACTAGTTTCAGTATTTGTTGAGTAATTCCGGATATGAGAACGATACTGAGGAAATGAAACACGAAATTTGATATATTTTTCCCAACCGCTCAAGTAGTTTCTGAAATATAAGGGAAAACATCCTCAAAATTTCAAATGACGATTACTCCGGAACTGTTTGGCCGATAAACCGTCACTTTCTGAAATGCAACATGATTCACCATCAGTGATTCCAACATTGTTCATCAATTTCTGCTCAAAATCCGAAAATAACAGATATTTTTTTATGTGTTTGACTTTGCTTCGATTGTTACTCTGAATATACAGAGTGAGTCGTTGAGTTCTACATTAGTTTCAGCCCTATATTATATAGAAAGATATAGGCTGTCCAAATTTCCAAGAAAAAATCAGCCTTCCTTTTGTAGCTTTGACATGGTTCTTCCGAATGAAATGAATTTTGATGTGAAGTATGACAAGTATTCTTCAGTAATCAATTTCATCTTACTTCAAACGGTTTTTCCGCGCATGTTCTAGGGAACAGCGCGTTATCATTTCGTCACGATGTCTGTTATTTTCGAATTTTGAGCCGAAATGGGTCTCAAACGACTAGGTTGGACTCACTGATGAAGAATCCGTGGTCAAAATTGATTCTGTCCGTCCGGCCGCCCGGCCGGCCGCTGTAACTCTCGAAAGAAAGGACCTAGAGTCTTAAAATTTTAAGGTTAGGTTGAGATTCTGAATATCTCGGTTGAGTTCGTTAATGGGCCAAATCTGCCGAATGGTTTTTGTGCTACAGCCATTTGAAATTTTGATTTTTCAATAGCTCGAAAAAAAATTATCTGATTGGAATGAAACTTGATTGGGAGATGAACAGTATCAATGAAAAAAATTATCCATGGAAAAATTCGAAAAAAATTTTTTTTTCTCGGAAATTTTTACATTTCATTTAAATTTCACCATTTCGCAATGTGAACAAGCGCGTAAAAGCTGCTGACTTCACGTCAGTGCTTTTCTAGATTTCTTGGAATTAGACTCCCTGGTACATGAAACTTTAAGAAACCAGCATGAAGAATGCAGAAAAAGTTTATCGGGAGTCACTCTAATGATCCTCGATCATTTTAGAATAATAATAATAATAATAATACTAATAATAATGTTTCTTGAAGCAAAATAAAAAACACTTTCTAAATAACAATCATAAACACACTCCAATAAATAAATTTTAAATCCACAAAACTATAAAACTTGTTCGTGGGGGAACAAAACAGATAATTACAGCATCCAAAACAACTGCAAATATTCTCAGAATGAATATAATTATTTACATCAAAAAATTTCTCGCAGTTCAAACAAAATTGACTCAACTAAATATTCCACTCCAAAAATCCAAATCCCTCGACTTGATCCATTTCTTAGTTTTTCTGGAGAAAAGTGTTCTGGAACTTTCAGCCCTTAGTTCAGAAGGCATGATGTCATATAATACTGGTGCCAGGTAAGTGAAGGTACGCAATCCCAACGTTTTCTTAACTTGTGGTCTCCGAACTGGGTTTCTTCTCATCTCATAACGTGCATACTCAGGTACAATCTGTGGTTGTTCATACTGATACAACAGAAGCGATTTTCCATATAATTGCCGGATGCCGAAAATCTCCGACTCCCTGTACAAATCAACTGTAGGGTATGAAATATCTTTCTTGAATATTGTTTTCAAAATCCATTTCTGGGTAATTTCCAGGAACCTGCAGTAGCAGTTAGCCAATCCACCCCAACTCAATATGCCATAGTTCAGATGTGGTTCTGTCAGTGCACAATAAACTCGTTTGAGCTCTCTGATGTCACATATGTCTCTTAACATTCGGAACTTGGGTAGCAAATATCTCAGTTTTTTTACGATGTTATCCGATTGTATGTCCCATCTTAAGTGACTATCAATGTGAACCCCCAAGTATTTAATGCTATCTGTTCTGAATATTTCAGCATTGCCCACAGTCAGACTGTAAAAGTTCGAAAAGTTCTTTTTTTTACTTGTTAATAGCGTATACTTGGTTTTGTCATAATTTAAGGTTAGTTTATTCAATGTGAAATAGTCTAAAACAATCGCAATATTTCTATGCTTAATAATTCGTTATTATTTCTCCACTAACTAAACGTTTTCGTTTTATTCAACGTTGAATGTTATGAAATCTGACAAAATTCAACACACAAATGTTTATCTATTCTGCATAGAGCAAATATCGGGTCTATGCTATTTCGTGACCTTACCATAGACAAAGTCCATGTCTATGAACCAGACTTTCCGCAGAATTCTAGAGTTTCATCAATTTTTTCAGGTAATTTGAGTGATTTCATACACTGTGTGTTCACGAGTGTACTGACAACTATTCAGTTATAACAACAATTGGCAGACTTAAACCGTCAAAGCGTACCTTACTAGATGCATCCCCAGTTATCAGTCATAACGCTTTTCTGACGCATTGAAATAATTTCCACAAATGTATCGGTTGTTTCACCCCAAACTACGCGAGTACATATTTGTTCAGAGACTATCCAATTATTATTTCGCTGAAACCAAAGCGAACACTCCTTTATTGACTTCATTTGTATATCCCGGAAAACCATTCAAGGCCGGAGGCATCTTCGGTTCACGGGATTCTAATTTGGTAAAAATAATAGTGCACGACACGCTCGACTTCTGTAATTAAGCTTGTGACAGCTGCCCTAATGCTGTTTCGTCCCAAGAGAAGTTTCCTTTCAACATTTTTGCTCGAATGGAAATCTGGTTTTCGTAGCCTTCGTCTCCATTGTAGCTGAAGGCAATGAGATTTCAAATGATTATTTCATTCATGATATTCTCTAATGAGTAGACGCAATAAAATTCCAACAGGGCAAAGATAAAAGGTGAATGGAGGAAAAATTGTCGCGGGAGTTGTGAAAAAATTTAATTAATTAAGGTTGATATAGTTCCATTTATATCACTTCCAGGCAGAGAACAGAGGTCGAACGAATTGGGAGAACAAAAGTTCGAAAAAGACTAAAGGGCGTCTGGAGTTTCTTGTTGGAACGTTGGTAAATAATGGTGTTAGATATTTAACAACACATAAACGGAAATTAAGGCCATAATACTCGAGAGGAGATTATCTCGTCTGCAGTGCATTTCGCTTTTAAATAGTATAGAGAGAACCCCGCAAATAACTGTACATCGTTTGATGGTAAATGAGTACTACCTTGAAAAGCCAGAAAACAACTATTAGATATGGGCTGAGGCTTTTCATCATTATCTTTTATTGGTATCACCTAAAGGACATATAATATTCAAACAAAATCTCAGAAAATTACACAAACGAACAGACTAAGTATGTTCTAACCGAATAATCCGCTCCTCAATAGCATCTGAAACTCTGATATGCCATACGCAATATTAACTTTCAGAAAATTCTTCAATTCAAATTTGGATTTTCCGAGTGGGAACTCCCTCGGCAAAGGCAACGCATCTTAGAACGATATTTTAATGTCAAAGGGAGATATACTCATGAGCTCATGAGAAGCCTTCAAGCCGCACACCCTGTTCTGACCTCTGATATGGTAGTGGTGACCATCAAAATGGTGATCATACGGTCCACGCTCTGAATAAAGAACATAAGGAAGGAGCATAATGCCTCACAAAGTGGGTCCGGAATTGATGTTGCATATGGCCGACTTTCCTTTCACATTGAAGAGAGAACAACTTGTTCTGAGACTTCTTTGTTCAATGATACTAACTAACATGAGTCATTCTATGCCTATGTCCCACTTCTACACGAAGTAGAAAAGCGTTATGCTCCTTCCTGTTGTTCTTTATTCAAAGGGTCCACGAGTTGAATGTGAGAAACATAAAATTTGCAAAAAAACAAACTGCAGGAACTACTAGTCTGTTCAAATCTGGACCTTAAGAGTCTCTATGCTATGAATCAACCAGCCGCTCCTGCAAAACAAGAATTCGTTTAGAATAGACGACTTCGGCCCAAGTTGCCAACCCACAATTTTCTTCACAAATTTACTATAACTGGGGCACGGGAATTTCAGGACAATTTCGACATGATAAGGTTTGCGTTATTTATAAATATCCGCAAAAGATGCCTCGGCTCTTCAAACAAGATGATGCCTTCCAAATATAGGGTTTTGATAGGCTGAAATTTGAGTTGGGATTCCTGATTTCATGTTAATAGTGTGAAGTTTATGAAGGATATGTTCCGAAAATCAACTTGGTTATTTTGGTTGCCGGTTTTCCGTTCTGTAAATATGAAATATTCGGTTGGTTCGTGAAAAAAACATAGACACCAGAACATAGACATATTAAGTCTATGCACCAGAACGACAATCAATGTTTTATGGTAACATATCCATAGCATAGAACAATACTCATTTACCTTATGGTCCATAGACCATTCCTAGTAATTTTTCCATTGTTGATTGTTGTCTCTTCCATGTTCTATAGAACATAAAGTAAATAAAGATTGTTCTATACTATGGATATGTTACCATAGAACATTGACTGTCGTTCTGGCGACATAAAGAACGTCTTTTCATCAATCAAATTCCGTAATTAACCTTTATTTCAGGAACCAACAGAATATTTCATATTTACGGAATGGCAAACCGGCAACCGAAATAACCAAGTTCTTTTGCGGAACATATCCTATATAAATTTGACACTATTAACATAAAATCAGCAATTCCAACTTGAATTTCAGCTAATCAGAGATAATATTAACAAAACACTACATTTGGAAGCAATTATCTTGTTTTAGGAGCCGAGGCATCTTTTACGGATATTTATAGATAAAGCGAACCTTATCATGTCGAATTTGTCCTGAAATTCCCGTTCCCCAGTATTGTAAATTTCTGAAGAAAATTGTGGGTTGGCAACTTGGGCCGAAGTCGTCTATTGGAAACGTACCCAAGAATATTCCTCACCTGATTTGGAAATAAATATGGCCTGTACGTAAGAAAACAGTAACGAAGTCTTCACAGAACGCACCCGATAGCTCAACTCGCACAAACTTTGTAAGCTTCCGAGGGGTTGCCTTCCAGTCTAGGATGATCGGAAACATACAAATACGAATACAAATGATATGAAGTTAGCAAGCACTCCCTCGGAAGGAAGGATTTCAGCTTCGAGATAATGTAGTAATCAGATTCATGCATTTTTTTGTGAGGTTATCGAAATATATTTCAAAACTCATTTGTCGACCCACAGACATACCCAGAAAACGCGCCTCATTCCCCAACCGCGAACACGTTCCATCAAAATTGGCAACGGACTGATTTTTTCTCTTACATCCAAATTCCAAAAGTTAATCAGAATGGCCAATCAATCTATTGATTTATTTTTCAGGTTTTTCCTGGGTTTCATCTTCGAATATCCGAAAAAGAACTATTGAAAATTAAATAAAAATAAGCTTTAATCGATACTCCATCTATTGGTGTCACCCTTGAATTGAACTGCCTCAAAACCTTTTCAACCTTCAAGCGCAGAGTATCCACATCTCGAGCAGAAACAATAAAGGCTGCATCATGAGCAAACCGGAACATATTAAGATACAGAACCCAATCAGGCAAATCGTTAGTTAAAAACAAGAACAACACAGTACCCAAAGTTCCTCCCTGCCGGGTACCCAACAATAACTCAAAATGCTCGGATCCTCAACAGGGACCTCAACTGTTCGTCCGGTAGGACAACAGCCAGTCATGGATTACACCCGGTATTCACTTAGCATACATTGGATAGAATTACTGGAACCGTGGAGTCAAATGCCTCCGCAATATCTAGAAATATTCCTGCAACATATATTTCCGAATCAAGCTCAGTCGGGATAACCAGAACAAAGTCCACGAGTGCTTACTCAGTAGACTTGCGATGTCTGATGCCATATTGAGACTTGAAAAACATGTTGTTTCTATCACAGTATTATTAGATAACCTTATTGGATATTATCCTCTCAAAAACCTTGGAAAACACGTTCAAATTAGAAATTAAACCGTAAATAGCAACGACCCTTCCATAGCCCTTTTTGAATACAGAGAAAGCAAAAGCACTTCTCGAGGATATGGGAAATTTACCCTCAAACTCAGATGCGTCCATAAAATCTTCAAGACATCAGCCATCAGGACGTCATCCTTTAGAGGACAAATCGGCACTTCATCAGTAATGACAACTCTTGTTAGGCATGCACTTCAGAATCAATAAAACTTCGTCAGGTGAGCACGGGTGAAAGTACATGTTTTGAGATAAAAAAGTTCCAGTAGTACCAGTAGAATCAGGAGGAAGACGAAGTCTAATAGCTGAAGTTGTACTGGTGGATAAATAATGGCCAAAAGCGCAAGCAAGATCCTTCACACTCGACAGAAGTCTGCCAGCGTATGACATGTGAAAACGACACGGTCAGCCTTGTTGCCTTTGAAGTCTCGACTAATACGCCACAACGTTTTGGACCTATTGGAAGATTCATATGTATTCAAGTTGGAAAATTTCTTTGATTACGGATGTTACATTTGATTGCTTGGTTGGTGTATTCCATTTTATCCGCCTAAAGGTCAATGCTCACTTATCGGCCCGGACCACGGAAAACGGAAACTTATTTCCCCTCCAATTTGCTGTGTTCCGTAGCGGTCAAGTGCGCGCCGTCCCATTCAATTTTAAAGAAAGAATAAAATTCCGGTGTGTCGTGGGCTGAGCTGCTGCCGATAAGTGAACCTTGGCTCTTATTCGTTTCTGAAAAACGGAGTGACTTATTAATTTTGGCGAAACCTTTGGATGACTATCACTCTTGAACCATTCAATGAATTATCTTCAAATATGGCAGGTATTGTCTTCTCAGACCATCGAACGGCTCATATGAACCATGCCGCAGTAGAACAGACCAGGACTAGGAAATTTTGATTTCTAGTTCTTATTCTATTGAAAAAACCCAGGAAATTTCTGGAGATATTGTAAAAATCATCAGACGTTGAAATCAAAATTGAACAACACTGCTCTAAATTTCAGTTTGGTCCGATATGAATTTTCGGAGGTAATCTCATAAAAATGAGTAAAAAAACTTGCTGCTACTTGTTATTTCCTCAAAATCTCAAGACGTACTGGAGCTATCAATATTTAATTGAAGGTTGAAGAATACCAAATCATAACTTTGTGCAAAATTTAATGAGCATCGTTCAGGTGGAAAATTGTAACATGAGCTTTTTCAGAGAATATTCCATAATTTTGTTGAACAAATTAATTTCTCGAAAAACTATCCACAAGGATTGTAATAATTCGAAATGGCATTCTCCCGAAATTACATACTTGATTGTCTCAGTCTCCACTTGTCGGAAATTCACCTTGATGATTAAAAAGTCACCTGATGAAGTCATGTTATCATGACGAAACAATTGTTGTGAAATTAAATATATAAAGCGGAAATAAGTTTTTTACTTTTTAATCATCCCGAAATTACTATTGTTGTGAGCCTCAACTCGATATTATTCATGGTCAAAGAAGAAAGGATCATACAGAGTGTTTCATCATAAACTGGTCAAACATATATAGCCGTATAAATGACATTGGGAAAGTCATTTTTGCCTTATGACATATACCCAGTTTTCGGAGCATAAGCGAGATACAGGGTGTTTAATGTCAACTTTGAGCAATATTCTAATAGATGTGGTAAGATATGCGTGACCTTTGAAATCATAGTTTTTGGTCACATCTTAGTATTTTCCGGTGGTCCATTCAATTGTTGTGTAGAATTCAGGAAAAAATATTTCAAAATGACGGAAAACCTACAGAGTCGAAAGATTTTGTTTTCGATTGCCCAATTGGATAGCATTATTTGAATGTACTGAAGTTTGTGAGATTTTCCGTGAAAAAATTTTTTCAAAATTCAAACTCAATTTTTTTTTACTTGTCTACAGTGGAAAAAAACATCCAAAATTGTTGAAACCTTTCGAGGTCGAACTAACCTTCATTCTGAACACTGCTGTGAAAACAGAATGAAAAAATATCCAATGTTTTTCATTTTATAGCCTTCCGAAGATTCCGCTCGGAGTACTTAAATAATTTTTGCGCGCATGTTCTAGGGGAACAGCATGCTATCGTTTTTTAATCGAGAAATTGGTTGCCCTACAGATGCCAAAATTATGCTAATAGGCCTTCAGAATGACCTGGAAAGAAATGCGAATTTATCAAGTAAAAAAATATTTTGTAAAAAACTTTGGTGGGAATCGAACTCTCTTCGGATTCGGAAAATAGGGTCAAATTCGATAAACTACCGTTGCTTGGTAAAGGACATTAAATCATTATAATATATATTATAATCAGAATAAATCCAATTTATAGTAGGACTATTGTCCGTAAGTGGAGCGAGTTCGATTCCCATCAAACATTTTTTGAATTTTTTTTTTTTTTTTTTTAATAAATTCATATTTCTATCCAGGTCATTCTGGGGCTCATTAGCACAATTTTGGCCTCCGTTGGGTCACCAGTTTCTTAAATAAAATTTATTTCAGTACTCCGAGGCTAATATTTGGAAGGCTATAAAACGAAAACCAATGGATATTTTTTCATTCATTCAGTTTTCACAGCAGTGTTCAGAATGAAGGTTATTTCAGCTTCGAATATTTCAACAATTTTGGGTGAATTTTTTTTTTACTGTAGATATGTAAAAAAAAAAGTTTAGTTTGAATTTTGAAAAAAATTTTTCACGCAAAATCATAGAAAATTGAGTAGTACATTAAAATAATGCTATCCAACTCGGCAATCGAAAACAGAACATTCCGTCTTCGTAGGTTTTCCGCCATTTTGAAATATTTGTTCCAGAATTCTACACCAAAAATCGTTATTTCATAGGTCACGTATAACTCAACACAGTTATCAAAATATTGCTCAAAGTGGACATTGAACACGCTGTATCTCACTCATGCTTCGAAAACGGGGTATATGTCATAAGGGAAAAATGACTTCCCAATGTCATCTATACGGCTATATATGTTTGACCAGTTTATGATGAAACACCCTGTATACTGACTTAAGTTTTCTTTTTTTCCAAAGCCAATTGACAATGAAGTTGATTTGGAAACAGCATTTTACAAGGAACTAGTTGATAGAAGAAATGCCTGGGTTTCGAAATTGAAGATCCATAGCTGCAGTTGACTTAGAGGAAGGGAAATTGAAAATTTTTTTTTTTAGATATGTAGCTTTTGCTTTTTATGGTAGGGCATTGGTGTTTCAAGGTAGGGTATTGCCCTACCTTGCCGTACCCTAGCTACCGCCATGACCAACTTATCAATCCTGATCTAATATAGAGATATTTTTGATTGAAACTTTATTTGTCATTTCTGATCGGCCACAACCGATTTGTTCCAAAGTAGCTAACCCTATTTGGAATTAAATATATAATCGGAGAAAGGTCATGTTGCAGAACTTGCTTGATCCTTGTAAACGCTCCTTCTACAACCGATGTATCCTTCAATTTCCCTTCATTAATTAATGATGAAATGAGTGGGCGACTAACCTACCCGTCCCTTCACCGAGTCCTCGAGGACAACACAGTGGGGCCAACCTTCGATTAAGGCTATTGTCCTGCTCAAGGTCCCTCTGTTCGTCTTGTTCCAGAATGATGTTTCCAAGGTCCTGGAGCCTGATTCAATTCACCACCTAATCGATATTCAACTTTGTTCTAAGCACACTTTGTTATGATTTTTGTGATTTAAAATGGCACTTGCGGGTAAGATGACGGGTTGCCGTACCTCGATATTTTCAGTACACCATTGATACAGGTTTCAGAAGAGAAGAAAGCCGAGAAATGAATGAGAGAGCAGAAGAAGAGGGAATGACAAAACCGAAACAAAACTTGTATATACAACAAAATCATAAGAAATCGACGATAGATAAACAAAAACAATCAAGAGAAAAATTCAACGACTCGTCTGAATCTTCAATTGATATTGAATAAAATAAGACACTCCTGATTAGTGCAAATAAAAATTGACCTTAAATAAGAATGAATTTTACTTATCTATTCGTTAACTTTTGTGCACGAATAAGCGTTATAAATGTTTCCCTGTTCAAGAATAAATGTCTTTTCCTTTCATCCGTTCACTTTCGGGATCACCTCTCACGCGCTTGTTCTAAGGAACAGCACTATCGTTTTGTCACAATTCTGTACTTCTCGAATTTCAAGCCGAAAATGGTTTTAAACGATTGAGTTGACTCCCGGAAAAATAATCCGTGGTAATATTAAATTCTGTCCGTCCATCCGTCCGTCCGTATGTGCTCTAGCTCTCGGAGATGAGGACATAACGATTAGAAATTGACAGATTGGGTTTGGAGTCCAAATATCTCGGTTAGGATTGTTAATGGGTGAAATCGGTCGAATAATTTCGGAGTTAGGCCCATTTGAATTTTGAGATTAATTCCTCGATATCTCATGAGGTACTGATTCGATCAGATTAAAGCTTTGCAGATAAATTAAGAATACTAACGCACAACTCATTGCGAAATTTCGTGGAATTCGGTACTAAGAAAATTCAAAAAATGTTTTCTCCAAAACTTTAAATATTTGTTGAAAACACATTTTTCTCGAAAACTTTCGATCACATTTCAACTAAAGTTGGCAGATACCCTTACATCAGTTTTCAACAACTATGTTCAAGATTTCAATTCGATCCGATATTTGCATTCGGAGATAAAAGAAATATATGCCAAATTTCGATGTTATTTGGAATTTCAATGTTATTTCAGCAATATCTCAAGCAATATACAGATGCAAACAGAAAGAAACTCCGGTATCAGTTGAAGAATATAGAAGTGCAACAAATTGCAGAATCTGTTGATTCGGTAGTTGGAAAATGAAAAAAAAATTATAAAATTTTCTACATTTTGTTGTGAAATTTTTTTTCCCATTACTATCGAACAGATTTTCTGAAAATTGGCATATATTCATATTCAATATTGAACAATATTTGAAAAAATATGTCAAATTTCGGTGTTAATTGAAAATTCCACATGATATAAAATATATATACAGTTGTAACAATTTTTTTTTAAATCATTACTGGAAAATTTTCCTCATTTTTGTTTGGAAAATGTTTTTTTTCTCGGGGACTATCGATAATATTTCAATGAAGTTTAGTACAGACTTCGAAGTCGATATTTACCAACAATATTTCTGATTCCAATTTTATCCGATATCCATTCGTGGGAAAAATATGTGATATTTCATCGTTTTTCCATGGTTTCTTTGTTTTTTTTTCAGAATAACTCGAAGAATACTGTCTCAACCATGATGAATCTTGATTACTATTTTGAAATGCTGATGAAAAACTACGTGCAGAATTTAGTGATGATTTGGTAATTGAAACGAAAAATTAATTTTTTTTTCAAATATTCAATATTCTGCGATCTTCTGATCACATTAATCTCACAAAATTCTTTATGAACTTCGGGGTTGTCATCTTTCAATCGAGTTCTGAATTTCAATTCCATCTCATTAGTATTTCTGGAAAAATTGGTGAAATGAAATATTTAATTGGTATATTTGCGGAATCATTGGGTGGTGGATTTTACCCATTCACGAATTCGGCCTTCGCAATTAGGGTCCAAACCTACTCCACAGATATCGAGTTCCAAAGTTGGTCTTTTCGAAAAAAATTATTACAAAGATCAAATTCGTGAAAGTGTAAAATCCGCCCAATATGATTTCGTAGATGTACTCATTCGAAATTTTATTTTCACAATATTTCCAAAAATACAGATAAGATCGAATTGAAAAATGAAAAAAGGCTTAATGGATTATGCAAAATTCTGAGAGAATGATATAAGTAGAAGATCACTGAATCTTTCCATCAGGAAGTGAAGGTGTGTTTGACGGGTTCGTAAAAAGATCACCGCATTGGCAACGAATTTGAACATGCGGGCAGAAGCTGCGGACTTCCCGGCAATGCTCCCCTAGAATTTTTTTATGGGTGAATCTGACCCCTGTTACACACGATATTTCATGACTTTATGTATTTTCCGTCTTAAAGAACGCAGATATTAGATGAAAATAAGCTCCTATCAGCCATAATTGGGTAGCATGATATTATCCTTGAAACTCAGAGCTCATCGCATTACATGTTATTCATCATTCGTCCGCCATGGTAACACCAGTCTCAGTTTATACCAGATGAATTTTTGTCTCAAATAAAATGAACTAGTTAAAACAAAGTTTTCAGAGAGATGACTGTTACGTGAGAGGTCCAAGAAAACCCCCATCACTTGCTACAGTCCTAAGGGGAACTAAGAACATTCGAAATTCAAGACTTGGTTGAAAACTTCCCTACTGAAAATCTCCTCAAGCGGCTCCAAATATTACGGCTCCGTGTTGTGGAAGTACATTCAGAATGCTGAAGTCGAGGAGGAAGTTAACCATCAGACTCGAATGAACATCGTTTCCGATTTCTACGAGACGCTAGACATAATTTCATTTCCACCTTCGAATCGATTTCCTATCTGAGAAATTTGCTGCAATCACATTTACTTAATATTAACAGTGAACTTTTATTTTCATGGATGATTTGTAGATAATGCAGGATATGACTGTCTTGTTAAGACGTGAATTCGAATGCTTTCAATATAAATAGAGGAATATGAATTTCACAACTTCCGATGGAGCGATGAAACGCTCTAAGAGCCAATTATTCGGAAACTTGTGCTACAGAGAATTCTTTCGAAATGAGAGGTACGGATTCTAGTTGCATTTGCTCCAAGAAGCAGTTTATTGCGCGCATGTTCTGGGGGAACAGCGTGCTATCGTCTTCTTCAAATGTCTTTAATTTTCGAATTTTGAGCCGAAAAAGGTCTCAACCCAATAAACACACACACGTTGAAAATACATTTATTTATAGTTGCTCCCGTTGATTAAACGTTACTCGTTGATTCGGTAACGTTATTTTTGAAATCTCAATTTAACCAAACGTAGATTCAACGTTTAATAAGCGAATACAATTCAATTCGTTATAGCAGCAACCATAAAGCAACGTATACACATAGTACGTTTTACACGTATATTAAACTACGACTAAAAAACATCATATCAACGTTGACCACGACACGATTTAGCAACTCGAAACCTACAAGCAACCTTCGATTCAAGCTTGATAACTTCTTTTTTTTTAAGTATATTCAACGTCATGAGATAAAGCAATTTTTGCGTGGTATGGATTCCTTGAAGATTAACTCGCTACTGTTGCCATCATAATAAAACGTTCACTTCATCGTGAGTTCTTCACGTTCATTCAATGAGATCTGAGAAACATTACATAAACGTTGAATACAACACTATTTATAAACTCATGGTCTTGTCAACATCTAATCTACGTTATAGTAACTCTTTTTCTCTCATTTATCCAAAGTCATGAACTCACGTATTTGTTGCGTGGTATGAACTTTTTGATTAAGAACTCGTTACTGTAGCTATCAACATACAACATTTAATCATTGTGCATTGTCGACTTATATTTAATAAGTCACATAACCGTTGGATTAATACTATCCATTAACTAATGCTCTTGTCGATTTCAAATGTATATTTCAGTACCTCCATTTTTTGCGTTTAAACAACGTCATGAAATCACGAATCTCTTGCGTTGTATGAATTTCCTGATAATTAACTCATTTCTGTAGCTAATCTTATTGCTAATTTTTGACGATCGTTCATTCTTTACCTATTCGACCTATTATTTTTCAGTGCAATCGACAGAACGAAAAATTAGCAGGCGCACAGCTCTTGAATTCACGTCAATGCTTTTCGACATATTTTATACAAAAGTTATGATTAGTATGACTACCAGTACCGATGAAAAACTACGTCAACTTTCCGATAAATAATAATAAAAATTTATTGTTGGAATCACATATAAAATCACACAACATCTGGGATATACAAAGGTTATTGAATACTTTTTTTCTGGGAAGTCATTATCATTCAAACCCGAAATGATCGAAATGGGATACATTTTTGTGTACAACACTTGAGTTATAAATTTTTATTCATTCGAATGAATTAAGCCACTCGCCCTTCCGGCTAGTGGATTGAACTTCCTCCTCATGATTAAACATTCAATTAAATCACTCGTATCAATTTGGAATTATTATTCGGTTCTGACTTCTGAAAAGATACTGTGGGTGCGTTTTTATTTTCATCGAACTGATTAATCGGTGTATCTCCCTCTCTCTCTTCTTTTCTTCCTTACCAAAGAAGAGTGAGATAGAGGTTAATCGATTTATCATTTCGATGAAAATAAAAACGCAACCTGTCTTAAGTTTTTTCCAAATGTAATAGTTAAATTGGATTGAAAAATCTTGATATTCTTCTAGCAAAGAAAGGAAGTATTTTATGGTTCAAGGAAATAACGAGTGTAACCCCATTTATTTCCAGTGTTGTCACCTTTTCGATATTTTCTTCGCTCGAAATTTTAGAAGTTGGAATTGAATTCATTTACTCACCAAGTGCTCGAGTTAGATATCTTAATGTTCCACGACCAAGTCTTATATTGATACTTTCATGGCAGATATAGATGAAAAATCAAAAACAAACGGTTTCATATGCTTATGTTTGCAAATTATAAAATATTTTATCGAGAAACCGAGGATGTTTGGCAACGCAGATAGAGGGGTGGGTGTTCTCTTCTTACCCGCTTTAACAAAGACACAACAGAATCTGTTGAACAGACAGATGTTGTTATGTTATGACCGGGGTTCGGATGATATCTTCTTTTCGCGCGTCTCATTTTTGAACTGCAAAAGTTATTGATAGAGTCTGAAAAAATTGATGAAAATAGAAGATTTGAACGTGTTATGTGAACGTTTAGTATTGTTTGTCAAGAATATGTAGTGATTGTCGTCGTGAACTGTGATTGCGAGAAAGATTGTTGTACCTCCTGCAACGACAGAGAAGAATATTCTTGGGGATTGGATTTTCCAAGACTCCTGCATTCCTCGGGACCCCAAGAATTCAATACTTGAAGATGTTTAGATGGACTTAGTTTCCTGGCAGTTATTACGTCTCAGAAATCCTAGAGTGGCACATAGTATCGTCTGAAAGTGTATTTTCTATATTCATCTGAGGGGAAACACCAATATGGTAAGTGTATACTTTGTCTTTTGCAAACTTCACTAATTATTTCAGTCTTTTGAAAATTTCACTCTAATAATCATTGAATAAGAGAATTTATTGTTAGTCGATTAGTAGTGTTCTTCAACTCATTTTTGAAGAGATATTAGTTTCGATTTAATCCGTATCATTTCTTTTCTTATTCATTTCAATAATTTCTCCACTTCAGTATACACATGAATGCAAAGCGTATCGAATTATTTCAGCATTCTAAACAGAAAATATTCTCAAGGAGATTTATTAGATCATAGTTCAAATATTATATCAGATACAGTTACAATCATTCACAAATGCAATATACCTAGTTAATTAGTTTCAAACTGCTCAATTCTATTCGAACAATAATTATATTTATTATTTTACAGTTGCTGTCCGGATAATAATTCGATGCTGCGACTGATTTGCAGACCAAAAATGCTCCCTCAACCTGTCTGAAATTTGCCGAAAAAGAATGACTAACACACTATCAAGGCCAAGCAGAAATGAAACCTATAATCTTATGCATTAAGTAAAAATATTACTAGTAGTACAATTCAGTGCAATATTTCATGATATTTTTTATATTTTGATTTCTAATTTTTTATTTTCTACTCCTTTTATATAATAATAAATTATTCATCTCTAATTTTATTATTCTTTAATTGCTATATCATCAATTAAATTTTCAGGTGCATTCCTTAATTGAATATAATATTTTTACATTTTCCTCGAAAATGAGTTGCTTTCCATTAAAAATCATTAACCACAAACACTAAGTCGAAATTATTTTATTATATTTTATAGTTTCATTACATGATAGGTTACCATAGTTTTTTTTTATTGAAGCTGTAGGTTATTAGAGATGACCTGACATGAAAGTCTGACTTTCTTCAAATGAAACATAAATAATGCAAAGATACTGAATTGTTCCACACAAAAAGTAAGAAAAGATGATTCATAACAGAAATACCAACAATCAGCTTTTATTGAAATACTTGAGTTGAATGTTTCAGTAGGGTGGTCGGATAGTATAAACAAACGTTAAATAATCGTTTATCAACAACGTTATTTGAGAAAAAAAAACGTTATATTGAGGTTGAATTTAAAATGTATTCAAAACGTTGATAACCCGTTATGAGGAATAGTTATGTTGAAACCGAAAAGTAACGATATATTTTGGTGAAATTTTCGTTACAATGTGGATGTTTTTAACGTTAAAATAACCTAGAAATATCGTTTCAAAGTTACGTTGAAACCGAAAAGTAACGATATATTTTAGTGGTATTTTCGTTACAATGTGGATGTTTTTAACGTTTAAATATCCTTGAAATATCGTTACAAAGTAACGTTACTAAACAACGAGAATGCAACGTATTTCCTAGCGACATTTTCCAGGTTTTTCAACGTTGTTTGGTCGTGGCGTTACTAGAAAAAGTCAACGTTGTTTTCACGTATCTGTGTTTATTGGAAAACGACTAGGTGATGTCGAATACGGTGTCAAAATCGATTCTGTCTGGCCAGCTGATTAGGTCGCGCATTGGAATGCGACGGTTCAGTTCATTGATGGGACACATCGGCCGAATGGTTTCGGAGCTATAACCATTTGAAGTTTTGGGGTTATTTCCCTGATAACTACTGGAGCGACTTCATGGAAACTTGGCAGTTAGTTGGAGCATAGCAACGCGCAACTGTAGGCATAATTTTGTTGGGGTCGTATGGCGATTTTGGAAATATTCGAAAAAAATATGTAAAATTTCGTGGTTTCTTCTCGATATCGTTGTGTTTTTCGGTATAACTCAAGAAATACTGATTGAATCATAACGAAACTTCATAGTTAGTTTGAAGATGCTGAAGTTCAACTTCGTGAGAAATTTCATGACAATCGTGTCATTAGAACAATTTGAAAAAAAAATATTTTTTTTCAAATTGGGTGGATTTTAGCCATTCACGAATTCGGCCTTGATAATTACGATCTAAAACTATTTTACACATACCGAGTTTTTATGTCGTTTCTCTCGGAAGTTCATACGAAATTTCGTGAACATAATTAGTAGAGTTACGCATTTAGCAGGTTCAATATGGGAAAAATTTATCGCTTCGGCCACACAATAACTTCCGGAAGAAACGACTTAGAAAGTCGATATTTGTAGAGTAGGTTTGGGGCTTAATTACGAAGGTCGAATTCGCGAATGGGTTAAATCCGTCCAATGATTCCGTAGATATACCCATTCAAAATTTTATTTTCCCAATATCTCCTAAAATACAGATTATATCGAATTAAAGTCCAGTAATTCATCGAAAAAGCCTAGAAAAACACGGAAGTGAAGTCACACCATTGAAAATTATTTCAAATAAATGAAAGTATGATTTGATGCAATTTAATGAAGATGAACTTTAGAGAAGGCAAATTACATAACTGCTATAAAGTTTCTCAGGAATTCGGACAGTAGTTTATTAGAATCTATAAGTACATTGCCAACGTGTCGAACTTTTCGTGGTTCTTTTTCAAGGCTCGTATTTAATTTGATTCGAAATGTGTCTGGTGAAATAAAACATATCTTTTTCTCTCTGTTACAGTCGAATAACAGAATACAGTAATTTCTCTGTTCCAGATGAAAATGTCAGTTTTTATTATATGGCCAGAAAACATTTTAATTTGATCTCTCTTGAAAATAGACGTAGTATAGGCGATGTAGTTATATTGAGTAAGATTGTAAGTGGTGAGTTGCAGGTACCGGATTTCTTGCAAGAAGTACACATTAATGTCCCGAATTTCAATCTAAGATCTTTTGAAATTTTCCATGTACCTTTTAGAAGGACAAATGCATCCAAAAACTCTCCGTTAGTGAGAATGTTCCGAACCTGCAATGAGCTACGAATTGTCGATGTATTTCATTGTGCTAACATTAAGCTGCAACTCAAAAAACATTTTTTGATGCAGTGAGGTCTTCACTTTCGGTTTGATTTGGTGTAGAAGTTTTCGTTGATTTTCTATTTTTGATTTTCATCTCAATGTAATTTGTGGATACTCTTTATGGGTCTTTGACCTGTTTGTGTCCCTAATGTTAAATAAATAAATGAATAAAAAAATAAAAACCTCAGATTCAACTTTCAAGAAGTATCCCGGTATTGCATTTATAAACATGGACGTTATCCCCCAAAAAAATTACATAACGTTCACTTCGAGAAGATGTTGAAATTCAAATCTAAAGCCACTCAGAATTGTTAATGTTAACGAAATGCTGAGAATAAATCAAAATATCTCATAATTGATGAATGTCTCAAATAGAATACACCATTGTCATAAAGAACAAACCAAAAAGCTTGTTCTCAAAATCCCAATTGGAAATGTATTACGATTTACTCATACGAATACTACTAGGATAGCGAATTCTTGGTGAACAATAATTATTCAAGCCCTTCAGAAATGGTTAAATTAAACCTAAAGAGATATAAAATATTCATCTTATAAATTATTCCAATGATATCACGAAATGAAAATCAGACAATTATATTTATATGATATATCGATTTACCTTTTCAAAAAAGAATTATAAGAAAGCACTGACGTGGAGTCAACAGCTTTTGCGCAAGTTTAAAATTCTTTGACGAAGCGGTCATTTTTTCACATGATGACCCCAAAAAATGCGTACCTCTACTTCCTGATGGAAGGATTTGATGATCTTTTTATCGTATTATCTTCACGAAATTCTGTATGAACTTCAGAGAAAAACAGTTTAAAAACTATATATTTGTAGAATAGGTTCGGATCTTAGTTACAATGGCCGAATTCGTGAATGGGTAAAAGGAGATCAATGATTCCGCAGATATATATCTCATCAAAATTTCCAAGAATACAGATCAGATCGAATCAAAATCTAGCACTTGATTGAAAAATAAATTTCGTGAGGATAATATGATCAGAAAGAATATTGAATATTTCAAAGAAAAGTTTTTTTTAATCGTTCCAATGGGACATCATCACGAAACTTTGCACAAAGTTGTTCCTCGGTATTTCCAAACTAGTTGCCAGGTCATCATGATCAAACCAGTATTGTTTGAGTTATTCCAAAAATATCAATGATACTGAGGGAAAAAACACAAAATTTGACATATTTTTCCCTAACATCCCCAGGGGTGACCAGGGGGACAGCTCTTAGATGTAAATGGAAAACAGTATTGAAAACCGCCTAACGAATTTTGTCTTAAATATATATTCAAGGTGTTCAAAAATTTCTAGAAATTTCAAACGACTCTTACTTCAGAAATAAATTTAACCGATTTCAATGATATTCGGTAAGATGTCCTTCTTTTATCAGTTGATTTCATTCCGTACTAAGATCTTGTTATATATTCCATAATTTCTTTATCACCCTAGACCTTTTTTATTAAACTTAACTTCATATACTCCCTATTTGGCATGAACAGTCGAGCCGACATTCCACAACTAGAACTCAACATGGTAGAGTCGGAATCAGGAGCACTTGTGTTCATTTTAAAACATTCAGGGCTGTTTCGATTCGAGCATGAAATCCAGCCTGCCTTCAGAGTATTTCTTTCTGGTCATTGGGTACATAAATATGCCCAATTGCGGAATTACTTCGCTATGCGTTCCTCTCGAGTTCAAGAACAATCAGATGCGGATAAGAATTATTCTAACGTGCATGTTGAATAGCATCCTTATTTGAATTAGATCCGAAAGAGTAAGTCATTTTCTGTTTTATCGCCTTACATTGCTAGTGGTTAAGTGTGGTGTATTCTATATAAATATTATCTGTATCTACTTTTGGAGGGTTGCCTTGCATCAGATAAAAAACTTCAAGCAATAGAATTATTTTATGTATATCCTTGTAAACCTTTTGAAGATTTGCGAGGTAGGTTCAACCCCCTTGAGGTTATCACGTTTCGTCATAGCTCAGTCTGGGGAAAATCGTCTGGGTGGGTGCCACATTAAGTCATTTCATGCCCACGTGAGTGGACACCGTTTATATGGATAATTAGTTAGTGTGCCTTCCAGAACTTCGGAAAGGACCTGTTAGGTGCAGCGTGAACGCTAGCGCCCCCTGCACGTTGACCGATGCGTCCAAGCATTACGAGTAAAACGTAGGTTATTCGAGACACAAAATATGAAGTGACTCAAATAAAGACTTTGGGATTACTCACTTCATTGAAACGATTCAGAATCTATATCTGGCTCTTCAGTCGGACAATAATTTTGCAAATTTTCGCTATATTGTTTGACTAAAGAGTCACATGTAAACTCTGGAACGATACGGTTCCCCACGTTGATTGTTTACATCCTTTCGACATAGTTCATAAGGCAACGTTCTTTCAAGAATCTGCTTCCGAGAAATAGTTTCAATCCCACGATTTGCAAGGGCGATATCTATGAATAATTTTTATTTAATTTTCAATAGTTCTTCTTCAGGGATTCGGAACGAAAACCTGAAATAAAACCTGAAACATACTGCAAAATATTCTATCGATATTCAAATTTCTATCATCCAGCTGCCGTCCGTGCAAGCTGTAACATTTTGAATGTCATTTTCACTTCTGTAGATATTGGAAAAATTCACATGAAATATTGCTTTTGAAGAATTCAAGTTCTAGCTTGGGCACTTGCTCTACCTAGTTCCCTTTTTCACCTTCGTTGTAGAAAGTTCTGCTCCCTCTAAGCAGTCTTCGCTGATATCTGCCGATACCGTAACTCTCTTATCAAACTTTTGGAAGTGAGTACTTTCATCCTTTCATCCCAATGAAGATGCTGGCCAACACCATCAATTTCAGGAATATTCTCTTCACGATGTTTAGGGGAAAAACGGTCAAAACATCAGAGTCAGCAAATCCACGATTCCATTGTTCATTTCCTATCTGATTCTCCCATTTTGTCTATGGATTTTTGGCGAAATGACTTGGACAAAACTTCAGTATAAGAAAGGCAGTTTTGAATCCCCTTCTTTTTGCCTTCGAAACTTATTTTTCAGACTCAACACAATATGCCCGGCAAAATGACATGAATTCTAGAATGGAATATCACAGGGTGTTCCTAAGTTGGTAACTAGAAACGAAAATGAACGATTACTTTGATAACATCAAGAGAGAAAGTTTCATAAACATGGGTATGCCTACTCATTTTCCAGAAGATTATTATGGAGGTTCTTCATACTGTCGACACCCGCATTCAGCTCAAATAAAGTACACTTGAAAATATACATATGACGCCAATAAAGATGCAGACAATAACCACAAATTGCTGAAATATGCCCCGAGCAGTGTAGGAATGCAGAAAATATGTTGTGTAAGTTACTATAGATATGACACTTCATATCTTGGTCTTGTCAATTTATTGATAAACTTCAACATTGCACTGAAAATTGAGGTAACAAGGAAAAAGTCTTGAAAAAACCTAGAAAAGCACTGACGTGAAGTCAGCAGCATTTGCGCGCATGTTCAGAGGGGATGACCGCTTTGGCAACAAAATTAAAAAGCTGCTGATTTTACGTCAGTGCTTTTCTAAGTTTTGTCGAGTTATTCGAACAAAAACTTTGAAGCCGAGGAAAAAACCCGAAATTTTGCCTTAGTTTTCACAATATCTCCGAAAATTATGATCGTATCGAACTGAACACTGCTATGAAATATGAAGCTCAAGGTATGAGAGAAATTTTTTCAAAATCTACTGACAGCACGATCTCAACAAAATTTGCAAGTCCTTACGCTCGAACTAACTACCAAGTTTCAATCAAATCGCTTTAGTAGTTCTTGAAATTCAGAGGAATAATCTCAAAACCTCAAATGGCTCTAACTACGAAATAGTTCGAACGATTTTGCCCATTAACGAATTTAACCTTCGCATTTTGAAATGCAACCAACCCTGAAATTTTCAAGTCGTTAGATTCCTCCGTACGTCCGTAATCGTGCGTACGGATGGCCAGCCGGACAGAATAGATTTCGACGCCGGATTCGTCATCAGTGAGTGCCTCCTAGTCGTTCGGGACCATTTTCGGCTCAAAATTCGCAAATAACAGGCATTTGGACAAAACGATAGCACGCTGTTCCCCGAAATATGCGCGCAAAAAATATAATAAGGTGTCAATAAAATCCATATGAACATCTCAATGACAAATCTAGAAAAGCACTGCCGTGAAGGCAGCAGCTTTTGCGCGTATGTTCAATGTGGATGACAGCTTCGGCAACGAATTTTAACTTGCGCGCGAAAGCTGCTGCCTTCACGGCAGTGCTTTTCTAGTTTTTTTTTCTATGAATTACTGGATTTCAATTCGATCTCAACTTCATTTTTGGAAATATTGGAGAAATAAAATTTTGAATGGGTATATCTACGGAATCATTGGGCGGATTTTACCCATTCACGAATGGGCCGACTGCGTAAACACAATAACCTCCGAAAGACAAAACTTAGAAACTCGATATCTGTAGAGAAGGTTTGGACCTTATTACGAAGGCCGAATTCGTGAATGGGTAAAATCCACCCAATGATTCCGCAGATATACCCATTCAAAATTTTATTTTCCCAATATTTTCAAGAATACAGATCAGATCGAATTTAAATCCAGTACTCCATCGAAAAATTACAGTTCGAAGGTTCATACAGAATTTAATGAGGATGATATGATAGGAAAATCACAAATTTTTTTTTTCAAACTGTTCTAATGACACGATCATCACGAAATTTCGCATTATGTTGTCCTTCAGCGTCTTCAAACTAGCTGCGAAGTTTTATCAGAATTGAATCAGTATTTCCCGAGTTATACCGAAAAAAACAACGATATCGAGAAGAAATCCTCGAAATTTGACATATTTTTCCCGATAACTCCAAAACTTATAATCGTATCGAACTGAAATTTGGTACACTGCTGTGAAATATGAAGCTCAAAGTCCGAGTGGAATTTTTTTGTGAATATGATTAACGGTTTCCGAAAAAGAATTTCAGAAAAAAATTTTTTTTTTAATTTACTGACACTATGATCCTGACAAAATTTGGCTCAAAGTTGCGCGTTGTTATACTCCACCTAATTGCCAAGTTTGAGTTCAATCGCTCATCAGTGAGTCCAATCTAGTCGTTTGAGACCATTTTCGGCTCAATCATCGAAAATTACAGACATTTGGACAAAACGATAGCACGCTGTTCCCCTAGAACATGCGCGCAAAAATCATACTAATTCACTATTGTTTGTTTTGAGATAAACGCAATTGAATGTTTGGAACGCCACAGCTACTTTGTTACGGCTAAGCACATTCCGATATTTTTGGTTTAATTATCTCTTAGCTTATTTGTGTGAGGGCTATATAAAAAAAGAAGCAGTTGAAATCCAAAATCGGGTATTTACTTCAGAAGTTATACAAATTTAGGACTCATCGCGATATTCCTTCGAGGTCTTCATGTTATGTGAAATGCATTAACTATGAATGTCAGTGAGTATAAATGCCCTTTCTGATGTAGATTTCCGTTCAAATACAGATGATTGAATTGTTTCTGTGAAGAATATATCCTTTCAGATAAGCAGTAGAGCTCTTGAATTTCATGAATTTTAAATCCGCGAATGCTCGTAAAATTGGACTTGGAAGGAATTTGGACCAGTCTTGGACAATTCGAGAAACATTCGAACATTAATTATTTGAAAAGGTTCGGGTTTCATTCGTGCATGTGCAATGGGATTACAAAATAACATGGCGTCAATGTTTCAATTTTGAGTTTATAAGGCCAACATTTTTGTCGTATACCATGTAAGAATATGGAATGGACGTTCACTCGTTTAAATTATTTGGAAGTATTGTTCGTTAAACGAATACATTTTACAATATTACAAATGTTCCTCTTGTCACCAGCTGTGAATCCCAAAAAATGCTCAAATGCATATTTAGGTGAATAATTAATAATTATGAAATGCTTGACAGGAGCTATCACGGAATTGGAACTTGTCGGTGACTTCAACTTTTTTTATTACCTTATCAGAGCGCGGACACTCATAATTGTTGGCTGCCACCTATAACCAATGAAACCCTCACAGTCGATAAAAACGATGGCTATTGCTTGATGAATTTTGGAAGAATTTAGAGACAGACAGAAGCCCTCAGATGGGTTCACTACTTTCATTTTGGATTTTCAATGTTTTTTCTTCAAGTCTACATATTATTGAGGCGTAAATCCTTCGTTGAATTGACGCAAGACCTATTTCCACTGTTATTCTTCGATGAAGGGGCAAACAAAAATTTTACATTCCCAGAATATGCCATGATTTCATTATCCAATTCAACTATCATAACAGAATGGTACGCAACACATCTGAATTAACAGAAATGAAACTTACATAAAGAACAGATCGTTCAAGTCTCCACTGGGCACAATTCGCCAAAACCATACAAATGATTCATGCATCCTTTCGTATACTTTCTGCCCCCTTCCAACTCAGCTGAGAATAGTTTTATAGTGCCTCATCGGCAATCTTCTGAATTAACCTTCACTTAGGATTCCTCATTTTCCTTATTGAATAGACGGAGAAAATAACTTTCTTCACCTTACCCCAATAAAAATGCAGATAAACTCTATACATCTTCGGAATATTACCCTCTGCCATACAACTTAGAAACTAGACAAAGCAGTTACTGCAATGCCTTGATGCAATTATTCACTTCACATCTTATCGTTGATTTTTTTTCAACTCTACGGACATTCTTGCACGTGGCGGTTCCGCCAAACTCATGAGAAGAACAAGAGATTGTAACGCAAAAAAAGCCGATCCGATAAAACAAGTTTGAAGTGTTTCCGCAACGATTTATTCTGGTTATATCGGACAGGATCGGAGGAAAGCCCAAATTTGTTACATACAGGGTGTCACATTGAAGGAGAAACACAGGTCTGATCCAATAGAAAAATCAAGATTTTGAAAAATCGCTCGCACTCATCAATTTTATTCTTAGGGAAACACTTTGTCACATAAAATTCATCATCATGTCTTTTCATCTCTCTGCCTAGCAACCCTTAAGTCTTAAATTTTAATAGGAAACATAGATTGTGCGATATATTTCTTGTAGAAAAGGCTTTTTCCTCCTCACAGTTACAGTTGATTTTCAGAAAATTTTGTGGAAATTGAATTGATTTACTAGTCATTGTAAATGGAAATGATGGAGAAATATGAACGAAATACTATTTCTAATAATGAAAAATTCATGAGGTCGAATTTGGCGGATTTTACCATTAAACGAATAACACCTCCGTTAGCAAGCCCCAAACCTACTCTACATATATCGAGTTTCTAAGTCGTTTCATTCGGAAGTTATTGTGGTTGTGGTCTTCAGGGCCGATAGTTCACGCTTCCGAACTCCCGGAAGAAGCAACTTATAAACTCGATATTTGTAGGTTTGAAACTCAATTGCGGAGGCCGAATTCGCGAATGGGTAAAGTCCGCCAATGATTTCATATACCCATTCAAAATTCATATTTCCAAAACTACAGATGGAATCGAATTGAAATCCAGTAATTGATTGTAAAATGACAGCTTGAAGGTGCATACAGAATTTCATGGGTAAAGTATGATCAAAAATTCACAGAATACAAACTATTTGGAATTTATTGTTTACGCGCTTGTTGTAGGGAACAGCACGATAACATTTCGTCAAGATGTCTGTAATTCGGATTTTGAGCCGAAAATGTTCTTTATCTCCCCGAAGAAGAATCCATGGTCAAATTCAATTCTGTCGTTCCGTCCGTCCGGTCGTCCGACCGTATGTGCTCTAGCTTTCGAAGGAAAAGACTTAGCAACTTGAAATTTTCAGATTAGGTTTGAAGTCCAAATAACTTTGTTGAATTCGTTAATGGGTGGAATCGGTTGGATAGTTTCGGAGTTGGACCCATTTGAAATTTTGAGGTTAACTCCTCAATATCTCATGAAGTGTTGACTCGATGAAATTGAAACTTCGTGAACAGTTTTGAAATACCAACGCACATTTTATACTGTGTGGATCTAGTTGTTGGAAAATTTTAAAAACAATTTTATCCGGAAATTTTCAAAATTTCTGATGAAATTTTTTTTCTCTGAAAATATTGATGGATTTCAATGGAACTTGGCACAAACCATTTAGTCAGTATTTAACAATAATGTTTCGAATTCAAATTCGATCCAATATTTACTTTCAGAGATTCAAGGAAAAAAATGTGCCAAATTTCGTTGTTATTGGGAATTTTAACGTTATTTCCGTACAAGTACAAATGCAGTCAGATTGAAATTTGAAACTTCGTAATCAGGTGGAGATTACCAACAAGCAACTAGGTCCAAAATTTCGTGTTGATCAAATAGTTATGATTTGACAAAGCACGTAAAAGCTCCTGACCTCACATCAGTGCTTTTCAAGATTTTAATTGTTATAATGACTTGAACACCACGAAATTTCGAGTTGTTGATCAGTATTCTCAAACGAGTTACCAAATTTCATCATAATTGAATCAGTTTTTTTGAGTTATTCGAGCACACTCCGAAAATAATACCCATATAGAACTGGAAACCGTGTGTACTGCTGTGAAATATAAAGTTTTTCGAAAAGGTTCTTGAAATTGTTTTGTATATACTGTCTGTTTCGCAAAAAGTTTCACGTCGGCATACTCCAACTTTCTGCCAAGTAGTTCCTGCAATCTATCAAATAGTTCTTGAAATATCAGGGAAATATCCTCGAACTTTGAAAGGACCATAACTCCGAAACCGTTTGGCCAATTTTGCCAATTAACGAAACTAGTCGCATTCTGGAATGCAACCTACCCTGAAGTTTTAAGTAGATAAGATCTTTAGTAAACCTGTAATTATGCTCACAACCAGCCAGACAGAATTAATTTTGACAACGAATTTGCCATCATCGAGTCCAACCTAATGGTTCAAGGCCATTTCTGGGAAAAAATCCGAAAATTATAGACATTTCGACGAAAAAATAACACGCTGTTCCTCAGAACGTGCGCTAAGCATTTTAGGCTTGACGACAGTATATGAAAATCATCGATTTAACGGTTCTAAGGTGAAATTGAATTGAATTGAATTGAATTGGATATAAAAAAAAATCCAAAACACTGCTTCTGTTCTATTTAAAATATTCAGATGATTGAGATTCTCAATGAAATGAAATATTAAAATACTGCAATCGGCCATGTTGACTGAAACACCAATCACAGGGCATGACGAACTCCACTTTCAATACTATCATTCACTGTGTTTTGTTGTTGTGAATACTATTAAAAATGCATTTGGGTTGATTTTTAATTATTTAACGTGTGATTTGTCGTCTTCTCTCTACTATAACAATAGGACCAAGCTTTGTTGAGGGCAATGGCTCAAATTTGCCCAGGATTGATGTATTAATGTTGGGCGATTTGACATGAAAAATTTGGCTACTCTGAGTTTAGAAACGTGAAAACTTCCATGGAACTAAATTTTGTATTTATTTTCACCGCACATACAACCAATTTAGATATAATCAAACTCGTTTAGAACCCATGCAAGTTATACAGCTTTCATAAGTTATTTTTACAATAAACTTGTCATTGTTTATTTTTGAGGTGAGCTCCCTCACAACTTGTAAGTTGCTATTTTAGAGTTAATACCAGGTTTATACCAGATAAAACGAGTACATTTCGGTAACTAAAAAGTACCTACTTGTACAAGTAGTATTTTTTCTCATGATAAGCACCTCAAACCTGATGACTCACCCAGTTGATGTGAATGTATTTGTTCTAATTAATTTCAATTATTTCAGGTCATCAAGAACGTCATATGGGGATAATGCAATCAGTTATGTGCAACTAAAACGGGAAGGAAACATTTTTTCAGTTCCATATCATTTGATAACTGCAAGAAGAAAAGTAAACGATAAAAATTGATAATAAGAATGATAGCAAAGACCAATTAAAACATAACATCAATAAAACAGTTATTCCATAGCCCCAATATTCAACTTTTTCACGTCAGACAAACGTTTCAAGTTAAAGACCTATCGATATATGATAACAGACTTACATCGAAGAGGTCTTGACAGAAATAAAGTGGAGATTTCGTGACTAAGTAGCTCGGGTTTCGCTGTGCGAGCTGTTACAACTTATCTCTTATTATTTTTGTTCGGAATATGTACAAACATATTCTTGGGAGTTCTTATCGATGTGTTTTTACACTGCGGTACTGCACACCACTTATGAACTTTGGAATTCGTGTTCAACACACGAATTAATTTAATGTTTCGTTTACTTTCTTCGCTATGTATAGACACAATATGTTCACCTTAGCGTAACGTCAGAGCAGGCGCCATGTCACTTGCGTGCGTTTTAGCGCACTATTCAATAAATCTTAGAAGAATGGCTTTGAACTTCGTTAAATTTAACTTTATTACCGAAATGAAGGTTTTTTTATAGACCGTGAATGTGTCTCCATACTACGGAAGAGTATTTAAAAATCTTTCATCACGTCTATTGAAGATATATATGCTTTGCTAGTTCCGAAGGGCTGCAATTAGTTGAACTCTAATTATGACTCCTTCCTTCACCTATTTTCCTCTTTCAAAATTGCAATGAGAATTTCCAGTCTCCTTTCTATCTTCTCTGTCATATACTTTCAACCGCGTTCCCTTATTAAACCATTAAAGGAATTACTCCCATCGCTTCACTTCAATGAAGATACAAAGAGGCACCGTAAATTCACGGAACCTGTTCTACTCTCCGCCATACATCGAGAAAAATGGACAAAACATACGATTCCCGCAATTGCACGATTCCATTGTTCATTCCGCATCTCATTTTCTCGTTTGTTCACCTAAACGAATTTCACTCGTGAAGGTTTGGACAAAACTTCATCGGAAGAACGACAGTTCCTCCACTCACTCCGTCCCTCCCCCTAAACTTATTATCCAGACTCCACGGTCGGGCCGTCTGGAAAACCGTGTTCATTTAATTTTCACGCTCTATACGGGGCCGCTTTTCCACCAAACCTTCGCTCCCGTTGAGTTTTCCCATTTTCTACGTGATTCGCAAATTTCTTTTGAGCCATTGTCGTACGATCACAGTTTGCCGATATTGACACGTTTGTTTTTTCGCGGGAATGGAACGGTTGGACTATTCAAGGATATAGAGGCATATATCAGGGACAAATCATCATGCTGATCTTTCCCTGGGCGTATAGTTCAGTAAAACGCAGTTCATTCTCAAAAAGCATTCACCGGTAATTTCTTTGCAATTCCACTCCATGAAAACCAGTGTAAAAAACACTTCCACCCGATGAAATGAGAAGAATCAATTCGGTGTATACATCCAGTTTTTCAATTTCCATAGCCGCTGAAGAGCTATACTTGAGTATCGTAGGGGAAAATGACACATCCGATCAGCCCGGTGCTGCGTCGCAACTGTGACGCACCGGTTGTTTTTGCATAGTACAAGGCTGTAGGCTGCAAACAACGCGGCCCTTGCAACCACTCTGACCTTAACCCTAGCCTAGACCATCGCTTGAAGCATTGCCACAAGTATGGTATAGTACCCTAGATCCTCGAAGCATCAAATCAACGCGTATAGGCCGACATATAGGATTCGAAAGCACATACTAGCAGACAAAATTGTTGGAACGAATATACTAACTGACAAAGAAACTGCACACCCAGAAGGAGCTGTTTAAATTTTTATTTGTTTTTCTTGGTAAAACATAGATAGTATAGCAAGGAGTAAATTATTAAATTTGGGGAAAAAAACGGAGGGTTTACAATTTTTTCTGTTAAATTTGTTGATAATGTGTTAGTCCATATCGGTTATCTTTACACTTCCCAACAAGTCTTGGCATTTATGCAAGAAACTGATCTATTTCTTCCGAAGGGATACTATCCCAAGCTACCCGTGCTTCATCTCTCAGAGATGGGGTAAATTTCCAAGTCTTCTGCCCATGATGTCCCAAACATGCTCGTTGGGCGAGAGATCGGGGGATCTGGGCGGCCATGGCAAAAGATTCCATGGGTCGCTTCAAAAAAGTTCAAACTAACTCTGGCAACATGAGGTCGAGCATTATCTTGCTGAAATATTGGATTCTCGAGCCGGTTAATGTAAGGTAGAACATATGGCTTCACTTTTTCTTGAAGGTAACGCAGTGCTGTCATGTTACCTCAAATAACGACTAAAGGTGACCTTATTGCATGTGCAATAGCACCCCATACCATAACGCCTACTGTGCGGTGTACATGACGCTCGAAATCGAAATGAGAGTCACGTCTTACTCCCCGACGTCGTCTAACCCTTCTTCGCCCATCGTGCACCCAAGGAGAATCAAGATTCATCAGGAAATACGACATTCCAATGTTGTCGTTCTCTGCACCACTGTAATCGTTGCCGGCGATGCCGTGAGAGGTAACACAAGATGGAGTCGATAATGCTGCATTCAAAACGACCTTGTACGGCGTTAAACCGTTCGGACAGTTACAGGAGCGCCTTGTTCTCCTAACCACTCATCGTCCAAAGATCGAGTTGTCGCAAATCGGTTTCTAATGGTCATGAGTCTCAGACGTCGATCTTGAATTTCATTTGTGCCCCTTCGACGTCCGGTACCTACTCTTCTTCTCTTTTGGGCATTATCGAACCACGCTTGACAACATCTCATAACAGCAGTTGGAATTCAGTTGGAATGGAAGCAGTTCGTACGGTTAGAGATTTCTTGAAATGACAACCCTGCCTCCCGTAGACCTCTTTCAAATTCACTTAGGTGGAATCTGCCTAAGCTTTATTCGATTACGCTTTGTAATCTTGTCAGTGCATGAGAGGACAGTTTGCAGAGACGGCTGAGAATTTACGAGAGCGAATGTTTTATGTGAAATTTCAATAAAAAAAATCTTTGCTTTAGCCATTGTAATAAAAAAGAAATAGGGGAAGTTATCTCTTATTGGTTGAATTGGCATACATAGTAGGCTGATGTAGGGGCGTAGGTATGCCACCTCAACCTGACCTGCAGAAGTAACAAATATCAGTTAGAATGCTGAAATACTGTTAAAGGAGCCCAGTCATCTACCGGAGGTCCAAGAAATATACCATAAGTGATGCTGTATTGATGAACCAGTGGATGATTCAAATACAAGCAATAACATATCAGCATCAGGCATATCGCCCTTACCGGTCACTTCAGCAACAAAACGTAAAAAATGCAGGAGTACAGAGATATGAGGGCATTTAAATACCTGAAATACCGGTAAGAAAATTCGAACTTGTCGACTGATGTCTGAAAACCTAAAAATCTACTATTTCATAACTTATGAGAGAAAAATGTTGAAGCCCGACGTTGACAACATCATCACGAAAAGTCAAAAGGCTTGTTGATATTGAATTTTATGAGACAACAGAAGATCATTTCAGTATAAGCGGTAGTGAAAATGGGGACGTAGCATGTATCTACTGAACAACGTGTTTTTCTGACCTCGTTCCGAAGATATATGGCCCAGATAGAAAGGATGGGGTCAGTGCTTTCATGCAGAATGTATAGGAGTCTATAAAATGATAATCCATCCATTGCTCGAGGCGATGGTCAGAGATCACACCGATCTTAAAATATTTATCTATTGTTTTGATGATCTAGGTGATGATACGATACAAAGGTCCGAAAGCCGATCCAAGCTCCAACCAAAGCCTCGATCACCCACAAAAATTAATACACTATAACCCTTTTCCTGCTACCGTCTGGGGAGCACCCGATGTTCCTCGGAGGCACGCCAGCATTGGCAAGTCGTGCTCTAGTACACGGGAGCGTCAGATCCTCGTACTTCCTACCCATGTCCTTTGATGCACCACCGAAATTTGCAGAGCTTCAAGCACTCATAGCTGTGAACCGCCCAACTCATCATAACTCGCCGGTTTGTTTATCGTCTCCTTCTAAAAATAGCATGGGCGTGAAGCTCCAGTGCGTCAAGCCAAAGGGACTTCACGCTCTTTACTGGAAAGCTACTCATATAAGATCAGTGTGGTCGCATCGGATTGTCAACCATCGTTTCATGGATAAGATGGATCAAAGGCCCGAGATACTGCTATAATCGAGGATCCAGGGTACTATACCATACTCAAGGCGATGATGGAGGCAAGCGTCGGAGCGAGGATCTCCATTATTCCTTACTTAGCGGTCTGAGTACTGTATTGTTTATCAAGGGTTGCACTCATCATTGGTCCGACCCCCGCATCGAAACTGGAAACCCGCATATGTATACTGGACCTTAGGGTTCTGGCTCAGGAAGCAGGACCAATCAAGACAAACTTCTTCTCCAAAAATCTTTAGTGTGTGTCCTTATATGTGTACCACTTGATGAAGTTATATAGTTATAGTTTGTTAGGGGGCTACATTCCACTGCGACCTTAAGGTCTATTGTGCCCCTTCGTCAGAGCTGTTTTCGCATTGCGGTACCTTCAGCTCCAGAGCTCTGATGAATTCTGATATCTGGGGGGGCTTCAAGGAGGCTAAGTTCGCATTCCTCCTATAACTCCCCTGTCCAAGATATTTCTTGCGCAGGCTCACAATGGCGAGGGATTCTGTGATCAGGTGAACAGGAGTTTCTTCCTCTTCCCCACAGAATCTGCGCTCGTCAATTTCTGATGGGCCCATTCTCATCATGTGCTTCCTCAGACGACAGTGTCCTGTGAGGAAACCAGTGAGGAGGAGTAACTTGTTCTTACGGAGTTCCAAATGATTTTTGGACCTAGCAATTTCAGAGTTCCGAAGGAACTTTTCAGAGAGTTACTTTTTTAATCATAATATCACTAGGTAGGTTCGCTGATGAGATGTACTTGTTCAGAGAGGACCAGGCTCTCTGACTTTTAATTCTCTCATTACCTGTACCGTCCCTAGAGATTCTAAAGATAGCATCATGGGCCATTGATCACTAGATGTAGAGGACGGAGATTACCACTTGATGAACAACAGATTATACTAGGAGACCGTGAGAACGTTTGTGGTTCAGTTGCGACCTGGAGAAAATTATGTGCGCACTCCAGGGACCCTATTTTTGAATGTGATGTTATGAACGTTCTTTACCGTTCCATCAAAAATGCATCGCGTTTCCGTGACAACAGCGTCGACACGCCTATTTTCTCCTATCCCCGATTCAAGAATAGGGACCCAGCTCGAATGGATACCCACGTGTTTTCCAATATTTCAGAATTCAATGGAAAGTTGTGTTCAATTTCGGAAAACATTCTTTCGTTTCTACGTTTACGTTAAAGAGTATACTTTTCGCTGCTTCCATTCTCTTTTAACTATTCCACAAGCTCGCTATCATTCATTTCCTTTATTGAATTCTCTGTAATTGTAATGTCCACCTGATCATGAAGTGCATAAGGGAATTTCGCTTCCAGTGAATTTAATTTTTGCTAGTATATCCGATTGATACCCTGAGGGAATACTATCGTGAGTCCATTAGTTGATGTTGGATAAATTTATTATGAATTCAATCTATGTAAGTAATATCGTCTGATGTAACAACCGAACCTCAGGATCTTGTTATCGAACAAGGACGAATCAAATGAAGACAATAAATCTGGAGTCGACGAGATGACCTAAATGTAATGCTTGGCTCATTATTCATATTGGTCAAACGGAAACAGCTTTCAGAAGAATACGAGGACTCCAGAGCAACTATACAACGGACACCCCACACTCCACATATGCGAACCACTCGAACGAATTCGGAGATAATTCCAACAACAACTATGAAATCTTACAGACCGAAATTTAAAAAATTCAGGCTCACGTGACTGGAGTTCTCGTAGCAGGATATTTTTTTATTTCAATAAAAACTTCTAACTACAACAAACTACAACTGTCGGCAGCTAGGATATGTCATCTGCTGTGAGCAAAACACTGAATCATCATGACTGAACTGTGTGCTCTCAACATAAGGCCACTTCCAGATATTTAAGCTAATAGTAAATGTGATTATTTATATCATGAATAGTATGAATAAAATAGAGTGCTCTTTGTCACGCATGAACCGATAACAGAAGGATCAGATGGAGCGCTTTCAGAGCATTTCAGCTTCCTTTGATGTCGCTGCTAATTGAATTCTATTTTCGCATTGAAGACTCAATAACGCAACGCGGCCTCGGTAGCGGTCAGGAAGCCGTAGCGATCTCGATCAAGTCATTAAATGAATAAATAAATTAATGTATTCGAGTTGATCGAGATCGCTGAAGGATTCTACAAACCAACGCGGCCGCAGTGGCGATCAGGCGACGGTAGCGATCTCAAACAACTCAAACACATGCAGTTTCATGCAAATTCATTTGTTTGAGTTGATAGAGATCGCTACCGCTTCCTGATCGCCACCGCGGCCGCGTTGATTTGTAGAATCCTTAACGCTTCCTGATCGCCACCGCGGTCACGTTGGTTTGTGGAGCCCCTAAAGACTAGTCGGAATGTGTGAAATACGAAGAGAAAATCTCGAAATAGCATCAAAGACAGTCGGGATGTTCGTGGAAGCTTTCTATTATTCGATCCGACTGTTGTTGGTCTCTTGATCCTTTATCCCCTTCACACAAGTCAAATAGGTTCGCGCAATCATAAGTTACAATCACTGTTCGCTTCGTGAATGCCGATGCGGTGCCTGCTCATGTCTGGGTGGCTAAATATCCTCATTGTTGAAATTTCAGGGCCAATTCATCTTCAGTTTAAGTCATAAGCATATCATTGTCATAAGGTAGAACGTTGGCATTTACCCTCTCAAATTTCGTGTTACCTCATTATGCGAATCCCACCTTCGAGGGCAGAATACTCGAAGGTGGAATTCGCAAGATGCTGGTAGATGGCGCGCTGTACGTTGTTATACTGCAGCTGTCCGTCTGAAAGGTGATAAGTATCAAGAGATCCCTCTGCGATTTGTCAGACTCAAAATCGCAATTGCGCATACTCGAACCATCCCGAAGTGTCCTGAACTGGTTCTGAAGTCGGAACCAAAACACAGCTATTGAAAATATGTAGAATTTCCTGGATGGTTGAAATTTTGAGATTTTTTCCCCAATGGCTCGGTAAGAACTGACGCTATCGAAATCATACCCCATTGCTTCCTTCAGAATACCGACATTTTTGCTCGAAAACTATCCATAAACTTGCAGTGAAGTTTGGTGCAGACATTGAGGTAACTATTTCACAGTACTTAGAGTTTTACTTTGATCGTATATTTATCTTAAGGAATATTGGGTGAAATATTCATTCAAATCTCGAAATTATTTTCTTGGTATCATTGTTATTAGGTATTGTTATGATGAAACCTGGTAATGGCGACGGTTGATGAGCAAACTTGTGCTGAATTTCTTGATGATCGTTGCTTTAGAAAAATTCAAGACAAAAATGGTTTCCACGAAATGCTGCATGAAACTCCACGCTGAAATTTTTCAACGAATTTCTGCATTTCAATTCGATATAATCTGAGTTTTCGGATATATTGAGACCTCAAATCAGTGCTTCTTTAGATTATTTTCGAAGACTCTATGATCTGATTCATCTACATATATTCCATTCACTTTTATAAAGTAGCCCAGTTGGCCATGATTTAGGTCTATCATGTTTTTGTAACTAAAACCAAGGCAGGTTGCGCTCCTGAAATATCGACAATGTCAAAATAATTCGACACGACGTTGCCAATTTCAACTCTCTTTCAATAACAAATAACAATTCAGCTCCAGCCATAATAAACTAATAAATTAACATTTCGCTTTGATTCGAATTCGAAATTGAAAGTACATAAAGTGATCTAAAGAAGCAAGGACACAGTATCAGGAAGTGCTATATAGAATTGCGCTCATTCCGATAGCAACTGATATTTTGGAAACGATCATTCATCAGAAGCTATCTTACATCGAAATGTATGTGAGTAAAAATCAAAATATTATATTTCATAAGAAATAATATTTCTTTTTTAGCTACACGTCACCACGATCAGAAAGATTTATAATGAAAAGGAAGCCAAAGAGTTTCTGGCATTACAGTTTTCTTCTATTGGTGCACCTAAAAAGAAACTCACTGAAAATTTTATTAATTTTGGAAAACTGATCTGCAACGAACCGTTTGGAATTATAATTCGAAAAATTACCATTTTTCGATTGACACACTGCCGAGCACCCTACTCTTTTTTGTGAAGGAACATTTGGAATATAATCAAGGAAGTAAACACAAAATCAATCGGTTGCTAATACCATTGTTTAAGGATGTTTAAACAATGCTAATACAAAATGGATAAATCACAAAATTTTATGTGAACAGAAACATGTTATTGCAAAGATTCTTCATTATTCAGGGCATGTAGGATTCTCGGTATACAGTGAGGATCTGAAAAATCATTGCTTGGCGAGCCAGATCTGGTCGAAAGACCTTCCAAGTCAGGTCACAAATGTAGGTAAAACTATTTTCAATTTTCTGCTAATTTTCTATCTTCTGTTCTGTTGCAGATATGTTTTCAAGATATTTTGTCAGTTTCAATCACATAAGAAAGAAGAAATTCTGTCTTGGAAATCAAGGCCTTATGAATATATCAGCCTATTTCTCTACATTTATGCAAGGGGACACTATATTTTTTTAGGTTTATATATTCATGCTCTTGTATCATAGTTAGCAACGTATGGTGCCTTATTCATTCTCTCTTGCTTATACCGTGATGCTATATTGTTGAATGTATCAAAGAACCTGCTCTATTTCAATAAAAATGTAAATATCTAATGATATTAGAAAGTTATATCTCCTACTTGCATATTATTGATATTTTATGTATCAAAAACGAGTTTTTTCTATTGTCTCAATGGTTTCTCAAGCTTTTGACTTCAATCATTATTTGTCAGTTGATATAATAATTAAATTAGTAATTCAAGACTTGATAGGTACTTTGAATTTAATGAAAGTATATCGTAATATATCAATCTCAACAGATATAATGAGAAGGAATCACAGAAAAATCTATTTATTATTTAAAGATTGTATTGAGACTTAGTAAGTAGGTAATCATGTTTGAATTTAATAATTTCAAACATAACATATTTCGTGGAATTGTTTCGATAGGAAGTAGTACACTGAAAATGAACTTGGTATAAACTATCTTGGCAGAACATTGAAATTTTACGTATGAAAATAACATGAATTATACATTATCTCATTCATTTCTATTTTTTCTAATATCTTAGGAATTGCTTTTTTCTGGAAATTGAATATTTGAGTTGACTTCAAAGTATGTCCATAAAACATTATTCCATATCTTGCTTTTGACTCGAATACTGAATGATAGGTAGTTTACATGGAGAATTTATCCAGATATCTTGTCATTACATTTAGAAATATGTTGATCCAATCCAGTGTATGTATCATTCACCTAGATTCCCAAGAACTGTTAGTCAGCTCTTTTGAGGTTAATTGTGACACAGGTTTCGTAGTACTACTACATTTTCTTACTGGAATATTTCAAGTTGTGCAACAAGGTATTTGAATGACTTCTGTAGGCTTATTTCTTGAGAATTTAGAAAAGTAGGGAATTCCATAAGTCCGTCCATTCGTTTAGAAGTTTTACTGCCGGGTTATTCGAGTACTTTTATTGTTTTTCGAATGAATTATCGCAAAGTAACGGACTGCTCTATCCATCATTTTTCAGTAAAATTCCAAAACACTCGATTCTTGATTTCCGTACAATAAAAAAGCAGAACTAAATCTTCCAACCATGTTTATATACGTGAAGTATTAACAGAGAAAAATGTTTCTTCAACATTCGGCAGGTCTTTGGAATTATTGAATTTATATATATAATATTTTCTCAAATTCATTACTTTCCAAATATAGATTGACATTTTGAAAAATAAGTAATTACTACGACCTCTTTGTAGAGAGGACAACGTTGTGTAGTTATCTGACAGGAAAATGACTATAACCTAACATTTTCAAAATATACACGGTGAAATCTGTCAGGATGTCATGGCCAACTGGGCTACTTTATAAAAGTGAATGGAGTATATGTAACCATGTACTACATTTATGTAGAACGTACATCGTCGCGTGGTTGTCTGACAAGAAAGGTATAATAACCTAACATTTATCAATTATACAGAACAGCGCTGCCGATTTGAGAGTAATTACTTCATTTGTAAGCAATTTGAAGTTATTGGAGGAAGTATGGAGTAATGCGGAATTGTAAGCGTTTTTCACTATGAAGTTCACATTTTCCAGATTTACTCCTTGTACTTGGTAGGATACTGTAATTTTTTTCCGTGCATATGTCATATTAGTGTCAACATCATTGGGTTTTTTACTTCATTCAAAGCATAGAACCACTAGAAAGTTCGAAGATAGTTCGAACGGAGCTTAGGTATAGGTACTTATACTAACACAGAATTCTGTATTGAACGACAGCAGCGCCAGTTTTCAAGCATTCTTTATTTTCTGGAAGTAAAATGTCGCATTTTCATCAGAGCTTATAAGGGCCACTTGCACCGTATTACAAAACCATAGATTAAGTCCATAACCAAGGTTTATGTACAAAATTATCTTGCACCATCACGTTATCCTCGTTTAATGGCCATAACTGAGTGTTGAATTCAAACCCTGGAATTTGGGGGTTTGAAAGAAAGATTAATGATATAGTTCTGAATCTAACCCTATTTTCTAGCGATTTCGTAGTTGGCACATTTTTCTGGACGTAATGTCCAGTTTATCAACATTTTTTTTGTTTACATTAGTCATTGATGAAGAAATCGTACGAGTCAATGGATTTTATAATCAAATTTTGATTAACTGTTATTGAATTTCAGTTGAAATTCATGAAAGATTATATAGAGAGAAAATTGCATCGGTAGGCATTGATTCTTATCTTTTAAAGCCTGAAGAAACATCAGTATTTCTTATGAGCCTTGAACTATTTGAAATTTTTTTCCAAGATCGAATAGCAGAATAAAATCAAAGATATATTCGGAATGAAAAAAAAGTAGGGTAATGAAGATTCTTCAGTAATATTTTATTTACTGATGTATTATGTGGCAAGCTGTCATATACTACGTTATTATTGTGCAGGTGCTATGTCTGTGCTATCATTATCCTCGATTATATATTAACTGGACCCAAATTATAACTACATACGAATTAATGTAAAAAAAATTGCATTCTTGTGTTAGTCGATCTTCAAACGTAGACCTTTGTCAATGCATCCGTACATTATACTTCAATATTATATAGAATATGTACTTTTTATTCTGCGGATCCCACTTCAGAGTTTCCAGTATATTCAATCAAAAATTAACTCAATTCATACTATAACAAACAAAATAATTCGATAGAAATTCTAGGCTTGGCAAGAAGTTTCCTATCCGGACATTTTCTCTGATGAATCAATACTATTTATTTATTCATTTTACAAACGCCAGGATTCTAATTCCATGTAGGAGCTCGAATCTCATAACATTACAAAATATCATAAATTTACTTGAACATATAACTATAAATTCAAATGAGGTTTGAAGCCTGATACTGCAGTAAGGGATTCCTAGTCTTAATGATAAACAAGTCAGGAACATTACATGCAATATTTTTATGAAGTCTGTCAGATATATTTTCCGATGGCTTTTCCATAACTAATGGAAATATGGTAGTTGCACTCCATTAAATGGGTTTCATCTTTTCAATTCAAATATTTCATCAGTTAGTGTTGAAATTAACAATATATGAAGCTAGCCACAAGTACCAATACATAAGAAAGTAACCAAATTTGTAGATTGACTTTAATTTAGTTACATTCAGCCTCAGTGCAAGCCAAATATTCAAACCAGAGTTTAATAAGTTAATCTTCGCTTTACTAACTGAAGCTTAATCAAGGTGAAAAGAAATAAACTGCGGACTATTGATTCAACAAATGTCCCCAACATAAACAGGTCACAAAGGTCGTGTCATTCACCTAAAACTGTTGTTTACGTGAATTTATTCTAAAACCGCATCGGTTTAATCCCTCAGGGACCATTCCACCCTCCGACTTGAATAATGCCGGATATAACCATTAAATCTCGCGAAAATGTCATTAAACTGTAAATACTCCTTGAATTATCTACGCTGTGTTCACGTTTCGAGCTTTAAGGGTCAGCAAGGACGTGCACATGCTTCATTCATTGACCATCAAGAGGTTGAGAGCACACTCTTCAAGACGAATGTTATAAACTGTCCTGGTTTATGGTGTCGTTTGGTCTCTAATTGAAGGTTTTCAATTCATTTGACGAGTAAACTCGACGTTTTCGGTTAGGATCTAGTTTAATTTATGGGTAGTTTCTCCACTAGTTCACTCCACAAAAAAAGTAGTTTCGCCCGAAAGATCGGTCTATTTCTGAGGTAGTTCGAGAACATTTCGTGATCTTGAGGTTCGAATTAGAGTTTAAGAATCAAATTGAAGAAATTCCGTAACATCTTGAATGTTGGTTATTATTCAATTGACATTTCAAATACTTATACGAAGTGTTTCGAATATCAGGGTCGAGCTTTTGGTAGGATAAAACACCCCTAGAGGAAAATACACATAAATCATCATCTGATGGTAGATGGTGCTACCTAGATTCCCAGAGCTAGTTTAAATGTATAGATTTTGAATTGAGGTTAATCTTCCAAGTAATTTTTGAAATGAATGAAAGCCAATTCCATCGGATATACACAAGAGTATATTAGTTCGGAATTTCTATATTGTTTTATGTAACACTTAAAAAGAGTTTCACGCATATCTCCTGAAAATCTATCTGATAAGGCCGACTGAATACAACTCGAACTCATCGTGTACAATTTTTTAGTGTTAGACTATACCAAATTTTCAAAATATCAGTCCTGGTTCTCGATGGTGAAAAGGTTTGTTTTATTTCTAGGAACGATTAATTGTTGAATGATTAACCCAATAATTGTTTTTGCATATTCAAATTGTATCGAACAGTGTAGAATTCATTTTTAGTTTTCGAACAAATCATCCAAACGACGAAACCCTTTAGCCTTCACGACAGGCATGAATTAAGCTAGATGCATTTTAGGAAGATTTTTGTATTATTTTTCAGGTTTTTACTGCCGATTTCTCGATAAAGATGATGAAAAATGAAAATAGTAATTATCATTTACAGAGAACACTACTGTGGATGGCGTGATTCAACTATTAGTCAAGAGCAAATTCTCGAAAACATTCTTGATATCGAAATAATGTGAACCATCAACGAATTGAACTGTTAAGATTTAGAGTTCATACCTGACTCCTTCATCAGGCAATATGGAGAATATTTGCAGAATTTTTTTCTTTCAACACTTTCGTAATTAAAAACTTTTGTCGAAATGCAACCAATGCATACTCACTCCATATAAAATACAGAATTAAATTAAGAAAATCATTCAGCAAATTTTCCTTCAACATTTTTTCGAGAAACTCCCCTTGAAAAATTGCTTTAATCTCCAAAAATGTTTTCAAAAAACAATACTTTTCAATTGAATTTTTGATATTGGCAATGAAAACATTAAAAAAACCTGAAAGATGATCATAGATAATGGCGTTTTTTTTGTTTAAAGATCGATATTTTCAATAATTTCAAACCTCAACAAAATTATACTGAAAATTTAGGCTGCAGGTATCCCAAACGTATTTAACCGTATCAGATTATATGATTCTGTTATTATTATTCATATATACAAAGAGTTGAATAGGCCATAACACAGTAGTACCTGGGATTATAACTCAAAGCATTCGTAATCTCAGCATTTTCGAAAACGCTAAACTTCGGAAGTTTCTCAAAAAGATCCGCAACAAAGAAGAGAAAAATTTAATCCCAATAAGTTCTAGTTCAATAATTCAAATGGAAATTTCATGAATATTGATTGGAGCTTATTTTGGTAGGATTCTGCATCATTTTTACGTTCTTCTTCTAGGGATCAGCGTGTTATTTAGTTTTTTTTTCTGGGTTTTCACTCCCAATATCTGAAACAGAACTATTAATAATTAAATAGAATCGTTTGCCATGGAAAACACCCTTGCGGATTGCAGGATTGTGAATGGCAGTTTCTCGGAAAACAGATTGCCAAATGAACAATACAAAAACAATATAAACGATAAACAAAGCGACCTGTGAGGTTTCAGAGCACCAATCTGACTCTTTCATGGGACAAACGAAAACCTTCAAAGCCAAACTGAACTTATTGATTTTTTGGCTTCCATTACTTTGAAAAGGAAGTTTAATTCTGAGAAACTTTGGAATTACTTTATTATTTCCGCATCTGCACATGGAAGTGAGACTGTTTTTTGTGTGATAGTTTCTTATCAAATTCTTCCAATTTTGTGAAACAAACGACGGAAAAAGGCCCATATTTTCCTTTTGAGTATCGATTAAAGCTTATTCTGGGAAGATTTTGCATATTTTTTTAGGTCTTATCTGGTTTGTCACTCCCAATATTTGGAACAGAATTATCAAAAATTAAAAAAAAAAATGTTTTTTCATGGAAAACGCCTTTGCAGATTTCAGGGCTGTCAAGGGCAGTTTCTTAGAGAACAGATTGCCTAATGAACAATAGGGGAATGACATAAACGATAAAAAAAGTATAGATACTCAAGAGAAAGGTATGGGCCTTTTTTTATCGTTTGTTTCACAAAATTGGAAGAATTATATAAAAAACTATCACACAGAAAACAGTCTCACTTTCATGTGCAGATGCAGAAATAATATTATAAAATAATTCCAAAGTTTCTCAGAATTAAACTACCTTTTCAAAGTAATGGGAGCCAAAAAATTAATGAGTCCAGTTTTGCTTTAAAGTTTCTCTTCTGTCTGATGAAACAGTCAGGTTTGTACTCTGGAACGTCACCGTTCTCTTTGTTTGTCGTTTATATAAGTCCTGTTTTGTTCATTAGGCAACCTTTTTTCCAAGAAACTCCCATGACAATCCTGCAATTCGCATGGGCGTTTTCCAAAAAAAAAACAATTTTAATTTAATTTTAATAGATTTGTTTCAGATATCGGGAGTGAAAACCCAGAAAAACCTAAAAAAACGTTCCGTGATTACAAATATCATTTTTCCAATATTATACGAATAATATTGAATATACCTACACATTTGATCAATTTGAAACTTGGTACACTCTTGTTGAACATCAAGGTTCGTACAAATTTCGTCGGAATTGAAATTCCTCAGAGTATTAAGAAAATTCTTGAGATTTTTTTCCTGTGACAACACTACTCCTCGAGATATTCAGGAAATAACCTCAATCAAAATGGATGTAGGTAATTTAAAACTCAGGAGTGCATTTCGCCCATTGAAGGATTCAAATATGTTTTTCAGGCTCTTTACTGATCCTGAAAATTTCGAGATAAAATACGAAAATTGGCGCGCTGTTCCTCAGAACAAGCACGTAAAAAATATAAAATACATAAATGAAATATGTTACCACGTAACAACGATGAGAACTTCAAATAAGACATAAGACACTTCAAAATCCCCGTTGGACTCTTATCTGATTCAAACCGTGTACCTTATTTACTCAATTCCAGTGCAAGAATGCTCGAAAAACGTTCCCCAAATTGAAGAAATAAATTGGAACAAACTCGATTAGGTTAACCAATTTTCATTTTCACTACCTCATGAAAAGAAAACAAGCCGAATATTTTCACAATTCTCAGTACGATGCTGCTGCAAACATTCCTCGGAAAACTCACATATATAGCAATTATATGTTTCAACGGCATTTGGTCCCCCGATCACGTCCAGAAGTTCTCTCCGCTTGTCACGTACAGTTAAAATCGTTCAATCGACCCGCCGTGTCACCGACACACTAGGCGAGGTATGAAATTATGCTGTTTAAATTTCAATTTTCCGTAGTACTTTTGCGAGAAGTTATTTGCATGGGAATTCGATAGTGTCAAGTGCTTCAACTCCTGCATCAAAATTCATACCTCAACTTCGATTCTATGAAGTTGAATATGTCTTCGATTCCCGTCACAATGGAAAAGTGTATCGATAAATGGAGCGGAAAGGGTAGTCTCGATTAAATTTTTTTTTGCAAAATTTCGATAGGTTTGGAGGCTGGCAGATATTTTTCCAATTTCTGAGTTCGAATCTACTTACTTTGGATTCCTGAAAACAAATTTTAAGTAGAAATTTCGGATCTGTCTTCGTTTCAGAGCCATGGACCTGCAGCTATTGGGCGCAGGTTTACTTTCTGATGCAAAGATTCGTCAGTTTCCTTTTCATATAGTCCTTATGAAATTCTGCATGAACCTTCGAGTTGTCATTTTTCAATCAAGTTCCAGATTTCAATTCGATCCGATAATTAACGCTCTAACCTACCCTACCAATACAGGAATGTTTCCATGGGCGGATTTACAGAAGGGGGTGATGGGGTTATTAACCCACCCATGAGAAGATGTTTTCATTTGTTTGTTTTTTTTTATTCGAAATATTTTATTTATTATATTACATACTTGTACATATTTTGTTGTATTTTGGTTAAAATTTTGCGCGCATCCTCTAGGGGAACAGCGTGCTATCGTTCTGTCCAACTGTCTGTAATTTTCGATGATTGAGCCGAACATGGTCTTAAACGACTAGGTTGGACTCACTGATGACGAATCCGATGTCAAAATCGATTCTGTCCGCCTGACCGTCCGGACGTGCGGAGGATTCTATCGACTTGAAAATTTCAGGAAGGGTTGCATTTCAAACTACGAAAATTAAGTTCGTTAATGGGCCGAATCGGCCAAATAGTTTCGGAGTTAAAACACTTTGAAATTTTGAGTTTATTTTCTTCATATCTCAGGAACAACTGCAGCGATTGAATTGAAACTTGGCAGTTAGTTGGAGCATAACGACGCGCAACTTCAAGCAGAATTTCGTCAGAAATGTATGGTTACTAGATTTAAAAAAAAAAAATTCTGAAACTATTGTTCATATTCGAGATTAATTTCACTCATACTTTGAACTTCATATTTCACAGCAGTTTTCCGAATTTCAATTCGATACTGCCATTAGTTTTGGAGATATTGGGAAATATATGTAGAATTTCTTGGCTTTCATCTCAATATCATTGTTTTTTTTTTGGTATGAAAAAATACTGATTCAATCGTGATGAAACTTCGCAGCTAGTTTGAAAATGTTGAAGGACAACATTCTGCGAAATTTCGTGATGATCGTGTCATCATAACAATTTCAAAAAAAAATTCAAATATATTTTTTTCAAATATTTGATATTCCGTGATGTTCTCATCATATTATCCTCATTAAATTCTGTAGGAACCTTCGAACTGTTATTTTTCGATAAGGTACTGGATTTCAATTCGATCGAATCTGTATTTTTGGAAATATTGGAAAAATATAATTTTGAATGGGTATATCTGCGGAATCATTGGGTGGATTTTACCCATTCACAAATTCGGCTCATGTTCGTTGCCGAAGTGGTCATCTACATTGAACATGCGCGCAAAAGCTGCTGCCTTCATGGCAGTGCTTTTCTAGATTTTTTATTATAATTTTGACGTTTCAAAGTTTATTTGGGGTGATCAAATATTGTGTACCTGATTTATTGGTTCTGAATCGTTATTCGTTACAACACATTCTCATCTCAATTTCCTAGTTAGATTAAAGCGTACATTCGTAATCTTAACATCATTTATTTTTGATAGATTGAGTGGACTTCGCTCCCTAGGGTAGCACATAATTCCGGGGATCTTTGGAACTCTAGAAACAGAATTTACATTTTGTAGCGAACAAGAAGTTATAGTGAGTCGATGGAATGTTAACGTCGAATTTTATTTTGAATTAAGATTTTCTTGACAGGAATTGGCACTCAAGTTTAAAAACTATTTTAATCCTTCGCCAAAGTTTAGGACCCTTATGGTAGTTTTTCAAGGTTATAATATAAACAACAAATCATTACTTGACAATAATCAGAACAAAAACAACAAATTCCCTCGCACTATTTCAAGTTGTTCTAATGATCCGTTTTATAATATAAAAACCATTTGGTAACTGATTACTATCCCAACCACAGCGCTCGTCAAAAGATAAATGTAGGAATGAATTTAATCAGAAGAGCACTATCTCCTAGTGAAAAAGAGTTCAGTGTGGATAATATTGAAGAAACCACTGAAGTCCTGAAGTAAAACTTGTATTCTATCCGATCAGTTCGTACAAAATAGAAAATATTTTGCGCGAATATGATATCACTCCCGCATTCAATAACATAATGAATGCATCCAAAAATCCCATTCCTTAACAATCAGAAATAATATCTGAGATTGAATGGGAAATTATCCAGAAATGTTATGTTGGACAAACTAAGCAATATTCAGAAGATAAAGTTATACAACACAAAAATGATACCAACTAGTTCGATAATTCACAGAAGTCAGCTCAGCTCTAACATTCAATTGTCGAGTGACATTCGGTTCCATGCGCAGGTCATGTCTACTTGTTGTTTATATTTAACTTAGAACATCGACGCAGACATATGGCAATTATACTACTCTTCAATTCTTGATCGAGATTCAAGAATCGGCACCCTGGTCGCGAATGAACCGCACGGTAGCATGTTGTAGAAGTTTATCATCGTCCTAACGATGGCGTCTAGCAACTTCCTGCAAGAAGAAACAACTGAACCGTTGATGAGTTCAATTCTCTATTAACAAAATATGCCCTTTCTCTCTTCAATATAAACTCAAATCATCCACCAGCAAAACAAAAACAGAGTGGGGAAACTCCATTCGCGATCGACCGAGCGCCCATTCCCGATTTCAGGAACCTACAAAATCATTCACCTCCAAGTAACACAAGCGGTTTGGTAGTAATAATAGAGATATTCAGTTCACAAACGCTGCACATCTTATGTTTCATCAGGTGAAAGGCTATCAGGTTATTTCCACCCTTATGAAGTCCTGAAGTAAAACTTGTATTCTATCCGATCAGTTCGTACAAAATAGAAAATATTTTGCGCGAATATGATATCACTCCCGCATTCAATAACATAATGAATGCATCCAAAAATCCCATTCCTTAACAATCAGAAATAATATCTGAGATTGAATGGGAAATTATCCAGAAATGTTATGTTGGACAAACTAAGCAATATTCAGAAGATAAAGTTATACAACACAAAAATGATACCAAATAGTTCGATAATTCACAGAAGTCAGCTCTCACGGAATAAAATATTGTGAATGTCACAAATTCAATTTTGAAAGTTTAAATGTAATAGACATGGAACCGAATTACAGAAAAAGATTAATTAGTGAAGAACACTGTAATTCTAGAGAAGAAACACAACACCTGAGCATTATATACAATAGTCTGATACATCTTAAGAACTGTCCTGCTCAAACCAAACGAAAATTTTCTTCAAAATAAGTGTCTCAAGTATCATATCACATATCTCTCACAATATGATACTGTGCATACTTATAGCGGGTGTCCCACCAATAATGTTCGTTTGAATATTTTTGGAAAGGAATCAAAATTCATGTTTGCTATTTCGGACTTGAGCTTTAACTGAAGAGATGAATGCCTGAAAATTATTTGAGATTCTTGGTGCTTCCGGTTTCACCGGAAGCGACACCAACTTTCATTTTTGAAATGGGAAGTCGCATGTTTTCAATTGAGAATTGATTACATAATGCAATTCTGAGTTGTTTCAATGAAACATCCTTGAATTTCTGCCAGAAACTTCTCATTTGATGTGAAGTTCCAATAAAAAATGAAAATGGGGCTCAGCTGAAACATGGACATCTTAAAGGTTTTTCATTGGAAAAATGCTGTTTTCAAGTTTCCGTGAGAAGTTAGAATAATACTTCTGTCGCAATAGTCATCATTGAACTCATGGAACAGGATGTTAGAGAAGCGTTGTAATTCTATTATGGGTTTAAAAAAATCTAGAAAAGTACTACCGTGAAGGCAGCAGCTTTTGCGCGCATGTTCAATGTAGATGACCGCTTCGGCACGAATTTAAACTTTTGCGCGAAAGCAGCTGCATTCACGGCAGTGCTTTTCTAGACTTTTTTCGATAAATTACAGGATTTCAATTCGAACTAATCTGTATTTTTGGAAATATTGGAAAAATAAAATTTTGAATGGGTACGAAGGCCGAATTCGTGAATGGGTATAATCCACCCAATAATTCCGCAGATATACTCATTCAAAATTTTATTTTCCCAATATTTCAAAAAAAAAAAAAAGATCGAATTGAAATCCAGTACTTCATCGGAAAATTACAGTTCGAAGGTTCATACAGAATTTAATGAGAATGATATGATGAGAAAATCACAGAATTTTTTTTTTCGAATTGTTCTAATGACACGATCATCATGAAATTTTGCATAAAGTTGGCTTTCGGCATCTTCAATCTAGCTGCGAAGTTTTATCAGGATTGAATCAGTATTTCGAGTTATACCGAAATAAGCAACGATATCGAGAAAAAAAATTTAACATATTTTTTCCCGATAACTCCAAAACTTATAATCGTATCGAACTGAAATTTGGTACACTGCTGTGAAATATGAAGTTCATAACCCGAGTGGATATGAAGAACGGTTTTCGAAAAAAAAATTTTGGAAACAAATTTGGAAAAAATTTTTTTTTTAAATTTACTGACAGTATGATCCTGACAAAATTTGGCTCAAAGTTGCGCGTTGTTGTACTCCACCTAATTTCCAAGTTTGAATTCAATCGCTCAAGTCATTTCTGAAACAAAAAATAAATAACTTCAAAATTTCAACTATAACTCCGAAACTATTCGACCGATTCAGCCCATTAACGAACCCAACCACACCATTTCAATGCGCGACCTACCCTGAAAGTTTCAAGTTGCTAGCTCACTCCGTTCCACAGTTATCGTGTCCACGGCCGCCCGGTCAGAATCGATTTTGACACCGGATTCGTCATCAGTGAGTCCATTCTAGTCGTTTGAGACCATTTTCGGCTCAATAATACAGACATTTGGACAAAACGATAGCACCGATCCGAATATAAACATAACCTTATCACCGTTTCCTTCGACTTAGCAACGAGTAGGAGATATAACATTCAATTGTCGAGTGACATTCGGTTCCATGCGCAGGTCATGTCTACTTGTTGTTTATATTTAACTTAGAACATCGACGCAGACATATGGCAATTATACTACTCTTCAATTCTTGATCGAGATTCAAGAATCGGCACCCTGGTCGCGAATGAACCGCACGGTAGCATGTTGTAGAAGTTTATCATCGTCCTAACGATGGCGTCTAGCAACTTCCTGCAAGAAGAAACAACTGAACCGTTGATGAGTTCAATTCTCTATTAACAAAATATGCCCTTTCTCTCTTCAATATAAACTCAAATCATCCACCAGCAAAACAAAAACAGAGTGGGGAAACTCCATTCGCGATCGACCGAGCGCCCATTCCCGATTTCAGGAACCTACAAAATCATTCACCTCCAAGTAACACAAGCGGTTTGGTAGTAATAATAGAGATATTCAGTTCACAAACGCTGCACATCTTATGTTTCATCAGGTGAAAGGCTATCAGGTTATTTCCACCCTTATGAAACTGAACCCCTCAAAGGCGATGAGCTCCAATATTGCGAGTATATTTTTGTCCCGTCTTTCATTCCGCAAGCTGAAGTATAGCGTGAAAACTTCCTTGTTCTCAAAGATGATGTTCCCTTTTGAGTAATTTCTTCTCTTATCTGGAAATATGAGGACAATTTATGCCCAGATAAAAAACAATAAGAATTTCATGTCTTTGTGTCATTTGTGTTCACGAAGTTAACTGTCGGTTCATCATCCTTTAAACGATTCACATAAAATATTTGTTTTTATGCGTCGAGATAACTCAAGCAATTAACATATCATTTATATAGGACTTACAGGAAAAAATTGTGTGTCCTTATGAGCCAACACTACGAGTTTTTCTGTTCCGTCCTTTTTTCTGCAAATTGAATGAAGTATGGCGTGAAAACCACCTTATTCTCGAAGATAATGTTCCCCTTTGGGTAATTTTTTGTCTTATCTGGAAATATGAGGAAAAATTCAGCTCCAGATAAAGAGCATTCATGAGAATTTTACGTCTTTATATATCATTTGTTATCACGAAGTTAACTGTCGGCTCATCATCCTTAAATGATTCACATAAAGTATTTCTTCTTTTGGTCCGAGATAACAAAAACAGTATCCAGATTAAGAATTTCATGTCTTCATATCATTTATTTTCGCAAAGTCAACTGTCGGTTAATCATCCTTAAACGGTTTATATAAAGTGTTTCTTTTTATGCTTCGAGATAACTGAAGCAGATGAGAGTAACTGTACGTCGTTTGATGGTGTATAAATGTTACCTTGAGGAACCAGAAAATAACAATTAAATATGGGATAAGCCTATTCATTTATGGCATATAGAGTGAGTTATTGATTCTGGCAGAACATTTAGATGGCTCCAACTAGAAAACATTTCAACGCATTGGCTGCAAATTCGGCAGATATTGTCATCTCATCTCAGACCAACACTAAAAGATTTCGATTTCTAACTCCAGGTCTGATAAAACACTATGTAAAAGAAATGTCAATTTGTCATTGCTATCATCTGATTCTGCATAGATTTTGTTTTCGAATACTGTTTTCCAAGTGAACGACACACCAACCATTAATTTTTCTACATCGAAAATAATTGGGCGGTCACGGTTAATGGAAGCTCATATGGTCCTGCATAATGGATGAAGATGTTCCCGATATTGCATTTAGTAATTGAAATGCGAATTAATGTTGCAATATTCAGCCAAAAATTGCATAATTACCACTCTTAATCATGCCTGAAACGCAAAGAGCACAGAAATATTACATTTAATATTTCTTATCAATTGAATTTTGTTGATGCCTATTATATTCTGAGATATTTTTGACTTACGTCTCGTTTTTCGTTATGGTTCCTGCAATTCGAATGGACGAGCGGTAACCGAATATTGTAGAAGTTATCCTGATAGAGTAGTTCGAACCAACATCCTAGGATATCGCGCATTCCCTGCACTCAGATGTCATAAGCGTTATTTATTTTCAAGCACACAAATGAACATTTGGTGTTCCGTTTACATGGAAACCAGTATTCGAAAGAAAAATTTATGCAGAATCGAATGATATAAACGACAAATTGATATTACTTGTATGGGATGCTTTATTAGACCTGGCAATAAAGACCTAAATTTCTCATTCCTGGTCTGTATTATTTCGGTATGATTCATATGAACAGTCCGATAGCCTAAGATGAAAAAACTTGTCAAATTTGTAGCGACTTAATTAAATTTTTTAGTAGTTATACGGCCGGTTTCACAAAATTTTGATTGCCCGATCAAGGGCTTGATTTTCAGTCAGAAGTAAATTATGTGCTCGATTTCAGTTCATTTTCAACCCAACCATCGAATGCAAACCTTAATCAACGAGTTGATAGGGCGTCAAATGTTTTGTGAAATCGAAGGTCCGTCATCCAAATGTTCGACCGATATCAATAAATCACGAAAATCGTAGGCTTTTAGATTTTTTTCGATTGAAAAGAAATAAATGATTGATATGCCCTTCACGTAAAAACAGTTTTCGAGAGAAAAATTCAATTTTATTTGGTCAATATGCAAGAGTTCATTTATGGGCATCGTCAGAAAAACCACAGAAAAATTCTACTCATTTTGAATAATTTTCTCGATAATAAATTATCATCTATTTCCTCAGTATTTCGAAAAGTACTTATGCCATTGCAAACGTTTCAAAAATGTAGGATTTCTTCTCAATTTTCAAATCCTTTTCAAAACAAAACTTTAACCATTTACGTTGGAGCTTGAGTGGGCAAAGAAGTGTAATCTCGCAGTGTGATATTCGTCGTGTAGCGCACGCCATCTTTCAGACTTTTAGTCATGTACGCTTGTGTCTCAAGTACACTACGTTACGCCTGTAACGCTTGGTTGCATCGATTATCATACAGGGGGCATTAGTATAACACATGTACCCAGAAGATCCAGTCAAGATCCTATTACCCCGGTCAACTTTCACTCCTGTATGGTCCTCCTAAAGGGTGTCACGTACACAATACATGGCTTAGTTTAGTGCATGCCCGGACGAGATCCCAAGACTAAGCCAGGACAAAACGCAGAACCCCCAGAGAGGTTGAGACAAACCTTCAAAAAGCTTCAATCTAATATTCAAAATTGTTTACGGAATGAACTATTCTTCTCCTATCCCTACGAATGTAACCCATCAACTCTTCACATCGATAAATTCGTATTTTTCGATAAATCGATTCAGCAGATAGTATAAAAGTGACCAATCCGAGCTAGATTGTCTACAGTTGCAAAATGGCGGCGGAACAACAGATTACTGTTTTAGGTTTGAGAATTTTATAATGCTTATAATATAATGTTTGGCACGGCCTAGAAACTACTTCATATAGCTTTTTCCATTTTCATTTGTCGTCTTTCGCTCAAAAAAGTCGAAATGTTCATTTTCGAGATTTGAGTTGCCCCAATTCACACATATACAATTTAGTAGGTAGGTACATAGTATATTATTATATTACTATGGATTCGATGCATTTTGGCTAAGTGGTGAGTAGTTGTTCTAAAAAACCAGATATCGAGAGTACCCGGGATCCCATATGGAAAAAAATACCTTCCTTAGTGTATGAAATGCGTTGTCTCTGCATCAATTGGACTCTTTTTGCGCGCATGTTCTAGGGGAACAGCGTGCTATCGTTTTGTCCAAATGTCTGTAATTTTGGATGATTGAGCCGAAAATGGTCTCAATCGACTAGGTTGGACTCACTTATGACGAATCCGGTGTCAAAATCGATTCTGTCCGGCCGGCCGTCCGGCCGTAGACACGGTTACTCTCGACAGAAGCAAGCTAGCAACTTTAAACTTTCAGGATAGGTGGCGCATCAGAATGCCGCGGTTAAGTTCGTTAATGGGCCAAATCGGTCGAATAGTTTCGGAGTTATAGGCACTCGAAGTTTTGAAGTTATTTATTTTTTATTTCAAAAACCACTTGGACGATTGGATTGAGACTTGGCAATTAGGTGGAGTATATCGACGCGCAACTGTGAGCCAAATTTTGTCAGGATCATGTTGTCAGTAAATTTTAAAAAGTTTTTTTTTCCGGAAACCATTTATCATATCCAAAAAAAAATTCCACTCACACTTTGAGCTTCATATTTCACAGCAGTGTTCCAAATTTCAGTTCGATACTATCATACGTTTTGGAGATATCGGGAAAAAATATGTCAAATTTCGAAGTTTTCTTCTAGATATCATTGAAAAATAAAATTTTTATTGGGTATATCTACGGAATCATTGGGTGGATTTTACCCATTCACGAATTCGGCCTTCGTAATTAAGGTCCAAACCTTCTCTACAAATATCGAGTTTCTAAGTTGTTTCTTTCGGAAGTTATTGTGTTGACGCAGTCGGCCGTTAGGCTGACCGTAAAGGTAAACCTTCTCTACAAATATCGAGTTTCTAAGTTGTTTCTTTCGGAAGTTATTGTGTTTACGCAGTCGGCCGTTAGGCTGACCGTAAATTCAATAACTTCCGGAAGAAACGACTAAGAAACTCGATATTTGTAGAGTAGGTTTGGGGCGTAATTTCGAAGGACGAATTCGTGAATGGGTAAAATCCGCCCAATTATTCCGTAGATATACCCATTCAAAATTTTATTTTTCCAATATTTCCAAAAATTCAGATTTGATCGAATTGAAATCCAGTAATTTATCAGTGAAAATTTTCAAAAAGCACTCTACATTGAACATGCGCGCAAAAGTTGCTGCCTTCACGGCAGTGCTTCTTGAAATTTTTTACTTACAGGAATTCATTTGCAATAAGCTATGAACGGTCATCAGTTCATTACTGGATCATTGATTTCACAAATTGAAATTTATAGTTTATCAGCCAGCAAACAAACTGAAGATACACCTATACCACCAATTTTTTGTGTACAAACGGTTCAGCCTGTTTGGTCCTGAGAAATATTAAACCAGAAGACCCCTTCTCTCGGAGGTAATGGGTTGAATATTAATGAATTAGTGGAAGTAGGGATAGGGTTGTAGGAATTAATGCATTAGAGACAACTAACTTGTATTAACTGAAAGGTAGCTGCAATAATAGAGTCAATGTGGAATAAACTGAAATTCGAGGGTGTGCATGTTTTACTGGAATTCGGTATTTATAAAAATCGAGTGCCTAACTAACAGTAGGGCGCACTTTTTTCCTTGCCTTGTATTCATAGATCTTGAATACGTGGTAGAAGGAGAATGTGTTTGATCTCACCTATCGTAAGAAATTTGAGAGCTCAAAGGTAGCTGAAATACGCAATTCTTCACTATTCTGATTGGTTGAGGTGTGAACCAGATCGACCCCGAACTCGAAAGAGAAAAATTAGAGGGGCTTTTCGACTTCTCTTGGAGGTTATTGAGAGATAGATTCAACAAATGAACTGCAGAATGTCTTCTTCGAAGATTACAATTGTGTTAAGAAAATTCCCAGAATTTACGATAGGTTATAGATCCAGGATCCTGCGCAATATTGCAACCCAAAAAAAAAGCCATGGTTCGTATTTCTTTCATAAGTATTATGAACTATCATCTCAATTGATCTGTCCTAAAAGGCGAATCAATCGCTTGGACTACACACGTTTAAATACTAATCAAGAAAATCAGAAACAATGTTAACGATTCACTGAATTTACACATAGTTAGATTTCCTACTCTGTAATGTACTACCTAGTATCATTCCCATGAGACTTATTCATCCACGTTCACAGAACTCGAAAATATTTCTGTGAGGGTGCAGCGTGCATTGAAGTTGGATTAAATAAAGTTCACTCGAGGTTCGTGATCGAGGGTATCGAAAAACATACTCCAGTCTCTATTTTCGAACACGCCAATATTATTATAGTTATCAGAATCGACTCGATGTTGGATAACAATGAAATTGCAATGTACCTAACACAGCAATTTCCGATCGGAATCGATATTTAGAAAAAAAAACTGTATTACACCTATATAATTTTTTATATTGGTGAGTGTAAAATCGATTTTAGATTCATTTCAACCTTCAATTCCCACAAGGAAAACAAAACACACGTTCGGAGACTCTGATGAGGGTTGGAAAAGCATTCGAATACATTCTGGACTGACGTAGAAAAATTCATATGATTTCTTAAAACAAGTTGCTCAACCTGAAGGAATATCCAGAAGAACATCCTAAGTAAATCTACGTTCTAATGAACCATTTCACTTTTGAGTTAGAGGGCGGAAACATTTTCGAAAAGAAAGAGAAAATTTGTTTATTATAACTTCAATATCTTAATATTTGTAAGGAATTTTGTACAATCTCTCTGTTCTAGAGGAAGGTAAGTATTTCAAAGTTTTTGTGACGAATACGAAATAGATATTTTTGGGATAATATTTTGTAAACCTTTGCATTTTTGTTAAGAGCTAACGGGACCACCGGCTGATAAATTACGGCTTCGTGGATTGCGGCAACACAGCCATATTCACGTTTCAAATGTCGTACATATCTCAAGGTCAGGCACCTGACCAAGGTCCGCAAGCTTTAATGTTGCCAGTACCCGCGAGAAATATCAGAATGCGTGGAATTTCGATGTCAATGGAACAGGGTGACTTATTGTAGGCTTCAGTGATTATTTCTTGTGATTTTTTGAAATGTACTGAATTCTTTCGTGACAATGTGCAATATTAGTTGTTCTTCCAGTTTTTTACTCCATATCAGTTTTATATTTCGAAAATTGAATATGAAAAATTGCCAACATTGCGCATTCTCACAATTTTTTCAACCATTCGCACCCAGAAATTTTTTTGAAAAAAACGAGCTCTGGCCTTCAAAAGTCACCCCCTCATATTTGAGGTAATTCTTGCTCCTAAATAAGAAAACTTTTCAAGTTCTCATCACGTGAACACTTTTTTATGCAACAAAATAACTTCAGCAGTTTCAATGAGAATAACTCAACATTTATGGTAGGTTTTCACTAATAATTTGACAATAACAAAAAATTTCGCAAGGAAAAATTCGAAAAATCTATATGAACTCTATAGATACAATGATCGTCAGCCGGAAGAAAGTGAGTCAAGTATATACATCAAATCGGGAAATAAATATGAAATTGAATTAAATTATCTTCATCACTGTCGTAGGCAATATTTTGCTAAAAATATTGAGTCCCCATCCCCTACAGATTTGATTGGTTGAAACATCAATTCTACATCAACAAGTTCGCTATTGAAGCTCAAAATAGTTGTGCCAGGAAAGTTAAGGTTATTATGGAATAACCATTCTCTCCCAAAAACTTCACCAGTTTACTTTATTTTCTACCTGAAATCAACTAGGAGTTTACATTCTTGAGAATCAGCACTTTATCCTGTACATACAAATTTTGAATGAAGGCAGTAAACCTAAACCAGATCATGAAATTCCCGGAAAATGCTTCTTCGATATCTTACGAAGTCTTCGAACTTATTATTATTCTCTTCGGAAAAGTGCCTTGTTTAACATATTTGCTCAAAAAATTTAAATAACCCTACTGTAACGATAGATTATGAATACATTAATGTAGTTAGCGATGCGTCCTCGGAAAATATACTCCGGCAAGTTGAGAAGAAAAAAAAATCAAGCGACATCAGGGCAGTAATCTGATCTGAGGGCTAAAGCTAATCTACTCGCAGGACCTATAACTTCTATGATGTTGATAAAATTTACATCTAATTGATAGGCCTATAAAAAATCCTCTTTGTCCGTTCGAATCAGGGCTCCGTGATTTCGTGCGAATACAGGGTGTTTCAGAATGAGATCATAATCATTGAGGGTGTGAATTCATGGATGATTCTAATTCACATATGAATAGCCCCGTCATATCACAAAATTTTTGGGTGGGTTGGAATTTTGGGGAAAATATGACGTAACTTTAATGTGTCCCCAGATATTTCTATGAAATTTGATTCATGCGTGCCATATGAGTACATTCATCGAAGTAGAATATGAAATATTTCAAAAGTATATCGTAAGATATCAATATCGAAAGATATTATGAAAGGAAAATCTGTATTTTTTAACGATTGTATGTTTGAATGCTTCAACCATCGACGTCTGCGGGAATGTGAACTGGTGTTATTCGGGGAATAAAATGTTCTCCTCTGCGTTTATTCTGACATAATATTCTTTTAAATCCTCATTTATTTGGACGTATCGTTTTATGTATTCGATATTGAAAAAACATCCTCTTTGCATGGTAGGAACCTATAAAGTTTCACCAAAATAACTGAAGTAGTCTCAGTGAAAATAAGGCAAAATAGTATTCATTAATCAGTTGATTATTGGAAACTGATTCAGTTTTTTCATTTTTCATGGGAAATTTGTGTAGTACGGACGAAAGTCACGATATAAAATTCGTACTAAAATAAATGAGGTTTTTTCACAGGCATGGAACATGAACATGATAATTTTCCAAAAACATCTGATCCAATTCCCTTACAAAGACCACAGGCTGGAAAATAAGAACATTTTCAAAGTCAGAAAATCTGTGAACATTTTGGAATTATGATAAAATCTCAACTTTTTTAGTAAGGATGTGGACAGCATCAACAACGACTTGAATCAAAAATCGAGCAGGCAAAATCATAAATTGCTGCTCCAGGGTAAAACGAAATCGTACCCTTAACTTTCAGAATTCACATCTGAACACTTGACACCTTTCGTTTATGATATGCAGAATCGGACACTTTCCAGTTGTCTTATTTATGGATGATATAGGCGAGAACTGATATCGGTCTCTGAGGCATAAAACCGATTAGAACTGAAAGGTAGAAACCGAATAAATCCGTATATTTCATTGCCACAGCAAGAGGCCGTTCGTTATGAAGTTTCATTTCAAAAAAGTTGCTTCAACGTGATGTCTACCCAAAATGTAGTTTTTATAAAACGAGTTTGTGCAGTTTTGCAATGGAAATTCAAGAAAACTATCAGTTTTTTCATATGAATATGGATTTTGATGGTTCCTGATAAAAAAAATTTCATTGTGAATATAATTTTCCACAGAATTTCTTTTATTTCAATAGAGCATGTTATTTCATCACGGCATATTCGATGGCCCATTGGAGTGATTTCTCAAACTATGTCCCAGATGTAAACCGTCATTCGAACTTGTAACAAGAAAGCTTCTATTATTCTGTAGATCTTTTCACTTCCAATATTCGAAACAGAACTATTAAAAATTAAATAATATGTTTTATTTATAAGGAGCGCTCTCGCAAATTGTAGGCTTCACTATTTGTCAAGAGCAATTTCCAGGAAGGAAGGTTGCTAAATGAACAATACTAAAACAATGCAAATGGTCAATAAAGTTAACTGTAACGTTTCAGAGTCAAGATCTGACCCAGTTATCAGTCAAACGCAAAAATTTCCAGGATTTTTATCTTTTGATTATTTTCGTTTTTTGGAGACTTTTGTCAGAATTGACATTTTTGAAAAACCACCGCAACACAGATTTATTTCGTATGAAAGTTTTGCAGTATTTCTGTTTCCGATATTGAGAGTGGAAACCCAGAATAGAACACACCTACAAAATAATTCAATTCAAATGAAACTATTCACGAATTGAGGTTAGAAGTTCAGATAACAATGAAGCCAATGGGCATAGTCCTGATCAGAATATCGTCCATTTCTGTATGAATCTGAATTTATATATACATATTATTCACCCCAGTCAATGTGAAACAATTCGTAGTATCAATATCCAAAATTCTAAACCGATATATTGTAGAATGTAGATTTTAGGTGGTTCAGCTGATTCCTCCGACATCCGATACATATTCAGAAACCTGACACCTCCTGTACAACGTATACCCACCAGTTATCCACCTGAAGCTATGCAATCCAACAACTTATACAACACCTCGCAACATATACAATTCCACCCATAACACACGCGCAATATCTCCAGAACACATCCACGAAAATCGAAACCAACGGCATCACAATAATCCAATTGGTCCCTTCTCAGGAACAGAGCTTAAATGAGCTATCACCTGTGACCCTGTAGATCCTAATTTTTCATTTTTTTATTTGTTTGCCGCTTCGACAACTAGGTCATTAGCGGTTTCGTAGATCCTAATGATGGTATATGATACTGTTGTTCCTGTAGTTGTCCTTACTATGACCTGCAGTTCAACCGGAAATGGACGTAACTTTTCTCTTGAGAGCTGATGCTCATTTTTGCATATTTGAATTATAAGTTGAATTTCGAGTGCAATGTAGTCGCAAGGAAAATAACATGAAGAAAGAAAATTATTCATTACAATTCTTGTTTCTGTGTTTCATTTCGGACTGATTAGTGTTCTGAACTCATCAACTTTCACCCATATTATTATATTTATTTTATATATTCGTTTTAGTCTCTTGCGAGTGGTGAGACATCTGTATTTACCATAATGTCGCTGCATTTAGGTTTATGAAGTATTGCACCTCTATTCGCTGATTATACAGTAGCGGGATAAGGAAAAATTTCAGTAATTTGATGATTCTATTTCCGCTTAAACAGGTGAGAAATTGAATTCTTCACCCAAATATTGAAAAATTTACTCTATAATGTTGCTCTATGCTTGAAAAATACCAAAATTCCTCATTCGAGACAGTGTATAATCAGAACATTCTGGAGCAAATTATCATCGTGAAGCTAGACGCAGTAAAATTAGAGGAAGACCACAGGGCATACCAACAAGGAACTAAAATAATATACGTCTAACTGACTATGACTTCTAGATCAACCGGAAATTGACTTAAATTTTTCTTATTATCACATAAGAACTGATGTTTTTTTTCGCATACTCAAATTATACGTTGAATTTTAAGTGGACTGTAGTCGAAAGAAAAATAACAAGAAGAAAAAAATTTCATAAAAAAAGAAGAATTTTCATTGAAATTATTCATCTTGTTTCTCGAAATTTATCGCTCTTTGCCGATATGAAATGGCATCAAAAATTTCCTCCCTCAACATTGACCACTAGGGCACAAGTTACTGGTATTTCGTTTCAGTCTCCAACGAGTGGTGAGCTTTGAGCTCCAAATCATGAAATTTGGCACTCATACTCGCCGATTATAAGGTAACTGAATAGAGAAATAATTTCAGTGATTTTGAAATTATATTTTCGTGAAAACGGGTTAGAAATTGAAGGCTTCATCAAATTGTGGAAAAATGTTCTCTATAATATTGCTCTATGGTTGGGAAAAAAACACAATTTATCTATCCAACAACGTATGATCAGAGAGTTAGACAGCAAATTTTCGTGAGTTTGGAAACAGTAAAATTAGAGTTAGAAAACTAGACTCACCCCTAGCATGGAACTAAAGAAAAACTCTTAACTTCTATCGAAGTCAAGAATTTGAATGCTTCTCAATATCGGCAGAAAGTTATTGAACATAATTCTAACGAAGGCAAATCTGGAATTTTTAAATGATTCATTTTTGATTTTAGTTTTCCTGATTTTATTCATTTTTTGAAAACACAAAATTAAATGTAGATAGGCAATATGGAAAGATGTAAACCAGTTTATATGAAAATACCGTCCAATTCTGGTTAAAGTAAAAGTCATAGACCCACATTAATTACTCCAACCGATGAAGAATAATCTGTAGTACGAACGTTCAGAATTTCAATTCGATATTGTGAAAAATAAAATTTTCGAAGTGGACCTGATTCCTGTGACCACCGATACAAATCCGGAAACCTGACACCTTCTTTACAACTTATTCCCACCAGTTATCCACCTGAAGCCCTCCAACAACTTATATCACACTTCGCAATTCCACCCATAACACACGCGCAACTTCTCATAAACACGTCCACGAAAATCGAAACCGACGGCATCACAATAATCCAATTGGACCCTTCTCCAGAACAGAACTTAAATAAGCCATCACCTGTGACCCTGTAGATCCTGTGATGGTATATCTGGCGGTTGTTCCTGAAGCAGTCCTGATACATATTTATCCCGTATTTCGGGCGACACTGGAAACAGGTCACGTGCCACGGCGACCTCCTCGTGAGTATGACTCCGGCACAAACTGCGGCAAGGACGATATTCCAGAATCGATGTACGCTTCGGCGCGTTCCCGGAGGCGGGACCGGCAAGATGAACACGTGTTCCGGCGGCGGCGACGGTGGACTCGAAGACGTCGCGACGAACAGGAATGGATACTGGATGTGGTGACGATCGTCGAGATCCTGCGGGTTTCTTCGGGAATCGCCTCGTTTTCGTGATCTATAAGATTTTTCATATTATACTCAGGGGGCTGAGAAGCGTCATATACGAAAGAAATAAAGTTGGGAATTTCATTTTAACGCGCCTGTTCTGGGAAACACATCGTATTTCCATTTTGCCCGAATATCTGTAACGTATTTCCTGAAAAATAATCCGGAGTTGAACACTCGGGTGTTCTCTAATTTCCAAAAGAACCTACTTCGAAATTTTCATGGTAGGTTTGGGGTCTGAATATCTCGAATGAGTTCGTTAATGGGGAAAATCCACCGAATGGTTTCGGAGTTATAGCCAGCTGAAGTTTTGTTGCCTTAATAACTCGGAAACTACCGATCTGATTTAATTACAACTCGGTTTACCAACCTGGAGACGTATGCAGATTTTGGTGCGTATCATTCGACAGGAAAATTCAAACAAATATATTTTTAATCTTTCGATATCTCAGAAACTATTTATGCCTTCTTTAATGGCATATATGAAATGAATTTTATGAAAAATCTGCTTCACAGCTGTTTCACGTGAAAAGAAAATAAAGGTTTATCTGATTTGAAAGGCCTCTAAGCAACGAGAGGACAAAAAAAAATATTTGGAGGGGGTGCTGTTTTGAAAGGATTGATTTCGGATATTTCGGACAGGATCGGAAAATCACGAATATGTGTATGGAAAGAGGAAAGGCAAAATTTTTATTTCGGCCGAACATATCGAAAGAAAAAGCAACGTTCATTTTAGTGAATTCATCAAACAATGTGAGCTTCAGTGGAAAATGTGAAATCACAAAGTGAAAATCACCTTTTATCGGAAGCTAATAATTTATACCTGCAAATGGTGAAAGTAATCAAATTAAACGCTTCAAGCTCAGTTTGGAAGGATTTCGCATCATTGTTTTGTTTTTTTTTGGGTCTTTCATGAAAAACGCGTATACGGTTTGCACGATTCAACTATTTGTCAAGGGGAGTTTCTCGGAAAACTGATTTCCTAATGAACAGGAACAGTACAAACGATAAACAAAGTCAGTCAAAATCTGACTTTTTCCTCCGACATTTTCTTTTGGTTTTTCGTTTCAGTTCAGACTTTTGTCCAATGGACATTTTGAGAAAACACAAGTTTTTTAATTTTACTCCTTTTTCAAGTAAATTCAGCCAAATAGGGTCTATTTCTAGGGAACAATATCAAAATTACTCTCTTCATTTAACAACATGCAAGAGGACACTTTAATTATTCTTCTCAAATTACCTGATTCCAACATCAGCATTCTTGTATTGTCCCAATCTATCATGTGATTCCCAATAGTCGAACATACATGGTTCGCTATTTGGGATTTTTGATGTCTCTATTTCTCAGGTTGTTTTTGTACTCGCGTTTTCTCATATCTAACGATTGATACGTTTTCCTTGTATATGTTTTTCCACAAATACGGGGAATACTATAAACACAATATTTTGATTTTTGTTTCTCGGTAGTTTGTTTGGTTTTAGTTAGTATAGATATCAAATTATTTTTTGATTTGAAGACCGTTCTTATATTGAATATATAATATTATATAATCTGATTTCTTAACAGTCTCAGTATATTAAAGTTTGTTTTTTGATGGGATATAGACTGGATTGTGGAGAATTAATGAACTACTCTTCTTTGTTTTAACCTAGCTTTCGAATAATATTTTATTCTTCTTCGGGGTCTTTCTGTAAATACAAATTGAAATCTTTTACATCACAAACATCAACATTTATGTAAATCACATTTTTAACTCATCAAAAACTTATCTACTTACACAAAATGAGATTATTTTTATGAGTTCATTTGGAATTTAACTCTTTGGTGACAATTTGACATTTCAACTTAATATTATTTAAATAGAAAAAGGCGTGAAAATTCAAAAAACAAGAGTTAAATTCCAAATGAACTCATAAAAATAATCTCATCTTGTGTAAGTAGATAAGTTTTTAATGAGTTAAAAATGTGATTTACATAAATGTTGATGTTTGTGATGTAAAAGATTTCAATTTGTATTTACAGAAAGACCCCGAAGAAGAATAAAATATTATTCGAAAGCTAGGTTAAAACAAAGAAGAGTAGTTCATTAATTCTCCACAATCCAGTCTATATCCCATCAAAAAACAAACTTTAATATTATATAGTTCAATATGAGAATTATATTATTTAGAGTCATTGTTTAGCTTCACTGTCATTGCTTTCATTTAGATGAACTTTTCACTGAGAACTTATTAACGATTTATCAACGTTGCATATATTGAGTTACAAGTTTTGTGTTTGGATAACGAAGATCGAACTCCTGAAAGTGTAAAATTCGCTTAGTGATTTAGTATATATATTGGTTTTATTTTCCCAATATTTCCAGAAATACAGATGTAATCGAAATGAAATTTAGTATGTATTCGGCTAAAAATGTCGGCGTGAAGGTTCATGCAGAATTTTGTCAGCAAATGAATCCAAATTCGGACAATCACTTAAAAGCTCCTTACTTCACGTCAAAGCTTTCCTAGATTCATTTCAATATCTGCAACCAACTCGTACAAGTGACCTCACGCTTCCTTTCAAGTGATTTCACTACATCATTTTTCTTACCGTTGGCGAAGGAAAAATTGCAGTTTTTCATATAAATTAACCGAATTATTTCCGAAACAAATAAATATCACCAGTTCCACTACTTCTGTCATCCTATCATACCCACCCTAAGACCACGGCCGAAGTGCACGTGACATCGCGATTTGACGAGTCGGCCTGTCACTCTTGAGAAATTCGTTGTGACAATTTGGACAAAGTCAACGTGAGAGGTGGTCATAGAGCAGGTTGAATGAATTAGATTGGTCTCGGGGATGGATATATACAAGAAAAACTTCACTTCTACAACTCCAAATGCGAATAGTTTTTGAAAAGGCTGGCTAGCAAAATCGAGATTTCGCGTGCATTTTGGCCGTATCCTTACGCTGTCCCCACACACACAATATCAAAACTACCATCAGGCCATAAAACGATCCATCATAACAATACATTATCGTTATGATTTCACAATGAGGTTTATGATCCCATTCGTCCAGATAATCAAGTCAAAACAAGCAGTTCGATTCATCTTACGTACCCAAATATTTGCGGAACCTACAAGTTATCGGATATGCTCGGTATATCCCGCATCTCCTCTGATAGCTCGGATCATGTGGCTGCCCAGCATTCCGCATTCGTTCGCTTGTGGACAAGCGTGTCCAATTAGCCTTATGTTGACTGACGTCGAATCACTCACCAGGGCTGATAGGACTGACCATCAAAGGAAATCTAACCCTTGTTTTTCGGATGAACTGTTAGAAGTGGCAAATGTGGTAGTTTACTGTGAGGGCGTGTGAGTTCGCCGTAATGTTCTGGTGAAAAATTAACGAGTAGGCTTTTTTGAGAGTTAAGGTTACAGAATAGGCTGTCGTTTGGGTAAAGAATCGAGTTGAAGTGGATTTAATCCCTGGGGCTGTGGGTCAGTGTGCATCAAAGGGTTGAGAATACTTTAAGCTCCACTGATGCGGGGTAGATTTTTTTTTGGCAGGAACCAACCGTTATAGATTTTCTGTTGAAATTCCCACGAATTTCGTCATAAAAGACCATCGAAATAAATCTAAAACGGGATTATCAGATGAACTGATAAAAGGGGAATTAGTATTTTTTGCTGTAGAAGTGTGTGTGCATGGAATTTTGAGGACGTATGTTATAGATGAGGCTGACGCTTGAGCGGAGAAGTGGATAAGAAATGTTTTTATTCACTGTTCAAATAGTTATTGTACTTCTTAAGATTGAGAATACTGAAAGCTCCATTAATGCAGAGTCGTCTTCATTTTCGATGAGCCCCAACTGTTTTTTTGTTGGAATGCAAACAAAATTCAAGAAATTTCAAAAGGAATAGCTATCGATATCAATCTAAACCGGAAATTTCAGATGAACTGATAAAAGTGTATATAGACTTAGTTAGCTTTGGAGGAATATGAGCTAGCCTTAGTGTTTGATGTACATGCTTTTTTCAGGGCGTGAATTATAATTAAAAAGGCTATCAGTTGGACAAAGAGGTAGGTTGAATATTGTTTCATGCCTGAAACTGTGAGTCATTGTACTTCGAAAAAATAAGAACACTAGAAGGTCCAATGATACAATGCCAATTCAATTTTCGGCAGGAACCAACTATTTTTCTGTAGGAATTCCAACTAACTTTTGAGAGGAATTATGGACGGAATGAATATAACCGAGAATAGCAGATGAACTGACAAAAGTGTAAATCGTCGTAGTTCGCTGCTTGAAGTGTGTGAGCTAGCCTCTGTGGTTGACGTGCATGCTTTTTGATGGCGTGGCTTATGAAAAAGGTGTCGGTAAGGTTTGGAAATTGATTGTCGTGTGTTTCACCCCGAAAGCTGCGGGTCATTGTACTTCAACGGATTAGAAATACTGGAAGCTCCCTTGATACAGAGTAGTTTCTTTTTCCAGCAGAAACCGAATGTTAGAGATTTCCTATTTAAATGCCCACAAAACTCACGAAATTTTGGAATGACCCTCGAAATATATCTGACCTGGGAATTTCAGACGAAGTAACAGAAGTCTAAATAGTCATTGTTTACTGTTGAAGTGTGTGAGCTAGCCAAAAAGCGAGTTCAAGCGATGGACCAAAAGCTCCGGTTATAGTTACGGTTATCCAAATCGACAGATTATCCTTTGCTTATATGTCAGATAACCGTGACTATAACCAGAGCTTTTGGTCCATCATTCGAAATTGATTTAAGTGTATGATGTACATGCTTTTTTGAGGGCGTAAGTTATAGAATAGGTCATCGGCTACGTTAGATAAGATGAGGTTATCTGATAGCTCGGATCCTACGGCTACCCAGCATTCCGCCCTCGTTCAGTTGAGGACAAGCGTGTCGAATTTGCCTTATATTGACTGATACCGAAGCCGAAAGAACTGACCATCAAAGGAAATCTAACCCGTGTTTTCTGTATGAGCTGTTAGAAGTGGCAAATGCATAAATTCGCTGTGAAGGTGTGTAACCTTTTTTGAGATTTAAGGTTACAGAATAGGATGTCAGTTTGACAAGAAGTGAATTGAAATTGGATATATCCCTGAGGTTTTCGGGTAATTTACTTCAAAGGATTGAGAAAACTTGAAGCTACACTGATGCATAGTCGATTTTATCAGTAACCGACTGTTACAGATGTCCTGTTGAAATCGCCACAATATTTTGATATGAATAGACAGAAACCGAAACCGGGATTTCTAGATGAGGTCAGAAGTGGAACTTATAATGGTATGCTGTTGATGTATGTGTGGTCGATGTAGTATTTTCGTGAATATTTGGCGTGCATGCTTTTCTGAAAGTGTGAGTTATGATTAGGAGTGCCAGTTGGGTAAGAGACTAGTATTAATAAGGTTTTGAGCAAAAAACCGCGAGACTAGCTAATATTTTTTTCTTCAGTCAGAGTGAATTCTAGTAAATTTGATGTAGGAATCTCCAACATATTTCATAAATATTATGTATGTAAAGGACTTTGTTTTTGAAATAAACCTGGATCAGAAGATTCACATTATTTGGATGTTTTGATGCAGAATTTTTCGAGAGAATAAGCAGAACAATAGGCTGATGTTTCATGCTAGGAGCTGTGGGATGTTATACCCACAATATTCAACTACTTGAAGATTCATCGAAGCAAAGTCGTTTCAATTTTCCTCATTAACCATCAGATATAGATTTTCGGTTAGTATCCTGACGAATCCCAAATATTGATAGAACTGATGGTCAAAGAAACTGTAATCTATCATCTTCAAACGAACGTTGTGAAGATGATTTAATGTTAGTTTGCTTCGAAGTATGTGAGCCCATTCTGTTGACATATCTGAGAAACCCCTAAAATTTTGATATGACCTACCGTCAAAACCTGATTCTTCAGAAGAAATTCTTCAAATGAAATCCTGCCGGGTGAGGTATTAAATTATAATGAATTTAACCCACAAGAAAAGCTATCAAAGGAGTATCACAGTCGCAGGATGCAGATTCAACGGCAGAAGGGTCAAGTGGTTGGACGTCGAAGACTCAAAACCACAACAAGCTCCGTTAGTGAAGAGCCGTTTCGGTTCTTGGCACGAAACAATTGTTTGAAATTTTCTGCTGAAATTCCCGCAAAATTTTCAGAATGTTGATAAGCGCATTTGTCGAGTTCGATCCAATAGAAGGCCTAGGTCTAGGGTGTGTTTCGATAGGCGTGTTGAAAAAATTGGTCACCTGGAGAAAGAGAACCCAACTTGGACTGGCTGTTCAACTTTTTTTTGGGTTGGGTTCAATAGCTGCTATGAAGATATTTGGAGGGTCAGGGACGATTATCATTATTACATATCATACCTATGGAATAAGGTGGCCAGCTTGAAATCCAAATAGAATTATTCGGACGATATGTCGATTTCTCTCAGAGGAAGTTGCAAGATGAAGCCTTCAAGTTTACCAAAGAGCGTGACCGTCTGACCGTTCAACCATTCCGATAATTTTTAAAAATTCTCGAATTCAGCAAGAAATCCATCCAGTCCCTGCGCCATTTTGCATATCTCGGGAATACTGATGCCGATGTCATTTACAACGTTTTGTGAACTAAAATCTCACTAGATCAGTCATAAAGGGAAAATCTATCTCTCGGAGTATTTGATGACTTATAGTATTGAATTAGACCCTCGCCATTTTGTTACGCTCGAATTTCTGTTTGTTCTTTTCACAATTGATCTGTTGAAAAAGACGAACCTACCACTGTGATTCGATAGCGTGCATGGGTAAAGTAACTAGGAATAACGAAAGAATAATTGCATTATTGAATTAACGAAGAAAGCATATTGCTAAATGATCAAATATCATGAGGGTATCTTCAACCAAAACTCTATTATGAGAAATATTGACAGTCTATTTATTGACGAGTGTGTTACTTAGTGATATACAGCATTCATTTTTTAGATAGTTTTAGAGACATTCGGAAATGTTTTAATGCCAGCAGTTCTAACAATGAGGGAGAATATACCTAATGGTTTGAAATCAAAATTGATTTGTACTGAGGTGGGAATTATCTGCTGATTCTGCTGAACAAATAATGAACTTTTGTTTGAAATCTGCAGGATTTTTCATGAATATTGCCTTGCTGAGGTTCAACATGAAGGCGATTTTTTTCAGGGAAACAAAAGTTTGTAATGACCTTGCAGAAATCACTCTCTGTTCTATTCCAGATATATATTTATATAATAACATGAAGATATTTTTTCTTGTCATAATAAACTATTGTTTCTTAGACAAAATCACAACTCTATGTTTTAAATAAACAGAAAAGAATATGATTTCCCTTGGTCCATAAAAACTTTTGTTTACATGATAAGAAAAGAACACCAAGGAACCTTTCGGAAATATCAGAGTAAGTCACTGATTTGATATAAAAAAGTGTCTTACAGCTGTATTTATTCCAAGTTCATAGCACGAATAGGAAAGAAGATTATAACCCAGATTTGGAGTTACCCAGATGTCAATGAAAAAGGTAGCAAAATGCATTTGACGGCATTATGAGTTCCTCGATAAAAAATATCCACAATCTGCCATTCATTTTCCTCTATCTATTAGGGTTGAATAGTTGTTGTGCGGGTATAACCAATTTCACTCAACCTGTATATAGCTGAAATTTCAACAAATACTCCTCATCAATAGGTTTGATATGCTCACTTGACACCACTTCACTTTACATTCATCTCAAACAACTAGCAAAAGGAACACTCGGAAGTGAGTACCGATCCAGAGCTGCCAATACAAAACTTTACAAGGACGCTTTATTGCAGCTTATATGTCCTAGAAACGGCCTCTCTAAAATATGCATATACTCATGTACCGACACATATTGGAGGCTCTCTGAGAATTCATTAATTTGAAATCGAACTAGTTAACTAGATATCTATAGTGCACTAATTACCTAATGCATGATACAAATGTACTCTCTTAGTACCAATAAACTTACGGGGTGCTAATTACTTCATGATTCCAAATTATCATCCCATTCTAGTTTCCGTGGATTCTGAAAGCTTCGACTCAGTCTCCAATAATTCAAATTATGTAAGTGTGGACTCATGCGAAACCAACAATTGTGAACAGAGGAACAATCATCAGTTAATAAGCATTATTCGTTTTCCTAGTTCCACAAAGGACGTGTTCATTTTTTCATTCATTTATTAGAAATATTCAACAGACTGTTCAAAGTCCACTATCTACTGTATTCACGGATTCATAATTTAAGGTATAATATCACATCGAATAATAAACAAAATAAAAACAATTCAATTGAACCCAATCAAAAAAAAATATTAGAAGAAAAAAAATAACACAGTATAACAAAAAATTCTATGAGTAAATGAGAACTAAACAATTATATATCCAACTATTATAATGAGTAGAGTTTTTCAAGGATTTTTTCAATTCTTTGGATTCAGTGGAAAGTGAATTAAAATAATTCACACCAATAAATATATTATATATATTATATCTGAGCGCATCTAGTATTTACAAATTTTAGATGATAAATGAGAACGTATCGACCTCCTATCAGGTACACAAATATTGACTTGCTTCGAAAGGCAACTATCACAGAGTTCAAAGTAAAGGATTTTCGTCGAATAATAGAATATCACTTGCCTTTCTTCGAGCCTCAAGACTGATCATGCTGAAAAATTCAACCCTGATATTATAATCTTCAGTATTTTAAGCAACAAGACTCTTGCCATTGGCTTAATAGGAATGGAATTAATCTATGTATATCAAATGCATTTAAAGAAGAATCAAAATTTCATTCGAAAGTATTTCAATAGGACGGGGCAACAAGAACGAATGATGAAGAGCTTATTGTCACAGTGAGCAACCAGAAGATTCACAATCGAGAAAAAAGATTTCATTTATATGTCATTGTATTCATTGGGAATTGTGACTGAAAATTTCATTGTTATATTCTGGTGAAGTTCATCAATTAATCCTAGAGAAAGATTCCTCTTCTCGATCGGTTAATCGAAATTTGACGAAATCTAAATCAGAGATATTTCCTGAGTTGCAAAATTGCGTATGGGAGGGGACGGCAGGTTATTGAGTCGATTTTGGGATGTTTCTTCAGAATACTCGGATTCGTCGAAGGCTCGTGTTGTACAGTTTACTTATTAATTCTTTTCCGCAACTTTCTCCCAAAAAAGAAATGTCACACGAAATTTTGCATTTCGACTTTGCGCTTAGGCAGATTCGTACCTTATTCAATTCAGTTATTATATTTTAGAACTAGTGATTGACATTATGATCCTATCAATGGATTTACCTCTTTGGACAGATCAATTGGAAATCATAGCGTAAAAAACATGGTGAAAGGCATTTTCTGTGATTGCAAAATGGCGCGGGATATATAATTTTCTTGGTCAAATTTGAAATTTTTTTTAAACTCTCGGAATAGTTGAAAGATCCCTTTCTATTCTATCTTTCATCTTCAGCTCGTCGAGACCTCACCTCTGTATAGTCCTATATTATACTAATGGAACGATTTGGAGTATCCTCAAGAAATTCCCGAAATCGACTCAGCATGGGAATATTCCGGCTCATTCGCCATTTTGCATATTCGAACTGGTTCTGATGCCGATATCTTTTACAAATCTTCAGGCTAGCATTTATCAGGCCAAAAAGGGTTGATTATCGATAGGATGAATTTGTGGCCCTTACTTGACCCTAACTATATTAATTGAGTTTGGTGAGACTAGTTGCGAGCGGGAGCTCAAAATAGAAAAACTCGGACAAAGCTTCGATTTCTACAGTAGAAAGTTGTGAGATAAAGTTCACAACTAAACTGAAGAACGTGATGTTTCAATGATTTAGACTTAAAAACATTACTCTGATGCCAATGCCTTCGACTAGGTTTTTTGCACTTACATCAATTGATCGGTCAGAGAAGGGTAATCTATCGTTTAATTTATTGGCCTTCACTAGTCTTTACAATTTACTAATTGGATAAAAAGCGAATTGGGCAGAGCTGACTCTCAAACTCAAATCCTTCGAAATTTTTAGGATGAAGAGAGATCTAACCAATCAATAACACATCTATATTTTCATACACTATATATAGTCTCACTGTGTTACGAATCTATCGGATTTGTAACACATATTAATCTTAAGTTATATTACAGTTAAGTTTTTCTAGATTCTTTTTCTGATTCGATTGCGGGAAAAGAAATTTCGTTGTCACTGAAACATGTAATCGATAGTTTCATGGAGTCACTACCTGGATAGGTGGTCGCAATATCTATCAATCTGAATCAGCGTGAAAAATTGCCTGACCTAAGTGATTCACTTTGAATAACTAATACCAATTTTTCAATTATCAGTGATGTCATAGCTGCCTAAAATTCTATAATAATTAATGATTTTTCCTGGTTATACGAAGACTCTAGCCCCCTCCTCAAATTTAATGAATGAAAATATTACTGACATATTTTTTAATGAGTGAGATAAAACCCATTAGTGTCAAACATCTTTTTCTCGATTAATGTCCTAATTTACATTTTTCACTGCTTGAGGCCACATCTGGTTTCTAATTTTCAACTCAATTATTCCGAAACGACTATCAAGTAACTTGTGGAAGGTAAAAGGAGGAATACTCTAGGTAACTTGGTAAGACTTCAACTTTTAGCTGTCAGTTATTCACAAAACTTACGCCGATTTGGAGATTTATGAAACTTGAACGAAGTCATGATGCCCTATTTCAGCGGAATTATATAAGCCAGCCAACTCTGGCGTTTTTCCGCATCTCTTCCTGATACTTTCGAAAAACTTTTGAATCGAAACAACTTTATGATGGCAGAGTACAAAAACTTCCTCCTTAGATTCAAGAATTTGGCTGAAATGCTGGAGGATGCTACAGGAAGATATCTTGATCATTTTTTGACTGCTTGTTGTAGTCTGGGAATCTGCGATAAGAGAATGAGAAAATAAGGAATCGATACAACAACATTGCTAGTTCTTTTTCCGTGTTTTGAGAAAATACTAAATATTATAGTTAACACTAGAAATGATATTCCTTTGAACTTTATATTTCAATGAATAGGTTCGTGAAACTTCGATTATAATAATCGAATTATTACATTGAAAAGCGGCATTTTCTAATATACAATGCAAGTCTTCAACTTGATTTATATTCAGTAAATCAAAGCCATTTCTCTCGTCAAAAATATACATAGACCAGTCAATTAGTAGTTTAAATTGTGCAATTTTTGATGTGCCAAATTGTTATACCACGTGTCCTAGATTTGAGATATGAGGTCATGAACTAATTATTCAAATACGAACCTTTTTTGTGAGCATATCAAGTTACAAATGCGTCACAAATATTAAATTACCATTTGAATGAACTGAATAAATGGAGCATTCGCCATTCCGCAATTTTAAGTAACCTTATCATTGGTTCTTGAGTCAAATGCTCAAAATATTTTCCATTTACTAACTGACAATGATATCTTCAACGTTAATCACATTTCCTTATCCTCGAATGAAGTATAATTTTATGACTGATATGCATGAGTACCTCCACATACCCTTTGAATCAAATAAAATCACTTAAATAAAATATATTATAGTCAATAAAGAGTGAGTGGCCAAAAGTTCAGAATCAGTAAATTCGGTTTGGTTCCGTAGTAATATTTTTATTTCTCAATTAATATAAGGCTATAGTTTCGAATTGGAGGACAAAGACTCTCTCTTACCATTTCTAGATATACTATCCATAAGAGATCCTAATGATTGAGAAAATGTGACCTGGTTCTTGAAGGGTTTAGTAGATGGTGTGAGCAGAATCATCTGTTGGTTAACTACGAGAAAACAGTCGCTGTGGAGTTTCATGTTCCTCAGAGACTGAGAAGTGGTATCGGATTGATTTTTAATGACGTTCCAGTGAAGTTTTTGTCACATGTAAATATTCTTGGCACGGTGGTTGATGAACATCTCAGATGGGATTCTGAAGTTGATAGCATTTGTAAGCGACTTCATAAAAATTACTTCACTATATCTCACATTAAGAAGTTGGTGGGCAATGACAGCGCCCTGGCTTTTTATTATTCAAATGTCTTCTCTACATTGAGGTATAATATTATGGTTTGGGGCCGATCTGTTGAGTGGGAGAGAGTTTTTATCTTACAGAAGCGCATTGTGAGACTACTATTTGATCTACCATCTAGAGTGTCATGTAGGGATTATTTTAAGCACCATCACATTTTAACTGTTCCATCTATTTATATTTTTTATATTTTAATTTACACACACAAGCGAAGCTCTCGAATTCTCAGACGTGAAGAGGTACATTCCTATGAGACAAGGAACAAATATCGTTTCTGTGAGGAGAGGTCAGTTCATGCTTTTCATGAAAGGTCTCCGAATGTTTCGGGTTGTAAACTTTTTAATATGTTGCCGTCTCGTTTAGCGCATATGTCTTATAAACACTTTAGTAAGACACTGAAGGAGATTCTTGTAAATAATTGTTTTTATTCCCTTGAGGAATTTTGTAATTTTGTGAAAACCTTTCATTAATGTGTAATGTGAATTATTCAGTATTGTATATTTTAATATGTATCCTGCTTGTATGGACGTATTCTGGATTCATGGAATAAATAAACATTATTATTATTATTATTATTGTCAGATTAGGACTTATTCATTTGGAAAACCCACAAGTACAATCAATTTTCATTCTTCACATCCACTACACCAAAAAAATAAATATAATAAAATAGAGAGTTCAAAGAATTGGAAGATTAAGTGATCCTGTTTTCAAAAAAGATAATTTGAGAATGTTCTCAACAGAATTATTCACCTAAAACATTAGTTAATGAGTTTATCACTGAAAATTTAAATCAATCAAATAAATGGTTTGTTGAACAGATTAATATCGATTTTGAACCTAGGTTATGTAAAATTTTCAATATACTCCAGAAATATTTTAGGGGAATATTTGTTTTTCTAAACTCAAGTCTCAGGTGAATGACCACAATTGTGATGATTGCTACAGAACAACATCTTAAAGGTAGATTGTCCTATCATAAAAGCTCAATAAGGAATCTATCTAACAATAGAACTGCACTTGTAGAATGTCACCATAATTTTGATTAAGAGTGGGACAAGGATATTTTTTCAGATAGGAATCTTTAGATAGGGATTTCTGAGATGATTTGTTTCAAAAATTTTGATCGTTATGTTAGTTTAAGAAGTGATGTGGAAAATTTATGTGAAATAGATTGACATAGAAAAGAAGATTTCTCATTGGTGGGCAGATTGTTTCCAAGTAATTTTCTGTGATTCTATTTGGTGGTTGTCCAGATGATCTTTAAACCTTTCAAAATGAGTACTGAGATATTATATTTTTATTTATGAGTTTACCGCTTCGACAGCTAGGTCATAAGCGGGATTGTACAGTAAATTATTTACAAGATATAGACTTAAGGATAGTATTCAAAATATATACAAAGTTAGATTTTAACATGGCTCTGATGGATGCTAGCGTGTTGAGATAGGCTGGTTTGTCGATGCTGAGGGGTTCTACCATGTTGTTGCTGACGTTGAAAAATAATCTCTGGGATTGGATTGCTGGGCATTCCATTAATATATGTTGTATTGTAATAGGTGTATTGCATGTTTCACATATTGGAAAGTTTTCTTTAGCTAAAAGGTAACTATGTGTGAGGAAACTGTGGCCAATTCTTAGTCTTCGCAGGATTACAAGATCTTTTCTGTTATAGGTGACAGGGGACGTGTTTGCTACAGAAGGCTCGATTTGGGCAAGTTTGGATCTTTGCGATTTCCATGTGTTCTCCCATTGCGTTTTGATCTGGGTTCTGTATTCTGCTGAAAGGTCGTAGTTTGTTCTTACGGCTATCTTCTCCATCTCCATCAAGTATTGCTTCTCTTGCTGCTTGTTCTGCTCTTTCGTTACCTTCAATTCCACAATGGGAGGGAATCCAGATAAGGGTTTGGCTGTTGTTCTGACGTAGGGACGAAATCAGGTCTATGGAATGAGATGCGATGGGGTTTCTAGAATAAGATTGTAGTAGTGTGTTGTGGACAGCGCTGAGAGAGTCGGTGCAGATGACAGTGTTGGCTATTTTATTTTGCACGATGAATTTGAGGGCTTGCTGAATTGCTAACAGTTCCACGGTAATGAGATATTATATGAATTTCGTGAAATAAGAGTGGTTAATCAGTTCAATCATCTCAATAATGAGAGATTTATCAGTTTCAATGCATAGTGGTAAGTTCTCCCAAAATGAAAAGGGGAAATTTTTTCACTTCTCCCTTCTTGCCGAATGTAATTTGTAAGTTTTCGTTTTTTTTAGCCTGGAGAAGAAAATAATCTTCGAAACTGCAGCCTTATCTTTATTGAGAAGTTAAAAAATATTGCCACGGAACCGAACCAAATTTTATTGATATATTATCAAATCAGACGAGATCGAGATCATAATAATTGATTGTTCAGCTTTGTTTACGTATTCCTCTTCTTCGAAGCTATCAGAACAAGAATCTCTTTCGGTATATTCACCGGAAAGTGTCTCTCGGATGAAACCAGCACCATTTCATTGCCTCAGAAAAATTCGTATTATCGATTCAAAAGATATACAACGAGATAAGCCAACTGTTGGTGGCTTCAATAATGCAGTTTTTATCCTAAGTAATTCTTTGTACCTCAAGACTAAACCAACATTTTCTTTGAGTGAATAATAATCCTGCTCGTAAGTTAACGGCGCCATCTGCTACGTAGTCTACTCTGTAAGCCAACAGATAGGACCATGTTTTAACTAACTGATTATAATGCCATCAATTCTCCCCATCAGTTGTTTCAGAGGCGCAAAGCTGCCTCACTAACAATAATTAATTATATTCCGGTAGAATCTTATATTACCACCTGACGTTATTTTTAATACGACGTGAACAATGAATCATTGTGGCCCCTAATTATCGGCTTTTCGGCGAGGAAAGGGATGAAATGGATCTTTTCATGGCTAATCGGAGGAGACTATCAATTTTGGGAAAAAAACTCTCTTTGTATTGTTCTCATCCCAGAGTGAAATAAAGTTGGTTTAAACCCGAATTCTTTTGTGGGGACAATCCAAGTATTTCAGTGCTTTTTCTTCAGAGAAATAATGGAACGTGACCATTGTTATGATGATGTCTATACCACCACAGAAATACAGGGTATCCGGTAATGATCTGTTAGTATTAGTACTGTGACTTGTCCAGAATACCGAATTTTCGAAAAATTTCTACATCAACCACCTGGCCAACGAACTGGAAAAATCCTCTATGAACTGATATCATGATTCTAAAGATGTACACAAAAAATCTTGAGATTGAAGAAGTTTTTGGAGAAATGGTCATAAAATGACAGCGTTAATTTACAATTATTTTCATAACATAAACATAATTCCCTGAGATGAATTTTTATCCACCTTGTGTAGTCAGTTGAAAAAAGGTTTTCAATAACGTAATGTGATGACAAATACACTGAGCTCAAGTTATTTTATGTTGTTGAAAAGTGTTCCGACTGTAAACCAATCCCATTTTGGAATCTAGTTTATCCATCATAACTTCATTATTATTCAAATTATCTCATCTAGCGATTTAAAAGAAATCGGTATCTTCACATATATTGTATTGTATCTGTATTTTTCCGAATATCCTAGGTTTCAAGGTACCTCAGAAGCTCAGAACTTGTGCGAGAAAGAATATCAGGTGTGTTGTGTGAAGGCTTTGATACTGTGTCCTTGCGCCACCCTAGGCATAGCAGTGTTAATATTCGACCCAACAGTGAATGGTGGCCGGTACCGTATAAATGAAGAATTCAACATTTTCCCTGAAAATGGTATAAATTCTGAATTCATTAGCAGTGTTCAGTAGGTAAGTTTTTGAAGTCAATCCTTACTTGTATAGACATAGTATTCATTTTTATTATGCAATAACGTATTTGCATAAATGTACACAGTGTGTTTTCCTGAACAAAAGAACAGGAGGCGGTCTCTCCTAGTTTAAAATATATGGGCTCCATTTTCAGTTCCTTTTTGCAACATAAAAATAATCACTCACTTCTTGATTATAGTTTACAAATCATCTTTGAACCTTCAAATAGCGATAAGCACCACTTCCTTTCAAGGATAGTCATTATTCAATAGAAAAAATTGAAAATATTGGACAACCACTTAACCTCTATTTCTACAAAATATTTCTCAACGTTGAAGTAGAGTTTGGCAACAGCGCCTGTTCCTCGCTAGTGAACGTATTACGACAGAAGAGTTTCTGCTGGCGGGCAATATGAAATGATGGATAGCTGAAGGATGCGATTGCGAGGAAAACGCTTCCGTCACCGAAGAAGAAGTGCTATAGAAAGTCGAAACGTTAAGAACATTTTTTCTTGTAGTGAATTCGAGATGGTGCCAGTTTAGAGCATATATTTTTCGGAGTTTTCTGTTGAGCTGAATCAGAGTATCGCAGTAAAAACATATCATTTCGTATTTCCCGCTAGCAAATAATCATCAGTCATTGACGATTACGCCCGATTCCGAACGATGAAATCCGCGCCATTGCCAAACATCAGTTTTAGATTGAGTGGAAATCAGAAGTAATGGAGTATTCGTCCAATGTTTTCAATTTTTTCCATTTAATATTGACTATTCTAGGAAGATAGTGTCGCTAATCTATGGTAGAAGGTTCGAAGGTGATTCGTCTACTATATTGAAGTCAAAGGCTTATTCCATAGTAAAAACGGGACCTGAAAACGCATCAATAAAGAACTTTGAGGGCCCATATCTTCCAAACTAAGGGAGAACGCCTAAGTTCGACATCAGATTTTGTGTTCAGGAAAACAGACTGCGTACAATTTTGTGAATATCTTATTAATATGTCGGCGATGGAAAATCTGAATTCACTAAATTTCCTTTTGAACTTAAAATGTAAATTTTCAATTAAAACTCGAAAAAAAATAGTCAAATTTTTTCCTCAATTTTTCTATTGAGACCAAATTTTGCAAAATATTGTGCATTACAAATGTCCATCTCTAACCATTTATTTTGTGCGAAGTTCAACTATGATTAAAAATGTTTCTTTTTAGTTTTTTCAGAAATATCAACGATTACTATGAGAAACACACGATATTCAACATATTTCTTCACTCGGAGTCTCGAGGCATTAAATTAGGATCGATGATGAACTTAATTTCACTACACTGTTACAAAATATCGACTTGAAGCTCTGTGAGATGAACAGTTTAAGGAATATTCGAAAAACTTTTTTTTTACTTCATTGATAATAGGATTCGAACGAAATTTGGCAGACAATTGCGGGTAATATTTCTACAACTAATTTAAATCCGATCGCATATGGGTTTTTCCTGAGATATTGCGAAAACAATCACCAAAATTCGAATGGGTATAACTCCATAACTGTTTCGACGATTTAGCTCATTAACGAAATATGCAAATGCATGTTGATACGCAATGTATCCTCAAGTTGCTAGATCTTTCCGTTCTAAAATTATCGTGGCAACGCACGGCTGGCAGGACAGAATTGATTTTGACATCAGTAAGTTCAGCCTACTCGAGAACATATTCGGGACAAAATTAGGAAACTATAGAAATTTGCGACTAACCATAGCCTGTTGTTCCTTAGAACATGCGCGCAAAAATAGATTTCTTCATCTAAACTTCATCACTCTTTCAGGAATCGATATAACGGGTGTCACAGGAATCAGGTTAACCCCCGAGAAAATCTAAATTTTTCGAAATATCGGTCTGAAATTTAGAACATCGATATTACAGATTGTTTTCAATCTTACCTCTCTTCAGAAGAATTTAATAAGGAAATTACTTAAATTATTTATATATCCAATTACTGTATGATCGAAAAGTATGAGTGCAAAATTTCATAAACCTTGACGCCTTTCGGAAGGCTCACCTGTCGCAAGAGAATTGAATAAAATACCTGTAACCTGTAAAATTTTGATTGAATTATTTTTTTCCATTTTATTTTTGTTTCAACGACATTTCACTCAGAATACAACGTATAATTCTAATATGCTAAAATATGAGAAGTGTATAAGAAAATGCATTCGATGGAAGACATTCTGTAGTATCGATGTCCAAAAGTCTTGTGAAATGAAGATTTTTTTGTGGGGTGAACCTGATTATTATGACGCCTGATCGAGGTATGAAGTGCACATTCTCTTTCGAAGTAAGATGATCCTTTGAAGTTTCCTCATATACAAGGTTGCACAAACGGACATGAACTGATTTCGTATTCCTCTTCAGAACATCTACGTTCGTAGTTTGAGTTTCATACAGACATTTTGACTGAATGATTAGCAACTAAGAAAAACCTAGAAAAGCACTGACGTGAGGTCATGAGCTTTAACGCGCTTGTTTCGTTGCCAAAGCGGTCATCTATACAAGTATTGACCCTGCCAAACGCCAGTTTTTTTCGATAAGTGCTAGATTGCAATTCGATCCAAAATTTTGAATGGGTATAACTATCTAAAGAATAATTGGCGAATTCAACCCATTCAAGCATTCGACCTCATTTATTAAACTGAAAACCTACTCTACAAATCTATTTTCTATGTTGTTTCTTCGTAAAGGTAATGTGTTTACGGCCGGCCTAATCACTGATAGTGAACAAAATAACTTCCGGAAGAATCTACTCAGTAGCTTGATAATTGTAGAGTGAGTTTGGAGTTTAATTACGAATGCCGAATTGGCGAATTAGTAAAAACTTTCGAAAGATTAAGCAAATATGCCATTTCAAAATTTCAGTTTTCCAATAGTTCTAAAAACATAGATCGAATCGAACTTCAATGTAAAATGCCACCTCATTGTTCTGTAGACCCTATTTGGCTGAAACTTCAAGGTGGTATTTTTCATTGAAAGGCGATTCGATCTATATTTGTGGAAATATACCGAGACCGAGATATTCAATATCTCAACCTAACCTGAGAATTTCAAGACTCTAGGTCCTTTCTTTCGAAAGTTATCGCACACACTGCCGAACAGAATCAATTTTGACCACGGCTTCTTCATCAATGAGTCCAATCTAGTCGTTTCAGACCAATTTCGGCTCAATATTCGAAAATTACAGACGAAATGATAACGCGCTGTTCCCCGGAACAATCGCGTAAAAAGCGCTAAAAAAATCACTTCAATTTGAGCCGAAGCGAGAATGAAGGCTGTTGAATTGTTCGAAACAGTCTAGTCTTCCGGAACTCTCGAATTCACATAGCTAAGAAAACTCTGATAAGCTTATACAATCCCATTTTCCGATTTCGGTATATATCTCACCAACCAGAGGCATCACCTCAAAACGAATTATGTAAACCCCGCGGATCCGAAAAGATCAACAAAGAAAGCGGTTTTAATCCAACAGATAATGTCTCCGGCTGCTTGATATATTACCCGTGGAGTATTTATACGACCCCCTGAATGTTTCTGGGACTTTTTCCCGCTTCGCCAGTTTCCCTTCGTGACTCCGAAAGGGTATGCTCGAGCTCCGTATCGAGCAATTTGTATTCTTCTGGCATCCCAGATATTTCTTATTTCATATTCGTAGGATCCCGACATGATTGCATTTCCTTGCACATGAATTTTATATCCCTTTATACGTATTATGGAATTGTGATCGTCGTTCGGTGCTTAAAGTTTCTCGGATTCCTGCAGCTGATATTATTGCAGGTCGTAATGTACGTAGAAGAGGTGATTCATTGGTATTGTGTGGGTTGAATTCATCGGCTTTCCACAAGGAAATTTAAAGCATTCACATACGCCTAGAGCTTGAGCACAAAGTATGAGGCTCAGTTAGGGACAAACGTGTATTTGCAAATGTATTTATGTGTTCACGACCATTGAATAATAAATATATTTGTCCGCGACCATTGATTAATTGATATATTTCGAGGGATCTTGTTGAAGGAAAATGACGGTCATTAATTAAGCCGATGGATAATAGGAGTGTATAATGAATACTATACACTCCCCCATAGATCAAGCTTGACAATTTCCAGCTATCACAGAGAATGGAGTTGACGATTTCGACAACTCTTTTGTAGGTTATTGGAAATGAAGTCGTGGAATGAATTTAATTTGCGAAAATACACTTGGGTGATTTGCGACACGAACCGCGGGCGAGTGTCGCAAACTTCACCCTCGTGAATATTAGCAGTCATTATATGCCCATTGAGTAATATACTATTCGATGGCTCTTGTTGTAGGAGGATGAAAGTCGTAAATCAATTCGGAATAAGAGTATGTTATGAATATTAAACACTTCACGATAGGTCAACAAGTGAAACGTTTCTCGTAAGCTTGACAATTTCCAGCACTCTCAGATAATGAAGTTAACCATTTTGACAACTCTATTGTAGGTTGTTCAAAATGCAGAGTTATTCCAATCACACCAATGGAGTCGTGGGCAAAAGTTCAGTATTCAACTCAAATATAATTGCTTTTATTCACTTGGGTGATTTGGGACATTCGCCTGCGGCTGGTGTTTTTTGCCCTCGGGAATAATAGCAGTCGTTATTTTGGTCATACAATTGTATACTATTTAAAGTCAATATTTTTATCAGTTGTATCAAAATTTTCATTTTGTGTGACCGATTATACACAGTGACATTAGGAGTGTTCCACCTAGCAAGAATTACTTTATACATCAAGAACGAACTGATAACGATTATACTTTCCTTCCTGCCACTGATGCCGTGATCAGTACTAGTTCTTGACGGTCTGCAGTTTCACCTAGGTGACCAGTTAAGTGGTCATTTTCGTCTTTTTGCGCGCATGTTCTAGGAGAACAGCGTGCTATCGTTTCGTCCAAATGTCTGTAATTTTCGATGATTGAGTCGAAAATGGTCTCGAACGACTAGATTGGACTGACTGATGACGAATTCGGTGTCAAAATCGATTCTGTCCGGCCGACCGTGGACACGATAACTGTCGAACGGAGTGAGCTAGCAACTTGAAACTATCAGGGTAGGTCGCGCATTGGAATGCCGCGGTTGAGTTCGTTAATATGCCAAATCGATCAAATAGTTTCGGAGAAATGGTCATTTGAAATTTTGAGATTATTTACCTGATATTTCAGGAACTACTCATGCGATTGAATTGAAACTTGACAGTTAGTTGGAACATAACAACGCACAACTTGGAGTTTTGGCCACTTGAAATTTTGAAGTTATTTATTTTTTATTTCAGAAACTACTAGAGCGATTGAATTCGAACTTGGCAATTAGGTGGAGTATAACAACGCGCAACTTTGAGCCAAATTTTGTCAGGATCATACTGTCAGTTAATTCAAAAATATTCAAAATTTGTTTCCAAAAAAATTTTTTTTCGAAAACTGTTCATCATATCCAGTAAAAAATTCCACTTGGACTTTGAGTCTCATATTTCACAGCAGTGTACCAAATTTCAGTTGGATACGATCATAAGTTTTGTAGATATCGAGGAAAAATATGTCAAATTTCGAGGTTTTTTTCTCGATTTCGTTGCTTTTTTCGGTATAACTCGAAAAATACTGATTCAATCCTGATAAAACTTCGCGGCTAGTTTGAAGATGCTGAAAACCAACTTTATACAAAATTTCGTGATGATCTTGTCATTAGAACAATTGGAAAAAAAAATTCTGTGATTTTCTTATCATATCATCCTCATTAAATTCTGTATGAACCTTCGAAATGTAATTTTCCGATGAAGTACTTCGTAATGCAGGTCCAAACCTCCTCTACAAATATCGAGTTTCTTAGTTGTTTCTTTCGGAAGTTATTGTGTTTACGCAGTCGGCCGTTTCTAGATTTTTCTACTTTCATTTGTCTTTTGGCTAATTTCGCGAAAGGACAAACCAACATCTCGATAGGCAGCAACTCTACCCCTACCAAAACATAGTGATAAATCGACGTCTTCGAACTCAGAATATTTGGTTACCCTCAACTATGGAAAAATTATTCCTGGTTGTAACGCTACTAATGTATAGGGTGAGCCTAATTGGACACTTTCGAATGGAAAGTTCTATATATTTCTGTACTAGATATAGACGAAAACTGATGTCGGTGTATGAGGGCCAATTTTCTTTAGGAACTCATTGGCGAAAACCGCAAGTCGATAGCTATCACTTTCACATAGTTACCGAGTGTTTTCCGAAAATATTCATTTTAGTAATATTCCTGTAACTTTTCTTCTGTTGGAAATTTTATTTCTGTAAAAATATTCTTGCAACAACTTCCTACGTGGAATACAGTGAGGTGGATTTAATTATCTGCAAATTGATCTCTTATGAGATATCGCAATTAAAATATTTTTTTCAAAGGAGACACGCTGAACATTTTCACAAAATTTCGATAGAAGTTGAAATGATCAGGTAGGTTCTGGACTATGCTGCGTTGCAAATGAAATACGGTGAGAATTGAATTTAGGCCGTCAAAGTTAGATTCAAACAGTCAATAGTTCGAAGAAAACCAGAAGTCTTTTCGAGAACCATATACATTCGAACTGCTCTTAAAAATAACAAGAAACGAATTATTTCATGGAATGAGCTGTTTGAAGAGTCGAACAATTGCGTGCAAGCACATACGACACCTTTCCTGAATATCTTTTGCTGAATTGATGAGTGAGCTTCGATAGAAAATATTGAAAGTTAGTTCAGAATATGCTTAACCACGATTCGCTGCCAATATATAGTGGTACCTTTCCGGAAAGATGCATTTATTAATTATTCTTTTTCGTTTCTTCACAAGTCTTGCTGAAGAGTCGTTAAAATTAGTATGTTTCAGAAATGGCGATATTTCGTGTTTTTCTCAGATTTCATATAACATTATTTCCTGCGGTTTGTTATTCACAATTTGATTTTGCAAGGTTTCGAAAATTCTTTTCTCTGACATAGAAACCAAAAATCTTTATCTCATTATATATCACCGTGAATTCACAGAATTGAAATGGAACAATTTCTGTGGAATAAATGCAATAATTTTTCGAAATTGAAGTAGTATTTCAGTACGAAGGCGTATTAGTCCCACTGTCAAAAATGAGAAATCTGTAGAAATCTGTCAATTGACAGAATGAATCTGGAAATTGACAGAATTTTTATTTTTGACAGTGGCGTTAATATGCCTAAAATACTACATCTTTTCCTTAAAATTATCATATACATTCCACAGAAATTGTTCCATTTCATTTCGTGAATTTTTACTGTGATATCATCTTATTTTATATGTACCTGTTAAAAAGACGAATTTCAGCAGCTGATGGCAAATAGTGTCTGAAATATCGGAGAATTTCAAAATATGATCCCTACGAAATTTTGCATAAGTCTCTACGTTGGTACTTCACAACTGCAAACCAAGTTTAAAACAGATCGGTATTTTTCGAGTTATTGGTGTAAACAAAATTTCAGCTGGCTATCACTCCGAACCCATTGAGCCGATTTGCTCATTAACCAACCTAACCGAGATATTTATCCTAGAATGTTCCTTCGAAAGGTAGAGCAAACACGGCCGGTGAAAAAGAATCGAATTTGATAACGGAGACTTCTTCATGTAGCAAAGCCTAACCATTTGAGACTATTTTCGGCTCGAAATTCGATAATTACCGATATTTGAGGACAACGATAAGGCGTTCTCCCCCAGAACAAGCTTGTGAAAATGAGAAATACTTATTTCATTAATGTTACATCCTTAACTGATGCATATTGTCTTGAAGAATCTGAATTTAAAGATTCGATTTAAATAAACTTCCCTATGAAGTGACATCATTTAAAATTTTCCGAATAACGATAAAAACAAAATACCGAGATTTACTTGAATACCAATAAAAATGTATTACTGGTACCGGAATTCTAAACACTGCGTTAATATACAGGGAGTTCAACTACCACCTGGACAAACATAGCCATTGGGAAAGTCATTTTTGCCTTATGGCATAAACCCCATTTTCGAAGCATAAGGGAGATACATTATCTACTTTGAACATATTCTGATAACTGTGCTGAGTTATCCCTGACCTTCAAAATAGAGGTTTTCTGACATATCTTATTGTTTTTTGGTGGTCAATTCAATTGTGGTGTCGGATTGTCGAAAAAATATTTCAAAATGGCGTAAAACATGCGAAGTTGGAATTTTTCATTTTTAATTGCCATATTGGATAGCATTTTTTCATTGTACTTCATTTTCTAAGATTTTTTGTAAAAAATGTTTTCCCGATTCAAACTCACTTTTTTTACATGTCTACAGTTTACAGCAGGCGTAAATTACAGACACAATTGAGGTTGAACATCGGTCATAGTTCATCAGAATATCCAACCAAATCATTCAAAATCATTATCCCCCAAGAACCCGGACATTAAGCAAAATGCACTCATCCTGCTCATAAATTCACATTGAAGATCTCATATGTTATTCATGAGTTAGAAAAATGGACATTTAACAGAGTAGGTGTTAGCCAAACCACAAATTAACTTCGGTCATGATATACAACTAAAAAGCACCTTACAACGTGTATGATATAATCCCTTCTGTGTTTAATTAAATTCAAACATTGCCTGAAAACCTGCTCCCAGCGACAATGTTCGTATCTTGAGTATGTTCGTATTTATATGGGATCCACTCAGATACAATGATAGGCATGAAATGTCCACAGAGCTGAACGATAAGGGTATTCTACTCTTGACAGCTGAAACAAAGTTTGTCGTGTTCAACCCCAGTTTCTAGATATTTCAACGGGAAAAAGTTTCACAATAATCATGTGCTTGAGCGTCTCTACGAGTTACGAGTTTCATCAAACTTTTTCTATTGGAAACTTCGTTGTGGAAATTCTGAATACTCTTATCGTTTCAAAATAAGCAGTATTCATTCGGATTCTAACATTGTTTTTGCTCATTGTAACTGGTCGTCAATACTGTGAATACTCGTGAACTAATCTCAGTTGCAGTCAATCTGAATAAAGAAGGTAAGCCTATTGAGTATACAGGAATGGTAGTCGGGAGTTCATTCAACACGATAGAAATAATGTTGTCAAGGAAAGGCGAAATAAAGACTATGAGCTAAAATATTCGGGATATTGAAAACCATCTCCAGTAATATGATGGTATATATACAGTGCGCGTCAAAATTATGGAACAAATTCATTTTCTCAGAAGAAAAATATTTGGCAACAAAATTCTGAAACAGGTCAATTTTTGTTCCACTTTTACCAAATTTTTATGCATTTTTGAAGGATTTTTGTTGCACCCTGCGCCATTCCCATCAACCCACTGAATTTTTTGAATAGGGAAAGTAGGTCATGTGGTACTTTTTGGCAAGGTCTTTGTATCTTCTTTACAGAATAGCAGAAGTTTTCAAGAAAACAAATTTTTTTTTGAAAATTATTCACTTCAAAGAGGTTTTCAGTATGTGCACTGTGTCATGGCTCATTTACTATTTTCAATGTCACTCCATTTTTTCCCCATTAAAGTGTTCGTAGGGATTGAAAGTTGTGCATAAACAGAACTGCAATGGTCGACTTTCATTCGGTGACAAATTCCATCAGGTACCATCGTCTCAAAGAGGTTTTCAGTATGTGCACTTTGTCATGGCTCATTTACTTTGAGACGATGGTACCTGATGAAATTTGTCACCGAATAAAAGTCGACCATTACAGTTTTGTTCACGCACAACTTTCAACTCCCACGAACCCTTCAGTGAAGAAAAAAATTGAGGGGGTTGAAAGGGGTTGAAAGTTGTGTATGAACAAAACTGTAATGGTCGATTTTTATTTGGTTACAAATTTCATTAGGTACCATCGTCTTAAAGTAAATGTGCCATGACAAAGTGCACATACTGAACACCTCTTTGAAGTACTAATTTTTCGAAAAAAAAATTTTTTTCTTGAAAATTTCTGCACGCCTGTAAAGAAGAAACCTTGCCAAAAAAGTACCACATGACCCACTTTCCCAATTCAAAAAATTTTGAGGGTTGATTGGGATGGCACAGGGTGCAACAAAAATCCTTCAAAATGCATAAAAGTTTGGTGAAAGTGAAACAAAATTGACCTGTTTCAGGATTTTTTTGTAAAATATTTTTCTTCTGAGAAAATGAATTTGTTCCATAATTTTGACGCGCACTGTATACAATGGTGGTATTACCAATCAGATGATAGTTCCTCTCTTTGCGCGCATTTTCTGAGAAACATTGTGCAATCGTTATATCCAAATGTCTGTTATTTTTTAATTTCGAGCTGAAAATGGTCTCAAACGACTAGGTTGGACTCACTGATGAAGAATCCGGTGTCGAAATCGATGAAGTCCGGCCGGTCGTCCGTATGCACGATTACGGTCGTACGGAGAATCCTATCGACCTGAAACTTTCAGGGTAGGTTGCATTCCAAAATGCGACGGTTAGGTTTGTTAATGGGCAAAAACGGCCAAACTGTTTCGGAGTTAGAGCCTTTTGAATTTTTGAAGTCATTTCCGTAATAATTCGAACACAACTGGAACGATTCAATGAAAACTTGGCAGTTAGTTGGAGTATAACGGCGCACAACTGTTCGCGAAATTTTGTTGAGATCATACTGTCAGTAAATTAAAAAAAAAATTCCTTTCGAAAAAAATGTTTTATCGGAAAGTGTCCATTATATTTGGAAAAAAATTCAGCGCAGACTTTAAGCTTCATATTTCACAGCCTTGTACCAAATTTCAGTTCAATACGGCCATAATTTTAAAAAAAATATGTCAAATTCGGTAGTTTTTTCCTCTGTCGCTTTATAATTTTTTGTGCACATGTTCCGGAATAAATCCAAAAAAAACCTAGAAAAGCAGTCAGCAGCTTTGCGCACATGTTCAAAGGATCACACCAAAAGGGAACATGCTGATGACGAATCCGGTGTCAAAATCGATTCTGTCTGGCAGGCCTCACGCACGATTACGGGCGTACAGAAGATTCTATTGACTTGAAAATTTCAGGGTTGGTTGCATTTCAAAATGCGAAGGCTGACTTCGTTCATGGGTAAAATCGGTCAAACGGTTGCGAAGTTTGAGCCATTTATAGTTTTGAGCCCTTTCGGATTGCAGGATTGATTTATTTGTCAAGGGTTCTTGGAAAACAGGTTTGTTCTGTTCCAGTACTGTTAGGCAACCTGTTTTCCAATAAACTGCCTTGACTAACAGTTCATTCATGCAATCCACAAGGGCCGTCTGCCAAAAAAAAAATTTATTCAATTTTAGTAGGGCTGTTTCAGATAATGGGAGTGAAAACCAAAAATACAAAACGTACAAAATGATGTAAAATCTTCCCAAAATAAGCTTTAATCGATACCTCTTGATAGAGCTTATTTCACGGTGATGCTGGGTCAGTGGATATAGATTTGGTTCACGTTACAATTCTTCAACTTAAGAGGAAAGAATACCTCGAATAAAACGGGGTGAATTTTGAAGACCAGGGTTTGTTTTTTTCAAAAAAATTTTTGGGTGCAAATGGTTGAAAAAAATTGTGAGAATGCAATGTTGGCACTTTTTTATATTCGAGAATTTTCGGGAAAATAGAAACTGAAATGCCGTTGAAAACTTGAAAAATAACTAACATGGCGCATAATCAGTGAAGCCTGCAGAACGACACCCCGTTTTCTCCTAAATTTCACGCATTTCCAATATTTATTGGCAACGTCAAATTAGGCAGATAACGAGAAAGTATTTATTGACCTCGAGATATTAACGAGGTTCAATGAAACTTGCATGTGGCTGTGTTGCCGAGCCGTAATTTACCAACACGTGGTAATGTTTGCTCTTAAGCGTTTTTTTGGGGTGATTAGTTTGTAATCAATATTGGTTTTTAAGATTGTGTTCTTACTCTTTTACTATTTTACAGCATTTCTGTTAAATTTGAATGAATATTTCAGTTTATAATATTTGTGAAATGGCAAGTCCGTTTATGGTTGAATAAATAAATGTTGGCTTTATTTATTCCAAAATTCACGATGGAGTGAAACTCACTACTGACACAAGAAAGACGCTAAATTCCCAACTCTCTAAGAACTTCATATTGTCCTAAGATGTATACGACTATAAAAACATTTTCGACCAATTGATGAAGTTTTTGGGCTCCCATCAGTTCAACATATCCTAATTCGAAAGAAATCACGACCCAAAAACTTATACGTCAAAGAAATATTCCAGCAATCTGTTTTTAATCTCCTTGCCCCGATGACACAAATACTGAATAATTCAATCAATTTGCGGAATGTGGACTTCTTGTGCCTTCATAAAAGGGACACTGCGGACGGGCGGTTAAAATATCAACTGACATTCCTTTTCCGAGGAAAGAAGCAATTTTTGTGAGGCGGAATACGTGACCTGAGATTGAAATAACAATTTGTTACCGAAGGTCTAGGATGGCCGAGGAAATTCGGCTGGTTCGCTGTCACTGTAGTTCAGAGAAATGAAACACGTGGCCGATTTTCGGAGTTTGACGAAAATACCGGACGTGAACATTTTGAAGAATGAGTTGAACAAGAATATATTCCCTGATTCGAAGTTCGAAGGAATCTTTTTCTGAAATTGGAAGGATTATTTGGGAGAATTAAAAAGATTTCATTTTCATTTCGATTATGCTCTGAAGTGCGTCCAAGGTGCACGCGAGTATGCGATAGCGCGAGTTGGCTTGTCTCTCTCGAAAAATTCGTTCTGACAGTTTTTCGAAGTATCTAAAGGGAATGTTACTTTTATTTTTCAATGTTACATATATACTACTGAATTTCTATATTAAAGAACCATGTTGGTGAAAAGTTCTATTACATGTTACACGAATAATCATATTTTTATGTTTTTTTTTTATTCTATTTCGATACAAAATCATAAGATATGCTATTACACACTTTAATTAGCGAATTTTGAATAATTTTGTATTGAAAATGTTCAACTCGGTACGCAATTTCAAACCAAGCAAAACGCGGTGAATCACTTTCTACGTCACTATTTACTGCGAGATTATACGATCGGTACAGCCGATGCTGTCCATTGGCATGCTAAAGAGAAATGTACTCCACGAGAGCGGAATAGAGTGGATATAAACAGCCTATATGTGGAGCAAAACTTGAAAGATCATTTTTACATAGAAAATTGAAAGTTTTGACAGTGATTGCATTTCAGTATTCCCATGGATAGAATATTTGATATCAAAAATTACAAATGCCTGCAGAATGCCTATTTTCGAATCGTGGGTTGGAATATAAGTAGTTTCTTGTTCTACTTCAATTTTGAAGTTTTGTTTTTTTCTTTCGAATCATTTTTCTTTTTGATCAGCAGTTCGACACTTTGTGAAAGCTTTTCTGTTTTAGTTGTCAAGTTTCGAATGGTCGAACTATGGAAATGTCTGAAATTTATGATGAAAATGGCATTAAATGACTGGAAAAACAATTTTCGAACTTTTGGCCGAAACGATATAGCTAGCTACATCTGTTGTCACTACATCGGACTATGAAATTGTCCATAATTTTTTAAATTCATGCTGAAAATGGCTTTACAATAATGCAGAACAATTTTCGAAATTTTGGCCAAAACTAGACACCTAGCGACATCTATTGTCACTACGTCGAACTATGCAAATGTCCATAATTTTTCCAATTTATGCTGGAAATGGCATTAAATGACTGAAAAATCAATTTTCGAAATTTTGGCCAGAACGATATAGCTAGCGACATCTATTGCCACTACAACGAACTATGAAAATGTCCATAATTTTTTTAAATTCATGCTGAAAATGGCATAAAATAACTGGAAAAACAATTTTCGAAATTTTTGCCGAAACAATACAGCTAGCGGCATCTGGCATGGTCTTAGTTTCGAATTTCATGCTGAAAATGGCATCAAACGACTGCAAAAACAATTTTCGGAATTTTTGCCGAAACGATACATCTAGCGACATCTATTGTCACTATGTCGAACAATCAAATGTCTAATTTTCGAATTTCATTCTGAAAATGGCATTAAATGGCTAGAAAAAATTCGAAATGTCATCATACGGCTAAAATTACGAGAATTTTTTTTCCATTTATGCCATTTCCAGCATAAAAGTCAGGTTTTATAGTTCGACGTAGTGACAACAGATGAAGCTAGCTGTATCGTTTCGGCCAAAATATCGAGAATTGTTTCTCCAATCGTTTGATTCCATTTTCAGCATAAAATTCGAAAATAAGGCATTTCATAGTTCAAGGTAGTGACAATAGATGTCGCTAGCTGTATCGTTTCGGCCAAAATTCCGAAAATTGTTTTTCCAGTCCTTCAGTGCCATTTTCAGCATGAATTTCAAAAATTATAGACATTTTCATAGTTTGAGGTAGTGACAATAGATGTCGCTAGCTGTATCATTATGGCCAAAATTTCGAAAATTGTTTTTCCAGTCCTTTAATGCCGTTTTTAGCATAAATTTCAAAAATTATGGACATGTTCATAGTTCGATGTAGTGACAATGGATGTCGCTAGCAGTATCATTTTGGCAAAATTTCGAAAATTGTTTTTTCAGTCGTTTGATGCCATTCTTAGCTTGAAATTCGAAAATTTTACATTTTTTAGTTCATTCAAATCTACATACTCCAAAATGTAAACTGTGAATTTTTTGGGGGGTAATTTTTTTTTCTTTGGTCGATCACTAAGGTTCATTACCTATTTGATTTTATCAAATAACATCATAATAAATAATAAACCGAAAGGTCTCAAATTTACACTCGTTTCAGAAATAAGGTGTTATGGTAATGCCTGTCACCGATTTTGTCATTGAGCGACATATAACAACCATATGTAGCTATGTTTAAATGATTGTTCGAGGACTGTTTGGGCTCGTATCAAACGAGAAATAGGTATTGCCACTAAATGAAAATGCCTTGTTTCCGGACCAAACAAGCAAAAAATGGACAACTATGGGTGAATATCCCGGTAATTCAAACTGAAACTCAATTGAATGTGAATTTTTCGTCACGAATATTATTCATGTTCAACTGATCAAAGTGACGGCAAATTCGAGTTGATACAGTTCATTCGGAAATAAATATATATTTATCGAGAGGTATCAGGAACGAGTGTAACGCTGCCGGGTTCGTCACATTGGGTTCACTAATATTCAGCAGTGGCAGTTGTTTTCGATGGCCCCTTTGCCTATAGCGCTGTTGTAATGGGAAAAAGTTTTCGACAACATTCCTCACTGACGGTTATCGCTAGCCTGCTTGGTCGTATGTTATTCGGTCGAAATACGCCAAATTTCATCAGGAACTCGTATCATGTTTATTTGCAGAATGAAAATTAGTTTACGACAAAGTTTTATTGACCTTTTCGCCTCATAAGTTTCTCGAATGAGTAAATATTTGTGAGGGCAAAGAGTTCAGATGCAATTTGAAACAACAAGAATTTCCTTAATTTTTCTGAACGAGGAGATATAAGAAATGACACGACTTCAGATATTTCGATTATCCAGAACTTTCATATTCTTATACAAATATTAAAATCATCGGCACCAGGGGCACTTTATATTTCGAAAAATGTTCAACAATAATCGCAATCTTCATTAGAGCTAGTTGTTTGGTTTACTTCTTAGCTCACCACTATTCAGACAGGCACCAATTTATATAGCATAGAATGACACTGCCAAAAAAGTCTCGTTTTTTCGTTTACATTGGATGTTGAAACTGTTCTGAATAAGTAGTTCAGGAATTTTGGCTTCGTGATTATATTTTGAGAACAATACTAAAGCTTAGTTTGAACGTGAAGGCGACTATGTTAAGAATAGTAGAGGAAGGGAATATAAATGCATCCAATGCAATAAAAAGCAGTGGATCCAGTCAAGTGTTATAAATGCTTAGAAAATTTCCAACCTAAGTGTATGGACAGGCTGCAAATGAAAAATCTGCAAATTGCAGGCAGGAAGAAGCCAACGTCCACAAAATGGGGAACTTCAAACGAATAACAATAACTTGAACATTGAAGTAAAATACTTCTCAACGACAAAAGGATATTAAGACAAACTCTTGGAGAACGTAGTGTTTAGTGAGAGCTTATTACAAACCAGATCGGAAAAATCAAAGACGAAGTTATACAAGGAAAGATTCTTTAGGAATAAGGCAGACATGCATACATTTTTCATAGACGATATTTCGAAAATTCGTTTCTTGTCAACAGACAGAATTTTGTTTGGAAGCGTAACAGAATCGAAAAACAGAAAAATAAATGTCATCCCGACATAATATATGTCACAAATTTTTCAATTTATTCCCGATATTTTGTTAGATATTTAGTGTGAAATATCCAATTATGGATTTATGGGAGATGATTCCCCAATATAAGGGGCCTGTAGCGTTCTATGTTGATCTGAGGATTGAAATATCATCGCTTGGAGGACCGGACATGGTCGAAAGACTCTCCCGGTCAGAGAGCAACTGTAGGTATTTTTATTTACTGCTTCCCGCTGGTTTTCTGTCCCTCTTTCTGTTTCAGATATTATGTCAAGATATTTGGTCAAAATGAATTCAAGATAACGAAAAAATTATTTTCCAATGAAAAAGATGCCATCCATGTTCTTCAAACAAATTACAACACTTATACGGGGAGACAGAGTTTTTGCTGAGGTTTTTATCTGTTCTTTTGTATCATACGGAAAATGTATGGTACCCCGTTTACATTTCCTCTGCTAACACTGTGATATACCAAAGAATGTGATGCTCGTTCTCAAAAGAATATATAACTCAACATTTGAAATCAGTTTATGAGTATGAAATATACATGAGAAAATATTTGAAGATCCATTGAATTGAACCCACCCTTCAAAACACAAAAAACAATTTCTCGTGAGACTCTAAATGCATTTTAAGATTGAAAATAGTTTATCTCACTGATCATGAGATGTAGTAAGGGGAATGAAGAGAACACAAGTGACCTTGAACAGGAGTGGGACAAATTGGGCACTTTTGATTCAACAATTTATGTTTTTCGAAAAGGTTTATAGTGAAAGCCGCATGTTGATATCTTTCAGCATTTTAATGATGTATGAGATATTGCCAAAACTGTTATAATATCAAAAAAATTTTGTTCTGTTATATCATGTATGACGAAAATGCCACCAAAAAATTAATTTTATTATTTTTCAGGTTTTCTTCCTGAGTTTACCCCCCCAATATCTCAAGAACTACTCCACACTAAATGACTTTTATTTCTTTTTCGGCATTGCCCTTGCAGATTGAAGGATTTTAGCTATTTGTCGAGGGCAGTTTCTTGAAAAACTGTTGCTTTATGAACAACATTTGAATAATTTAAACGGTCCTGACTCCCATCATCAGACAATTGTGCAAAAGTATTTTCTTGCGATGATTCCGTATCTCGAGTACTTTATTCAAATTGACCTTTTCGAAAATCCCAGCAACGCAGATTCACTCGATATGAAAACGATCTGATGATGAATCACTGGTGTGAAAATGTAAACACAGGAATAGGAAACCAAATACCTATTTTTGTGTCTCTGTAACCTTAGTAAATCCGAATATATGGACGAAACGTCGGCAAGTTGGTTGTACTTTTTATTGGTTCCCCTTCCTGTGGCAATTATCACATATTTACATCTTCGTTACTCTCGAATTGAACTTTTGTTTTTCGGGATTATAATTCGATCATACTCGATATTAAACCAGTTTCGATCCTACTTTCCCCTGGATGCGCAATCGCATAAGTGAACGCAACTATCTAAATTAGACAGACATTGCAGTGTCAAATTTGTGTAGCGTTATCGTAGCAAACCTTTTTGACATCTAAGCATGCGCAGATTCAGTTTCAGAATAACGCGACGTTGATAGTGTTAGCGTCTACAGTTAATAAAGAGATATTGCAACTTTTGAGTAGCGCAAACGTTATGTTATTATGGTTACGCTGAATATTAAATTTTGATTTTAATGTCGTTCCAAAAGTAGACGTATTGCTGCACGTTTTTGTTACCGTTGCGTTAGTTATCAGGTTCGGTTATGTAGGACGTCAGATTTTTGTGTTACAAACTCACGTTTAAACCCCTAAAGTTTGATTATTTGCCCTTCTGCATTAGTTTTTTGATGCTGGACCAAATGAAAAAGGGATCGGAAGCGGCAAATTCAGCTGGTGCTAATGTAGAAGAAGTGGAACTAGTTATATTGCACAATATAATTGGCATGGTTCGAACTTTTCTTGATTTCAAACCCCCCATGTTGCTTTCAAAAGTATTTCTCAATTCGTGAAAAAGTAACAAATACCTATATTTGAAGAAAATGCTGTGGTGGCACTAATAAATCTTAATGTCTAATATCAGTTGTGTGTAAAAGGTATTATAAAATAGATTTTAAAAATCTGATGAAGTTGTATATTTAACACCAAAAAACGAAGAAATATATGAACAAACAGCTTTTCTATGACAGTGATCGGAGCCGGAATAACCCAACGCTTAACGAATCCTCCCGATATCGAATAGCGCAACGTAAATTGCGACTCGCAATTTTCCGTAAATAACGTGAGACGCTAACGCTATCATCGTCGCGATATTGTGAAACTGAATTTGCGCATTCTATGTCAAAAATAACGTTTACTGTAATAACGTACCACAAATTTGACACTTCAATCTCTCTTTTTTCGGAAAATTGAGAGCCGCTATTTACGTTACGCTATTCTGTGTCGGAAGGATTCGTTAAGCTTCGGGTCCTTTCAGCTCCGATCATTGTCATAGAAAAGCTGTTTGTTAATATGTTTTTTGGTGTTAATTACACAACTTCCTCAGATTTTTTAAATCAATTTCATAATATCTTTTACACGCCACTGATATTAGACATTAAGATTTATTGGTGCTACCCCAGCAAATATTTTTTCGTATATACAGTGTGTCCACGGATTGGGTGCCGGTAAGGTGTAAATGACGAAAAATTTTTGAGTTAGACTCTGAAATTCTGGGAATCGCTCCTGCTTGGTATCGAACTAAGATGTTGAGAAAATGAGCCAAATCAATTTATATACAGGGTGGTTTAGAACTGAATTAATGAAAATTGTTAAGAATAATGTAACTTTGTTTTAAAAGATATCGAGAAAGTTTATTGAGAAAAGTTGTTTGGAATGACGAGCTGCTGCAGGAACTCAAGTTTCAGATAAATCAGCCCACCTTGACTTTATAAGTTGGTCATGAACATTTTGTATACGTGACGTTTTTTTCAATGATCAAAATTTAAATTTTGAAAATATTTTTTTAACAGGGTTATGTGATACCGCAACATTTGGCCAACGTTCATGGAATTGTCTCATTACTCCCTGATACGAAATGTCTGCACCTTAGCCGTAGCACTGCACAAAAAACATTCTTTGTTCTATGGTCAGCATGTTTTTAACTGGAAAATTTTCGTTTATGACGAAGAAATTCACGTTTTAACTCACGTCTGGCATTTGTTACCATGGATATTATCAAATATTTTCATGACCTACTGACAAAATCAAAGTCGATCGATTCATCTGAGAATCGAGATTTAGCCGTGTGTTTTGATTCTAAACAACTTTTCCCAATAAACTTTCTCGATATATTTTAAAACAAAGGTGCTTTATTTCATACAATTTTCCTTAAATCAGTTCTAAACCACCCTGTATACTAATTGATTTGGCTCATTTTCTCAACATCTTAGTTGAAGACCTAGCAGGAGCGATTTCCAAAATATCAGAGTCATTTCGTCATTTACACCTTACCGGCACCCAATCCGTGGACACACTGTAGGTATTTTATTACTTTTTCAAGAATTAAGAAATACTTTTGGAAGCAACTTGAGGGGTTCGAAATTTGAAATAGTTTGAACCATGCCAATTATATTGTGCTTTATAACTAGTTCCACTGCAATAGCACCAGCTGAAATTAAAGCTTTCCGATTTCTTTTTCATTTTGTTCAGAACCCGAAAACTAATGCAGAAATGCAAATGTGTAAACTTTAGGAGTTTAAACGTAAGTTTGTAACACAGAAATCCTACTTTACAAAGGAAGAAAATATCCAGAAACCGTACTGAAATTACGTTTTTTGCAAAGTTGCACGTCGCCTGCTCTCATTCCTATAAATAGCTCTCATTCCGACAAAGCAGTAAACAATTTAAAAGCCTGCTTTCTTATGATGCCTCTGCTGAACCCTTCAAACTTGATCGAACACAGTTCATTGATGATTTCCACTCTCCTTTGCATTTCCAAATGCAGCACAAAACTATCACACAAATCAAAATCTAGATAGCGACCGACCGTGGAAATTCTCGCGAACTCACTCCACGTCCATTGAAATGGATTTATAAGTCATAAATAAATTAAACATGCGATTTTATCGGGACTTCAGTCTGTAAGCATATGATCTACAATTCGCGTGTAAATTCATATGAAATAATATAATAGGACCGAAATAGTACCAGAAATAGCTTAACGGACCCTTCTCTACAGTCATGTAATGAGTTATGGATATATCTTTGTCCACGATAGAGTGAGATAACTCAAGTAGCGTACGCTGGTTTATTGATGCTGAAAATTCATTTCGATCGGTTCGATTTTTCAGGCAGAATTTTGTAATACTCGATGGATTAGATAGTGTGCTAGATCATTTCGAATTTCTTCAAGAACCTGCAAGATCGAGATGCATATTTGATTTCACAGGCTCTCGCCAAAATTTTATAATCGTGTAGTTCTCCTGGGTTGAAGAACCACTAGTATTGAGCTGTAGATAGATTTTACCGATGATCTTGTTTTAATTGGGTTTCTACTTCAATTAAAGCAACCGTGGGAAAATAGTGTTTTTGAGCTGAAGCATCACTCAACTTCTCGATCTAGGGAGATAAACTACAGCAATTCGATATAATACAGGGTGTTTCACATAAACTGGTCAAACATATATAGCCGTATAGATGACATTGGGAAAGTCATTTTTGCCTTATGATATATACCCCGTTTTCGAAGCATAAGCGAGATACAGGGTGTTCAATGTCAACATTGAGCAATATTCTGATAACTGTGGTGAGTTATACGAGACCTTTGAAATAACGGTTTCTGTTCACATCTCAATATTTTGTGGTGTAGAATTCTGGAAAAAATATTTCAAAATGGCGGAAAACCTACAAAGTTGGAATTTTTTGTTTTCGATTGCCAAATTGGATAGCATTATTTCAATGTACTCAATTATCTAAGATTTTCAGTGAAGAAATTTTTCCAAAATTCAAACTCAACTTTTTTTTACATTGTCTACAGTGGAAAAAAAAATTCGCCCAAAATTGTTGAAATCTTGTGTGGTTGAACTGGCCTTTATTCTGAAAACCGATGTGAAAACAGAATGAAAAAATATCCATTGGTTTTCATTTTATAGCCTTCCGAAGATTCCGATCGGAGTACTTCAATAATTTTCGTTTAAGAAACTGGTGGCCCCACGGATTCCAAATTTATGCTAATAAGCCTCCAGAATGACCTGGATAGAAATATGAATTTATCAAGAAAAAAATATTTTCTAAAAATCTTCGGTGGGAATCGAACTCTCTCCGCATTCGGAAAATAGGATCAAATTCGATTAACTACCGTTGCTTGGTAACGGACATCATTATAATCAAAATATATTCAATTTATACTCGGACTTAAGTGAAGCGAGTTTGATTCCCATCAAAGTTTTTTTGAAAATTTGTTTTTTCTTTATGAATTCATATTTCTATCCAGGTCATCCTGGGGGCCCATTAGCACAATTTTGGCCTCTGTAGGGTCACCAGTGTCTCAAATAAAAATTATTTTAGTATTCCGAGCGGAATCTTTGTAGAGCTATAAAATGAAAACTAATGGATATTTTTTCATTCTGTTTTCATACCAGTGTTCAGAATGAAGGCTATTTCAACCTCGAAAGATTTCAACAGTTTTGGGTGAATTTTTTTTTTCACTGTAGACATGAAAAAAAAAAGTTGAGTTTGAATTTTGGGAAAATTTTTTCACTGAAAATCTTAGATAATTAAGAACATTGAAATAATACCATCCAATTTGGCAATCGAAAACAAAAAATTCCGACTTTGTAAGTTTTCCGCCATTTTGAAATATTTTTTCCACAATTCTTCACCACAACTGAAGAGACCACCAAAAAATACTGAGATGTGAACAAAAATCGTTATTTCAAAGGTCACGCATAATCCACCACAGTTATCAGAATATTGCTCAATGTTGACATTGAATCTCGCTTATGCTTCGAAAACGGGGTATATGTCATAAGGCAAAAATGACTTTCTCAATGTCATCTGTCAATGAAACACCCTGTATGTCACAAGTTTTCAGTTTTTTTCCAATATTTCAAATGATTCTGAATTGAAACCAATGAATTATGAATCTATTGTAGAATATCGTTCTTCTTTCAGATAAAGATCTAAGATATCATCGCTTGAAGAACTGGACCTGGTAAGAGAGCAAAGATAGGTAACATTATTTGCTGCCTCCTGCTGGTTTTTTGTCTTCAATGAGGAATGAAATATGAAAAATATCGTACTGAAATGATTTTTTTGTGCCGTCACTTGCTTTTATGTTTATAAGTAGCTCTCTCATTCCGACATATTAAATACATGCTAAAAGCCTGCGTTTCCATGTCTCTGCTCAACCCTTTGAACTTTATCGATTACATTTCATTGAAGATCCCATTCTCTTTTGAAATCCAAATACAGCAAAAAACTATCACAGCAATCAAAATCTATACCTTTTCAACTTCGAATTGAGACCTAACAAAATCAAATTGGGAATAAACATATTCAAATTGGTACTAAACAAAATCAAATTGAGACTAAACACATTCAAATTGGGAATAATCAATTTCATATTGGTACAACATTCGTTCCTGTTTGAATTGTAGTTTTATGAGCTTCTTCAGTTTGAACTATGCTCCTGCTATCTCATTGGCATTTTTCCTTTATTTTGCCCGTCCGTTCGCAAGTCCTTTCCAATAGCCGTTTTCAGCATGGACTGCAATTCTCTGCTTTCCAATTGATTCCGACTCTTCCCTTTCAATAAGGGATATAATTTCGAATTAAACTCTGGTTTGCACTCATTAAATACTCTCTTTCGACATTAAACTGTTAACTTCATAAGGTAATCAATAAATTCAATTCAAAGCGCAACGAATGTTGAACCTACATGAAAATGATTATTTCCAATTGGAAATATATATATTTCAAATTGGTAAGTCTGTGAAAATTTTTACTCCCAATTTGGAAATATGTATATTTCAAATTGGTAAGACTGCGAAAATTTTTACTCCCAATTTGACATATATATTTTTCAAATTGGTGATAATCAGTTTCATTTGGGTACAATATTCGTTGCTCTTTGAATCGGATGTTTTGATTACCTTATAAAATTAACACTTTAATGTCGAGGGAGAGTTTTGAATGAAACTGAATTGAACTACGAAAGGAAAGAGCCAACGAAATAGCAGGAGTATATATAGTTCAAACTGAAGAAACTCATAAAACTCCAATTCACACAAGAACGAATGTCGTACCAATATGAAATCGATCATCCCCAATTTGAATGTGTTTAATCTCAATTTGATTTTGTTTAGTATCAATTTGAATATGTCAATTCTTAATTTGAATATGTTTAGTCTCAATTTGAAGTTGAAAAGGTATAAATGAAAAGCAATGAACTATGAATCAATGGGAGAACATTTCTCAACACAGGGGGCTCCTATCGTTCTCCGTTCACCTGGAGGACTGAACCTGGTTAGAGAGCAAATGTAGGTCGTATTAGTTGCCTTCTGCTTGTTTTATGTCTTTGATAGAATAGAAAATATGAAACACTTTACTAAAATGTCCCTTTTTGCTCTTATGCCTATGAATAGCTCCCGTTCCGACAGAGTGGCAAACAGGTTGAAAATATGCCGTTCCATCTCACGCCTCTGCTCAACCCTTCAAACTATATCGGATACATTTCATTGATGGTTTTCATTCTCCTTTGCATTTTCGAACATTCCAGAAAATTATCACACAAATCAAATTCCAGATAGCGACCGAACGTGAAAACTCTCGCGAACTCACTCCACGTCCGTTTAAACCGATTTATAGGTCATTAAAAATGCGATTTTATCGCTACTCCCGTCTGTAAGCATATGATTTACAATTCGCATGTGAGCCAGCGAATTCATACGAATAATATACAATAATATGACCGAAATCGTACCAGAAATGGGTTCACGGGCCCTTTTCCGATTCGCATTGAACACAGTCATGTTATGAGTTATGGAAATCTCTTTGTGCGCGATCGAGTGCTATAACTCAAGTTACGTACGCTGGTTTATTCATGCTGAAAATTCAGTTCGATCTGTTCGGTTATGCCGATTTGGGCAGAATCTTGATGTGATCGATAGATTCACCTATATTCCTCGATCATTTCGAATTCCTCGATCGCTGCAGTATGTAGATATGTGAGTTCACAGGCTCTGGCAGGAATATTTTGAGAACCAAAGTTTCAACCCCCAGTATCAAGCTGAAGTCAAAGTTAACTGATGATTATGCTCTGATAGGGCTAATACATCAAGTTTAAACAGCTTTTTTCTCTGAGAAAAACACAGTGTTTGTAGGCGGCGTAGATAAGCTGAATCCTCTGGCACCTGCCTAATACATGATGGACGCGCTTATTTTTGTTGGAATGAAGTAGCTAGCGTGCGCCGGTCAGTGGCACCACCCTCTGGCATCTCAGTTAAACTATGCTGCCTACATGTTCTTGAGATGAATCATCACTCAACTACCCGATTTTGTGAGAGTTAAGATGAAAACTGAGCAGTTGAAAGTTATTTCAGAATGAACTGTCACAATGATTTCATTATACGTTTTTTTTTGGATTCAAACGAAAAGTACAAAGGTCGACGCAGCGACTTAATAAAGCCTTCTGAAGGACTGCGCGACGTCCTGAATGTTCATTAAAACACACTGAAGCATAAATGGAGAAGTAACTGCAGATCATGAAATGTGACAGTTATGCTCAAGGTTCAATAACAAGCAAGCGGAAAAATAAAACTATGAATGTTTATATCTGCGGAATCATGCACTGGACTTCAATCCGATCTAATCTGTGGTTTCGAAAATATTGGGAAAAAAAAACTCTGAATGGGTATATAAACGGAATCATTGGGCGGATTTCACCCATTCACCTACTCTATAAATATCGAGTTTCTGAACGTTTATTCCGCAAACACAATAACTTTCGAGAGAAACAACTTGGAAACTCGATATTTGTAGAGTAACTTCGGACCTTAACAACGAAGGACGATGGTCACGTTCTAACTGGGTCTAACAGCAGACCGTAAACATAATAACTTCCTAAAGAAACAACTGAGAAACAAAATATTTGTAGAGTAGCTTTGGACCTTAGTTACGAAGGCCGAACTCCTGAATGGGTAAAATCCACCCGATAGAAGGAATCGCCTTAGCCCCCAAAGATCACACTAAATATTTTGGTGTTATCTTCGACCAGAAGCTCTCTTGGAGCCTACACCTCAAGGCAGTGATTAGCAAGGGCCAGAGAGCTCTTTTCGCATGCCAGAGGATGGTCGGAAGTACGTGGGGACTCAAACCGGAACTTACCAGCTGGATCTATAAATCCATTGTGCGACCAATCGTCAGCTATGCAGCCTTCATTTGGCTGCCGAAGGCGAAATCAAAAACGGGACAAAAGACTCTGGACAAATTGCAAAGAACTGCATGTTTGTCTATAACAGGAGCATCTCGCTCATGACCGACTGCTGCCATGCAAGTTATCCTGGACCTGCCTCCTCTAGGACTATTCTTAGAAAGTGAGGCGGCTAGGTGGGCTCTGCGGGTGGCGAGAGAGCGGAAGCTTAAAACTGGAGACTACAAAGGCCATCTTTACGTTCCGAATGAATGTAAGGAGCTTTTAGATGTGGGCACAGACAATCTTACCCTGAAACACGAGTTTCAGAAAAACTATAGCGTGACAATACCAAGTCGCGACCAATGGAGTAACGGCGAAGTGGTTTTCCCTTCAGGGTCTCTGCTGTATTACACGGATGGCTCAAAGACCGAAGATGGACGAGTCGGGGCCGGTGTATACGGCCCATCATTACAACTAGCCCTGCCAATGGGCTTCTGTCCATCGGTATTTCAAGCGGAAACCTTTGACATAAGGGAGTGCATCGCATATTGTGCGGGATGTAACTACCGGAAAAAAAGGATATACATACTATCTGACAGCAGAGCAGCTCTACTGGCGCTTGATTCACCGTCAATCCGGTCAAAGCTAGTCTCGGAATGCAAAATGTCACTCAACGCACTCGGATCAAATAATTAGGTCAACCTTATTTGGGTGCCTGGTAATTCTGGAGTGCATGGTAACTAAATGGCTGATCAGCTAGCAAGGAAGGGGGGATCAACCCCCTTCATTGGACCTGAGCCATTTTGCGGCTTCCCATCAAGCCACCAAGCAAGGGCGGTTAAAGAATGAGAACAAAAGAGGAAGGCCAGATCCTGGCGAAGGATTAAAGGACAGAGTCAGGCTAAGTCATTCCTCTCATACTCAACGAGCTGGACTAAAAAAGTTCTCTCACTTAGCAAATTGGAACTGAGAAAACTGACAGGCATACTCACGGGACACTGTCCTGTGAATTATCATCTTCGGAACCTCTTTTTTTTCGTTGGAATATCAATGTAATTGAATAGCCTCATCGCCCCTCCTCTAATCTTATCTAATCTAATCTAAAATCCACCCAATGATTCCGCAGATGTATCCATTCAAAATGTTATTTTTCCAATATTTCCAGAAATAATAATAATATAATAATAATATTTATTGGTCCTGTTTGACAACTGGTGTATAAGATAAGTCAAGAGAATCAACAATTTTTATGTATCAAAAATACCCACTACTTAATTGTAAAATCGAAAAAGTAATCACCCACCGAGTTGTAACATTGTGTTTATGGTCGGCCGTTAGTAATCAATGTGCGCAAGATTTCAATCCGATATCTTGTAAAATGAAGATTTTTGGGGATGAATCTGATTCCTGTGACAACCGGTATATTCGAGCTTGGCTCAAAACATTCTGGCGAAATCTTTACGCGGCATCGAGAATTCTCACTGTCCCAATTGTGTTTCAGCAGGAATAGTTTCTCACTTGATCTCTCCGTTGAAGTATTGTCTAGAAGGAAAATATATGTATAGAGATACGTAGCAGTAGATAGAAATAAGTTCTGGGCATGATTTCCCTCGGGGTTGAAAAAAGATCATGTGCTGGTATAGAGGTAGGGATGACATTCCCTGAAGTGCATTGGGATATCGTGAGAAGTCTACTTTTTATAATATAAGTTTCCATTCAACTTCTCTTATCATTTGCTAGCATGAATTTTGTATTTCGCATCAGTCTCTTCCCACATTTTATGTTAGGAGCAAATTTTGAGTATTTAAGCTGAGAACTTAACGTCAATCATATTTGAAGATATGGAGAGAAAGTCTCGAGGCTTGGAAGAAACAGCTTCGGGAATTGGAATTCACAGAGGAAAACACTATAACAATGATAATAATATAATAGAAATCGAGTTTCCTGAAAATGGTGCGCTTCCACAACTGGAATACCACATATTTTGATATTTTGACTGAAGCATAAAATCATTTTGGAAGTATATATCCGCAGACATCGTATCATAAAAAGTGGCAGTTGAAAGCTCTCAATAATATGTTCCGTTTTACGCGATTGTTCTGAGGAACAGCTCGTTATGGTTTCGTCTCAATGTAATTTTCTGATTTTGAGCCGAAAATGGTCTTAAACGATTAGGTTGGACTCCCTGAAGAAGAATCCGTAGTCAAATTCAATTCTGTTCCTCCGTATGTGTTCTTACTTGCGAAGGAAATGACCTAGCGACTTGAAATTGCCAAATTGGTTTCGTAATCCAAATATCTCAGTTGAGTCTGTTAATGAATGAAATCACTCTAAAAGTTTCGGAGATAGGCTCATTTGAAATTTTGAGGTTAATTCCTCTATATCTCATGAATTACTGATTCAATCAGATTGAAACTATGTGATGTTCTCCGGAATTCCAAAGCAAAAGTCAGTGCAAAATTTCGTGTGGATGCAATTCTTAGGAAATTTTAAAAATATATTTGAATATTTTTCAAATTTTTGATGAGAATTTTTTTCTCTCGGGAAATATTCATCAAAATTCAACGAAATTCGGCCGAATCCTTCGAATCAGTCTTCTACAACAATAGTCACAATTTCAATTCGATATGCTACATACCTACGGAGATATTAAGCTAAAAATATGCCAAATTTCGTTGTAATTTGGAATTTTACCGTTATTTCCGCAACATCCCAAGAAAGATAGCAATCAGATCGCAAATTCGTTATCAGTTGAAGAATACTAACACGCAACCAGTTGCAAAATTTCGTGTTGATCTAACAGTTAGAAAATGTAAAAAAAAAATTGCAGACCTTGAACTCAGTATTCAACAACAATGTTTCAAATTTGAATTCGATAAGATATTTACTTTTCGAGATATATGGAAAAAAATATTTGAAATTTCGTTGTTTGAAATTTTGAGGTTATTTCCTCAATATCTCAAGAAGTACAGAATCGCGATCACATCGAAATTTCGTAATTATTTGAAGAATATCAACGCGCAACTTACTGCAAAGTTTTGTTCGTCTTAAATCTTTAAAAAAATTTGAAAAAATGATTTTTCTAATATTATCCATATCTTTATCGGAAAAATATTTTTTTCAGAATATATTGACCAGATTTCGCTGAAACTCGGTAGAGATCTGAAGTTAATCTTCCATAACAAGTTTTAAACTTCAATTTAATCTGATGTTCATTTCCGGAGATATCAAGAGAAATTATGTAAAATTTTGTTCTTATTTGAAATTTTGAGAATATTTCCTCAATTTTTCGATAACTACTGACACGATCAGATTGAAATTCGGGATAAACTATGAAGTTGATATTCAATAACAGTTCTTTGAATTTCAGTTTGATCTGATATTCATTTTCGGAGATATCGGGAAAAGGTTTTTTCAATATCTGAAGAACAGACGCTATCAGATTTATACTATGTACTAAGTTGAAGAATACCAACGCACGACTTAATGCAAAAGTTCGTGAGGATCGTTTAAAGGGGTAGAGAATTGTTAAAAATTATTCGAAAACTTTAGAAATTTTTGTTGAAAAGTTTTTTATCGGAAACTATTCATCAGGTTTGAACAAAATTGACAAAAACCTAGTCAGTAATTCACAACAGTGTTTCGAAGTTCACTTCGATCCGATATTTTTCTTCTTTACATATTCAGATATGGGGAAAATATGTCAATTTTCTTGGTAATTTCCTCGGTATTGTTGTTTGTTACAGGAATAACTCAAAAAATACTGAAATAATGAATTTTCGAATGGATATATATGCAGAACCATTGGATGATTATACCAATTTGCGAATTCTGCTTTCGTAATTGAACCGGTTCAACAAATGTCAAGTCTCTAAATGAGTTCTAGTTTTATGGTTGACAGTTAGGCTGGCCTTAGCCACAATCACATCCAAAAAAACGACTCAGAGACTTCATATTTTCATCGCAGGTTTGGGAATTAATCAAGAAGGTCGAATTTGTGCTAATTTAAATGTCGAAATGAAATTCTCGGAAGCGAGAAGCCGACTGGCGATATCGCAATCTAGCACTTTAGCGATACCCTTAGATTTTTAAGTTCTCCACCCGAGGACAGTAGTTCTATCGATATTGTATTACGATTTTTTGTGAACCGATATGGGAGGAATGAACCGGAGCATCTATTTTCAGTAGTTACATTTGTTACAACTAATGAATGCAATGGACAGTAGAAGACAGAATTTCCAAAAGCCTGGCATGACCTCTCGCTCCAACATATTCATACTCTCTGCTTATTCGCATTGCTCTGTAGGCAAGACAAGCTGGCTTCGAGGTTCACGGTAGGGGGACAACATCCAAACAGCATCCCGTTGAAATGTTCAATGCGTCTGTTGTACAGGGTCTTTCACGAGGAACCTCACCCAAATTTATACGGGAAACTACTGAACGTATTTTCATGAAATTCAGCACTTATAAGTATTTCACGATGCTGATGAAATCTAAAATATTTTCAAGGCATGAGCACCTCCGGTTTTTCCGGAAATGACGTCAACTTCCGTTTTTCAAATTAGAACACCATTTTTTTATTGCAGAAATAGATTCCTTAGAAAATTTCAATTTATTTTGATGTAACATTTTTCAGTTTTGGTTGGAAAACTCTCTCTGAGAGGGAAAATTCGAAAAAAAAATCGAAAATAGAGCTCCGCTGAAACAAGAATAACTTCGAGGTTTTTGGATGGAAAATTTTCATTTTTGGGATTTTTCAAGATGTAAGATTGATGTATCCACTTTGAAAATCGAAATCGCGATTCATGATACAGGGGGTGAAAAAATCGCTTTCAAAGTTAGGGATGACAAAATCGTGAAAAATCAATTTTTTCAAATTAGAACCCCATTTTTTTATGGCAGATATTGAATCTACGTTAAAAAATAATGTGAGTGTATGCATCACACCCTTGCCCTAAAGTGGATATTTTCTGAGTTATTCACAAAAAACTGTTTTTCGTCTTGAATTTTCAGCTATTTCTTTTCCCTTCACGCCAAAAAGATGACATTTTCAGGAACTGTTACTTAAACCATGTTTTAGATTTACCTACCCTAATATGCAAGAGAAAAAAGTTACAGGTTGTTCCTAAATAGATGGCGAATTTGGATTCGAATTTGTATCGGAAACCTCTTTATTTCAACTAATCGGCCATCGGTTTTCTCTCCAGTGATAAATAAATAATTTCTCATGAACCATATGCAAAAACTTACCATGTTTTACATTATTTTTTTTAATGATAGATATCATTAATTACATCTGCCAAATTCTTCTTTATTCAGTAGCATTTTGTGTTTACTATTAATTTGGTGATAATTCGTATTAAGTTATAAAATCGATCACTATGCCTAATTTTACCAATGAAGATTATTTAAATCTCATTCTACTTCATGGAGAATGTAATAAAGTTGTAGATAGAACGATTCGACTGTTCATTGAGAGGTTTCCTGACCGACCCAGACCAACGAGAGATACCATTAACAGAACCATGACAAACTTGAGAAATGTCGGATCTTTCGTTAAGAAAACTACACACAGAGAAAAAAGTGTAGTAGAAGATGAGAACAACGAAATTACTGTTCTTGCATATTTTCGTGTGAATCCTCAAAATTCTCTCAAAGATGCCGAGATTGATCTGGGATTATCTCAATCGAGTGTTTGGAGAATATTAAAAAAACATAAAATGCACCCATATAAATTCAATAGGGTACAGCATTTGAAGGAAACTGATTTCGTCAGGAGAACAGAGTTTTGCGAAGCTATGATGATTCGATTTCAAGAGAATGAAAACTTTTTGGACTGTATAATTTGGACAGATGAATCTAAATTCACAAAGAATGGTTCTTTCAATAGGCATAACAGTCATTATTGGGATGAAGAGAACAACCACCACTTCAGACAATGGAACTTTCAAGAGACCTGGAGTTTCAATGTTTTTTGCGCCATCAAAAATAATGCAATTCTCGATGTTCACATTTATGATGGGACTTTAACTGGTAAGATAGAACACTACACATGTTTGCATTATTTAAAGAATGTTCTCCCTTAGGAGATAGATATTCTGACATATTGACTCAAATAATTGAGCCGCTAGTACAGAACCATAATGACTTATGGTATCAACAAGATGGCGCGCCTCCACACAATTCACTCAATGTGTCAAATATCCTCTACAGGCTATTTGAAAATCGATGGTTGGCGAACAATGGTCCACATCTTTGGCCACCACGTTCTCCCGATTTAACTCCTTTAGACTATTATGTTTGGGGTAGGATAAAAAATATTGTCTACTCAACTCCCCTGACTGATAAAGAGGACTGCATAGAACGAGTCAGAAATGCGTTCAGGTTTGTTTAGATTTTTAGATTCATAGTTTTGAAACTCAATTTGGTTTTTAAACACTTTTGCAGATCTCTTCCTCCCGATGAAATAAGAAGAGCAACGCACGAAGCATTCCTGAGACGTATAAATAAATGTCTAGAAACTAACGGTCAAAACTATGAGCATCTTCTCTAGTTATAACTGCGAGAGTTTGCCATGGTTCTCCTAATAGTAACTTGAAGTCGGTTTCAAGAAGGGGTGAAAAATCTACAGCATGGTTCAAATAACAGTTCCTGAAAATTTCATCTTTTTGGCGTGAAGGGAAAAGAAATAGCTGAAAATTCAAGACGAAAAACAGTTTTTTGTGAATAACTCAGAAAATATACATTTTAGGGCAAGGGTGTAATGCATACACTCACGTTATTTTTCAAAGTAGATTCAATATCTGCCATAAAAAAATGGGGTTCTAATTTGAAAAAATTGATTTTTCACGATTTTGTCATCCCTAACTTTGAAAGCGATTTTTTCACCCCCTGTATCATGAATCGCAATTTCGATCTTTGAAATGGATACATCAATCTTACATCTTGAAAAATCCCAAAAATGAAAATTTTCCATCCAAAAACCTCGAAGTTATTCTTGTTTCAGCGGAGCTCTATTTTCGATTTTTTTTTCGAATTTTTCCGCTCAGAGAGAATTTTCCAACCAAAACTGAAAAATGTTACATCAAAATAAATTGAAATTTTCTAAGGAATCTATTTCTGCAATAAAAAAATGGTGTTCTAATTTGAAAAACGGAAGTTGACGTCATTTCCGGAAAAACCGGAGGTGCTCATGCCTTGAAAATATTTTAGATTTCATCAGCATCGTGAAATACTTATAAGTGCTGAATTTCATGAAAATACGTTCAGTAGTTTCCCGTATAAATATGGGTGAGGTTCCTCGTGAAAGACCCTGTATATTATGCTGATCCGCCATGAAAGCCTCGGAACTAATATCATCAATTTCCAGATCAGTATTATTTTCGCTCAACAGTAGTGGTGAAATAATTTCGATTTCGTTTTAATTTCTAGTGGCACGATCATAACGGATTTTTTTACAACATTATGCATCAACATTTTCCAACTAGTGACCAAGTTTCACTGTAAAATATTGACGTCAATATCTGTGCAAATGTCTAAAGAAATCTGTTAAAACTTTTCCGAAAATTCCAACAAAAATTCGAAAATTTTTCGATATTACTTCACTGACCATCTTATCCCAACAAAATGTCACCGGCCGTTCTACAACTAATTTCCAGGCTTCAATTCACTTGACTATGTAGTTCCTGAAATAGTGGGGAAATAAACTCAATAATTCAAATGAGTATAACTCCAAACCCCTTCGGATGATTTTGCACATCAATTACCTGATTGATCTAACATGATCACAAAGTCGAATATCGGACGATAAATCAACAAATATTCCACCTTGATTAGAGCTAATCATCCAATCAACCAAAGCATCTACACCGAAGAAGCAGGCCCAAGGAGAATGACTACAGCTGTTTCACAGTTATTACTGATCGTCAGGCCATCTTAAGTTGGAGTGTTTCCAAAGTCGTGACGAACGTTGTAAAACGGCAAAATGGCAGATGCAGCGACCTGATACGACAAAAGAATGAGCGACATACAAATCGATCAAAGTGTTCTGAACTCGAAGGTAGGATTCACAAGATATCGCAAGTCAAGTCATTATTATCAATATTATTATTTGGGCAAAATTATAGCAGGCCGTGTCCTACAACATATGTGCAAAAAGGAAAGAATAGCGATTGAAAAACCGTGGAAGGATATTTCACGAAATCACACAAAATCATTAGTAGCTAGAAAATACGAAATTAGTCATAAGCTGTACCAGGCAAATTACGATTTTACCTCCAAAATATCCACGAACCCTCCTGCGCATTGTTATTTTCGACTCCATCAATTTAGTTCGCAGTCACGCCCAAATGCATCCATGAAGATTTATGGATCAGCACATGAAACGTATTGCGTACATATTGGGCTATCGGTTGTTCGTTCAAACATGCAAGCTGCCATGTTTCTAATGATATATTGAAAGGTGGAAAGAGTTCTTTCCTTCGAAATTGACGAATAAAAATGTGATGATCAGGGCAGAAGCAATTTCACGAAATTTATTGGAGCAAGATCAGGAATGAATGATAATCCAAAATACAGAAATAGATATTCCACGTTGTGATATCCGCTAGTAGTTGAATTTTTTCTTTCATGAGGATATAATATTAGTACACAGGGTGTTTCGGGATGAGTTGCGACATAATATTTTTACAGAGGGTGATAAAGAATGAAATAATGATACTGAAGGGTGTGCATTCTTGAGATTTCGCGCGCATATTCTGGGGAACAGCGTGCTATCGTTTCGTCCAAATGTCCGTAATTTTCGAATGTTTTCCCGAAAATGTTCTGGAGAACAGCGTGCTATCGTTTCGTCCAAATGTCTGTAATTTTCGAATGTTTACCCGAAAATGGTCTCAAAAGACTCACTGGACTCACTGATGACGAATCCAGTGTCAAAATCGATTCTGTCCGGCCGAGGACACAATAACTGTCGAAAGAAGCAAGCTAGCGACTTCAAACTTTCAGATAAGGTCGCGCATTGAATGCGGCGGTTGAGTTCGTTAATGGGAAAAATCGGTCTAATGGTTTCGGAGTAATGGTCATTTGAAATTTTGAGATTAAATTCCTGATATTTCAGGAACTACTCATGCGATTGAATTGAAACTTGACAGTTAGTTGGAACATAGCAACGCACAACTTTTTACAAAGTTTCGAGAGAATTTTGAAACAATTTTTTTCTTGGAAACTATTCATTGAATCCAAAAATATTCCAAATGTATACCAAATTTGATTCCAATACAACCATAATTTCTGGAGATTTTGGAAAAAAAATAATTTCGTGTTTTTTTCTCGATATCGTTGTTTATTCCGGATTAACTGAAGAAACACTGATTTAATCGGAATAAAACTCGGCACCTAGTTCGGAAATGCTGATGGACAACTCTGTGCAAAATTTCTTGATGATCGTGTCATTAGAACAATTAGAAAAAAATTTCAAATTTTATTTTCGAATATTCAATATTCTCTGATCTTCGGATCATATCATCTTCATGATATTTCGTATGAACCTTTGAACTTTCATTTTTCGAAAAAATACTGGATTTCAATTCGATCTTATGGATATTCATGGAAGTACTGAGAAAATAAAAACTTGAATGGGTATATCTGCAGAAACATTGGGAGGATTTTACCCATACACGAATTCGGCCTTCGTAATTAAGGTCCAAACCTTCTCTACAAATATCGAGTTTTTAAGTTGTTCCTTTCAGTCGGCTGTTAGGCCGACCGTAAACACAATAACTTCCGGAAGAAACGACTTAGAAACTAGATATTTGTAGAGTAGGTAAAACATGGTGTAATACTCTGTGATCGTATTTACCAATGATGACTTCACTGTTTCCATTCGGATTCAAAGCACAGAATATAGTTTCCTCGTATTTTAATCTTGCTGGACGTCACTTTTTTTCCAGATGAGCACACCATGTTTTTTACATCATGAACCAACGAATGTTAACATTGACCACAGAATAGGGAAGTTTGAATTATTTTCTTTGTCTGTGTGTTGACGAAAAAAACCGATAACAAAATACCGGGTTTAAGCATACGCATGTGAATGTGGGAAATTAGAAACGGGAGAGTGTCGCTTCTGTAATACTTTTTTATTATCTGCCTTTGTCCGAAACTTTTTAACTATTGAGTGTCAGGTAGTTGAGTTTGGATGGGAAAATCGATCTATTATTTTCCATCATAAGTTCAATATGTGTGGAATTTGCCATGAACCTTCATTGCATCATCAATGGGAAGGTCAATTGTATGGCATTTTTGAAAAGACCATCGAATTACCTTTCGAACAAGGTGTCGAACAAATGTTTACCTCTCTTTGTATTTTTCCTGATTTTGCATGGGGGCTGAGATATCAAGGGTAGTTCTTTTGGTTCATTATTCGAAGAAATCAAATAATAAACTTCAATGATCGGCCAAAAAAAAATTCACAGTTCACATTTTGAAGTATGTAAATTCGAATGAACTCATAAAAAAAGTGTCTGTCCGTTGTCCGGGACTTCAATCTGAAAGTGTTGAAATCACAGTTTCCAACAAGCTTTCGATCTTTGGTTGATCGGTCAGTCCCCTAAAAGTATCCTTGAGCCATCCCTGAATTCAATACTTCCTTTCCTATCCTAGACCAACATAGGTAAGCCTCTTCCCCAATCCTAAGATTTCCTTTCCGATGTGCCTGTAACAAACACCCTTACGTCAGAGACCAAAGTACCTGCTCGAGACATCCGAGGTCCTATCCCTTTTTCTTCGATGGCTTCATAGTGAGTAAGTCGCATTCCGTCTCCTTCTTTTGCAAGGTAAAGAGCTAACTCTGTTCCGAATATCATCCACGACGCTTGAACTAATTTCACCATTTGTTTCCAAGTTTATTTTTACAAAATGCATTGTTTGTTTTGAACCCAGAAGTAAGTGAATTCATACAAAGTTGAGAAGCAAGTCGCCAAGCCTAGTTTTACCTGTTTGTTGTGCAACGATATTGTATATAGTCTCTTTTCTGTACTACAAAATATACCCTGTTCACGAAGAAGTTCAACGTTGATTCAATCTAATCCAAGCGACCAATGAGCATTTCCCGTCCACTATACCGAAGTGAGTGAATTTCCCCGTGTGCGGACTGGGTCCGACACCACCGGCCCCAACAGAAAGTACCGAAACGAAATCCGTGAAACTTGGTAGAAAAATCGTCTGTCGTCGAGTTGGATCTTGCGAACTTTTCAGCAAGATCGGTGTACCCTTAGGTGTCAAAATTGGAAAAAAAATGTTTCTCGAAAACTTACCATCGAATTTTCATGAAACTCTTAACGTTGCCCACTGTTGCATAACTCAACTGAAAACACTGCAAATTTTACACGAGGGTTTATTATTTTCTCAGTTAAGTAACCCAACACACCATTGATATCTTAAAAAACTTATATATTATGCATAACTCATTGGTTTCTCACAACACAGAAACCAATTCCATGAAATAATTCATGTGAACATTGAAATCTCAATAAATACACTTGTATAATTGAATAACATTTCCACATGCAGAACGCTAACTGAGTAGCAAAATTTAAAATAATATTTTGAATGTGAAGAGACGTTCCACAGTCGTTTCACCTCTTTGAGAATCTAACTATTTTCCACAATTATTAAATTTCGTGTCGGTATTCTACAACTGAAAATGAACTTCAAATCAGATAGGATTTTCGAGATATTAGGGAAATAACCTCAATATTCGAAATGGTCACGAAATTTTTTGCCAATATCTGCACAAATAGATATCGGTCAAAACTGAAATTTGAAACACTGTTTCTAAATGTTGACTCTGAAACCTGTACCAAATTTCATTGAACTTTGATGAATATGTATCCGAAAAAAAAAAATTTTTTAAAAAATTCGATTTTTCCAATACAATGCTCACGAAATTTTGCATTGAATCGAGTGTCTTTATTTCACAATTAGTCATGATGTTTCAATCCGAACGCGTTCGTATTTCTTGACACTGAGGAAATAAACTCAATCTTTCAAACTAACACCAATACGTAAAACAAAATTCAAGACTTTCCGCTTATATCAAATGTGTAAATGTGATTTCTACTGGGATTCAACTCTGTTCTGAAAATATTAATGAAATGAAAAAAAACCCAACCTTCCTGTGCAATTGTATCCACCACACAAACTGAAAAACTAAAGTTATTTTCAATTACATTTCTGTAACAATTAAATATATCGTGAACCTCATCAGGTTGAATTCGAAAGAATAATTCTAGATTATAAATTTCGTTCGTTGTTATCGTTGTCAGACTCAACCAAGAGGGTGTCAAATCCGAATGTCTGTTTGATGTGAAGACGTGAAATTCAAACAAGTAGTGTGCCGACAACCAGATACATGCGGAATATTTTTGTCTATGCTATATCCCTTGTCTAAGGTCACGACCTGGCACAGACTCCATTCAGAACCGGTAGATAGATCATCGGCTCCTAACTTTAGTCTAAGGCTCCAACCCCCAGTATTAGATTCTCGACAATCGACAATTGATGAGATTTGCGGTTTGTTATTGATTTTTTTGCATATTATATCCTTCAATTTGATTTATCATATAAATGCACATTATTTTTTATATTAACGCTTATTTCAAACTGTCAGTACGAAAGATTTTGGAATTCGATTGAAACCAGTAACGGATATCCACATGTTGACGATAATCGTACTACGCAAACCGAAATTGATGGAAACCTCCGAATTTTTTGAAAATCTGCATTATTTTAAATTGCGCTACTTAATTCGCGTTCTGCATGTAAAAGTGTTATTCAGTTATAAAAGAGTATTTATTGAGATTTCAATGTTTCAAATGAATTTTTTCATGGAATTGGTTTTTGTGTTCTGAAAAACCAATGATTTATGAATGAAATGAAAGTTTTATTCAAGATATGAATGAGCTTCATGAAGAAATTTAATCTTAAATCCCGTTATCGGCAGGGTGATTTCTATAAATAATAATTTGATCCGATTTTCAGTAGTTATGTTTAAGATATTGGGAGAGAAAACCCAAAAATATTTAATCTGAACTTACGATTATGAAATTGTCAAGAACATCAATGGGGCATTTGCAAATTGTGTTTATAAAATAATAACGCATCCATTAAAAATTTCTCGATATGTGTTGAAAATTTGGTAATCAATATTTTCATCTCCTTTTAGATGTATGATTCTGGATGAAAAGTAAACCGATTATTCCAGTGAATTCCAATCTCAGAACTGAATGCGATAATGTCATTTTCGACATTATAATTTGCAGAGTTTTTCCTTATAACTCAGGAACCACTGGTCGGAAATGATCCGGGTTTTCTGATTTAGTTTTGCAACAGTAATCAACGTTCAGACTTTCATGAAAATTCGGTGGTAAGTTTTCGAGAAATAATTTTTTTTTCCCTCCAACCCCCCATTTTGAGCACTTGGGGTACACTGATTCTGCTGAAAAGCTTGGAGGATCAATCCCGAGCGACACACGATTTTTCTACACAGTTTCACTGATTTCAGTTCAGTACTGTCTGAGAAAAGCCCCGGACAACGGACGGCGGACGGACCGATTTTTTTTTTATTAGTCTATTCAAATCTACATACTCCAAAACGTAAACTGTGAAATTTTCAGGGGGGGTTAAAAAATTTTTTTTGTTGGTCGATCACTAAGGTTTATTATTTGATTTTATCAAATAATAAACCAAAATTGTCACCCGGATGATTTCCGACCAGTGGTCCCTGGGTTATAAAGAAAAACGCTGCAAATTTTGATGTGAAAAACCAATGAGTTATGAATAATCTATGATTTTTATTTAAAATATCAATGGTATTGGGTTATTTAACTGAGAAAATATTGAACCCTTGTGTAAAATTTGCAGCGTTTTCAAATTGATTGTCGATGTGTAGATGGTAAGATTAGCACATGGGTTGATAAAAGAACGAAGGAATGAATATAGGACGTGAAGACTGAATTTCTATAAAATTTGATCGAGAAAAAGTTACGTTGAAATTTCAGATAGGTTCCAGAGAATCTCCAAATCAGATACTTGGGTGTTTTCGAATTTTTGAAATGACATTTTTTCCGGGTGCCAAATATGAAACATATATTTCCGTTTTCGAGGCAGTAAACGTATGTTGATGTTCACTATGCGAAAACCAGTTCGAATTATTTTCAGTGTGTTAGGAACAAATACCAATTGATTCCGCTCATCAGAGCAGTTCCGGATATGATAAGCCAGTGATTAGTTGTATTTTGATAATCTCGGAAATCATGAAATATTCATAATTTCCAATTAATGAATCACGAGTATCGAAAACTCACGTTATCACGCATGTAAACATGCAAATTTATCCACTGTTGATGAAATTTGCGAGAAACTTCCATTCGCTCGAACAGGGCATGAAAAACAGCTATAAAAGAATAAAACAGACATTCAGCTGAATTTTCTATACGACTTCCCGCCGTCGGGAACAAACGGACCTCACAACCACGAACCACGTACCTAAAACCGCAGAAACGACCCCATAAAGATGACACCGATCGGAATCGATTGCTCCCTGAAATCCTCAACCATCCTGGAGCTCGGAAAGCTCTCCGGAGCGTAAATACGTACATATCTCGCCGTATCGCGGACATAAAATTTATATCTGAAACCGGAAGAAGCCACTTTTCCAAACGCTGTCCACAATTGTAAGAACTGCCGAAGTCGTCGATCTGCAAATCTGCACCATTGGCGACTCGTCGGTGAACCGGCATCGGTCCAAAATTTCCATACCATTGTCATCCGATAATAATGTAAGGTCTTCATTGTGAACGACAGTGAACTCAGTGACATCCGAAGTGTCTATACAGGGTGTCCAAAACTTCAAGACGTGATTCTACAGGTGATTTCCAACAAAAAAGTCCCATGAAACCCACGGTCGAAATGGTGACGGTAATTTTTCAATTCAACATTTTGTGTTTTTACGGAATATCTGAATTTTTAATGAAATCAATCACACTCCAGTTATCCTTGTAGCTTCATCGAAATTTTCATCACATATCTCAAAAGAGCATGAAATTGGCGATAACACAAGAATTTTTTCGTTTGAAAAAATTCCCTGCTGCGGGCGTGGTAAGCAGATAAACATAAAAATTCTTAGCTGAAAATTATCAATTATATTTTTCCAATAGGTTTATCGATAAAAAATGAATAATTATGCACCAGTTTCCTCTTCAGCAAAAACTTTCTCATTTAGTGATCTTTTGAATGACATCAACTTTTGTGCTAGCTCTTTCTTTTCAGCCTCAATATCATGGCTTACATGATAACAACAAAAAATAAAGAATATTCAAAAATGATTCTCTTCCATTTCGAAGCTCTTAATGATTGAATCAGTTGTTTTTTCTGATTGAATATTCGAGTAACTCTCACTGGAACTGTTAATTATCTAACGAATGAGCTAAGTTTTAGGCATACATATTATAGAAAGAAGTTAAGAGAGAGGACAAAAACTCACTATAATAATTAAACAATTAACTCATAGCAAATGTTCAACATGGCTATCGCCTTGGTTAATACATTTCACACATATCTTCTTACTGAATCTACAACCCTGCGTAGTTCAGAACGTTTCGGAACAATTTCTGCACAACACAATTTGATTCTATCTATCAGATCATCTCGAATTTGAACGCTTATTTGATAAACTTTTTTTTATGTTTCAAATCCAGAGGAGTAAGATCATGGCTTCTTGGTGGCCATCTTACTGGACCGAACCTTCCAATCCATTGTTCTCCAAAATTTTCATTTAGTTGGTCCCTCACATTCCGGCCATTATGAGCTGGGTAGCCATCCATTTGAAACCAAACATTTTGTCTGTTTTCCTGAGGCATTTCATGCAGTATTTCTGTTGGACATATTATTCTTCCTGACCGCCTCAACTCTGCAGAATTCATTAATTTAATTTGAAACAGTTAAATAGACATATTGCATGAAATGCCTCTGGAAAACAGACAAAACGTTTGGTTTCAAATGGATGGCTGCCCAGCTCATAACGGTCAGAATGTAATGGACCAACTAAATGAATATTTCTGAAACAATGGATTGGACGGTACGGTCCAGTAAGATGGCCACCTTGGAGCCCTAATCTTATTCCTCTGGATTTAAAACATTTAGCGTTCAAATTCGAGATGATCTGATAAATAGAATCAAATTGTGTTGTGCAGATATTGGTCCGAACTACGCAGGGTTGTAGATTCAGTAAGGAAAAATTTTTCATTTTTTTTATTCGGGAGGATTTTGCTTTATTTTTCAGATTTTTCAAGGGTTTCATTTCTTATATCTGAAAAAGAGCTATTGAAAAATGTAATGAAAATTGTCATTTATTCAGGGTGATTCCGGAGGAGACCGTTAAATTTTGGAATAAGTTTACACTAGTCAAGACTGTCTCGAAAAACTGTGTGGTTTATGGTTCGGGGTCTCTATTGAGAATATACAGGGTGATTCGTCCGATTCGACCCATTTTACTATTATAGATAACTTTGGTATGCCTCATTCGATTTTAATGAAATTCTCAGCGAAGTGCAACATTGATGAGCACATTCATTAATTTCAAAAAAATTTCTAAATCAGCGGTTGTTATTCTGGTAATTCCAAGTCAATTGTGCAGGTTGAAAAATCACCCGGTACATCGCGTTTCCTGAACTACGCTTTCTGTTTACGCTTCCACTGTAATAAGTCATTATTAGAGGTTTTCTAATTTTTTTGGCACACTTCTAGTTTTCCGAGAAATTATTTTCAAAAAAAGACAATGTCGAAATTTCGCCCCAATCGATTCTACTTTTATTAATAACTTTGGTATGGCTCATCCAATATCGATGAAATTTGCAGTGTAGAACAATATGAATGAGTATATTCAATAATTGCATTAATATCTCAAAATACACGGTTGTTTTCGCGATAATTCCAGAATTTCAGATTAATTGTGCAGTTGAAAAAAAACACCCTGTACATTGCTTTTCCAAATTTTTTTTATTTGTTTCAGATTTTACCATAATGTGTCATTATTGAGAGATTCTTAATTTCTTTGGCACACCTCCGGTTTTCCTAGAAAACATCTTTGAAGAAGATAATAATCGAATTTTCGCTCACAAGCAGTGATAGTAGTCTGCACTAGGTATAGGAAAGCTGTATTTTCCAAGGATGCAAAGTTGTTCGTCACTTCTGAAATATTCTATTCAAAGTCGGAATTTAGTTTCAATTGCTCATTTTCTGTATAGAATCATTACATTTAGAAAATATCTTAATTGAATTTTTTTGCAAACCTCCGCTTTTCAATAAAAGGGTTATTTCTATGAAGCAGTGACGTTATGTGATTTCGTTCAATAAAGTCGAATGGAAATCTTAAAAAAAGGCGCATCTATGTATTTGAAGAAGAGGAAACCATTTCGAAAATTCAATGTGAATTTCCTGTTGATCCTTAATTCCACTTGTCATTTGTTTCGTATGTATGTTCAAAATTTGTTTTCATGTGTGTAGATTTATTTGGTTTATGTGCATATGAAGTAATATTCTGAATTTAATGATTTCATACAGAATATGAGCAATTAAATATGAATTTGGAATTCGAAAAGAATATTCTAGAACTTAAGGACTGCTGTGCATCCTTGGAATATACATTTTTACTACGTAGTGCAGAATATTCTCACTGCTTTTGCGCTAAATTTCGATTATGCTCTTTTTCAAACATGTTTTCTTGGAAATCCGGAGGTGTGCCAAAGAAATTAAGAACCTCTGAATAAAGAAATATTATTATTGAATCTGAAATGAATCAGAAAGTTTTGAAAAAACAATGTACAGGGCGTTTTTTTTCAACTGCACAATTGATCTGAAATTCTGGAATTATCACAATTACGATTCTGTATTTTGAGAGATTTTGGAAATTATTGAATGTACTCGTTCAGGTTGTTCTATACTGCAAATATCATCAAAATTAGATGAGCCATACCGAAGTTATTAAAAAAAGTAGAATCGATTGAAGCGAAGTTTCGACATTGTCTGTATTTCAAAATATTTTCTCAGAAAACTAGAAGTGTGCCAAATAAATTAGAAAATCTCAAATAATAACTTATTATAGTAGAATCGTAAACAGATAGCGTAGTTTAGGAAACGCGATGTACAAGGTGTTTTTTCAACCTGCACAATTGATCTGGAATTATCACAATAAAAACCGCTTAGTTAGAAATTGATGAATGTGCTCATCAATATTGAAATTCGCTGAAAATTTCATTGAAATCAAATGAGGCATACCAAAGTTATCTATAAAAGTAAAATGGGTCGAATCGAACAAATCACCCTGTATATTCTCAATAGAGACCCCCAACCATAAATCAAACATTGTTTCGAGACTGTCTTGACAAGTGTAAACTTATCCTAAAATCTGACGGTCTCCTCCGGAATCACCCAGTATAGAACGTCCTAGTGAACAATATCGCAATAATTCAAACAAACTATCAAGTTAACTGAAAAGTTTCAGAGTTGAAAGCTTCGACTCCCTCATCAGATAGCAGATGAAGAAGTCGGATATAGACTCTGAAATGTTAAACTCCACTCAGTTGATAGTTTGCATTATTCCTATATTATTCACAAGCCAACATTTCCTCTAGAAACAGTACTTTACAAAAAATTTGTAGAATTTTTTTCTCTTTATTGTCTGCTGAAGGTGTCAAATATGGACTCTGGAATGTTAGAGCTTCCTCCGTTGACCCTTCGCATTATTCCAATTCTGTTCATTAGGCAATATTTTCTCTAGAAACTGTCCTTGAAGAATAGTTTGAATCCCTCAATCAGCAAGGGTGTTTCTCCTAAATGACTATTTCTATTTAATTTGAAATAGTTCTTTCTTCGAAATATTGGGAGTGAAAAACTAGACAACATCTGAAAAATAATACTGCGTTTTATCTACATTATAGTCCATCAGTTCTCCATGTCACTAGAAGCCACTGATCATCGGTATAGAGTTACAGACTAGCATGGACGCTTAATCCAACTTATTAAATCAAGCATGGAGCTTCCTGAATGATATAATTGAAATTGATAATCGTTTTGCAATGGCCGACGGCGCCGACGAAGTCGCGAGAACGAATTAAATGAAGCCAATTGTTTTCGGATGGCCGACCTTATGGACTGAGGGTTGGGCTTCTGGATGAATTACAGCCTGATAAGTTCGCCTGAGAAGCGAAGGTATTTAATTCAGGGTCCTTCAGGTGTCCTTGGTAGGCAGACAATTATAATGTCATCAGCAATGTTCTGAAGTACAGATTTGAGATTTTCAGACGGTTTAAGGGTTGAATTTCACCGCAATGGAGTGGATATTTTTATGGAGTAATTTCGGAGAAGAGAAAACGACTATGGTTCCAGGAAACTATAGAAGCAAACGGATACGAATCGAGAATGATATAGAACTAACTAACAATAATAACGTTTTTTTGCTTTCGTATAACAAAATATATGGAAATACCATGTAATGCAGATGAACCAAAAATGAACAGAGACTCTCTTTGAAACATCACCTGTTTGTTCTCAAAAATGAATTAATTGTTGCAAGTACTGAGTCATCTAACAGAAGAATCAGAAATAATAGGGAAAACCCCATCAGTGAAAATGTTTTGAACAGACAACTGCAAAAAACAATGCAAAAAAACTCAGCCCACAATCATTATTAATCGAGCAGGAACAAAATTATTATTCATACCAGACAGACTGTCACACTTGATAAATTGTTCACAAAATCTAATAATAGCAGGAAAAAATAACCTAAGCAAAAGTTCGAATGAGAAAAAAGATATCACACTCGCGTGAGTTAAGTTGACTCTGTTCACTATTCCTTCGATTTTATCTCTTTCTGTGTTCAGAAGCCGGGCCTTAATGTTCGTCACGAACGACCGGTTGTTCATGGTTTGACTCAGATTGCTTGGTAGATAGGAAAAGATTCTCGGAGCCAAAATGGACCAGCACCTCTTTCTCACTGTTTTCTTAGCACGAAGTGTTTGAAAGTTGATATGTATATATCTTGAACAATGGGTAGGATCTTTTTGCTCTGGTTCAATCTTCTTTTTCTGGAAAAGGGCCACGGTTCTCCAGAAATGAAATTGTCCAACATCCCTGGACAACTCGAACAGCTCATCCGTAGGGAACAAGAGATGCTTTCGGAGTATTATCTTTAGTACCAATCTTTGGACAACATTTATTTTCTCCATATGGACTTTATGTGCTGCACCCCATCCAATGTTTCCGTACAACAGATGGGACTGAACCAAAGCGAAGTAGACCATTTTCAAGTCGTTTGAAAATATGGAGCAAGCCGCGAAGTTAATTCTTTATATGATTACAATGACCAGAGCAGAACATTACCGTCAGCTTCTTGGGGACGGTCCATAGTTCGACGAGCAATAGAGGCACGTGAGTTGTATCGCACTTCTGAATGCTCATTCACGTAAGATCTAGTTTGTAGGAAATAGTCAACACGAAGCTGTCATACTGCCTCGAACAAACTTGAGTGGTGATCGCCTATTACAAACAATGACTACAACAGTCTCATGTACAACAACCAACGTAATATCACGTGACTCCCCACGGTTTTATCCTTCAGGGGCCATCGTGCATACCAAGACATAATCGAGATTCGACGCTTAAAACGACATTACAACTTTTGCTGTCGTTCTCTGCACCAGAGCCAACGTTGAAGTCAGTGGTCCGCAGTTAAAGGCAGCACTGATCGTTGAAGGTATGATAACATTCCAAAAGCTCGAATACGATGAAGTAACGAACATTTAGAAGAAGGTTAACCTTCTTATCTAAACCGTTGATCAACGATTTAACGCGTAGTAGAAATACGGTTTTGTATAACCAGTGGCCAGACGAGGCTATCTTGATGCTCTTTGTTACGTCTTGGTGAACCAATTGACCTCTTTCAAGTTCCTATACCTTCATTCGTCCATATGAGATGCACATGCTGTTATTGCAGCACAATTAACACAACGACTCATTTCGCGGAAGGGCAAACCAGCATCTCGAAAGGCATCAATCTACTCTTGTCAAAATTGCAAACATGGTGATATCACCATGTTGGCAATTTCGACGTCTTCGAACTCGAGGCATTTCATTATGCGTAACTGTGGCTTCAAGGCCATCATATGCACTCTCCAAACCTACCTTATAAATTTGAATTGAAGATATATCTTTCAAAAATTATCGACTATCGTCTTCGCGGGCGGATGACTAGCAGGATAGAATATTTTTTGACTTCTTCATCAGACGAACGAAAAGCGTCAAAAATCGCATTTCTTTTCTTTCGATCCTTTTCGTTTTTTTGGATTAGTAAGAATTGACAATAACATCAGCAACACAGATGCTTAAAAGAAGTTATCACACTGCAAATCGGTAGTATCGAAAAGTACCCTATATCGCAATTGTTGACTGCGTTCTACTGAACGGGGGTTTATAAGACCTTATCGGAGATGATAAGGAAAAGTATCGTAGAGGAAGTCTCGTCTGGTTTCATTCAAAGGAGAATAAAAGGAGCTTTCCCAATCTCGGAACGTATCGGATGTTGAAGTTTGCATCATCCAGACCAGATAAAGAAAAAATTCGTTGATACAAAAAGCACCCTACATCTGAGAAGCTTGTGTAGTTCGAAATGAGATTTGGATCGGAATTTCTGAAATTTCTGAGACTGGTGACGAAGCGTTTTGGTTTATTATTTGATAAAATCAAATAATAAACCTTAGTGATCGACCAACAAAAAAAAATTTTTAACCCTCCCTAAAAATTTCACAGTTTACGTTTTGGAGTATGTAGATTTGAATAAACTAATAAAAAAAATCCGTCCGTCCGCCGTCCGTTGTCCAGGGCTTTTCTCCGAAAGTACTGAACCGAAACCAGTGAAACTTCGTAGAAAAATCGTGTGTCGCTCGGGATTTATCCTCCAAGCTTTTCAGCAAAATCGGTGTACTCTAAGGGCTCAAAATGGGGGGTTGGGGGAAAAAAAATTATTTCTCGAAAACTTACCACCGAATTTTCATGAAACTCTGAACGTTGATTACTGTTGTAAAACTAAACCAAAAAAAAATCACTCGGATGATTTCTGACCAGTGGTTCCTGAGTTATGAAGAAAAACGCTGCAAATTTCCAATAATGTCGAAAATGACATCATCGCATTCGGTTCTAAGATTGGAATTCACTGGAATAATCGGTTAACTTTTCATCCAGAATCATACATCTAAAAGTAGATGAAAATATTGATTACCAAATTTTCAACACATATCGAGAAATTTTTAATGGATGCGTTATTATTTTATAAACACAATTTGCAAATGCCCCATCGATGTTCTTGACAATTTCATAATCGTAAGTAGTTCAGATTAAATATTTTTGGGTTTTTCTCCCAATATCTTAAACATAACTACTGAAAATCGGATCAAATTATTATTTATAGGAATCACCCTGCGGATTACGGGATTTAAGATTAAATTTCTTCATGAAGCTCATTCATATATTGAATAAAACTTTTATTTCATTCATAAATCATTGGTTTTTCAGAACACAAAAACCAATTCCATGAAAAAATTCATTTGAAACATTGAAATCTCAATAAATACTTTTTTATAACTGAATAACACTTTTACATGCAGAACGCGAGTTAAGTAGCGTAATTTAAAATAATGCAGATTTCCAAAAAATTCGGTTGATCGGAGGTTTCCATCAATTTCGGTTTGCGTAGTAAGATTATCGTCAACATGTGGATATCCGTTACTGGTTTCAATCGAAATCCAATATCTTTCGTACTGACAGTTTGAAATAAGCGTGAATATAAAAAATAATGAGCATTTATATGATAAGTCAAATTGGAGGATATAATATGCAAAATAATCAATAACAAACCGCAAATCCCATCAATTGTCGATTGTCGAGAATCTTATACTGAGGGTTGGAGCCTTAGACTAAAGTTAGGAGCCGATGATCCATCTACCTGTTCTGAATGGGGTATGTGCCGGGTCGTGACCTAAGACAAGGGATATAGCGTAGACAAAAATATACCTCATGTATCATCATCTGGTTGTCGGCAAACAACTTGTTTGAACTTCACATCTTTCATTAAACAGACTTTCGGATTTGACACTCTCTTGGTTGAGTGTATCTGACAACGATAACAACGAACGAAATTTATAATCTAGAATAATTCTTTCGAATTCAACCTGATGAGGTTCACGATATATTTAATTGTTACAGAAATGATATTGAAAATAACTTAAGTTTTTCAGTTTGTGTGGTGGATACTTTGTGAATCAAGTGAATCGGATATCTGCTGTGGGAAAATTTTTTTCAGATCAATTGCACAGGAAGATTGAGTTTGTTTTTCATTTCATTAATATTTTTCAGAACAAAGTTGAATCCTAGTAGAAATCACATCTACACATGTGAAAGTCTTGAATTTTGTTTTACGTATTGGTGTTAGTTTGAAAGATTGAGTTCATTTCCTCAGTGTCGAGAAATACGAACGCGTTCGGATTGAAACATCATGACTAATTGTGAAATATAGACACTCGATTTAATGCAAAATTTCGTAAGAGTTGTATTGGAAAAATCGAATTTTTTTCTAAACATTTTTTTTTCGAATACATATTCATCAAAGTTCAATGAAATTTGGTACAGGTTTCAGAGTCAACATTTAGAAACAGTGTTTCAAATTTAAGTGTTGACCGATATTTATTTGTGCAGATATTGGCAAAAAATTCCGTGGCCATTTTGAATATTGAGGTTATTTCCCTTATATCTCAAAAAGGGCAAACCCTATCTGATTTGAAGTTCATTTTCAGTTGTAGAATACCGACACGAAATTTAATTATTGTGGAAAATAGTTAGATTTTCAAAGAGGTGAAACGACTGTGGAACGTCTCTTCTCATTCAAAATATTATTTTGAATTTTGCTACTCAGTTAGCGTTCTGCATGTGGAAATGTTATTCAATCATACAAGTGTATTTATTGAGATTTCAATGTTCACATGAATTATTTCATGGAATTGGTTTCTGTGTTGTGAGAAACCAATGAGTTATGCATAATATATAAGTTTTTTAAGATATCAATGGTAAATTGGGTTATTTAACTGAGAAAATAATAAACCCTTGTGTAAAATTTGCAGCGTTTTTCGATACTTACGGAGAACTCCGTCGAGAATTCATTTTTGGTCATTTTCAGTTTTCCGATCAGAAATCAACGTATGATTTCAATTGTAATGAAATAACTCTAATGTTTTTGCGACCCCGGAAAGTTCATGAAGGTTCATTTTCTGTCTTACGGAAACTTAATTATTGCATTCATTGAGGTTTGCAGTGTATATTTCTATCCTATATGGGAAAAATGCCGTTCAATAAATTTCACATGAAATTTCACGACGCAGGGTTTTTTTCTGGTTGTTATTAGGTTTTTTAGTCTTCAACCGACTCAGAGGGGTAATTTTGGGGCCCATCTGTTGTCTGTCCGGAAAAATTCCAGAGCTTTCTGGAAAACCATTTGAATGCAATCGACCAATGAGAGCGATTTTCGACTGAGATTCTGCATGTGTGTCCCCTTCTCGACCTCGAGGTTATGAAAGTCCGTTCGAGAGCGATTAGAAGCATTCCAGTTTTCTGTCTCGAATTTGAAGCCTGACTTCGAAATCATTATTGAAGACCATACGCAGTTATTCACCGATTTTGCAAAGTGCACATGTCACGATAAGGTCTTTTTATTGTCGGGTGTCTACGGTTGTGGGTAGTCAAACTCAGCTGGTACTCGGAGTAACGCCGTATCAGTAGGACACAGGGGGTGGTTGTGTGAATTCCGAGAGATACTTATTCGGCGAGGCTGATCGTTGGATAAAACTTGTAGGAGACCCCGAAGTGGTTGTCCAACCCAGTCTTCACAAATTTGAGGCTTTTTGTTCTTCAGTTCACTGGTCCTTGTCTTTTTGAGGATAGACTCGGTGCCTTAGGGCGGTTTTCTTTCAGAGTATTTGCGTAGCCCTCGTTACTTCGAGTTCATTTAAAGCTGAAACTCTGAAGACCGATAATCATATTAATAATAATAATATCTTTATTTAATCCTTTGTGGCACAACATGGTGTATAGGACAGGTCAGAATGAGAGTTATAATAAAAAATAACAATAAAATTAAGTTACCAAAGAGTCACACAAATATTCTTGTACAGAGTTGTAGCCTTTAACTAAATGATGGTTCTTTATTTCTTTTTTGAACGTTTCAGAATTCAGGGATTTAATAGGAGGTGGTAGATGGTTAAACAATTTGATACTTCGATACATGGGAGAACATTCAAATCTATGAGCCCTATTTTTAGGTAGTTATAAAGTTTGAGAATTCCTCGTTTTAAAGCCATGATGTTCTGACAATTTCTTCCATTTGCAGTTGTTATTGGAAGTGTTCCCGTTGTTGTCCATATCTCGGAACCTTGTGTTATTCTGCTGGACATTCACACATAACCACATATTCTTTCATATATTCCTTTTTGCTCCAACCTCACAACGTTCATTATTCACCACTTTTACCGCTCGGATCATTCTATTCGATATTGTTTAGTTTTTCTGTTCATGTTACCTGCTATTACACGGTTGAAGTCCGTCAAACACGTCATAATAACATAACTTCCTTGAGTTTAACTTTCTGTACACTCTATTTCCGTTGTAAACATCGATATATGTAGCGTATCATAGTGTGTTTATTTCTGACCATCAAATGCTTATAATTATATTGTGATAACTCTCCTAACACTGCACTCCTTTTTGGCCACTGCCTTCAGCATCGTTGTATATTAATTTGTTAATAGTGTAATGAAGTTGTACATATATTTTGAGTGTACTGTTGTAACCGTAAAGTGTCGGCGCAGTCTGAGAAGGAACATAATAATATACTGATTAATCGCTACCACCCTATATTAAACAGAACCCTTCTCGAACTGTTTAAAAGCTACCTAGAGGTGATAAAACCAGTGAGCAATTCTTTGAGGGAGTTACAACCTTTCCAAACCAATTATAACTGGCCCCCGAGCAAATTTTGGAAAGGTAAACCGAAGGGGAACTCAATCACCAGAAAAAAGGTCGTCACAGACTTGGAAGGAGCATTTCATGATTGAGGTAAAAATGTGAAGCAGCATATTCATTTAAGTCTCAAGATGAAAGACTTTGATTCATGCATGCAAACTAATAATAAGGGGCAAGAGTAGATAGTTTTTAATTTTTCCTGGGTAGTAGGGTAAAAAATGTTTTGTGAGCTGGTATAGGTTGGAACATATTCGTTTTTTCTGCCATTCAAATATGCCTTGTTTTCAGAACAAATTGAGATCCCAAATACGGTAGTATATACAGTGAACAGTTGCATATGAACTATCAAAAAAATTTTATTTTTCCATATTTAATCCGGAAAAAATATTCATGATGTTGAAATTTCCAAAAATAATAGTTTTTTTAGCTTTATATAATGATGATAATAAGTATTTTATTTCCTACAGGTTATTCCTCCAATTTCAGTAAATCACAAAAAAATAATACAACGATGACACGTATTGATAGGGAATAAAAAATTTGATAAGGAAAAACGGAAAAACAACCCTTAACGAATGTTCAAGGAGTAAGTGAAGACCGTTGCTGATAATAGACCCGCACTATGTATCGAGTCATGAAAAATGCCACATACACTGGCGAGCGAATTGATAAGTCTACATGCAAAATTAATAGGAGATCGAAAGGTTACATTTGTTCTACCTGTCCCACAGTATAACACCATCTCATTCTTAGAACCCAAACGCGGAACCAGGAATGGTAAGAAATATAAAAGTTCTGAACAATCGATCTTTTGATCGACAATTCTACAAATAAATAACAAATCTCATATGTTTACCCTATCTACAGTGGAATCAGCACCGTATCTTGAAAGTAAAATACTATGATAATAACCTATGAGCTGCCTCCACATCATTAATTCGTGAAATTTTCTCTGCAAAGACTCAATTCTTTTCCTATGAATGTCATGAAAGACACGATTTTTCCAACTGAAATGAATTCAGGGGTAAAGTATCCTATGATCATGACAAATATTCATTAGTTATCAGTTTCATCCTATTCAAAATGTTTTCCTTACTTATAGATTCACCGATTTATGAAAGTGTACGAAATCAGCATGAAGAATTACAGACATTTAGACAGAACGATAACACGCTTTTCCCAAGAATATACACGTTAAAGTGTCCCCCCCAAGGACAGAATTTATGGGTCCAAGAAATTGCCCGAAATTTTGATTTATCTACAAAACTAAAACCTATATTTCCTTTTGAATGGGGCATCACGTAAATCCATCGGAACTGAAAAAAGTTCATACCGAGCCACTGAAGTCATTACCATCAAAAACATATTTATTTATTCAATTCTCGATTTCTTCCCAAGTTTCACAGATCATTTCTGTGGAAGGGGTTTAACGACAAGGTGGTAGGGTTGGTTATTTTTCAGGTGTTTTCCAGGTGTTAAATGATAATAATAAATTCTCTTCATTTTTACCCTCAAAAATAACATCATTATAAACAAAAATGTACCGAAAGAAGAGAAAACAAAAGGTAACTACAGACTTCTGAAAAAAAAATGTTAATATTTAATTGAATTGTTATTTGTAGAAAACTCCGGTGTGGATTGCAGGATCGGAACTATTCGTCAATGGCAGTTCCTTGGACATATGATGCCTTATGAACAATATCGGAACAATACAAACGATCAAACAAGTAAACCGTTACGTTTTACAGTCTAAATCTGACTTCTTCTTCAGATAAACCGGAGAATTTTGCAGAATTATTTTCTTCGAATTATTTTTGTTTTTTGAGACCTTTGTCAAAATTGACATTCTCAAACAACTGCATCAGCAACATAGATTCACTTGATAAGAAAGTTTTTCTTCTAATTCTTCAGTGAATTCAGCTTAATATGGTCCATCGCTATAGAACAATGGGCGAAATTTTATTTTCCATCCAGGAAAATACAGGAAGACTCTTTTTTTTTATTTCGGATTATCCGAACTTCAGTAGAAACGTACTAATAACATACCTACTTAAGATCACAACTGAAGCGCAGTGTTTCACACATTCTAAGTTTTCACGTATGGGGGTTGAAAGTTCTGCATGAACAAAACTGTAATGGTCGACATTCATTCGGTGACAAATTTCATCAGGTACCATCGTCTCAAAGTAAAGGAGCCATGACAAAGTGCACGTACTGAAAACCTCTTTGAAGTAACTAATTTTAAAAAAAAAATTTTTGTCTTGAAAATTTCTGCACGCCTGTAAAGAAGATACAAAGACCTTGCCAAAAAAAGGCCACATGACCCACTTTCCCTATTCAAAAAATTTAGAGAGTTGATGGGGATGGCACAGGGTGCAACAAAAATCCTTCAAAAATGCATAAAAATTTGGTAAAAGTGAAACAAAAATTGACCTGATTTTGTTACCAAATATTTTTCTTCTGAGAAAATGAATTTGTTCCATAATTTTGAGGCGCACTGTATATACAGGGTGATTCCAGAGGAGACCGTCAGATTTTAGGATAAGTTTACGTTAGTCAAAACAGTCTTGAAACAATGTTTGGCTTATGGTTGGGGGTCTCTATTGAGACTATAAAGGGTGATTTGTCCGATTCGACCGATTTTACTTTTATTGATAACTTTGGTATGGCTAATTCGATTTTAGAGAAATTTTCAGCGAAGTACAATATTGATGAGGAAATTCATTAATTTCAAAGTTTTTTTCAAAATAAGCGGTTGTTATTGTGATAATTCCAGGTTAATTGTGCAGGTTGAAAAAACACCCTGTACATCGCATTTCCAAAACTACGCTATCTGTTTACGATTCTACTATGATAAGTCATCATTTGAGAGTTTCTAATTTTTTTGGCACACTTCTAGTTTTCTGAGAAAATTCCATCAAAAAAGACAATGTCGAAATTTCGCTCCAATCGATTCTACTTTCATTGATAACTTTGGTATGGTTCATTCAATTTTGATTAAATTTGCAGTGTAGAACAACTGAACGAGTACATTCAATAATCGTAAAAGTTCCTCAAAATACAGGGTTACAATTGTGATAATTTCAGAATTTCAGGTTAATTGTGCAGTTGAAAAAAAACACCCTGTACATTGCTTTCCCAAAAGTTTTTTATTCGTTTCAGATTCTCCAATAATATGTCATCATTCAGAGGTTTTTAATTTTTTTGGTACACCTCCAGTTTTCCTAGAAAACATTTTTGAAGAAGAGCATGATCGAAATTTGGCTCACAAGCAGTGAGAGTATTCCGCACTAGGTAGGAAAGCTGTATTGTCCAATAAGTTCTAAAATATTTTTTTCAAATTCCAAATTCATATTTAATTGCTAATATTTTGTATGAAATCATTCAATTCAGAATATATTTCGAATTTGAAAAGAATATTTTAGGAGTGATGAACAACTTTGCATCCTTTGACGATACAGCTTTCCTACCTAGTGCGGAATACTCTCACTGCTTGTGAGCCAAATTTCGATAATGCTCTTCTTCAAAAATGTTTTCTAGGAAAACCGGAGGTGTGCCAAAGAAATTAAAAACCTCTGAATGATGAAAGTTTTGGAAAAGCAATGAACAGGGTGTTTTTTTTCAACTGCAAAATTAAACTGAAATTCTGAAATTATCACAATTACAACACTGTATTTTGAGAGATTGTTGCGATTATTGAATGTACTCATTCAGATTGTTCTACACTGCAAATTTCGTCAAAATTGGATGAGCCATACCAAAGTTATCGATAAAAGTAGACTCGATTGGAGCGAAATTTCGACATTATCATTTTTTGAAAAAATTTTCTCGGAAAACTAGAAGTGTGCCAAAAAAATTAGAAACTCTCAAATAATGACTTATTATAGTACAATCGTAAACAGAAAGCGTATTTTATGAAACGCTATGTACAGGGTGTTTTTTCAACCTGCACAATCAATCTGGATTTATCACAATAACAAGCGCTTGTTTTGAAAAAAAAATTTTGAAATCAATGAATGTGTTCAACACTATTGTACTACGCTGAAAATTTCATTGAAATCGAATGAGCCATACCAAAGTAATCAATAAAAGTAAAATCGGTCGAATCGGACAAATCACCCTGTATATTCTCAACAGAGACCCTCAACCATCAACCAAACATTGTTTCGAGACTGTCTTCTTGACTAGTGTAAACTCATCCTAAAATCTTGACGGTCTCCTCCGGAATCACCCTGTATATATAAAAAAGGGTTGATTGTCGCACTCTTCTCCCTTACACTTTCCGTCTCAAAAATTACCCTTGTTATGAAACCTATTTCGATATTTACGCACAAGACGACACCAAATCCCGCTTTACCCATCTGATATCAACCTCACATGTATTGCACTGCAAATTGGGAGTATCGAAAAGCTCCCTATGTCGCAATCGTCGACTCCGTTCCACTGAACTGAGGTTAATAAGACCTTATCGAAGATGATTAGAAAAAGTCTCTTCGGGAAAGCCATGTCTGGTTCCATTGAAAAGAAAAATCGAAAGAGCTTTTCCAATCTCGATGCTTGGTACGAAACGGATGTTGAAGTTGGCGTCATCCAGACCAGATTTAGATGAAATTGGTGAATACAAAAAGCATCTTACATTTCAGTGTCTTGTGAAGTTCGGAAGGAAGCTTGATCGGAATTTCTGAGACTTCTGAGACTTGAAGAGATCATTCCCTGATTGAGGTAAAATGTCGAAGCAGGGAATTCCTTCAAGACTCAAGAATTTGATTCATGCAAACTAATAATAAGTAAGAAGGTTAGATCAAGCTCAATTTTTTCTGGGTGGTATATGAAGCAAGAAAAAGGACAGCGAGCTCGTTAAGAGCAAACAATACCCCGAATAAAAAAGGGTAACTTCTGGAGGCCAGAGTTAATTTTTTTCAAAAAATTTTTTTGTTGCAAATGGCTGAACAAAAATTGTAAGAATGCGCAAAGTTGCCATTTTCTTATATTCAAGAATTTCGGGAAAATAAAACTTGAATGGAGTGAAAATATCTAACATTCTCACAAAAGAATTGAGTACAATCCAAAAAAAAATTTCAAAAAATACTCACTGAAGTTCAGATTTCGAATTCACTATATCTACGACACACGATATCTAGGTTCCTTGTATGCATTCAACAGAGAACAATAAATAATATTGACACTTTGTGTGTCTGATCGATGATTCACAGTATCCTTCATATGTATATGTATACATCATTTCACTGAAATAACGTTTCTTGTAATTTGTCTCGCGATCTAGGATTTTCACCCCATCAAAATCAAAATTGTGCTGCATTGTAAAATGATATTCAGATAGGGCTGTCTTTTCAGATACACCAGCATTATATAATTGACAATCATATTTGTGTTGTCGAATTCTATTAGTGAGAAGCTGTCTGGTCTGTCCAATGTAGCATTTGTTGCAGTCTTTACAAGGCAATTTGTAAACCAAACTTGAACTTTCACACAGTTTCCTCCTATCTTTGAGTTTTGAAAAAATAGAACCAACAGTCTTGACATTATAGAAAGAAAATCTGACATTTTCATAAATATTCAGTAGCGTGTTTGTTGTTGTTGGTGAACGATGCTTGTCAGTATACTTTTAAAATTTGTTGGTCCTCGCTCTGTTGATCAATATATTCTCTGATTTTATTTAAACATCCGTCTATACAATATTTATTTAAGGGTAAGAAGTATAAGTCTGTGATATATTGGTTTTGTACTCAATGTATTTTTTATCTCCATTACAGTCCTGATGAAGTCTGAATATTCGGACGAAACGTTGACTACTGAATAAATTTGTTGTACATTGAGATGTGTCCTCGTTCCCGTGAGATTCCCTTTTTTCATCATTTCATTCCGATAAATTCGCAACCGAATACTTTTTTCGTCAAAGTTGTGAAGGTTCAGAATAGACCAGAATATCTCTGCATTCTCTTGAAACGGAAAAATCACCCTTTCCAGATAGAATCAGAGTATGCTTTATACAATTTTGGAGAGACTTGACAGAGAGCGTATATTGTTGTAGTAAATGTTCGCATTCAAGTGGTCTCAATTTTTCTCAGATAAACAGGTCAAAGTTGCGAGAATAAAAATAAGTAGAATTTAAATATATAATTTTATCCCCTTTTCTTGAAAAGTTGTATGAATTTTTGAAAACTCTTTTATACGGCCAAAAAGCAACACTCTTCAGCAATGTCCGGGCAAAAAAATTTTCGAATCAGTTCCCATTCAGAGATTTGATATCCAAAACATCGAGGAAATGTAGCGATTTATCACAAATATCCAAAATGCCCATTGTCTCGGAAACGGTAAAAATTTTCTATATTCTGAGTGGTCATGACCTAGTCTACCACCAGGTCAAATATCGATTAAGGTTTATTGGACACTCTGTATACGGACGGACATAAACATAGTAAGTAAGTAATAGTAAGTAATATATTTATTAAATCAAAAAACCATACAGGTGTTGATCCAGTCACAATAAGAGAAATTGACATATCTCAAATTAATCCCTCAAAATCATTTTCCTGAAGGAATTCACCTATTTCATAATAACTTTTATTTATAAGAAAATGTTTGAGTTTATGTTTTTGTAATCTACTAGGAATTGATTTAAAATTTTTTGGCAACTTATTCCACACAGTTAGTAAGCTGTAAGTTACATTTTTTTGTAAATAGCTGTAGTTGGGTTTATCCTCTTGTAGATAATTTTTAATAATTAATATTTGAGGAGGGATCAGCTGACTGTTACTGACCTATATTAATTATAAGGAATCGATTCTCCCAAACCATTCTACTGGAAAAGATATATTAAAATGGTTGTACTTAATTCGAAACTACCGGAATTAGAAAGGTTAGGAACATACTGACAAGCCTCCGTTAGATAATTCCAATTAAAGTAGATATTTCAAACAAAATATTCATTAAGGTTAAAAGAAAATCTAGAAAAGCACTGCCTTGAAGGCAGCAGCTTTTGCGCGCACGTTCAATGTAGATGACCGCTTCGGCAACGAATTTGAACTTGCGCCGAAAGCTGCTGCCATCACGGCAGTGCTTTTCTAGATTTTTTTTCGATAAATTAGTGGATTTCAATTCGATCTAATCCGTATTTTTGGAAATATTGGAAAAATAAAATTTTGAATAGGTATATCTACGGAATCATTGGGCGCATTTTACCCATTCACGAATTCGACCTTCGTAATTAAGCCCCAAACCTACTCTATAAATATCGAGCAACGACATAGGTTGCTTCCCGAAGTTATTGTGTTTACGGTCGGCCTAACAGCCGACTGCGTAAACACAATGACTTCCGAAAGAAACAACTTAGCAACTCGAAATTTGTAGAGAAGGTTTGGACCTTAATCACGAAGGCCGAATTCGTGAATGGGTAAAATCCACCCAATGATTCCGCAGATATACCCATTAAAATTTTTATTTTCCCAAATTTCCAAAAATACAGATCAGATCGAATTGAAATCCAGTACTTCATCGAAAAATTACAGTTCGAAGGTTCATACAGAATTTAATGAGGATGATATAATAGGAAAATCACAGAAATTTTTTTTTCAAATTGTTCTAATGACACGATCATCACGAAATTTTGCATAAAGTTGTCTTTCAGCATCTTCAAACTAGCCTCGAAGTTTTATCAGGATGGAATTAGTATTTCTCGAGTTATACCGAAAAAAACCACGATATCGAGAAGAAAACTAAGAAATTTGACATATTTTTCCCGATATCTCCGAAACTTATGATCGTATCGAACTGAAATTAGGTACACTGCTGTAAAATATGGAGCTCAAAGTCCTCGGATTTCGAAGCTAAAATTTTTTTCGGTATGACAAACGGTTTCCGAAAAAAAATTTTTGGAAAAAAATTTTGAGAAAAAATTTTTATAAAACTTACTGACTGTATGATCCTGACAAAATTTGGCTCAAAGTTGCGAGTCGTTATACTCCACCTAATTGCCAAGTTTGAATCCAATCGCTCAAGTAGTTTCTGGAAATAAGAAATTAGACCGATTTTTCTCATTAACGAGCTTAACCGCGGCATTCCAATGCGCGACCTACCCTGAAAGTTTCAAGATGCTAGCTCACTCCGTTCGACAGTTATCGTGTCCACGCCCGGCCAGACAGAATCGATTTTGACACCGGATTCGTCATAAGTGAGTTCAATCTGGTCGTTTGAGACCATTTTCAGCTCAATCATAGAAAATTACAGACATTTGGACAAAACGATAGCACGCTGTTCCCCTAGCCTAAAACATGCGAGCAAAAATATAATTAGAAGGTACTAGGGTGGATGTCGCATTACAAGTTTGTTATTTATTCTTCATGTAGAGTAGGTGGGTCAGTACGGAGCACCGATCTGCATAATGATACGAAAAAAGATGAATACTTAATTAAGATATATCGTTTCATTCTTATTTTCTATTTAGTATGGTAATAGTAAAACTCACTAAACAACGTCCTACACGCGACAAGCTCAATATTGTTCAGCTGACCCAGTTTGATGCCTCGCACAGCGTCAATTTCATTGACATAATTGACAGTGTCGACTGAAAATTAACATATTGTAGGGCTATTCTTGAATTAGAGGGAAGAGAGCTTTCCCAAGGGAGAACGATTATTTCGAATTCTCTGGGCGTCATTCTTCAGTTCTGGGAAAGGCAGGAGAAATGAGAAGATTAGGATTAGGTCCAATTCATTAAATCAATTCGACTTCAAAGCTGTCAGAAAAAAGTATCTCAGTTTCTTAACAGTAACTTAGTTACTTTCAACCATCAGAGTTACTATGTCTTAGTACCTTTATTTTTTCAGCAAAAAGTAACTGGTATCAAAGATACTTCGAAATGAACTGTATCTTGTACTTTAAAAAGAATCTGAGAAACCGAAAAGTATTATACATACCGACAAGAATTTCATAGATACCATGCGAACAGTTAGACAAGCTAAAACTCTCTCGAAACTGAGATTACTTAATTAAGGATGGATTGTTTTCATTTCACCTGAATGTCGACAGGCTGAAGTTATACTCCATTCGCTTTTATAAAATCTGTCGGAAGGCCATAAAATTTTGACAAATTCCACTCTGTGTAGTAAGAAAATTATAGGTATAATCCATTCACTTTCATAAAGTCTCCCGGTAGGCCTTGATTTAGGTTTATCAATTTTTTGTTACTGAAACGGAGGCAGGTTGGCACTGCTGAAATATCGACAATGTCAAAATAATTCTCGGCGTCCTTGCCAATTTCTACTCTCTTTGTCTCTTTCAACTTTCAATAACAACAATTCAGCTTCAGCATTATCTTCCAAAATGAACAAGATTATCTTCGTATTATGAATAAATATCTCGCTTTAATTCGGAATGGAAAGTACCTAAAGTAGTTTTGAGGAGCAGAGACAGAGAGTATCTGGACGTGCTTTATAGAATTACACTCATTCCTACAATAACCCTGATATTTTGTAATCATCAGAAGCTATCTTACATTAACGACATATGTGAAAACATATATGAACATATATGAAAACAAAATTATTCTATATTATATAAATAGTATAAATATATATTTTTTTTTGGCAACAAGTCACCACAAACAGGAATATTCGGAATGAAAGGGATGTCATCCAGCTTCTATCTATTGGTTCGCCTTAAAACTCTCACTAAAGATTTTATCTTGAAAAAAAAATCTGCAACGACAAATTTGGAATTATAATTTGAAAATGACCAATAAGGAAGGTTAATGAACACAAATGGCATGTAACGTTCTCCGTTCATGTGAGGATCTGAAAAATCATTGCTTGGGGGACCAGGTCTACTCGAAAGACCTTCCTGGTTAGTTACCAGATGTAGGTTAAATTATTCTCAAGTTGCTTTTATATTTCTTTCACCTTTTCTGTTGAAGATATTATTTCAAGGTATTTTGTCAGTATCAATCCTAAAAAAAAGAAGAAATTTTGGCTTAGAAAACGATACCCTCTTTTATGAAGATGTCATATGATTAGCTCTGATCAAGGTGGAGTATTTGTTTATTTATCGACAGATATTCGTACTTGTAATCATGTTAATTCATGACTGGTGGAGTTTTTTATTCTCCATTAACCAAATCCTATCTTTGTTAGATGTTGGACGTTATAGTCTTTTGGGAATCCACATGAACCGAGTGTTTCCAAAGTCGTGGTGGTGGTTGTAATCTGAAGTATTGCAGATACAGCGACCTGATGCGACAAAAGGATGAACGTCATGCACATCGATCAAAGATACACTCGAAGGTGGGATTGGCAGGATGCTCCTGATGGAAGATGGCGCGCTGTATGTAGTCATACTACAGTATTCCATCTGAAAGGTGACAAGTATCTAGATTCCTATTCAGCGGTTTTATCCAAGATTCCAAGGTAAGATGGCCTGACGATCAGTAATAACTGTGAAACAGCTGTAGGCATTCTCCTTGGACGCCGCTCCTTCGGTATAGATGTTTTGGTTGATTGGATGATTAGCTCTGATCGAGGTGGAATACTTGTTGATTTATCGACCGATATTAGTCCTTGTGATCATGTTAATTTATTATTGCTTGAGCTCTTTCTTCTCCATCAACAAATTTCTGTCTGTACTTAAATGTAATTTAAATGACTACTCTATCCATTATATTTCAACTCGTGATTTCCGTATAAGAAAAAGCTATAACTGAATCTTCTACCCCGTTCATATAGATACATACGTAAAATATTTTCAGTGACAGAAAAAGCAGTTTCTTCACCATTCGCCAAGTCTTTGGAATTATTGAATTCATACATCTTGTACAATTCATTATTTTTGTAATTAAATTCACATTCTGAAATTTACATAAATAGCAGGACCTCTATGTAGAGAGGACAACGTTGCATAGTTATCTGACAGGAAAATGGCTATAATGTAACATTATCAAAATATACACAGTGAAATGTGTCAGAATTTCATGGCCAACCGATTGATTTTATTGAAGGGAATGGAGTATAATAGTAATTTTTCTAGCAGACAACTACGCAGTGTTGACCGTTCTACACAAAGGTGGTAATAAAATATATAGAAATTACAACGTTTCGCCTAATTATTTTGACCTTGATGAGACTTCATGAGTGTCAACCTGGCTCAGTTCTAAGTGCAAAAACTCAATAGACTTATTGCTAGGCGTATCGGCTGACTTTATAGAAGTGAACAGAGTGAGCATATGTTACAAGTTTCAATATTTTTGTGCATTCTTCTATTCCATTTTGAAAATAATTTTGTTTTGTTGTCTGAAGATGATGAGAGTAACTATTATTCTGATGCTTTAACGACCTTAGTAAGACTATTGAATAAATAATAAGAGGGTACTTTTTGTTCTGGATTAGAGAAAACTCAGTTTGACAGAATGACGACGTTTCGATGTATTCAATATTTTCTTCAGGGCCCTACAATGAAAGATATATCGCTTGAGAATGTTATAATATTGTTTTTTACCATATTCACTTTCTAATTTTTATATCGTTCATTGTAGAGCCCTGAAAAAGATATTAAATATATCGAAACGTCGGCATTCTGTCAAATTGAGATTTTCTCTGATCCAGACCTAAAAGTACACTCTCATTATTTATACAATAAACTATTATGTTCAATGTGATACAGTATCAATACTTTTTCTAGATATCATTTCATTTTTACGCGCTTATCATTTCGTCATGATGTCTGTAATTTTCGAATTTTGAGCCAAAATTGTTCTCAAACGACTAGGTTGAACTCACTGGTAAAGAATCCGTGGTAAAAATTGATTCTGACCGGTCGGCCGGCCGTCCGTGTGTCCGAAGGAAGAGGGTCTTGAAATTCGGAGGTTAGGTTTTGATCCTGAATATCTCGGTCAAGTTCGTTAATGGATCGAACCTGCTGAATGGTTTTCGTGTTACAGCCAAATTTTGCAAGGGTATTTCTGCGGAATCATTCGATGGTTTTTACTAATTCGCCAATTCGGCCTTCGTAATTAAACTCGAAACTTACTCTACAACTATCAAGATACTGAGCAGATTCTTCCGGAAGTTATTTTGTTCACTATCAGTGGTTAGGCCAGCCGTAAACACATTATCATCAGGAAGAATCGACATAGGGACTATATTTGTAGAGTAGGTTTTCAATTCAATTATGAAGGTTGAATGCTTAAATAGGTTGAATTCGCCAATTTTTCTTTAGAGAGTTATACTCATTCAAAATTTAGGACCAAATTGAAATTTAGTACTTGATCGAAAACTGTAGCTAGAGGTTCAGGCAGAAATTTGTGAGGACCATATGAAAAAAAAAATCTGCGTTTGGCAGGGTCAATACTTGTATAGATAAACGCTTTGGCAACGTAACAAGCGCGTAAGAGCTCCTGACCTAACGTCAGTGCTTTTCTAGGTTGCTAGTGTGTTGCATCTAAGTTCCCCTTCTCAAAATTATCTCTAATTCTATCGTATGTACATATTTCACAAACTAAATTAGTCAAAAAATACATCACTTCATCTAATAGATACTTCCTGATGGAAAGATTTTTCTTTTGCTATGTATTTACCTAAAGCAAAAAATTTCCAGTCGAGTACTAGATTTCAATTCGATCCAATCTGCATTTTTGGAAAGTTAAGTCAGAGCATGGGGAATATCTGACATCGAATTGACTGTCAGCATGCCTATCTATTTCTTTCTTCAAATAAGGAAGATGGAATCTTGAATGAGTCTATCTACGGAAGCATTGGGCTGATTTATCCCATTCACTAATACCACGAAGTTACCACGAAACCTTCTCTAGAAATATGGGGTCTCTTCCTTGGTCCATTCGAAAGGTATTGTGCTTACGCTGGGCTCAGCGGCCAATCGTAAACACGATTAATTCTGAAAGAAACAACACGAAATTTATGTAGCCAATTTGAGGCTTGATAACAAGAACCGAATTGTTGCAAATGATTGCGAACCCAACCCAATGATTCCGGGCAGATATCCCTGCAAACAAATGTTTTTTAACCTATATTTTCAAAAATAATGATCCGATCGAATTGAAATCTAATACTTCATCGAAGAATAATGACCTGAAGTTTCATGAAAAGTCATTATAAGTATCACAGAAGCAGAGGGCGAAAGATTTTTTTTCTTCGGTATATTCAGCTAAATTCTTTGAAATATTCCTAGCCTGAAGAGTGCCATGTCATAAATATTTTCAACTTACTATTTTTCGATTGAGGAAACCACAACTTATTTTTTCCTGAAGTTTGTTGAGATGAACTCTTGTCTTGTAAGTTTGTGTTTCAGGATTTCAGGTTTTATATTCATCCGATTTGCGAAAAATCAGTGCTTGAATTTCAACAGACACAATCCCAAGCTTCAGTTTTGAGTTTGAAGAAAGTTGGGATATCTCTGGCATTTTCGCTCAGTGCCGGAAAGATTTGATTCCTGAAACGATGATGTAATGTGCCTTTTTGGTAATGATCAAACTCTGACTATCCAAAAGCCGCAGGAAGTCATAATATAGAATCACCAAAATTCCAGATGGCTGTAACTTGAACACCCTAGACGAATTCTGCCAATATTAAGGCTCCAAATCTGATCTTATTCTACGAATACACAGACGAATATCTGGATCTGAAACATATCATAACGCTTCTTTCAAAATCGCACATCCAACTCACATCAGACCGAACATAACTAACAATCCATTAAATGAGAGCTTGAAAGCTCTCAACACGCCACGCTCGAGTAAAGCAGGCGTCATTTGTTCTTGGTCAAGCATAGATCCCTTTAATGACCAACTATTAGGATCCTATCTGCAGTAACCGAACAAACTGTTGAATACAAACGGGATGCTCTCATTCTGTTTCCGTTTTCAGCGTCGTTATCTCGACGCTAAACAAAAACGAATCGGTCGCTGTTGGCATTGCATGCTTGCCGTCTTCGCCACAATCCAGTCTGTACTCTCAACAATGGTTACAAACCATATTCTTCGCTGCCAATGGTGGCTTTGCGGTAAGGCCGAGCGACCACGTTTCAGAAGGCGACAGGGTCGGCGACATGAAAGATGGCGAACAGCGTGATATCGTTTTGTCTAAATGTAATTTTCGAATTTTGAGCCGAAAATGGTCACAAACGACTAGTTTGGACTCACTGATTATGTCTGGCCGTTTGGCCGTTGTCCGGCCGTTCGGCCGTAGGCACGATTACGGAGTATCCTATCGCCTTGAAACTTTCAGCTTCAGTAAATCTTCAAAACAATCTCGAAATTAAAAAAAACACTCTATGGAACCTTTTTTGTTGCTAATTGATTCTAGAATCAATCAAATCAAGTGAAATTTTGCCAAAGTTAACTTGCACATGAAGATAATCCCAACATTCAGGTCGATTTTGTTTGCAAATGGCAATATTGCTAGGAAAAAGATAGTGCTATCCTAACAAGGTTGGAATTATTGGTATTCTGATCAACGATTTTGAGCAATATCATATGTCACTTTAACAAGAATCTTGCTATCAATATTGCTATCTTAGCAACCTCAAAATAGTAGTTGCCATGCTTGCTAACAAGATAGGTAAGAAAGGGAAACCTACAGAGATCCATTTGTTTCAGTATTATTTCTTCCAAGAATTGGAGAATATTGAAGATAGGGAAGTATGGGCTAATAGAAATTTGTTCAGGGTTCTCTAGAATATTTAATTTTAATGAAAATTCTTAAACTAAAATACCGGCATAGTAGACAACAGCTTAGATGATTATTCTTATCAACTCAACAACAGCAATCGCTTCGAGGTGCCAACGAAAAAGTTAATCGAATTTCGAATTATTAACGCCTGAATAAAATTGCTGCATTTGATTTCTGGTAACCAATATTCTATTGATATCCAGGAAATGGGTTATTGGTAAATCTGACTCTTTTTGTTTCCTAACATGTTTAAATAAAAGCCGTAGATAGAGGTTATGAATGCGAAATCATAAAAGAAACTCACGAAGTAGGGTTATCTTCTTCTTCCTTGTAGCTCAGTCACAAAATACAGTGTTGTCAGCTCTAAAATCACCGATTATGGAAGTTCATGATAGCAACATTGGTATGACATTCAGAGCAGAATACGTACATCATGGCCATATTGCTATAAATTAGAAAGATAGCAATATGACTAGAATGGCAAGGTTCATAGCAATACGCAAACAGAATCGACCTGATTATTTGTTAATATCGTATCTGACATATTTTCAGATTTTCATTCCGTTATTCGTCACTTCTAGACTCAGTAGTTCCAGTGACCTATTTCACTTGAACCATATTCAAATTCATTTTGAGTACGCTTCTGAATATGCTCAGACTCACACTATCATGTTCTTCATTTTCCTTGGTAAGTCGAAGAACGTTAACGTACGAACGATATGTATATTCCACAGCCATTCCATTGTGGTTGAACCTCAACTTCAGAGAACAATTGTTACCATATATCTAGGACTGAATTGAATATACCTATTATTCGCATAGGGTATAAAATAGGACATACGGTTTCGCCACAGATTCTCATCAGCAGCGAATAGGTTTTATTATAAAGCAACGAACTAGTGAAGCGTGGGTGCTCGTGTTTATTCAGCAACAACTTAACACATCTAGATATGAAACATTGAAATGGAACTTTAAAGTGTGTCAACATAATAACGTTTCCTGAAACTTCGTCTGTAAATAGTTCAAATGTTGATGTTCCCTCGACAATGGGGAGCAATCTGAAGAACACGTATAGGTCAAAAATTGTAAATGTTATTAGCAACTTTGAGAGAAAAGAACAACATAGGAACAGAAACCACCTACTTGATAAGTTTGTCAATACAACTGAAAAATTTGTACAAGAAAACCAGGATATTATTATAAGTAAGGCTGACAAAGGGGGTGCCACTGTGGTTATGTACAAAAGCGAATATCGGAGTGAAGTGGAAAGAATGCTGAGTGATGAGGACACCTATAAAATGGTGAAAACTGATCCAACTATTAGGATTCAGAATACAGTCAATAGATGCCTGAAGGAACTTAGGAAAGAAGAATACATAACGGAGGCGGAGTACAAAACTTTGATAAGACATAATAGTTTACCACCCAAACTATACTGTTTACGTAAGGTCCATAAGAATGTTCTTAATTTAAGACCAATAGTTAGTTGCGTTAAATCTCCCCCACTTATAACATAGGTAAATATTTACATGAGATTTTAAATTCCACCTTGTCTACTTCCATTTTCAATTTGAAGGATTCGTTTTCATTAACCACTATTTTATCAGATATAAAGGTTCCACCAGGATACGTACTTATCTCTTTAGATGTTATTTCTCTGTTTACAAACATCCCGAAGGAACTTGTAGTTAGTGTCATCAAAAAAGATGGAGCTTTATTGGCTGCCATACAAATCTTAGTAGAGAAAAGTTCTTGGAATTGGTTGATCTTTGTTTTGAAGGTGGCTGTTTTGTTTATGAGGGAGAATTTTATATACAACTTTTTGGTACTGCTATGGGTGCACCAACAAGCACAACATTTGTTAATCTAATTATGAATGAGATCTTCTATTATGTTGTTGAAAAATTTGGATTTTATATCCCACTCATCAAATTCTTTGTAGATGATACATTATTGTTGGTACCATATGATAAAGTACAATACATTTTAGATATTTTCAACTCTTACCATCATAAAATACAGTTCACACTTGAAGTAGAAACAGACAATAGTTTACCTTTTTTGGATTTATTGATAATCAGAGAAAACTCTAGCATTATTACAGACTGGTACACAAAACCAATAAGTACTAATAGATGCATAAATTTTTACAGCAATCACAGCATGCAGCAAAAAACTAATGTAATGGGGAATTCAATAAAAAGATCTTTGAAGCTAAGCAACAAAAAATTTCATACGAGGAACTTAGATAAAGTAAGAGGCATTCTGAAATAAAATAACTATCCTACATACTTAATAAACAGAACAATAAATAAACACACTTCCAACATACGTCATACAACTGATGCTCATTCAAGTCCCGTTGTTACTTCTTATTTTAAATTTCCATTCTTGCCTGGTCTTTCTCACAGAATCAATAAAATATTTAACACATTAAATGTCAAGTGTGCTTTTACAATTTACTAAGCACAAAAATATTTTTCACTAATTTGAAATTCAAAACTCCTGTTAACCTCGAATCGGGAGTAGTATATAAGATACCTTGCGCTGACTGTAACAAGTGTTATGTTGGCCAAACCAAACAATATTTACGTGATAGAATAGAACAACATAAATATGATTGTGAGAATGTTGCAAATCTTGATAAAACAGCTTTAACTTTACATCAGAGAACCATGGGTCATAAATTTAATTTTGATGGTGTACGGATACTTGATAGGGAAGAGGTTGGTTATAGAAGAAATGTTAGTGAGATGATCCACATAAAAAGAAACTATACTGTCAATCATAGAAAAGATGTGCAACACCTTAGCATTGTTTATAATAGTATACTTAGAAGTTGAGTGCTGGCCTCATCAATAATTTTATAGGGATATTTAAGATCATGTCATGTTGTAACCTTAATGTCATGGTCAAGTTGAATGTGATTAATGACGTTTATATCGCGTGCCTGTTTGTTCGATTCGATTCCTTAAATGTCTAAATGTTTTTAATAAGTGTACAATATTGTTTACCGTAACTAGGCAATGTTTTTCACATTATGTCTTATTGTATACTTTATATTTGTGTTTATTTTCAGCCTTGAAAAAGAAACGAACAGTTTCAAAACGTCGGCGTTGTTACTAATGAAACAGTAAAATAAAATAGTGTCCAATATTCCCAATATTTTCTTTCAAAAAATCTGAAGAAAGTTGTTTATTTCACCCGTAGCACAGAATTAACTCCAGTTTATTGAAATAGAATATTTATTTGACGTCTTGAGTTACTTCTAAATTTCAGGTTAAATAATACCACGGCAGTATCGAATGTATAAGTAGATTTTAGTTAAGTAATATTGTTGTGATCTGGTAAATACTAAGGCATTCTCCACTCTACTAAAAAGCTGATGGCTTAGTCAGAATCACCTGTTAAATGAATTGAGAGTTGGATGAAGAATTGCCAATTTCAGCCGAAAAAATTCGGCTATCAGTACAAACACAAGTAATGGAGTATATGGGCCATAACTGAGGAACTCTCTGCCCATGTGACGAGACGTTATCTTATCTGCCCAAGAGTATTTGATGAAAAATATCAAGGGGACGCAAATCCACACTTTATCTAACTAAGGATTCTGGAGTTTCCAACCAAGGGCTTTCTGCTGCCCCAGGAATGCCATCTAGAGGCTACAAGGTGGTTCTTTTATGGGTGCCAGGGAACTTTGGAATTGAATTATGTAAAAGAGGGGCCGATGAACTGGCAGAGAGGCCCCTGATAAGGGTAACACAAGCTTCTTGAGGCTTGCAGTAGACCTGAAAGCAGAATAGTAGAACAATATTTCTGTCTCATATTTTTATTCAAAATTGTCCAGCTTCTTGAAGAACGCCCCTAGAAAAGACCCCATTCAGTTTTTCATGTAACTCAACACATTGTACGTTCCATCCCAGATGACAGTGGATGAATACCCACTTCCAAATAATTTACGTTAAGAATAATAATAAATGTCCGCGAATGGATTAATATACAGTGGGATTGGTAAACCTCTTTTCTTGGACATATAAATGGACAGAATTTATGATCAAACCATCACTTTGCAATCTCAAGTTCAACTGTGGTGAGAGCTCCAATGACAAACCATGAATTATTTTCGAGAAAGATGCAGGTATAATCAGAAATTATTCCAGCCGGTACGTTCAGGTTGGGTAGACTAACGGAACAGGAATGGACCCAGAACTGTTCATTTGGGAATACCTCAACTGATATTTTCATTAGAGCTTACATTTTTTCTTTGAGTCTAATCTGTCAAATTCAACATCTTCCTTAAGAGCAAACAATACCACGTGATGCTAAATTACGGCTAGACAACATAGCCACATTTAAGTTTGACTAAACCTCGTTAATATCTCAAGATCAGGCACCTGGACGCGATCTACATTCTTCAACGTTGCTAATAGCCTCCCGTATTATTAGAATCCGGAGAAATTTCGACGTTTATAAGAAAAAGCAGGATTCAGTGAGTGTTTTTTGAAAATTTTCTTTTTTTGGGATTTACTCAATTCTGTCGTGAGAGTTTTTATTTTCCCGAGAATTCTTGAGTATGAAAAAGTGGCAACATTGCGCATTCTTACGATTTTCTCCAATCATTTGAACCAACAAAATTTTTTGAAAAAAAAGGACACTGGCCTCCAGAAGTCACCCCGTTATATTCGAGGTGTTGTTTGCTCTTAAGTCAATTGAGATCATATAGTATCGAAAAAATAAAGAATTTGTTAGAAAATTCATTCGCAATGAAATATTCCAATTCTATAGACGCCACCATCCAACATCTTGCCAAATACGTTTCCTTGGAACACACTCAAATAATTTTTCCGAGAATTTTCCAGTTCGATCCGAACACGTGGTTGTATTCCCACGAATTTACCCAATATTTTCAGCATTTGTACACCGCTTCCTTATCTATCGCGCTAGATCCCATACCAACCAAGAAAATATCCAAAGCCTCGTTTCTCCCAATTTCTCCCAAAAGATCAAGCGACCGAAGCCGAGATCTTCTGCCGCGTATGCGTCCAGTCGGTCTATGGCTCCCTCGCTAATCCCCGAATATATGTACCCGAAATTGCCGAACGATTCATGAGCTGAATTAACGACTATCCGATTCTAGATAGGGCGAATCCAAGTCGGACCGTCGACCTTGGCGGTCGGAAAAATCTGCCGGGAAATATCTTTATTTAGCCGCTTATTCCAGAACGTTTGGAAAATTAATTGGGGACGTTTATTCGAGGAAAGGCGCCAGAGGGATGAGTTATCTAATATCGCTGGTAATCTGGGCATAAGGTCATCGTAGATATTTGCTTGTTTTTAGTAGCCTTAGCCTGGGATTGGAGCAGATAATGATTGTGAATCGTTATGGCTGTGTCTAGTTCCCGATGTATGATACAGATTTGATTATGGAAGGGAGAATTCTGATCGAGTTCTTGTCGTTAAATAATGAGTTTGCATCATGAAGTATACAAGAGCGTTTCTCGAGAAGCGATTGGAACGTTTTTGAGATACAGAGTGCCAATGTTGAATTCTTATTTTCATTTCCTAATGAATGATAATTAATAACTGGTTTCTTGTATTACATCATATCGTATTACATCATGAATAGAAATGAATAATTTTTATTTCGATGGAAATGAAGGAAATTTGTTTCCAAGAATAACTTAACTGATTAGTTATTAATACATGTATGATTCACATGTTCATAAAAAACATTCTCAAGTATCCAAAAAATTTTTTTTGGTTTTGTAAAACCGAATGCGCCAGGATAAATTCACACTAATCGATTTTGAGATTTTCACACGCATGTTCCAGCAAACAACGTGCTATCGTTTTACAAATGTCTGTTATTTTAGAATTTTTCCCAAAAATGGTCTTGAACGACTAGGTCTGACTCCCTGATGAAGATCCGATTTTGACAGTTGTTCGTTGCCAGGCTTAAAAGTTCCAAAATAGGTTGCGTATCAAAATGCGCCGGTCGATTTCGTTATTGGTATGAATCAGCCAGATGGTTTCGGAGTTACCCCCATTGGAACTTTTTAGGATATTTTTCATCATTATGCCAGGAACCTCCCATGTGATCGGACAATACAGTAATAATGTAAACGATAAACAAAGCGAACTGTGACGCTTCAGAGTACAAATATGACTGAGAAAATTTTCAGAATTATTTTGTTTCAATTTTTCGTTCTGAGACTTTTGTCGAATTGACATTTTCATGAAATCACAGCTGTTGTAAGACACTGAAGTTATGTTGTTCTATAGTTGGTAGGTCGGATTGAAAAATATTACATAATAAGAATCTAAAGGGTGTTTGAAATGGCACATTTTTTTCAAGAATAAATAAAACAGATAATTTGCATTCATTTTCAAGAACTTTTTATTGGTAATCGAAGTATCAGTTATAAAATTTATATATGAAAAATAATATCTGTCAAATGGCCTGCTTTTGCATCTCTACAGACGTCCACTCTTTTGTTAAAATTTTCAATGGCACTTTGACATAATTGAGGCTCTATCTCACTAATAACACAAATAATTTTATCCTTCAGTTCAGGAATCGATTATGATTGTGATTGTTATTCTTATAGACCTGGCCTTGACAAATACGACAACTTTGTTTATTAACAGAGCCACCAAGTTGAAAAAGTGCCTCATCGGAAAACATGATTGTCTGAGAAAATCAGCTGGTTGTTGTTCATTGATGAAATTGACAAATGAACGACGTTTTAAATGATCTAATTGCTTCAGTTCCTGTGTTATCGGAACCTTGTATGACTTCAGAACTAAATCCTTGTGTAAAATACGCCATGTTGTGGACTCACTAAGTCCAACTTGTTTGTGAACGTTGTCTAATGAACATTCCAGGGTCTTCAGCAACTCTTTCACGAACCGAATCAATATTTTCTTGTGAACGACCGCTACGACTGTATTTTTCACTTTTTTGATCTTCCACCGAACCGGTCTCTTGAAATTTTTTAATAATTCGACCAATAATGCTTTGAGAAAGACGATTATGTAAACCAAAAATTCACGTAATTTTCTAAAAAACACTTTTCACAGAACGCTGATTTCATAAAATAATTCAACAATTTGAACGCGTTGTTGTTTCGTGTACGAAGCCATTTTTATAAATGTCATACATCACTCTTCTTAGATTTCAAAATACCCAGACGAATTCAGTGCGCCATCTATATTTTATTTATTCTTAAAAAAACCCGCGCAAGTTGAAACACCCATTAAGTCATTCAAAGAGAAGAATGATAAATTAAGTCGAAAGTTTTGCTAGTTTATTCATCAATAAACTGTTCCACGTGAAACTGATAGAATCACAACAGCTACTGTTTCGGATATTGAGAGTGAAAACCCAGAAAAACCTAAAAATGATGCAAAACCGTCCCAAAATAAGCTTTAATCGATTGTAATAAGTCATCCTGGTATTCCTAGTTAAAGAACTCAGTTTAGTTAGCATTTTTTCAAGCATCAAATTTCACCACTCAGAACTTTTATCAGGTGACTTCCATTTCAGACTTGTTTCTCTTTATGTTAACCGGGAATATGAGAACGTAACGTACCTTCTTCCTCTATAATTCACCCTCTTTCAAGTTGTTTAATGCTATAATTAGCGTCAAAGTAGAAGACTCCCGCACACTCATTACTACATGGCATGCAAACTGAGGGAATCCACCTTATCTGTTTTCCTCACATTCCAAACTTTCAACTTTCTCTCCCTGAAAGGAGGAATGCCTATAGTGCGAAGAACATCTGGTAAATATCGTAAAGTTTTCAGGAATTTATACTGTCATTAGTCACACATCCAATTCGACTATTCAAATTAACCGTTATTTTTGAGGCGATGTTGGCTGTACACTGTAGAATTTGGACTGAAAGTTATTTTTATTAGGACGGTACATGGTATATTGAATGGTAAGTACTTGCTAATTTACTTTAATTCGTTACCGATGCAATAAGTGTTCTATACCTTTTCAACTTCAAATTGAGACTAAACACATTCAAATTGGGAAGAATCAATTTCATATTTGTACTACTATTTCGTTGGCATTTTCCTGTTGTTTTTTTTGCCCACCTAAGGGCGGTTGACTTCTTGATACCCAAAGATTCGCCAGTCCTTTCCTATCCCCGTTTTCTTTATGGACTGAAAATCTTTGCTTTTTAATTAATTCCAAATCTCCTTTTGCCATCATTCAATACTCTCCATTAAAGTGTTAGTTTTATAAGGTAATACAAAAATCCGATTCAAAAACGAATATTGTACCATATGAAACTGATTATCACCAATTTTAAATATATATGTATTTCAAATTGTGGGTAATATTTTCACATGTTTACCAATTTAAAATATATTTATTTCCAATTGGGAATAATCATTTTCTAATGGGTACAACAGTCGTTGCTCTTCGAATTGAATCACTTGATTACTTTATAAAGTTAACACTTTAATGTCGAAGGAGAGTATTTAATGAGTGCAGACCAAAATTTAATTCGAAATTATATCCCTTATTGAAAAGGAAGAGTCGTCATCACTTGAAAAACAGAGAATTGCAGACCATGAAGAAAACGGCGATTGGAAAGGACTTACGAATTTTAAAGTATCAAGAAATCAACCGCCCAAAGGTGGGCAAAAAATAAAAGAAAAATGCCGAAGAAATAGCAGGAGCATAGTTCACACTGAAGAAGCTCATAAATCTACTACAATTCACACAAGAACGAATGTTGTACCAATATGGAATTGATTATTCCCAATTTGTATGTGTTTAGTCTCAATTTGATTTTGTTTAGTACCAGTTTGAATATATTTATTCCTAATTTGACTTTTTTAGGTCTCAATTTGAAGTTGGAAAGGTATAATGTCTATAATTGTCGATTTTTTTTTTCGAAAATAATCTCAAACTCAACTGATGAATTCCGATGTCAGAATCGATTCTGTCCGGCCAGCCGTAGGCACGATTCGGTTAGATAGGCAAACCCTATCGGAACTGTCAAGCTAGAATGCATTCCGAAATGCAACGGTTAAGTTCGTTTATGCACAGAATCTGCTGTATACGGTCTCGAAGTTATAGTCTTTTGATGATCAGATATTTTCTCAGGAACTACCCGAGCGATCAGATTGAGAATTGGTAATCAGTTAAGCATACCAACAACGCTCAACTGCCAGCAAAATTTTGTTGGGATTGTGTGTTTAATAAATTTTAACGCATGTTTAACGCACGTTTCGGAAACCAAGTTTCCTTTGTCAAAGACATATCGTTATTTTTTCCCGTTTCTTTCATTAAAGTTATGTCTTTGAAAAATTGTTTATCTTTATGTTTGGTAATCAATTTCGTACTAAGTGTTTATTGTAACCGTTGTGTTCAGCAATTTGGAAAATTTTGTTTGATTCTGCATAGAAATAAACTTCACTGAGCGATATACTGAATAAACGATAAATCAAAAAGTGCAGGCTGTTTTATGTGAGCAGGGTGCCACTGAGTCGACTGGAATATATATAACAGCCAGAGTTTGTAGGTTTTCCATTAATGTCGAAACTAATTTTATTCTTGTGGTGTTGTCTCTCGATAATTTTAAGTCTAAAATGGAAGGGAACCGTTGTTTTCGAATTCATACGTGAGTTTAATGGAAGGGTATTGAATGTTCATTATATCGGTGAATTTTTTTACATCAAAATTTTCGTCGACTATAGCGAAGATGTCGTCGACCCCCATTGGTAACCCATTATTCCAAATATTTACCTGACTCACCCTTGATAACTCAGCACTACCCTAATGGCCTTTAACAACCCTATCCCATTGGTCCTGTATACCATCCTCTCACTCGTTCAACATGTACACTTGTAACTGTTGTTAGTAAAACGATATTTCTTTGACGAAGGAAACGTCTCCGAAACATGCGTTAGACTCAGAAAGTGTAAGTGGATTAGAGAGTAGTTACACACTGTTTTGTTATCAGTATTCTATCCACAGTGAACTCAAATAGTTATTTCTATCATCTTTTCACGTATTGACTCCACCAAACGCACCTTCACCTCTTGTTGTAAAGATTTCGTGATCTTTTTTTCAGATGGTCTTGCATGAACCTTCACGCTATCACTCTTCAATCGAGTACTATAAGAGTGCAATTCGATCCAATCCGAAATTTTAGAAACACTCTAACGATAAAATTTTGAATGGATATATCAGCGGCATCATTGGGTGGATTTCACCCATCTCTACAAAAATCGAGTTTTCAAGTAGGCTCTTCAAGGAGTTACTGTGATACTATCGGCTGTGGGGCCTGTAGAAAGTATTTTCCTATACGACGACTTTCCTAAGTTTATTTCTGGGAAATAAAAAAACAGAGAATCCATCGCCCCGTTTATCTTTTTTCTTATACTCATAATACCATTATTGTGCTCTTCAGCATCGTTATTTCAGCTTTATACGACATGCGATACCAGCGCTAAAAACAGAAAAATCAAATTTTATCATCTCGAAAAACAACACCCTCCCTTGAAAGCACTCTCGGGTAAGAAGATAATGGATATAAAGAAAAGCCGAATGGGGTAATTTTCGCACAGAATAATACCGTGTTTCTCGAACCAATGCTTTTTTAGGTACACACAGCTTGGTGATTGATTCCTTCGAGAGACGCGTGTAGCAATTTGAGTAACTAGATATATTTCCGAGAGAATCAAGCGGAAAGATAATGAGAACTCGAAATACCACCATGAATCACGGACATACAGGTTGAGTCTTTAAGTTGTACATTAATTTTAACCATAGATTCCTCTTATCAGATAAATCAGATATTCTTGAGATATTCGATTTCATTCCACTATAAAATTATACACAATTACATCCTCGCTCAATCTCATATTTTAAACTACATAATTATTCTTATTTTCATCAAAATTATACATGAATTATATGAAAGCAATAAACTAACCTGAACACATTAATTGAACTCTATGGAAACTCAGGTTCATAGACATGAAGACCTAGCCTCCATATCTATGGTCTGATCACGAACTAATATAAGTTCATTAGTTCTATCGATGATGTAAGCAAAGCATGATGTGCTCATCTGCTTTTCTTTGATCGTATTTACCAATGATGACGTCACTTTTTTCATTCAAATTCAAAGCGCAAAATATATATTTCTTTGAATTTGAATGAAAAAAGTGACGTCATCATTGGTAAATACGATCACAGAAAAGCAGATGAGCACACCATGTTTTACTTACATCATGGTTCTATCCATAAAAACGAGGTAATTCCACTAATCTTTATCAGATTTTATATCAATCAACGTTGAGTATCTCCAAAACGGTGCGCGTTTAAGGAAAAATTATAAGGAATAATTGAGAATTCTGAAATGATTGAAAATTCTCATTTTGACATATGATAAACTTTATCTGCAATCTTCATGCTAATTTCATATAGTTTTATGAATCGTTGAGTCTACAACTCGGAAATTGTTTGAAGTAGGATGAAAGTGATAACAGAGTCACCGTATATATCGAAGCTGAAAAAGAAAGACTGTTTTTTTTTTGGAAATACTAACCGCCTGTATCTTTTTACTGGAGCCTAATCTGGAAAAATGGTAAATGAAAAAAGTATTTTAGTTGATGAGAGGAATCTACGGTTGAAATTAATGTACAACTTAAAGACTCACCCTGTATACTCACCGGCACAATAGCCGAATGGACCAAATTCGAACGAAGTTTATAGTTTTTTTTCGCTTGAACCCTTCTTCCGATTTTGGGAAATTTTTTCACCTAATGTAGCCTGTTTCCTCAGGAACACACTGTACAAATAGAGTCCTCAGGTACCTCATTTTCTTGTTATATACAGGGGTGAACAAAAATACTGAAAATTAAGGTCTTTTTCGGAACACCCTGTGGAATGAATGGTTGACAAACGAGAATGTTTATAAACACTCAAATGTTGCCTCATCTTTTCTGAATATTTCTGTTCTTTGTTCATTGCAATATCTCAATTTCAAGAGAAAAAATAACATCACTTTGAATGGTTTCAGTGTGATTTGAAATAAGCATTTAACGCTTTGCCGTTCCAGATATTCAATTTATACGCAAAAATAATTATGGTCAATTGAGAACATTCCATTTAGGTATGCCTTATATGTTGTGTGTCTTCCACGAACTCTTATGACCGCAATCAACCGAGTTGTTACGCTTAGAATAATCGATTATCGAATAATCGATTATCTGTTGAGGCCGATTTTCCACTGTAGGGGCTCTATTTCTTAACCGTCTGTCTACCTAACATATCCCAAACATGCTCAATTAGATTGAGGTCTGGAGATCACGCTGGTCAATCCAATGCATTCAAATCAACGTCCTCCAGATAGTCGGCTACTAATGAGCCACGTATGATCGAGCATTATCGTGCATGGGTAAAACTAACGGTACCATATAAAATGCTGTAATTTCTCTCAAAATTGAGATATCGCAACGACTAAAATGCGAAAATGTTCAATAAAGATAAACATGTGAGTATTCTCAAACATTTTCGTCTGACAATATATGTTTTTGAGGAGTCAATCTAAAATGGAACATAGAATTTGATAAAATCGGCCGAAGAGCTTAAAAGAAAGATAATTTCAAAGTTACACAGATTTTGTCAGTTTTCCTATTTTTGCCAGTGTGTACGCACTTAAAGTGCTGTTATTTCTCTCAAAATTGAAATATCGCAACCAATCTAAAATGAAAAGGTTCATAATAGATGAGGCAACGTCTGAGTATTTAAAACCATTCTCGTTTGTCAATGATTCACTAAACAGGGTGTTTCAAATAAGAGCTTACTTTTCATACTTTTCGTTCACCCCCGTATATAACAGAAAAACGAAATAACTGTGGACGCCATCTGAACGTTGTGTTCTCGAAGAATCAAGCTACAATTGGAAAAAAAATTCCTGAAATCGGCCGAAGGATTCAAGAAAAAAAGAACTGCGAACTTCGTTAAGATTTTGTCTATTCCTCTAATTGTGCCGGGGTGTATATAAACTTGGCGTTCCCGAAATGTGAGATCCAGAACTATTCGAACTAATATAGATCATCATTTAAACTCAGCGACAGATCAGCCGTTCAGAACTGATCATCTAAGATGGTAGTACAAAAGAAAAAGTAAAAGACTTCGACACCCATGTCATTTGCTGGGGTTGCAAACTGGCGCAGGTGCCAGGTCTGGTAGCCCGATGTGTTGTTTGTAGGATTTTTCAGAGTTATTAAAAATCATCGAATGATCACATTTGTTCGTTCATTTATTTTACCCACTGAAGTCGAAATGTCATCTGCATTTTCTTCTTGGGGTTCAAGCTCGCCCCGATTGAAATCTTATTCAATTAGTATTGCAAAGAACTACAATACATCTATATAAATAAAAAAGGATCTATGGTCTATCGATATTTTGACCAAGCACTACGTTCAAACGACTGCACCAAATTGGATAATTTTTTTTTTGTTGTGTTCATTATTCTCGGGTCAATGTTTGTATAACGGAATATTTCCGAAAAAAATGCGCGGAAAAAAGAAAAAAGCCTTCCTTTTTTCTCCAACCATAGAACTCTATTAAACGTATTAAAAGTATTCGACAAAGCGAGCAATCATACATAGAGTACTTTGACACTTCGACGTTCGACACTTAGGTTGTTAGGTTACTGTTACTTCAATCTGCATTTACATAAACAACCACCTGTGTTATTTGTTATTTTCAGTAGAACGTGTTTCTTGAAAGTGTTTAATAGCATTGTGCTTGATATTAATCGTTGTGTTGTGTGTTACTCATTATCATTTATAAAAATGTCATCAATGAGGCGTCCAAATATTGGTCGGCGGACGCGTAACGCAAGACGACTTTCAAATCAGCGATTGGACAACAGAATGAGAGGCTCTCAAGCAAGATCTGTCTCAGCTTCCGATGAATCCAAACTATCGATCTCAGGCGAAGTACAAGAAAATATAATATATGATATGATCCCACAGTCGATTATGCTGGCAATATAATGTTCCATTTCGGAACCATGAGTATTATTTGTCAATACTGCAATGCTCTGAGATATCCAAACGAACCCCCAGCATTATGTTGTTTGAACGGAAAAGTCAAATTACCATAACTGACAACGCCACCAGAACCTGTGAATTCGTTACTTTCAAGCCAAGAACCTCTATCAAAACATTTTTTGCAGAATATTCAGCATTACAATAGTGTGTTCCAAATGACATCTTTTGGTTCAAACATATTTGAGGAACGAGGTTTCAACCCAACTTTTAAGGTATTTCATTTTCTATATCAAACAAACATATTACACATTGATTATAACATTATCTGCAAACATGAAAATTCTGTTAACACTCATTAACGAAACTTTTCTAATTTGTTTCAACAGATTCTAGGACGAATTCACCATCGTGCAGGAGCATTGTTACCACCAGTTAATGGTGAATACAATTTTCTCCAGATTTACAATGTATGTATTATGCTTTACAATATGCACTAATATTCTGCTGGGGAGAACCCAGCGACTGGTGAGTATTGATAAATTATATTATGAATGAATATAGTAAGAATGCATTTCAATAAGAAAGATATCTTCACAGAATAAGGTCCTTAGATTTGTGCACTATTTATTATTTTCTACTTCGTTTTCGTAGCTTTTACCACCAGTTCGTCAGTGTAATGTTGTTTCAAAAATTCTATGTTTCAATTCCTTATTAATGTTGGTTATTCTCTTACAGGTCAGGAAACAAACAAGAAGGTCAGCTCGATGAATTTTTATGCATATCGTTTCATGATTTGTTAGAACAAGGGCAACCATATTTTGAAATGCCGTCGATTGTTCCATCAATTCGCCGTTGATTTGTATGTCAAAATTGAAACGGAATGTCTAACATATATACGTTTGAATCAGAGACAGTTGCGTTCAGAAGATTATATTCATTTGCGCGATGCCATGAACGCAGATGGAAATGGAAATAATGTCGGTCGACCTACTATTTTACCAGCAACATATGTGGGAAGCCCCAGACACATGCACGAATATGTGCAAGATGCTATGACTTAAGTGCTTCAATATAGTCGACCAGATTTGTTTATTACTTTCACGTGCAACCCAAAATGGTTCGGAGGGGTTGCCTCATGCTCACATTCTCCTGTGGATGGCTGAAAAAAGCAGACCCAATGTATGCGACTCAATCATCAGTGCAGAAATTCCTGATCCAGATGTAGATCCAGAATTGCATGAAATAGTGATAAAAAACATGATACATGGACCGTGTGGTGAACACAATCGTGAATCACCATGTATGATCGACAACAAATGCTCCAAGCATTATCCACGTGCTTTATTGGAAGAGACAATAACAGGTAATGATGGTTACCCCCTGTACCGTCGTCGCTCTGTTGAAGATGGCGGTAGAACAATAGCGTTGAAAGTTAAGAATAAGGATGTTGTAGTCAACAACACCTGGGTTGTTCCATATTCGCCGCTGCTGTCAAAAACATTCAAGGCAGATTGCAATGTTGAATACTTTAATTCAGTAAAATCTATTAAATATGTTGGCAAGTACGTCCGAAAGGCATGGCTGTTTTTGGTGTTACAGCTCCAAATAGTAACGATGAGGTGTCACAATATCAGATGGGAAGATATGTTAGTAGTAATGAATCTATTTGGAGAATTTCTTCATTTGCCATACATGAACGTTATCCCACTGTGGTTCATTTAGCCGTCCATTTAGAGAATAGACAACGAGTTTATTTCACCAGCCACAACGTTGACAAGCTTTTTTGAGACATGCATAAGAGATTCATTCGCAAGAACATTGCTTTACTCAGAAATGCAAAAATACTTCACATGGAATGCATCATCCAAAAAATTCCAACGGCGAAAACGAGGACAGTCCGTACTGGGATACGTGAATGTATATTCAACCAATGCATTGGGGCGCATTTACACAATTCACCCGAGCAATGAAGAATGTTTTTACTTGCGTTTATTATTGCTGAATGTTCGTGGGCCAACTTCCTTCGAATATTTGCGAACCATCGATGGTGAAATATGCGCAACATATCGAGAAGCCTGTCAACGTTTACATTTATTAGAGGATGATATACTTTAGGATCATACACTCTCCAATGCTGTTATTTCTTCTACTTCATATCAAATACTGTCACTTTTTGCCATCATAATTTCAACATGCTATCCATCGAACCCTCATCATTTGTGGGACAAATACACAGACCATATGGCTGAAGACATTTTGCATCGAGTGCGATCAACAACAGCAATTCCAGAACTAGAAATTAGTGCTGAGATACATAATGAGGTATTGATATCTTTAGAGGAATTGTGTACATAATTTGCAGCTGAAAGTTGGCTCAGTAATTATCATGCTACGCAACCTCAATCAGACAAAATTGTGTAACGGAACTAGACTTCCTGTTAAAAGAGTTTTTATAAACTTGATAAAAGGTACTATTATCATAGGAAAGTTCAAAGGTGAGGATGTCCTTATTCCGAGGATTCCACTAATGCCATCAGATTTGCCTAATGAATTTAAGCGTGTCCAGTTTCCAGTGCGACTTCCATTCGCAACGACAATAAATAAATCACAAAGTTAATCGTTATATAAATAAAAAAGGATCTATGGTCTATCGATATTTTGACCAAGCACTACGTTCAAACGACTGCACCAAATTGGATAATTTTTTTTTTGTTGTGTTCATTATTCTCGGGTCAACGTTTGTATAACGGAATATTTCCGAAAAAAATGCGCCGAAAAAAGAAAAAAGCCTTCCTTTTTTCTCCAACCATAGAACTCTATTAAACGTATTAAAAGTATTCGACAAAGCGAGCAATCATACATAGAGTACTTTGACACTTCGACGTTCGACACTTAGGTTGTTAGGTTACTGTTACTTCAATCTGCATTTACATAAACAACCACCTGTGTTATTTGTTATTTTCAGTAGAACGTGTTTCTTGAAAGTGTTTAATAGCATTGTGCTTGATATTAATCGTTGTGTTGTGTGTTACTCATTATCATTTATAAAAATGTCATCAATGAGGCGTCCAAATATTGGTCGGCGGACGCGTAACGCAAGACGACTTTCAAATCAGCGATTGGACAACAGAATGAGAGGCTCTCAAGCAAGATCTGTCTCAGCTTCCGATGAATCCAAACTATCGATCTCAGGCGAAGTACAAGAAAATATAATATATGATATGATCCCACAGTCGATTATGCTGGCAATATAATGTTCCATTTCGGAACCATGAGTATTATTTGTCAATACTGCAATGCTCTGAGATATCCAAACGAACCCCCAGCATTATGTTGTTTGAACGGAAAAGTCAAATTACCACAACTGACAACGCCACCAGAACCTGTGAATTCGTTACTTTCAAGCCAAGAACCTCTATCAAAACATTTTTTGCAGAATATTCAGCATTACAATAGTGTGTTCCAAATGACATCTTTTGGTTCAAACATATTTGAGGAACGAGGTTTCAACCCAACTTTTAAGGTATTTCATTTTCTATATCAAACAAACATATTACACATTGATTATAACATTATCTGCAAACATGAAAATTCTGTTAACACTCATTAACGAAACTTTTCTAATTTGTTTCAACAGATTCTAGGACGAATTCACCATCGTGCAGGAGCATTGTTACCACCAGTTAATGGTGAATACAATTTTCTCCAGATTTACAATGTATGTATTATGCTTTACAATATCCACTAATATTCTGCTGGGGAGAACCCAGCGACTGGTGAGTATTGATAAATTATATTATGAATGAATATAGTAAGAATGCATTTCAATAAGAAAGATATCTTCACAGAATAAGGTCCTTAGATTTGTGCACTATTTATTATTTTCTACTCCGTTTTCGTAGCTTTTACCACCAGTTCGTCAGTGTAATGTTGTTTCAAAAATTCTATGTTTCAATTCCTTATTAATGTTGGTTATTCTCTTACAGGTCAGGAAACAAACAAGAAGGTCAGCTCGATGAATTTTTATGCATATCGTTTCATGATTTGTTAGAACAAGGGCAACCATATTTTGAAATGCCGTCGATTGTTCCATCAATTCGCCGTTGATTTGTATGTCAAAATTGAATCGGAATGTCTAACATATATACGTTTGAATCAGAGACAGTTGCGTTCAGAAGATTATATTCATTTGCGCGATGCCATGAACGCAGATGGAAATGGAAATAATGTCGGTCGACCTACTATTTTACCAGCAACATATGTGGGAAGCCCCAGACACATGCACGAATATGTGCAAGATGCTATGACTTAAGTGCTTCAATATAGTCGACCAGATTTGTTTATTACTTTCACGTGCAACCCAAAATGGTTCGAAGGGGTTGCCTCATGCTCACATTCTCCTGTGGATGGCTGAAAAAAGCAGACCCAATGTATGCGACTCAATCATCAGTGCAGAAATTCCTGATCCAGATGTAGATCCAGAATTGCATGAAATAGTGATAAAAAACATGATACATGGACCGTGTGGTGAACACAATCGTGAATCACCATGTATGATCGACAACAAATGCTCCAAGCATTATCCACGTGCTTTATTGGAAGAGACAATAACAGGTAATGATGGTTACCCCCTGTACCGTCGTCGCTCTGTTGAAGATGGCGGTAGAACAATAGCGTTGAAAGTTAAGAATAAGGATGTTGTAGTCAACAACACCTGGGTTGTTCCATATTCGCCGCTGCTGTCAAAAACATTCAAGGCAGATTGCAATGTTGAATACTTTAATTCAGTAAAATCTATTAAATATGTTGGCAAGTACGTCCGAAAGGCATGGCTGTTTTTGGTGTTACAGCTCCAAATAGTAACGATGAGGTGTCACAATATCAGATGGGAAGATATGTTAGTAGTAATGAATCTATTTGGAGAATTTCTTCATTTGCCATACATGAACGTTATCCCACTGTGGTTCATTTAGCCGTCCATTTAGAGAATAGACAACGAGTTTATTTCACCAGCCACAACGTTGACAAGCTTTTTTGAGACATGCATAAGAGATTCATTTGCAAGAACATTGCTTTACTCAGAAATGCAAAAATACTTCACATGGAATGCATCATCCAAAAAATTCCAACGGCGAAAACGAGGACAGTCCGTACTGGGATACGTGAATGTATATTCAACCAATGCATTGGGGCGCATTTACACAATTCACCCGAGCAATGAAGAATGTTTTTACTTGCGTTTATTATTGCTGAATGTTCGTGGGCCAACTTCCTTCGAATATTTGCGAACCATCGATGGTGAAATATGCGCAACATATCGAGAAGCCTGTCAACGTTTACATTTATTAGAGGATGATATACTTTAGGATCATACACTCTCCAATGCTGTTATTTCTTCTACTTCATATCAAATACTGTCACTTTTTGCCATCATAATTTCAACATGCTATCCATCGAACCCTCATCATTTGTGGGACAAATACACAGACCATATGGCTGAAGACATTTTGCATCGAGTGCGATCAACAACAGCAATTCCAGAACTAGAAATTAGTGCTGAGATACATAATGAGGTATTGATATCTTTAGAGGAATTGTGTACATAATTTGCAGCTGAAAGTTGGCTCAGTAATTATCATGCTACGCAACCTCAATCAGACAAAATTGTGTAACGGAACTAGACTTCCTGTTAAAAGAGTTTTTATAAACTTGATAAAAGGTACTATTATCATAGGAAAGTTCAAAGGTGAGGATGTCCTTATTCCGAGGATTCCACTAATGCCATCAGATTTGCCTAATGAATTTAAGCGTGTCCAGTTTCCAGTGCGACTTCCATTCGCAACGACAATAAATAAATCCCAAAGTTAATCGTTACAAGTTTGTGGAATAAACCTTGAATTGACCATTTTTTCGCATGTGCAATTGTATATCCCTGCTCGAGAGTTGGTAATCCATCTGCTCTATTTGTTTTCTGTCAAGAAGGAAAAACCAAAAATATTGTACATTATAGGGCATTGCAATAAAATATAATTTAGACATTTGGGTGTTTTTTTTACTACATAATATATTTTATCTTAGTGTTTTTCTTCAGTTACACCTCCCGTGCGAGGCCGGGCCGGGCAGCTAGTCAAGAGATAAAATAAAATTCGAGACGGCACTGACAAGATATAGGATTTCCTTCAAAAAATAAAAAAATATATGAGGAAACATAATGAATGCTAGAATGATTTGAATCTCCCTTTTTAAGCATCATTATAATATACATGCATTCCCGGCAGTGTTTTTTCAGGTTTTTCTTTCGAACGGCGTCTCATACATTTCATTCGGTTTATCTGCAATGTGTTGAAATAAATTGAATAGCTATTCTGAAAAATAACATTGCTGCACGATCGGACAATGTTTTCAATAAAATAATTCCCAAATTCAAAACTGCGGTACAGGACCTTATAGGTTTCGATAGTCTATTACGGGTGTAATTACTATTGGCTTCATTAATGGATGCGTAGGAGTATTTTATCTTTAGTTCGGTTGAGCTTAACAATTTTTTATTCGTAGAGAGGTTGCATGTCTCTCATAGTCCCATGATAGTTGATGGTTTATCCAGAATGTTTATTTGTTTCGTGCACGTGTTGTTTTAATGTGAAAAATGGCATAATTGCCTCCAGTAGAGTATTAGTCTGAACAAGGCAGCTATCTATGAGCCCGGGGTTTGAATCCTTCATTAGGTGTTCTGTGTATACTCGATTCACTTTTATAAACTATCCCGGTTGGCCATTATTTCGGTCTATCAATTTTTACGCTCTTGTTCTGTCTGTAATTTTCGAATTTTGAGCCGAAATCGGTCTCAAACGACTAGGTTGGACTCACTGATGAAGAATCCGTGGTCAAAATTTATTCAGCCCGTCCGGCCGTATGCGCTGTAACTTTCGAAAGGAAGGAGCTAGAATCTTGAAATTTTCAGGTTAGGTTAAGATCCTGAATATCTCGGGTAAGTTTGGTAATGGGCCAAATCTGCCTAATGGTTTTTGTGCTACAGCTATTTGAAATATCGATTTTTCAATAACTCGAAAAATATTTATCTGATCGAAATGAAACTTGGTTGGAAGATGAACAGTATCAGTAAGGAGAATTATCCATGGAAAAATTCGAAAAAAATTTTATTTTTTTTTAATTTTTATATTTCTTTGAAATTTCACTGAAATTTCCAAGTCGCCATTTCGCAATGTGAACAAGCGCGTAAAAGCTGTTGACTTCACGTCAGATTTTTTTACTTGCAACTGACGCAGGCTGGCACTTGTGAAATATCGGCACTGTCAAAATAATTCACAGAGACGTTGCCAAATGCCAATGCCAATTTCTACTCTCAATCTCAACATTATCGTCACGTTTGGAAACTAAAAATGCCGAAGGTAGTTTTGAAGAAGCAGAGACAAATATCAGGAATTGCTATGAAGAATTGAACTCTGCTTTTTCTGATAGTAACCCTGATAATTCGGAATAATCACAAGCTATCGAACATTTTCGACGTATGTGAGTGAAAACCCAGTGTATCGTTCAGATAGTTTCCAAGAACTTTGTAGATTGAGTTAGTTCTTTTAAGGTGACACAGATTTTGTAGTACTACTTACTACATTTTCATATTGGTGTATTTCAAGTTGTGCAACAAGGTATTCAAATGTCTTCTTTAGACTTATTCCTTGAGAATTTCGAGAAGTAGGTAATTCCATAGGTCCTGTTGGTTTAGAAGTATTACTGCAGGGTTATACAAGTACTTTACTTTTTTTTTCGAATGAACTATCACAAAGTAACGGACTACTCTATCCATTATTTTTCAGTAAAATGTCAACACTCGATTCTTGATTTCCGTACAAGAAAATAGCATAACTGAATCTTCCAACCATGTTTATATACGTGAAATATTTTCAGTGTTAACAGAGAAAAATGTTTCTTCAACATTCGCCAGGTCTTAATAATAATAATATTCTCTCAAATTCATTATTTCCCAAAGTGAATTCACATTTTGAAAAAAACGTAATTACTACGACCCCTATGTTGAGAGGACAACGTTGTGTAGTTATCTGACAGGAATATGACCATAACCTAGCATTTTCAAAATATAAACGGTGAAATGTGTCAGAATGTCATAGCCAACCGGGATAGTTTATAAAAGTGAATGGAGTATATGTTTTGTGAGTTTACATACAATACCATGATGTGGATACATGAACATTATCGAGACCATAAGGTCACCATGAGAAAAAACATATCAGCGTTAGGTCATTCATCAGTATTTTCTTTTCAACTTAATTTCAAAAAGTCATTTTCATTCGAAGTTTCCAGATCAAGCGTTGACGTCCACTAGAGGCATAGCATAAAGTTCTCCGAAACATTCGCGCAAAACACCTAAGTGGATGGAAATATTCCATATGTCTGATAAACTCTCCAAATAGCCAAGAATGACATATATTTTCATTAGAGTTTATTTCAACTACCGCCCAAAATCATGCTTGCGTATTAGTAAAAGAATTGGGGTTTTTCCAGAATTGGGGTTATTACAGCAATTGCAAATTTCAACATAATTATTATGGGTTTGATTCATCATTTTCCCAATTTAACTTCAGAAAGTATTCAAAATCAGATTTCAGAATTGAGGTTCGGGATTTGCCAGGCATGCACGAAGTGACAACGATGTTTAGTAGAATAGCTTTTTCTGCTATAGAATAATGAAATATTTATTCCTATTCTGTGGTAGACACGTGCTCTTTGTCAATATAACCAAACAATTTCAGTTTGCGATTTGTCAGTAATATGACAGTATGACAGTCTGTGCTCTTCTTTTTCTATTTCTTGGTCGTCGTCTTCTACTCTAACCAGATCGAAGTACAGGAATCTCTGTCTTCCTAAGCAAAGTAACACATTTGCCGTCCTTTTTCTTTCCGAGAAAGCTGAATTCGACGTTGCCATATCGTGCACTCATGACAAATCCCTTTGAACGCAAATCTCCATTTTTATTTTTCAGTTTTAGGTGATAAAACAATTATTTAAAAATATAATATTGAAATTATATGTTTGAAATGTGATGTTCTGAAGGTTTTTCATGAAAATTACTTCATTTTCGTTCAAAGGAAAAACACTCATTGCTCCTTCCCATATATATTAGATGCACAAATATACTTTCGGGTAGAATTTACTGATTTTGTTTATTTCTCATTCAACGAATGCTTGAAAAGTGCTGACTACTCTGGTTTCAGCCAAAGAACTATTGTTGTTATCGAATCGTTGAAAATAGAGCCAGAGAAAACAATCACTCATTAATTTATCGAGATCAACTTCGAAAAAACTTCAGACCACCTGATTCAAATCCGCCTAACTTTAGTATCCGCCTAACTTTAGTATCCGCCAATAGTTTTTATCCCGGGATGTCTCAGCCCCATCTGTTATTGAAGTACGTCGTGTCCCGAACCGATGAATGGCAGAATCAAGCTACGACATACTTCAACCTGAAGCATTGTATAAAGACATTGTCTTTATACAATGCCTGAAGTAATCCTAGACGTGCCTTGGATGCCAACTACCCAGCGGCATCTATTGATGGAGTCCACTTCGTCAAATTTTAACCCTGTATGATTGGATTACCACCCCTCTTTATACTATGCTGGAGGCCACTTTGCTGCCCAGGAAATATATTCATAATCGTAGTAGATTTTTCTCATGTAAGATTTTACACTCGAACTCTACTCCTTGTCTTTATCTACCCACATCATCAAATCTCTTCGATCCTTTCTGTATTAACCGAATAAATGCACATCAAACTAGCCAAACCACTGTCAGTTTTTCAACGGTTAAGAGGTATATCAGATGTGGAATTGAATTTTATTCCGTTTAATTGATTTCTCATATAGATGCACCACATATACAGGGTGGTCCGCGAGGACCGCGAGTAACTGTTCATCGATAGCTGGTGAATAGATGGTACCTTGGGAAGCCAGAAAACAACACTTAAATACGGGCTTAAGCCATTCGTTTCTGGTTTCTGAGATACAGGGTGATTTATGGATTTTGCCAGAACCTTTGGATGACTATAACAGGTAAAACATTCAAAGTATTCGCTTCTCATTTGGCAGGCATTAATTATCATCTGAAGCAATCGAACTTTTACTATGAACCATACCGAAATAGTACAGACTAGGACTAGCAAAATTAAATTTCTTGTTCCAGGTGTAATAAAACACTCTGTAAATAAAATATCAATTTGTAGCAACGATGATCTGAGTCTACATAGATTTTTCTTATGAATACACACCAACCCTAAATTTTTTCATCGAAAATTATCAAACACTTATGATTTTTGAGAGCTCTTACCGCTTTGAACAATGTAAAAATCTAGAAAAGCACTGACGTGAAGTCAGCAGCTTTAACGCGCTTGTTCACATCGCGAAATGGTTTGGAAATTTCAGTGAAATTTTAATGAAATATAAAAATTTTAAAAAAAGAATTTTTCCATGGATAATTCTCCTTAATGACACTGTTCATCTCCCAACCAAGTTTAATTACAATCAGATAAATATTTTTCGAGTTATTGAAAAATCAAAATTTCAAATGACTGTAGCACAAAAACCATTCGGCAGATTTGGCCCATTAACGAACTTAAACGAGATATTCTTAACCTAACCTGAAAATTTCAAGATTCTAGGTCCTTTCTTTCGAGAGTTACAGCTTACACAGCCGGACGGACAGGACCAATTTTGACCACAGATTCTTCATCAGTGAGTCCAACCTAGTCGTTTGAGACCAATTTCAGCTCAAAATTCGAAAATTACAGACAAGACAGACAGAATTCGTGACGAAATGATAACGCGCTGTTCCCCAGAACAAGCGCGTAAAAAGATGTTCCTGATATTAAATTTATTGATTCAAATGCTTGTTTTACTTCTGAAAGTTCAAACTAAGTGCAATATTCAGCCAACAGGGACATATTTATTTCTCTTATTTATGGAATACATGCATATTTTATTCAAAATTTCTTGCATGAATTAAATTATGTTGCTGGTATTATATTCCAAGATTCATTTTTGCGAGCATGTTCTGGGGAACAGCGTGCTATCGTTTTGTCCAAATGTCTGCAATTTTCGAATTTTGAGCTGAAAATGCTCTAGGTTGGACTCACTTATGACGAATCCGGTGTCAAAATCGATTCTTTCAGGCCGGCCGGCCGTCCGTAGGCACGATTACGGGCGTACGGAGAATCCAATCAACTCGAAACTTTCACAGTAGGTTGCATTTCAAAATGCGACGGTTAAGTTCCTCAATGGGCAAAATCAGTAAAACGGTTTCGGAGTTAGAGACTATTGAAAAGATGAGGCTATTTCCGTGATAAGTCGGGAACTACTGAAACGATTGAATCGAAACTGGGCAGTCAGTGGGAGAATAACGACGCGCAACTCATCGCGAAATTTTAGTGAGACTATGCTGTCAGTATATATTCAAAAAAATTGTTTTTTCAAGAGTTTTTCGAACATTTTTTTTTCGGAAACTGTTCATCCTATTTGGACAAGATTTAGCGCAGACTTTGAGCTTCATATTTCACAGCAGTGTACCAATTTTCAATTTGATACCATTATTATTTCTGGAGATATTTGAAAAAAAATATGTCAAATTCAGTAGTTTTTTTTCGACATAGTTCTTTTTTGCGCGCATATTCCGGAATAACCAAAAAAAAATTCTAGAAAAGCACTGACGTAAACTCTGCAGCTTTTGCGCGCATGTTCAAAAGATAACACCAAAAGGGAACATGCGAGCAAAAACTGCCGACTTCACGTCAGTTTTTTTCTAGAATTTTTGAGTTATGCCTCGTTTTTCGAACGCTTAGTATTATATTATGGTACTTGTTTTTGGTTTCTGCAATTCGAATGGACGAGCAGTATTGGAAGAATATTGTAGGAGGTAAATACTGACAGATCAGTTCCAAATCACCAAGCATTATACATCAAAAGCGGGCCTTCTACCGAGTATTTCATTAGACCTGGAGATGAAATTCAAAAATTTCCGAGTCCTGGTCTGTACTATTTTGATTGATGACCTGATAAGACAGTACTTGCCAAATCTGAAGCGAATTAGTTGAACGGTTCACGAGTTATAGCCATCTGAAGGTTCTGCCAAAATCTTTTGATCTCCCTGTATCTTAGAAACAAATAGCCTTAGCCCATATTTAAAAGTTTTTTTTCCTCCCCAAGGTACCATGTATTCACTATCCACTGATGTAAACGTACTCGCAGACCACCCTGTATAGGCTGGTGCAAGTTGTTAGCGATTCTTCACTATAACTCGAGAACGAATAGAGCTAACGATAAAAAACTCTGGGGGTACGATGCGTATCAAAATACGCCGGCTAATTTACTAGGTTGGACTAACGACTTGAAATTTTCAGGGTAGATTGCATATCGAAATGCGACAGTCAAATCATCTGAAGGACTTTTGAGATTTGTATTTTTGAGGAGACGCGCAACTACTTGATAAATTTGAAAAGAAACTCGAAAGTTTTCAAATATTTTTTCAATATTTTTTTTTCGGAATCTATCGATCACATGCCGAAAAAACTTTGCAGAAGCCCTAAAGCGAATATTTCAAAACAGTGTATCAAATTTCAGTCTGATCCGAATTTAATTTTCGGAGATATTGGGAAAAAAATATCAAACTTCCTTCGGTTGCGTTATTTTTCGGAATAACTCAAAAAATACCGACCGCTCATGATGAAACTTGGTAACTAGTTGGCAAATACTGATTCTCAACTTTATGCGGAATTTCGTGATGATCGGGTCCATTATAACATTTATGAAAAAATTCTCAAACCCACTAATTTGAACTACACGACAAAGCTGATGGATTTACGTCAGTGCTTCACCAGAATATTCAACCAAACCCTCTACATATCATCATTCAAAACTCTCCCTTTCCTAAACGCCTCTATTGGCTCATTCATGGCAATACATTTTTTCGCGCCTGATAAAAACTCGTGTCAGCATCTCCTCGACCATCATCACTTACAAATGTGCCCCAAAAAAAACTCATTCACGTCTCCGATTCACATCACGACAATTAAAAATCATTTTTTACCGGACCAACGAACCCTAGACCTATTCATCACTAAGAGACGGATGCTCAGTTTGTCACCGCATTCAGACCTCCACTCGACTCAGCTGCAGATTTGGCATCCTCCCAATGGGGCACTAGGTCGGGAACTTACGTAACATAAATAGACATCTCGGAATTCTATCTTGTCATCTTTAGGAAATAGTAAATTCCTGTAATGATATGTTTTAGGGGTGGGAAATGTATGGAATTGTTGGATTTGTTTTGATGAATCCTCACTTTGAGGATGCTTCGTTAGCCATGTATGTAGTCTGATGAAAAATATGGAAAACTTGAGTGTATATACATAAATTGTATTCTCGGAAAAATCGGTTCAAACTGGATCTCTAAATTATAACTTCATAGTCAGGATCAAAAATAGGCATACTAATAAAACTTCCAGCTCAAAATATTACATATCAACGTTATGCATGATTATTTTTCCAAAAGAGTCAAAGAATTAACATTTATATACATATTTTTCAGTAACAGGCCCTAGGATACCCAAACTTTTTTGGTTATTCACGAACAAAGTGTTGATATTGTTCTTAGGTTAGGTGTCACATTGTTGATTTCACATAATAAGTTCTTCGTTTTCAAAATACCCGTACAGAACAGTTGGTGCAGCTGTATAAGCTTGGAAACAGAATCCCCTCCACAACCACCACGTGTAGAAGCAGTATTTATCGACAATCAAAACAAAGTAACCCACATCCTGCCAACAGCAAGACTTATCCCGAGAAATCATGTCTCTCACAACGTTCACCTGTATGACAACACCGTGAATCCATGAAAAAGGATCAGATCATATAGATTTTCCACCTACCTTGCTTCCTCACTGGCATTTTCATTGAAATTTCCGGAATATTGCCGCAGATCAAGGTCCAAAACAGGTAAACGTCACAAGACACTGAACTTCAGCACACGAGACACTGGACGCGGGTTAACACGAAGGCGCAATCAGTCCCAAAGGAAACCCAGAAAAACACGATTTTCCGCGCGTTACAAGGATAGAATTTGACAAGTAGGTTTTTCTTTGACGAGTCAATATGGCGTTAGCCGAACGAGAGGTTGGATTCGATCGGTATCTATGAGTATTGGACGTCGTCCCGTAGGTTGGGGTAGCGTGAACACAGATGCGGCAGATGCGTCGCGGCGCTGATTTTCGGAGGTGCGTGGCGTTATCTGGTGGGCAGTAGGGAAAGCTGTTTGGGGATAGGATAAAATCAATAATTTTCCGTACGTTGGATGGAATCCGTTGGTGTGGTCGAAACAGTTTGAATGATATTTGCATTTATGAAAAGTGGCAATAAATGGAAGGATTGGGGGCACTGAGCTTAAGCGAGCTTTTATGTCAAGTATTCATAAACTTCAACGAATTTATGAAGCGCCGTGACTAGCGGTTCGTTGCCTCTGTAGCTTTCGAGCAGAATGAACTAGCGACTTATGGGAATGATCGGACTAACGGTTCCGGAGTTTATGTCCAATGGACGACTTCGGCCCAAGTTGCCAACCCACAATTTTCTTCACAAATTTACTATCACTGGGGAACGGGATTTTCAGGACAAATTCGTCAGGATAAGGTTCACGTTGTTTATAAATATCCGTGAAAGATGCATCGGCTCCTTAAACAAGATAATTCCTTCCAAATACAGGTTTTTGTTAGGCTGAAATTTAAGTTGGGATTCCTGATTTCATGTTGAATAGTGTCAAGTTTATAAAGGATATGTTCCGCAAATGAACTTGGTTATTTCGGTTGCCGGTTTTCCGTTCTGTATATATGAAATATTCGGTTGGTTCCTGAAAAAAAGGTTAATCAAGCTAACTTTTGTGCTAGGGAGATTCGGGTATTTGGGTAATCGGAGATTCTTTCCTATTGGCCGACGACGATCACGTGATCGTCGTCAGCCAATAGGGTGAATCTCTAGACCAATAGGATGAATCTCCGATTCCCCAAATACCCAAATCACCCTAGCACGAAAGGTAGCTTTACGGAATTTGAATGATGAAAAGGCAATCTTTCTGTCGCCATAACATAGACATATTAAGTCTATGCACCGTGCTACCTCGGTAGCCTAGAGGATGGAAACATGGTTTAGGATGCTGAAGGTACCGGGTTCGAATCCCGGCGAGGTAATGGATGTTGTGAAAGTTGGGTATATGGTATGTTTGTGGTGTCTAAATAAATAAAAATTGTATAAGGTCCAGTGTGATTAGATGAATGATTATATGTACATTGCTAGATAAATAATAACATTGAGACTGGGCGCATAACCTACAGGTTGGTCCATTTAAGAGAGAATGAAAGAATGAATGAATGAAGTCTATGCACCAGAACAATAATCAATATTTTATGGTAACATATCCATAGCATAGAAAAATCTTTATTTACCTAGTAATTTTTTCATTGTTGATTGTTGTCTCTTCTATGTTCTGTGGATCATAAAGTAAATAAAGATTGTTCTATGCTATGGATAGGTTACCATAGAACATTGACTGTCGTTCTGGTGACAGAAAAAAAGTTTTTTTATCAATCAAATTCCGTAATTAACCTTTTTTTCAGGAACCGACCGAATATTTCATATTTCCAGAACGGAAAACCAGCAACCGAAATAACCAAGTTGATTTGCGGAACATATCCTTTATAAACTTGACACTATTAACATGAAATCAGGAATCCCAACTTAAATTTCAGCCTAACAAAAACCTATATTTGGAAAGAATTATCTTGTTTGAAGAGGCGAGGCCTCTTTTACGAATATTAATAAATAACTCGAACCTTATCATGTAGAATTTGTCCTGAAATTACCGTTCCCCAGTGATAGTAAATTTGTGAAGAAAACTGTGGGTTGGCAACTTGGGCCGAAGTCGGTCCAAGCTCCTCCTTCAAAATAAAGGTTTTTGTTAAGGTCATCTCCGATTGGCTGAAATTTAAGTTGAAATTTCTGACCTCTTGTCAATAGTGTCAAGTTTACATAGGATATGTTCCGCAAATGAACTCTGTTATTTCGGTTTTGCCGATATTCCGTTCCGAAAATATAAAATACTCGGTTGGTTCCCGAAAAAAGGTTTATTACCGAATTTGATTGATGAAAAAGCGATCTTTCTTTCAACTCAACGAAAGTCAATGTTTAATGCATGATGTAAAAAACATGGTGTGATCATCTGAAAAAAAAGTGACTTAAGCAAGATCAAAATACAGGGAAATATATATTCTGCGCTTCGAATTTGAATGAAAAAGTGACGTCATCATTGGTAAATACGATCACAGATGAGCACACCATGTTTTTTACATCATAGGTAAGAAGACATATCGGATCGAATCGAAACCCAGTTCAACTTCTAGTAATTATTTCATTGAAATCTGCTGAATAGTTTCCGGAAAAAAATTCTAGAAAAATTCGGAAAATTTATGGAAATTTTTGTTTGTGTTTCCGATATAACGCTTGTTGCATTTTACAGAAAGTTATACATGTCGATTCTCTACAACTTATTGCTTGTATCACTCCGAAACCGTTCGGCTTATTTTTGCAAAGAACGTTTAAAAGTTGCTAGCTTGTTTTGTTTCAAAGGTATCCTGGCAACATATATCGCATTATTCATCAGTGAGTCCAAACCTATTCAAAATCATTTGCGGCAAAAAATTCTAAAATTACAGACTTTGGACGTCCCTAGAACATACGGGCATGCGAGCTTTTTCAAAACGGCAATATGTGGAACTTTTGCGATGCAAAACTTTGGTATTCGCGCGCATCTCTATATAATTGTTAGTATTTATGAAAATACGCAAAATATCGAATATTTGAAAAAAAATTTAAATTATTGTTCTTATGACACGATCATCACGAAATTATGCACAAAGTTGTTCATCAACATTTTCAAACTAGTAACCGAGGTTCATCATGATTGAATGAGTATTTTTGAGTTATTCAGGAAAAAAACACACCAAGGAAGAAACCACGAAATTTGACATATTTTTTTCCCAAAAATTATGAATAAATCGAACTGAAACTTGATACACTGCTGTGAAATTTGGAGCTCAAGGTATGAGAAGAATTGTTTCCCAATATGGTGGTTTGTTTCCGAAAAAACATTCTTTCCAAGAAAATTTCTTTCAAATTTACTAACAGTACGATCTCAACAAAAATTCGCAACTAACTGCCAAGTCTCAATCCAATCGCTGCAATCTCAAATAGCTATTACATCGAAACTGTCGGGTTTATTTCACCCATGAACGAACTTAAACGCGGGCGGCATTCTGATGCGTCACCTATACCTTGAAAGTTTCCCTAGTCGGAGGATTGCTCTGTTCGACAGAGTTATCGTGTCCTCGTACGAACGGTCGGACAGTAATCAATTTTGACATCGGATTCGTCATCAGGGAGTCCAACCTAGTCGTTTGAGGCCATTTCGGGAATTACAGACATTTGGGCAAAACGATAGCACGTTGTTGCCCAGAGCATGCGAGAAAAAAAAGCACCTAAATAAATAACCCAATAAATGAGGCTGCGTGTACACGCCACGATTTACCTGTTAATATAGCTCGAGCATGTAATCGAGCCTGGATCTACACTTTCGGAAAAGGGACCAATAATATGAAAGAGCATGCCCTTAAAAGTCGTAAGTGGTTTAGAATAATCTAGACAAACACTGACGTGAAAATATTGTTATTTGTTCTGATGATGCAATCGTCACGAAATTTTTAGCACAAAAGTGTATATCTGAATTTACCAACTGGCTACGAAGTCTCATGATGATTGTAACAAAACAAACCCATTACATTACAATTATCGAATATACATTTAAATTGCGCCAAGCTATATCTCCGATACGGAACTTCGATGGTCCTAAAATTCATCGTCTTTTCCAAAAATTTACTTTAAAGAGTCTTATAAATGTTATACACCATGCAAATTCAAATAATAATTAAGGTGTTTGAAGTTAGGGAGAAATTTTCTTCAAGCGTTCTAAAATTATTGTTTCCCAAATAACTATGTAAGCATAGCGTATTCTAAATGCCAAACAAAGGTTTAAGGTTTTGTTCGGGACACTGAGCACCTTTAGCAATCCATCGTACCGATACTATTTCCTACGAAAGCGTAGGGGGGCCATGGTAGAATTTTATTGAGGAATTCATACATTTATGTATGAATTCATACTAAAAAGTATGAATTCATACAAAAATGTATGAATTCATAGAAAAATGTATGAATTCATAGAAAAAAGTATGAATTCATAGAAAAAAGTATGAATTCATAGGAAAAAGTATGAATTCATACAAAAAAGTATGAATTCATTGGAAAAAGTATGAATTCCGCAGTCCACCGAGTGTGACGTATTAATGATATTTTCTTCGGACATATTTGACGTTTTTTCTTGATTATTTCACTAATGGAAGTTGTTCGATCCAACAGAAGTTTCAGAGCGGAAATTGAATAAATAAACGCACGGCAAGGGTTGTGTTATTATAATTATTTCTGAAAACTCCATAGCGATTAAAAAAATGATTTGTGGAGCGGACCTAGAATGAACTAATTCCGAATTAATGCAATATCTATAAATGAATTCGATGCCAAGCCAGAACTGCATGAATCTTTCAGAGACCTAAGTTTATTGTTCATTTTACTGATCCTAAACACGATAACTTCCGATCAGGATTAAACTGAGACACTCAATTCTGTCCGGCCGGTCGGCTGACGACACGATTACTGTCGACAGAAGCAAGCTAGCAACTTGAAACTTTCAGGGTAGGTCGCGCATCATAATGCCGCGTCTAAGTTCGTTAATAGGCCAAATCGGTCGAATAGTTTCTTAGTTATAGGCACTAGAAATTTTTAAGTTATTTATTTTTTATTTCAGAAAATACTTGAGCGATTATATTCAAACTTGGCAGTTAGGTGGAGTATAACAACGCGCAACTTTGAGCCAGATTTCGTCAGGATCATATTGTCAGTGAATTTAAAAAAAATTGTTTTCGAAATTTTTTTCCAAAAAATTTTTTTTTTTCGGAAACCATTCATCATATCCAAAGAAAATACCACTCACACTTTGAGCTTCATATTTCACAGCAGTGTATCAAATTTCAGTTCGATCCGATCATAAGTTTCGGAGATATCGAGAAAAAATATGTCAAATTTCGGGGTTTTCTTCTCGATATCGTTGTTTTTTTCGGTATAACCCGAAAAATACTGATTCAGTCCTGATAAAACTTCGCAGCTAGTTTGAAGATGCTGAAAGACAACTTCATGCAGAATTTCGTGATAATCGTGTCATTAGAACAATTCAAAAAAAAAGTTTCTGTGATTTTCTTATCATATCATCCTCATTAAATTCTGTATGAACCTTCGAACTATAATTTTTCGATGGAGTACTGGATTTCAATTCAATCTGATCTGTATTTTTGGAAATATTGGAAAAATAAAATTTTGAATGGGTATATCTGCGGAATCATTGGGTGGATTTTACCCATTCACGAATTCGGCCTTCGTAATTGAGTTCCAAACCTTCTCTACAAATATCGAGTTTCTAAGTTGTTTCTTTCAGAAGTTATTGTATTTACGCAGTCGGCCGTTAGGCTGACCGCAAACACAATAACTTCCGAAAAAACTCGATATTTGTAGAGTAGGTTTGGGGCTCAATTACGAAGGTCGAATTCGTGAATGGGTAAAATGCGCCCAATGATTCCGTAGATATACCCATTCAAAATTTTATTTATCCAATGTTTCCAAAAATACAGATTAGATCGAATTGAAAAATCGAAATCCAGTAATTTATCAAAAAAAATTTCAAAAAGCACTGCCGTGAAGGCAGCAGCTTTTGCGTGCAAGTTCAAATTCGTTGCTGAAGCGGTCATCTACATTGAACATGCGCGCAAAAGCTACTGCCTTCACGGCAGTGCTTTTTGAAATTTTTTAATTGAGGTCCAAACCTGCTTTACAAATATTGAGTGTCTCAGTTTAATCCTAATCGGAAGTTAGCGTGTTTAGGATCAGTAAAATGAACAATAAACTTAGGTCTCTGAAAGATTCATGCAGTTCTGGTTTGGCATCGAATTAATTTATAGATATTGCATTAATTCGAAATTAGTTCATTCTAGGTCCGCTACACAAATCACTTTTTTAATCGCTATGGAGTTTTCAGAAATAATTATAATAACATACAATCCTTGCCGTGCGTTAATTTATTCAATTTCCGCTCTAAAACTTCTGTTGGATTGAACAACATCCATTAGTGAATTAATCAAGAAAAAACGTCAAATATGTCCGAAGAAAATATCATTAATACGTCACACTCGGTGGACTGCGGAATTCATACTTTTTTGTATGAATTCATACATTTTCCAATGAATTCATACTTTTTTGTATGAATTCATACTTTTTTGTATGAATTCATACATTTTTGTATGAATTCATACATTTTTGTATGAATTCATACTTTTTAGTATGAATCCATACATAAATGTATGAATTCCTCAATAAAATTCTACCATGGCCCCTCTACGCTTTCGTAAATTCCTCTTTCACAAATTTTCATGCGGAATTTAAAAGCAATCGTAGATACAAACAGTTCCTTAAATATAACTTTGTTCCCGGTAAAGTAGGTAGTATATTTCGATATGCGAAATTCATTTTGAAATGAACGATATCGTGGCATTTTGGGACATGTTTACAGGCTGATGAAACCAATCGCAAGTCCAGAATTTGAAGATATTGACAGTTTCTACATTTTTTCAAATCTTCCGTTTAAGCATGATACAAATACATCTATTTGTATCGTGCGTTTAAGTATATAAGCTTTGTTTTGGTTCCGACTTCAGAACCAATTCAGGACTGTTTGGGACGGTTCGAGTATGCGCAATTGCCGTTTTGAGTCTGAAAAATCGCAATCTCGCATACTCGAACCGTCCCGAACAGTTCTGAATTTGGAACCAAAACAAACCCATTATTATCAAAAATAGTTCCTTAACGAAGAGACGCGATGCCGAGAAGATTCTGTGCGTTCTTATTGAGTCAATTATGTCGATGATGGAATTTGGAGATGTCCACAGATTTCCAGTCACAGATTACGACGTGCAGTGCTCATATATTGACCTTGACCACGATATAGAAGTTGGTAGCGATGACTTACGTTATTATTTTCCCAAATTTGGGTTCGAATTTTTGATGTGCAACAATATTAAATCGAAGGAATATAAGATTCATTCCTTATGCCGGCCACGGGCTTCAGGCCTGACGCCCTTACACGTATGTGATGGTAGGAGGTCTTGCACACATACCCAAGTTCACCGTAGGGTAATTCGAGAAAGAATCGAATTTCGCTTCTTCTCCGGTCGCCTGAGCAGGTCTGTTCCAATACACGTACCGGTTGACCCGTGTGGGTAGACCTGCGCAGCTCAACCTCTCCGGTAGACCGTAAAGTATGTGGCCGGCATTACAAATAAAAATATCTGAAAAAATATTTCATGTGTTCCAAAGAAAACTATCTCGGAAAATAATTATAGCGCACATTGATCCTTCTTTCGATATTGAATGTTTCGGAAAATAAGTTCTTATCTTTGAAAATTATTTCACAGTAATATTCATATTGAAATGCACTACTACAAACACTTCTTAGGGAAATCCTCAATTTTATTTTACCATCCAAAAATTGAATAGATATCTCGGAAAAAAGTTCATGCTCTTAGGAAATTCATTTACTGAAATTCTTTCACGCAGAGGAATTCGATCCATCGATCGGAATAGGTATGAACACTAAAAAAAACACGCAGGCGCAGATCACTTCCATTGAATATCTCTGAAAATGGTGCTCTTAAAGATTCCTTTACTGTGTTTGTATTTGATAGCACTAAAGGAGATATTTAATCCTCTGATCCAAATATAAAAAATCTAGAAAAATACGCAGCCACTCAATGTGAAAAGATCAGCCTACATAGGATATATCCTTATAGACGACTGAGATCATGTATGCACTCAAAAACAAGGAGAGTCCTATTGTTTATAGACAAATACCCAAAACTGAAAAAAACAAGTACCATTAAGAGATCAACCAAACCCATAGAGTGGAGACTTCCCAACTGTTCCCAGTAGGGGTCCAACCATAAAAGATTGCCCCTGCACAGAAATATAGGATATGCATGAATGAAAACATATTTCAAGAAATATTTATTTGGGAGCTAACACAATAGCTCAATTTCATTTCATTCTTTAAATTCCTACAGTTCATAACATATATTACAATTTTTTCAAATAAAATCTAACTACATACATATAAATATAATCAATCACATAGGAACAGAGATCTTAACTTTTGCAATTCATGGATAAAAATATATTACAAAAATAAATGACATAAGTTTGAAGTACAAGGTTATTATAGAAATAAAATGATTCAGACTTTCTTCAACATCATATTTCAATTAAATATAGATAATTTGTCGAAATATTAAATGACTTTTTAATGTTTGTTCAAAAGTTACCAAATATAAGCATAACAAGAGCTTCACTGGTTAGTACGAAACTAGGCTGCTGAAAACTCTATCAAAAGTTTAGGTTACATTAACCATAAACTTCCAAAAGAACAATCCCCAAGAATAAGGATACATTTTTGAAAATTTCTATGGATCCTCAACCCCTACTTTCACAAAATCATGATTGAGCAAGTCTTGAGCTGTGGCCCTTTGTCGAGGGTCAAACTTGAAACACAGATCTAAGAAATCTAGGCCTTCATCAATCATGTCCTCAGGGGGATCTGGAGTTGAACCCATACCAACTCTGAACATGATTTGGTAATTTGTCTCATACTGCGACCAAGGTCTCTGAAAATAGTTAATATTGATATTCAAATATTAATGAAAAACAAAATAGTATTTGAAAATCCATCAGTTGAAGATATCTAGTATACTCCATTCAAGTTGTCAGTTCTACATGAAGGTTGTAGTATAATAGAGCACTGCACTCTATGGTTCAGCAAGATGAGACGTCAAAATCAGCTGCTGGGGGGACAAACAAAGCGATTTCCCATAAGAGCTAATGTTAACGTTTGGTGTATTATCTGAGTGGAAAAACATTTTGAGACTGTTTTTTTCAGTTAATTTTGATCATTGAACCTTTTTGAATACCTTCAGATAAGAGAATACTTTGCAAAGGTGATTTGAACAAAGGTTTTTTCCGTTTTAAATATACCTACTCTTAGTTTGTTACATACATTGTTATGTCTCCTTTTTCGGATTAAATTCAACTATGGAATTTTTTTCAGCTGTGATCTGTAGTCATCGGTCCAATAGTGATAATCACACCCATTTTTTTAGATTTTTGTTGTTGAAAACTAAATAGAATCAGGTAGAACCTGCCAAGGTGGAAAGAGGAAGTACGCTTGCTTTTATCTCTACATGGGGATGATTTCCCCGATTCTAAAGTGAAAAATTCTTTTATTTTCTGCATTATCTTTAACAGGTAATGGACTAACAAGGTTACTTAACATATTTATGGATAAATATCATTTCAGGACAACGAACTTGGCATTGGAATGATATTCAAGATACAATATCAATTATAAATTTATATAGTTACCATTAGCATGGCATTCTGAGATCATAAACAGAAGATAGATGGTAATAGAAGTAAAACACACAACTGTGAACATTTTTGTGGCATTATTTTCTTGATGAGAATATGTCTTCCGACAGGAAGCTCACGTTGAATCTATAAATCCTAATATAATTCCAGTATCCTCTAGGAGGATCCTAGACCTTAAAAGTTTGTGAAAATGCAGACCAATCATAGTAGGATATTGCCACATACTGCAAGTTGATGCCAAAAGATTGATATCGGCAAAGTCTCAAACAATCAGTTAAGCATCAAACAGACTTTAATGAATGAAAATATTGACTAGAGTTCTTTTTATTGTATTACAACCATTGTGAAAATAAATACATATTCATCTCATGTTATTATTCGAATATAGAACTCTCAACAACAAATTGTGTTTACAATAACAAACTCTTTGTTTGTCCCCTCAGCGGCCATGTTGTGACGTCACCTGCTAGTACTCTATTAAGTGTGTAACTAAACCAAACCATAGAGTGCTGGATAAAAATATATAGGAATTGATGTCTTGATAAATTATTTCGAACTTGACGATATTTCACGAGTGCCAACTTGACTCAGTTCAAGTTAGAACAACTGACTGCCTATGCCCTTACTTTATAAAAGTGAATAGAATATAGTTTAATCCATCAAATCTTCAAAATCAAACAACAACAAAGAAAATAATTTTGACATCCAACATAACCAGTTTCACATTTCTCTCATTTTTTTAAGTTACCTTTCCAGAAGCCATCTCAACAACTACACATCCAACAGACCAAATGTCGGCGGCTCTGCCATGTCCTTGGCTTCCTGAGAAGACTTCAGGGGCCATATAAGCTGAAAATTCAATAAATACTTTAAGTAGATTGAAAAAAGTTTCAGACCACTTCTCATAGTTTTTCAATGACAATTCATTAAGTAAACAGAAAAAAAGTCCAAAAAGCACTGCCGTGAAGGCAGCAACTTTTGCGCGCATGTTCAATGTATATGACCGCTTCAGCAACGAATTTGAACGTGCGCGCAAAAGCTGCTGCCTTCACGGCAGTGCTTTTTGAAATTTTTTTCTGATCAATTACTGGATTTCAATTCGATCATATCTGTATTTTTGGACATATTGTAAAAATAAAATTTTGAATGGGTATACCTACGGAATCATTTGGGCGGATTTTACCCATTCACGAATTCGACCTTCGTAATTAAGCCCCAAACCTACTCTACAAATATCGAGTTTCTAAGTCGTTTATTCCGGAAGTTATTGTGTTTACGGTCAGCCTGACGGCCGACTGCGTAAACACAATAACTTCCGAAAGAAACAACTTAGAAACTCGATATTTGTAGAGAAGTTTGGACCTTAATTACGAAGGCCGAATTCGTGAATGGGTAAAATCCACCCAATGATTCCGTAGATATACCCAATCAAAATTTTATTTTTCCAAAAATAGAGACCAGATCGAATTGAAATCCAGTACTTCATCGAAAATAACAGTTCGAAGTTTCATACAGAATTTAATGAGGATGATATGATGAGAAAATCATAGAAATTTTTTTTTTCAAATTGTTCTAATAACACGATTATCACGAAATTTTGCATAAAGTTGTCTTTCAGCATCTTAAAACTAGCTGTGAAGTTTAATCAGGACTGAATCAGTATTTCTCGTGTAATACCGAAAAAATCAACGATATCGAGAAGAAAACCTCGAAATTTTACATATTTTTTCCCGATATCTCCAAAACTTATGATCGTATCGAACTGAAATTTGGTACACTGCTGCGAAATATGAAGTTCAAAATATGAGTGGACTTTTTTTTCGAATATGATAAATGGTTTCCAGGAAAAAAATTTTTTGGAAAAAAATTTCGAAAAAATTTTTTTTTTTAAATTTACTGACAATATGATCCTGACGAAATTTGGCTCAAAGTTGCGCGTCGTTATACTCCACCAAACTGCCAAGTTTGAATCCAATCGCTTGAGTAGTTTCTGAAATAAAAAATAAATAACTTCAAAACTTCAAGTGCCTATAACTCCGAAACTATTCGACCGATTTGGCCCATTAACGAACTTAACCGCGGCATTCTGATGCGCAACCTATCCTGAAAGTTTCAAGTAGCTAGCTTGCTTCTGTCGACAGTTATCGTGTCTACGGACGGCCGGCCGGACAGAATCAATTTTGACACCGGATTCGTCATCAGTGAGTACAACCTAGTCGATTGAGACCATTTTCGGCTCAATCATCCAAAATGACAGACATGTGGACAAAACGATAGCACGCTGTTCCCCTAGAACATGCGCGCAAAAAGGGATAAACAAGATTTAATCCAGTCAAAAATTACTAGTCAATATCATGTTTTTTCAAGTTGGGATAAAAACCTATAAAGAGTTTTTTTTATTTTGATTGAGTACTTCTTCATGAAAGATTACATGAAATACATAGGTTATCGTACGAACCCAATTATTTCATCAAAACAAATCAGCATACCTTGGGTTCCTACAAGCCCTTTCAGTTCTCCTACAGCTGTAGTGTGAGACTTAATCTTAGCAGCACATCCAAAATCTCCGATTTTTAACCAATTTGAATCTTTTGTCATGAATATATTTGCAGGTTTGATATCTCTATGTACTACAGCATGGTCGTGTAAACACTGAACACCGGACAACAATTGAAATGTATATCTACGCACAATCAGTTCGGATAAACCAGATACAGAAGCTGCCACAATGTTTTCAAGAGTTCCCTCCTGACAATATTCCATAAATATCAACATCTCATCCTGGAAAAAAATTCGAGGTGAACTGTCAAAAACATACAATCCATTTGACTAGTGTAAAATGTACAGGCCTGTAAGAAAAACCGATACTCCATTCAGTTTTATGAAGTCAGTAAGGTCTTTGGAATATTTTTTTTAGGTTTGTGCAACTAAAACTAAGCCAGGTTAGCACTGGCGGAATGTCATCGAGGTTGAAATAAATAGAAGGAATGTTGGCAATGCTTGCATATTTTTATCAATGATTCAATGATTCAGTTCAGTCACGTAATTACTACAACCTCTGCGTAGAAAGAACAACGCCGCTTAGTTATCTGGCAGAAAAATTACAATAACATACAATTTTTTAATTATAAAAATTTCAAAAAGCACTGCCGTGAAGGCAGCAACTTTTGCGCGCATGTTCAATGTAGATGACCGCTTCAACAACGAATTTTAACATGCACGCAAAAGCTGCTGCCTTCACGGCAGTACTTTTTGAAATTTTTACTGATAAATTACTGGATTTCAATTCGATCAAATCTGTATTTTTGGAAATATTGGAAAAATAAAATTTTGAATGGGTGTATCTACGGAATCATTGGGCAGATTTTACCCATTCACGAATTCGACCTTCGTAATTAAGCCCCAAACCTTCTCTATAATATCGAGTTTCTAAGTCGTTTCTTCCGGAAGTTATTGTGTTTACGGTCAGCCTAACGGCCGACTGCGTAAACACAATAACTTCCGAAAGAAACAACTTAGGGACTCGATGTTTGTAGAGAAGGTTTGGACCTAAATTACGAAGGCCGAATTCGTGAATGGGTAAAATCCACCCAATGATTCCGTAGATATACCCAATCAAAATTTTATTTTTTCAATATTTCCAAAAATACAGATCAGATCGAATTGAAATCCAGTACTTCATCGAAAAATAACAGTTCGAAGTTTCATACAGAATTTGGTGAGGATGATATGATAAGAAAAATCATAGAAATTTTTTTTTTCAAATTGTTCTGATGACACGATTATCACGAAATTTCGCATGAAGTTGTCTTTCAGCATCTCAAAACTAGCTGTAGAATTTAATCAGGACTGAATCGGTATTTCTCGAGTTATACCGAAAAAATAATCGATATCGAGAAGAAAACCTCGAAATTTGACACATTTTTTCCGGATATCTCCGAAACTTATGATCGTATCGAACTGAAATTTGGTACACTGCTGCGAAATATGAAGTTCAAAGTGTGAGTGCACTTTTTTTTCGAATATGATAAATGGTTTCCAGGAAAAAAAATTTTTTGGAAAAAAATTTCGAAAAAATTTTTTTTTTTAATTTACTGACAATATGATCCTGACGAAATTTGGCTCAAAGTTGCGCGTCGTTATACTCCACCAAACTGCCAAGTTTGAATCCAATCGCTTGAGTAGTTTCTGAAATAAAAAATAAATAACTTCAAAACTTCAAGTGCCTATAACTCCGAAACTATTCGAACGATTTGGCCCATTAACGAACTTAACCGCGGCATTCTGATGCGCAACCTATTCTGAAAGTTTCAAGTAGCTAGCTCACTTCTGTCGACAGTTATCGTGTCTACGGACGTCCGGCCGGCCGGACAGAATCAATTTTGACACCGGATTCGTCATCAGTGAGTCCAACCTAGTCGATTGAGACCATTTTCGGCTCAATCATCCAAAATTACAGACATTTGGACAAAACGATAGCACGCTGTTCCCCTAGAACATGCGCGCAAAAAGTGGAATGTGTCACACTTTCAAAGCCAAACGACCGCCTTTGTAAAAGTAAATGGAGTAAAGATGTATCATTGAGGGTGGTGTATATGACAATAAATCAGAAAATACTTACCCTATGAATTTCGACACCATAATACTTGACAAGATTCCTGTGAACAATACCTTCCAAAATCTTCATCTCATCAGTAACCCTTGTCACACTGACGTTATCGTTGTGTTGTATTGCTATCTCTTTGACTGCCATCATTTCTCCTGTACTGTTATTAACTGCAGTATATACTTTACCGAACCTTCCTTCCCCCACTTTTATTCCCCGCTGCCATGTAAACTTAACATATTTCTGCCTTATGCGAGTGCTACCTGACTTGGTATTGAGGACTTTTCCTATAAGTCCCGCTCTTCTCAGTCTATCGTCCAATTCTACATCTAGGAGTTCCGTTGCTTCCGTTGCCCTCGCTTGTGGATAACGGAACAACTTAGGATTCGTATCACAAAACTGGGAGACGAATAATTTTCTGAAAACAAGGAATTATCAGATCAAACGAACAGGTAATGTGAATCAATGGTGAAACCATTTTTGAACTAATGAATGTGATACAAATGGACGACGTTACGAAATTTACTTGTTTAAAAAGGGCTGGTATGATGTTCTTCCGTTCTTGTGCAAAGAGCATACCTATAGAAGAGATCCTAGAAATTATCATAATTTTCTATTGAAATCGTGGTTTCGAATGATTTACTTCATTATATCCCTTCACTTTTTTAATTTTAAGCCCCACGTTGGGCGCCAATTGTTTAAGTAAACGATATAATCCATCAATCAACTTGAGTTAAAAACTGCTTGTACAGTACTCGGTGCAGAGTCACGGTATATATTCCATTACAAATGGATTCAGTACATCAAATGATTCTAGATATCAATTGAATCAATGGTAAACCCGCAAGATTTCCCGTCGCCGAGATATTAAAAAGATATTCACATCATTGTACGCAGTGTGTTTTTCTGAATAAAAAATGTGAAACCGAACATAGGCGGTCTCCCTTGATTTGGAAGATATGGGCCCCCAAAGTTCCAAAATGAGCCGTTTTCAGGTCCCTTTTTCTACCATAGAAACGATCTCTCACTTCATCTGTATAGTTCACAAACCACCTTTGAACCTTCAACCAACAATAAGCATCACATTTGTTCAAGAATAATCAATATTTAATGAAAAAACAATGAAATAACCGGACAACCACTTAATCTCAATCGCTTCTGATTTCGACTCAGTCTAAAAGTGAAGTTTGGCAATGGCGCGAATTCCTCGGTCGGAATCGTGCCATCGTGCGTATTCGTGAATGACAGATTATTATTGCTGGCGAGAAAAATGAAATATGTTCTTAGTTCTCACTGTTTACTGCGATACTCTAAATCTTTCAATAGGGGAATTCGTTTCTAAAGAAAATTACCAGGTCCAAACACATAGTAATGGAATGAGAATACACCCTAATATATATTTCAACGTACTTTTTTTTCATATGTGATAGGTCGCGCCCTTCCCAGATTTTCAGGAAATCGAGGTTATTATATAACCCATTTTATTGGAATACCCTGAATCTCATTCTAAACTGGGACCATCTCGAAGACAACAAAAAACGAAGTAGATAAAAACCTCCCTATTTTGAAGGGGATAGAAAGAAAGTTCAAACGAAAATATTGAGAGTTAAACCTTGAACAAATATTTTCAATGATTCTGTTTTGATGTAAGAATAACCACCTCTTCTTCAGTGACAGAAGCATTTTTTTCACAATTATTTCCATCATTTCATATTTCCCGCCAGCAACTACTCTTCGCTCATAATACGTTGACCAGCGATGAAAAGACGCTGTTGCCAAGCTCCGCCTCAACATTGAGAAGTATTTCGTAGAAATATAGGTTAAGTGGTTGTCTAATATTTTCACTTTTCTTTCTTTAAATAATGAATATTCTTGAAAGAAAGTGTCGCTATTCGTTGGTTGAAGGTTCAAATATGATTTATGAACTAGATTTGAGAAGTGAGAGATCATTTTTGTGGCGGAAAAAAGGATCAGAAAATGCAACAATTTGGAAATTTGGGGGCCCATATCTTCCAAACAAAGAGAGACCGCCTATGTTGACCTGCATATTTTTTGTTCAGGAATTCACACTGTTTACAATGATGCGAATATCTTACTTATAACTTCGCGACGGGAAATCTTGCGGGTTTACCGAATCAATAATTTAAGTGAATGAACAGAGGAACAATTATGATTTTAGAAAAGATATTATCATAAAATAAAAGATGAGCAACCCCATGTGTTTACCTGTTGATAATCAACATTCGAAATATATTTATCAACTCATGTAGAATAAGATAATACCCATCTTTTGGGTATTATTGATTTGGGAAATCATCCATTGTGTACTTGCGTTCCAATGTGAAGAAGAGAAAAACATGTTAACCAAAATAATTTTGGCATTAGAGGTTCACACAGTGATGAAACATGCCAGACAAAGCGTTTTCAGTGATCTGAATATTCTTGGTACTTGGCAATTTGCAGTTTTTCTAATGGTAAAAATTACATTGTGCGCAATCAAGTGAATAGGTCTAAGAAATCAAAGTAATAGCACAGACCAACAAGACAAATCACTTCATCGTTTGCGGGAATCGCGTCTTTATGACCTTGAGAAATACAACAGATATAACCACACTTTCTTCTTCCTCAAAACAGCTGTCAAATGAAATGCTTGACTTTGGAATATCTAAAATCGAAATGTAAAAACGGATTTGTCGGGATTCAGGAATCACAAGATTAAAATCGGACTAAGATTTTTCGAGGACTACACTTGAAAAGCAAATTTACAATACCAAAGCGAGTATTTTCTCACATCTCAAACTCCTATAGAAGAACTCGGTTGGAGTAAATGAAAATTTTGGAAAAATGTTATGGAAAGCCAGTTTACCTTAATCAGAGAATCTTTGTAGTGACACTTATAGGTCTCTAGGAAAACCCCCAAAATCTTCTGGGAGTTTGGGTGTGTTCTATTATATTGCAAACCTTTTTCTAATATGTGTGAATACAATCGAACTAATGTGTAAGAAATGAAGAAACTTTAAAAATTTATTAACAAGAAATAGACTTCCTTTAAAAACTACATTGTCTTATCTTTTCCTTAACACTATCAATTTTCACTAATATAGATATTTTATTCGTTGAGTTTTCAGTAACTAAATTGTAGTAAGTATACCATGTTTACGTGAAGTCTGCCAAACTGTTTCAGACACTGGTTTTTACATAATTTAATTCAGCAAGTTGAGTATAATTCATAATTGCCTCACTATTTTATCAATAAAGAATATATACAACAGTAACTCATTAAGGGAGGTATTTTTTTGGCGAAAACTTGTTCTTTGAAATCAATTTATCAAGCAAACAGAAACATCCTATTGTATTAAATGGAATATGTATAGGTTGTGATACTTTCACATCATATGAGATTTATTTCAATATAAAATCAAACTATGAATAGACCAACTTAGTTTGATTCCAATCCTTGTGGTTGTGCAATCATATACAATTTTATTAGACATCCCATCATTTTAATTGAATAATGGAGGTTGTAATTCTTTTACTTCAGTTGCGATTCCTTTATATTGTATAAAATATGAATGAGTCCACCTGAGTTCGATTCCAATTCTTGTTGTTGTACAATTAAAGCATATAATGAGGACTGTCATCATAAAATAGCACTTCAGAGATGACTAAACAATTGATTTTGTCATAAAAACTGTTTGGATTATATTCTAAAATGGAACAGATACGAAATTATTCATCAAATAAATAGGACGAAAAATTAATTTCAGTTTATTTACATGTTTATAACCTCTTCAAGTGAGTCCAAAAGCGGCGAGAGTGACGTAATCCCATTCCTGCAATCTGATTGGCACCCCAAAGCACCCCAAACGCCTGCTAAAATTCTGATTAGCTCGATTCAGGGTCATATCGGCGTTGACATAGATTTCCTAAGTAAATGACGCGAGTGGTTTATCTGGTTAGTCTGTGGTAATAGTAACGAAAAGCACATTCCAGTATTATATTGGAGAGTTTGTCCCTCAGCAATGAAAAGGTGGCGCCACTAGAAAGTCCTTTTAAAGCTTCCTAGTTCTCTTTGGAACGCACCTTATACAAACCGCTCACCTGTTACTCTCATAGCTGAAAGAATCGAGGGAATCTTCTGATGGAGACGACATCTTCTCATGACTAATCTTCCTCCTAGACCTCTTATTTCTATAGGTTGGTCTAGGACTAGGGGAAGACCCTCTGGACCTACCACTGTTCGAACTTCTAGGTGAAGCGGAATAAAGTCCGGAGTCCGGAGTAGAAGGTGCCGTTGTCCCTATGACATGTGATATGCATTGGTCCATGTTGGTTTTCAACTGGTCAAATTCGCTCTGGGACAGGTATTTGGTGTTCTTCGGCTCGATAACAGTGAGAAGGAATTCGAGACCCTTCATGGCCCATCTGGGACGCATACCGCGACCTCTCTCGCACTTTTCAACTACAAATTTCATCCACAAGTTAGCAAACTGAACCAAGCTCAACACGAGTCTCTCTCTCTTGTGTTCGGGTATGAAATCAGTCATTTCTCTGTAGAACTAAAGAAAAATTATAGTTATCATGGTATCCAGCCATAGAACCACCACCAGTATACATAGCATTGTTTTAAAAGTTTATGTGCACGCATTCTCAACAGTAAGGAGAACTTACCATAAGAACATATCATATGAAGCAGTTAATAATAATAATAGTGCTTTATTTCAGATCATATTCATCACAAATTGCTCAGTACATGAAAATGAAATGGAATAGTGTCTAAAAGGAACAATATGAACTATATCCTATCATGCTAAATAATCTTCATTTCCATAAGTCTCTAACTCAACTAAATATTTATACAGTTTCTTTTTAAATTTTTTTATATCAGACATCATAGATATATCTTTTGGCAAAGAGTTGTACATTTTTAAGCATCTGTACTCAGCTTGCTTCTGGCTTATTGTTAAATTATGCCTAGGGTATATATAATTGTTATTCCTTGTGCCATAATAACTTTTTTGGTTTTCATATTAGACCTTACCGCCTGGACTTTTATTGTTTGGCCACTTAAGATCGAAAATTCAATATGCGTCTCTCTGGAAGAATTTTCGACGGATCTAGCGAGTTACTCTCGAAATTATCCAGACTGAGATGATGAAGTCCGGGCAAAATGGATGTCACTTGATGGATGTTGGTGGTGCTGAATTCGAGCATTTTTTGGAACGAACTATTCAGGGCATTTATGTCCTTTTCTGAACAAACTTTTTCGTCCTGCATTTTCTTGTAAAAACTCGTAAGTATCTTATGCTCTAAGTGAAATTAGAGATATTTCATTTGCCGCGCAGAGGGATGGAATGATATGAAAATACCCCCTAAGAGCAAATTGGCAAATCATCTTCTCTAGTTTTTGTTCGTCAGATTGAAGAGGAATCTATTGACAGGATTGATTCGAATGCAACATGTCTTTTTCGGAAAAAACATTGGTTATGACCACCATTCTTCAAGCGAAGATCTAGCTCTTAAGAGCGAACCTGCTCATGTTATTCAGTATTCTAATTGCCTTTTTCTGTAGTACAAATAGAGGATTTATGTTTCCGGATCCATAGAAGATTATGCTAAATCTCAGTTTGGCCTCTATTGTTGCATGATACACCATCTTCAAGTTGCGTTGACAAATGTATTTTGATGTTATTCTAAACCCATAAATTGCTGTCTGAATTTTTGTACAAAGATTTGTAATATGTTCCTTCCAGTTCAGATGACTATCTATGTGAACTCCTAAAAACTTTGTATGCTCCACAAGTTGGTATTTATTTTGATTAAGTGTTATGGAATTAAGTTCTTCGATACCTGTACTACTTGGAGTGAATAGTACGATTTTGGTTTTTTCTTTATTCAAAAGGAGGTTGTTACTTTTGAACCATTCATCTGTTTCTTCCATTTTACTTTCACATATGTTCCTCAAATCTGGATATAAATCCTCTATAATAAGTAGGTTGGTGTCGTCTGCATAGTTAATTGTTTTTTTTTTATTATTTTCACTGTCATCGCTTACTGTGTAGTCATTGATATATATTATGAAAAATATTGGTCCAGCAATGCTTCCTTGTGGAATACCCAAAAGCAGTTCCTCCATATTTGATCTTATAACTTCTTCATCCATTTCCATTTCCACCATCTGTTTTCTCATTGTGAAATATGACCTCACCCACTGCAAGGCAGGTCCCCTAACTCCATATCTTTCCAGTTTCTCCAATAGTTTTCCACTCTCCAAGCAGTCATATGCCTTGGTTAGGTCATTTCAAATGCTTCAACTATTTTATTAATGAACTTGTACACTGCTGTCTTTGTAGATTTTCCTTTTGTATAACCATGCTGATTATCACTGAGTATTTCATTTCTCAATAAGAACTCCATTAATTGACTACAGTATATCATCTCAAATATCTTGGAGAAACCTGGCAGGATACTTATAGGCCTATAGTTATTAAAGTCATTTATATCGCCCTTTTTATGTATTGGTTTCACAATTGCAATCTTTAATTTATCAGGGAAAATACCATGGTTGAGAGAGTTATTAATGATATGGCTCAAAGGTTCAATTATTTCTTCTGCTGTTTGCTTAATTATGTGATTTGATATTTCGTCATATCCACTGGAGTGTTTATTTTTTAAAGATTTTATAACCTCTTTGATTTCTGATGGGGAAATTTTCTTCAAACGGATGGATTTATCTAATTTTTCAATTTTTTCATAATTATTAGTGCTCATGATGCTTTCTGTTGAAATTATACCTGCCTTTATGAAGTGATTATTCATTTCATTTGCAATATTTTGTGGATCTCCATCTACTTCAATTTTTCTCCTCTTCACACTTTTGAAGGAGTTCACCAATGTCCACACAGTTTTGCATTTTTTGTCAGAATTTTCAATTAGCTTTTCATATTTTTTCATCTTTTGTTGCTTTAGTAATTTGTCATACTGGATTTGATTTTGGTTTCACGGTATTTGTCTTTGAACGATTTTTCATATGTGCTCATGACTAACAGTATGTCTAATTTGTTCTTCATTTCCTTTATTTCCATGTCTGGTATTATTGATTTTGATTTCCTGCGCACCATTATCTTTTTTAGCGGAAAAGCTTCATTGAAACTTTTTAGATATAAGCGATGTTTTTCTTTGAAAATGTACGTTTGAGTGTATAACTTTTTTGTCTTTGGTTCACTGTAAATGTTATTTTCTGTGCAGTAGGACCCTTAGAAGGGTGAAATACAACCTTAGGACAAAATACTGGCAGGGCCATTGCGTATTGCATACTTTATGGTTTCATGTTTTGCAAAACATAACTCACCGGCAATTCATGAAAGTGTTTACGCCAACGCGATGTATAGACGGTACACTTTCGAGTTTTTTGACTTTTTACTTTCTATTGTATGAAACACTGTAAAGTACAGTTGATGTTAATGAAATTATATCGTGAACTTCTGAGAAATGTTTGAAGAATCAAAAATGCTCGAATGGCAGTTCAAGGTTTGAGAATTCTAACAAAGCAGGTTTTGGAATTCAAGATCACAAGCAGTAGACGAAACGATGTTCGGTTTAGTCTTTTTTTCTTCATATTAAATCATGGTATATGCTGAATTGTGTAGTTCGTAAACGACATTTGTCATATCTGGGATATCCTGTCCTATGCTGTGCCTAAACGGCAAGTGTTTTCGTATGCGCTTCGTCTCACAGATGTGGTTTCATTTTCATTCCAATAATTCTTTAATGAACATATACCAATAATTTCAATAAAGTTTCTCAGGAATTTGGGCAGTAATTCATTAGAATCTATTAGTACATTGCCAACGTTTCGAATCTTTCGTGGTTCTTTTTCAAGGCTGGTATTGAATTTGATTCGGAATGTGTATTCCAGTGATATTTCACGACAATACTTCTTGAAAGTCAAATCGGAGTTATTCTACTGTCTATAACGGAGAGAAAATGAATGTTTTATTCAACCAGACACATTCCGAATCAAATTAAATACGAGTCTCGAAAAAGAACCACGAAAGGTTTGAAACGTTGGCAATGTACTTATAGATTCTAATAAATAATTGACCAAATTCCTGAGAAACTTTATTGAATTTATAAACATGGGCATTAACCCGCAACAAAAAAAAAAAATACCAATAATGGGGGTTTTTCCTGAATTTGGGTTATTACTACAACTGCAAATTTGAACATAATTATTATGGGTTTGATTCATCATTTTCCCAAATTACCTTCAGAAAGTATTCAAAATCAGGTTTCAGAATTGGGGTTTGGGATTTGTCATGCATGCACGAAGTGACAACGTTGTTCAGTAGAATTGCTTTTTCTGCTATAGAATAACGAAATATTTATTCCTATTCTGTGGTACACACGTGCTCTGTGTCAATATAACCAAACAATTTCCGTTTGCGATTTGTCAGTAATATGACAGTATGACAGTCTGTGCTCTTCTTTTTCTATTCTTTGGTCGTTGTCTTCAACCCTAACCAGATCGAAGTATAGCTATCTCTGTTTTCCTGAGCAAAGTAACACATTTGACGTACTTTTCTTTCCGAGAAAGCTGAATTCGACGTTGCCATATCGTGCACTCATGACAAATCCCTGTAAATGCGAATCCCCATTTTTATTTTTCAGTTTTAGGTGATCAAGCATTTTTTTAAAAATATAATATTGAAATTATATGTTTGAAATGTGATGTTCTGAAGGTTTCTCATGAAAATAACTGCATTTTCGTTTAAAGGAAAAACCCCCATTCTTCAATAAACATATACCTCTGACTCAAAAGTCCTTTCGGTGCAAGATAACTAGTGTTTTATGTAATAACATTTGTCAACAGGAAAAAAATTGATTCATTATCATAATCGAATATACTATTAATATTGGACAAAAAAATATAAGTGTGTACTTACTTCAAATCCAATCTTGTATGCTTGCATTAAAATTTCTCTCACTCGATTCACTAGAGTTATTCTTTCTACATCATCTATAACACCATCAACAATCAGGAACATGGACTGCATTTTCTCGATAACATCTGGTATTGTACATTTAAATGTGAATATTGCATTCTGCAACAAATTGAGTATAGTTAGGGGTAAGCAAATCCCATTTAGAAGCTCGAAATTTCTTTTTATTTCATTTTTCCTAAAATAACAGTTAGGACAGGTAGTTAATTTGTGACTGTGGATTTGATAGAAAGATATCAAGTATAATCCCTTTACTTTAATAAAATCGATCAGTATGCCTTGGAATAGGTCTATCAAGTTTATGTAATTAGAACTGAGGCAGGATTGCACTCGTGAAGCATCCTCAAGGTCAAATTAATTTGGCTAGACGTTTTCAAATCTCACATATTTTTTTATCAAGGACTCTATGGTTGTAACTGCATGAACTACACCAACTCCACTGACTTCCAATTCTTAGTGCAGCTCAGTGTAGTCACAGATAATGAATGAGTGGACTTAGTGTAGTTCAATCTGTTCTATAATTTTCATAGAATGCAAATATATGATAGATGATTTTACGCAAACCCAAGATGACCGAATTCTAGACTTCTTTTGTTTTCGCTACCACTTCGAGGTGATGTAGATTTGTCGTAAAGTTTTTCGAAAGTCGTCACGGACAAAAATTCTATTTCGAATAATGATATGATAAAAATTAATTTCGTCTAAAAATAACCACACATAGAGAAAAAAACACCAGAGACAACCACAGATGTCTATGATTATGAATTATATTTAAGCATAACCATCACAGAAGATAACCTTTCTCTATGCACTGCACACGTAATCTGTGACTACACTAACTGCCAAAATTTCCTCAACGAACAGAGTGCAAGTTTACAACAAAACACACCGAACAGAATCAGTGGAGTAAGTGTAATTAGTGTAGTTCATGTAGGTACAACGAACAAACCTTTATTTACAGACACATCAACTACGACCTTTATGTAGAATTGACAACCTCGAATAATTATCTAACAGGAAAACATTATACAGAGTGAGATGTGTGACTTTATAAAATTGAATGGAGAATATGTGAGTCTGAGAGGTACCAAATAGGAAATGCAAAAGGGTTTTAAATCATGTTGAAACCACATCAGCTATGAATGGTATATGAAAGAATATCTTCCAAGAAGGAAGATGCAGTCATCGAATCAATAATGTATCACAATGTTTCTTGAATTTTTACCTTAACAGTCCATACAGCCTCCTTACATACATCATGTTTAAATATTTTCTTACAAAAAGAAAGTGTTTTGATACTCATTTCTCTCTCTTCATTGAGTAAAGTTTGAAGTTCGCGGCAAATAGCCAAAATGTTGTACCTGAAAGAAGGAGTTTGGAATCCACATTATATGTTAATTAGGACTATCTTCTTAAGCTACCTTTTGTGCGAGGGAGATTCGGGTATTTGGGAAATCGGAGATTCTTCCCTATTGGCCGAATACGATCACGTGATCGTCGTCAGCCAATAAGGTGAATCTCTCGACAAATAGGGTGAATCTCCAATTCCCCAAATGTCCCTCGCACAAAAGTGTCCTTTATAGGAACACGAGAGAATCTTTCAGTCATAAAAAATATCATTCAACAGAGCATAATACTCACTTTATTTCATAATCGTCGTTTTGAACAGAACCAACTATTGTCTCAACGTTCACTCTCAGTCTTTCTGATATATTATATAGTATTGAACTAAGTATCTGACAAAATTTCTGTTCTAAGGTCTTCTGTCTATTTGGTATACAGTGTATTATATCACAACAGTAGTCCCATTCCTCTTCCAGTAGATTCTTTTGGAAAGTTTCATGTTCTAAAAGGGCCCATTTCTCCAAATAATCCAGATAAACTACAAAGAACTGCTCCATGCATTCATCGAAAGTCCTCAATTTTGCAACGTAATTGTCGATTGATAAATCTGTAGATCGCTCAACAGCGGAAATGTACTTTTCGGCCCTATTTCTTTGCGTAATTGCAACATTCAGTCCTTCTTTCAACTCTCTGAAATAAATTTAGAAAACATCACCTACATACATGTACCCCAAAACATCATGCTCCCATTTTACCCAAATATATATAATTATAGGGGTTGTGAGGAGTTGGTAGACGAGCATGCGCACAAAAGTCATGACAACAACTCGTTCCCATTTCGATCAGGGCTGCCAGGTGTGGGGATTTTTCCCCAATGTGGGGATTTTCGGTGCCGGTGGAGAAATTGCTGGGGATTTTGTTAAAGTGGGGAAATTGTGGGGAAAAATAACATTTTGACTTTTCATTCCAAAACTCCATTCACTCTTCATAAGAAAGTCAATATTGAAATTATATTGCGCATATGGCGCAGGTGCGTAAATGGGCGTTTATGGTATGGCGACTTCGACTGTTCGGACTGTCTATGGAATAAGAGGAAATAAAGTATTATATATATATATATATATACTTTTATGTTGTGAATCATTTAATAATCCCAGAATCCATATAGGAGCTCCTTATGTATTATGTTGCATTTTTCATGCCTTATCGGAGAGAATTTATTACATTCTGAATATTTGTCATATCATTCCTTAAACAATGGTCATATGTTTATTATAAAAGGTGAGCAACCAACATTACATTTGGGAGTATGTTGCTATTCACTTCTATGGTCTGATCATAGAGAAAAAGAACTATGGAGTTAAATTTCACATATTTCTTGCAATATCTGTACCTACTAGATTATTTTTGTCAGAAAATCCTTATTGAAATTTCCTTAAAACACTGCAATAATTGAAAATAATGAATAATTAGAGAAATAATATAAGGTGGGGATTTTCATTCTCAAGTGGCACCATTTTAACATTGCAGAGGGGAATTTCTTTTTTTTCACCTAGCAGCACTGATTTCGATACCGTATTATTGCGGCGGATGTTCAAGGGGACATCACGTTATAGTTCTGTCCAAAAACCTGTAATTTTCAAATTCTTTCCCGTCATCGGTCTCTAACGACATGGATGGAAACACTGAATGAATTCTGTCTTGCTGGCCGAGGACTAGCGACTTGAAACTTTCAGGAGAAGTCGCGCATCAGCATCAGCCAAATGGTCACAAAGACGTGGTCATTTGAATTTTTGAGCTTATTTCCTCAATATCTCATGAAATACTGGAGCGATTGGATTGAAACTTTAAACTTTTCTGGAAATTTTTTTTTGGGAAACTATAGGCATATCAAATTTTCGAAGCAGTTTGGCACAGACCTGGAATACAATCAATAAAAAACAGATTTTTCTTCAATACCTTTACATAATATCTTTCGATATTGATATCTTACGATAGGGTCACTAATGAGTTTGTTTTGGTTCCAAATTCAGAACTGTTCGGGACGGTTCGAGTATGCGCGATTGCGATTTTTCAGTCTCAAAACGGCAATTGCGCATACCGCATACTCGAACCGTCCCAAACAGTCCTGAATTGGTTCTGAAGTCGGAACCAAAACAAAGCTAATGTATGCAAGGTGCTAGGTGTTATGGTTGATCATCAACTCAGATGAGGATACCACTGCGAAGAACTGTGTGGTAGTCTCAACTCTGTGGTTTACTCTATGCTTGCATTAAGAAAAAAAGTAGAGCGTGACATCCTGAGAACAGTATACTTCGCATGCTTTCAGAGTAAGATAGATTATTGCATCTCCCTTTGGGGTAACAGCACATCAGCGGAACGAGTATTCCTAGTCCAGAAACTTGCCATCAGAGTATGGATTGGGGTTCAGAGGGTCATGTCGTAGAGTTTTTAAAGAGAACAACATACCAACATGTTTTGGTCTGTATATTTACCGAATCCTAAGTTTCTTTGCAAAGAACAATCATTATTTTGAAGAATGTCGGAATAAAAATGAGACCAGGCAAAAAATCAAGTAATTCTATCCGTTGCATTCCCGAAGCCTGACTGAAAAAAATATGTTCTACATGGCGATAAGACTTTTTGAATCGCTACCAAAGGAAATTAAAGAACTCACGAACCTTGGGTCTTTCAAGAGGGAAGTTTACATTCTGATTATAAGTTGTGAACCATATTCTGTAAAGGAGTTTTTGGATAATGCATGATTGTAGAGACTTATTGATTATTGACTTGCTTTCCTTTTATTATTTGTATTAACTATGTACAATGCAATGACTGTGATTGTGAATAAATATTTCTATTTCTATAGATAATTTCATTGTATTCAACGTACTACGTATGAATGACAATCAAATTTGTCATTCACACATAGTCCATTGAAGACAATGAAACTATATCGTAAGACATCAATATGGAATGATATTATGTAAAGGTACTACAGAAAATTTTTATTGATTGCATTAATATAATCTTTATCAAGTAGTCTTAATTTAACAGACCTTAAACCCTATCTTTTACAATACACCAAATTTCAGTTTGATCCGGTTTTCAATTTTCGAAGATATTGGGGAGAAATATATCAAATTTCTTGTTTTTTTCCTCGACATCGTCGATATCAAAAGGCATAACTCAAAAATCACTTCTCTAATCATGATTGAACTTGGTAGCTTCTGGGAAAATGCTGATGCACAAGAAAATTTAGAACAATTTAAAAAAAAAATTATCCCAAAATTTTGTTTTCTAATATTCTATACACTTCTGATCATATTATAATGAAGGTCCATTGTAAACACAAAAACTTCCAAAAGGAAGGACTTTGAAGCTCGATATTTGTAGAGTAGGTTTGGACCTTAATTACGAAGGATGTTTCGTGAATGGGCTAAATCCACCCGATTATTTCAAACATATACCCATTAAAAATTCAATTATCCCAATTTTTCCGAAATACAGATTGGATCGAACTGAAATCCAATACTTGATTAAAAAATGACAGCTTGAAGGTTCATACAGAAATTCGTGTAGCTTAATTACTAAGGTCAAATTCTTGAATGGGTGAAATCCGTCTAATGAATCTGCAGATATACCTATTCAAAATGTTGTATTCTGAGTATTTCCAATAATGCAGATTGAATAGAATTGAAATGTAGTTCTTGATTGAAAAATGATATCTTGAAGATTTATGAGGATTTCATGAGGACCATATGGAAAGAAGATCGCCAAATCTTTCCATCAGAAATTAAAGGTGCGTTTGGGGTGGTCGATACTTGAAGACAGCTTTGGCAACGAATTTGAACATGCGAGCTAAAGCTGCTGACTCGATGTCAGTGCTTTTCAAGAATTCTTATGACAATATTTTTTATAAACCGTGTAGATTTCATAGCTGAAAAAGTGGAAATTACGAATTGAATTCAAATAAGGCCAAAAAGAGAAAATTATGGGTTGCGTATAAGCATAATTTTGGTAGTTTTTTTGTAGTTACCTCATATTTTTATAATTTAGTGCGGAACTTTTCGACCGATTTTGTAATTTCTTCGAAAAATTCAAACTTCGTATTGTAGTGGCCTTTACTTGATAGAAATCCATTGTAAACTCAATCAGTCTTAAGACTGATTCTGGCTCAATGGCGCAAATTACTCTCCTGCCATGCTAGTGATTTTCTTAAATTTTGGTATATTAAACAAAAAAAAAACACTTTGACTTTAATTTTCTATCGAACAACACTACATACCTCATTAATTGACGTATACTTAAAGGTGATGGATTAGGGGGCCTTTGTTCTAATCTAAACAGCATAAACTGATGAATAATTTCCAAAGGAACAGCAGCCAGAAACAAAAATGCAGCTCGATAGGAAGGTAGGTTGATAGCCTTGGCTTCTGGACTCCATGCTCCATACCTTCTCAATTCATTTTCTTCAGTCGACAGAGACAGCTAGAAAATATGATTATGCTTATGTTAACATATATCTATGTCCATTCATTCGTCTACAGGTCGTTGATAGGCACGATGACCTCCGGAAAAAAAACATGAGACTCAATATAGCGATAGAAAATAATGCGATCACATCGAAATTTAGTAGTTGGATGCAAAATATCAACTTGAAAAGTGATGTAAAATTTCGTAATTTCGCGAGGACCATATCACAAGACGGTCAAATATATGAGATGATTTCAATCAATATCTTTGGTACAAGTTATCAAATTCTTTGGAGATTCTAGATTTATGTCACATCAGTGGAATTTATTCGAGTACTACTGTACGAGCACCAGCGTTCGAATTATTTATTCTAATATAAAGAAAACGGGAAAATAAATAAACAAAAATTCTAATGTTCGAAACATGGAATGAAAACCTAGAAAAGCATTGAGTTGAAGTCACAGCTTTTGCGCACGTGTTCGAAGGAGATGACTGCTGTGGCAACGAATTCGAACCTGCGCACAAAATCTGCTGACTTCATTGCTTTTCTAGGTTTTTGTGGGTAACTCCGGAAAAAAACCAACGATTTCGAGGAAAAAACACGAAATTTTACATTTTTCCCATATTTCCAACACTTATTATCGTATCAAACTGAAATTCGGTAAACAGATATGAAATATGAAGCTAGAGGTCAAAAAAGAAGTTTTTCTGAAATTTACTGATTGTACAATCTGAACAACATTTTGAAAAAAGTGGCACATCGTTATGCTTCAACTAAATGAAAAATTTCAATAGACGACTTCGGCCCAAGTTGCCAACCCAAAATTTTCTTCACAAATTTACTTTCAGTGGGGAACGGGAATTTCAGGACAAATTCGACATGATAAGGTTTGCGTTATTTATAAATATCCGTAAAAGATGCCTCGGCTCCTGAAACAAGATAATTCCTTCCAAATATAGGGTTTTGTCAGGACCATCTCTGATTGGCTGAAATTTAAGTTGGGATTCCTGATTTCATGTTAATAGTGTCAAATTTATACAGGATATGTTCCGCAAATCAACTTGGTTATTTCGGTTGCCGATTTTCCATTCCGTAAATATGAAATATTCGGTTGGTTCCTGAAAAAAGGTTAATTAAAATGATTGGTGAAAAAACGTCCTTTCTGTCACCAGAATGACAGTCAATGTTCTATGGTAACATATCCATAGCATAGATCAATCTTTATTTACTTTATGATCTATAGAACATAAAAGAGAAAACTATCAACACTGGAAAAATTACTAGATAGTATATGGATCATAAGGTAAATCAAGATTTTTCTATGCTATGGATTTGTTGCCATAAAATATTGATTGTCGTTCTGATGCATAGACTTAATATGTCCATGTTCTGGTGACAGAAAGATTGCTTTTTCATCAATTAAATTCCGTATTTAACTTTTTTTCAGGAAACAACCGAATATTTCATATTTACAGAACGAAGAACCGGCAACCGAAATACCCAAAGTTGATTTGCGCAACATATCCTTCATAAACTTGACACTATAAAAATGAAATCAGGAATCCCAACTTAAATTTCAGCCTAAGAAAAACCTACATTTGGAAGGAATTATCTTGTTTGAGGAGCCGAGGCAATTTATAAGGATATTTATAAATATCGCGAACCTTATCATGTCGAATTTGTCCTGAAATTCCCGTTCCCCACTGATAATAAATTTGTGAAGAATATTCTGGGTTGGCAACTTGGGCCGAAGTCGTCTATTCAATCACTTCAGTAGTTCCTGAAATATCAGGGAAATAACCTCAGAATTTCAAATGGCTATAACTTCGAAACCGTTTGGCCGATTTGGCTCATTAACGAACTCAACCGCGGCATTCCGATTTTCGAGCTACCCTAGAAGTTTCAAGTTGCTACCTTACTTCGTTCGACAGTTATCGTATCCACGGGCGGACGGACAGAATCGATTTCGACACTGGATTCGTCATCAGTGAGTCCAACCTAGTCGTTTGAGACCATTTTCGGGAAGAAATTCGAAAATTACAGACATTTGGAGAGAACATGAGTGCAAAAAGTCTCTGGATATCTATGTCTCATCTTGAAGTGCATAAATTATATTTAAATCCATTAAATTCCATATATAAGAATTTTAATCAATTTGACATGCCTGCAAAAAGAATTCCACGAGGACAGCTGAGCTCTGTGAAAAAATCACTCAGATGAGCAATTCAATCAGTCAGCCACTTCTTGATCAGCCCTCGTAATTTGGTCATAGAGATATAAAATTTTTTCATTCAGTGGTTGTTTCAATATTCTATGGTTACAATATAAAATTTTCTCATTCTCTGTGATCATAAGTACAAATGATGACGTTTAAAACTACATGCAAATTCAAAGCACAGAATATATATTTCCTTGTATTTTAATCTTGCTGACGTCACTTTTTTTTTGCATATGTGCACACCTTGTTTTTAACATCATGAGACTTGTATATATTATTAGGATAGAAAAGTGCTCTACTGCTGATTCAACTATAAAACTATCAAATTATTTCGTCCTTCCACTTAATGTGCATATATTTATGGGCTTTCGCTCATTCAATGGCCAATCTCTAAAACTGCAATGAAATAAATTAATTAGACTTCAATTTCATTAGTTTTCAAGGCAAGCAAAACAGCTAAACATCGCTCAGGTCCCGTATTCTCGACAAGTGAACATTCGATGCGCATACGCATTTCGGTAGTAATTAGTTCGGGAATTCGTATACGAAGGTTCACTTGTCAAGAATACGGGCCCAGGTGCGCAGTTAGTTAGATACTTTTTGATTAACCTATGTAATTTTGATCATCGATATAAAATTTTAGAATTTTTTTCACTCTGTGGTTGTTTTAATAATCTATGATAAAATATAGAATTTTCTTGTAAGTTTCCTCGGAGTTCCGAATTGAATATATGATGAAATACAAAGCGCCCGCGAAGTTCTATATTACTGAATCAACTGTAAAACTATAAAATTATTTCAGCCCATGTTTTAATATGCGCTTCCATCTAATTTACATAAACATATATATGTATATATAGGCTCATTCAGTGGTAAGTTTGATATTCTATGCTATTAATGAAAAGAAGTGCCCTTCTATTTTCATGACTGGGATAGACTACAAAACAAATTTACAATATGAATGATAATATTGCTTTACAAAGAGTTACACTCCGAACATTAGAACCAACCATTTTCAATGGGCTGATAGTTGGAATAATAATTGCTAAGCAAGAACCCCGAAGCTTCACCGACTCGAAATCTTCCCAAGCTGGAACAAGTAGAGCAGTATTGAACTTTACCTTAAGGGATTCTCCTCAAGACTTCATAAACGTTACCTACTGGGGAAAAAACGAAATAATCTTCAATGTTGATGAGAATTTCCATATTGGAGATGTTGTAGAGATTATAAGACCACAGATAGTCATAAGAAAATTCAACGAATATGGCGAACAGTTCCGACCAAAGGTCACATCACCATTTTCTCTCATCATGAATGACTTGTCCAATATCCTGCATCATGAAGGTGATAATGTTAAAATGTATAAAAGTTTGCTCCGCCTTCCGACTAAACCTCCAGGTTTTGTACCTATTAGAGACCTACATTTTGGTGGACTATCTATCAAAGACACCTATGTAGACATATTAGGTGCTGTTGCCTTCACCAGTAAGGTCAGAACAGTCAAATTGAAGAATGGAAATGAAGCACCAGTAATAGATGTTATACTATTTGATCAAACCCATTCAGGTATTCGGTTAAATATTTGGAACAAACAATACATTTCCCGGGCCTCTCTTTGGAAACCACGAGAAACTATCATTTTTATAACAGATGCTAAGATTTATTGGTCTGGATTTCACAAAACCACAGTTGCTACCTTCAGTTCTAGATCGATTCTTACAGAAAATCCCATCGGGAAAGAAGCTGAAAACTTAGTAAGGTATGCACAAACTGCAAAATTAGAAGTTCCAAACATATGGAATCAAACATTAAACATACCAGATGTCGACAATATTCAAAATATCATGAGTATACAACAGATACAAACTAGATTAACTTTAGGCAGTGAATCTATGCAGAATGTTCAATTCACAGCACTCATTTATGCTCTTGTCACACAGCTAGATTTAGATGGCTACAATAGACTAATCATAAAAAAATGCGGTCATTGTAAATCGCTAATAAAAGTGGCAAATCCCTTAGAGAAATGCGAAAATCCCCTGTGTCCTGTAGGGCAAAATCAGGAATATGTAGAGCCTGAAGTTCAGTTCGATGTCCGGATGAGCATTTCTGATCATACAGGAGATTTAACCGATTGCAGATTGACAGGGAGAACTGCGGAAACGATATTAGGCTGTTCAGTACACGAATTTCTGCAGCTTTCCGAAAGCGACAAGGCTAAGATGAAATGGAAATATCTCTTGGCAAGATGCGCAGTCAGGGTTTTCATTTATTTTGATAACCATAACAAACCAATTGTGTCTGTACAAGGATGCAATGTTGCAGATAGTGCCGAGGTTGCAGAACGAATTCCAGTTTACTAATATTAAGCAATTAATCTATGTTAATAGTTGATGAATCAAATTCAATAAACCTGTTTTCTGAAAGATGAATCATTAAGTTTATCGGTTTCCAAAGAATACATTTTACAACTCTTTCTGTATACTGATTGTGATGAAAACTTAACTATAAGTACTTATAGCAATAGGAATGATAGACAGAATAAACGTGGAGAATCCATTTATTATTCCAAATTGTGAAGACTCATAACACAAAAAATATAGATGAGAGTTTTGACACCCATTTTATAGAATATTTTTGCGCGCATGTTCTAGGGGAACAGCGTGCTATCGTTTTGTCCAAATGTCTGTAATTTTGGATGATTGAGCCGAAAATGGTCTCAATCGACTAGGTTGGACTCACTGATGACGAATCCGGTGTCAAAATTGATTCTGTCCGGCCGGCCGTAGACACGATTACTGTCGACAGGAGCAAGCTAGCAACTTGAAACTTTCAGCATAGGTTGCGCATCGGAATGCCGCGATTAAGTTCGTTAATGGGCCAAATCGATCGAATAGTTTCGGAGTTATAGGCACTTGAAGTTTTGAAGTTATTTATTTTTTATTTCAGAAACTACCTGAGCGATTGGATTCAAACTTGGCAGTTAGGTGAAGTACAACGACGCGCAACTTTGAGCCAAATTTCGTCAGGATCATATTGTCAGTAATTTTAAAAAAAAATTTTTTTTCGGAAACCATTCATCATATCCAAGAAAAATTATAATCACACTTCTACCTTTTAATTTCACAGCAGTGTACCAAATTTCAGTTCGATACGATCATAAGTTTTGGAGATATGGGGAAAAAATATGTCAAATTTTGAGGTTTTCTTCTCGATATCGTTGATTTTTTCGGTATAACTCGAGAAATACTGATTCAGTCCTGATTAAACTTGCTATGATTTTCTCATCATATCATCCTCATTGAATTCTGTATGAAACTTCGAACTGTTATTTTCGATGAAGTACTGGATTTCAATTCGATCTGATGGAAATATTGGAAAAATAAAATTTTGATTGGGTATATCTACGGAATCATTGGGTGGATTTTACCCATTCACGAATTCGGCCTTCGTAATTTAGGTCCAAACCTTCTCTACAAATATCGAGTTTCTAAGTTGTTTCTTTCGGAAGTTATTGTGTTTACGCAGTCGGCCGTTAGGCTGACCGTAAACACAATAACTTCCGGAAGAAACGACTTAGGAACTCGATATTTGTAGAGTAGGTTTGGGGCTTAATTACGAAGGTCGAATTCGTGAATGGGTAAAATTCACCCAATGATTCCGTAGATATACCCAATCAAAATTTTATTTTTCCAATATTTCCAAAAATACAGATCAGATCGAATTGAAATCCAGTAATTTATCAGAAAAAATTTTTCAAAAAGCACTGCCGTGAAGGCAGCAGCTTTTGCGCGCACGTTCAAATTCGTTGCTGCCTTCACGGCAGTGCTTTCTGAAATTTTTTTCACTTTTATCCCACCATTAACTTCAGTTATCAGATACTAAATATGTCAAAAACAGCTGATGCGATCAGATTCAAATTAGGTAATTAGTTGGAGAATGCCGACGAGTAAATCTGTGCAAAATTTCGTGCCGAGTTAGAAAATTGAAAACAAAATATTTCGATGAAAGTTGACATGAACTTTTGAGTCAGATTTTATATGGATCGGTTAGATATTGAAAAAAAAAATTTCGAAAGGCGGAATTTTTTTGTTTATTGTGCCCATTCATGAACACTTCGCTATTGAGCTCCAAACACGGGCTCTACTATTTTCGAGTCTATAAGCTGATTTTCTCGTTATTGTATTCACAATCAGCCGATAGCATTGGTAAACACAGTAACTTCTATCAGGAATTACATAGAATCTCGATATTTGTAGAGTAACTTGGGGATTCATAATGAGGGTGGAATTCTGATGATCCCATAGATATGATTCTCAAGAATTCTGCATGAACCTTCATGCCTTTATTTCTTGACAAAGTACTAGATTCGAACGGATCCGCATTTTGGATGATATTGAGAAAATAAAATTTCGGATATATATATACATCTCCGGAGTCTCTACATTGTTTCTTTCGTAAGTTATAGTCTTTACAATTGGGTATTAGGCTGTCAGAAAGACATTAGTACTTCGCTAGCAATAAACTACTATACTCACATTAGTGAACACATCCTCATTTTCCGGTTTTTCCAACGTCAACAAAGCTTTATTGAGAACTTGAACATGCAGTTTGTCGAGAAAATTCAAACTTTTCTTCAAAGCCTGAGTTTTAAGGACGTTCTCAATATACTTGCGATAAGGAGAAGAATCTTCTTTCTCCGTCATTTTCATTAGATGAAGAAGAAAATTATTACTTAAATAATCAAAGTCAAACTTGAAGTCATTATTCTGATCATTAGACGAGGAACTATTATTGCTGTCAGAAGGGCTGCTGCTCAAATCCCCCATGCCTTTATCATTTGGGGTGTTCCAGTTGCAGTTTTTGGTATCAAGGAAAAACAAGAATCTTCCAAGTAGCATCAGATTTATTCTATGTAATCTTGTTATATTCACCCATAAACTAATAGTAGCAACTCTGCCCTCGAACTCTGGACTCCTATAAATTGGATACATTTCAGCAAAGGCTTTTCCGGATGGAAACAAAGCTTCAGCCTTCTCCAAACGCAATGATAATTCCCCAATCTCTTTGAGTGCTTCAGTTTGTGCCTCAAGGCAAGTAACACAATGTATGGATGAACAACCCGAACATTCTCTTTTACCATTTTGACTTTGGAGTTCTTTAGGCCATCTGATACACTTTTTAGGTTCAAAACGATAATTCATTATGTCATCAAGCAAAGTTGCCACTCCCTTGCGAGCTTCACAAAGAAAGTCGTCTTCTTCAACTGTTGTTCTGCATGCATGAAATGCCCTCAGTTCTAACCATATAACGTCTCTGTATTCGTGCCACCTGAGGTCTTCTCTGCTGGGCTAAAAATGTTTAAATTACAAAGTGGGATATAAACTACAAATCATCCGCAAAGGTTTATTATTTCAACCAAAATACATATATATTTAAAAATCCTACTGCAGTAGGAAAATTGAACATAATACTTCATTCACTTTTATGCAGTTAGTTGCCTTGTAATAGGTTTATTGAGTTTTTATAACTAGAACAGAGAAGGGTTGACACATGTGGTATGCTGTCAAGTTCAAAATGATTCGGCGGGACTTACCAATTCTTACATACTTTCTTTAAGAATTTATGGCTCAGTTCAGTTACATACGTAATTAATTATCTGACTATAACCTTACATTTTCAAAATATATATGGTGGAATATGTCAAAATATTATGGCCTACTGATTGTCTAAAAAAGTGAGTGCAGTATATCTACGCCACTTTGAGTATCTGAGGTAGAATGAATAGTGCAGAAATATGATCATAATCATTAAATAACACAATAACCCTTATCAAGCAGACTCATTTGAATATAACATTTATTCTCATTATGAAAACTGGGCTTGTCAGGTGTATTTTCTAAAATAATTAACATTTCGAAATATGTATGTATTTTCAAATGAAAAAATTTATTCTACTCACACATCGTTTTGGATTTCTGTCAGCTTGTTTATCACTAATTCCTATTTTGATCAGCATGCACAAAGTACGATGGAATTCGATTCTACTGGCCAATGCATTATCACTTTCATCCTCTTTGTTCTCGATTATATGTCTCTTCTTCTCTTCCAATTTGCTATCATAGGAATGCCTATTACTTGCGCAACAAAATACTGTTCTGTTTGATATACTCATAAACCTCTCATTGCATTCCACTTGGTAGCTTGGTTGAGGTGTTGGGGGATTGTGAACCGAGGACACATTCATGTTTTGGACGGCCTGGGCGCTTGCTATGTCTAATTTAAGATCCCTCTCGGATCCACGAAGAAGTTTCAGTTGTCTCTTACTCATTCTTTTGTTAGTGCCTCCTCCACCTCCCCCTGAAATGTTTAAATTCGGACATCAATGAATGATGATATCAACAAATTAGAATCAATTTCAATTCATACTTCCATAACTTTTATGAAGTCAGTCGGTAGGCCATGAAAGTTTGGCACATTCCACTCTTTATAATTAAAAATGTTAGGTTATGGTGATTCTCCTGTCAGATAACTACCCGGCGGTGTCTTTTCTACAAAAAGGTCTTAGTAATAGCTCCTCCAACTAAACCAAACCATAGGAATTGACAACCTTCCGCCAAATTATTTTGACCTTAACGACATTTCACTAGTACCAACCTGGTTCAGGTTCAGTTACAAAAACTTGATAAACCTAAACCAAAGCCTACTGACTGACTGACTGAGTTTTAATGAATTATACCTAGAGAATAGATTAATTGAATCTGTATTTCAGATTCAATTGAACAGGAAGGTCCCCGAAAAGTTAACAGAATAAAATGCAACTACTCTTTTCAGATTTTTGTTCGGAAGCATAAGCATTAACCCATACAACAGTTGGAATACCTCCAGCCGCCCAATGCTCTATTTTCTGCAAATATACTCATCAGAAATTGATAAAAGTTTGTACTGTCACTAATTCATCTACCAAGTTTTTCATCTGGATCAATCCATCATATCGGTTCAAAATAGATGTGGAGGTTTAAATCGAATAAATATTCCTCGATAACCTATTAAAAGATTTCTAATAAACACAGATGAAATATTTTCGACTTAAACACAACTCCTATTTTCAAGGGGGCTGTGTTTTGACCAATTTTTTTCTCCAGAATGTTTCAACACCAGTAGTTCTTGAATTCAAAAAAATTGTTTGAAAAAGCTCTACCTATACAACATACATGTTGTTCCTGAATTGTATAAGTGCTTAATTGTAATTGATTGATGAAATTAGAAAATTCACGAAAGATTTTCCTCCTAGAATCTGCATTTCTCATTTTGTCAGTATCAATGCCCCCTATTTATCTTCACAACATTTTCCGGGTGCGCCACTGTTAATTTTAAAAACATGGAAAATAATCTTTGTTTGATCCCAAAACTACTCGAATTCTTGCAATTTTTCTCTCTACTTACTGTTGAAGTCTGATTCCCAACAACTTCAATCGATAATTTTCACAATGAACAAACACATCTGAAGAGAATTCCTATTTTCCTGGCACAAGAAAGAGTTGTTCAACTTTTTTTCTCAAACCTGCAAGCAGACAGGAATAAATTGCAGTTGGGAAAGTTTTTAAATGGAAACAAAATTCTTCATATTTTCAAATCACCAGTGGCGCATCACAAAAAGTTCTTAAGGGAGAAAATGGTTACTCCAGAAAAATTAGCACCCTGTAGTTTGTCATGCGCAGTTGACATGTTAGATAATATTAATGAAATTTGAGCAGAATATCTAGAGGAATGCAGATGATATGAGGAAAAATCTCCAAAAAAATCCATATTTTAACACCCTCTCTATCTAAAATATAACCACCCTTAGCTTATATCTCCAATTCGGTAAACAATTCGTTTAAATTGAATTAAAAAGGCGCTGTGCTGAAGTCGGAAACTGTGAATCTATAGCACTAGATACGGACATGCAAAATATTGATCTCTACAACCCGATAATAACCCTAAATACCAGTAAATGAACAGAGCATAACATCTGAGTCTGAAAGACCTGACAGAATTTTGACTTTTTTAGGAGAAAATGAAAAGATCTAAGTAACTGATAAGCTATAATAATATCCATCCCTAAATTTTTTTGAGTATTTTTGCAGAATTCCCGAAATCGACTCAGTATTGCTATTAGCAGATAAGAATCGCCTGGTTTTGTTTCAAATGGAGTGTAAACAGTATCAAGTTCACAATAAATTATCACACATCTAAAGGGCAAAGTATAAAAGGATGTGGAGCAATTAGACTATGAATATTACATGATGAGTGTTACACCCAGAAAGGATTACTTCGAGAACTCCATTTTTGGCAATGTGGAAATCATACTACAGGATGAAACGATAATATCGATAGATTTTTGCCAAATTATCGTAAGCCGCAACGTACAACTTAGCGGCTAATGATATTTTTGCAGAAATGTATAACTATTTTCAGGAAATGTTATCAACATTAAAGCAAAAAAACTAGCTATATTTTTAACAACTCCACAGTTGACAACACTCTTGTGACGAAATGGGATGGTAACTTTATAAAATGATTGTGCCGGAGCCTGTTGAGTTTGGTGCAAACTGAACAGTCTACTACCCATTATTTCAAACACATATTCAATGGGATTTATTTCCGGTGAAAGGGGAGGCCGCGGCAAAACGTTAACGGCAGCTTATTGAAGAAATTCCATAGTTCGATGAGCAACACGGGAAAGTCCGTTCTCTTGCTTGAAAGGACGGTCATTTACATAAGTAGAGCGGTTTGTAGGACATCGTCAGCATAACGCGCAACTGTCATACTGCCCGGAATCAACAGAAGTGGTGATGTGCTACTATAAGTCTATAAGTAATAGCTCCCCAAACTGTAAGTCCAACAGTTTCGTGTTCATGTCTCTCAACAGAAAACACAACATCGTGTCGCTCTCCATGCCATTTTATCTCCCGCTGCTGCTGTTCTCTGCACCAGTTCAAACGTTGACGACAGTGCTCCACAGTTAAAGGTAGCACTAATTTCGTGGACGGTATGATAAGATTCCAAAGTCTCGAATACGGCGATTCAACGTAAGCATAGTAAGAGGTCTACCTTCTTCTTCGTTCTATAGATCAGCAATTTGACGTTAGGTGCCTCGATTGACCAGCTGCTCTCCCTCCTGTTCCTCTACCTTCATTTGTCCATATATGACACGCACGCATTGCCTTAATCGCAGTACAATTAATACGAAGAATAATTTAATAAATAATAAGATAAACCAATATCTTGATAGGTAACAGTTATACCCATGTCAAAGTCGCTAACATGGTAATACCTTTGAAGTCTTCAAACTAGCGGCACTTTGTTATGCCTAACAATAGCTCAACACAAGTTGACTATCAGGCAATAACAAATAATAACTGTACCATTCAGGTTTCATGAACCCTATCTTCACAAGTGAAATGATAGAGAGATATTGCAGTGTCAAATTTGTGTGACGTTATTAACGCAAACGTTATTTTTGACATCTAAGCATGCGCAGATTCAGTTTCAGAATAACGCGACGTTAATAGCGTTAGCGTCTAACGTTATTTACGGAAAATTGCGAGCCGCAATTTACGTTGCGCTATTCCATATCGGAAGGAATCGTTAAGCTTCGGGCTCTAACGGCTCCGATCACTGTCATAGAAAAGTTGTTTGTTAATATGTTTTTCGAAATTATAATTACACAACTTCCTCAGATTTATCAAATCTATTTTACAATACCTCTTTCATACAACTGATATTAGACAAGATTTATTAGTGCTACCTAAGCATTTTTTTTTCATGAATAGGTATTTGATACTTTCTCACGAATCAAAAAATACTTTTGGAAGCAACATGAGGGGTTGGAAATTAGGAATAGTTTGAACCATGCCAATTATATTGTGTAATATAACTAGTTCCACTTCTTCTGCATTAGCACCATGTGAAATTACCGCTTCCGATTCCATTTTCATTTTGTCCAGAATCAAAAAACTAATGCGGAAGCGCATTAAACGTAAGTTTAACACAAAAATCTGACGTCTCACATAACCTAACCAAACAAACTGATAACTAACGTAACGGTAACAAAAACGTGTAGCAATACGTCTACTTCTGGAACGACCGTTAAATCCACTTAACCACCAAAACGTTATATATAGCGCACCGTAATAACATAACGCTTGCGCTATTCAAAAGTTGCAATATCTCTCTAATAATTAACACTAAAACGTTAATTTTCTTGACAAAATTATAGTGTTTGCGAAGTTATTCCTTGAGGATGTAAAGCTTCTAATGTCACTGAATATATTTGGACAGAAAGAAAGATTTTAATAATATCTGTGTAGCGAGCGCCCTCTCTCAGCTCTTTCTTAAGTCGCGCGCGCAGTATCATCTCTTGCGTCTTAAGTACCCTACGTTACCTGCTCGTAACGCTTGGCCACGTCATCGGTCAACGTGTAGGGGGCGCTAGCGCGCACGCTGTCCCGGTTGGATCCTCTCAAGATCTCGGATATAAGCTCATCCCCAACGGTCTGGTACACTCCCTTGTGGTCCTCACAAGGGGTGTCCACTCATGTAGGCATGTAAACGGCTTAGTTTGGTGCATGCCCTGACGAGTTCCCCCAAACTAAGCCGGGACGAAACGTGATACTGTCCCAAAGAGGTTGAAGCTACCTCGCAAACCTTCAAAAGCTTCAGTGGTGACCCCGACGTGATTCATTTCAACGACGGTGTCACAATTTCTGTCCCTTCGCGATCATCTTCGCTTCCAGTGAGAACCTCGCTTGTCACTGTGTGATCCTATCCGTTCCTCTCTCGGCGATGGTTCGGCAACCATCCCGAGGAGGTTCCACATCGCCACTTCGCTCTCGTGCTGCAACACGCTGCTCAAAGATGTGCTCACTAATGCCTCCAGCTCACTGCACGATATCGCGTGGTATAGGAACTCACAAGTGGCGCAGCGTTTCTCAATCCGGGTTTCTCACATTTCAAAGGCACACAACTGCTCCGCATCACGGTCGCACTTGTGAGAAATCTTCTGGCCAATACGGCCATGACTACATTCCGTCAAAAGCTGACCTCCTCTAAATCGGTCACACTCCTCGAACGACGAGGCAGAGCGCTCTAGCACACAGTCAACACGGCTCAACACAAAACGGTCTGGTCAACAGTGCATCAAATGCCGTACACTCGTGCTCAACAGCGGATATACGCTCATCCCCAACGGTCTGGTACACTCCCTTGTGGTCCTCACAAGGGGTGTCCACTCACGTAGGCATGTAAACGGCTTAGTTTGGTGCATGCCCTGACGAGTTCCCCCAAACTAAGCCGGGACGAAACGTGATACTGTCCCAAAGAGGTTGAAACTACCTCGCAAACCTTCAAAAGCTTCATCTGAATAAATACCTTATGTAGGGTGAAATATGTAAATTGGACAGCTATGGAATAAGAGAAACAGAGATAAAGTGGTTTGAATCCTATCTATCAAATCGGAAACAAAAGGTAATAATCGATGGTGGTGGCAATACAACTTTATCTGAGGAAGCAATCATTCAATTTGGAGTGCCCTAAGGAAGTATCCTCGGGTCAATACTTTTCATCATCTTCATCAATGATCTAGCAGATATAATACGATCCAATGCAAGTACATCGATTGCTAACTATGTAGATGATACGAATTTTCTAATAAAGGCAGGAATATTCCCCCACATTGTAAACATGGTACAGGAGATTTTACATCAGGCAATTCGTTGATTTCATTCTAATTTTCAAACTCCGTCGTTCAAATTCAGAAAAAATGGGCTACTCACAGTTATAGCAATACAGATTCAAGAATGCTTATTATTCGTATTCAAGAACAGAACATACTTCGAAACTAAAACATCAACTAAATATAACACCAGAACAACTGAATTAAAATATCCAATACATAACCCTTTGTTCTTTACTATACCAGTAAATGAACAGAGCATAACATCTGAGTCTGAAAGACCTGACAGAATTTTTTAGGAGAAAATGAAAAGATTCCAGTAACTGATAAGCTATAACAATATCCATCCCTAAAGTTCTTTGAGTATTTTTGCAGAATTCCCGAAATCGACCCAGTATTACTATTAGCAGATAAGAAACGAAATATAACACCAGAACAACCGAATTAAAATATCCAATACATAAACTTGCATTAACTGAAACAGGACCAAAGTACAGGTGTATAAAATACTTCAATAATCTTTCAAACCAAACGAGACAGATAACCAACCTGAAACTATTCAAAAAGGAAGTCTACAAGATGCTAGTTCAGATTGAGTCCTACACAGTGGAAGAATTCTCATTGCATGATATAAGATAATTAAGAACGAACATTGAATTTCTTTGCTGACACAATTTCATTTTATGTGGATAATGTTTGTACATACAGTGTGTCCATGGATTGGGTGCCGGTAAGGTGTAAATGACGAAAAATTTTCGAGTTAGACTCTGATATTCTGGAAATCGCTCCTGCTTGGTCTCAAACTAAGATGTTGAGAAAATGAGCCAAATAAATTAATATACAGGGTGGTTTAGAACTGATTTAATGAAAATTGTTAAGAATAAAGCGCCTTTGTTTTAAAAGATATCGAGAAAGATCTCGATTCTCAGATAAATCGATCAACTTTGATTTTGTAAATAGGTTATGAAAATATTTGATAATATCCATGGTAACAAATGCCAGACGTGACTTGAAACGTAAATTTTATGTGTCATAAACGAAAATTTTCCAGTTGAAAATATGTTGACCAAAGAACGAAGAGTGTTTAATGTGGAGTGCTACAGTTTAGGTGCAGACATTTCGTATCAGGGAGTAATAGGACAATTCCATGAACGCTGGCCAAATGTAACAGTATCACGTAACGTAAAAAAATAGTGTCAAAATACAAATTTTTGATCATGACAAAATATCTCACGTATCCGATTAACAAAATATTCATGAACTTATAAGTCAAGGTAGGCTGATTTATCTGAAAATTGAGTTCCTGCAGCATCTAGTCATTACAAACAACTTTTCTCAATAAACTTTCTCCATATCTTTTAAAACAAAGACACTTTATTCTTAAAAATTTTCATTAAATCAGTTCTAAACCACCCTGTATATTAATTGATTTGGCTCATTTTCTCAACATCTTAGTTTGAGACCAAGCAGGAGCGATTTCCAGAATATCAGAGTCCAACTCGAAAATTTTTCGTCATTTACACCTTACCGGCACCCAATCCGTGGACACACTGTATATGCACTTCATTTGAAAGCTTATTATTATTATTATTATAAAAAAATTACTTACCATGATCTGAGTCTGTCATTTCTGCCTTAGAAACCATCTCATCGAAGATGTATCCCACTGTATTCCTCCTACTAATGGAGGCCTTGCCTTTGGATGATGAGGATGGCATTATTCTGTAATATAATAAAAGAAATTAGTATTTCGAAAAAAATAATTATTTCACACCAGAACCAAAAAAGGTTGTGAACAACTCCCCAAACGCAAGCAGAGTATTCTCCTTAGGAATGTAAAACGTTAGAAATGTACAAAAATATTAGTGAGACGACAAAACAATCATGAGGAAATTTTTGCACAGAACAAATAAACCATTGTAAGAAATCGAAACAAAAGTTAGTCACTAATATTCAAAGAACATTAGTCAGAGTAATAAACCCCAAAACTACGAAAAAAAATTCTTTCTAAATGATGGTTCCTTCTCCTTATCTTGATTAATTAGAATTTTTCACCCCTTTAACCAACCAGTACTTTACCTAGTTGTTTCTGATGGTTCATTCTTGCCACTTTGTCGACATATCTTGTGTGGTTTGGGGGACCACTTCCCATAGTTACAAACAATTTCTGCATATTTGCTTCTACATCTGTTATGAAATAGGTTGAATAATGAGATAAAATGAATTTTGTATGAATATTTTACCGATACTCATAGGTTCCTGTTGAATTGTGTATGTGTTTTGAGAGGCAGCCCAATTAAACTGGTTTGAGAGCTACTAAGCTTGAGTGTCAGTACGCGGCATGAAGTTGAATTATTGAAATACAATAAATTCAAATTTTTCAAATAAATATATAAAAACATATTTATGAGAAAATTTTATGGTTTGAAAAAAAAATATTACCACTTTTTTGGATCTCTATCATCGATTTCAACCGTTGGACCAAAAGGTCCGGTCATAGTAACGGTTATCCACATTGACATATAGGCAAAGGATAATCCGTCAATTTTGATAACCGAAACTATAACCAGAGCATTTGGTCCATCGCTTGAAATTGATTTATGAGCTTTCGTGAATAAAAGTGGTTTGTATAACTAAGAAGTTATAAGAATATTTTGACATTTGTCAGTATGACATTTAATTCCTTTATCTATTGTAAATGTAGAATTGCAATTTCCTCAAAAATATATTGGAGTAGGCAATTTGCTGTTCAAGAATTATTGATTTAATAATTTTTGGGAAGCATTCAGAAAAGAAAGAGGCACATTAGTACATAAATAAAAAAAAAGCTGAAAATATGTTTCAATCGATCTCATGAAATTGAAGTGAAGATAGAAATACTTATTAAATTGAAGGTGTATTCAAACATGCTTTCTATATATGTTATGTCTTGTAGTCAAAGCGAAAAAGGAATTACACCAAAAGGTGGAATTTCGAGCACTAAATTACATTACCCGGTTTTCTCTCGCTGCCTTTTCTCTCGGTGTTTTCGGAGAATTTTGGTTCTTGGGGGCGTCTTTCCATAGATATCATATTCATCGTTCTGTTCAGGTATAAAATAGTCAGCCATTCTTGTAATGTGCTTCAAAATCGTTTAAACAACCCCCTACAAATGTGCGATACTGTTATCGCTACGTAACATAATTAAGGTAATCAAGACTAAATGTTTAATCGAATGATTATGTAGGTATAATTTTATCTGTTTACATAACCTCTTCGGCAATTCAATAACCGAGTTGATTGTTGAACTTGTTTATTTTGACGATATTTGCACAACGAGTTCGTACTTACGTCGAAACTTGCACCTACGACTTCATTATAGATTTGTATTGCTTGTGTAATCCATTGAAATTATCTTACAACTCAGCGAGTTGAGCGTCAATTTCTACACATCACAGGTGGAGGTGATAGATTGATTGAACTTGAAGTATCTCATTAATTTTTTAGGTTATGTGTGTTGTCAATTTTTTACAGGTTGTCCGGAATACTAATGAATTGATGTATTTACAGTTGCCTAGGATTTCAATTTTGGAAAATGATTTGTGAACCCCAATGATCTAATAATACATACTACCATTTTTTTTATACAATGATACTACTATTATTAGATCATTGTAAGTCCCTGACCTTGTCTATGTCCCATGCATTATACATCTACTAATCTTGGCCATTGTTCTTTCTATAGGACATCATTATTATCTCCTTTATAGCTTCTAATTGAATTGTTTTGTGATTTTTTCACTTATCATTATCGATCAATGTTTATCAACCTTTACAAATACTTGTTGATGAAGCCATTTCCGAATGAAAATGAATGAATGGATAACGTTATTCATAAATATTTAGGTTGATGACATTATAGTAGTAGTAGTAGAAAGCTTTATTGAAACCAGGTTTCAAAGGGCCAACGACCTAAGTCTTCCTGCCCGATGCCATTTATCCCTCTCAATTTTCAAAAGCATGCTGAGCAATGCCCAACTAATACCATTGTACCTAAACTAAGGTAATACTGATAAAAAACATATAACGCTGAATAAAGTTATTTGTAGTTCAGAGAGTAGTAGTCCACTATTTAGTTCCAGTATCTTGTTTGCCCATTTTGGAGTCGAATGTCTTATTCCGGCAACCGAGAATTTTCGGCATTTATAGGTCCGGTGCATACATCCGGTTTTTCCAGCTCCGAACTTATGGTCTGAAGTACACAGTATCAGTGGTAGAATGCACACATAAGTACGGCGCCGAAGCTTGAAAAACCGTATGTGTGCACCATACCTTAATGTTACAACCCATTATTTTTTTTGAAGAATATGTACAATGAAAGAATGTTTTCCAAATAATTTGTAAATTATTGGGTACTAATCAATTTTCATTTCAATTTCATTCAATTGATACTTTTTATTTATATAAAACTCAGAGTATAGAATCCCCAATCTATTTACACTTCAGAATAATATATTATTACAGATAAACATTTATTGATTATAAATTTATTAACATATCAAAAATCAACAAAACTAAGTAACTGATGGAAAATATTAAATTTTCAACCTGGAGGCCATTTCATTTGTCTCCCTCCAAGAACATGTATATGTAAATGAAAAACCGATTGACATCCATCCTTACCATTGTTGATCACTAGTCTGTAACCTCCTGGTAGTTTCTCTTTTCCTAATTTGCTAGCAGTAAGAATAAGCTCACCCAATAACTGAAAACAGTACGACTATTATGATATTTATTTATGATAATGGGTCAAAGATGTCAGATCTCATAATCACTAATGTGTTAGAAGACATTTCGTCTCTCACATTCCAGGTGTCATTATAAACTCAAGGAATTACTAATGTATAATGATCCATTTCAATTATGCAATTTCTGACAAAGGTTACAGCTATGACTTTTCAAAAATCTTCACCAGTCAAATACATACTTCCTTATCAATTTCCTCAGCATCATCTAAAAGTGCAATTCTCTTTTTCGGAATGACCAAGAAGTGCACTGGTGCTTGAGGGCTGACATCATGGAAAGCTAACAGTCTTTCATTTTCATAAATTATTTTGGCAGGGATTTCTTTCGATATGATTTTATCGAAAATTGTAGGTTTACTACGGTCAATCTTGGCGGATACAGCTTTCTCCACTTCTGAACTCATCTTCAATTAACCAAATAGATTAAAAAATCATTATCAAGTTCATCAGAACTCACATTTCTACTAGTTGCATTCACAGCATCATGTAAAGATTGAATTCCAAATTGTGAGGCGAATATATTTTTGTCTATTAGACATCTACTGATGGATCTAAAAAGTGTCATCTCTACGTCGATGCAGTTGAGTCCGTGACAAAAACTGAGTATATATAGAAATAATACCTATAATTTTAATGATTTATAGTTTATAGCACTGAATAGTAAAGTTGTTGTAGATTTTATAACTTGAAAATGATCTACAACTACAAAACAGTACTGTTTTGTTTTGTCAATCTTGTAGGTTATGTTTACATAAAAAAATCATAGAGTCTAACATGTGAAAAAGCGAACCATAGAGAATTAACTTGTACAATCGTGGCCTACGTAACTAACGAAAATAGGCCGGAAGGTTAGATCATTGTGTAAAGACAATCTTTATACAATGGTTAGATGTTGCCGTCGTTGCCATAGACAAGATCATAGAACTCTATATTACTACGTATATAATATAGAGTTCATTGGACAAGATATACGTTGCTACGAGAGGGTCATGAAAAGGGACAACAGCGGATTGAGCACCGATGCGGGATAGTCGTAAAGCATTTCGTTTATTTGCGATTTGTTTTATAATCATTTATCGAAAATAATCTAGAACTCACCACGAGGACTTTCAACGTTCATCTTAAACTTAAATAAACGAAGCTTCAAATGGACGTCCTTCCGAATATTCAATTTTGGGTTTAAAGTGTATTTCATCAAATGAAACATTGATTATCCTCTCATGAGGCTCTAAATTTTGAAATTTCTTTCTCAAATATGATATCTGGCTGGATATCTTTGAGACAAACAGTACATTTTATATACGCAGTTATATTACTCAAATATTTGGGATGAGGAAGAGTTAACAAATGAGATTCTCTAATTGACCTATAAGCACCTCTGGAAATTGGAAGTGAATTGAAGATGTCCGCAAAAACCAGTCTTTAGATGTAGAATAAATTGCTTCGGGAAAAGTACTAACGTTAGTTGCTGAATTGAAAAATTTTTTCTTCTTCAACTTTATCGAAAATACTCTGACCTGAAGAACTGTTGGCAGAAGCAGTGGAATCTGAATCTGAATCGGTCCAGTTCAATTGGAAAATCAAGTTTTCAAAATTTCAACCATCTGTCACAAATGTATCTATTGGCGTCTGAATTTAAGATTGCAGCGCCACGGTGGCCAGTTTTAGAACCTTAGATACAGACATAGATTTTGTTTTGATAGTCGATTTTGTACTGTTTGTTAGTGCTTGGTTTGATAATTTTTGATTTCATGATTTATTCAAAGACTTATTAGACTTTTATAGTTGACGAGAGTATTACTAGGAGTACATATTCCATTCTCATAAGGTAGGTATGTATCATTCTTCAATCTTATTGAGTGTAGCAACTCTAAAATTACGGGGATATCTCCACGGTATTAGACAGTAGACAGTATTTTAATATTATTTATTTTCAGATCCAAATGGCAAGATTGACTTTGGTGGATTTCTTAGGCTGTCTTGAAAGTTGAAAAACAGATAGTATTGTAAAACATACTTTTTGGAATAATAGACAAATACTCATAATTTTACTATTTATATAGCGAAGGATAACTAAATACTCAATATATTGTGAATAAAATGAATACATTCACCTAAAACTAATGCTACTTGTATCGTAAGTCTTATTCGTTATGGATTGACAAATAAATTTTCCAACATTCATATGACTGGTCTTGAAAAAGCTGTAATAAATAAGCCTTGTACAACTTTGCTTTCATCGGCAGAAGCACTTTGAGCGAACAGTATTCATCACCAGATATTTCCTTTTTGAGACGCTTTTTTTTAATAGTCAGTCCTATCACTAAAACATTTACGTTGTCCCTGAATGATCAGTTCAACAGGCAAATTTCCGGAAGGCAGAGCATTCCTCCTAAGTAAATTTCTCTGCTTGGATTAGGGGCCTGGAAAAATATTGTCTTCAAGAATGTGATCTAATATTTCATGAGCAATTCGTGCTTACCTCTATAAAAATGATCATCATCGGTAAAATGCAGGTAACAGACTCTCATAAATCTTGTTTGTTGATTTTTATAGATTCTTCAACACTTTCAGGCCCGTCTTGCTAAAGCAATTTCTTTCATCCAAACTCGGAATTTTTTACCGGGCTGTGGAAATCTATGGGAAGGGACATCTGAGTTTCTTTTTCTCAGTAGAAACACTTGTAAAAGCACAGTAACGCCAAGAAAAATGCATAAACTTTCTCATTTTCTTAACATTTCTTTTAACTTGTCAATGATAATGTCTGTACCTCGGGTCACTCGGATAGACACCAGAGGGAGTAGCGCCTATCTTCATTCGCCAATCACCTTAATTCGCAACTACTGCTAAGCGATACGCCCTCTGGCGATAGAATTTCGAACACTTCCAAGCTAGTAGTTCTTCGAAGTGCCTGTTATTCTAACGTAATTTGCTTACTTTTGGAGTTCATTTTCGAGCTTTTGTGTTGTTCTCCGAGTTGAAATTTTGGTAAACCGAAAGTGTTTGTAATATTCATCAATCGATTCCTTTCTTTCCGATTAAAATTTTTGATTGTATTAATACGAAATGGCATCCTCCCGAAATGACTATTGTTGTGTGCCTCAACTCAATGTTATTCATGGTCAAAGAAGAAAGGATCATCTAGTTCCTCTAGTTTTCATTTTTTCCAAAGCCAAATGAAAGTAAAGTTAATTTGGAAACAGCATTTGGCAGGGAACTCAATGATAGAAGAAAGGCTTAGCTTTAGTGATTGAAGATTGGAAAACAGGTCACGAAAGACATGAAAGTATGTTCACTGCATTTCTCTGAAGATGTTTATTTTCATAAAGGTGAATTACCTGCAATGTATTCATTTCGAAACAACTTCATGTCATGATGTTTTCAGGTGTAAATGAAAATAAGAGAATTCTGAGAAAAATGCTGCAGAGAAACTACCGAGCACTTCTGCAGCTACCTAATTCACGTACTACACAAAATCAAATTCTAAAAGAGTGATCTGGTTGAAAACCTGACAAAAACTAGATATACTGTTAGAGTGGATGATAGCTGAAGTTAATCATTTAAATACATCAATACTTTTCATTTCTATATATAGGTAGGTTGAAACATCTGTGACATTTTTCATTTTGTATGTCTATCTTGAGCTGCTGTAATATGAAAATGAAATCAATTATATGTCTATCTGTTTCCTCTTCTTTAGAAATACGATGCACAAGAACTGAAGCAGAAAATCTGTTTTCATTTTATTGATTCACTCGTTTGTAAACAAAGAACAAGTCATATCATTTGGACTGATTCTAGATTAACCACATAATATAGCCTGCATTCAGCACTTCTTCATGTAAATAAGAGTCCTCAAATTACTTATTGAGGTGCCTATTTTTCCAGAAATTCAAGTAAACTTAGATATAGGTTCATTTTGATCCACCAAGCAACATACACTAAAATAACACCGAAATTATCCTCCAGGGACGATTTAAAGTACGATTTTATATCGTGATCCAAACGAAAAGTTCATTCTCATGAAATCTTACACAAAATTATAATAATTTCTTTAAATATTCAAGCTCTGCTTAATAAATATTCGTTCTACACCACATTTCTAAGGTTTGTTTACATTAAACTACTAGCTTGGACAGGTTCCAAATTTATCCGTTAGGGCGCTGGCATCTTCGCAGAAGTTCCCAATAGTTACTTGAACTCGAAAATGGGTATATTGACTTTGTCCCATCTGCTCATCTGTGATCGTATTATTGATGGCTAGTAAAATTGCCAATAAAACAAATGATCTCAAAAGACAGCCCCGTTTTGATAGAAAAAAAATGGTAAAGTGAGAATTATAGAAACACAAAACATTAATATTTTTTGAATTGGAACAGACATTCTTGAACAAAAATGAAATTTCATCAAAATTTTATGGGCATATTTAACTTGAACTATTCCTTTTTTGGTGAATCAGTCAACAATATCTTCATATTTGACCATTTCGGGTACATATGGTAGGTCACGGAAAATCTTTTTTAATGGGAGATTGAATAGATCTTTGGAGTTCTTCGAACTTGTAAACTCAGTCACTATTTTGGTTTATTATTTGATGAAATCAAATAACAAACATCTAAAGCTGCACCCTATAAAATTCAATTGGTGCAAGAACTAAAAGCCCAGGATGCCATTCAGAGGCTAGAATTCTTAAACAAAGCAATTGAGCGCTTACGAAGATTTAACATCTTATTCTCCGATGAAGCAGAACTGTCGCTATTGGAGTGCAACTTATCCCAAATGTAAGCATCAGAAAGCCCTTCATTCGCTAAAAGTGACCGTATGGGCTGCATATATGGTCATCGCGAGGAATTATCGGTCCATACTTCTTCGAAGATGAGCGTTATGTTAGGACGTAAGATGAGTTTTTGTTGCCTGAACTGCAGAACTTTCCTGGCTATAATCGAAGAACATGGTTCCAGCAGGATGTAGCAACGTTACATACGTCCAATAGGTCTCTGACACAAGTTCGTGAAATTTTTCCAGGCAAATTAATATCGAGAAGAGGTGACATAAATTGGACGCCACGCAGTCCTGATTTGACTCCTATGGACTTTTTCCTGTAGGGTTCCCTCAAATCTAAAGTCTACATTAATGAACCAACTTCCCTGGATCAGTTGAAACAAAATATTCATGAGTCTGTTACTTGGTTGATCAAAATGAGCCAATATCTAAGTCTACTTGAATTTCTAGAAAAATAGGCGGCTCTATAAGTAATTCAATGACTCTTATGAATGTGAAGAAGTGCTGAATCCAGGCCATATTATAGTAAATCTATAATCGGTCCGAAGGATACGACTTATTATGTTCTTTTTGTTTACAAACAAGTGAATCAATAAAATGAAATTATAGCTTTCCTGCTCTGGTTCTTTTGCATAGTAATTCGAAAGAAAAGGAAACAGATAGACATATAATATATAAAATGATTTCATTTTCATATCACAGCAGCTGAGGATACAAGCAAAATGAAAAATGTCACAGCTGGTTCAACCGAAACTACCCATATACAAATGAAAATATTAAAGTATTTTTATAATAACTTGAGCTATAATCAGCTATAACAGTATATGTAGTTTTCATCAGTTTTTCGATCAGATTACTCTCTTTGAATATGATTTTTTGTAGTAGGTGAAGAAGGTAGCTGCAGAAGTGCTCGGTAGTTTCTCTGAAGGAACAGCATTCTTCATCAAAATTCTTTTATTTTCATTTACAACATAAAACATATGGACATGAAGTTGTATTGAATGAATATATTGTAATTCACCTTCGTGAAAATAATCATCTTCAAAGAAATGCAGTGAAAATACTTTCATGTATTTCGTGACCTATTTTCCAATCATCAAAATCCAAATTCTTCTATCAACGCGTTCCCTGCCTAATGCTGTTTCCAAATTAAATTTACTTTCATTTGGCTTCGGAAAAAATGAAAACTTAAGGCAGTAGATGATCCTGTCTTCTTTGACTACGAATAACATTGAGTAGAGGCACACAACTATAGTCATTTCGGGAGGATGCCATTTCGAAATAATACAATCTATAATTTCAATCGGAAACGAATGAATCGAATAATGAATATTACCAACACTTCGGTATACCAAAATTTCAACTCGGAGAATAACACAAAAGCTTGAAATGAACTGTAAAAGCACAGACTAACTGGTCTGTGGTAAAAGTATGCAACATACGTTAGAATAACCTGCAAGTGGAAAAACTACTAGCTTGGAAGTGTTCGAAATTCTATCGCCTGAGGGCGTATCGCTTAACAGTAGTTGCGAATAAATATGTTTTCGATAAACGGCTTATTCTATTTTTATCGATTTTTGGAACCTAAAGTTTTTTTTGAGACATCATGTAATATATCATATTATTGTACAACAAAGTTTAAACACGCTCGACTATACCATTGAGTTTTCAAATATTTGAAAACTCAATGGCTATACTGAAATTTTCTTCAAACCTACTCATCACACCAACATTGCTTTAATCAGCATTTTGGTGCGGTGCAATTCCCGTTATAGATTTCAAAAGTCAGAAATAATGAAAACCTCCTCTTGGGGGACAATCAAATTTTTCCCCAAACCATTCATCAGTTCTAGACACAAGAAAATCGAACCATCATGATGCCAATCGTAAGGTTCTGATCGAAGGATTGCGTTCACGCTTGATCGTGCTACATCTTCATTTCCCTTCATTTGAGACTTTCCACTAAATGGTCGCTTTGTTAGGCACAGATATCCTCAATGTAGATTTTATTGTTCATTCGGACCGAGGGATCTCTGGAAATGAGAAATTACGAAAAAGGAAAATATAGAAATTAAGGGGCAGCTGGAATGGTCAAGATTTAAAAGCGATGAAAGAGTGGGAACCTCCACCTGTGGTCTGGTAATCTTTTTCTTTGTTGTCCCACAATTTCGGAGCTCTGATTGTTACATATATGCTGGTTTTATGGCCGATTATTGTTAGACACGAATATGTATTTGGATAACTTCAAAGGGGAGTTTTCAGAGTATGGATTTAAGATTAATTTTCTTTGAATACAGGTTGTTCTGCGAGGAAATGCACACTTTTGACTGGGAGATAGAAGACAACCATCGTTGCCAGATGAGATGAAGCAGGAATTCGATGACAAAAAACTAGAGAAGCACGACACGGACTTCACGTCAGTGCGTTTCTAGGATTTTTCGATAAAGTACCTACTGGATTTCAATTCGATCTAGTCTGTATTTTCTATTTTCGGAAATATTGGAAAAATAAAATTTGGAATTGGTATATCTAAGGAATCATTGGGTGGATTTTATCCATTCAATTAAGCCCAAACCTACTAAACAAATATCGAGTTTTTATGTTGTTTCTTTTGGAAGTTATTGAGTTATTGAGCCTAACGGCCGACCAGTACGGAAAATGACAGTTCGAAGATTCATACATTATTTTATGAGGATACTATGATCAGAAGATCACAGAATATTGAATATTTGAAAAAAAAATTTGAATTTTGTTCTTAAATTGTTTTAATGACACGATCATCACGAATTTTGCACAAAGTTTTTCCTCAGCATTTTCAAACTAGCTGCCAAGTTTTATCATGGTTGACACAGTATTTTTCGAGTTATATTAAATCTTCGAAAATTATGATCGTATCGAACTGAAATTTGGTACACTGGCACTGTTGTGAAATATCAAGCTCGGGGTATACCCCGAGCTTGATATATACCAGAACCAGAATTTTTCCAAATGTAATGAACAGTTTCCGAGAAATTTTTTCTTCAGAATTTGCTGAATGCACGATCAAAATTTTGCAACAAGCTGCAAGTCTTTATGCTCCAACTAACTGCCAAGTTTCCATCCAATCACTTCAGTATTTCTTGAAATATCAGGGAAATCACCTGAAAACTCAAATGGCAATAACACCGAAATCGTTCGACCGATTTTGCCCATTAACGAACTTGACCTTCGCACTTTGAAATGCAACCAACCCTGAAATTTTCAAGTCGATATATTCCTCCGTACACCCGTAATCGTGCTTACTGACGGCCAGACAGAATCGATTTCGACACCGGATTCATCATCATTCACCAACCTAGTCGTTTGAGACATTTCTCGGCTCGAAATTAGAAAATTACATATATTTGGACAAAACTATAGCACGCTGTTCCCTAGAACATGGCCGCAAAAATCGTGAGATTGCAGATTACTTATTAATTTCAACATTTATTTCATCGGAACTCATCATTTAGCGGCTATTTATTCGGATTTCTATTATCCATTTTCATCGTAGTTTCAGACGCGCGTTTGATTGTTTCCTCTGCAACTTCGTGCCAACTTAGTTGCTCACTCACTCACTTAATAATTGTTCAAATTCTTAGTACTAGACCAACTCCTATTTCCTCAACCAATGTATTGGTTGAAGGGGTCCTATAAAATGGCCAGCCAGATACGCATATTTGTCCGCTCTAGACTTCTTTTTATAGGGCCATTTGAAATCGAGAATTTGTGCCACAAAATAGGCCTCTCTGAAAGAATCACCCCAGCGAAGTACCGACGAATGTAGTCGAATTACCCTGAAATGCTCTAGAATGTAGGGCGGAATTTTTTTTCTCTGAAAATATTGATTAGGTTTCAAAGTAATTTAGCACAAACCTTAGAGTCAGTATTTAACATCAATGTTCCAAATTTCAATTCGATCCGATATTTACTTCCGGTATATACTTCTCATATAAGGAAAAAAAGGTGCAAAATTTCGTTGTTATTTGGAATTTTAACGTTATTTCTGCAATATCTCAAGAAGTACGAATGCAATAAGATTGAAACTTCGTAATCAGGTGGAGATTACCAACACTATTAGGTGCAAAATTTCATGTTGATCTAATTGTTAGAATTTGATCAAGCGCGTAAAAGCTCCTGACCTCAAGTCAGTGCTTTTCTAAATTTTTTTGAAAGACCTAATCAACGTCGAATCTAGATTCTCCTCCGGAGTATTTTCGACAGCTATGCCTAAAACTATTTTGTTTATTCTTTTCATATTCGGCGGCAAGTTTAGATGCTATAAATTTTACCAAATAATGGTAAATGAAATTTCACTCTACCACCAGGGAACTAACATTGCAATTGCAATTTCATCTCAACTTTCCGATTCTCTAATGCTCTGTACGGAAATGTTGTACCGTGCATTGGCTTCGATCAAGGTCCTATTCCCTGAGATATTTTAAGTTATTTATTATTATTTTGATGGCAATGTGCATGAAATCTTTCGATCATTGGATTGCAGCTATTAGAAAAATCAAACTTCAATGAAAATAATGGTACAGGTTCATATCTAACTTAACTTTACTCGAAATATAGTGGGTGACCTTATTTCCACGAATGAAGAGTATGCTATTTACGAAGAAAGTATTGGAGAATCGAAAAATTGTAATAAAATTGGAATTTCATGAGAAGATGATACTTCAAATAGTTTCAGTAGACAAGGAAATTATAAATTCCTAAATGAAACAAATTTTTATCTGAATGGATTGGTTGAGATCTTCATATTTTTAGCTCATGATTCTTTTTGAACTATGTCCAATTATGAGACAACCAGTGAACAAAAGTAATTCCAATATTGCGATTTTTGGAAAGGCTTGAGCTGATGCTCATGCAGAATATTTGTAGTCTCTTCGTCGATTAATTTTTCGTTTTTGTTTTCAGAAAATATATTTATTTTATTAATCACGAGAAAAATTACTTGTATATCTCAATAATTTTTAATAATAAATCACTTATCATACTGAAGAATAATAATTTAAAATACATAAGTTATAACTGCAATTAATATGTATAATAATAATAGATAATAAATATCGGACTAGATTTTTTTGATTTTTCAGCACTATTTACATTAACGTAGATGTTTCTATTTGTCGACCTCTGTCTACAGGTTCCAAGGGGGGTAGAACTGGCATTTGGATGTTGGAATTATGAAAACATGGTCCTTCAATACACATTGGACATATGGTTCCTGGAAGAACTCCTAATAATTTTCTGTAATGGAAAGAAAAGAATATGATTTTAAAAAGTTTATATTATGTCTATCGATTTAGTATAACCTCAGCAAACACATCCCGGTTTTGCACAAACACATAATTTTTGTGTCAGAAGCCATCAAAATTTTTCATTTCAATAACTCTAATCTTTTGTGGTTTCAGCCATTCTGGTAATTCAGATTCGTAGTGCATTGTCTAAAATGGATGGATCTATTCAGTTTCCCCTCGAAAATTAAATTTAGACTGTTTTATTGCCGAAGAAGTCCTTTTTAAGTCGGTAGAAACAATTTCAAAAATCTGTCAAGTAGATCCTTCTACGATTGGCGGTCTCAAACAGAGAATAAACAAAACTCAAGTTTATTTATCGATTAAAGCTTATTTTGGGAGGATTTCGTAATATTTTTCTGGGTTTTCACTCCCAATATCTGAAACAGATATATTACGATTAGGAGATGAAATAATTCATCATTTCTCCATAGATGACTCTGTCCATAGTTTTCATTGTGTGAATATTTCATAAAGGAATGAATTTGAAAAAAGAAACGAAATCAATTTGAGAAAATTCAATGCACTTGTTGATCAAAAACGATAAAATCAATCCAAAAATTCTCACACTAATAATAATTTCATTGATAAAACGGTTATTATCAATTCATCTCCAAGAACTCAAAACGAATAATCGAAAGAAAATAATTTTTTTAATTTTCTCCTTTGTCTGATGAAAGAGTCAGATTTGTACTCTGAAACGTCACAGTTCGCTTTGTTTATCGTTTATATTGTTCCTGTATTGTTCATTAGGCAATCTGATTTCCAAAAAACTGCCCTTGACAAATAGTTTAATCCTGCAAACCGCAAGGGCGTCTTTTATAGAAAACAATTTTTTCAATTTTTAATAGTTCTGTTTCAGATACTGAGAGTGAAAACCCAGAAAAACCTGAAAAATGATATCAAGTTTACTTCTTTATAGAATACCAATATAGATAAATGACCGCAAATAGACGACTTCGGCCCAAGTTGCCAACCCACAATTTTCTTCACAAATTTACTATTACTGGGGAACGGGAATTTCTGGACAAATTCGACATGATAAGGTTCGCGTTATTTATAAATATCCGTTTAAGAAGCCTCGGCTCCTCAAACAAGATAATTCCTTCAAAATATGGGGTTTTGTTGATTTGTTGAGATCAAATCTGATTGGCTGAAATTTGAGTTGGTATTCCTGATTTCATGTGAATAGTGTCAAATTTATATAGGATATGTTCCGTAAATCAACTCGGTTATTTCGGTTGCCGGTTTTCCATTCCGTAAATATGAAATATTCGGTTGGTTCCTGAAAAAAAGGTTAATTACGGAATTTGATTGATGAAAGAACGTTCTTTCTGTCCCCAGAACACCAGCCAATGTTCTATGGTAACATATCCATAGCATAGAACAATCTTTCATTCATTCATTCCTTTAAATGTCCTCGGCTACTATGGCCATTTTAGACAAGCTTTCAATTTTTTTTACATCTGTTTCGTTCGTTTTTTACATCAGACTGCTCAGATTGCTCCTGAGTCGTTCGTTAATAGACGACTTCGGCCCAAGTTGCCAACCCACAATTTTCTTCACAAATTTACTATCACTGGGGAACGGGAATTTCAGGACAAATTCGACATGATAAGGTTCACGTTATTCATAAATATCCGTAAAAGATGCCTCGGCTCCTCAAACAAGATAATTCCTTCCAAATATAGGGTTTTGATAAGATCATCTCTGATTGGCTGAAATTAAAGTTGGGATTCCTGATTTCATGTTAATAGTGTCAAATTTATATAGGATATGTGCCGCAAACCAACTTTGTTATTTCGGTTGCCGGTTTTCCATTCCGTAAATATGAAATATTCGGTTGGTTCCTGAAAAAAAGGTTAATTACGGAATTTGATTGATGAAAAAACGTTCTTTCTGTCACCAGAACGACAGTCAACGTTCTATGGTAATGTATCTATAGCATAGAAAAATCTTTATTCACTTTATGATCCATAGAACATAGAAGAGACAACAATCAACAATGGAAAAATTATTATGTATGGTCTATGGATCATAAGGTAAATGAAGATTGTTCTATGCTATGGATATGTTACCATAAAACATTGATTGTCGTTCTGGTGCATATACTTCATATGTCTATGTTCTGGTGACAGATAGATTGCTTTTTCATCAGTAAAATTCCGTAATTGACCCTTTTTTTTCAGGAAACAACCGAATAATTCATATTTACAGAACGGAAAACCGGCAACCGAAATAACCAAGTTGATTTGCGGAACATATATTTTATGAACTTGACACTACTAACATGAATTCAGGAATCCCAACTTAAATTTCAGCCTAACAAAAACCTATATTTGGAAGGAATTATCTTGTTTGAGGAGCCGAGGCATCTTTTACGGATATTTATTAATAACGCGAACCTTATCATGTCGAATTTGTCCTAAAATTCCCGTTCCCCAGTGTAAGTAAATTAGTAAAGAAAATTGTGGGTTGGCAACTTGGGCCGAAGTCGTCTATTACATCCAGATGTAGGAGACCACAAATGTCAACCGATCGTCAAACAAAATCAGAGCGAGTCGATGACGATCTTTTTCGACGGTATCATAGACAAGATCGGAGTAAATTTGACATCTTGTTGATATCAATTACCCAGTAATAATTTCTTTTCAATTTACATTTCGTGTTGGTTTTATTCGTTAGCACAGTTCGGACAAAAGTAAATTTTTGAGAGGAAATATACATAATTAGCTTAATTGGCGTTTGTCCATTCTTAGTTAATTTCAAAAAATACATCAGAAATGCCAACCGGCGAGAATAATTATGTTCAGAATTCCGTTACTACACCTAGGCAAAAGGCTCAACATCTGAAATATTCTGGTCTTAATAATGAATCAACAATTCTCTCCACTAAGGACGCCTAATTTACAGAGGCCAAGTAACTTTAAAATACAAGATTCTGAGAACCAAATTTTTATTGATGGCAAGGTGGATATCACTTATCATTAAATTTCGTCTACTTGTATATGAATGAATCATGATTTCAACAATTATCGGTGAATTCATATAACTGTGAAACATTTTGAGGAATCTTTAAACTGTTGATTTGCAAATAAGGGCACTGTTTCTTCAGCAAAAACCTGTAATTTTTTCAGAACTGTTCGTTCGTCGTCCTCTTCAACATGATCGATCATTATTTGATATTCTTCTCTAATCAGCTCTAATGAAGTTACATTTATACTCATTTCTTCCAACGAGCTGAGAGGTAAACACTGCAGAAAATAAAATATTTGATTAACAATTTTGATTTGACATCAGTCACTGATATACAGATGAGAGGATATCAAATATTAATGGCCTGTGATTCTCATTTTGTCTGGATCGTTCGTTTAGTTCAGATAAAATCTGATAAATCCATAAGATCTGTGGTCACGTGACCAAAAAATCTGTCGCCTCTCGGATGCAATAAACGAACGCAGCAATGTATACATTGACATTCATTCTGATTCATACCAACTAGAGAATTTTTATTTATAGACACACAAACATTTACCTACACCACAAACTCAACACAACATCCATGACCTCGCCGGGATTCGAACCCGGTACCTTCAGCATCCTAGAACATGTCTCCACCCTCTAGGCTACCGAGGTAGTGGCAGAGCAATCTTTATTTACTTTATGTTCCATAGAACATAGAAGAGACAACAACCAACAATGGAAAAATTACTAGGTATGGTCTATGGATCATAAGGTAAATAAAGATTGTTCTATGCTATGGATATGTTACCATAAAACATTGATTGTCGTGCTGGTGCATAGACTTAATATGTCTATGTTCTGGTGACAGAAAGATTATTTTTTCATCAATCAAATTCCGTAATTAACTTTTTTTTTCAGGAACCAACCGAATATTTCATATTTACAGAACGGAAAACCTGCAACCGAAATAACTAAGATGATTTGCGGAACATATCCTTCATATACTTGACACTATAAACATGAAATCAGGAATCTCAACTTAAATTTCAGCCTAACAAAAACCTACATTTGGAAGGAATTATCTTGTTTGAGAAGCCGAGGCATCTTTAACGGATATTTATGAATAACGCGAACCTTAAAGTCGAATTTGTCCTGAAATTCCCGTTCCCCAGTAATAGTAAATTTTTGAAGAAAATTGTGGGTTGGCAACTTGGGCCGAAGTCGTCTATTGAAACGAATCATAAAAGAATACTGAGAAAAATTTCGAAAATAATGACACGTTTCATTGATCCTCACCTATAATGATGATCTATGTGAGCTTTCTCGATCCTTTTATCTTTTGCTCGACGGTTCTGGAACCATATTTTGATCTGTGTCTCAGAAAGCCTCAGAAACTCCGCTAACTCGCAACGTCTACTGCGGCTTATGTATTCTGATCTCTGATACTCGATTTCTAAGCGGAGAGTTTGTTCACTGGTGAATGTGGTCCTCTGTCTTCTTGGACGACCTTCCTTCCTTCGACGCCGGGCTACTACGACAACAGAGAAAAATACTGATAAAGAATGAAGGTGAAAGAAATGCAACAATTCAATAAGATTATACTTCCTGAGAACTTCTAATCTAAAAACTATTATTATTGATGAGCATTCCTATTTGTTTTTACGAAGAGTAAAAATACAGGTCGCCATTCAAAAAAACAAAGTTGGGACCCATCCAGAAGAAATGGAACATCCTGTGTGACCAAAATATTTCTAATTTGTGTAGTTCCAGCAATAAGGAAACATCATAGAAAACCAGATTCCTATCTGAATCCTAGAGATATGGAACACCGCGCCACCCTTGCGGGGCTTTGTATAAAATAAACTACAACCCAGAAAGATGGCAAACTGAACTAACGGAAGGTCTCTTTATTTGCAACATTCAACCTGTTCATGGAATCTGTGACTAATTTCATATTAAGTACAATAAATTTATACCATCCTTTTCGAAAAAAAACCTAGAAATTACCTATTTGATCGAATTGAAATCCAATACTTTATCGAAAAATGATAGTTCGAAGGTTTCATAAAGAATTTAATGAGGAAAATTTGAGCAAAAGATCACAGAATATTGAATATCTGAAAAAAACGAATTTTAAAATTTTTTTTCAAAATGCTCTGATGAATCGATCATTACCAAATTTCGCACAAAGTTGTCAATGAGTATTTTTGAAATAGCTGCTAAGTTTCATCATGATTGAATTAGTTACTTTTGACTCATTTCATAAAAATATCGATATCCAGGAAAAAACCACGACGTGTAACATATTTTTTTGAAATATCTCCGAAACTCATTTTCGGATCGAACTAAAATTTAGTACACTAATACGACATATGAAGCTCAAGGCCTAAGCAGATTTTTTTGCGTGCATGTTCTGGGGAACAGCGTGCTATCGTTTTGTCCAAATGTCTGTAATCTTCGATGCTTGAGCCGAAAATGGTCTCAAACGTCTAGATTCGACTCACTGATGACGAATCCGGTGTCAAAATCGATTCTGTCCGGCCGGCCGGTCGGCCGTCCGTAGACACGATTACGGTCGTACGGAGAATCCTATCGACCTGAAACTTCCAGAGCAGGTTGCATTCAAAAATGCGACAGTTATGTTCGTTAATCGGTAAAATCGGCCAAACAGTTTCGGAGTAAGAGCCTTTTGAAGTTTTGACGTTATTTTGGCGATAATTAAAAAAATACTAGGACAATTGGATCGAAACTTGGCAGTTAGTTGGAGTACGGCAACGCGCAACTTCTTGCTAAATTTTGTTGGGATCATACTATCAGTGAATTTTGAAAAAAAAATTTTTCAAATTTTTTTTCGAAAAAATTTTTTTTTCGCGAACTGTTCATCACATTCGAAAAAAATGCGCGAACTCTAAGCTCCATATTCCACAGCAGCGTACCAAATTTCAATTCGATACGGATATATGAAATTTCGTGATTTTCTTCTGATATCGGTGTTTTTTTCGTTATAACTCAAGAAGTACTGATTCAATCATGATGAAACTTCGCACCTAGTTTGTAGATGCTGAAAGACAACCTTACCTTTCGTGATGATCGTATCATTAAAACAAAACGAAAATTTCAAAAGTTTTTTTGTTCAAATATTCAATATTCTGTCATGTTGTTATTAAATTATCCTCATTGAATTCTGTATGAACCTTCGAACTGTTATTTTTCGACATAGTACTGGATTTCAATTCTATCTTATCTGTATTTTTGGAAATATTGGAAAATAAAATTTTGGGTATGTCTGCGGAATCATTGGGCGGATTTTACCCATTCACGAATTCAGCCTTCGTAATTAAGGTCCAAACCTTCTCTACAAATATCGAGTTTCTAACTTATTTATTTCGGAAGTTATTGTGTTTACGGTTCGGCTGTTAGGCTTCGAAACCTCTTGGCCGATTTTGCCCATCAACGAACTTGACCGTCGCATTTCAAAATGCTATCTACCCTGAAACTTTCAGGTCGATATGATTTTCCGTTCGTCCGTAATCGTGCATACGCAGGGCCAAGCGGGCGGACAGAATCGATTTTGAGAACGGATTTGTCATCAGTGAGGCCAACCTCATCGTTTGAGACCATTTTCGGCTCAAAATTCGAAAATAACAAACATTGAGACAAAACGATAGCACGCTGTTCCCCTAGAACATAAGCGCAAAAAGTTGATATATCAGTCCAAAATTTCCAAATGAATACGAAATCATGAGAGAAATTGGATTTTCGGATCGAACTGAAATTTAGTACACTACTGCGAAATATGAAGCTTAAGGCCTAAGCAGACTTTTTTTTGAATATGAGGCACAGGGTTCGGAAAAAAATTCTGAAAACATTTTTTTTAAGTTTTACTGACAGTACGATTTCGACAAAATTCTGCTTTGGCGGTTCTCATGAGTTCGCGCCATCTGGAGGACGGCGCGCTCTTAGAAAAAGTTGTTTCGTCCCAGTACCAGAGATTGACTCATCAAATAGGCTGAATCCTCTGGCACTTGCCTATGACAACCGCAGAAGCGTCGTAGTGAGAGACCATGACCGACGCGCTTATGCTGTGTTGGAATGTGAAGTAGCTAGCGTGCGTCAGTCAGTGGTGCCACCTTCTGACAACTCAGTTAACCTACGCCGCCTACACTCATTGCGAAAAATTGCGTGTTGCTATACTCCAATTAACTGCCAAGCTTCAATCTTATCTCCTCTGTAGTTTTCGAGTTATCACGGAAATAACCACAACATTTTTAAGGGTTATAACTCCGAAACCATTTGGCCGATTTTGCCCTTAAACGAACTTGACCGTCGCATTTCAAAATGCAATCTACCCTGAAACTTTCCGGTCAATATGATTTTCTGTACCAACCGGCTGGACAGAATCGATTTTGGCAACGGATTCGGTCCAACCTAATCGTGTGAGACCATTTTCGGCTCAAAATTCGAAAATTACAGACATTTGGACAAAACAATAGCACGCTGTCCCCCTAGAACATAAGCACAAATAGTGAGTATATCAGTCGAAAATTTCCAAATGAATACGAAATTACAAGAGAAATCGCTTTTCACCATAGTAAACATTGCATTTAAGTTATTTTTGGTCCTCCAGTCTCCCACAACTCTCAGAACTGCTCGTGACCTATACGTCCACAGCCACCTTCATCGAATCTTCCAAAAAAGTTTACATTTCCCGATTAACCTAAACGAATATTTCCCATTTCCTCATTAAGCATAGGTACCCAACGATTTCGAAATCGTAATGAACCCAACGCCGTGAGAATCTCCAGGTACACAATTAATTTCCACGTATAGGGTACACACAGACCGGGACATATGGCGATTCACGGGGCTTCTCGTTTCCGTCAATCACGACGCATATGTCATCCTGAAGGACCAGAGGTTCGGGTTCGCACGGTCAAGAGGGCGACCATCTAATTTAATAAGTAAGTGCAGTTTGTTCCCCCGTTGCGTGACAGTTTACGTTTACGTTTACGGCGATAATGCTTCCGAACGTATCTAATTACCGTGTATCCTTCTCGGTGCACCCAATTTCACACCCCTGTTTTGATTGACTGCATCTGTGGATAATCGGATGATCTTGTTTTGGACTGCGTCGGACGAGAAGATTGTGATTTTTTTAAGATTGCTGTGAATAGAGGAGTGTTTCGCCTAATAAAGACGATTTATTATAATTATTATTATTCGTGCTGGCCAACTGGTTAGTATACATATACTCCATTCACTTTTATCCCGGTTGGCCATGATTTAAGTCTATCATGTTTTTTTTTGCTTAAAACTGACGCAGGTTGACATTCGTGAAATTTCGGCAATGTCAAAATAATTCTCAGAGACGTTGCCGAATGCCAATGCCACTTTCTACTCTCAATCTCAACAAAATCATCAAGCTTGGAAACTGAAAATACCGAAGGTAGTTTTGAAGAAGCAGAGACAAAGTATCGGGAAGTGCTATGCAGAATTGAAATCTGCTTTTTCTGATAGTAACCCTGATAATTTGGAATCAATAATTTATCATGAGCTATCTAACATTTTCATACTGGGGTATTTCAAGTTGTGCAACAAGGTAATTAAATGTCTTCTGTAGGCTTATTTCTTGAGAATTTCAAAAAGTAGGGAACTCCATAAGTCTGTCTGTTCGTTTAGAAGTTTTACTGCCGGGTTATTCGAGTCCTTTTATTTTTTTTCGAATGAACTATCACAAAGTGACAGACTGCTCTATCCATTATTCTTCAGTAAAATTCAGCACTCGATTCTTGATTTCCGTACAAGAAAATAGCATAACTGAATCTTCCAACCACGTTTTATATACGTGAAATATTTCCAGTATTAACAGAGTAAAAGTTTCTTCAACATTCGCCAGGAAATATTGAATTCACATACCCAATATTTTCTCAAATTCATTATTTTCCCAAAGTAAATTCACATTTTGAAAAATACGTAATTACCACGACCTCTATGTAGAGAGGAATACGTTGTGTTGTCATCTGACAGAAAAATGACTATAACCTAACATTTTCAAAATATACTCGGTGGAATGTGTCAGAATGTCATGGTCAACCGGAATAGTTTATAAAAGTGAATGGAGCTTATACCTTAAAACCGGTGCTCTTGCTATCGATATGTTTCGTCCAAATGTCTGTAGTTTTCGAATTTTGATCCGAGAATGAAAAAGAATCCGACGTCAAAATCAATTCTGTCCATCCGGCCGGCCGTCCGTATATGCTCTAACTTTCAAAGGAAAGGACCTTGCGACTCGTCAGATTACTTTTAGAGTCCAAATATCTCGATTGAGTCCGCTAATTGGTGGAATCGGTCGAATAGTTTCAGAGTTTGAGGTTACTTCTTCGATAGTCCATGAAAAACTGAGTCGTTCAGATTCAAAATAATTTGTAACAGTTGTTACAAAAGTCTAAAAAATATTTATTCGAAAAATTTTCAAATTTTCGTGAATTTTTTTTCTCCAGAACTGTTCACTAGATTTCAACTTAATTTGGCACAAACTTCAGAGTCAGTATTCAAAAACAATTTTTCAAATTTAAATTCGATCCGATATTCACTTCAGCAGATATAAGGGAAAAATATGCCAAATTGAAACTTCGTAATCACTTGAAGAATACCAATGCGTACCTAGGCACAAAATTTTGTGTTGGTCTAGTAACATTGTATAAAGTACAATATACCATGCTAGTACCTACTCAGAATTTGAACTAGTACGTAAACTGACCTCAGGTCAGTGCTTTCCTAGAAAGTTTTTTTTCTTTTTGATTCAACTCTCCACTTGAAAGCGTGAACCTTAACGAGTATGTTGTTCAAATATTGATGCTACGAAGGTTTCAAACATTTTAACGCGTTTGTTCTGGGGAACAGCGCTTTATAGTTTTGTCCGAATGTCTGTAATATTCGTATTTTGAGCCGAAGATGGTTTTAATTGATTACGTTGGGCCCCCTTAAGCAGAATCCTTGGTCAAATTTAATTCTGTTTGGCCGTCGAAGGAAAAAAGATAAGTTAGTTTTGGAGCGTGAGTACTTGTTTGCGTTCGTGAATGGGCTAAATCAACCGAACGGTTTCAGAGTTATGCTCTTTGAAATTTTGAGCTTTGTTCCTCAATGTCTCAATAAGTAATATGGCGATCAGTTTGAAGCTTCAAAACTGTTTGAAAAATACCAAGTCGCAACTTTATGGAAAATTTTGTGACGATCTACTTGTAGGGCAATGGAAGGAAATCTCGAAAATTTTCCTGATTTTTCTTGAGAAATTCGGAGACTAATATTCAGATTACGATTTACTTTTAAGCACAGACCTTGGAGTACGAATTAAGTAACAGTGTCTTGAATTTAAATTGGATCTGTTATTTTTTTCGGAGATTTTGGAGAGAAAAATATGTGAAATTTCGTTGTTGAATTGAAATTTTGAAAATATTCCCTCAATATCTCAAGAAATACTTGGATGATCAGATTGAAACTTCTTGTCTGGTTGTAGCATACCGACACGCAAAGTAATGCCTAATTTCGTGGGGAAAGCATAGGGGTAAACAGTTGAAAAAATTGTTTTCGAAAATTTCGAAACATTTCGAACATTAAAAAAAAATTACAGTAAAATTCAACAATAGTGCTTCAAATTTCAGTTCGATCCGATATCTTCTTTCAGTGATATCGGAGAAAAATATTTCAAAGTTCATGGCTTTTTAAAATTCACAGACTATTTCCTCAGGGTTTCAGGAATAACTGACGCTATCAAAATTAAACTTCAAGCTTAGTTGTAGAAAACACACGCACAATTTTATGCAGAGTTCCATCAATATCGTACGATAACAAATTTTAACAAAATGTTTTTTCTGGAATTTCGAAGATTTTCGTTGAAAAGTATTTTGTTTTTCGAAAACTTTTCATCGCCTCATTGGGAGTTTGGAACAGACCCCATATCTTTGCATATGTTAGGGAGAAATATGTTAAATTTCTTGCTTTATATCATCGATATTATTTTCGAATACCTCAAAAACTAATTGGCAAATGCTTATGCGCAAACTTGTACCAAATTTCCGATGATCGCTCCATAAGAACAATAAAAAAATTGAAATATGACTTTTGAATATCTCATATTTCGCGATTTTCTAATTATATGGTTCTCACGTAGTTCTACATGAAGTCAAGTCGTCAATAAAATATTAAACGGGTACTTATATCTGCTGCATTATTCGTAGAATAATACCATTTCGCGAATTCGGCTTTCGTTATTAAACTCTTTTGGAAATATAAAAGTACCTACGAATGGCAAGAAGATATCGCTAAAGATTTTCGATTTATTGTCTGATTGAGTAGTCAGATATAGACTCTGAAACGTTACAGTACCTTTTATTAACAATTTGCATTACTCCGATATTGTTCATTATGATTCTTTTGAAAATCAGCCTTCACAAAAAGTTCAAAATCCCGCAGCCACGCAATTTCAAAAAATATCATATTAATTGGTTTTGAATTTACAATAGTCCTTCCTCAGAAATTGAGCGCGAAAATGCGAAAGAATACCCTTAAAAATGACATAAATCGGTTGCATAAAATTAGAATTTCACCTTCGTTTCGAGTTTCATAACTCAGATTGTGTCATGAATAGTATCCGGGAAAAAGATTTTTTCATTTGAAATTCTGATTTTTTTTTTTGGATTTGAATTTTGCACAGAGAGCGTCAGTATTCTATAACTAAAAATCAATAACATTTAATCTGATCGCATCAGTATTTCCTGGGATAAAAGAGTAAATATCCTCAAAATTTGGAATACATAAGTATAGCCCCGAAACCGTTAGATGTATTTTACCTATTAGTGAACTTGACATCTTGAGTTCCATATTTCATGTTCCTTATAGCAAACACTCAAAATTATCCAAGAAATTAAATATCGGTACAGTTCTGGAAATTTTTATAATTTCATCCCTAGAATTCCCTTTTTCGAACAAGTTCTTAAACATAATCACTGTGGTGAAATGAAATATTTAGACAGATAATAATTGCTGATTCTATAGAGTTTCAAATTCGTCCATCCCTATTATCTATATAGGGGTTGGACCCTCAGTTGTTACAGATTAACCGTGTTCAATCAATTGCTCCCCAAGCATTTCAATATAATTTGCTAAATAGATTGTCTAATAGATTTAGTATCACGCAAGTCATAGATGATGAGATGAAGAGGATGTTGCTGAAACCCTGTGGCAGGGCTGGATTTCATAGGTTTCTAAAAAAAATTTCTTAACTTTGGGTAATCATTAACGGATTGATCTTTATGGTAAGTTATTTTAAAAAGTGGATAGTAAAAACGAATGTTTAAATTCACAATTATTGCATAAATTTATTTTTTCGTGGCGAGGTCTTGGAAATCTTTGAAGTCCAACAACGAACTCTTATATTATACAAAAAAAGCTGAAAAACTTTATCAGGCAATTTTCAATTGTGCCGTGTTTATGGTCATCCTTATGGCCGATCGTAAGCACAATAACTCTTTATAACGAATTTAAAATTTCATTTTCCCTTCATTTTCGAACAAACAGATTAGATCGAATTGAAATCCACGATTCTCACGAAATTTCGAACAAATTTGGTTATCTGCAATTTCGAACTAGTTAACGAGTTTCATCATGATTGAAGTATTTGAGTTATTCCGTAAAATACAACGATCCCTTATCAAACTAAAATTTGTTACACTGCTGTTTATAAATTTCAACGTTTGGCTAAAATTGTTTCAAATATGATGAATAGTGTTTTAGGTTTTCTGGGTTTTCACTCCCAATATCTTAAACAGAACTATTAAAAATTGAATAAAATTGTTCTTTCATGAAAAATGCCTATGCGGATTGAAGGACTATTTGTCAGGGGCAGTATCTTGGAAAACAGATTACCTAATGAACAATACAGAAAGAATACAAACGATAAAGAAGTGAACTCTCGCGTGTCAGAATACAAATCTGACTCTTTCATCAGACAATGAAAATTTTCAGAATTATTTTCTTCTAATTTTTCTTTTCGAGTTGAGACTTTTGTCAAATAGAATCAAATTTGACCACAGATTCTATATCAGTGGGTCCATCCTCATTTGAGACCAATTTCGGCTCAAAATTCGAAAATTACAGACATTGTGATGAAACTATAACGCGCTGTTCCCCAGAACAAGCGCATAAAAACCGAAATTCACATTTTATGTTATACAGGGTGTTCCTGAGTTGTAGGTACAAACGAAGAAGGGAGATTCCTTGCATAATTTAAGGAAAAAAAATCCCATTGAGATGCGGGACTGCAAACGTATCCTTCACGAGATACAGGGTGTTAAAGTTTGAATATTTTTCAATTTTTTTTCTATAAGCATCTGCATTTCACCAGATTTGGGATGGATATTATAATTTGGAGTTTACACTATGTGACGTGCCAATTTAGATTGCAAATCTACAGGAATATATCTTTTTTGGAACACTGTAACCTGTTTTCCTCCAGAATTTTTTTTTGGTGGGAACTGTCTGAAATATCGTAGTTATCGTTCGGCTATTGGAAGTGAGTCCAAACTAGTCGAATTCTTCATATATTCAGGCGAAGAAATAACACGATGTGTCCTGGAAAAGGCGTGTTATAACTCTGAAATTATTGGGTCGATTCTGCTTATATGTATAACCTTATTTTTCAGTTTGTATGGGAGTCAAACATTCCCCAAAAAGAAAGCCCCTAAATTTTTCCGATCGGTAGAGAATTGAATTTGAACATGAATTCCTTATCATTGCGTCAAACCTCATCATTTAAGGCTATTTCTGGATTATGTTTTGAAAATTTGAACGAAGCTATAGCACATTTGTTCCATGGAGAAATCAGTTAAAAATAACTACTTAATACTACCCTGTCCGAAAATCTCTCTGCTAGGGACAACAATTTCCGGAAAAAGAATGAGAGAACATCGGAGGCGGCACATATGTCTACTCCCACCCCCGCTTCCCAACAATAATAAACAGTCGCATTTGGACCTGTCCAACCGAGACGTGTAATCTCATCATAATAATATTTTACATTTCATATTGTTATGGACTTAAGTCGGTCGCGTAGCTGCGCTGATACGCCGCCATCACGGTTCCGGCAACGGGCCTGTGAAAATGGGAAATCTATTGAAGCTACGGAGGTGTGAAAATCTACCCCCACCCTTTCCCGACGCCTGCTACGCTCCGTTCCGCTTTTAATAGGCTTTGAAATTTCACGGAGGCGGTGGACCGTTTTCATTGTTTATTGTTATGAAAATCCGTGTTTTAAATGAGGATATTCCTAGGGATTTTAATGTTTAAGTTTTTTTTTTGGATTTTTGAGTTTGGAACGAATAATTGAAATATTAAGGTGAACATACATTATTTCGAAGATACCGATACATATCAGTAAACTCAAAAACTTCCAACTTGGATATGAAGTCGTAATACTTGAGTGATATGTTTCAACGCTTTTTCAGATAATAAATGAAAATATTTAAGTGGGCAACCATGGAAGAACCTATTCTTCACGATGGCGTATCACTGTAACAAAATCTGCCAATTGACAAATTCAATATGTCAATTTACTCATCAAATATATCAATTGACATCCTGAATTGGTCAAAGAAGTTGAATGAGTATTAATAATGTTCAGCTAGTTTTTGTTTGCTAGTCCTACTGTATAATAGGTGAAAGGGGTGAAAAAGTACGTAAAATTGATTAAACATTTCAACATTTGTCAACACAAATATTAAATAACTATTCGCCATAAATTTGCAATGTATGGGGATCGAATATGAAATGCTTGATTATAATTCCTGCTTGGTTATTCCTGTTACAACTTTGACACAAAATTCTAAAAACAGCTTGAAAGCAGTGTCGTGAAGTCAGCAGTTTTTGCGCGCATTTTCGAAGGAGATCACCAGGGGTGCGTCTAGTGGGGTCATTACAAAGATGACCGCTTTGACAACGAATTCGTATATGCGCGCCAAAAACTTCACGACAGTAGGGTTTTTCGTTTTAACGGAAAAAACAACAATAAAAAGGAAAACCACGAAGTAAGACATATTTTTCCCCATTATCTCCGGAAATTATGATGGTATCAATCTAAAATTTGGCACACTGCTGTAAAATATAGAGTTCTAGAGTCTGAGAAAAATTTTATTCAGAATTAGTCGATAGTTAACGATAGTTATTTTTATTCGAACATTTTTATTTCAATTTACTGACTTACGATCCCAACGAAATTTCGCTCAAATTTGCGCGTCGTTATGTTTCAACTGTCAAGTTTCAATCCCATCGCTCCTATAGTTTCTGAAATATCAGGAAAATAACCTCAAAATTTCAAATGACTATAACTCCGAAATCGTTTGGTCGATTCAGCCCATTAGTGAACTTAATGGTAGCATTTTGAAATGCAATCTCCCTGAAAGTTTCAACTTGATAGGATCCTCTGTACACCAGTAATCGTGCATATGGACGATCGGCCGGACAGAATTCATTTTGATACTGGATTCGTCATCAGTGAGTTCAACCTAGTCGTTTGAAACCATTTTCGGGAAAAATTCGAGAATTTTGACAAAACGATAGCAGGCTTATCCCCTGGAACATGCGCGCCAAATTAATAACCCACGTGTATGTGAACGTCCACTTTGTTCAGTCTCCAAAATGATATGAAAGGTTTTACGTTATTTTTGGGACTGGTGAAATTTCCATCGCATAAGAAGATGATGAGAATAATTTATCTGAAATTGTATTTCATTTTATTGTCTCAGACTGATCTTGAAGAATTAATTTATTGCTATTCATAAATCATTTCTTCATTTTTGCTTGCATGTTCTAGGAAACAGTGTTCTTTAGCTTGCCACAATGTCTGTAGTTTTCAATTTTTTTCACTAGAATGTTCTCAAACGACTAGGTTGGACCCTCTGATGAAGAATTCGATATTTATATAATAATAATGATTATTATTAAAATAACAATAATAGTAATAATAATAATAAAAGTAATAATGATAATGATAATTGAAATTAATATTTTACTAAGTGTACCGAATTTTCGTTTGATTCGATTTTAAGTTTCGAAATCATTAAGAAAAAAATATGTCAAATTTTTTCCATCGGTATCGTTGTTATTTCCAAAATAACTCGAAAAATAATGATCCGATCATGATGAAACTAGATAACTAGTTGCCAAATACTGAGGCCCGATTTTGTGGCAAATATAGTGAAAAATTAAAGAAAATCCGAAAATTTCTAGAATATTTTCTCGATAAATCCGAAACACTAATTTTTTCAACATAATCTATAAAGTTGATATTAGAATATTACACATTCTTGTTCGATGGAAATATCAACCCCCTCAAAAGTTATTGGAAAACGTTTAATACCATTTTGGAGACTGGATGAAGTGCACATATTTTTGTGTAAATTTGAAACATCTACGAGAATGTCATGTCAAAGCTGTGCAAATATGAATAATTCTGGAGGAAAAAAGTGAAGATATCTAAAGAAAATATCAATATGTAGATTTTCAAAGGCAATTCACGATATAGATAAATAATATGTAAAACTTATCGACCATGATAAAAATTAGTCTCAATTGTTAATAGCGGGATTCAGGACTAAATAACTAAATTGGATATATATTCAGCAATGTTTCGCAGAATGTTTCATCTGCTTCTTCAGACCTCTTTAAAATATGTCAATCCAAAACTGATCAAATAAAATAATTAACTACGATCATTTATACATGAATGAGTGGAAATGTGTATGTGCAATTTGCAAATTTTTAGTAATTTGGATGCTCTGCTGGGAAGAAACTAGAATCGCGAGAATATTGATGATCATAGCTAATCATTTCCTGAAGAAGCAGATGAAAAATTCTCCGGAACGTTACTGGAGAATATAAATATCATCAATTCGAGTTTAGTTATTTTGCTCTTAATTTCGCAATTTACAATTGAGACTATTGCGGTATCTTTGTCGAATTTAAGCTGAAAATCTTAAAAATGCAGATTTATGGCAATGAAATTTTGAAAATATTCAAAGTTTAACATAGAAAGTGACGAGTTATCGGACCTGTGTTCATGATACTTTCCCCTTGATATTATCCAAACAATCGCCCTCTTGGTTCGTACCTCCGATTTAGAAACACTTTGTATACAATTTTTGAAGGGATTTTCTCGGTTTTCACTCCCAATACCTAAAACAAACTACTGAAAAATTAAATAAAATCATTTCTCCATGGAAAACGCCCTTGCGGATTGCAGGATTGAACTTTTTGTCAAGGGCAGTTTTTTGGAAAACAGATTACCTAATGAAGAATACCGGAACAATATAAACGATAAACTGTGACGTTTCAGAGTCCAAATCTGACTCCTTCATCAGAGAATTATTTTCTGTCGGTTTTTCGTTTTGTGAGATTTTTCTCAAATCAATTTTGGAAATGAAAACCCAGAAAAAAACCTACAAATGATGCGAAAACCCAAAATAAGCTTCAATCGATACTCTGTACCTTGAGTTTGAATATACATTTGAAACTTACAAAATGCTGATATCCCTGCTGCTGCAGCTATGGACAAGTGAGGTGGTTCATTTCCAGAATTCAAGAAAAAAGGTAAGGGTGCTGGTATCATTGGTATGGGTGCTATCAGATCTTTCCTTGGTTGATTAGTTTCTTGCGATTTTTGACCAGCGCACTTCGAGTCTTCTAAGTGACCATAAAGTCTCTCGAAGAATTCTCTAGGTGAACAGGGTTGGGATGTCTTGGTTTTCTCATTCGCCATCGGATGTGGAGAAGATCGCTATGAAAATGAAATACAACTCTAATAAAATGATAATTTACTGGATTTGTAATTGCTTAGATGAAATTCATATTTTTTCACTTATTTTAGTGAATGACAGCACTACTTTGTCGAAATCAATGAACCAAATACTTCTTCATTCACTTTTATGAAGTCTGTCGGTAGGCCATGGAATTTTGATACATTCCACTGTGTATATTTTCATATGTAAGATTGTAGTCATTTTCCTGTCAGATAACTACGCGACATTGTTTATTCTCCACAAACGTGTCCAATTGAACCGAACCATATATCGTCCTTATAAACAATATGTGGGATTTGACAACCACCGAATTATTATGACCTTGGTGATATTTCACGAGTGCCAAGCTGGCTTAGTTTTAGTTACAAAATTTTATGAGACTATTCCAAGGCCGTTCGACAGACTTTATGAAAGTGAATGGAGTATATCTACTGGTCGTTCAAAAAAAATCTAGAGCAGCAACACCGTGAAGTAAAAATCTTTTGCTGGCTTGTTCAAATTAATAGATATAGCGGTCATCCAGACATTGACACCATTCATCGCTGTTGTACTCCGGTGTACAATTTTGTGATTTATTTATTATATGATCCACATGAAAATTTGCGCGTATCAGCCAGACATTATTTATCGAATGGTTTCTCAAATATATATTATTTTACAACATTTTTACGTGCTAATTGTGGAAATCAACGTGGTATTTTCAGGCCCCAATTCCTGTTAATTCTGAATTTTCGCTGAAAATGGTTGAACTCACTGGTGAATAATCCGATGTCAAATTAAATAATGTCCGAATGGCCGTCGTGCACCTTGGAACGTTCAAGGTAGGTTGAATTTCAAAATCCCGCTAGTGAGTTTTTTATGGGTGAAATTGGCTTCTCTGTTTAGTTCAGTTATACTCATTTGAATTTTTGAGGTTATTTCTTTAATATCTCAAGAAGAACTTATGAGATCGCAATTAGTTTTAGATCTTTGTCAGGATCGTCCCACATTGATAGATTTTTTTTTGATTTTCCAAATTAAAAAAAAAATTCAGAACTTTTCGAAATTGAAAAAAAATTCTGAATTATTCGTTAGATTCCTATAAAATTCGGTATAACCATCGAGGTCGATATTTAATTACGCAGTGTGCAGAGTTTTAGCTTATCTGATATTTATTATCGTTTATTTTGGAGAAATATATGTAAAATTTGGTTGTTATTTCCCAAGTTTCATTGTTATTATTATCGATGGCTTCGAACAAACGCGCCTGAACTCATTCCAGTGCTTTTCTAGAGTTTTTGTGTCACTTTGGATTCATTATTTATTCAATCGTTATAATATAATATTGAATGATTCGAATCACAAAATATTCATTATATTCAAAATCAATATTTTTGAGTTCTCCTGTAATTTTTGAAAAAATCTGCAACTTTTGGACTCAGTACTCACCCCAAAAAAACTTATCTTCAAAACTTCACAAATAAAATCTTTCACGAACTCCGTAACTGCATAACCATAAAAGGTGAAACTATCATTCTGGCACTTTCAAACAACAGAGAATGACGAAAGTACCCCAACTTATCACAATATTTCTGAATCGACGCTCTTGAGGGGCGGGATTAATTCATTGGGGGCGGTTCTCAGGACGGCCAACTGCTTTTCAAGTATCATTTCACATTTGGCCCCGTTCGGATTCAAAAATTGTCCGTTGTCCACGTTTAATTGGGGATGAGGGACAATTTGTGACCGGAAATTGGTAAATATATTTGGATTTAGAGATACATTTAGTTTCTCAAGTGGAGTTAGGAAATCAGGGGTTCAGATTATTGAGGGATGTTTAGTTAATGTTAGGAAGGGTTTATATTTACCTCCGATCGAATTGAGGATGGCTGAATAAGAACCAAAAGATGAAATAATAAAAATGTTAGTGAATAGCCTTTATTTTATAGGTAGTAGCAGATCTATCAAACTACCATTTTCGAAAGTTATGCAGATTCACTTGATATAGAAACTTTTTAATTCTTCTTTTATTCAGTGAGTTAGTCGAATGTTTTTTCAATCCATACAAAAACTGGCGAAATTATTTTTTCCATTCAACAAAATACATGGAGACTCTTCTATCCACATGAATATATTTATTTATATAAATTATTATTATTATTATATTATTTTTTGTAGATTATATGGCCCCGTCATCAGTATATTTGAATTCCTGATAGGATTTCCGATGGTCGAATATAGGTATGTATGATTCGTTATTTGAGATCTTTGTATATGTCTCTATTCTTGAGGTCATTTTGGTGTTCTCGTTTTCTAATATCTAACTAACGATCGCCATGCCTCTCCTGTAATGCTTTTCGACAAACACAACAACACAGGAAATATTATTATATTCATATTGAATTTAGAATCTATTTTTCTGATTTTTTCGGAGAAGTCCTGTTCAACCATTTGCTGTTCGTTATATGGTGCAAGAAATTCGTAGCAAAGTAACAAAGCTTACACAGAACACAACCGGTCTCCTAACTGGCACAAGCTTTAGCTTCTGAGAGGGTTCCAAGGCGGAACCTAGGATTATTTTTCAACTTCTGGTTTACAGCCCGAATTGATATCCACAACCATTATATACGACATATATAGAAACTATTCACAAGAACTCATCATTTAGGTCTTCTTCCTTGTCAAATAATATTGATATTGATAGTGGGAACTTCTGCGAAGATGCCAGCGCCCTAACGGTTAAATTTGAAACCTGTCCAAGCTAGTAGTTTTATGTAAACAAACCGTAGAAATGTGGTGGAGAACCAATATTTATTAAGCAGAGCTACAATTTTCAAGGAAATTATTATAATTTTGTGTCAGATTTCTTGAGAAGCAACTTTTCGTTTGGATCACCATATAAAATCGTGGTTTAGATCGTGCCTGGGGTGTAATTTCCATATTATCATTGTGTCTGTTGCTTGGTGGATCAAAATGAACCAATATCTAAGTTAACTTGAATTTCTAGAAAAATAGGCGCCTCAATAAGTAATTCAAGGACTCTAATTATTGTGAAGAAGAGCTGAATGCAAGCCACGTTATGTGGTAAATCTGAAATAAGTCTGAATGATATGACTTATATGTTCTCGTTTTCAAACGAGTGGATCTATAAAATGAAAAGATAGCTTCTCTGCTTTAATTCTTTTGCATCGTATTTCAAAAGAGAAGGAAACCGATAGATATATAATATATATAATGATTTTATTTTCATATCATAGATCATAGCAGCTCAAGATACTAGCAAAATGAAAAATATCACAGCTGGTTTAACCCAAACTACCTATATATAAATGAGAAATATAATGTATTAATATAAATAACTTTAGCTATTATCAACACTAACAGTATTTCTGGTTTTCATCAGTTTTTCAATTAGATCACTCTGTTTGAATGTGATTTTGTGTAGTTTGTGTAGTAGGTAGCTGTAGAAGTGTTCGGTAGTTTCTCTGAAGGAACAGCATTCTTCATCAAAATTCTCTTATTTCCATTCAAACCTAAAAACATATGAGTATGAAGCTGTTTTGAAATAAATACATTGTAATTTACCTTTATAAAAATAATAATGATAATAATGAACAGATATTTCGTGACCTGTTTTCCAATCTTTAAAATCCAGGGCTTCTATCAACGAGTTACCTGCCAAATGCTGTTTCCAAATTAACTTTAGTCCTATTTGGCCCCTGAAAAAATTTAAACTTAAGGCTGTGTAGATGATCCTCTCTTCTTAGACCATAAATAAGATTGAGTTGAGGCACACAACAATAGTCATTACGAGAAGATGCCATTTCGAATGAATACAATCGAAATTTTTGATCGGAAAAAAATGAATCGATTGATGAATATTACAAACACTTTTGCTATACCAAAATTTTATCTCGGAGAACAACACAAAAGGTCGAAAATTAACCCTCAAAGTAATAAAAACACGTTAGAATAATGGGCACGTCTAAAAACTACTAGCTTGGTAGTGTTCGAATGTCTCTCGCCAGAGGGAGTATCGCTTAGCAGTAGTTACGAATACACTTGAAGCGTCCTATACTGGGAGATACCATTCAAGTGTATTCTTGCCTTGCTTAATTCTTTCATTGAAAACTTGGTCTTTTTCTTAGTTCTCGGAGACATACATTTCCAAAATCATGCTTCAGAAAACTTGAACTATACTCCATTCACTTTTATAATGTAGCCCGGTTGGCCATGACATCGTGACAGATTTCACCGTGTATATTTTGAAAATGTTAGGTTATAGTCATTTTCCTGTCAGATAACTATGCAACGTTGTCTCTCTACACAGAGGTCGTAGTAATTACTTATTTTTCAAATGTCAATCTACATTGATAAAGTAATGAATTTGAGAAAATTTTATTTGAATTCGATAATTCCAAAGACGTGGCGAATGTTGAAAAACTCTTGTCTCTGTTAATACTGGAAATATTTTACGTATATAAACATGGTTGGAAGATTCAGTTATGCTTTTTTCTCGTACGGAAATCAAGAATCGAGTTTTTCAAAATAAAGTCTGTAATCAGTGTCATTTTGGGTGCTCCAATAGAAGGATATTCTTTGTCGTCTCTTTCACTTAAAATCTTCCTTATTGTGTTGATGTGCAGCTAAAAAATTAACATATATTCATATAAAATATTATTCCTTGGTTTTCACTCACATACGTCGAAAATGTTGGATAGCTTGTGTTGAATTATTGATTCCGAATTATCAGGGTAAGTACCAGAAAAAGCAGATTTCAATTATACATAGCACTTCCTGATACTTTGTCTCTGCTTCTTCAAAACTACCTTCGGCATTTTTATTAGTTTGCAAGCGTTATTATGCTGAGATTTAGAAATCTAGAATCGATTGATATTGATAATATAATAGAAGAAATTGAAATTTGGCAACGTCTTTTGACATTGCCGATATTTCATGAGTGCCAACCTGCGTCAGTTTTAAGGGAAAAAACTTGATAAATCTAAATCATGGCCAACCGGGCTACATTATAAAAGTGAATGGAGTATATGTATTTATACTCAATACACGTCAGATTTTCTGTATTCTCTTAGATATTCCTGTTTGGTATGATTCACTGCCATTTTATTATTTGATCAATTTAATAAAGTGTTGACATAGCAACACTGCATCGATTGACAAACTGTTGTCTGTCAAACACAAACAATAAGCATTGAAGAATGGACGACGGAAGTTCAAACCCAACGGAGTGAGTATATTTATATTTTTGAATTAATTTGGATTATATGAATGACTGGAAAATATTATAATGAAATTCTACGTTCCATTTCGATGAAGATAACATATAACACCATTAAAACTTCGTATGTGTGGATCGTTTCTCTCGTTAGTTTTTGTGTTTTAGCTTTGCCGGGGGTTTGGCTAATAAATAATGGTTATTTCGTCATGCAAAATTTCATAAGGATCATATATTTGGTTTGGTGGATTAACAACATCATGAATTTAGGAGACGTTTATGAACACCATTTAATTTGTACTGCCTTATACTTGACCCCAGAGTTCTGTTATCATTGCATATTTCTCTTCTGTGCTGGACTATTTTTTTTTGTTTATTTTTGAATTTCCTGATACAATTACATGCCTCAGATTCCTCTTCACTTTGTTTGAGCAACTTTTTGAATCTGTTTATCTCACTGTCATGCAATAATATACCTCATGACAATTCATAAAAATTAATTCATAATTGAAAAGATAAAAATGGCCACTTTCTTAGCTCTTGATTTTTGATTTCAATTACAGGGGGGGTGTGGCGTAAGACACCTTGAAAGCTCCATAATAAATGAATCTCATAAAAATTGAAAAATCATAGGTACGAAAACTTGCCGATTAATCTACAAATACTCCACCTTGATCTGAGCTGAGCGTTCAATCAACCAAAGCTTCTACACAGAGATGGCGCTAGTGATTTCGTTATCATGACTATCATCTGACAGGTTTGAGTATCTTGAACTCTTTCTGCATTTGGAAAATACGAGTCGTTCTGATGATCAGTAAAACTGTAAAATTGAAGTAAACGAACTTCTTTGTTGGATTGGATGATAAACTCAGATCAATGTGGAATATTTGTTGATTTATAGACAACTATTCGTTCTTGTGTTAATGATATTTCATTATTCAGCTGCTTAAGTTCTTATCACGATTGTTCGTAATTTTACTTAGGAAGGAAAGCCATGAGAATATTTCTTCTTCACAAGAATGCTTCGATTCAAAAAAGTTGGTGAACGTCGGCCCTGGAGGCTTTTTCTTCATTCTGAGTTGTTGATTTAATTCTTAGTCTATAGTCACTGTAGTTCGATTTTTAAGCGATTGTTCTAGGGAACAGCGCAATATCATTTCCTCACGATGTCTGTTATTTTCGAATTTTCAGCCGAAAATTGTCTTAAACGATCTGAACTCCCTGAAGAAGAATCCGTGGTAAAATTCAATTATGTCCTTCCCACCAGCCGTATGTGCTCTAACTTTCGAAGGCAAAGACTTAGAAACCTGAAACTGTCAGATTACGTTTGGAGTTCAAATATCTCGATTGAATTCGTTAATGGGTGGAATCGGTTGGATAGTTTCGGAGTTGGGCCCATTTGAAATTTTGAAGTTAATTAATCGATATCTCATGAAGTATGAATATCAAGGTCGGATGTGTGTGAAACTCTTGCTGTAAGATTTGATGTTTTTGGTGTGTTAGAAGTTACTGAAAAATTTGGGAATTGATACATATAGTGTACAACTGTTTCACTACTATATTGAAGGAAAGTTGATATTGTCGGCCTAAATCTTGGCCAGAAATGGTAATTTGTTTACATTATTAACCTTGGGGTATATATCACCGTACAGCGGAAAGATAAGAACTCTTGGCGCATACGTTATCTAAAGGAGACCATACACCGAATTTATTTCAATTTATTTTGATATTCTATAATTAAAAAAAAATCAATTCTAAAATTTTTGAAATTTTTGGTGGAATTTTTTTTTGTGAAAATACTGATTAGATTTCAATAATTCCAGCACAAACCTTAGAGTCCGTATTTAACAGCAATGTTCTAAATTCCAATTTGATCCGATATTCACTTTCGGAGATATAAGTAAAAAAAAATTACCAAACTTCTTTGTTATTTGGAATTTTAACGTAATTTCCGCAATATCTCAAGAAGTACAAATGCAATCAGATTGAAACTTCGTAATCAGGTGGAGAATACCAACACACACTAGGTACAAAAATCCGTGTAGATCTAATAGTTAGAATTTCAACAAGCGCGTAAAAGCTCCTGACCTTACATCAGTGCTTTTCTAGATTTTGTTTTTAATTGTGGAAGTTCAATATTGGAAATGCAAATTTCTCATCATTTCAATGAAATATTGTTCCAAGCCCCCAAACTGATACATGACCTACATTTCAAATTTTCAGATGGTGCCTTATTGGAAGACTACAAACAATGCAATTTATGGGCAAGGAAGTGATTTTTTACGGTCTTGGGTGTCATCTCTATTTCCTGAACATGTTCACACGTGAACATTGCACCTACAAGCCTAATAATTCGAGATGTGGGGACGGCATAAAATATTACGCAGGACATAGAACTCAGTACTTTTTCTGTTTCGCTGAGAACTGTGGGAATCCTAGCATATTCGTGATGAGTTATCCGAAATTCGAAGTCATTTCAATTTTGGAAGGTGAGTTACTTCTTTTGCGCACTCGTTCTGGGACCCTATTCTTGAATGTTATGGTATGAACGTTCTCTATCGTTCCATCCATCCCCGATTCAAGTATAGGGACTTTGGGGAGTGTTATCATTCTATCTATGTTCGAAATTTCAGAATTTTGTGCCAAAAATATTCTCAATCAATTAGATCGAATTTACGTGATAAATTTCGTTAATGCATGAAATCCGCCCGATAGTTTCAGAGTTCAGATATTTGAATTTTTATTCAATAGGTAGGAAAATTTTATATTTTATTATTTTTATTATATATATTCTTGCATAGAATATATTCTATGCATCTTGCTCGATCACAAACGAACTAAGTTTACATGGAACAACTGGCAAGCTTATGAAATAAAAGTACTTGTGCATAGAACAATATTGTAACAAGTTTCAAGTGCTCTTCTCCTTCATTTGATGAATGGAATGCAGTAAAAAACACTTTAAAAAATCTTTATAACTTCGAAACTTAGATAACAGTTGATAAACTGACTATAAACTTTCGTTTAATTTCAAATATAAAATTCAAACGAGTCAACTTGATAGAACTATTAAAATGATCATCAAAAATACAGTTTTTTCTGCAAAACCGTCACAAAATATCTTTCGCTCTTGATATCTTACGACATACTCAAGGCTCTAAGGGTCCCTATTCTTGACTGCAATGGTATAACCATTCTCTATCTTTTCATCGTAAATGCACCGCGTTTCCATGCCAACAGCTTCGACACGCCCATTTTTTCCACGTTTGTTCTCTTTTCACAATTCAAGAATAGTTGCTTTATTCTTACCCGATTCGGTTCACAAGCAATTTGAATAAGAAATTGTGGGCGAAGAACAAGAGTATGAGTTATCGAATAAAGCAAATCTGTTCGAAGGGCAGTATTTTCTTTCCTAAAATCTCCCTTCATTTCTAAATATTTCACAGGTGGTTCGAAGGAAGGTTATGTTGCTTTGGCGTTCTCAGAAACTTCGGCACTAATCTCTCTGGGAGGCCTTCCTTATTTCAATTTGACTATATGGAATTGGAGGAGAGGAGAAAAATTAGGAAACAGTCGAAGCCATATACACAGGCAAAAGCAAATAATAAGGTAATTTAATTTTGGATATTCTTAGGTTAGAGTAGATTTCGCATGAGGATGCATCGGTTAGGTTCGTTAATGGGCTAAATAAGTCGTATAGCCATTTGAATTTTTTCGACGAAATTCCGCACATATACCTCAAGTCCCACATTTCACAATAGTGTACCAAATTTCAATTCGATTTGGACACAACATTCGGAGATATAGGGGGAATAAATATATCGAATTTTCTTGAAATATTGGGATATTATTAAGTTAATTTAGGATATTATTCAATTCGCGAATCCGGCCTTATAGACTTAGAGATATTTATATCGTATGCTTGGGGCTTAGTGATGAATGCCGAATACGTTAATCGGTAGAATCTGGCCTATGAGTCGTAGATTTACCCATTCAAATTCCATTTTTCCAATATTTCCAGAAAAACTATCGGAACGAATTGAAATCTGGTATACTCGACCGAAAATAATATCAGAATTTCGGTAGGACCATTTGAAAGGGAGATCGCCAAATGCTTCCATCAGGAAGTAGAGTTACGTTTTTCCGATATCATCCCCACGAAATTTTGCATTATATTGCCGTCGCGCAGTATTCTACATCCACTTAAGGGGCCTTTTGTGCGAGGGAGATTCGGGTATTTGGGTAATCAGAGATTCACCCTATTGGTCGACAGATTCACCCTATTGGCTGACGACAATCACGTGATCGTCGTCGGCCAATAGGGAAGAATATCCGACTACCCAAATACCCGAATCTCTCTCGCACAAAAGGTAGCTTTATATAAAGTCTTTATCTGATCGATACAGTATTTCTTGGGATAGTGAGGCATTAATCTCAAAATTTCATATCAACAACGAAATTCCACATCTTTTTACCTACATCTACAGAAATAAATATCAGATCGAATTGAAATTTGAAAGAATGTTGTTAAATTATATCGTATCAGTACTTTCTGTGATATTGAAGAACACTAACCTCAAAATTTCGAATGGGCATAATTCCGAAACTGTTCGGCCGATTTCCCCCATCAACAAACTTATCTGATATATATAAACTTCCAACCTCACCTGAAAATTTCGAGTCACTAGGTCGAAAGTCAGAGCACATATGGACGGCAGGCGGACGGACGGATAGAATTGAATTTGACTACGGATTCTTTAGGAAGTCTAACCAAATCGTTTAAAACCATTTTTGGCTCAAAATGCGTTAATCACAGACATTTGGGCAAAATGATAACGCGCTGTCTCCTAGAAAAAGATTCTGAAAAGACTATGTTTCGATAAAAAAAATCACGAGCTTATGTTAAAACACAGCACTTCTTGGAAAAAATCAGAGGGAGGTAATGAATTGAGGAAGACAAGGGATTGCTCTCAAAAATGTTTCGCTTTTCTGTTTGCGTTTCAAATACATCACACAAATATGAACGAAGTGAATGACCATAACTGTCCAATTATCAATTTTGGCCTTATAACTCGAAAACAAATTCAGAAAGAGCTAGTCACGGGATCATGAGTTGCTACAAATAAAGTTATCGCAATGTGCCATTTTCCTTAGTGTTGAAAAGTTGAAGTTCAGGTATCACCAATTAGGCCCTGCCTGTAACAAATTGGATAAGTGGTTCAACATAAAGAAGAATATCGAATATTTCACCAAATCAGCGTTTTGTTCCTCATCGAGGGTAACGGAATCCATTGTTTGAATAAGGTTATATACTTTTTTTGCCGATTAATCTTGAATTATTTCGAAGAGCTATCTGCAAAACACTGAATACCATTCAAATATTACTGAGTAAAAGACCTTCGATTCACTCAGCATTCTTTCAGGTGTAATGCTTTCAATCCTGTTCGAGTATCTCAGTTGGGGAGCAGAACCCACAAGCTCCATATCTGGGACATTCTCATGTGTGGAAAAAAATGCATAATGACTCATCACAAGGTGAAAATGCCTCCGGAGAAACCAGCACCATTGGTGATGACCTACTGGTCTTCGGAAGGATTGATGTATGTCTTGGATATGGAAGGATGTGTTCATCTGGTGGGTGCATTGCATGGGTTTACCAACTCCTATCCCATACCAACAAGATAAACCTCTCGCGTCATTTACTTAGTAAATCTATGTGAACGTGTTCGTGACCGTGAATCGAGAGTCGCCATATACTACAAGCAATTTGGGGTGTGTTGCCCCATCACATTGGAATTCGTGTAATGTTTTCAACAAAGGTTTGATCAGCGATCCTTCAGAAAAAGTTCATGGTTTTAATCTTCCTAGGAAAATTCGGTGCATTTTGAATCGACTTAGAACCGGTCATGGTCGCTGTAATAGTTTCCTCTTCAAATGAAATTCGGTCGAAAGTCCAAGGTGCGAGTGCGGAGAAGAAGAGGAAACAATGGAACATTTAGTTGATAGTTGTCCAATATATAAATTTTACGATAGTTTCGAGGCGATTCATTCGGTGTCTGATTCTTTTTTGAGATGGATCGTGAACTTCGAATTAATTTAATGAGTACTAAATCATTTACTAGTTCATATTAGTTTTTTCGTCTCCTTTTTTGTTTTCAGGTGTGATTCCAAGATTTCAACCTGTATCGAATAGAAAAGAAGAAATTTTGTCGATGAAAAAGCAGCCCAATAACAAACAACAATTTCATTACACTTTTACGGGGAGACAGAGTTTTTGCTGAGGTTTTTATCTGTCCTCTTGTATCATACGTAAAATTATATGGTACCCCATTTACATTTCCTCTGCTAATACTGTTATGACACATATTGTTTGATATAGAAAAATGTACTGCTCATCTCAAAAGAATAGATATATTGCAGCTGGGAATACGCGATTCAAGGTCGGCAGGCAGTGAAGCCCGTAAACGATAGGATGATTTGTCTTGTTGGTCTGTTGATCCATTCGCTTTTACAAAGTCAGTCGGTAGGCTATGCAAGTTTGACACATTCCATTCTCTATAATCAAAAAAGGTTTGGTTATAGACATTTTTGTCAGTAAACTACGACATTGCACGTTCCAAACAAATAGTCGTAGTAATTACGTATGTAACTGACAACGTACGAAACTGACAACGTCCCGCCGAAGTATTTTGATCTTGACAAAAATTCACTAATACCAACCTTGCTCAGTTCTAGTAACAAGAACTTAAAAGACATATTCCACGGCCTACCAGACAGAACGAAATATACCGATTCCGCACATTCCAAAATTAACAGGATGCTTTTCTTAATGAGAACAAAGATGTATTCTTTGCATGAGCTTCCTAATTTCAAATGAGCGATTTTAGTTCTTTCTGGTGAAACAACTTAAAGTCTAAATGAAAAAGAAAAAATAGGAATAGAAATACCTACGAAACTACAAAATTAACGCATACAAAAAGATTTGAATAAAAACCATTGACATGTAGAGTTGTACACCTGAAGAAATTTCGAGCGATGGACCGAGAGCTCCGGTTATAGTTACGGTAATCCAAAATAACATATGTGTCATTCATTCTAGAAGAGGCTTATTTATATATCCCTCAAATTGGTACTTACCTAATTTGAATAATAAATATTCAGAATTTTCAGTTCCCGGCACTGTACCCGGAATAAACCAATAGCGTCATCTTTTGAATAACGCTACAAGTATTGGATTTGCTTCACTAGTTTTAACTAAATTTGATTTATAAGCAGTGAAATATTGATTTAAAAATGTGGAGATAGACCACTCTCGAAATGAACGACACATATAGGCAACGAATAATATGTCAATGTGGATAACCATAACTATATCTGGCGATTTCAAGCGATCGACGCTTGAAATCGCTTATGACTGCGCAATAACCTCTGAAATTTGGTCACTTTTAGGAGTAGACAAACCCTTATCCCTCATATCATAGCGCAAAGTAGAAGGAGGAGATGTGAGATCTGTCATTCTCTGTAGTTTTGCATTTACTTGAGGAGATATTGTATATTATTTGCCGGGAGCACTTTTCTTTCCGTGATTTATAGGCAAGGCTCGTCCATGTCTTTATGTCTATGATTAAATCCGAGAAACTTGTAATAGCTAGGCTTTCACGCATCCCATTATCATGTTTGACAAAATATGGATGAATACTTGTAGAATCTGTCAAGAATCTATAAAATCTATCTATCTATCTATCAAAGAATATTAAGCATAGAAGTTGTTTCTGAATTATATTCATACTCATGATGGATTTTTTTTTCAAGATTAATTCCGAATATGTTTTGGAAAAGGTTATCAGTTACACTAATCCTGGGAGCAGAGTACCTGCCTTTAATATATGGAGAGATGAATTTGCTATAACAGGACCAACAGCTGAAATAAGGGTGAGATATGTCATTAAAATATTGAACCATTCAAGACTTTACTGAGGAGTAGTTGTTAATGTCAAAACAGGGATAAGGTTGTAGAACATAGTCAACATAACGCAGGGCTGTCATACTGCCTCGAATGAACAGAAGTGGTGGTCGTCTACTGAAGCAATATCTTCCCAAACCATAACTATAACATTCCTGTAAAACAGCAAACGCAATATAAAGCCGCGTACAGACCCGATAGCTGAGCGGCTTTCGAGGCAGTAGCCAAGCACTTGTTAGACAGCCTCGCGTTGTTGAAATGGCTCGCGACACCGTTCACACTTGCGAGGCAGCCCAATTAACATGCTTCGCAAGCCGCTCAGCTCTCGTGTCTGTAAGCAGCTTAACGTCGCTCTTCTCAGCAGCATCTTATCATTTAAAGGCCATCGCACGTACCTTGACAGAAAAGCAATTCGTCGCTGAATCCTACACTACGATATTCTGCCACCTATTGGTCTCGTTCTCTGCGACAGTTCGAACGTTGAGGACAGTATTCAGCAGTTGAAGGAAGTACTTATCTTGAACGGTTAGAGAGGAGTCCAAAGGTTCCAATACGGTTTAAGGTTTAGTTAGTAAGCATCCACAACGGCGCACTAAATCGCATAATCGGACCAAGCATCGCACCGTGAAAACTTCATAACCCCTTTTTAAATGCAAAACAACCTCGATTCAAGTAATTTAGCTTCGTACTGCCCGTAGAACCAAATTCAGCAATAAACCCCCAAAATTCATTTCGTCTTTTCATGAGCACAGCACCATTTTATATAGGTTAAATTTGTGTATTTGCGATGGCCTGTGCCATGATCAGTTCTTGGTGCTCCGTTGTGGACTCCCTCTCACATGTCCCCCCTCTTTTCCGAACCATTGATCGGCAATTTCCGTAGATGCAAAACGATCTCGTAGAGACTCTACGGTAGAGCCAGTTACCTGAAGCGTCGATCTTGACGTTCTGTAGTACACCTCGGTTGACGAGTTGGTATTCTTTGTATTCTCCCACCTTCTTTTATCCAAATACGACACACATGCATTAATGTCATTGAAGTACAATTAAGACTACTTTCGCGAAATTGCGAACCAAAATCTTCATAGTCATCAATTCTAGCCATGTTAATATCGCCAACCTAGTGGAAATTTGGATGTCTTCGAACTCGTGACATTTTATTATGCTTGCATATGGCTTATCGCAAGTTAACTACTGGGTTATAATTTATTTACAAATAAATTGACCAAAAAACTTTTTTTATGTGAATTTAAATGTTGACTTCGTTATCATAGCATGCATACTTTTAATGAAGTTCTCATAGCCAACATAATCACAAAGACGAATAACTGTCTATAATTCAACAAATATTCCACCTTGATCAGAGCTAATCATCCAATGAACCAAAACATCTACACCGAAGAAGCGGCGTCGAAGGAAAATGCCTACAGCTGTTTCACAGTTGTTACCGATCGTCAGGCCATCTTACCTTGAATAAAACCGCTGAGTTGGGCGTCTTGAAGCTTGTCACCTCTCAGCGCAGAGAAAAGAGAGCTCCAGTAATAATAAAATAACATAATCACAAGGACAAATATCTGTCGATAAATCAACAAATATTTCACCTTGGTCAGAGCTAATCATCCAATCAATCCGAAGTCGTGACGGACGTTGTAAAACTGCAAAATTGCAGATGCAGCAACCGAAGATCTTGGAAAAAATATGAAAAATTTCGTGTTTTTCCCGGAATAACTCAAAAACTGTTGATTCTCTCGTTCGAATTAGCCCCCCTACCCCATGAAAATCAAAAAAAATAATACGCAACGTGGTGTACATAAAATATTCCATGCAGTAATTTTGAATTAGTAATTTCCCAAATATTGCAATCAATGACAAGGAGGTGATTAAATATTGTGTATCTGATTTATTGGTTCTCAATCGTTATTACCCCCCTCCCTATGAAAAAGAACTATGTCCGCTCTTGCCAAGGACGTGTCTCTAAACGTTTCTGGTGGTAATTCTGTCTATAAACATTTGAATTCAGCTCAATCTGAGTCCAGGAATAGTTCGAATACACTACAATCAAATCCCCTCTGCAGTGAAGTGAATATTTCATTACTCTTCCAGTTTTATAGAAAATCTGGAAACACCTGGAATTTATACAATACTCTGAACCCTACTGAAGGCATGTTCAAACTAAAATCAAGCAAATTTGGCGTTCTTGTGGGATTGACCGACAGAGCATATCTGGTGATAATAGACCCAGAAAAGAACGAGTACAATTTCATCAAAACCAACGAGTCAGAGTTCCACAACATCTGTATGTTATATCCAGTAGGCCAATATATCTGCCTGTTATCTCAGGGTAATATGGTTAGTGTTGTCGAAATCTCCACAGGAAAAGTGGTAAGTGGTTCGTGAAAATGAATACAACACAGTAGCATAAAAAACATAAACATTCTTGTTGTATTATGTTTTATTTTTACCTATAGACAGCTTTCAACGAGATAGCCGGCTTCGTTATTGAAGTAATGCTGCAATCACACGAAGCCAGTGGACAGTGAGGCTAGTCGTCCACTGCACGCGATTTCGAGAGGCGCGATAGGAGCGTAAATGAACGAACTTGCGCGACAGATCCAAATGAATGGAACTCTAGGTACCCTCGTCGAGTTCATACGGGCTTTCTCGAGAGAATTCGAGCGGAGCAATCGTATCCAGATCAGTTTGGATCTGCCGCGTCTATACGCTCGAAAAGAGGAGCTATCCGTCGGCAAATGGAATGTATGGTTTGTGAACGGAATATTTGTTGAAGCTCGTTTTTTATTGTTGGTGAATTGTAGATGGATCAGATTGAAAGGTTAATGAATGTTGTCTTTTATCTTATATTAAACTCACACCCAGAAGTTCTGTAGGTGTAGTAGTCTACCTGAAATTGGACTCTTTGGCAATAATCGACTGTATAGCATTCCAAATATAATTAATCCAGCGCGTTTCGCCATTATCTCGGTTCCATAGGTCTTATTATCTCAATATCTATTATCAATTTGTTTTTTAGTCCGTGACGAATTTTATTCCGAATATTTTTCTATGTGCTTAAGTGTTTTTGGTCTATACGTACTGTAATGATTCAATCAATCTCATATGCAGAACGATCATTTCGATCACAAAATAAACATGATTTTTTCTTCATCATACGCTACGGATTTTTTACTAGTGACCTGATTTCAAAAATACGCATGCACTTCTGCAAAGTTTTGAAAATTTCTGAATATTTGTGTCCCCATCATTTCTTTCGATGTTTGCAGTTTTTAAAGTTTCGAAGTCACGTTCTAGATATTTTAATAACACATTTCCCCTTCCGAAGGTGACTTTTCACGAATAAAACTCAAATCAGCCATAATTTCGAGGTTCCATATACTTTGTTTCCGAAGTACCCAGGTCATCAACATTCACACTTCAACTTCCATTGAAGTATTATAAATGAGTATACGATAATAATCTGTTTGGCGGTCTTCTGGCAACTCAGTTAAACTATGCCGCCTACATATGTGAAGTTTTGAAGGTTTTTCCCATTCATTATCAAGATGGTGAATTTTTCCCGATAATTTCATTTCTTCTAAATTTGAATCTACCTCAGCTCAAAAAAAAATTTCCCCATTCTGTAGCTAGCATACGCCTGATCAAGTAAGATTTATCCAAGAAATTAATTATTAATTCTAAATCCATCCCGAATCACAATTTCTTCAATAAACACGGAAATCCGAAGTACAAATCCCCTGCTACGCGAGAACCAGAACGAACCGAAACCTCGCGAACTATCTTCCAGTAGACGACCCCGAAGCCTGAGCCGCTCGGGTCGTAAAAGCTCATCGGTGCTCGTAAAACGCGTAGCTCATAAAAGCCCCAAATCGCTTCCAGTGGACGGCCAGGCTTAAGCTGAATTGACCGAGTGGACTGACGCCAACATCTGGAATCGTCTCAACACCACTGGCGTCCAAAGACATTCCAGTGCAGTGGAAAAGAGCCGCTTCAGTGCACTGGCTTGAGGAGTCAGTCAATGACTCTGCTCTGCTCCTGTTAGCTGCACTGTCTCTACTGACTTCGTGTAAATGCGGCATGAATTTATCCCTTCAGATAGTTATAAAATTAAATTTTATCCTCTAGTTGACATTCAACATAATGAATTAAAATGTCGTAGAAACTACTCTCAAAGCCTCCCGAAAAATAATCTGAACAGAATATATCATTTAAACTATTTCTAGCATATTATTGAAACACTTTTTACATTGAACATTTTTACAGGTTTGGATCAGAAAAAAGATTATTAGCATTTAAATATTTCTCAATGTGCTAATACACTTCGGCACAATAGATATCTCTAACTATAATCTGTTTTGCAAAATATCCCATCTATTGCTACGAATCCGACTTAATTCTTAAGATTTGGTGCTTTTTTGTAGATTAGTTTTAACCAAATTATTTCACTATACTTGATTATCGAAACCCTGATCCGCCTTTTTTTATATTGAAAAATCTATAATTCGCCTAATTTTGATCGAATTCATAAATGGAATATGTATATGAAATCCCTCAATCACTCCAGGTCCTTTCGTTTGCATAGAAAGTGTAGATATTATATAGTATATCCACACCGAGTGCAGGAAAGTGCAACACTTTCTTCGCAAACGAAAGGACCTCGTGAATAAATTAAGGAAACTATGAATGTCTCTGTAGTCCTGTCAACATATTACGAACTTACAAGAACGTAATGGTTTGGCCGCAAAAAAGAATAGTTGCTCTGTATAATCAGTGGTCTGACTGAGAATGAGTAGAACTTAAATCAAGGCTTCACTAACTCAGGGACGAAACCACAAAAGAAATGAAATTTGTCGAAGTATCTCGAAAATTATGCATTTCAGTGGACATTATGATTAGAGATTTGGCGTTTCTCGTGAGTTGGCGCCATCTGAGGTATGGCGCGCTCTCGGGGAAAGTTGTTTCGTTTCGGTGCCAGAGATGGACTAAATCCTCTGGCACCTGTCTACTACAACGTCAGAAGCAGCGTAGTGAGAACTACCGTAGCTGACGCGCTTATGCTATGTTGGAACGAGGTAGCTAGCGTGCTTCGGTCGGTGGTGTCATCGTTTGGGGATTCATTTAATCTACCCCGCCTACACACTTCCCCACCAGCGAAGCTGATGACGGAGGAAGAAAAGGTGCATTGTGAGACAGAAAACCGCCATGTTGAAAGCTAGAATAACACATAGATAAGTCATCTCTTGGAGATTAGCTCATCTATGGTTTCACGTAGGAGTCATCACTTTGGCGGCTTTCGTGAGATCCCGCCATATGAGGCACGGCAAGATCTTGGGGAGAGTTGTTACGTCCCGGTGCCTGTTTTGGGCTCATCAGATAGGATGAATCCTCTGGTACCTGCCTATGATAACCGCAGAAGCGGCGTAGTGAGGGTGACCCTAACTGACCCACTTTTGCTATGTTTGAACGAGGTAGCTAGTAGCGTCGGTCGGTGGCGCCATCGTTTGGTGACGCACTTAATCTACGCCGTCTACAAGTATACTAAAATGAATGAAGGTTTTATGATGATTTAGTATAAACTTTATCCCATTCGTCATGCTTACTTCTTATAGCTTTAGCAATCTGTGAGTCTATAACTAGGAAACCTTTGAATTAGGATAAAAGTGATTATTAAAATGTATGTGCCATAATTATAGGAATTTATCGCACTCGAAGTTATCATGTATATACTAAAAGGAAAAACTGATATCTTGGAAATTTCAAACGCCTTTATCTTTTGACCCTAGCCGTATCAGGTAGAATGGAATTTGATGATATATGCAAGATATTCATATGATTATGTATTTGTTTCACATGAAAATAGAAGAATTCACTAAAGTTTTATTATAACTTTGATCTACAACTTGAAATAAAAAACTTAACAGTGCTTCTAGATTTTTATAGTCACACACGAGGAACCTTTTCATACTTAGATCTCACACACACACAGAGTTTTTCGAGTCTATATAACTTTGGCGTCTGTATCCACAGACACAAATTAAAGTTTTTCTTCTTTTAACATTAGTAGGATTGACCATTGATATTATAACACTCCCCCTCAATGGCGAATCCGCTCTAAACCTAAATTTTTGCAGTGTTTTTCAAACATGATACGACTCAATGGCTTCGTAAACATATCAGCTAACTGTTCGTTAGATTGAATGTATTCTATATGTACAAAATTTTGCCTTATTTTGTCCCTTATGAAGTGAAACCTTATATCAACATGTTTGAGTCGTTTATGAAATTCGGGATTCTTACTTACTTTAATAGCTGCTTGGTTGTCTTCATAAATTATAATATACTGAGATTCATTAATTATTTTGAGATCTTTTAAAAGTGCCTTTAACCAACAGGCTTCACTTACAGCCAAACTGAGAGATACATATTCTGCTTCAGTTGATGAAACTGCAACAGAGGATTGTTTTCTAGACAACCAAGAAACCGTACAATTATCAATTTTAAAAACATATCCGGAGGTGGACTTTCTGTCCAGCTTATCTCCGGCCCAATCTGCATCAGCGTATCCTATGACAGACATATCATTTCTGTCATAGGTCAGACTATAATCGAGAGTACCCTGTACATAACGAAGCACTCTCTTTAAAGCTTTCCATAAATCATCACTGGCACAACTTTGGTATCTACTCAAAATATTAATTGAAATGCATAAGTCTGGTCTTGAACACAACATTGCATACATAAGACAGCCTATCACTTTGCGACATTTATTTTCAATTTCAAGAGTTTCTGAACTGTCTCTTTTTAGAATATCATGTTGAAAGTTATCTTCCATTGGAGTTCTCATTGAATTGCAATCCTGCATATCAAACTTCTTTAAAACATTTTTTAAATAGCTACTTTGATTAATGATTATTCGGGAATGATTAATATCTTGTATGATATCCATACCTAAAAAATTTCTTACTAAACCCAGATCTTTCATCTTGAAAATTTTTGACAAAGTGTGTTTGATGTTCTGTACTTGACCAGTATCTGTGCCTGCTATCAATAAGTCGTCAACATAAATCAGCACAAATAATTTACAAGTCTCAACATTTTTGACATAAAGACAATATTCAGATTCAGATCTCTGGAATGACAATGACACCATTGTTTTATGAAATTTTTCATTCCAGTTCTTAGGAGAATTTTTCAAACCATATAAGGACTTTCTTAGCTTAAAAATTGTGCCTTGTCGTTGCTTAAAACCTTTAGGAATTGAGATGAACACATTGTCCTTAATATCTCCATATAAGAAAGCACTACATACATCTAATTGGAAAATTGGAATATTCATATTGTTACATACTGCTAAGAAAATTCTTATTGATGGTAATTTTGCAACAGGACTATAAAGATCAAAGTCTGATAGATCAGTTTGCTGGAAGCCCCTAGCAACTAAGCGAGCTTTAAATTTTACTTCTTCATTTTGTTGATTAACTTTCTTTCTATATACCCACTTACACTGAATGACCTTTTTCACATTATCACTTTCACTATTTACGTTGGTCCACGTCTTATTTTCTTCTAAAGCCTTTATTTCGTTGTCCATTGCTTCCTTCCATTTAGAAGATTCATTGCTCTGCATTGCATCTTCATAAGTTTTGGGGTCGTCATCTGAGCATAAGGTCAGCAGAACTGTGTCAGGATCCAATTCGTAGTCATCAAGATATCCTGGTCTTCTACAATTTCGTCGAGGATAGAGTCTTGGATTGGTTTCCTCAACCTGTTCATCAGGACTTTGAATTTCTTCTGTGTTAACATCATTATCTTGGTTTTCTTCAGTAACTATTTCTTCCTCTGGTGATTCTACATACATTTCTGACTGTTCCAAAACATTATATTCAATAGTGGCTTCTGGTAAAAATATGACATCTCTATGAATTTCAACTTTCTCATTGTCCTGAAATAATACTCGAAAGCCTTTGACATTTTCACCATATCCAACGAATATACCTAACCTGTTTTTTGCATCCCATTTTAAACGTTTTGGTTTCGGTATATGAACTGATACTTTACATCCAAATATTTTGAGGTCTTTAATATTGTACTGCTTCTTGTACCATAGCTCAAAAGGTGTTTTATTCGGTGTATTGCTAGGACCTGTTCTGTTTATAACGAATACAGCAGTATTTACGGCTTCTGCCCATAGATTTTTATTTTGATTTTTAATCATACATCTGGCTGCCTCAACAATTGTTCGCATTTCTCTTTCTACACGACCATTTTGTTCAGGAGTGTACATTACCGACTTCTGATGGCGAATTCCTTTTCGTTCTAACATATCTTTTAAGTTATCATTGCAGAATTCTGTTCCATTATCGGTTCTCAGTACTTTCATTTTATGATTTGTTTGTCTTTCAGTTGACGATATAAATTTTTCAATGTTACTTCTAACTTCTGACTTAACTACTTGACAGTCTGAAACGTCATGATCATTTGACCTACTAGAGAAAGGGATATTAGGGTTACTTGTTTCGGTGCAATTCTTAAAAATCATTTTATATAGTTTGCCACTTCTTGTTGCTAATGCCCTAGTGTTTCCGTCTTTAAGGATTTTACAATGTTCATTATTCATAACTATATTATATCCCTTATCTAAAGCAGTACTTACTGAGAATAAATTGAACTTTAACTGTGGCACATATAGAACATCTATGAGAGTAGTTTCTATTGATCTTCCACCAATTATTGCAAACAATTTAACTTTTCCTTTTCCTCTTACCTTCAATATATTTCCATTTCCTACCTTGACTGTCTTATCCGATTCTTCAATAATATCATTGAATAACGATTTATCCCAGCACATATGTTCGCTCGCTCCTGAGTCCATTATCCAATCGTTCGGTTTCATTTTGCTGCTTGACTCACCAATGAATGCATTAGAGCTCTCTTCATTATTGGGTCTCCCTTTTATTTCCTCTTTGCCCTTTTTGAACCAGCATATAGAGGCATCATGTCCTGTCTTCTTGCAGTATGTGCAAATCCTTGGTTTTCTAATATAGCAGTTTCTAGCCTTGTGTCCTGGCTTGTGGCATTTATAGCAGATAACTTTTCCAGTTTTATTACTTTTGATTTCTCCTTTGTGACTTGTACTCGTTAGAGCTGTTGTATTTTCTTCGCTTGACTTGGTTCTTTCTTCTTCAATAAGTAGTCTCGAGGTTAGTTCTTTTAACGTTTGATTTGTTTCAGGTACCGATTCCCAGGCAGATCTGAAGTGTTTGAACCTGTCTGGAAGAGACATCAAGATCTTCGTCATTATCATCTTCTCCGAAATTTCTTCTTTGGCCTGTTTGAGCTTATTTTTGATGTCCTCTATCTGAGATATGAACTTTGACACTGTACCATCTCCAAATTCCATTGAGAAAAACCTCTGTTGAAGTAGATGGACGCTAACAACGGACTCCTTTTCGTAGACCGACTTTAACTTTTCCCACATTTCATTCGCAGTATCGCATGATAAAATATGTGTAATTGGTTCTTGATCCATTCTTGATACTATTAGTTCTTGGGCTTTAGCATCCTTCTTTTCCCATTCATTGATTTCTTTCGCACCACTATCGGGTTTTTGAACGCTTCCCGTTAAAATTTTGTAAAGTTCTCGCCCTTTCATCATAACGGTTGTTTGGAATTTCCATGTAGCCCAATTTTCATCGTTGAGTTTGATCAGCGGTATTGCTGCTTGTTCCATCTTGATAGTACTTAAAAAACGTTCAGGAATTTTCCAAAATGGCTGTCCTTTGTTAAGTTACCTGGCGATTCTTATTTCAACTTTCTTCTATTTTCCTTTGGTGCCTGGGCCCATAACCTATGATTATGTATTTGTTTCACATGAAAATAGAAGAATTCACTAAAGTTTTATTATAACTTTGATCTACAACTTGAAATAAAAAACTTAACAGTGCTTCTAGATTTTTATAGTCACACACGAGGAACCTTTTCATACTTAGATCTCACACACACACAGAGTTTTTCGAGTCTATATAACTTTGGCGTCTGTATCCACAGACACAAATTAAAGTTTTTCTTCTTTTAACATTAGTAGGATTGACCATTGATATTATAACAATTCATCGGGAAATTAAACGAATGTCTCTTGGGCATATGGATGTTGATGACCTCCTGGTCATTTATTGAAAATTGAAAGGTTCATCATAGAAAGATTCAGTTGACAGTTGAGCAAATTTCTTTCAGGTAAGCAAATTCGATCTGATGGGAACGGCTCTCACCATTGCTGGCAACCCTGAATTTCCCTATATCGGCATCGGCTACATCAACGGCATCCTCGAGCTACTCTCTATCTACGATCCTAAGAAGCCTGTCCACATGACCAGTTTCAACCTTACCACCAACCAGATATCCAGCGTCTACTTCAGTGAGTTCGGAAGGGTCATGGTGGCAGCAGACGTAGCCGTCGGGGAGTTCTTCATCTTAGAGGGCATACCAGGCGGCCAGATCCAGGTGGTGGCAACGATATCTACAAACTTCCAGATCACGGATTATATGCTGGTGCCCTCGACCAACTGTTACAGGCTGTTCGTCATTCCGGTTACCTCGAACGAGTACATCAAAGGGAATAAGGTTATTCGGTACTGCATAATGGATGATCATCGCGTTAACGTGAAGGAGTACCGGTTTCCTGATCCGACGATGGAGTATTCGAAGATATTGAGCACGGCGAAAATCAATAGAGACAGGGTCTTTTACGTCATGCCTTTCAAATCGAAAGTCATCCAGGAGGTTGAAACTAGGAGAGGGGTGAGCTTATTTCGGTTATTTATTCTGCTTTGTCAGTGGTCAGTCAGGGGATCTCTAAAAAGTTGAAAGTATATTCCATTCCTTTTATAACCTATCCCGGTTGGCCATGGTTTAGGTATATCAAGTTTTTTTACTTTAAAGTGACGCAGGTTGGCACTCTTGAGATATCGGCAATGTCAACATAATTCCCAGAGACGTTGCCAAATGCCAATGCCACTTTCTACTCTCAATCTTAACATAATCATCACGCTTGGCAACTAAAAATGCCGAAGGTAGTTTTGAAGAAGCAGAGACAAAGTACCAGGAAGTGATATGTAGAATTGAAATCTGCTTTTTCTGATAGTAACCCTGATAATTTGGAATTAATAATTTATCACAAGCTATCCAATATTTTGGACGTATGTGACTGAAAACCAAGAAAAATTATATCTCATATGAATAGATATTTATTTTTGAGCTGCACATCCCCACAATAAGAAAGATTTTAAGTGAAAGACTCGACAAAGTATTTCCTTCTATTGGTGCACCCAAAAAGACTTTATTCTGAAAAAAAATATGGACAAATATGGAATTATAATTTTAAAACTGAACACTTTTTCGATTGATATACCCTACTCACTTTTTCAAAGGAACATTTGGAATATAATTTGCGACGGACATAACTTTTTAAACTTATAAAATCAATGGGTTACAAATACAAAAGGGTGAATGAACGCAAAATTTTATGTGAACAAAAACATGTTGTTGCAGCCAAAATTAATTTCCTGCGCAAATTTTTACAGTATAAATAGTTGGATTAAAATCTTAGATTTATGAAAATAAACATTTTGATAAATACGTAATTACTACGACCTCTATGTAGAGAGGACAACGTTGCGTTGTTATCTGACAGCAAAATGACTATAACCTAACATTTTCAAAATATACAGTGTGAAATGTGTCAGATTGTCATGGCCAACCGGGATAGTTTATAAAAGTGAATGGAGTATATGCGTTACTTCTTATATAAATTTAACCAGAAACCAAATACTCCTCAGCATGTGTGATATTATTATTTGTTTTTAAAAATATTGATGATATTTTCCTCATCGTTTCGATCGATTTCCAGGACAATATGATTCGAATTCTGAACACCTTCGAGACCGGCCACCAAGTACGGTGTAACGATTTTTACATCGACAAACATCACGCTATTACTTGGTCTTATGATGGTTTTGTGATCGCGAGGACTGCCGACATGCAAAAAGTGATAGGACATGCTCTTCCACATCATAGGTGAAGCAGACCAGATTTTAGAAGAATTACCAACTTTTGTATGCACGCTTGTTTTCAGGAGACTCGCAGGAGTGAAAAAGGCATATATAGATCCTTTGGGTAAATACATCGTGAGTTTGGGACACGACAACATTGTGGCGTGCACGAGTCTCATGAATGTGGAACCCGATTATAATGAGCAAGAAAGCTTGGTGAAATTGTTGAATTCCAATAGATATGCGCTTTTATTCCAGAGAAAAACGAAGGGATTCGATCCAGGACGTGAGTTTTCATCTTTTTTTTTGGGAAGATAGCTCATTTGAATATTCCACCAGTTGTTTCCTCCATTATGTTCCGAATCAGTATTCTATACCCAATAAATTCAAATATCTCAAAGACAGCTTCAGATAAGTATACACTGCTACGAAATGATTGGCTACATAAGAAGTTACAATAAATGCTTGTTTAGCGTTATTAAGTTCACTGTACAATACAGGGCGTGACATATCTTATATAGAATATTCAAGGAGGCGATGGACCAGATGATTTCCAACAAAAACATGGCCATTATCTGGTTTGACGAGTATTTTGTTTCATTCCATGTATTTTTCATGTCAACTTTTGTCCCGAGGGTGTAAATACCTCTTAAATGCCCCACATATATGCCCTTGGACAGTAGACTCATCTGTCCATAAAATTTCGTTCCCAAAAAATCTTTTCTACTGAATTTGGTCAACATATCATTGGCAAAATTCTATTCACCGATAGTAGTCAGGCTTGAATACATTTTTGCGCTCTTGCCAAATGGTATGGATGAATTGTGCCTCTACTGATAATTTCTTTGACGTCAGGAAAGATACTTTCATCCTCAAAGCTACATTCGTCGGGAACTCAAAGTTTGTTCATCATCAACGGATCTTAAAATTTCATAATACTGGATAGTAGGTACCGGAACAACCTCATTTTTGCGCGCATGTTCTAGGGGAATAGCGTTCTATCGTTTTGTCCAAATGTCTGTAATTTTGGATGATTGAGCTGAAAATGGTCTCAATCGACTAGGTTGGACTCACTGATGACGAATCCAGTGTCAAAATCGATTCTGTCCGGCCGGCCGGCCGTTCGTCCGGCCGTAGACACGGTAACGCTCGACAGAAGCAAGCTAGCAACTTTAAACTTTCAGGATAGGTTGCGCATCAGAATGCGGCGGTTAAGTTCGTTAATGGGCCAAATCGGTCCAATAGTTTCGGAGTTATAGGCACTCAAAGTTTTGAAGTTATTTATTTCAGAAACTACATGAGTGATTGGATTCAAACTTGGCAATTAGGTGGAGTATATCGACGCGCAACTTTGAGCCAAATTTCGTCAGGATCATGTCGTCAGTAAACTTCAAAACATTTTTTTTTCGAAACTTTTTTCCAAAAATTTTTTTTTCCGGAAACTATTCATCATGTCCGAAAAAAAAATTCCACTCACACTTTGAGCTTTATATTTCACAGCAGTGTACCAAATTTCAGTTCGATACGATCATAAGTTTTGGAGATATCCGGAAAAAATATGTCAAATTTCGAGGTTTTCTTCTCGATATCGTTGATTTTTTCAGTTCAACTCGAGAAATACTGATTCAGTCCTGATAAAACTTCACAGCTAGTTTTGAGATGCTGAAGGACAACTTTTTGCGAAATTTCGTAATAATCGTGTCATTAGAACAATTTGAAAAAAAAAATTTCTATGATTTTCTTATCATATCATCCTCATTAAATTCTGTAAGAAACTTCGAACTGTTATTTTTCGATGAAGTACTGGATTTCAATTCGATCGGATCTGTATTTTTGGAAATATTGGAAAAATAAAATTTTGATTGGGTATATCTACGGAATCATTGGGTGGATTTTACCCATTCACGAATTCGGCCTTCGTAAATAAGGTCCAAACCTTCTCTACAAATATCGAGTTTCTAAGTTGTTTCTTTCGGAAGTTATTGTGTTTACGCAGTCGGCCGTTAGGCTGACCGTAAACACAATAACTTCCGGAAGGCACGACTTAGAAACTCGATATTTGTAGAGTAGGTTTGGGGCTTAATTACGAAGGTCGAATTCGTGAATGGGTAAAATCCGCCCAATGATTCCGTAGATATACTCATTCAAAATTTTATTTTTCCAATATTTCTAAAAATACAGATTTGATCGAATTGAAATCCAGTAATTTATCAGTGAAAAATTTCGAAAAGCACTGCCGTGATGGCAGCAGCTTTTGCGTGCATGTTCAAATTCGTTGCTGAAGCGGTCATCTACATTGAACATGCGCGCAAAAGTTGCTGCCTTCACGGTAGTGCTTTTTGAAATTTTTGTCTTCTGAACATTACCAATTTCATTGACAAGGTTATGAATACTTGAAAACGCATTTAATGTTTCCCATTGCGACGCTTACGTTTTCTGGAGATGGGAGATTTGATTAATTCTCCTACGTTAGCGATTTTTCTCGATGAACATGCTACCTATTTGGAAAGCTGAGACATGAGGAAAGTTATATGCCTGGCTAGTAGTTAGTTTTGGACAGAAACTAAACGATAATCTTTTCAATTAGATGACGAATAACGATTGATTCAACATTCTTCTAGCCTCTATGAGAGACTACACCTGGCTGGAAGTCGATAGGATGAAGAAGATAGATCACGAAAGGAAACTATATCAACAAGAAAAAGCCTCAATTTACGAAGAATTCAATGAAATCAAGAACGCGCTCAGGCTCCTCCTCAACCAAAATCTGGAGGGGCCAGAGAACGAAAAACTGGACATGGTCGAATTCAACCTGGACATAAAGTACTTTGACGAAATCAAGGAGAAGAACAGGGTTGAGTGCAAGGACACCGAACACTATATCAAGAAGTACGTGACTGCAATATACAGAGTGTGCGATAACATAAAGAACATGTGTTATCATACTATGGCTGAACAGAAAAGAAAGCTACAAGGGATAAGCACTCCCATCAACGTAGAGAGTTACACTTTGTTGCCGCAAGATGGTAAACAGATGGAGGAGATGCGTTGGATCTTGGAGCAAGTGAAACTGGAAAGATTCGTAAACGAGAACGATATGTTCGCTCCTTGGAAACCGATGACCCGGGAGTAAGTTCCAATATTTTCTTCCTCTTCTTTTGCGCGCTTTTTAGGGGGATGAACGCGTTCGCATTTCGCCTCAATGTCTGTAATTTTTGGTTTACACGATCAGGTCAGCCTTCCTGTGAAAGAACCGGTGGTATTATCTCATTCCAACTGGCCAGTCGCCATATATCGTCTTACTTTCGGAAGAGGAACCTATGGCCTTGAAATTTTCAGATGAGGTTTGTAGCTAGGATGCACAGAAGATAAATAAGGTGTATTCAAAGATGCGCTCTTGTTTCGCCAATGTTGGAGAATAGACAACTTCGGCCCAAGTTGCCAACCCACAATTTACTTAGCAAGTTTGCTTTCACTGGGGAACGGGAATTTCAGGACAAATTCGACATGATAAGGTTGGCATTATTTATAAATAACCGTGAAACATGCCTCGGCTCTTCAAACCAGATAATTCCTTCCAAATATAGGTTTTTGTTAAGATCGTCCCTGATTGGCTGAAATTTAAGTTGGGATTCCTGATTTCATGCAAACAGTGTCAATTTTCATAGGATACGTTCCGAAAATCAACTCTGTTGTTTCGGTTGCCGATTTTCCGTTCCGTAAATATGAAATATTCGGATGGTTCCTGGAACAGGCGCGTGAAAAAAGTTATTTACGGAATCTGGTTGATGAAAATGCGGTCGATTTACTGTCACCAGAACGATTTTCTATGGTAAATATCCATAGCATAGAACAATCATGTTTAATTTAGGTTTGTTTTGGTTCCGAGTTCAGAACCACAGACTATTGGTCTATGCTAGAACCGTCCCGAACAGATCTGAACTCGGAACCAAAACCAACCTAAAGTAAACTAGATTGTTCTATGCTATGGATATTTACCATAGAAAATCGTTCTGGTGACAGCAAATCGGCCGCATTTTCATCAACCAGATTCCGTAAATGAATTTTTTCACGCGCTTGTGCCAGGAACCATCCGAATATTTCATATTTACGGAGCGGAAAATCGGCAACCGAAACAACAGAGTTGATTTTCGGAACGTATCCTATGAAAATTGACACTGTTTGCATGAAATCAGGAATACCAACTTAAATTTCAGCCAATCGGGGACGATCTTAACAAAAACCTATATTTGGAAGGAATTATCTGGTTTGAAGAGCCGAGGCATGTTTCACGGTTATTTATAAATAATGCGAACCTTATCATGTCGAATTTGTCCTGAAATTCCCGTTCCCCAGTGAAAGTAAACTTGCTAAGTAAATTGTGGGTTGGCAACTTGGGCCGAAGTCGTCTATTCGGCAGAATTCTTTTTTTCCACTGAAGGTGGCGCTATTTGGAAATTACGACCGATCGTCAAGGCAACTGTCTGTCAGAATTGGATTTATATCAGAGAAGATATAAGGTGAAAAATATCTGGATGAATGAATTTCTACCATATTATATTCTGTATATCTTTCAGTGGGATATATTCTAAAAATTCAATATGCATTGTTATTTTTGGCTGATATACACTATCATTCGATGTTTTTCTATATTATATCAAGTGAGGAATGAAATTATTAGGTAAGCAATGTGAAATTATTCTACAGAATCTACTGATACATCTATATCATTTGATAGCTTATTCAAATATATTAATATTTTCCAGATTGTGCACATATACAAAGGAATCTGATGGTAAAGCGGCCGGAAGTTTATGGCAGTTGATACAGCAAGCATCATCCTTACTTTAAGTCAGACTGAGACCTACCAAAAATTGAACTTTCAGAGAGAATAAAAAGTCATCGAATAGGCCATATTATTAAACCAGTTCAATTTGAGTTCTTTTTCATTTGAATTCATAAGATTTCCAGTTAGAACACAAGTGTTTTATTCACTGATAAATTCATAATGACAATTGCCGAATTCCCATGAATAGTGTCATGCGCTCTGATTAGTCGATTGGTGGCGTTTGTGTCGGTGGCGAGAGTATGAAATATATCCGGTTTTCCCAGTTTGGTCTAAAGATTTAGTAGGAAAACAAATGAAAATAAGAGCACCATATCTTCTGTGCATCCTATTTGCAGCCTAAATATCCCAGTTGAGTCCGTTAATCGGTCCTTCGCTTTCTGAGTTATGCCCATTCAAATTTTTTGGGGATATTTTTTTAGTATCTCGAAACGTACAGCCACGATCAGATTGAGACTTCATGATTGGTTGGAGAATGCCAACGAAAAACTGCGTTGTTAATTTCACGATCATTCCATCGTTAATTATTTTTCAATTTTATAATTTTATGTTGGTCATTTTTTCAGTAATCTATCGATAAGATATGCAACATCGGTGTACGAAGTTTCAGCTCGAAATGACATTTATTTTCGGAAATATTAGAAGGTCTAAGTGAAATTTTCCTTCGACATAGCATTAGAACAATCTAGGTTCTGATTCAGCACAAGGTTGCTCGGTTGCAGATATAAAGAATTTTTTCCCTATAATTGTATCTCATCCTAACGAAATTTAACATGAACCTTCAAGCCATTATTTCATAACTGGGAACGAAGTTGAAGTCGGCCAGATTCGTTGTATTTGAAACTTTTGTGAAAATCCCTCCAACGGCTATATCATTGGGCGAATTATATCCATTCGCGAATTCGACTTTCATTATTGAACCTTCACTTTTCCGTTGATATTTTCAGAGAACGGGATACTCTTTTAAGGCAGCCACCACAAGTCCCAGTAGTAAAGAAAAAACAAATCGAGGATTTAGAAGAAGAGGTCGAATCCCTCGTTATTGACAAAGAAACCATAATAGCCATGGCTGGATCAACGGCACAGAATTTCATCGAGATCCTCCCATTCAAGTACAACCAGATGGAAACGCAAACATTTTATCAGCTACAACTTCTATCAACAATTACCAATGTGAGATATATTCAGAATTGCTATTTGATGAAGCTCCGTCATCAAAAATGAATGAAACATCTGTTCATAAATGAGTATCAAGCACTTTTTTCCATCAACTGTATGCGATCCTGTCAGCCTTTCTTGATTTGTTATGCGTAATTATGTGTTACAGGCTTCCTAAAAAATTCCGGCAATTTTAATGTCTATTATCTTCATTTCCATCTTCATTGATTCATTCTCACAATAATATTTTATTGAAGTTTTAGGATATCTCCTCATATACAGTGATAAGATTCAAAATTCTTAGTTGGTTTTCAAATACTGATACCTACGCAACTTTCACGAAATTTCTCACATGTCCTGGAATGCCTCACAAATTTGAGTTATTACTCACAAATTTACAACCTTTCAGGGGTCCTAGCTCGACTTAGCATCGCAAGTAACCTCCTTTTATGTGCTGTCGACATTGGCTGCGACTTAACTAGTAGCATCGAATGCGACCTCCGCCTCGACCCACTTGATCTGTTCGTACCCTTGTACTTGCTGGGTCATTAACCATGCATGTTTGTGAAACTTTGATTATTGGTATAATCCAAGTGATCACTTCCATTAATTGACGAATTCAAGTTATAGCCTTCAAAGTATAGCGCTTAAAATTTTCGTCAAAAAAATATTTTTTCGAATTTCCCTTTTTTGCAGGAAGACACTGTACGCTTGAGAAAATATTTCAATAAGGAATTCGAAAACCTGATTCAACAGAAGAAGCGAGAACTATCTCAAATCAAAGAAAAGAATCAGAGATTACGCTACATAGTTGACGAAATCAACTATTTTTCAACGGCACAGATCTTCATATCGATCACCGATCCGGGATGGACTGCGTACGAGAATATAGAACAATTGGTGAACATAGAGGATTCTCAGGTATTATTCACTAAAATCCAACTCCAATAACAGTAGATTCATTGAAATGAGTAGCCCCATGGCGGAGAGGTGATTTTGCTTCCACCCAAACTATTTCTGATAAAATAATTTAGCTTTGACAGGCAGTTACAACCTTAAAATGCACAAGAATATAATGTCGCCTCAGCTTTGGGAACTTTTGCGATACCTGCTACAGATGGACCAATTGAAAGTACAATTCATTTGGTGAGAAACATGCTGTTGGCAGTTTGAATATTACCAGTTGAAATTCTGTTTAAGAATATCCATCTTGTCAAGAATAAGATTTTGATTCCCCACACAAGAATCTAATTAGTGCTATTCCTATCATTGGTACAAAGCAATATTATAATCGATTTCAAGCGATGGACCAAAAGTTCCGGTTATAGTTACGGTTATACAAAGACAAAGAATAACCTGTCAATTTGGATAACCGTTACTATAACCGGAGATTTTGGTCCATCGCTTGAGATCGCTTCATGTATCATACTCATGTTTTCAATATTATATCTCAGAAACCTAATAATTTTACTTGTATCTAATCTGATGTGGAAGCATTTCCTGGCAATAATGCTATTTGCAAACAGAAAAGGTTTTCCTACAATAATTCCAGAACCCCATTTCCGATTCTCCAATTGGTCATAGATGTACAAATGTCGCAAGGAGGTATTTGTCCTTTATACTCGTAATCCTCTAATGTAACTTCTTCTACGGTTGCTCAACTATGTCATCTTACGGAAAAAAACAACCGTTACATGAATATGCACCAACATCATGAGTTATTGTTAGCTCCGTAGCATTTCAGATTTCTTATTCGGTCAGGTTATTGATAATAAGAGTTCATTAATGCTGCCCTCCATCTTGACGAGAGAAAAGAATTAAAAATATAAAATGCAAAAATGTTTCATTACAATTTGCGCTCAATAATCTTAGTGATAACAGAGACCAACCTTTCTCAGGTTCCGATACCGCCCTATATATCACCCAGTGAGCAAGCTATTCTCAACGCCAAAGCTGCCGAAGCAGAGAGGATAAGACTTTTGCTGCTAGCTGATGATTTCAGGGAAAGAGCCTTGATGGTCATGATGAACGGAGTTTTAGAAGTTCGATGGGAGGACGAGCTGAAAAAAGATGTTCCCTTGCCGAAATGTATGGTAGGTATAAAAGAACTATTTGAGTTCACTGTGGATAGAATACTGATAACAAAACAGTGTGTTACTACTCTCTAGTCCACCTACACTTTCTGTGGCTAACGCACCTTTCGGAAACCAAGTTTCCTCTGTCAGAGATATATCGTTATATATGTCTTTGACAAAGGAAACTTGGTTTCCGAAATGTGCGTTAGACGCCGAGTAGTGTGAGAAGTGTAAGTGGATTAGAGAGTAGTTACACACTGTTCGAAGGTGACCCCAGAAGTGTCAGTTTCTGAAGTTTACAATCACAATTATTCATATCAGCATTTCCTAAATCACATAATGAATATGGACGTGTTAAATAAGGACCAACTAGATACATTCTGCATTGTCATATCATTGAAACAGAAAAATTATTCTTTCTCCAAGCTGATGAATGCCTTGGTAGGCTTGCCTAAGAGTGACATTCTGACAGCAAGTTTCATAATATTTGCTTTTCACCAATCTTTCATATCTGATTCGTGAGTAGCTCTCTGTATCTAGTTGAAATCCCTCTTCGACAACAAGCAGTGAATTGTACCATTCCTTATGGGCAAACTATGTGCGTTTTGGCGACTTGTCTGACACGGATTTTCCTTTAAGACCTTTTGAATGAGATTGAAGCCTTTTAGCAGAAAAATTACCAAACCTTCGATAAGCAAAGCTTGTGGTTGGTTATTTCATTAACCAATAAACAAAAGCCAGAGATAAGGAGTTCAAGTTGTATCTCATCACGCTTTACTGTCATTTTGAAGCTTATTGATAATCTTCAGCTTCAGCTCATTCCGAATTGTTTGTTTAATACTCCAAATCGTTCTATGATCTCTACAGCTACGTTGACCTTCAGCACGAGAACCCTATTGTCCAAGGTATAAAGTTGTTTGTCCTACTATCCTGGGGAAACAACTGAATCGGAGTGATATTTCTCACTGCAAATTATAGTTTTTCCAAACTTGATTTTTTTCGCCTAAGTGAAACCTTCATATTCTACCTCTTCTGAGAAATTTATATCTACTATCTTCAACAGAATCTAAACTGATAATTGCCTTGATAGACTTGCCAAAGGTTGATATTATGGCAGCACTGCTTTTTCATCAATTTTTTATATCTATTAGTAGGTAGATCTGTGAATAGTAGAAATCGTCCCTAAACGACAGGAAATGATTCATACCGTTATTTATCACGAATTACGAACGTCTTGGCATCGCGTCTGGGAAAAAATATTTTTCTCTGCTGAGTTGATGATTCTCCTAGGATATTTGGCTCTTAAACCCTTCACTATGAGGGTGATGCCTCTCGGCAGAATAGCAGATTAGCAAAGCATTCTGTTATAAATTCAAGTACCCAATAAACAAAATTCAAAGATGAGTAGTGTTCGTGGTATCCGCTGCAGTGATCAGCTCATTGATTATTTTCAGCTCACTCCGAGTTGTAGGTCTTAAACTCCCCATCGTTTTATGATCTTCACAGCTACGAAGACCTCCTGCACGAGAACCCTGTTGTCCAAAATTTAAAGTAGTTTCTCTGCATATCCTGGTGAAACTACAGAATTACAATGCCATTTCTCATTGCAACTAGTTTCTCCACGTAAGGGATTTTGACTTAAGTGAACTCCTTAAATTCTTCATTTCCTAAGAAATGAATGTCTGCTTCCTTCAACCGAAGTTTTCGTTGATTCTTATAACTACCGCCACATTCGACCCTCTAATCTCCTAAACAACGAATCGAAGCATGATCTTATCCATGACATGAATCTTCCAGAATGAAAAGCCTCCAGAAGAATTCAACGAGGAAGACCTCAGAGCCGTTAAAGAATACGAAGAAAAGGTGAAATTCCTTAATAGCGAAAGAGAACGTTACAAAAATATACTGGATCAAGAGTACACGAAAATCATCACTCAAATACGGGAAACCGTGAAGAAATTCGATAGCAGAGTTAACGATCTTCTTCATCTGAGAATCAAAGTAGACGAAGCAATCATACAGGAGGTGTTGATACTGTGCAAAGAGCGAACGAAACTTTTAGATTTATTGACCTTTGCAGACAAGGAGTTAGAACTGAAGTGAGATTATTTATATACCACCAGTTTCATGGCCTTTTGTTTATGCGTATAAATGTGTATGTGTATTATTTATTATGGGACTCAATGATAATTTCAATTTTAAAGGATTACCTTCCTTGTTATTTCATGTTCTCAAATGCCAGAAGTCTATGGTCAATATTATAAAAAACAGATTGAAGCTATCATCCACATCAAAAGTGATAGTAGGTCAATGTGATTCAAACTTCAGAAGCTGGTCTGAAGAAATTATTTATAATTTCCAGACGGGCTATCCTGAGGATGAAATATAAGTTCTCATTGCAGTCCAAGACCAGTAATTTATTCAATTATGGAGACAATATGCATATTTTACTTTCTATCAGTCATACCTTATTTTCAGAAAAACTATGGTTGGTAATGAAGAGCTCATTCACAGCGTGGAGCACCTCATCAATTCCCTACAAGAGTCCATTACAGAATGTCGCAACCAGATCGAAGTTGTTCAGAACAGGGAAAAATATTTAGACAAGAGCCTCAAGAAAGACATGGCCGAATTCAACCAAGTTATTCAGGAAGCGTCTGTGAAGCTTTTGAAGTAAGTATCATTTCGGAGAACTGGATTTTTCGCCCCAAAATTCACGTTTCATTAGTGGAATAGTGTTCTTGAACTGATTCACACACTCGTTTGTATCTTCTGCATAAAATGCTTGCCATGTTCGAGTATAATAATGTAGATGGGAAACATATCTATATACCTACTCGTAAGTTCGAAGTAAACTAATGAAAGCCAAAATCAATATATTTTTACAGGCGCAGGCCAAAGGTCAATTACAAGAATATAAATTCATTTACTATGCTCCAAGCCTTAGCAAAAGCTGTGGTAACAAAAGATAGACCTCCTACGCTCGTTGAAGACAGCATCGAATATCTCAACGCTCTGGACCATATGGATCTTTACGTTGGAGTGCCACCAACTGTGGACGAAGAGGCATACGCAGTGATATGCAAGCATAGACGGTTGAGAATAGAACATGAAATCAAGGTTGGTTTCAAATACGTCCTACTCTTAAGTTAAGAAAAACAAATCAAACTCCTTTCCAAAAGATCATTGCTGAAAAATACTTATCCTACTTGCAATGTCACGATTTCCTATTACGAACCACTTCCCCGCAAATATTTGCTATAATACCTTACATCATCTTGTGGAATTTGGGATAAAAGAGAGTTGTTCATTTTGTCGCTTTGTTATCTTACTCATTCATGTCAATCTTGGTTGATCTTTTCTTAACCTATAACAATCTTGGCCTGTTTCTGTCAATAATGATTGGATAAGTTTTTCAATTTCATTTTGGTTGCTACTTTTATCATTTTGTTTTCTAGAATGATGAGTATATCCGTGACATAGGATATTGAGATGTTTTACACGGAAATTCTATTCATGAAGCTAGTAATAAGCTCAATTGTGATACATCAAGTGATCCCTTAGCAAAAAAGGTACAACCCCCACTGATTTGATTACTGTGAGATTGCTATGTTCCTCTTCACTTAAGATTGTTATCTACTGGAACAGTCTGCCTTAAGATCTCTGAGCTACACCTCTACAACTGAGTTAAATAAACTCCGGTTGCTTCGAGGTGCCAAATCTCTTATCTGTAGATCAAATATTAATTACTTTAGTTCCCTGAGGCATGCCATTACTTCATTAAGTGTTCCAGTGCTCCAGCTCTATGTCCACAAAATCTACATTCATCCCTTTTTGTCAGTTTCATTCTGGTGAAATTGAAGGAGAAACAAAAGCATTGATAAAATCGATACGTAAAATGAATACAAACAAGCAGAAACGAAGTTAAAGTCAACCGATCATCGACAGAGAGGAAACGAAGAAGATAGAGGAGTGACGAAGACGAAGCCAAAACATTTCAATTAGGAAAATCTTAAATAAACAACAATACTCCAATAACAACTTCAAGTCTCACTTGAAGAAGGGAATTAATAGTCTTAATAAATTGTTAAACATATCTCACGAAACCAAGATGAGTGAAACATGTTTTTCAACTGAGCTGTTGACTTGAGCTGATAATCTTAGTTAATCTAAGCTGGTAAAAAAAAAACCTGTCTTATGATCTGTCTATTCTGAATCCAAAAAGATTGACAAATGCGTATTCTAGAAAGGCCAATGATTAAAATACTTTACATTAATTCTAATTCCAGGTGAAAAGTGCATCTGCAGTTCTGACCGAAGCAGAAGCAACGGTGGCGATCCTGCAAAAGAGACTTATTCAGAAGAAAGATCAGAACGTAGGGTCGATGGCAGATTTGGCCCAAGTACGCACAGATCGCTTAAAACGAATGAAGAACATACATATTCAGATAGTGCTAAAACAAGGTTATGTGGAGGTGCCAATGAACGGCAACATAAGCGATTTCCAAGACGCTATTTTGATATCACGTAAAGAAGTTGAAGATATAAATGCACTCATTCTTGTAAGTATTCCGAATAATGGAAAATGGCCTGCTGTTGTTATTTTGGATGACATATACAGAATGTCCAGATTCATATATTCTGGAACATACTTTCAAACTCATACATGGAGGTTTTTGGAGAAACTGAATCGTCTGATGATGAACAAATTGACGAAGGCAATGGGGAGGTCTTCCATCAAATTTCTTCAAATTTTGATGTGAGTGATCTTATTGAATTCCTGTTGATTGGATAAATATAGACTCGTCGAACAACAAAAAGAGCCCCTTGTTGAGAGCGTGACGGAGCTCCATTCTTGAGAAAAACGGTATTTTATAATGATGTTAACTGAGAATGTGTTCGATTGATAATGTTCAAGTTAGAGAATCTCATTATTTTTTTCTAGATGTGCAGTCTCAGTTAGAATGCATATTTTCATGATATTACTTTTTTCCCAAGAATGATGCATCTTAATGCTTTCAAATGGTACTTTTTTTCAAAACTGTTTGAGAGGTCTATTTCTTCGATTGAAATTTCAATGTCATCACTAAAAAATCAGAAGAAGTTTTATGATAGCCTTCCCTAATATCTCCACCACGGATGTGATTATGTCAATTTGTGTTGTTGATTATGTCAATTTAGATTCTTCAGAAACCTCCATGTATTGAATTCCATTTGAATCTGCCAAACTTGAGCAATCGCAAATTGTAAACATTTAGGAACCTAAGTTTAATAAAGATAAGGAATTGGTCCATTGGAGAAGAAAGAGCTCCAGTTATAATAAATTAACATGATCACAAGGATGAATATCTGTCGAAAAATCAACAAATATTCTCCCTTGGTCAGAGCTAATCATCCAATCAACCAAAACATCTACACCGAAGAAGCAGATCCAAGGAGAATGGCTATAGCTGTTTCACAGTTGTTACTGATCGTCAGGTCAACTTGCCTTGGATAAAACTGCAGAGGGAATCAGGATACCTGTCACTTTTCAGATGGACCGCTGCACACAAAGTACAGCACGTCCTCTTCTGGGAGCATCCTGAGAATCCCGCCTTCGAGTGCAGAATACCTTGATCGTCATAAACATCGATCAAGGTATTCTGCACTCGAAGGTGGGATTCGCAAGATGCTCCCAGAAGAGGGCGCGCTGTACGTTGTTGAACTGCAGCGATCAATCTGAAAGGTATCGGTATTCCCTCTGCAGTTTTATCCAAGGTAAGTTGACCTGACGATCAGTAACAACTGTGAAAAAGCTGTATTCATTCTCCTTGGATCCACTTCTTCGGTATAGATGTTTTTGTTGATTGGATGTTTAGGTCAAAGTTCGATAATATTTTCTTATATTTTGAATCGCCGATTTTTGTGTTCTTTTCGTCATGAACAAAAATTCTTCGTCAGGAAAACGGGAGAATCAAGCTTAACACCATGCGTCATACGATGACATTCCACAGGGAAATAATGAAAATGGAATGGACACATAAGAAGCTTCGGATGCACATCGAAGATCTTCGAGAAGAACTGAACGATATCAACCATTTGAAAGTGAGTACTGACAAATTATCCATTCACTTTATGAAGTCAGTCAGTAGGCCATGGAAGTTCGGCAAATTCCACTCTGTATAATTTGTTAATGTTAGGTTATGAATATTTTCCTTTCAGATTACTACGCTTTGTTGTCCGTTCTACATAAAGGTCGTAAAGTGGGTAACATACCCAAACAATAAGTCATTGATAAAAATATGAAGAAATTGACAACGTCTCGTCGAATTATTTTGACCTTGACAACATTTCATTTGTGCCAACCTGGCTCTGTTTTAGTAACAAAATCCTGATAGACCTATACCGAGGCCCATTTACGAACATTATAAATGTGAATGGAATCCCATGTAACACAAACTTCCCGGGGATATATTATCTGAGAGTTCCTTATCCGGCTTTCATGCGAACTCCTATTGTGATTTACCAGAGTGGTCAGAAACACAACATGATTTGGGAATTCGCAATGCGAGCTCCCAAAGTTATAGCTGAAGTAACCAAAACTAGATATTAAGATTGCAAGTTCCTTAAGTCATCCCAGATGTAACCATAATGGGAAAGTCACAATACGAGTTCCTGAAGTCATCGCAGACGTAACAAGTATAGTAAATTCCCAATGCGAGTTTCTGAAGTAATCCTAGACGTAACCGGAATAGGAAATTCGCAATGCGAGTTCCCAAAGCCACCACGGATTTAACCAGAATAGGAAATTAGCGAGCTCCTAAGGTCATCCTGCATGTGACGACAAAAGACGACTTCGGCTCAAGTTGCCAACCCACAATTTTCTTCACAAGTTTACTATCACTAGGGAACGGAAATTTCAGGACAAATTCGATATGATAGGGTTTGCGTTATTTATAAATATCCGTAAAAGATGCCTCGGCTCTTCAAACTAGATAATTCCTTCCAAAAATAGAGTTTTTGTTAAGATCATATCTGATGGGCTGAAATTTAGGTTGGGATTCCTGATTTCATGTTCATAGTTTCAAATTTACATAGGATATGTTCCGCAAATCAACTTGGTTATTTCGGTTGCCGGTTTTTCCATTCCGTAAATATGAAATATTCGGTTGGTTCCTGAAAAAAGGTAAATTACGGAATGTGATTGATGAAAAAACGTTCTTTCTGTCACCAGAACGACTGTCAATGTTCTTCGGTAACATATCCATAGCATAGAAAAATCTTTATTTACTTTATGATCCATAGAACATAGAAGAGATGACTATCAACAATGGAAAAATTACTTGGTATGGTCTATGGATCATAAGGTGAATGAAGATTGTTCTATTCTATGGATATGTTACCATAAAACATTGATTGTCGTTCTGGTGCATATACTTAATATGTCTATATTCTGATGACAGAAAGATTGCTTTTTCATCTATCAAATTCCGTAATTAACCTTTTTTTTCAGGAACCAACCGAATATTTCATACTTACAGAACGGAAAACCGGCAACCGAAATAACCAAGTTGATTTGCGGAACATATCCTATATAAATTTGAGACTTTTAAGGCCGGTATTATAAAACTTAACTTTAACTGACAGTTTTGACAGTTGTGGTAGGACATAACTGTCAAAACTGCCAGTTAAAGTTAAAGATATAAAGTTTTATAATACCGGCCCTCAACATGAAATCAAGAATCCCAACTTAAATGTTAGCCAATCAGAGGTGATCTTAACAAAACCCTATATTTGGAAGGAATTATCTTGTTTGAAGAGCCAAGGCATCTTTTACGGATATTTATAAATAACGCGATCCTTATCATGTCGAATTTGTCCTGAAATTCCCGTTCCCCAGTATTATTAATTTTGTGAAGAAAATTGTGGGTTGGCAACTTGGGCCGAAGTCGTCTATTGAAAATTCTCATAACGTGTCTAAAGTTAAGGGAAAATTTTTTACGTTATACCGCGTGCGTCGTTTGAACAAAGAGACATTTCAGGTAATTTCATTTCGGTCATGAGGTCGAAACCTACTCTACTAATATGGAGTTTCTAAGTTGTTTTTTTCAGAAGGTATTGTGTTTACGGACAGCCGTTAGGCCGATTACAAATCAATATCATGATTGCTTCCAGATGGAAATATAACTTAGGCACTGTGCGTTCAATACTATCTGAAGTTAGAGGGTCACTCACTCATAAAGAATAATTAACCTCTTCTGATTTGGGTCCCACTTTAAGATGTTCTTGAGGTGAGCAACTGCCTTATGAAAAAATTGCCTATTAGCTTTCATCGGATTGTGGTCCCCTTGCTCAATAAAAGCTTTTCGATCAGGGTATAGTGATTAACGCAGTAAGCAAAGAGTATTTTCAATGGATTAACACTCTAGAATAGAGAGAAGCCTCAAAACTTCTTCTACGTAGAAGGTACGACTGAACATTCATTAAACGGACCGAAAACCTCATACCCTTGAATGATACAACACATTTTCTGAAACAAAACGTCTGCTTTGAGAGGGAGGTTCCTCCAGGGACAATAATAGTAGATGAAATGACTATATCGGAATTTCTTAGTAATTGAGCAATAATTTATAGCACTAAAAGTTTAACGAAATAACCAACAATGACAATATTGATGAAACCCTCACTCCTAGCTATATATGCTTGTAACAGGAAACTCTTTCTCTTGTTTCTGGTCAAGGTATTTTTTCCACTATACTTCTACTGCTAATCGTAATAGTATTATCATCTCCATTTTGCTTACCCAAAACTTTATTTAGGTGACAAAAGAAATGCAGGTTTACCTCAAAGGCAAAGAAAAATCCCTACCCTTCGAAGTAGGGTTAGAACTGTTGAAGAACTCCTACGAAATGATCCTCAAAGAAAAGAAAGCGGGAGTGATGAAATTGAAGAAAAACATCAGTCAGCTAAGGGACGCCAGTGATGCGCTGGACACAGAAATCAGGAACCTAAACGTAGACGTGTGCGAATGCAAACTGGATAAGGATTGGGAACTAGATGATGAGGCTAAAAAGCAAACTGAAGAGAGGTGAGCGAAAAATTGTTGATGAATAGCTCATTTCTGGAAGATGTTATGTGTTGTTGTGATTGCTCTTGACACAATTATGTTTTCCATAATGGAAAACCTTCAACCTTATATCGAACCAACACAATGAAATTTCGATACAGATATAAAAATAACAACACAAATATCTCAAACCACTTCGAACCACCGTCTTGTACATCACTGGAAGTGCATCTCTGGGCTTAATGTTCTGAGATGGCTCTAGTAAAATTTCGCTCGGAAAGCCACCATCCAACAGGGTAGAAGTATCTAGAACTCTTTCGGTGTCCGGAATTATGAGTCGTGGGGACTATCGGTGAAACTTTGAAACTACACCCGAATTTTTGGGACGTTATTTTTTCTCTGTAGATGCTTTGATTGATAAAAATATTAATCTTCGTCCTTTCATTCATGTTGATAAGTGTCATGAATATTCCTACTTCTACTGTGGATTCTTTCTGGTTTCCTTGCGCGAACCGACTTCCACAGATAGACACTCTGTTTTGACTCCGTCTCTTTTACTCTTTGTTGCTCATTATTAAAATAGTATTATTTGACGAGCTGTGATGTACATACAGAAAAATAATTTTATTGACAAATCACAAAAAAATTTTCGATGGTTGTCAGAATTTTTCCGACATTTGACAAACATCAAAAAATTACCAGCTTTTTTCGTATCTTTCATCTCATTTGTGCTGACTAGAATACGCACTGAAACCTTTCGGTCCTTGTATGTTGTTTTCCCACCCTCGATCCGTGTCGAGGATCCTTGCCTTCGGCAATTTTTCTCTTTCTTTTCCATTTCTTTATAGTAAGTTATAGTAGTGAGTTATTATAACTCACGTTTTGGTGTTCAGATTTAGAATCTAGAATCAGAATATATGGCTCAGAAGCAGTTGAATAATGAATATACAATTTAATGAGAGTAGATAAATCCAATAATTGCTAAGGTATCTAAAGGGTTTTCCAATAAGAGGTGTTATTTTGATATTCAAAGAAAAATGCCATTTTTCAATATAAATGATCGGTTGTTTATTTCATTATAAAAAAGAAGCTATGCCAGTAATAGTAGAAAATAACATCAGGCAAATGACCACCACGACCACGCTTGCGGGACCATATCCTTTCAATGAAATTTTCCATAACCAAAACGCAAAGTGGCTGCCCTATGTCCTCGATAGCCTCACGAATTCCATCTTTGAGATCTGAATCGACGCTTGGCTATTGGCACAGATCAACCAGATAAACCACTCGCGTCATTTACTTAGGAAATCTATGTCAACGCAGATATGACCCTGAATCGAGCTAATCAGAATTCTAGCAGGCGTTTGGGGTGCTTTGGGGTGCCAATCAGATTGCAGGAATAGGATTACGTCACTCTCGGCGTTTTCGGACTCGCTTGAAGAGGTTAAAAACATGTAAACAAACTGAAATGAATTTTTCATCCTATTAATTGATGAATAATTTCGTATCTGTTCCATTTAAGAATATAATCCAAAAATTTTTTTTACAACCAAATCAATTGTTTAGTCATCTTTGAGGTTCTATTTTATGATGACAGGCCTCATTATATGTTTTAATTATACAACAAGAATTGGAATCGAACTTAGGTGGACTCATCCATAATGTTCATTTTATATAATATAAAGGAATAGCAACTGAAGTAAAAGCATTACAACCTCCATTATTCAATTAAAACGATGGGATGTCTAATAAAATTGTATATGATTGCACAAACACTAGGATTGGAATCGAACAAAGTTGGTCTATTCATAGTTTGATTTTATATTGAAATGAATCTCATTTGATGTGAAACTACAAAGATTCTCTGATTAAGGTAAACGGGTTTTCCATAACATTTTTCCAAAATTTTCATTTACTCCAACCGAATTCTTCTACAGGAGTTTAAGATGTGACAAAACACTCGCTTTGGTGTTGGAAATTTGCTTTTCAAATGGTTTCATCGAAAAATCTTAGTCTGATTTTGATTTTGTGATTCCTGAATCCCGACAAATCTGTTTTTACATTTCGATTTTAGATATTCCAAAATCAACAAAAAAGTATTCAATTTGACAGCTGTTTCGAGGAAGAAGAAAGTGTGGTTATGTCTGTTATATTTCTCAAGGTCGGAGAGACGCGATTCCCGCAAACGATTAAGTGATTTGTCTTGTTGGTCTGTGCAATTGGCGTAGACCTTCTCTTTCACGTGGCCCCAAAGGAAAAAGTCGCGAGGTGTTAAATCATAAGATCTCGGTGGCTAATTGTGATCACTTCTTCGAGAGATGACACGGTCCGGAAACTTTTTCCGCTAGAGTTGAATGGTTTTGTTTTCTTGTGTGGCACGTAGCGCCGTCTTGTTGAAAGTAACCGTTGTCCAGATCAATACTATCCAATTCCGGCCATGAAAAATCATCAATCATCTCTCGATAGTGTAATCCATTCACCGTAACTGTTGCTCCAGCCTCATTTTCGAAAAAGTAAGGTCCAATGACTCCGCCGAGCCATAAACCGCACCAAACAGTCACACGTTGAGGATAAAAAGGCTTTTCAACAATAACTCTCGAGTTTTCCGAGCCCCAGATGCGACAATTCTGCTTGTTGACGAAGCCACCGATGTGGAAATGGGCCTCATCACTCAAGATGATTTTTTGATGGAATTCCGGATCATTTTCATGCATTTCAACGACCCAATCAGCAAAGACACGACGTTGTTGATGATCGGCCGGCTTGAGTTCTCGTGTTAACTGAACTTTATAAGCCTTAAGACCCAAATCTTTATGCAAAATACGGTGTATAAGGACGTTTGTGGAATGCCTAATTCCGAAGAACGACGAGGAATGGACAAACCTGGGTTTTCTTCAACACTTTTGGCTACAGCAACAATATTCTCGGCTTTTCTTGAGCGACGTGCACGGGTTTTATTCTTCACACCACTAACTTATCCCAACAGCTCGAATTTTTCCACCAATTTCTTTATTGCGGTCCGACAAGGTGCTTCACGACGACCCAAAAATGTTCGAATTTCACAAACCGTCTCTGCCAAATTTTCACCATTTCTATAGTGAATTTTAATAATTTCAATGCGTTGTCGAAGCGTGTATCGTTCCATTTTTATTAATGGCGTAGTTTCTACTTGTCAAATGTCCAAAATTGACAGCTTCAAAAGTGACATCTACTGAAATAGCGTTTCATTCAAAATAACACCTCTTATTGGAAAACGCTTTATTATTCGATGATTCTGACGCTAAAAAATTTGATTCACTTGAAGTTGGTTGGACGTCAACGATACTGGTCAGTTGGGGTTTAAATTGTTTCACTTACATGAAATATCATTTTCATCATGTGGATGGGTTTCCAAAACCAACAAACTCGTATCACTCCACTGTGGAAAGGTTCAGATCCAATGAAGACTTCAGTCTCCACAACCTCAACTGTAAAAAGCGTAGGTACATCAGCGTTGAGAAGATTTTTTTCATAAGGCTATCCGATGATGGAATATTTAACACAAATAAACTTCATCCCTATCATAAATATGAAGAAAATATATTTTGTTTGTTCAGTATGTTCATTGTTCAATTTCTAAGGGCGTTAAAAGTGAAAATATAGAATATTTTTCAGCGTGCAGATGTAACAACTTATTAGCGGAATCACAATTATCACTGGGTGTTAATCAAGAAATGTCAACACTTTTTCTATGGATATGTATGTCTAATTTTTTTTTTCAGGATGTCCTCTTTAGCTAGGCGCAGTAAAATTATCAGAAGGATACAAGAAAACCATCAGACCATCCTACTAATGCAAACTGAACTGGAACTCCTCAGATTGAAGACTTACCCAACAATAAAGTATAAAATACTTTCATAACTTTACTTATCCCGCATTTAGCTTGTTCTTTGTTGAATCATTATATGTTTTACCACTTTCAAATAAATTTCGTTGAAATGCAGTTTATGATGCCTAATGCAGTCTAATAATTATTATTCTAGACAGCACTCGAAAGTAGGATTCGCAAGATGCTCCTGGAAGGTGGCGCTCTACGTTATTATACTGCAGTATTCCATCTGAAAGGTGGCAAGTGTCTAGATTCCTAATCAGCGGTTTTATCCAAGGTGAGGCGGCCTGACGATCAGTAATAACTTTGAAACAGCTGTAACCATTCTTCTTAGATGCCGCTTCTTCGGTGTAGATGGTTTGGTTGATTGGATGATTAGCTCTGATCAATGTGGAATATTTGTTGATTTATCGACAGATATTCGTCCTTGTGATTATGTTAGTTTATTATTATTATTATTATTATTACCATAAAGTTTATTCGATCATAAAAATAAAGTAAATAATTCATAATTATGTTTCACAATAAACCTGAAGAAAGAAACCTCCTTTATCCAGAATGCCATCGATCGAAGTCCTTCAGACTGTATCCAATTCACAAAACAAGATTTTCAGCTGCAAATTTTGAAATAATACAAGGAAAGAAAAAAATTTATGGAAAAGTATCGAGGTTTCCGAAATGCTTTGGTGGTTCCCAAACGTTTCACTATCTTATGTTTTCTGATTAGATCACTTTCATGTAGAATTATTTCAGAATTCCTTTGTTGCGTTTTTGCTAGCAGGAGTGGGTTCCTTGACACAACAGTCGATAGCTTGACATTTTATTACCTTGAGTGAGTTGTGGGTTTTGGAGAGGGTTGATAATATTAATGAGAAGGTGAATAATATTGACGAAACATGTAAAATTTGATATTGAATAAACTTTACGATTTATTATTTATTCATAAGCGAACAATTACATTTCTTTTCAGATATTTAATTTATTCAATCAAAATTTGAAAAATTAAAATGACGTCGAAAATTTGATTTCTGATCTCTCACTGCAATAGTTGGGTGATTTCTTCAACAAGAAGTAAAATTCATTGTTCATGAAAAGTAACTTTTGGAAAATAAATAAAGGCTTAATTATTAATTTTTTTTCATTCCTCAAAATTTGTAGGAACCCTCTGTTGAAAAAAAAAATTCCAATTCGGTGGCAAGTGTCTAGATTCCTAATCAGCGGTTTCATCCAAGGTGAGACGGCCTGACGATCAGTAATAACTGTGAAACAGCTGTAACCATTCTTCTTAGTTGCCGCTTTTTCGTTGTAGATGTTTTGGTTGATTGGATGATTAGCTCTGATCAATGTGGAATATTTGTTGATTTATCGACAGATATTCGTCCTTGTGATTATGTTAGTTTATTATTATTATTATTATTATTATTATTATTATTATTATTATTATTATTACCATAAAGTTTATTCGATCATAAAAATAAAGTAAATAATTCATAATTATGTTTCACAATAAACCTGAAGAAAGAAACCTCCTTTATCCAGAATGCCATCGATCGAAGTCCTTCAGACTGTATCCAATTCACAAAACAAGATTTTCAGCTGCAAATTTTGAAATAATACAAGGAAAGAAAAGAATTTATGGAAAAGTATCGAGGTTTCCGAAATGCTTTGGTGGTTCCCAAACGTTTCACTATCTTATGTTTTCTGATTAGATCACTTTCATGTAGAATTATTTCAGAATTCCTTTGTTGCGTTTTTGCTAGCAGGAGTGGGTTCCTTGACACAACAGTCGATAGCTTGACATTTTATTACCTTGAGTGAGTTGTGGGTTTTGGAGAGGGTTGATAATATTAATGAGAAGGTGAATAATATTGACGAAACATGTAAAATTTGATATTGAATAAACTTCACGATTTATTATTTATTCATAAGCGAACAATTACATTTCTTTTCAGATATTTAATTTATTCAATCAAAATTTGAGAAATTAAAATGACGTCGAAAATTTGATTTCTGATCTCTCACTGCAATAGTTGGGTGATTTCTTCAACAAGAAGTAAAAATCATTGTTCATGAAAAGTTACTTTTGGAAAATAAATAAAGGCTTAATTATTAATTTTTTTTCATTCCTCAAAATTTGTAGGAACCCTCTGTTGAAAAAAAAAATTCCAATTCAAAAAGACTCTTAACTATCCTCATTAACCATGCATATGTTTCATGGGGTGTCTTCTTGAGGAAGGCTCCCTCCTGTTCATAAGAACAGGTGGTGGAATCAAGTCACTGATCGTCGAGTTGCAGTCATCTTGTGCCATGTCGAACAAATAGGTGAGGTCTATGTCGTATCTTGGCAATTTGTCCCTGAGGTACGCCTTTTCGTTGTCGCCAAGGGTCGGCTTTCTGCTCATTATGAAACTGGAGAGGTATCGGGTAACGTTGGTTTTTTCGGCGCAATGCAACAGAAGAGCCCATGATTTGTAGTCTGAATCCAGTACGAATGTATTGTAGACGCCCTCGTCTGAAAGATTAAGAAAACATTATTCAGTGATTTCAGTGAAGACGATTTGCTTTAAAAGTACTGTCGCTCTATACCGGACTAATAACTTAAAATTAAAATTTAACACATGCTATAGCTCGAGAATTATCTCAAGATACCTTCATGTCCTCAAAATAGTCTACCATGCAATTTTTGAAGGAAACTTGAGATATGGAATTATTTTTTACGACAGTAGCAAAGAAACCGAACATCTGTTCAAAACACAGAAAATTACGTTAAGACTTCTGGCTAAACTTAAGTCGAGGGAGAGTTGCAGAAGAAAATTAAAGTCAAATAAAATACGCAGTTTATAAACAGGAATGTGTCACATTTCTATATAAAATAGGAATTTATTCACTATGCACGAGCCGCAAACTGCTCGTAATACAGGAACAATAGATTATTTGTTTCCTCAACATGGATTCAGCTTAAAAGAGAAAGAAAAACTTTATAACTGCATAAAATTCTACAATAAGTTACCAAGATCTATCTTAGTTCAAGTATCAAACAATTCAAGAAAAATGTTTTTGACCTGATGATTTCAGAACTAGAACTACTAGAATAACTTGTAATATTCATGAAATAAAATAGATTCAATATTATTGTTGATAAAATAAATTAGAAAATATGGAAAAACTAATAATGTGAAGAAACATTGATTGATAAAAAAGATTTAAGAAGTTTCATGTATTTATTTTTGGGAAAAAGGAATTTTTCAAAAATGAACCATAAATAGAATAACGAAGAAACAACTTGGAGACTAGATATTTATAAGGCATAGTTGGAGCTAGTTAAAATTTTACCAATAATTCCGGGGATATAGGATCCCATTCCAAATTTCATTTATTCAATATAACAAAAAAATCAAATCTTTTCAGTTTAAATAGACCTAGTTTTTGTTCGTGAAAGAACGGCTTCAATAAAGTTTAATGCAAAGTTGCAGTGAAATCCAGAGATGATTCCTGATTCAATTCAATTGAGATTTTGCATAGATTTTTGGGTCGGCAGTCAATCAATTTTTTTTAAAACTTGCCTCGCAAGTATGTACGGTGTTTTGAGCAGCTTGCGATCCAAACTTGAGAGGCAGCCGAATCATACTGCCTCACGTGTAATTATCGAATTTCGTGCTGAAAAAGGTCTTGAAAGATTCGTTTGAACCCTGAAGAAGAATCCGTGGTCGAATTCAATTCTGTCTGTCCGTATGTAATCTAACTTCCGAAGTAAAGGACCTAGCGACCAAAAATTATCAGATTAGGTTGAGAGTCCAAATACCTCGGTTCAGTCCATTAATGGGTGAAATCGGCCGAATAGTTACGGAGTAAGGCCCATTTGAAATTTTGAGGTTACTTCCTCGATATCTTATGAAGTACTGATTCGATCAGATTGAAGCTTTGTAAATAGTTTCGAAATACCAATGCGCAACTTGGCGCAAAATTTCGTGTGGATCCAGACCAGTCCATACTGATTAGATTTCAACAGAATTTGGAACAAACCATATAATCAGTATTTAATAACAATGTTCCAAATTTCAATTCGATCCGACATTCACTTTCGGAGATATAAGGAAAAAAATTTGCCAAATTTCGTTGTTGTTTGGAATTTCAACCTTATATCCGCAATATCTAAAAAGTATAAATGCAATAAATGAAACTTCGTAATGAGTTGAAAATACCAACGCACAACTAGGCGCAATATTTTTTGTTGATCTAGTGCTTTTCTAGAGTTTTTGATTAGAGCATAGACATCAAGACTAGGTCTACATGTCTAGAGGCCAGGCCATGATATAAAAAACATGGTGTGCTCATCTGCAAAAAAGTGACGTCATCAAGATGAAAATGCAAGGAAATATATATCCTATGCTTTGAATTTGCATGTAGTTTCATACGTCATCATTTGTACGTACGATCGCAGATGAGAACACCATGTTTCACTTACATCAGGGACAAGGCTTTCCATAGAATTCATATTCGGCCATTAGAACGTTATAATGGTCGAGGCTAGTGAAATATTTTCGGTACAATAATAACGCAAAAAGCACCAAATAAAACGAATTCAGTCAGATAATTAGTTGTCTCAATCACTTTGCTTCGAATTTTAAGGAATAGATTGATTGTTCTGAAATACAGATTCCCGTAACAGATAACTGTGTTAAACTTGCAAACAAAGTTCAGGATTGTATTAGCACATGTAAATGTCTCAAACTTTCACCTGAGCGGAATCGGGAAAATTGACGGATAAAAAAAAATATTTTAGTTTACGAGAGGAATTTATGGTTAATATCAATATATAACTCGACTCACCCTATATATTAATAGAAACTTTCCTTTCATTTTGACGTAATTTATAGAATGAAATATATCTCTCTGCTTTGCTCATACCGAACCAAAAAGAATATGTAAGAACAAACCAGATTGCAAGGTATTCGCAACTACTGCTAAGCGATACGCCCTCCGGCGATAGAAATTCTAACACTTCCAAGCTAGTAGTTTTTCGACGTGCCTGTTATTCTAACGTAATTTGCTTACTTTTGAAGTTCATTTTCGAGCTTTTGTGTTGTTCTCCGAGTAGAAATTTTGGTATATTGGAAGTGTTTGTAATATTCATCAACCGATTCCTTTCTTTCCGATTAAAATTTTCGATTGTATTAATTCGAAATGGCATCCTCCCGAAATGACTATTGTTGTGTGCCTCAACTCAATGTTATTCATGGTCAAAGAAGAAAGGATCAGCTAGTGCCTCTAGTTTTCATTTATTCCAAAGCCGAATGAAAGTAAAGTTAATTTGGAAACAGCATTTGGCAAGAAACTCAATGATAGAAGAAAGGCCTTGCTTTCGAAATTGAAGATTGGAAAACAGGTCACGATCGTGACCTGATACATGAAAGTATGTTCACTGCATTTCTCTGAAGATTTCGAAACAACTTCATGTCATGATGATTTCAGGTGTAAATGAAAATAAGAGAATTTTGAAAAAGAATGCTGCAGAGAAACTACCGAGCACTTCTGCAGCTACCTAACTCACATACTACACAAAATCATATTCTGAAAGAGTGATCTGGTTTGAAAACCTGACAAAAACTAGATATACTGTTAGAGTTGATAATAGCTGAAGTTATTTATATAAATACATTAATAATATTTTTTATTTCTATATAGGTAGGTTGAACCAGCTGTGACATTTTTCATTTTGTATGCGTATCTCGAGCTGCTGTAATATGAAAATAAAATCAATTATATGTCTATCTGTTTCCTTTTCTTTCGAAATACGATGCAAAAGAACTAAAGCAGAAAATCTGTTTTCATTTTATTGATTCACTCGTTAGTAAACAAAGAGAACCAGTCATATCATTTGGACTGATTCTAGATTTACCACATAATATAGCCTCCATTCAGCACTTCTTCACATAAATAAGAGTCTTTAAATTACTTATTGAGGTGCCTATTTTTCCAGAAATTCAAGTAAACTTATATATTGCTTCATTTTGATCCACCAAGCAACATACATTAAAATAACACCGAAATTATCCTGCAGGAACGATTTAAAGTACGATTTTATATCGTAATCCAAACGAAAAGTCCTTGCTCAAGAAATCTTACACAAAATTATAATAATTTCTTTAAATATTCAAGCTCTGCTTAATAAATATTCGTTCTCCACCACATTTCTAAGGGTTGTTTACATAAAACTACGAGCTTGGACAGGTTCCAAATTTATACGTTAGGGCGCTGGCATCTTCGCAGAAGTTCCCAAGATTAAGGTTCAACTAAAATCCAGTGCAAAATAGGAATACATTTTTTTTTCTTACACGTGTCCTCAGAATGAACCCAGTGTGATGATCTGCCAGGGTCTGGAATGGTCCAAGTGATATTTCCTACCAGAATTTCATTTATAGGATCATCGGTGAAGCTGTAAGTGAAGTTCATGGTAACATCTTGCAAGGAGGATGTTGTAAACTCTGCTCTCATGCATCTGTAGGACAGAGCTTCTTCAGAACTGGCGTAATATTCGATCACGTACCAGCTTCCCAGTAACTAAAAGGTTGATAGTTTGAAAAATACAAATATTCGGTTTTTATTGGCAATGAAGACAAGGGCTGATTTATGTTGGTTGTTTGAGGTTATTGTATTTTAAGGAGGTTTCTTTTGGGCTATCTCACATAAAAATTCCAATCTCCAATTCTGGCATCGATGAAATTTGAGCATACGAATTCTCCTATTTTCTAAACTAATGAAGTCAACAAAACAAGAAATTCATTACTTCATCTAAAACGTTGAAAAACTCCAAACTTATATATGAAGGAACTTAAAAAGTATCTTATCTTTTTTAAAAAGGAACTTTAAGATACGTTTTTAAGTTCCTTTTTTGAAGAGTATGTAGATACTCAAAGAACCTTCGTATACTCTGTCAAAAAGTAACTTATCTAGTATCTAGATCCTTTTTCAAAGTATCTTTGACAGCCCTGCTGGTAGATATTGGCTCGCGAAATTTCAATCATTTTTTTGTTGGTACTTTACAGTTTTGGTTCGATCGGGGATTAATTTTTTGAGTTATTGAGAAGATAAAATTTATCGAAAATGAACTATTCAATATAGTGTTATTGCAAGAAATCCAGAACAACTGATTCTTTGAAAGTACTGGATAATTATGTGTCATATGTGGGTGATTCTTCGATCTTTTTAGCTGAAAATGCACTCCGAGGGTTGAAAATTATAAATATACATGTAGTATATTGTATCTTCCTGTTTTCCTATGCTGGCCCTAATACTTGATATGGAAACTTCAATTGTTCGGTGAACTCATTCATTGAAATGTACAGGACGATCCTAAATTGAAGGTACAAATGAAGAGGGACTCCTTGGATGATTTTAAGGAAAGCTACCCTTTTCGAACTACAGGGTGTTAAAATTTAGAGTTTTTCCAAGTTTCTTCTCATATTATCTGCATTTTACCAGATTTAGGATGGATATTTTAATTTAGAGTTCACACTATGTGACATGCCGATTTAGATTGCAAATCTACAGGGTGATATCTATTTTGGAACACTGTCACCTGTTTTCCTCCAGAACTTTTTTTTTTGGTGGAGAACTGTTAGCTTGAAATATTGCGAAAAAAGCTTTGTTCTTATACCAAACTTCATGGTCCCTTGTGCTCTTGTCTTATCTGTTACTAATTTCTTATTCTGAAGACCAATGTTCCATCTTACTTGCGGAATCGATTGACCCTATATCGTTCCTTCAACCGGGTTAATACACGGAAAAAGATCTTGTTAGTGACTCCTAGACACTGCACGGCACTATTCCAGCGTAGTTTTTCCTTCTGTGCTGCTAAACATTACAACCCGCTCCCAGCTCAGTTTTGGGAGTATTCATTGCTCAATTTCAAAAAAAGATTGAACGATATGCTCCGCTCTCTCTACTGTGAGAATTTTACACCCGACTAGTTTCGCTCTTGGTGTTTTTCTCTACATGTTTCAGTGCGATGATTGTATTTGATTTTATATGAGTGTTTTTATTTAGGTTAAGTTTAAAATGAGCTCAGCTGTAATTTCGCCCTTTCGTCATACTTTTTTTCTCTGTTATGAGTGTATTGCTTTAAGTGACTAATAAAGATCATTATTATTATTATTATTAATTTCGAGAAACAAATTTCGAACGGTTCTCTCGAAATCCTCAGAAAAATCCAAGTTTTAACAAAATTCATGTTAGTAAGCTGCCGTGAATGAATTCATAATAATTTTTTATGGATATTTTGATGACCTGTATCAATGATTCATTTTCATTTAATAAACCCGTATAATAATCTATGGAAAAAAAAATAAACAAGAAGTCGAACTCAACACCATGCATCCCCAATATGTTTATGGAACTTTTTCCTTAAAATTATGGAAGAACTTTTTCATCTTCATTTCACCCACAATTTAGGAACACCCTGTATAATGTTATGTTTGACGAAGATCGTAACGACCATTTCATAGTGTATTAAAATTTTCGATCGAAATGGCGGATGCGCCTTGACGAATTTTGGTCAATATATTTCTTAGAATCAGTTTAAATAATTTTTGAATTTCAAATGAATAAATATTCGCTACTTACGTCCTCTAAAATGAAGTTCCTGATAGCCTTCACCTTTGGACACTTCTCCTTATCTTCATACTTCTTTCTATAGGAGCTACAATATCCAAAAAGCGCGAAACACAAAACAATAATTACCACAAACTTTCTCATTTTCTAGTCGTTCTTGTAACTTTCAGACTCAACAAAATAGTAATCATTTCCTGTTTTGGCATTCTATGTATTATCATCATAAAGTGGGCGAACCATTTCGCCCGATTTTGCTTTATCTCAATATGGACGTTTGAATGAAGACCTTATTACTCACTGGATGTAGAGCCTTATCTTTTTTTGATGAGCTTCCTCATTAAGATAAGGATCTACCATTGAGGAACCAATATCAAATTTAACCAGTTGCACGACGATTACCTATAGAGTGAATCTTTATGTTGCACCATAGTATAAAGTGGGACTCTTTATTGTTCAATATTATTCTATATTATAACATGTCAGATATACTCTATGGTCAAGTTACTGGAATGTCAGAGGGATATCATAACCACACTGTTGTAACATCACATGAATGTATATGTTATACCGATTAAATATTAAAGTACAAATCTCTAGTGTTCTATTAAATATCAATACCCAAGCATTAAACATGGCGCAGTCGTAACGGAATTGAGTGATATACGAAGAAAAGGTGAAGGATCCAAGAAATAAATTTAGATTTCTATTATAACCTATAAAATGGCAAGCTACACGGGGCCGGTAAAACTACCCCCAGATTTCGACTTGCAAGGCAAAAATGCCGCTATGGAGTGGAAATTTTGGAAAACTGCATTCACCGACTATCTTATAGCGACAGGACAATACGAATCCCAGGACCACATCAAGTTATCAATATTGAGAAATATTATCGGTACAGAGGCAGCAAGAATTATGTCTACATTCGTCATCCCCGAAACAGAAGTAAACAAATATAATTATACGATTGATCAGATCCAAAAATATGTGAACCCGAGGGTTAACGAATGTTTCGAAAGGTATAATTTCCTAAAAAGGATGCAAAAGGAGGATGAACCCTTTGAACATTTTCTCACGGAATGTAAATACCTGGTACGCACATGTAATTACAATGAAAGAGACCCAAATCAGACAGCTGAAGATAAAGCTCTGAGGGACAAAATAGTTATGGGCATCCGAGATCCTATAACCCGAGAGGCATTGCTGCGGATCGAAAAGTTGAGCTTGGATAAAGCAATTGAATTTTGTCGAACCAGTGAACAAAGCAAACAACAGAACGAGCAGTTCCAGAATGAATTGAGGTCAGATGTTCATGCTGTAAACAAGTTCAACCAACAACCAAGAAACACATATAAATCACAGGGCCAGAACAAGGAAAATGAAAAGTTCAAATGTAGGAGATGCCAGTCAACACATGGTGCACGTGAATGCCCTGCATTTGGAAAGAAGTGTAAAAAGTGTGGTAGGTTCAACCATTTTGCCATTTCATGTTTCGTAAAGAATATTAAGAATGTTGAGAAAGATGATCATAGTTCGGAAGATGTATTTGTAGGTTATGTAGGAAAATGTAAATGTAGTGATCCCAACTGTGGTCATGAAAAAATGTGGGATGAAACTATTCAGATTGAAGGTGAAAATTTCAACGTAAAATTGGATACAGGTGCGGATATTAGTATAATACCTGAAGTAAAGTTTAATGAAATAAAAACACAGATTTTAGTTCGTAAATCCAATTATATTATTAAAGGATTTGAAGGTACTCAGGCCAAAACTGTTGGAATTATAAATTTATATTGTAAATATAAAAATAAGAGTCTTTATGAGGATTTTGTGATCGTTGAGGGGGCTACTAGAATCCTTTTAAGTGGTCAGGCATGTGAAAGTTTAGGAATTATTAGGCGAGTAAATAATGTTAATATAAATCCTTCTGGAAAAGTCTCGGAAAGAGATAAATTCATCGAACAAAATTCGGATATTTTCTCAGGACCCGGTAGATTCCTGGGCGAGCATAAAGTAACTACCAAAATAGACTTTGAGGCTGTCAGTCATCCACCAAGTAAAATCCCCTTAGCTATAAAAGATGCGCTGAAGTGTGAATTGGATAGGCTCGTGAAATTAAAAGCAATAGTAAAAGTTGATGAAGTAAGCCCCGGCATGAGTATTAATCGAATTGTAGTCGTTGAGAAAAATAATGGTAACTTAAGGTTATGTCTAGACCCGGCTGATTTAAACCAACAAATTATACGCAAACCTAGAGCGACACATAAGATCGAAGATATTTGTTCAAATATTAGAGGTAAAAAATTTTTTACAGTTTTTGATCTATCTGAAGGATATCACCATTTAAAATTAGATGAAGAGTCGTCGTGGAAATGTTCTTTCGCAACCACATTTGGCATTTACAGATACTTAGTGTTACCTTATGGTTTATCAAATTCTCAAGATTTATTCGAAGAAGCAGTAGAAAAGAGATTTGGCGATATTGAGAATGTATTGATATGTCATGATGATATGATAGTTTCAGGTGGTACTAGGGAAGAACATGATAAAACTGTAGAAAAAGTAGTAGCAAGAGCTCGAGAAGTAGGCGCTAGATTCAATAGAGATAAATTTCAATTTTGTAAAGACAGTGTTAAATTTATGGGTCAAATTTTTTCTGGTAGAGGAATGGAAATAGACGAAGATAGAGCAAAATCACTTTGTGAACTAAAAAGTCCAAGTAACAAATTAGAATTGCAAAGAATCATTGGATCATTTAATTATGTTAGGCGCTATGTTCCCAATATGACAAATCACATACAACCTCTTTGCGAATTGTTGAAAGCTAGTGTAGAATGGCAATGGCTACCTAAGCATGAAGAATGTTTTAAAAAGCTGAAAGAGATTGTATGTAATTCACCTGCTCTTGTTCCATTTGATCCTGGTAGGAAAATAATCCTTCAGTGTGACGCATCAAAAAATGGTCTAGGATGCTGCATGTTCCAAGAATATGAGAATAAAATTTTAAAGTTGGTAGCATGCGCTTCACGCAATATGAATGACAGTGAGATAAATTATAGTCAAACAGAAAAGGAATTTCTCGCTATCTACTTCGGTACACAAAAGTTTCACCATTTTATTTATAAAAGTATAGTAGATGTTCAGTGTGATCATAAACCGATAATATCCATCATGAATAAGCCTATATGTAAAATTGGATCAGTTAGGTTACAAAGGCTAAGAATAAAATTATTAAAATATTCTCTTAATGTATATTATGTACCTGGAAAAGATATACATTTTGCAGACATGTTATCTAGGGCCTCATTAAAAATAGACAGTTATGATTCTGAGATGTTAGAGATGGTACATTCAATATCAAAGCATCTACCCATGAGTGAAGAGAAAAAATTTGAATTCAGAAATGCTACCGGTAACGATGATACATTGGTTAGAATTTTCAATTATTATTACAACGGATGGCCTCAAGAGAAAAATATTCCCTACCAATGTAAACCGTATTGTAAACTAAGAGATTCAATATATGTAGAAGCTGGTATCATATTTCTTGACGACAAGATAATCGTTCCTAAAACGCTAAGAACCCAAATGATTGAAATACTGCACAGAGGTCACACAGGCATGAATAAAACAATAAATAAGGCTAGAACTTTATTTTATTGGCCAGAATTAACAACAGATATAATGAACTATGTTAAACGTTGTAGGACATGTGAAAAGTACAGTCCCAGTAACTTCAAGGAACCATTGTTACCACACTCGGTACCAAGATTAAGATTCAATAAAGTAGGTACAGATATATTGGAATTTGGACCCAATTCCTATTTAGTAACAGTAGATTATTTCTCTCATTGGCTTGAAATTATAAAACTGAAAGATAAAACGTCAAATTCTGTAATAGACGCTTTTCAAAATATATTTACCAGATTTGGTTACCCAGAGCAAATAATTGCTGACAACTTACCATTCGTTTCGAGTAAATGTAGGAACTATTATGTTAGTAAAGATATTTCTATTTCAACATGCAGTCCACATTATCATCAAAGCAACGGACTAGCTGAGAAAGCTGTAAATATAGGCAAGCAAATTTTGAAAAAGAGTAATGAGGAAAATCTAGATTTTAGAGACCTAGTCATGAACTACAATAACACGCCTCTTAGTGGTTTGAAAGCATCACCATCACAAATTTTACAAAGTAGACACCTTAGAGACCTTTTACCGCCAACAACCGATAAATTGCAACCTCAAATTCAAAAAGGTATTTTCAAAAAATTGTGCGATCAAAAGTTGCAACTTAAGATGCAATATAATAGAACAGTACGTAGAAATCCAGTAGAATTTAAAAAAGGCGATCAAGTTGTAATTAAAACACCAAATGATAAAATTTGGGAAAAGGCAATTGTTTTAGAAAAGGCAAAAGAACCTAGATCTTATTGGCTGAAAAAGGAAATAAACGGTCAAATACTAAGACGTAATACACACCATATAAAACGATCATATACCAGACCACATAGTGGCGAATACATTCTGCAGCCAGAATTGAGCCCGAACCAACTTTCACCAGATCCTCATAACAAAGATGGTGGTAATTTGAACAAATCGAATACATCCAATATTGTGAACAACCCAATTATAGAAACTAAAACTGTAAAAGATAATATGACCCGTTTTGGAAGAATTGTGAAACCCCCTGGTCGTTTAGATCTTTGAGGGGAAGGTGTTCAATATTATTCTATATTATAACATGTCAGATATACTCTATGGTCAAGTTACTGGAATGTCAGAGGGATATCATAACCACACTGTTGTAACATCACATGAATGTATATGTTATACCGATTAAATATTAAAGTACAAATCTCTAGTGTTCTATTAAATATCAATACCCAAGCATTAAACATTTATATTATGGTTGTACTTACCTTTATTTTAAACATACATCCAGCTAGGGTGAAAAATTAATCAGTTTTTTCCTTATGGAAATGACATGGTGATTCCGAATAAGATTAATTTCCGTGTGAAGTTTTCTTTAACTGTGGCACAAATTTTTTTAAAAACCTCTTATCTTACTTGAAACGGCTTCCTTATTATACAATCCACCGACCTATAAACAGGGCTGGGCAGTATTTCAATTACTTGTAATTGAAATACGTATTTGAAATACAAATACGTATTTTGTATTTGTATTTCAATTAGTTCTTGAAAATGTATTTTGTAATTGGTATTTCAAATACCTGACGCTGAAGTATTTTGTTTTTCGATACTTTTGTCTTCGAAATACTTTCGAACAAATACATTTAGCGCTGAGCGTTCTACAGAAAATAGTCCCCGAATCTCCCTTCAGATGGCGCGACGTTCATCTGCTCCATCTAGTTCTTTTGCTGGCATTCATATTTTCGGCAAATGGAAAGGAAGAAAAGGTCCTGCGCAATGGTTATTTCATCATGGAGTTAGAGTTAGTCAAATTCTAAAAACGATAAGAGCAAAGATCCTTGAACATTATCCTAACTTCTGATAGTAGTCCACTCGAGTGGAGCAGACCTTTATTTTCATTTATTATTTTTTATTATCCTAACATAAAAAATCTAGAAAAGCACTGACGTGAAGTCAGCAGCTTTTACGCGCTTGTTCACATTGCGAAATGGTGACTTGCAAATTTCAATGAAATAGGAAAATCAAAAAAAAAATTCCAAAAAAAAAATATTTTTTTAAGAATTTCTCCATGGATAATTCTCCTTATTGACACTGTTCATATTCCAACCAAGTTTCATTTCGATCAGATGAATATTTTTCGAGTTATTGAAAAATCAAAATTCCAAATGGCTGTAGCACAAAAACCATTTGACAGATTTGGCCCATTAACGAACTCAACAGAGATATTCAGGATCTTAACCTAACCTGAAAATTTCAAGACTCGGATTCTTCTTCAGTGAGTCCAACCTAGTCGTTTGAGACCAATCTCGGCTCAAAATTCGAAAACTACAGACATTGTGATGAAATGATAACGCGCTGTTCCCCAGAACAAGCGCGTAAAAATGTGTTCATACAATATAACACAAGTTTCTGCCCGTCAGGACCTGTAGAAAGATTGTTTTCTTTAGCAGGTTTTATTCATTTCCCAACAAAAGGATGTTTGTCTGATACTACATTCAAAAATCTTGTGTTTCTGAAAGGAAATTCTCTATTTAGCGATAAAATAGCTGAGATGAATTAGTTGTACTCTTTTCACATTTTACGTAACACCTGAATGTATTTTGTAATTTGTATTTCAAATACAAATAGTTAAGATACTGTATTTTGTATTTTATATTTCAAATACCCGACTTGAAAGTATTTTGTATTTTGTATTTCAAATACCTGCGAGAAAGTATTTTGTATTTTGTATTTCAATTAAGCCAAGCATGTATTTTGCCCAGCCCTGCCTATAAACTACAATAAATTCAGCATATAAAGAATGCATATAATAAATAATTTTATAAAATTGGATGAGAGTTCGACACATTTCACTATTTTATGAATCCGCCCCTGGCTTATTTTGAATATTAACATTGATTTTTCAAATATCAATGTTATTAATTTCAGTATTTGAAAACTCAATGATATTAATGATACCTATATGACATTATGCATTTGGATTGATCCAAATGACAAGTATTTCATCTCTGAACGATTCACCAATAAAAAAAATATGTTTAAATATTTTTTATCATTAAACGTGAATTCAAGCTTTTAAAATAACAATTATTAATTGTGGCACATCCACCATTTTTGCAATCGAAAACTTATTTCATTTTGATAACTGGCACTATTTTCAGTGCCAACCTTTGAGTAGAGAATAAGTTGAAATTCTAAGGTGGCAACTTTTTCATATTTTGACATCTTATTCAATTTTTTTTGCAAATGGTATCTCTTTTACTGGGGAATCGTTCAGAGTAAAAGAAATATAAGGCTGCAATACTATTTTTTTTAGCGGGGAATCGTAAAAAAAATTGAGGGTGAAATGTAAAAAAAATTGATGGTAGTTTTTTGAGGGGGAATAATTGGAAACGAGATTTTAACGACGAATTCTGGTAGACTTTTTGCTTCCATTCAAAATACTTTTTGTTTGAACTTTCTACCTTGTCTGAGAGCCAAGATGTTAGCTGTACCTATAGAACATCTTGGGACACCCTCTATATATGGCATTGAATCAAGCTCCACCCACTCTTATACAGACCACAGAATAGACAGAGTTTCTTCTTTTTCTTGTGATCAGTCCACAAATTACGAAGTTCCGAAGTTCTTCGTAATCTGTTGACCAGACTATGGAGTACATTTCTTGAGCTTCATTGATACGTTCTCACTGACTGAGAGATTCTTGAAATTAATTTATAAATTGGATGAAAATTCTAGATCTGAAAATGAAAATTTTGGATCAAATAAGTATGTGGGGCTTGAGTCAAGGCCCTCACTAGCCTTAGGGCTCGTGAAATTTATAGAAATTCCGATCAGATTTTCTTGTATTCAACATTCAATATCTGAAACACATTTCAGGAAAAATTATTAGGTGTATTTCGATTATTCTGAAATTAATGAAGATTTTGAAGATGAAAATCTTCATTTGCATTCTTAAATCAACTTTAATTTAGTTCTCTATGAATAGATGGGTCTAAAATTAGGAAACCGTTTGAAGTAGGATGAAAAAAATTATTTGAAAAAAAATGACAGAGTTCTAGAAGACTACACACAAAAATTCATCTCATTCGGAATGACAATACCAATGCTATATATGAAAAAGTGTTGTCTTTTTGAAATTATTCAATAAAACAAGATATCAACTCGAATACTTCAAACTGTGCTCCACCTTTAAATGCAAATCTTGTGTAAATATTAGGGCATCCTTCAGTATTCATTTTACTAAATCCGTTCAGTTCTGTTTGATTAACTCCCCTAAAGTTTTGTCGATAATAATTTCATTGGCTAGTCATGTTCGAACGAAGTGGCGGATGCGCAAGAGAATACTTACATTATTTTCAGATGGATTCTGGGTTGTCACTCCCAATATCTGAAACACAACTACTAATATTAAATAAAATTATTATTCATAGAAATCGCCTTTGCATTTATAATGTTTTTCGGATAATATTTGCATCACTTAATGTGAGGTGTAATCTTCAAGAAGAAGTCCGATTACTTACTAGCATTGAGTTCTCAGATATTTTGAATATTTGAAAACTTCTTCCAGTCAGTTCTGGATGGGCATTTCGGATTGCAACAAATATTTTTCGTAACTGGGCCTTTAAATGTTTAAATTTTCTAGTTAACAATAAAACTTTATTTTGTTAAACATTTTAAAGTTCAATAATAGCATTGTTTAAGGAGAAACAATGATAATAGTTAGATGAATAGAAGTAGTAATTTTATTACCATGTAGAACATATAATATTCTCATTCGAAATTTCATTCTTACTTGAATGTCTTCTTATTAATATCAATAGTTAGTTATTGCAGTAAGATTTCCGTACATTCTCTGTGTCATCAAAGTTCATTGATTGTGACTCAATAAATTTTCAAATAAATTGTTTGTGTGATTTATGATTTACAGCAGACAATAAAATTCCAATATTTCAAATGCATAAGGAACCTGCACGAATATTCGAATCGCTGTCATTTTTCCCGAACCCAAAAGATGGCGGCCACTCTGTTTCTCTAGTATAGTAGGGAGTTAGAAATTCTAAGAAATTGTATTCTATTGGCGAATTAAGATAAGCGCTACTCCCTCTGGTGGCTATCCAAGTAACCCGAGGTACAGACATTATCATTGACAAGTTAAAAGAAATGTTAAGAAAATGAGAAAGTTTATGCATTTTTCTTGGCGTTTGTGTGATTTTACAAGTGCTTCTACTGAGGAAAAGCAAACTCAAATGTCCCTTCCCATAAATTTCTACAGCCGGGTAAAAAATTTGGAGTTAGGGTGAAAGAAACTTCCTTTAACAAGTCGGGCCTGAAAGTGTTGAAGAATCGATAAAAACCAACAAACAAGATTTATGAGAGTCTGTTACCTGTATTTTACCGATGATGATAATTTTTATAGAGGCAAGCACGAATTGCTCATGAAATATTAGATCACATTCATGAAGACAATTTTTTTCCAGGCCCATAATCCAAGCAGAGAAATTTACTTAAGAGGAATGCTATGCCTTCCAGAAATCTGCCTGCTGAACTGATCATTAAGGAACGACGTAAATGTTCTAGTGATAGAACAGACTATTGAAAAAAAAGAGTCTCAACAAGGAAATATCTGGTGATGAAAACTCTTCGCTCAAAGTGCTTCTGCCGATGAAAGCCAAGTTGAACAAGGCTTATTTATTACAGCTTTTTCAAGACCAATCATATGAGTGTTGGAAAATTTATTTGTCAATCCATAATGAATAAGGCTTACGGTATATGAGCATTGGTTTCATGTGAACGTATTCATTTTATTCACAATGTATTGAGTATTTAGTCCTTCCCTATAAAAATAGTAAAGTTATGAGTATTTGTCTATTATTCCGAAAAGTATGTTCTACAATTCTATCTCTTTTCAACTTTCAAGAAAGCCTAAGAAATCCACCAAAGTCAATCTTGCCATTTGGATCAGAAAATAAATAATATTAAAATACTGTCTAACCTTGGAGATATCCCCGTCATTTTAGAGTTGCTACACTCAATTAGATTGAAGGATGATACATACCTACTTTATAAGAATGGAATATGTACTCCCAGTAATATTCTCGTCAACTATAAAAGTGTAAAAAGTATTTGAATGAATCGTGAAATCAAAAATTATCAAACCAAACACTAACAAACAGTACAAAATCGACTATCAAAACAAAATCTATATCTGTATGTAAGGTTGTAAAACTGGCCACCGTGGCGCTGCAATCTTAAATTCAGACGCCAATAATAATAAAATTATGAGATTTATAGAATTTTAATATGAGAATGGACGATGATGACATTTTTACAATATTATGGTGGAAACAAAGGGATATTGCAGGAATTTCAATTGGATCAGTGTTTCAATAGTCATGTAGGTATAGTAGAATGCTGCAATTATGAGCAAATGAGTTTTCTCAATCACTTTCCATCAAATTCCAATCAATGAATTCCATATTCTTCAATACAGACAGACAACAGTAGGGTTTCTCAGTGTTTAACTTGTAGTCAAAATGCGGGAGCGTATTAGCACATTGCGAAGTTTTTAAATACTTATAACTTTTCACCTGAGTCAAATCTGAAAAAATAGCAAATGAAAAAATTATTTTATTTGATGAGAGGAATCTATGGTGGAATCACATGTTTAACTTCGTTCGCGTGTACCTGCGCTTCAGTAATAAGTTTAAATGCTTTATTGTTATAGCATTCTAAGTGTTTTTATTGTGACTGACCTCATAGGACTCTTATAAATAAAATTCAAATCTATACTTAGATCAATCAACAGGGCGATAATTATCGCAACATGAATAGGTCGAAACAATGCCAAAATTATTCTAGGAAAGCGCTCACGTGTAGTCGATAGGTTTCGGGAGATCTGTTATTTTCATTTGAATAATTATTCTTACTGTTCCATTCTGGTTCACATCTGTGAATACATGGTTCATTGAAATCCATGTCCAGATGTGCGAATCGAGCAGCGAACATAGTGTGTACGGTGCTTCGAATTTCTTTGACTAGAGTGAAGAAGCCGGCTCCAGAGGAAAAAAAGTACTTGATCGTAAAATGATAGCTTATAGGATCTTACAGAATTCCGTGAGCATCATGAGAAAATAAGATCGCAAAATCTTTCCATCAAAAAATTGAGTTGCGTTCACGGAGTCAATACGTGAATAGGTTACCACTTTGACAATGAATTTCAACAAGCGCGTCAGCTACTGATTTCACGCCAGTGCTTTCATAGTTTCCTCTTGTCTTACACGACTGGGTTGGGCTCACAGATGAATGCCCAAATTAAATCATGTCCGTCACGATAACTGTCAAACGAAATGATCAAGCGACTTGAATGTTTTTTCCGGAAACTATCCTTCATATTTGTATGAAATTTGGCGAACACCTTGGAGTCCATATTCAATCACAGAGTACCAAATTTCAGGTCGATTCGATGTTCATTTTCGTATCGGAGATAAATTTGTCAAATTTCGCTTCGGAAACAAATTTGAACAAGCACGTAAAATTTGCTGACCTCAAGTCGGCGCTTTACTTGAATTTTTTTAGCTACTCGGTAGAGTATAAGATTAACACCATTTTGACTGTTTTTATTATCATCTCCAGCATAATGAACTCTGGCAGATCCGGTATTTATCCGGGAGCCAGATAGGGTCAAAATCTGGATGGATAACCGCTTTGTTCATGGATTTGGACAAACATATTTCATAATGAATAAAGGTGCACCTTCTGGATCGATTAAGATATATGTATTTCCCTTGAGAGGCCCAAAAACAGGTGATAACCCATCGCAAACTGATAAGAGTTAGCATCGACTACTACTACTGAATAAGTTTCTCAATAAAATGACTCATGAAGACGTCACTGAGCTCTAACGATAACCTAAAGATAAGGTACATTTTTCCTACTTTTGTGATATGTATGCTAATGATTTCGTTAAAAAATCTGGATTTTTGGAATTCGGCGCAATGAAAGTACTGGTGGCCAATTTTTAATTTTGTTTCTATACGCATTACCATTATTGACTCGTTCAGAACTGAATTCATCCTGATGCCTGTGATCATCTTAGTTCGGAACTAATTCTGAATTCCCATTAGAGTTACTTCAAATAAATTCATTGTTTGTCAAGGCGTTAAGTGATTCTATACTCTATATCTATTGAAAATTATGAATTTGTTGGTGGTTTTGACACATAAAATTTGAGTTTCGATTTAAGTGGTTTCACAATAAGCCATGGATTTGATCTTTGAATGAGAGCTCTTCTTCCACTTGCTGAAATTCGACCCGAGCGTGTCAGTATTTTTGTAAATATTGGGATGATGGAATTTCAAATACGTTAATCTACTGAAACGTTAGCCGGATTTTGTGCAATCTGAACTTCTTGGGGAACAGCGTGCTATTGTTTTGTCCTAATGTCTGTTATTTTCGAATTTTGAGCCGAAAATGGTCTAAAACGACTAGGACTCATTGATGACGAATCCGGTGTCGAAATCGATTCTGTCCAACCGGCCGTATGCTCGATTACGGGCGTCCGGAGGATTCCATCGACTTGAAACTTTCAGGGTAGGTTGCATATCGAAATGTTACGGTTGTGTTCGTTATCGGGCAAAATCGGCCAAATGGTTTCGGAGTTATAGCCATTTGAAATTTTGAGGATATTTCCTAATATTTCAGGAACTACCGAAGCTTTTATATTGAAACTTGATTGGAGTATAATGACACGGGAAATCTCGCAAAATTCTGTTGAGATCATGCAGTCAGTAAATTTTGAAAAAATCATTTTTATTTTTTTGGAAAATTTTTTTGTTGAACTATTCATCATATTCAAAAAATATCCGCTTTAACCTAGAGCTTTATATTTCACAGCAGTGTATCAAATTTCAATTAGATACGGTTATTGTTTTCGTAGATATTGGAAAAAATATGTCAAATTTCGTGTTTTTTTCTCGATATCGTTGTTTTTTAGAATAACTCAAAAAATACTGATTCAGTCATGATGAAACTTAGGAACTAGTTTGGATATGCTCATTGACAATTTTGTGCAGAATATTCAATATTCTGTGATATTCTGATCATATTATTCCTACGTACCTAATTATGTATGAACCTCCAAGCTGTCATTCCTCGATAAATTACTGGATTTTAATTCGATCTAATCTGTAGTTTTGAAAATATTGGGAAAATAACGGCCGACCGTAAACACAATAACTTCCGAAAGAAACAACTTCAGAAATCGATATTTGTAGAGTAGGTTTGAACCTTAATTACGAAGGTCGAATTCGTGAATGGGTAAAATCCACCCAATGATTCCGCAGATATACCCATTCAAGATTTTATCTTCCCAATATTCTCAAACATACAGATCAGATTAAATTGAAATCCAGTAATTCATCGAAAAATCAAGAAAAGCACTGACGTGATGTCAACAGCTTTTGCGCGCGTTGTTCAAAGGATATCACCAAAAATTAACATACGCGCAAAAGCTGCTGTCTTCACGTCATTGCTATACTAGGTTTTTTTTGTTCTAATGGCACGATCATCACGAAATTCCGCACAAAGTTGTGCAACAGCATTTGCCACCCATCTACCAAGTTTCATCATGATGGGAATAGTAATTTTTGAGTTATTCCAGAAATATTAACTTCGAAACTTGACATATATTTTTTTCCTCGATATCTGCGAAAAATCGGATCAAACTGAAATTCAGTACACTATTGTAGAATATTGACAAGAAGGTTTGTGTAAAGTCTCATCGAAATCTGAGTTTCCGAACAAAAAACAAGAAATATTATAAAATTTTCAGAATTTGTTTCTTAAATTCATTAACAATACGAGATCCCAACAAATTATGTAAGCATTTGCGAGTTAGTCTTCAACACCTCATTTTTAGGCTTCAATCCGATCGGATATTTAGTTTTCGAGATATTTCGGAAGCAACCTCAAAAATTCAAACGTGTATAACTCCAAAACTGTTGATCTGATTTGGCACATTCAGATGCGCAGCCTACCCTCAAATTTTCAAATATCTATCTCTTTTCTTACTCGATTTTTCTTGGTACCTGAAGACCGGCCGGTTGGACAGAATTTATTTGAACATCGAATTCTTCAAGACATCAGTGAGTCCAACCTAGTCGTTTGAGACCAATTTCGGGAATAAAATCGAAACTCAGTTATCTGTTCCCTAAAATATGAACGGAATAAGAAATGTAAAATATCAGAATCGCAGAATATAATAGTAAGATATCTGTGATTCAGAAAGAACCTATTACACCTGACCATTGTTTCTTCAAAATTGAATATTCTCTTTTTGCCAAATAATTACTGTCGTTTTCAAATTCGAAATAGTTTATATTTAACGATGTTGATTTCCTAAAATAAAATATGCCAGTCCGATCTAATCGAAACTTGGTTATAAGTGAAGTAAGGAAAAAAGGACTTTCTGGAAATTTTTTTTAGAGTTGTTTCAATTGTTTGAAATCTTATACTTCGGAAACTTTCTTGCAGCAATCACTGAAATTTTGCATCAGCATTCAACAGAATCTGAGATTTTCCCTTTTCGATCTGAAAAAATCACAAACTAAAATTTGAATCATTCATTCATATATACAGGGGGATCCAGTTTGAAAGGCAGTTTTTAGTGTGTCAAAATACCTAATACCTAATTGCTTAACGGAAGATTTTTCAATGAATTTTTTAGGCCTTTATAACCAGGGTATAAGCAGGTTTTGTATTGGAAACTATTTTTTCTATTATCTAAATTCAATCTTGGTGAACTGCTGTTTTCATAATGCTCAAACAAACTATATCATTAATTTTTACGTTTACCACCAATATAATTTCGTTTTTATCAGCTGAAAACTTACATCTCTTTCTTCAATAACTGATACGTATTTTTTTGAATAATTGTCGAAGAGATATTCAAGTTCTGAATGTGTGTTTTATTTTCAGATTATGACAATAAATTCATTGGGATAGATCCTTGCTTTTCAAAAAAATGAGAATTTTTCTTGATGCTTCAAGCATGTTATGAAAAAAAAATAATAAAACAAAATTATAAGTAAAAAATTTATTAATATAATTTATACTTTGCATACCTTTCAACTAACACCTTCAACAAACGGTATTATCGATTGAAAAATACTAAAATCTCTCAAATAAAACATTCTTTCTCTGATTTTATGTACAGATTTCATACAAAATATTGATACGTTTCTCGAATATACAAAACAGACCCTTCAACATACAAATTAACAAACCAGTCCGATATGGTTATTTCTAGGCCGAGGCCATTGTTGAGCAAAATTTTGAGCATAATGTTGTTAATAAAGTGCTATTTCAGTTTCGTAGAGTATTACATATGAACGTTAGTATAGTTCAACATTTCACATATTGGAACAATTTTCTCAAATATTACATTATCACATGGGTGATTTGATATAGAATTGTTACAAAAACGGACACTTCTTGATATATAAGTTAAATCAAATGGTTTCGAATGTATCATAATAGGTATATTACAGCTTGGATGTTATTACAATAACTGATTCTCTACACTCTTATGCCATGCAGTAATGGAAGACTAGTTATATTGATTCAAAATAAATCTTATCAGACTACGCTAAATACATAATTAATTCATTAATGGCCTCGTCCTGACGTCAATATTCACCACTGACGATCTTTAATATCTTTATCTAATACTGATTACGAACAATGAAAATAAGGACGTTCTGAAAAGCTGCCAGCTGAAAAAATGTCAAATCTCAAAAGAATAGTACGAACACTTTTCATTGAATGAATTAACAAATCTCATTACACAATGTAATTATAATGTGATATCTATATTGCCATTTCTATGATCCACAATCCAACTCTTGACTTTGAAGCACCATCAATTTTTGAGGTTTTTTCTTTTTTAACTATAATATGTCAATATAACACAACATTATAACACGACGTTATATAATTTCAAATGTCAAAGTTGAATTTTGAGTTTCACAGAAACGAGTTCACTGAATATTGACCTCGTCTTTAATTTATTAATTAGTAATGGCTGATTGAATCAGACCTATTTATAGATCCATTTCATTTGGCACTGTTTTCTTTAATCATAAAAGGCACACGGTAGAATACAATCTTAAAAGTCTTTTTAAAACATATAGATAGCACCCATGTTTAGGGAAAAATATTATATACATACAAATAAGGCATCTACACAATAAAGGCTTCAAATAGATATGTAATACGTCTCTTTTATTGCTCATGTCACGGAAACATGTTAAATAGATAAATGTAATTTTTTATAGATAAAGAATATACAAACTAGATATATATTCACTGGGATTGATCAATATACAATATATATATTTATATATAAGTTTTAGACTCTGTGGCTTTAACAAAAATTAACCTATAATTCTCACCTTACAAGCTGAGTGTGTTTTATAATTTGGTTTCTTTGTCTTAACTCGTCTTCTTGTTTTAACCATTTCTGTACTTGTCTTCTGTGGATGTTGTATTTGTTGGCGACTGCTCTTTGGTTGCCTTTGCACGTGGAATCTTCGTAATAGCAGTCTATTGCACTTAATTTGAAGTCTAGGCTGTAGCTTTGTCTCTGTTTCAATGGAGCTAGGCTGGAGACATAACCATCATCGTAACTTGGGCAGTAATAAGCTTGGTCATATTCTGGTATGGAATATGCTGAAGGGTATGCATAGCAACAACCAAGGGAAGATTTTGGTTGCAGTTCATGAATGGTATACGTGCATTCAGCTTTTATCTCGCATAAATTGTTGTTGTGGTTGTAAAAATAGTAATCTGAGGGAATTGTTGGGGGTGTCATCGACTGAGAACAACACGGTGGCGGGCATTCCTCACAGCTGGAGGTAGAGCAAGAAGAAGAAGACGACGAAAAGGAAGAACTATCCTTATTAAAATCGTCTAAATAAGGTTTAAACAATTTGACTGGCTTCGGCGATTCTACAGGAGATAAACACGTAACATCAAGCTTACGTTTCTTAGAGAGGTCCCACACATCTGGGTGAGGTTGAGAGCTGGTGAGACTCATTGGCGTCGTAGTCGTTGTGGGGGGGTAAGGCACAGGTGCACCAGGGCTTGGCAAGCTCGAGGCGATCTTCTTAAACGACAAATCTATGGGTGAATCGGGGTACGGAGGGGACAGAGCGGAGGAATCGGTGGCGACAATCGGGCTGGCACTGCTTGAAGCGCGAGAATGTGTTGTGAAATCAAGGGGGGCCGGGGCAGCGGCTGGTTTGACCTCGAGTTGACTTGGCGCCGGAATAAGCTTGACGCCATCTCCGAGAGAACTCGAGGCGTCCTGCAGTCTACCGACTCTCAAGGCCATCTCGATCCCGTATCTTTTCACTTCATGATTATTGTTATTATTACGACTGTCCACTGGATTTACACACTCACTTTTTGCCTTACATACACTATTTCTTAGGTTATTTTCAGCCTGTAACCATTTTTGAATCTGCCTCCTGTGTATCCCGTATTTTCTAGCGGTAGCACGTTGATTTCCCTTACAATCAGCATCGTTCCTGTACGAATCTAGCACTTGTAGTTTAAAAAGTGGGGCGAAAATCCTACGGGATCCTGCACCACTTTTGCCTTCTGTTTTACACGAAACCGTTGTGGGGCTGCGTTTCAACACGGAACTCAATCCGTGGGCCATTTTTACACACTTTGTTTAACACTTTTCGACAAAATAACTTATATAAACATTTAAAACGAACTGAATAACACACTGCGCTTCATCTATGTAGCAACATTCTCGTCACAATTCAGAGAATTCCCCACTCCCACTGACTAAACTCTATTCTCACGTTCACCATCAAAGGGGGCTTGGAATATATTTCACGAACCTATCAACGACGTATAAACCATCGTTTCATTCACAGGCATCAAGCGCGACAAGCTCGAAGCTTTCTCCAAGCGCCTGGCACGACTGTCGTAGATGAGTCGATCGCTCGAGAGGCCCCGACATCCGTTTGAAACAAGTTTGCCGGCGCCGATGTCAGCTTGTCGCAATTCGAATAAATATTCATATTTTCGACAAAACGACTCTAATTTGCAATTCAATCTGTTTATTTCATTCAATGTTTGAGTTTTTCGCTCATTTCAGGTCCGATTATTGGGAATAAAAACGTCGGAACTGTTTTATTTGGAATGGAATGCAGGGGTTTGGCAACGTCGCGCGAAACTCGCCAGACAGGCTGTCGCCAAGCCTGCTTGGCCAGACAACGTGTCTCTGTTCTCCCGATTTCCTTGCCATTCATTCGTCGAAACGATCATTGTTAGGTATTTGATGCCATTATAATTTTCACCCCGACAAGGGCATGGAAGACCTGGCGTTTGTATCAATGCGGGTTCGGCAATTCTTTTCGAGAACAGGCCATTAGTTTATGGCACCTCAGTGTTACGGCCAACCTGTTAGTTTTGGCGGATAAATCTGAGAACGATGTCAGAGGTGCCGGCCTACTTGATTTACGAAATATTCCGATGTACCGTTATCATTAATTATTATAAAAGGCGAATGTTCCTTTATATTAATTGCTTGATTTTAGTATAAAACTTATGAAGCTATGACGTGAAGAAAACGTGAGCGTTCTCGGACGTGAATTATTGACTTAGAATAAATTAAAATATTTTGTGTCGAATACCTATAAAAAAAAATCTTGGTTAAAGTCGAAGGAATCAAGAGGAGTATTGTATAAAAATTGAAATACAAGATGCTTCAAAAAAATCTAGAAAAGCACTGACTTATTGAAGTCAGCAGCTTTTGGGCGCATGTTCACGTTTCGTCATATCCTTCGTACGTGCGCGCAAAAGCTGCTGACTTCACGTCAGTGCTTTTCTACATTTTTTTCGATAAAGTACTAATCTGTATTTTTGGAAATATTGGAAAAATAACATTTTGAATGGGTATATCTGCGGAATCACTAGGTGGATTTTTCCCATTCGCGAATTCGGCCTTCTTTATTAAGCCTTGGACCTACTCTACAAATATCGAGTTTCTAAGCCGACCGTAAACACAATAACTTCCGGGACTTAATTACGAAAGTTGAATTCGTGAATGGCTAAAATCCACCCAATGATTCCGCAGATATACCCATTCAAAATTTCATTTTCCCAATATTTCCCAAAATACAGATTAGATCGAATTGAAATCCAAGACTTCATCGGAAAATGATAGTTCGAAGGTTTTATACAGAATTTCATAACGATAATATGAACAAAAGATCACAGAATATTGAATATTTGAAAGAAAAAAATTTTAATTTTTTTTCAAAATGTTCTAATGACACGATCATCTCAAAATTTTGCACACAGTTTGTCAATCGGCATTTTTGAACTAGCTGCCAAGTTTTACCATGATTAAGTTTTGAGTTTTTTAAAAAAAAAACAACGATGTCCAGGAAAAAACCGGGAAATTTTAAATACATTATTATACAGTATTTTTTCGAAATATCTCCAGAATTCATTTTCGGATCGCAATATGAAGCTCAAGGTCTAAGCAAAAATCATTTTCGAATATAATGCACAGGCCTCCAAAAATAATTTTTTTCGAAAAAAATGTTGAATAAAATATTTTCTAATTTACTAACAGTACAATCTCGACAATATTCTGCAAAAACCTGCGCGTTGTTACACTCAAACTAACTGCTAAGTTTCAATCTAATCGTTCAAGCAGTTTTGGAGTTATCACGGAAATAAACAAAAAATATCAAAGGGTTCTAGCTCCGAAACCATTTGGCCGATTTCGCCCATAAACGAACTTAACCTTCACAAAGCGATAGCAAGCTGTTCCCCTAGAACATGCGCGCAAAAATCTGAAAAAAAAATAAAAATGTATTTTCAAATATTCAATATTCTGTTATCTTCTGATCATGAATTTCTGTATGAACCTTCGAAATCTAATTTTTCAATAAAGTTCTGGATTTCAATTTGATCCAATCTATATTCTTTTGAAATATTAGAAAAATTTAATTTTGAATAGTTATATCTGCAGAATCACTGAGTGGATTTTACCCATTCACGAATTCGACCTTCGTTATTAAGGTCCAAACCTACTCTACAAATGTCGAGTTTCTTTCGGAAGTTATTGGGTTTACGGTTGGTAGTTATATAGGCCAACCGTTAACACAATAACTTCCGGAAGAAACTACTTACAAACTCGATATTTGTAGAGTAGGTCTGGACCTTAATTACGAAGGCCGAATTCGTGAATGGGTAAAATCCACCCAATGATTCTGCAGATATACCAATTCAAAATTACAGATTAGATCGAATTGAAATCCAGTACCTCATCAAAAAAACTTAGAAAAGCACTGACGTGAAGACAGCAGCTTTTGCCAAAGCGGTCATCTCCTTTGAACATGCGCGCAAAAGCTGCTGACTTCACGTCAGTGCTTTTCTAGGTTTTTCTACCCAAGCAATGATAGGATCAACATCATAATAATTGGTTGAAACATTGTTCAGTCGAATAATTTGACAAAAGTCTCAAAACGAAATATCGAAAGAATATAATTCTTAAAATGTTCTCGTTTGTCTGATGAAAGAGTCAGATTCGTACTCTGAAACGTCACAGTTCGCTTTGTTTATCGTTTGTATTGTTCCGGTATTGTTCATTAGGCAATCTGTTTTTCAAGAAACTGCCCTTGAAAAATAGTTCAGTCGTGCAATCCGCAAGGGCGTTTTGCATAAAAGACAATTTTCATTCAATTTTTAATAGTTCCTGCTTCAGATATTGGGAGTGAAAACCCAAAAAAAATGATGCAAATACTCCCAAAATTCAATCTATAACCACAGCCCAACAAGACAAATCACTTCATCATTTGCGGGAATCGCGTCTCTCCGACCTTGAGAAATATAACAGACATAACCACACTTTCTTCTTCCTCGAAACAGCTGTCAAATTGAATACTTGATTTTGGAATATCTAAAATCGAAATGTAAAAACGGATTTGTCGGGATTCAGGAATCACAAAATCAAAATCAGACTAAGATTTTTCGATGAAACCATTTGAAAAGCAAATTTCCAACACCAAAGCGAGTGTTTTGTCACATCTTAAACTCCTGTAGAAGAATTCGGTTGGAGTAAATGAAAATTTTGGAAAAATGTTATGGAAAACCCGTTTACCTTAATCAGAGAATCTTTGAAGTTTCACATCAAATGAGATTCATTTCAATATAAAATCAAACTATGAATAGACCAACTTTGTTCGATTCTAATCCTAGTGTTTGTGCAATCATATACAATTTTATTAGACATCCCATCGTTTTAATTGAATAATGGAGGTTGTAATGCTTTTACTTCAGTTGCGATTCCTTTATATTATATAAAATGAACATAATGAATGAGTCCACCTAAGTTCGATTCCAATTCTTGTTGTATAATTAAAACATATAATGAGGCCTGTCATCATAAAATAGAACCTCAAAGATGACTAAACAATTGATTTGGTTGTAAAAAAATGTTTGGATTATATTCTTAAATGGAACAGATACGAAATTATTCATCAATTAATAGGATGAAAAATTCATTTCAGTTTGTTTACATGTTTATAACCTCTTCAAGCGAGTCCGAAAACGGCGAGAGTGACGTAATCCTATTCCTGCAATCTGATTGGCACCCCAAAGCACCCCAAACGCCTGCTAAAATTCTGATTAGCTCGATTCAGGGTCATATCTGCGTTGACATAGATTTCCTAAGTAAATGACGCGAGTGGTTTATCTGGTTGATCTGTGCTATAACTGAGCAAGTTTCAACAAGAAATTTTATAGTGTCGCTTCGCGCTTCGGCCGAATCGGACAACTGCTTGGACCAAAACCGAATAATTGAAAGACCGATACCGAAGCCGATTCGATTATTCGACGCAACCTCAGAAATAACCTCAAAAATTAAAATCACTTTAACTCCTAAACCTTAGCGAGAATCATAATTTATACGCATTCTGATTGCTAGCTCGTTCCTTTCGACAGTTATCGTGTCCTAGGCCGGCCGGACAGAATTGATTTTGACATCGGATTCATCATCACTGAGTTCAACCTAGTTGTTTGAAACCATTTTAGACTCGAAAAAATTCCATAACTACCCAGAACAGGTGCGTTATGGATTAAATCTGCACTTGAACATTAAAACCCTTGTGCCCAGGAGCTAAAATAAATACCAAAATTTATTAGGGTTGTAACTACTGCATCCGGCTTACAACCTTGGCTTGCTACCGTACCTTATTGTCACCTCTTAAGGGCCACGTACTTTCTCTTGAACGAATAGCATTGCTTACTGGTTTTTAGATGAACACCGATATTGGTTTCGTTCGGCTCGCGTCTCATTCACAGAAATTTTGGGCAGCAGTACAGTGCGCGTCAAAATTATAGAACAAATTCATTTTCTCAAAAGAAAAATATTTGGCAACAAAATCCTGAAACAGGTCAGTTTTTGTTTCACGTTTACCAAATTTATATGCATTTTTGAAGGATATTTGTTGCACCCTGTGCCATCCCCATCAACCCTCTAAGTTTTTTGAATAGAGAAAGTAGGTGGTCATGTGGTACTTTTTTGGCAGGGTCTTTGTATCTTCTTTACAGGCGTGCAGAAATTTTCAAGAAAAAATTTTTTTTTTGAATATTAGTTCAAAGAGGTTTTCAGTATGTACACTTTGTCATGGCTCATTCACTTTGAGACGATGGTACCTGATAAAATTTGTCACCGAATGAAAGTCGACCATTACAGTTTTGTTCATGCACAACTTCCAACCCCTACGAACCCTTCAATGGAGAAAAATTTTATTTCGAAATTCCAAAAATACAGATCGAATTGAAATCCAGTTCTTGATTAAAAAGTTACAGCTTGACGGTTCATAGAGAATTTCGTTGGGACAATATAATCAAAAAATCGTTCCTATGAATCCATCATCACGAAATATTGCACAAAGTTGTTTATCAGCATTTACAAAGTAATTACTAAGTTTTATCATAAATTTTTTCGAGTTATCGAAAAAATTACGATACCGACGTAAAAACCACGAAATTTGGTATATTTATTCATATCTCCGAGAATGATGGCCGTATCAAACTGAAATTTGGTACACTGCTGTGAAATATGGAGGTCAAGATATAAGCAGAATTTTTTCAAATATCATGAATAGTTTCCGAGAAAAAAACTTTTTCAAAAAAATACTGGAAAAGATTCTTCTCGTTTCCTGACAGTACAATCCTAACAAAATTAATTTCGCGTCGTTATGATTGAACTAAATCTAACTTTCAATACAATCGCCCCAGTTGTTCTTGAAATATCAGGAAATTATTCTCAAAATTTCAAATGGCTATTACTTTGAAATTATTCAGCCAATTTTGCTCATCAACGTCGTATTTCGGAATAAAACTTTCTCTGAAAGTTTCAAGACGATAGCACAGACCAACTGTGATTGATCTGTGACGATAGTCCTCCGCCCGCCCGTAATATGGTACATACGCGGATGGCCGACAGCCGGACATTATCGATTTTGACACCGGATTCTTCCCCATTGATACCAACCTAGTCGTTTGAGACCATTTTCAGGAAAAAAATAAAAATTACAGACATTTGGACAAAACGATAGCACGCTGTTCCCCAGAACATGCGCGCAAGAAGGTGTTTTAAGTTTGACGGAAACTTTCTCAAAGCGTTCTGGAATTGTTTCTCAATCCCAAATTACTGTAAGCATAACTTATTCTTATTCTTTGCCGAGCAAGTGCCATGCACTTTGCACCCGTCCGTCCACATAAAATTGACGGTTGCATGTATCGTAATTTCGAAGAGATGCCGACAACTTTTTACCACACCCTTTTTGGGAATTTATTGCAGTCATTCAAGGATTATTAGAGAAAACATGCGGAAGGGGGAAGGGGAACGTTTGATGTAATTTTTTTACAGACAGCTGAATTTTGCTCTTGGTCTGGTTGCGTTTCGTGTGACTGACAATTTTCACGTCGTTCTGCAAAAATTAGAGATGGGAATACCGGTTCCACCCGTGTCGCGGTATTTTCGCGACGGTTCCAGAAAAATACCGCGACAAAATACCGCGATTTTGGAACCGTCGTTCCAACGCTGAAACAAAATGAGTTAGTACGGCAATCTGTTTCTCAAATGATATAAATTCTCTTTCTATTCTGCATATTCTCGGTTTAAACCTGACGTATCTTCAAACTATAATTGGTTTTTCCAATTTTTGTTTCATATTTTCTTCACATTCGAGGTATATCATTTCAATTGAAAGAGAAGAACGCCTTGAGGATTAATATTTTCTCAATTGAGAAGATTATCATTTAAAATTACATATTTACAAAAGACATTATCATTATAAAGGACGCAAACTGTATCAATATTATTTGAATATCTTGTTTTACATGAATACATGGTTTGCATATTAAATTTTCAATTCATATTATCCTTCAATAACTTCCACCAGCAGATTGAAATAATATCTACGGATATGCATAAAGTATTGATGAATATGGCAATTATCGAAAAGAAAGCATAACTTGCATAACACACAATCTGATGGAATATTATATTCCATCAGATTGTATGTTGAGAACTACTTGTCACAATATCACCTTCTGAAAGTAAACCATGTAACACCATATCGGAAATGTAACAGCTGATAACGAAGTAGAGACATCTATACTCCATTCACTTTTATAATGTAGCCCGGTTGGCCATGACATCGTGACAGATTTCACCGTGTATATTTTGAAAATGTTAGGTTATAGTCATTTTCCTGTCAGATAACTATGCAATGTTGTTCTCTCTACATAGAGGTCGTAGTATTTACGTATTTTTCAAAATGTGAATTCACTTTGGGAAAATATGAATTTGAGAAAATATTATGAGAATTCAATAATTGTGAAAACCTGGCGAATGTTGAAGAAACCTTTTTCTCTGTCAACACTGGAAATATTTCACGTATATAAACATGGTTGGAAGATTCAGTTATGCTATTTTCTTGTACGGAAATCAAGAATCGAGTGTTGATATTTTACTGAAAAATAATGGATAGAGTAGTCCATTACTTTGTGATAGTTCATTTGAAAAAAAAATAAAAGTACTCGAACAACCCTGCAGTAAAACTTCTAAATGAACAGACAAACTTATGGAATTCCCTGCTTTTCGAAATTCTCAAGAAATAACTCTACAGGAGACATTTAAATACCTTGCTGCACCACTTGAAACACTCCAGTATGAAAGTGTAGTGGTACTACTATTGTCACCTTGAAAGAACTTACTCAATTTAAAAAGTTCCTGTAAATCTATGTGAACGATACACTGGGTTTTGACTCACATACGTCAAAAATGTTGGATAGCTTGTGATGAATTATTGATTCCAAATCATCAGGGTTACTATCAGAAAAAGCAGATTTCACTTCTACGTAGCACTTTCTGATATTATGTCTCTGCTTCTTCAAAACTACCTTCGTAATTTTTAGTTTGCAAGCGTTATTATGCTGAGATTTAGAAATCTAGAATCGATTGATATTGATTATAGTAGAAATTGAAATTTGGCAACGTCCTTTGACATTGCCGATATTTCATGAGTGCCAACCTGCGTCAGTTTTAAGGGAAAAAACTTGATAAACCTAAATCATGGCCAACCGGGCTACATTATAAAAGTGAATGGAGTATACAATTTCTAATGAGGCGCACTGCTCACTAGAGCTGTAACTCCTGTAACAGACGTAATCGCATTGCGATGGGTATTCTGTTCGCGGTATTCTGGAACCGAGGAACGAGTGGAGAGTTACACGGTATTTTGGAACGTCGGTTACTTTGGAACGTGGAGCGAGATAGGTATCGATCGCGACTGGAGCGAGGAACGAGTGGAGAGTTACACGGTATTTTGGAACGTCGGTTACTTTGGAACGTGGAGCGAGATAGGTATCGATCGCGACTGGAGCGTGGAACGATTGGAGAGTTACACTGTATTTTGGAACGTCGGTTACTTTGGAACGCGTTACTTCTCTGTTTTGGAGCGCGACAGACGGTTCCAGAGAAATACCGTTCCAAAATCGCGGTATTTAAATACCGTCACATCTCTAGCAAAAATGTTGATTCGATCGAGGACCCCTACGGACCTCGGGGCCCTACGCTTAAGCGTACCGGTTAATTTGCCCCTGTTCCTAAGTTCGGTACTGAACTTCAGGGGGTAATTCGTTAGGTAAATGAAAAATAAGTTCTTATGAAATAACTATTTGAGTTCACTGTGGATAGAGAACATAACAAAACAGTGTGTAACTACTCTCTAATCCGCTCACACTTTCTGCGTCTTATGCACGTTTCGGAAAGCAAGGTTCCTTTGTCAAATACACTTCGTTACTAACTACAGTTACAAGTGTACATGTCGAACGAGTGGGAGGATGGTATACAGGACCAATGGCAAAGGGTTGTTACTCAAACGAAACACTAACGAAATGTCTTTGATAAAGGAAACTTGGTTTCCGAAACGCGCGTTAGACGCAGAAAGTGTAAGTGGATTAGAGAGTAGTTACACACTGTTTTGTTCTTATAAACATATATGAAGATTTTTATTTACTGTTCGTAACAAGGTTCGTTTTCGAAACAACAAACTACTTTTAGTAGTACGGCAATGGCAACGCTGTTAGACGGTCTCCAATGTACGTGTTCATGATTTGTAACAACGGCGTGCTATCATTTTGTCCAAATGTCTGTAATTTTCGATGATTGAGCCGAAAATGATCTCAAACGACTAGATTGGTCTCACTGATGACAATCCGGTGTCAAAATCGACTCGGTCCAGCTGGCCGGCTGGCCGACGACACGATAACTGTCGAACGGAGTGAGCTAGCGACTTGAAACTTACAGGGTAGGTCGCGTATTAAGATGCCGCAGTTAAGTTCGTTAATGGGCCAAATTAGTCGAACAGTTTCGTAGTTATAGCGACCTGAAATTTTGATTTAAACTTAGCAATTGGGTGGAGTATAACGACGCGCAACTTTGAGCCAAATTTTGTCAGGATCATACTGTCAGTAAATTCCAAAGAAATTTTTTTTTCGAAATTTTTTTCCAAAAATTTTTCGGAAATCGTTTATCATATCCGAGAACGAATTCCTCTCAGACTTCGAGCTTCATATTTCACTACAGTTTACCAAATTTCAGCTCGATACCATCATAAGTTTCGGAGATATTGGAAAAAATATGTCAAATTTCGAGGTTTTCTTCTCGATATCGTTGTTTTTTTCGGTATAACTCAAGAAATACTACTTCAATCCTGATAAAACTTCGCAGCTAGTTTGAAGATGCTGAAAGACAACATTTTGCAGAATTTCGTGATGATCGTGTCATCAGAACAATTAAAAAAAAAATTCGAATTTTTTCAAATATTTAATATTCTGTGATCTTCTCATCATATTATCCTCATTAAATTCTGTATGAACCTTCGACCTGTTATTTTTCTATAAAGAACTGTATTTCAATTTGATAAAATCTGTATTTTTGGAAATATTGGGAAAATGAAATTTTGAATGGGTATATCTGCGGAATCATTGGGTGGATTTTACCCATTCACAAATTCAGCCTTCGTATTTAAGGTCCAAATCTTCTCTAAAAATATCGAGTTTCTAGGTTGTTTCTTTCGGAATTTATTGTGTTTACGCAGTTCAGCCGACCGTAAGTACAATAACTTCCGGAACCGGAAGACACGACTTAGAAACTCGATATTTGTAGAGTAGGTTTGGAGCATAATTACGAAGGTCGAATTCGTGAATGGGTAAAATCCGCCCAATGATTCCGTAGATAACCCATTCAAAATTTTATTTTTCCGATATTTACGAAAATACAGATTAGATCGAATTGAAATCTAGTAATTCATCGAAAAAAATCTAGAAAAGCACTGCCGTGAAGGCAGCAGCTTTTGCGCGCATGTTTAAATTCGATGCCGAAGCGGTCATCTACATTGAACATGCGCGCAAAAGCTGCTGCCTTCACGCAGTGAAAAACGGTTGATGAATTGCAACAATTAGTGGATAAGACTATGGTGTGGTTCAATATATGGAGACTGAAAATAAACCCCGACAAATCACAATATGTAATTTTCAACCACAAGATAACACTGAATTCTCCAAACTTAACTATGGGAAATAATATTGTCACCCCTCACGATTGTGCAAGATATTTAGGTGTGAACATAGACCACAAACTAACTTTTAAACAACATGCATCCATCATCAAGAAAAAGTGTATCGCCAGAAGCAAGCATTTTCGCAGCCTCACATATAAAAATTCAGGAATCACCACAAAAACAGCTGGGCATATTTATAAAACAATATGTCGTCCTCTTTTAGAATATACCAAAAAACTGCTCCAGACTGCAGAAACCCCCTCCCTACGGGCAATTACAAAAATGAGGCACCCTAGAAACGAGCTCTACAACCCCCCGAACAATCTTTTATATGAGAAAACTCAAATAAAACCAATTCCAGATCGATTGGACTATTTGTCGATGAAATTCTCAAAGCGGGAAGATAACATAAAAATTCTTAGGGAATTCTGCATTAACAGGAACCAGGAATTAAGACCTCACAGAAAGACTCCTCTAAACACCATTTGGGAAGTGTTGCAGAATAAATGTTCATAATTTCAATACTATCTACTTAGCCAATATTATTATCGTTAATATGTATATAAGTGTTTTTTTTTCTTTTTTTTTGTATGATTGTGCATCTCCAACTGTTTATCATTCTATCATGTATCAATCCATACTCTTAATCATTTGTTATAAACAGGCTGAAGGACTTCGGTCAATGGCCTTTTGGAATGATTTTCCAATAAAGAACTGTTATTATTATTATTATTTTGAAATCATATATCGATAAAAGCTTATTTCGGGAGAATTTTGCATCATTTCGTAGGTGTTTTGGGGTTTCACTTACGTTATTTGAAACAGAACTATTAAAAATTAAATAGAAATTGTTTTTTTTTTATTCGAAACGCCATTGCGGATTGCTGGATTGAACTATTTGCCAAGGGCAGTTTCTTGGGAAACAGGTTGCCTAATGAACAATACCGGAACAATACAAACGATAAAGAAAGCGAACTGTGACGTTTCAGAGTACGAATTTGATACTTTCATCAGACAAACGAGAAAATTGGCAAAATTATTTTCTTTCGATTTTTCGTTTTGCGAGACTTTCGTCAAAAAATAAACATAGTTGTGTTTTTAGTTGCTCAATCTGAAACTGAAACAATACAGAAAAAAGTACCAAATTTCAAGAAAAAATCGTTTCAAGAATATTTATGATTTATCAAAAATACCGTTTTTACTCGCTTGTTCTGATGAACAGCATGTTTTCGTTTTGCCCAAATATCTGTAATTTACGAATTTTGGGTCGAAAATGGTGTTTAACGATTAGGTTGGACTTTCTGGTCAAATTTTAATTATGTCCGTCCGTTTGTGCCCTTACTTCCGAAGAAAAGGAGCAATAAGCGACTTAAAATTATCAGAGTGGGTTTGGGATCCAAGTACATATATGGGTTGAGTTCGATTCGCAACTACTACTTAGCGGTACGCCCTCTGGCGATAGAAATTCTAACACTTCCAAGCTAGTAGTTTTTCCGACGTGCTCGTCATTCTAACGTATTTTGCTTACTTTGAGAGTTCATTTTCGAGCTTTTGTGTTGTTCTCCGAGTTGAAATTTTGGTATACCGAAATTTTTTGTAATATTCATCAATCTATTCCTTTCTTTCCGATTAAAATTTTCAATTGTATTAATTCGAAATGGCATCCTCCCAAAATGACTATTGTTGTGCGCCTCAACTCAATGTTATTTATGGTCAAAGAAGAAAGGATCATCTACTGCCTCAAGTTTTCATTTTTTCCAAAGCCAAATGAAAGTAATGTTAATTTGGAAACAGCATTTGGCAGGGAACTCAATGATAGAAAGAAGGCCGGGATTTGAAATTGAAGATTGGAAAACAGGTCACGAAATACATGAAAGTATGTTCACTGCATTTCTCTGAGGATGTTTATTTTCATAAAGGTAAATTACAATGTATTCATTTCGAAACAACTTCATGTCCAGATATTTTAGGTGTAAACGAAAATAAAAGAATTTTGATAATAAAGGCTGATTCTGCAGAGAAACTACCGAGCACTTCTGCTGCTAGGTACCTACTTCACACGCTACACAAAATCATATTCAAAGATAGTGATCTGGTTGGAAATCTGACAAAAACTAAAAATACTATTATAGTTGATAAAAGCTAAAGTTATTCATATAAATAAACAAACAAAGAGAATTCAAATAAACTTAGATATTGGTTCATTTTGATCCACCAAGCAACAGACACCAAAATAAAAGAAATTATCCTCCAGGAACGATTTGAAGCACCATTTTATAACGTCATAAAAAAGAAAAGTCCCTTCTCAAAAAATCATACACAAAATTATAATAATTTCTTCAAATATTTTAGCTCTGCTCAATAAATATTCGTTCTCCACCACATTTCTACGGTTTGTTTACATAAAACTACTAGCTTGGAAAGGTTACAAATTTATCCGTCATGGCGCCGGCATCTTCGCAGATGTTCCCAACTCGTTTTTTTGTGCAGAATTGTGTGGGTACCTACTCGATAGGCAATTTAAAACATTTTTTTTCGTAAGGTTTACTGATTTTTCAATATTCATCAACGGTGGTTCAAATTTCGGTTTTATCCGATATTTTTCTTTCGGAGATATTATATTATTACAAGGTAGGTAAGAGGCTTAATCACGAAGGCGGATTCGTAAATGGGTAAAATACTACCAGTGATTCAAAGATATACCCTTGAAATCTTGATTTTCCTGAAATTTCCAAGAATAGGGATCGGATCGAGTTGTTTGAAAAATGATAGCATGAAGGTTCATGCAGGCAGCATTTCGTGGGGACCATATGGAAAGAAGATCACCAAATCTTTCCATCAGGAAGTAGAGTTGCGTTTGGCAGGGTCAATGCTTGAAAAAGTGACCTCTTCGACAATGAATCTGAACAAGCGCGTAAAAGTTGATGACTTCACGCCAATTCTTTTCTAGTTTTTTACGCGCTTATTCTAGGGAACAGCTGGTTATAATTTCGTCACGATGTCTGTAATTTTCGAATTTTGAGCCGAAAATAGTCTTAAACGAAAGGGTTGAACTCCCTGAAGAATAATCCGTGGTCAAATTAAACTCTGGCAGTCCGACCGGCCATGTGTGCTGTAACTTTCGAAAGGAAAGACCTACAGTGTTGAAATTTTCAGGTTAGGTTTTGATCCTAAATATCTCGGTTGAGTGCGTTAAAGGGCCAAAGCTGCAGAATGGTTTTTGTGTTACAGCCATTTGAAATTTTGATTTTTCAATAACTCGAAAAATATTTATCTGATCGAAATAAAACTTGGTTGGAAGATGGACAGTATCAATAAGAAGAGTTATCCTTGGAAAAATTTGAAAAAAATTTTTTTCTTTGAAAATTTTCATATTTCATTTAAATTCATTTCGCAATGCGAATAAGCGCGTAAAAGCCGCTGATTTCACGTCAGTGCTTTTCTAGGTTTTTCTAACTTCGATGCCTGTATCTCGGAAACGAACCATCTCCAGAAATATGTTCGTGTGAAAATTTCTTTCTTAAAACGGCCTAACCTATGATCGTCAGAAGTTCTTTATTCACTGATTTTTTACAGAATGCAGTAGTTTCAATGGATGAAGGTATAAAGTAATATTGCGCCTCTTCTGAGTATTTATCATGATTGTTTTGTCAAAATGTCTGTAGTTTCCGAATTTTTCCCAAGAAATTTCCTCAAATGACATAGGTTGAACTCATTGATCTCATCAGATACTACCATTGTCGAAAGGAACAAGCTAGCGACTTGAAGATCTCAGGGTAGGTCACTCATTGCCATGCGACGGTTTAATCATTGGTTAACGGTTCAAATCTCCCAAGTGATTACCGATTTATAGATTTGAATTTTGCACCCACCTTGAACCCTATAGAGAATGTCCCAAAATTAACGCAAGATTTTTCATTGAATCACTACATATGATAGGGTTCTTTATATGGAATAAAACATGGTGCAAATGGCCTCCACGGTTTTGCACACACATACGCACTCGTTCGTTCAGGTTTTTCTTGGCCATTAATTCTGCATAAATGTGGCTGAATCTCGTTGACGCAACGTTGAATCTCTCCCATTATTGCACGTGTGGTTATGGGCTTGTTGACTTTATTATGTAGAGCTCTGATTTTAAATATCCCCATAAAAAGAATTCTAATGGTGTTGGATCATACGATCTAGGGGGCCAACTCTTATCACCGCCTTAAGTTGGTTTCATTTAATGGAAGGTCGCAAAAAAAGGAATAAAAATGACGTCAGAGTCGCCCTGATGACGTTTTCTGTTGAGGTGTCATGCCACTGTCACTAATCTAACCTTTCTTTTGGCTTTGTTTTTAATGTTTGGAATTCAAAGCGTAATCCATTGGATTATATTGAGAATCTTGGAGCCTAAACATAAAAATTTGACTGATGAGCATAGGTCTGAGCAATTCAAAATGACGTTTTTAAAATCTTGGGAAGAGTTCGAAAAGGCTGCCGAAAAATTATACATGCAAGAACCATCCAAAGTTAGATATACCATGAAATATGTCCATTCCAAAAATCATCTAATTTTGAAAATGACCGACAATGTCGTGGTGAGTATTTGATGACGAGTACATTAGGTATGTGAAATAAATTCTATTCACTTTTCAGTGTTTACAATTCAAAACTGAGATAGCCCAGGACGTTAGAAAAATAGACAAATTTTTGAACAACTTAATGAGGCATATGGTATCAAAGGAGAGTTAGTGTATGAAAAAAACTAAACAATTTTTTCTAACAAAATGCAGGCATTTGTTGCATCCAATTTGAATCTACCTATGCTATATTCATTCAGAAACAAATATTTGATGTGAGATCTCGATATTAAATCCATTGAATTACAATAATTATTCATTTCCCAGAAATATCTGCAGGTAGTGTTGAAGATGAGCTATATATTGCTGTGTCATCATATAGTATTCTTTCATTAAATGACTATCAGTGTATATGTTCATGGACAACAATGAATAGAATTGTCTAAAAAGTATATTTCTTATCAGTTCTGGTGTTGCTTGGATTTATACAGAAAACCTCATAGAAGCAAAAGCAACCGAGTGATTATATTGAGAATACTACACCTAAAGGGTTTGCTAGACTGCTGTATTGCCAATATTTAGTCTGACCTGTCTAATTATCAAAAAATTCAACTACAAATCAACTAATGAGTTGTTCCCGCAGATGTAAGATTTTATGCATTTGCCAAATTTTGAGTAATTATCACACAATCTCAAAGATATAGGTAAGTTGTATTCCTTCACACTTGAATAACAGGGGATTTTCTGCTCAGTTCAAAATTTACTTTCTTCAGATGAAATGTATCCCGATTTTAGGAAAGGTGTTGATGCAATTTTCCAGATTTCTTCAACATTAAATAATTTTTAACAAATACATTATCTATTTTGTATATTGATTAATTATTGCTTTCTTCTGCAGCACATGTATTCATCTCAAATTTGATTTGGAGGTATTCCTCCATATCACATACAATTCAGCACAGACTGAAGTTTTCAGATTTGAACTATGAAATGTTGATTGTTGTTCGTTTCAATTGTTCCAATATTGTTCATTAGGCAACCTTTTTTCCCAGAAACTGCCCTTGACAAATAGTTTAATCCTGCAATATGCAAAGGCGTTTTCCATAAAAATAATTTTTATTTAATTTAATTATTACACAATGGTACTGTTTCAGATATTGGGAGTGAAAACCCAAGGAACACCAAAAAATTTTGCCATAACATGCTGAGCATTCATTGTAGAATTTTGGAGTGAAGGCAATTAGAATTAGTACCGTGATAGTGGTACCTTTCATGAAATCTTTGATACATTTTTGAGGAAATGCTGTGTTAATAATAATAACTTTTATTGATCCTCAATCACAATAATATAAATGGGACAAGTCAAGCTAATAGAAGAATATATTCTCAATTTAAGAAGAAGGAAATGAAATTTTAACAGCCTGAATAATAACTTTGAAATTTTGCCAGATCATAAAATACTTCGTTGATGAAAATCTATTTGAGTTTTCTTTTAAACTTCGGGAGGGTCAATTCAGAACGTATTTCAAGGGGTAATGAATTGAAATAACAACTTCCTGCATATTCCTGTGTTTTCTTATGTGACTGATATGTAAATCTGCTTAGTTTGAGTTGTTTTCGATTCCTTGTGTATTACATATGTACATCTCCAACCTTCTCAATATCATCTTTGCGGTTATATATATATATATAACAAAGAACTATCAGGAGATAAATGCAGGTGAAAGTCATAATTTTTTGTCTTCTGAAAGTTGGTATGCAAGATTCCATGGGATCCAAGTCGAACATTAAACGTGTTATTCTTTTCTGTGCGATAAATACCCTCCTAGTTTCTGTTGCTCTGCCATAAGCAATAATATTGTAGCTCATTGTTGAGTATATTAATGCATAGTATGAGTTTAGAACGCCCTGTTGGTTGACAGCATTTTTTAGATTCAAAATTGCATAGTAGCGGCTATTCAATTTCTTGCATATTTCATCTACATGGTCCACCCAACTGAGGGTGTGATTTAGGTGAACACCCAAGAATTCAACTGTTTTTTCGGGTTTTAATACTTTATCATTACCTATTTTTGCGCGCATGTTCTAGGGGAACAGCGTGTTATCGTTTTGTCCAAATGTCTGTAATTTTGGATGATTGAGCCGAAAATGGTCTCAATCGACTAGGTTGGACTCACTGATGACGAATCCGGTGTCAAAATTGATTCTGTCCGGCCGGTTGGCCGGCCGTAGACACGATAATTGTCGACAGAAGCAAGCTAGCTACTTGAAACTTTCAGGATAGGTTGCGCATCAGAATGCCGCGGTTAAGTTCGTTAATGGGCCAAATCGGTCGAATAGTTTCGGAGTTATAGGCAGTTGAAGTTTTGAAGTTATTTATTTTTTATTTCAGAAACTACTCGAAGCGATTGGATTCAAACTTGGCAGTTTGGTGGAGTATAACAACGCGCAACTTTGCGCCAAATTTCGTCAAGATCATATTGTCAGTAAATTTAAAAAAAAATTTTTTTCGAAATTTTTTTACAAAAAAATTTTTTTTTCGGAAACCATTCATCATATCAAAAAAAAATTATACTCACACTTTGACCTTCTAATTTCACAGCAGTGCACTAAATTTCAGTTCGATACGATCATAAGTTTTGGAGATATCGGGAAAAAATATGTCAAATTTCGAGGTTTTCTTCTCGATATCGTTGATTTTTTCGGTATTACTCGAGAAATACTGATTCAGTCCTGATTAAACTTCACAGCTAGTTTTAAGATGCTGAAAGACAACTTTATGCAAAATTTCGTGATAATCGTGTTATTAGAACAATTTGAAAAAAAAAATGTCTATGATTTTCTCATCATATCATCCTCATTAAATTCTGTATGAAACTTCGAACGTTCGAACTGTTATTTTCGATGAAGTACTGGATTTCAATTCGATCTGATCTGTATTTTTGGAAATATTGGAAAAATAAAATTTTGATTGGGTTTATCTACGGAATCATTGGTTGGATTTTACCCATTCACGAATTCGGCCTTCGTAATTAAGGTCCAAACCTTCTCTACAAATATCGAGTTTCTAAGTTGTTTCTTTCGGAAGTTATTGTGTTTACGCAGTCGGCCGTTAGGCTGACCGTAAACACAATAACTTCCGGAAGAAACGACTTAGAAACTCGATATTTGTAGAGTAGGTTTGGGGCTCAATTACGAAGGTCGAATTCGTGAATGGGTAAAATCCGCCCAATTTTTCCGTAGATATACCCATTCAAAATTTTATTTTTACAATATGTCCAAAAATACAGATATGATCGAATTGAAATCCAGTAATTTATCAGAAAAAAATTTCAAAAAGCACTGCCGTGAAGGCAGCAGCTTTTGCGCGCACATTCAAATTCGTTGCTGAAGCGGTCATCTACATTGAACATGCGCGCAAAAGTTGCTGCCTTCACGGCAGTGCTTTTTGGAAATTTTTATTGTAATGTTTTCATTTTGAGGAATAAAATTCATCTGAAAATTCAGGCATGCCTTTATTGTATGGTTCAGAATAAGTCTGTTGTTAAAGCACCATTGATTAAAATCCTTCCACAATAACACTGGTATTATGGTTAAGTTCTTCAGGTGTTGAAGCAGAAGTCGCAACTGAAACATCATCTGCAAACTGGAATACTCTTCCCAAAAATGTGCTTTGGGAGATCATTAAAGTAGAACAAAAAAAGTACTGGACCAGCATTACTGCTCTGGATCACTCCTGAACCAATGTCTTATTCTGACGAGTTGTTGTAATTAACTATCACAAGTTAATTTTCCTGTTCTTAGTGTATCAATTATCATCATTCAATGTTAATCATGTTCTTTCATAACTATTCATTTTTCGGAAAAACTTTTGTTGTGTATGTCTCACCCAATTCAAAATTCAATGCTTTCAATAGCAGATTGATTAATATTATTCATTCAACTATTGAAATTTATCTTAAACTTTTGTGTCTTTTGGTAATTCTAACCCCTTCGGCATTTCAAAGTCTTTCAAACTGTTAGGTATCTGGAAAGACTCCAATTTGAATTATTATGATTCCCTGATACAATTGAAACACATGATAATGTGAAGGTACAGGGTTTTTCAACAAGAACTTTGTTTTTTAAAACAAAGAATTTAGTGGAAAATGAATAAAATTTTTATTGTATTACAAAGAGAAAAGTTCGGCAATTATGAATGAAAAATGATATCTGACAAATGTCCACCTCGACCACGCTGACAGACGTTGATTCTTTCATCAAAATTTTTAATCACTTTTTGGCAAGATGGAGGGTCTATTTCGTTAATGACATCACGGATTTTGAGTTTCAAGGCTGCAATCGATTCGATTGGCTCCGTATAAACTCTGTCTTTAACATAGCCCCACAAAAAATAATCCAGTGGTGTTAAATCACACGATCTGGCCGGCCACTTAACAGCTGAATTTCGCGAAATTATGCGATCGGGAAATTTGGTTTGCAATAAATTGATCGTTTCATTGGCTGTGTGACATGTGGCACCGTCTTGTTGAAACCACATTTCAGTGACATCCATGTCATCAATAATAGGCCAAAATTCTGTTGTTAACATCTCGCGATAGCGTGATCCATTGACTGTTACCGCATTTCCAGCCTCATCTTCGAAAAAAAACGGCCCAATCACACCTCCACACCACATAGTGACCCGTTGAGCATGCAAAGGCTTCTCAGTAATTGCTTTAGGATTTTCAGAAGCCCAAATGCGGCAATTTTGCTTGTTGACGTACCCTGACAAATGAAAATGTGCTTTTACGAAATGTAACTTTAACAGAACGACCATTTTCATAGTGGATTTGAATTATTTTAATGCGATTTTCGAGCGAAATTGAATTCATTGTAACAATTGCCCAAGCATATACTGCGAATACGTCAAAAAACTAAATGTCAAAAATGTCATTTGGTGCCGGTGTTACCACATTGAAAAACAAAGTTCTTGTTGAAAAACCCTTTATAACTTAACCATATTCTGGCAAATCTCACCACATAAGCAATGTTACATCTCAATCAGTTCCTCTTTCCCTTATTGGTATGATGTTGATTATTTTTACCAAGAAATCATTCATATCCATAGACACTAGTAAAGGTCATGCTCAATCCAATAAGTGAACAGATTGTCAACATCTGAATGTTGACATGATGCCAACAATACCCTAAGGTTTTGTCTTCTAATAATTCCTTTCCTTTTCCTTTCGGTATCAACCATTAATAATTCGAATCTCTCAATAATTTGAAATTTTTTTTGCTCCTTCAAATTCAAAATTGTAGCGAGTCCTTTATACATACTACGATAATGTCACCAGACAAGAGTTTTTTAAAACACAGTAAAAAAGCATCTGATTTATAGTGAAATTGTATTAAAATTCAACTCGGACAGAGACTTTATGAAATGAATTTTATGATAGCTTGAATAAAAGTTCATTTTGGTTCCTTTGTTTTTCTTATAGAATAAAAATTTAGCTTTCATTCAAAAAATATGATATATGTACATCTCAAATCAGATCAAAAAAATCTGATAAGATCTATTTAACAGATGATAATTTCAACAATAAAATTGATGGAATGTCACTTTCAGTTCTAATAAAAGAATAATTGCTTCACGAAAAAAGTCTCAACGTGTTACAGGATCTTGTTTTCTGTTTTCTTGAATTGGTTTATATGGCTAAGACTCTCACTTTCTGACTTATCCTCTTGCATCCAGTTTTTGCAAACACCTCATGGTCCAAGTCGGGACCCCAATCTATGAAGTCCAACACTTCCCTGAATTAACAAAAATTATAAGATGAATAGCATAAATAAGTTTCAAGTGTGTGATCTATTCTGAAGCATACTGAAAAGATTCCAACAAATTCGAAGGATAAAACTTACTGAATTTGTTTTTCAGTAGGATTGTCTACTCCTGATTTCCTAAACTCCTCCTTTATACACAGCTCAACATGAGGTTTCGTTAATGGCAAAAATGGCACATAGTGATCAATCAAATTCATCTTGATTGTATCTGAGTGATGAAATCCACCTATAAGCGAAGATCTGTAATATTAAAAATAAAATATGACGATTCTTATAAGAAACCTAACAACAATCAACTAATCTGAAATGGCCCCCAAATACCAATCAGTCTTATAGATGGAAGTTATGTCTGAAGAGAGAAAAAACTATTGAGATATAGTTGGAAGCAGTATAAAAGCCCAGCTATCTTCAACTTGAACATTGCAGTTTAGAAAAAAATTAATGAATTACCCAGGGAATGGTGATGAAATCACACAAAATGGTAATCAATGGGTGCTTACTGAAAGTTTTTGCATACTTTATAAATAGTGCACATTGAGTTACTCGTGTATGTGCTGTGGCCAATGAAAATTCACAAAATTCTAACTCTCCAAATGTTCAACTTTTTGTTTGCAGCATTTGAGAGTAAATAGTAGGGCATCATCAAGTTAGGTCAAGTTTATGGGTTTCTTCAGATGTGGGTGTGGTAAACTACGGCGTCGTGAATCTTGGCAACACAGCCACATTCAAGGATTCATTAAGTAGTTCGTTAGTCAAAAACATTTCAAGTACACACACCCACTTAGGGTCTGCATGCTGCCTATAGCAGCGAGAAATATTTGAATGCGTAAAATTTTTTGAATCTCGAAGATAGTAGGAGATTTACAGAATTTAGTGATTTATATTTTGGATCATTTTTTTGGAATTTACCTAATTCGTTCATGAGAATGCGCAATATTGATTTTCCCAAGTATTCTTGAAAACAAAAAAGCGGTAACATTGCGCATTCTTACTATTTTTCCAACCATTCGCACTAAAAACAACTTTTGGAAAAAATGAACTATACAAATGCTGTAAATGAACATTAATTCAGGCATCAGCAGTGAAATGAAAAATATATTAACAAAGGTTTTCAAATCTTACCCTTTTCATTGAAGGCACCTTGTGCAATTATCCTTTCAAAAACGTCCATCTTCATATTATCTCTTTCTATACCCATATTCCATAAATCATAGGCTTTTTTATTTAAAATAGTAGAACCAGTATTCGAGAGAAAAATAAATATTGACTTCCTGTAGTCAATGCCATTAACATAAGTTATATAATCAATAAAGGGCTTCAAAATATCTAAAACTCCTGCAGGCATTTGATGTACTTCATCAAACACAAATAGTTGCTTCGGACATTTGGACACATTTCCTCTAATCCAATCAGCAAGGTTCTTCTATAAAAATCATGTTTTCTTAAAATAATGCAAATTGAAAACTCCGCTTATTGAAGATAGTTTACATTGAAATTTGCTCTTTATAGTACCTTATAAATATGAACTTGTGTTTCTTCAGGAAAATCTAAACGTGCATTGAAATGATGAACATGTGGGCTTTTCATGCCCTGTAAGTACAAAGCTTCTGTTATAAATTTTGAAACATAATTCTTCCCAACACCTGGACCTCCATGTAAACTTAAAGTTAATGCTTTGTCACTACTAAGGCTCCAATGAGATTTTATAGCATTGACGATTGTTTTTTCAATTAACGGTTGTCCATAAATTTTACTCTTGATGTTTTTCCGCAAAGCTAAAAGGATATAGTGAAGAGGATTCACCAAATTTGAAGTGACAACATACCTTCAAAATCAGCTGGTATTTCTCTTTCAGTGCAACAATATCCTAAAGTAGAACAACTCGTTTTCTGATATAAGTAAGAGGCGAAACCTACTGCAACTTCTAAGAAGCCTAAGCAACTATTCGTTAAAAAGAGAATTAACAGAAGGGATATGAGTGACTTTATGAGGAACATTGTTAACGTTTTTAGCATTGGATCTTAAACATATCTAGCACTGATTTGATAGAATCATACTTAAAACATCCACAACTGAAACCTACTATGAACTTATTACAAAGAAATATCTTAAATATTAAGTTTTCTCTAGTAAAAAAATAAATATCTCTTGTTTATCAAAATTCATAAAAGACCCAAACCACAAAACATCAAACCAACCAGAACAGGCAAACAAAATCATAATTCTAGGTTAACTTAACCTTAGACAAATTATATTCATTCATTCTTTCACTCCTTTAAGTGTCCTCCGCTTCTATGATCATTTAGACAAGCTTTCAATTTTACATCTAAGGTGAATTTTGGCGCTGTAACCACAGCTTACTACAGATTGTGGTTACATGTAGTTACTTGGGGCGGAGCTAACTATGTAATTATAAGGCCTATTACACTATCCAATCTCTAGGGCCCGGTATGCCGGGTGCCCGGTTTGCCGGGTAGGGTGTCGCTTATTACACTACCCTATATACCGGTCTTCTGTCATCTGAACGTCAACGTAGGGATATTTACAAATATCCAATCGTTATGTCCCCGAAATTATCGAAAGAACAAAAAGTTGCATTAGTGGTGAGTTTGGCGGTCAGTACCTCGAAATCCACCAAACGGAAGGATAGGGGAATATGGGTGAAAAAATAGTTGCTCCTCAGAAAAAAACTCTCGAATATACAAATACTTCGTTGTTTAGACCAAACAGATTCACGGAACTACTTAAGACTAGGAACAGACCAATTTGAAGAGCTACTTAACTTAGTGGCTTCGTTAATAAAAAAAGATGATACCATTTCAAGAGAAAGCTTAAGTCAACTACAAAGACAGGTTGTCACGTTGAGATTTCTAGCCACTGGAGACTATTATCAAGATTTGAGATTTAGTTCTTTGATATCTCAACCTCTCTTATAAAACATCATAACCTTGACTGTTGCCGTTTCATCGTAGTTTTTATATATTTTCTCAGATTTCTAAGAGCACCTTATAGCCATCATTCCTCAAGTCTTTATTGACATAGTCTTTGTGGTCTTTCTTCCACAGATACGGCATTTCCCTTTATATTTCTATTATATTAAGTAAGATTGCTTTTTCTCTTGCGCAAGACATCTCACAGAACAGCGCATTCAGGCTTATGACACGTTATGACATGTGTATTGTACGCTCTCTGCGTTGCCATTGCCATGCGACTGAGCTCCCCAACTGCCTAGCCCTTATTACCACAGATCAACTGGTGGTCTGTGCTTATTACACTGCACGGTATGCCGGGTACGGCAGATTGGGTCTACTCAATCGCCCTAGATCAGGAACCTAACTGCCGGTTCCTCATTACACTACCCGGTCCCTGCCTGCCGGGCCCTGGAGATTGGATAGTGTAATGGGCCTTTATGACCATACCGCGTAACCTTCCTCTTGAGCAGGATTCGTTCTATCTCTTTCGAAAGAGCGAAATGGCATGCGTTTAGGAACATAGATTCGAGAATGAAAATAATGGGGGGGTCATATTCTATGGGAGTTTCAAATATTTTTAATGTTCATTTTCGAAACATCTGGCAGTTTTTTTTTTATTGTTTTTTACGCTTGTTTGATGAAAATCTAGAAAAACACAGACGTGAAGTCAGCAGCTTTTACGCGCTTGTTCACATTGCGAAATGGTGACTTGGAAATTTCAATGAAATTTCGATGAAATATAGAAATTTCCAAAAAAAAAATTATTTTCGAATTTTTCTATGGATAATTCTTTTAATTGACACTGTTCATCTTCCAAATAAGTTTCATTTCGATCAGATAAATATTTTTCGAGTCATTGAAAAATCAAAATTTTCAAATGACTGTAGCACAAAAACCATTTGGCACATTTGGCCCATTAACGAACTCAACCGAGATATTCAGGATCTTAACCTAACCTGAAAATTTCAAGAATCTAGGTCCTCCCTCTCGAGAGTTACAGCGCACACGGCCGGACAGCAGGCCGGACGGACAGAATCAATTTTGACCACAGATTCTTCACGAGTGAGCCCAACCTAGTCGTTTCAGACCAATTTCGGCTCAAAATTCGAAAATGACTGACATCGTGACGAAATGATAACGAGCTGTTCTGAATAAAAGAACTGTTTAGATTAGAGTTGGGAGTTCTAGTTCACTTATAAGATCTAGTTCAATCGTTCTCGTTCACTTTTGGAAATAGTTCACCTGATTAGTTCTTTAGTTCACAATCGTTCACGCACACTGTATACCGGTAACGTGCGAATAGGAGTGATTCCTTGAAGGCCATGAAACTATATAAACAGAAGTGAACTAAACTTTGATTTGAAGATCCCTTTAATCTTTGCTCTGATTGATACTATTAGGTTTCATGAGATACAGGAGATTGCTGGGTATTTCAAGGGACGATTTATTTTGAATAATTCTGAGATATGAAAAAAATAGACGGAAAATATTCAATTAAAATTTATATATAATATTGAATAAGTGAAAATGTTCGATGAGAAGTGGAATATAATGGGCTGAACAATTACAATGGTAAAAATTATATGAAATACAATAAAAAAAATTACATCTTCCATTCTACTTTCTCTCAATGGATTGTTTTATAGAAGTATAGCCAGATAATCCATCGATCGATTTGCCCATTTTAACATTTAGTAACGTGACCTCTTTCTCACCAAAATATAATGATTTTTATACAATGTTCTGTAATATGCACGAATTTTTTTCAACAAAATTTGGGATAAAAATTTTTTTGAACTCGTTCAAACTCGTTCAATTGAACGATCATCACGAAATTTTGCACAAATTGTGCACCCGCTTGTTTCAACTAATTATCAAGTTTTATTATGAATGGATCAGTATTTTTTGAGTTATCTCAGAAAAATTACGAAACCGCGGACAAATCACGAAATTTGACATATTGATTTCCAATATGTCCAGAAATACATATTGAGTCTGAAATTTCGAAAATTTTTTTTATTTTCTAACCATACGATCCAAACAAAGAAGTTGCGCGTCGGTATGATTCAACTATCTACCAAGTTTCAATTCTATCGCTCATGTAAGTAGTTCTGAGATATCAAGAAAAAATTCAAATGAATATAACTGCGAAACCATTTGGCCTAATTGGCTCATTAACGAACTTAACCATCGCATTTTAATGTGTGCCACCTTCCCTAAAAGTTTCAAGTCGCTAGCTTGTTCCTTTCGACAGTTATTGTATCCTTTGCCAGGCGGCAGTCAGCTGGACAGAATTGATTTTGAAATCGGATTCGTCATCAGTGAGTCCAACCTAGTCGTTTGAGACTATTTTGGAGAAAAAAATAGAAAATTACAGACATTTGTACGAAAAGAAACCACGAGTTTTCCAGAACACGCGTGCAAAAAATGATCGTCAGGTATTACCATGAAAAAGTGCAAAGAGAGGAGCCGAGGGTGAAATAGTTAAAAAATATTTTACAGCGGCTGATAAAAATCATAATTCGTTATCCTAGGCCGGCGCCTTGCTGATGAGCTGACTACGCTCAAACATTGCCCATTCTACAACCCAACCGCGAATTAATCCAAATATCTAACCTAGTAAAGTATATCTTGTCTATGACTTAATCTAACATATCATATCAGTCCTCAAGCTCAGGTCCTTGCCTACATTCAGAATTACTCGGTACGATACCAACGTAGATACCACTATACTATATCTAGAGTAGTTCACACTCACAGTGAACGAATCAAATGGATCGTATCTCTCATGTCTTCGATCTACGACCACAACGTTACGATATATCTTGTCTATGGTTACGGTCCCGGCTCCGGTCACAGAACACAAATGTATATATATATATATCTATATTTACCTTAGAACATAGAAAACCTTTCTTCTTTATTCTAAGATATTTACTTTATGGCTCCGGTCTAGCGAATAAATTCATCTAGTTCGCTGAGAACTATTCTGTACATACTTCATGAACTAGTTCGTTTCGTTCTTCATAAAGAATAGTTCATTTGAACTAGTTCGTTCACGAACTACCCACCTCTAGTTTAGATACAAGATACCAAGATAGTATCGAAGTTCTCTTTGGAGTTGACAGACAGAAGTAACTACGTGACTATGACGTCTCGGGTAACTACTAACGATGGTTACCTGTGGTTACAGCTCTGAATAAAAAACAAGTCGTACTTTATTCAATGGGTTACAGCACCAAAATTCGCCTTTATACATTGACATTCATTTATGATGTAAAAAACATGGTGTGCTCATCTGAAAGGTAAGTGACGTCAGCAAGATTAAAATACAAAGAGTTGTTGCAATGCAAATTCAAAGCACAGAATATACAACTCTTTGTATTTTAATCTTGCTGACGTCACTCATTTTTCAGATGAGCACACCATGTTTTTTACATCATGCATTCATTCAGATTCATACCATCTAGAGACTTTAATCGATTTCACCCTACGGACCAAAATCTCTGGTAATAGTTACGGTTATCCACATTGAAAGATAATCCTTTGCCTATATCAGTTTGGATAACCGCAACTATAACCGGAGCTTTTGGTGCATCGCTTGAAATCGATTTTTTTATTTATAGACACACAAACATTTACCTACACCACAAACTTAACATAACATCCATAACCACGCCGGGATTCGAAACCAGAATCTACGGTTTTAAAAAAGCGTGTGTAACATAACAAAATCCTGTGTGTATGATGCGGGAAATCGGAGATTTAACCCTATTGGCTAATAGGGTGAATCTCCGATTACCCAAATCTCAGAATCTCCCATGCACAAAAAGGAGCTTTAGCATTCAAATGAATATATGTCAATGCATGGAAACTTAAAAAATAATTTTCATTTGAATTGAAAAAAAACATAGAAAAGCACTGACGTGAGGTCAGGAGCTTTTACGCGTTTGTTCCCATTCGAAGCCGACATTTTTCAACCAAGTGCAGAATTTCGATTCGATCATATCTGCATTATTGGTAAAATTAGGAAAATAAAATTTCGAATGGATGCATCTACGAATTATTGACGGGATTTTAACTTTTCAAGTATTCGACCCTCTCAATTAACCCCCAAACCTGCTATGAAAATATGGAGTCACCTTTAGTGGTTTTTTTCGGATGTTATCCTGGTTAATACGGGATTTTTTTTCCCTGATATCTCCGGAAATGACCATCCGATCGAATTGAAATTTAAAAAACTGTTGTCGAATAAACTATCTTCGCAAGGTCTGTGCCGAATTTCATCGCAATCTGGTAAATAAATCAGTAAAACTGTTTTTTTTCGATAAAGATATGGATAACTTTCGAAAAAAAATTTTGTATTTGCGCTTTGATATTCTCCCAATAATTACGAAGTTTCGATGTAATCGCATTTATACTCCTTGAAATATTGAGGAAATAACCTCAAAATTTCAAACAACTAAATTTGACATTAATTTTTTAAATATCTCTGGAAGTGAATATCGCATCGAATGGAAATTGGAAACATCATTGTTGAATATTGGTTTCAAGGTCTGTGCCGAATTTCGTTGAGATCTGTTCAACATTTTCCAAGAAAAAAAATGTTGCAAAAAAGTTACGAACATTCTGGAATAAACCTTTTTTGAAAAAATTTGCTAACAATCGGACCCATACGAAATTCGGCAATAAGTTTTGCCTTGGTATTTTTCAGGTAATTAGGAAGTTTCGATCTGATCACATTTGTATATTAAGGACATAACGTCAAAATTTAAAACTACATATTTTTCTCCATATATCTCCGAAAGTAAATATGGTATCGAATTGAAACTCGAAATATTGTTGTAGAAGAATGATTCTAAGGCTTGTGCGAAATTTCATTGAAATCCGATGAACACTTTCCGAGAAAAAAAATTTTTCAACAAAAATCTCGAAATTTTTGGAAAAATCATTTATTTAATATTTTCTAACAACAGGATCTATACAGATTCCGCATTGAGTTGCGTGTTGATATGCAAGAACTAATCACAAAGTTCTGATCCGATCGAATCAGTACTTCATTAGATATCGAGGAATTAATCTCAAAATTTCATATAGGCATAACTCCGAAACTATTCAGCCGATTTTGCTCACTAACAAACTTAACCGAGATATTCAAGATCGAAACCAATCCTGAAATTTTCAAGACTCTACGTCATTTCTTTCGAAAGTTAGAGGACACGGACAAAATCAAATTTGACCACAGATTCTTCATAAGTGAGTCCAACTTAGTCGTTTGAGACCAATTTTAGCTCGAAATTCTTAAATAACAGACAATGTGACGAAAAGATAACGCGCTGTTCCTCAGAACAAGCACATAAAATAATGTCTAATGGATAGGTGATCATTACTATAGTACAGAAGAATTATTTCCGCTTTTGAACATTTTGGGCTTCTGTAAAAATACTAGAAGCTCCTGCACTTATGCGTCGCTCGAAGAAAAATTAGCTGTTTCGTGAAAAATAGTAAATTTTACACTGATTCTTCTTTTCAGGTTCTTTCAATATTTGGCTTCCTATTTCTCACAATTTTCAGAGCTATGGGAAAACACTAACCGCAGTTGCCCAAAATGTTCGTATATAGTGAATCAACTTCAACTTCCTCAAATATATTATCTGCACATATTACATCATTAGTCTCTGATACTCGCTTAAGTGCAAGTTGTTTAAAATGTTTGTGAATTTTTCTTGTATAGTATGTGTGGTTGGTGCATTATTCTTCATATTAGGTGTATATACGCAAAAACATTCAGAGTGTAGTTCTCGAACTGAGTGTGGTTCATGTCTGCAACAGTTTGGTTGCATTTGGTGTATGCAACCAGAATTGGTGAGACTCTCAACACATAAATTTATTGATGAATATTTTATGAAATTAAGGGGGGCGTAACCATTGTATGAATTCAAAATAAAAAACCTAGAAAAGCACTGACGTAAAGTCAGCAGCTTTTACGCGCTTTTGCTCATTGCAAAATGGTGACTTGGGAATTTAAGTGAAATTTTAATTTTAATGAAATATAAAAATTTTCAAAACAAAAAAAATCTTTTTTGAATTTTTCTATGAATAATTCTTCTTATTTACACTATTCATCTTCCAACTAAGTTTCATTTCGATCAGATAATTATTTTTCGAATTATTGAAAAATCAAAATTTCAAATGGCTGTAGCACAAAAACCATTAGGCAGATTTGGTCCATTAACGAACTTAACTGAGATAGTCAGGATCTTAACATAACCTAAAAATTTCAAGACTCTAGGTACTTCCTTTCGAGAGTTATAACGCACACGGCCAGACGGACAGAATCAATTTTGACCACGGATTCTTCATCAGTGAGTCCAGCCTAGTCGTTTGAGACCAATTTTGGCTCAAAATTCGAAAATTACAGACATCGTGACGAAATTATAACGCGCTGTTCCCCAGAACAAGCGCGTAAAAACTAATTCATAGGTACAATTGATACTTATATTAAAGAAAGCTTTGATCGATACAATTTATGTTATTTTACTTCAATATATATCCATAGCTCCTATGTAGTTTCTTTAGGACGATTTGTAAAGCATGTTAAACACAACAATGTTCACGGTAAATTGTGTACATGTTTGCTTGTCAGGAAACGTTAGGGGTGCAAACGAAATTTTTTGTGGTACAATCGGGTACCTACCGGGTACAAACGACCTCAGAATTTTCACACGAAAATTCCATCGATTATCGGCTAATCACGAGTTGAAGAGAAAGAAATTTCGAATTGATGTGTGAAAAAAAACCATGAGGATTTTAGCAAAAATTAAAGTGGTACAATCGGGTACCTACCTGGTGCAATACTTCACCACGTTTTCATGAAAAAATTTCGAATTTTTTTTGGGTGCCGGTGGGTTCAAAAGTTATACTGGCTGTGTAAAGAAAACGTTAGGGGTACAAACGAAAATATTTGTGGTACAATCGGGTTCCTACCAGGTACAATCGATCACAAAATTTTCAAGGGGAAATTCTAAGGTCAATTGCCAGGTTCACATAGCTCCTTCACGCTGTGAGAAAAATAAATCAATTCACTTTTTTTTAATTGGTCTCAAACGACTAAATTGGACCCACTGATGAAGAATCCGTGGTCAAATTTGATTCTGAACCTGAAGTCTTCAAGTTCTCAGGTAAGGCTGAAATCCTGAATATCTCGGTTAAGTTCGTTAATGGACCAAATCTACTGAACGGGGGTTTTTCGTGCTACAGCCATTTGAAATTTTGATTTTTCAATAACTCGAAAAATATCCATCTGATCGAAATGAGACTTGGTTGGTAGATGTACAATAGTAGCAAAATAAAGAACAATGAAAAGAAACATTTGAAAACAAATTATTTTTTTTCGAAAATTTTCAAATTTCATTTAAATTTCACTGAAATCTCCAAACCGCCACTTCATAACCGAGTACTTAATTTCAGCCAAATAAGATTTCCTGATTTCCCTGAGGAACAAATCAATAGAAACATTCAGGAAATTTACTTTAGAAATTAATATATTTCATAAAGCATATCTCCGATTCCGATGAAATTTTACTCTAATCGACAGCGAAAACTCGAAGACTCGGTTTCAGTCCAAACAGATTTGTATTCATGGAATTTTCCGAAACATGAGATGTATAGAATATTTTTTTACATCTACCGTTCACGGCATCATCGTGAATATTCGAAGCATTTTTTGGATCCTACAGTCACATCATGCGGTTTTCAGTTTAATTAAGAAGGTCGAATGCTTAAATTGGTTGAATTCGCCAATTATTCTTTAGATAGTTATACCCATTCGAAATTTTGAATCGAATTGCAATCTAGTACTTGATTGGAAATTATAGCTTGAGGATCATGTAGAATTTCGTGAGGATCATGAAAAAAAATCTGCGTTTGGCAGGGTAGATACTTGCACAGACGACCGCTTTGGCAACGGAAGAAGCGCCTAAAAGCCCTGACTTCACGTCAGTGCTTTTCTGGGTATTTTCTATTTATACTTTGGTTTCCGATTTTATCGGTAGTAGTACGGAACGAGCTTTTCAAGCCTATTGCAAAAAATCGCCTTAAATCTCAACTCTCTCCAAGCTTTCATTCAATTCACGAATAAATAAATTTGACAAATATTTACAAACTTGTCATGATATGTGATGATATATCCATGGTTATCATGTCTTTATACTTCATTCTTGAACAACGTTCGTTTGATTTCGAAAAGCAACAACATTTGGTTCTATTTTTCATTAGTATGGAATAAAATCAATTATCAATCACGTGAGTTATTCGATGTTAACAACTGCGGGCAACTGACAATCCCTCGGAACTGACGTCCCTAAGGATTGAAATCTGTTGCCCTCGGTAATTAACATCCTCATAACTCCCTTGATGCATGAATAACAATTATGCCCTTTCAAGCTCAGATTTTCTAACTGCTGTGAACGTGCTTGCATGAGATAAAATAAATAAAGGGTTTTCCAATAAGAGGTGTTATTTTGATATTCGAAGAAAAATGCCATTTTTCAATATAAATGATCGGATGTTTATTTCATTATAAAGAAGAAGCTATGCCGTTAATAGTGGAAATAACATCAGGCAAATAACCACCACGACCACGCTTACAGGACCATATCCTTTTAATGAAATTTTCCATAACCAAATCGCAAAGTGGCTGCCCTATGTCCTCGAATTCACGAATTCCATCTTTGAGATCTTGAATCGACGCTGGGTTATTGGCGTAGACCTTCTCTTTCACGTGGCCCCTAAGGAAGAAGTCGCGAAGTTTAAATCACAAGATCTCGGTGGCCAATTGTGATCACCTCTTCGAGAGATAACACAGTCCGGAAACATTTCCCGCAAAAGATCAATGGTTTAGTTGCTTGTGTGGCACGTAGCGCCGTCTTGTTGAAAGTAAACGTTGTCCAGATCAATACCATCCAATTCCGGCCTTAAAAATCATTAATCATCTCTCGATAGCGCAATCCATTCACCGTATCTGTTGCTCCAGCCTCATTTTCGAAAAAGTAAGGTCCAATGACTCCGCCGGACCATAAACCGCACCAAATACAGTCGCACGTTGAGGATAGAGAGGCTTTCAACAATAACTCTCGGGTTTTCCGAGCCCCAGATGCGACAATTTTGCTTGTTGACGAAGCCACCGAGGTGGAAATGGGCCTCATCACTCAAGATGATTTTTTGATGGAATTCCGGATCATTTTCATGAATTTCAACGACCCAATCAGCGAAGACACGACGTTGTTGATGATCGGTCGGCTTGAGTTCTTGTGTTTACTGAACTTTATAAGCCTTAAGGCCCAAATCTTTATGCAAAATACGGTGTAATGACGTTTGTGGAATGCCTGATTCCAACGAGCGACGAGGAATGGACAAACCTGGGTTTCCTTCAACACTTTCGGCTACAGCAGCAATATTTTCGGCTGTTCTTGAGCGACGTGCACGGGTTTTATTCTTCACATCACTAACTTGTCCCAACAGCTCGAATTTTTCCACCAATTTCTTTATTGTGGACCGACAAGGTGCTTCACGACGACCCAAAAATGTTCGAGTTTTACGAACCGTCTCTGCCAAACTTTCGCCATTTTTATAGTGAATTTTAATAATTTCAATACGTTGTTGAAGCGTGTATCGTTTCATTTTTATTAATGACGTAGTTTCTACTTGTCAAATGTTAAAAAATGACAGCTTCAAAAGTGACATCTACCGAAATAGCGGGCTATTCAAAATAACACCTCTTATTGGAAAACCCTCTACTTGTATATGCAAACACTACCAAATGGCGCCTCCGATGTGATCGTTTAGATATGATCGATTTTGGGCTCCAAACGCTAAACAGCAAAATTATTGCATTATGCGTAATCAGGAAGTGAGAGTACGAAAGAAAAATAATTTGTAGTGCGCCAACACATTAGCCCATCGGAACAATTCGGATTTTGAACGAAAGGAATCTGTCGACTAAACTCGGTAGAGATTATCTTATATAAATCAGACATAATTTAATCTATTTCATTTCGATTATCACCTCAACCCTCATCTTCATATCCGCCCCTATTGGCAAGATATATCTTACAATATAGTGTTTGCATGAACCAATTTTCATCTTTTTCTGTTTTCAGAAATTTTCGCCACATCGTAATAGCAGTAAAGACTTAAGTCACTGCATTCCAAGAGATTCAAGAGACATAGTATGTTCAGAAGAGAATCTTGTTGATCCAATGAACAAATTAAAAATCATCCAAGATCGACTCCTGAGGAGTAAAAGTGGCGATATTGTGCAGATGAAACCCCAAAAGATTGATCTTTCACTGAGGGTTGGGCAGAGTGTTGATGTTGATTTTCAATACTCGCAAGCTGATAATTATCCTGTTGATTTATATTATATCATTGACAATTCCTATTCCATGAAAACCCACAAGAATAAATTGTCTAAACTAGGAACTAGATTGTCTGAAACGATGATCAAATTAACCAATGATTTTCGTATTGGTTTCGGAAGTTTCATCGATAAGATAGAACTACCCTTTGTTTCTACGGTGGAACATGTGTAAGTAAAAACCTAGAAAAGTACTGACGTAAAGTCAACGATACTGAAAAAAAACCACGAAATTTCACATATTTTTTTTCAAAATATCTCCAGAAATTATAATCGTATCAAACTGAAATTTGGTACACTGCTGTGAATTATGGAGCTCTTAGTAAAATCAGAATTTGTTCCCGAATAGGATAGGCAGTTTGAAAATAAGATTTTTGTTGAAAATTAAAAAAAAAATGTTTTTTCAAATTCACTTACAGTAGTATCCCAACTAAACTTTGCAAAAAGTTCTGCATCGTTTTGCTAACTGCCAAGTTTCAATCCGATCGTTTCACTAGCTCCCGAATTATTACGGTAATAACTTAAAAATTTCAAAATGCTCTAACTCCGAAACCGTTTGGCTGATTTTGCCTACTAACGAACGTCACCAGTGACTCCAACGTAATCTTTTGAGATCATTTTGGGCTCAATATTCGAAAATTACAGATATTTGGACAAAACGATAGCACGTTGTTCCCCAGAACATGCCCGCAAAAGGCTAAAAAAACATTGAACTGGAATCATCGGATTTTCCTCATGAAATTCTGTATGAACATTCAAGCTGCCACTTTTGAATCAAATACTGGATGGAAATTCGATCTTATCTGTATTTTTGGAGATATTGGGAAAATAAAATTTTGAATAGGCATTCCTCCGGAATCATTTGCGGATTTTACCCATTCACGAATTCGACCTTCGTTATAACTCCCAAAACCAACTTCACAAAATCGAGTTTCTAAATCGTTTCCTGTGTTAACGGTAAAGACAATCAATTTTTTTTCGAATTGTTCTACCGACACGATCTTCCCAAAATTTTGCACAAACTTGTTCATTAGCATTTTCAAACTAGTTATCAAATTTCATCATGATAGAATCATTATTTTATGAGATATTCCGGAAAAAACATTGAAACCGATGAACGAATCAAGAAATATTTTTCCCAATATTTCTGAAAATTATGAACGTATCAAAATGAAATATTTCACACTGTTGTGAAATATAAAGGTCGAAGTATGAGCGAAATTTTTTCGAAATATATTAGAGTTAAAAAAAATTTTCTCGAAAAATATTTTGAAATTTTTTTTCCATTTACGACGGTATAATCTCGAAAAATTTCGCAAGAAGTTGCGTGTCGTTAGGTTTCAAATAACGGCCAAGTTTCAATCCAATCGCTGCAGTAATTCCTGAAATATCAGGGAAAAGACCTTAATATTATAAATAGCTATAACTCTGAAACCGTTGGGACGATTCCACCCTTTAACGAACTTAACCGCGGCATTTTTATGCGTGACCTATCCTGAAGGCTTCAAGTCACTAGCTTGCTCCGTTCGACAGTTATAGTGTCCTCGGCCGGACGGAATCGATTTTGACACCGGATTCGTCATCAGTGAGTCCAACTTAGTTGAGACTATTTTCGGGAAAAAATTTGAAAAATATATACATTAGGACAAAACGATAGCAGGCTGTTCCCCAGAACATGTGCGCAAAAAACTCTAGCCATAATTACGAGCTTCACCAACTTTTGCACATTAATGAAGTTGAACTTCGAATTTAAATACACGCAACCTATACTAATGTTTCAAGTCGTTAGCTCATTCCGTTCGAAAGTTATCTTGGCAACGTGCTGACAGAATTGAATATTACATCTGATACTGCATCAATAAGTGCAACCTTGTAGGTTGAGACCATTTTGGCAAAAAATTCTAAAATGATAGAAATTTGGCCAAAATGATCAGATGCGACTAGAGACAGGGACATGAAGGTTGGAATCGGCCAATCAGAGAGAACGCGGTATGGCGGTAATTTTGAATTTCGCAATCTGAATGATGACTGTTCTATATGGTGTGTCTTTTACTTCTATATGGTGTGTCTTTGGTTCCTTACAGTATTTTATCTCGAACAGGTATATTCTTAATTGATTTTGATGGAACCAAGACTGTGTATTTCTCTATTTTAGATGAAAACTGGATATTTATGTTTTAGTAGGTATATTGGAAAATAAGTAACATGAAAGTCGGTCCTTTTTTACGCGCTTGTTCTAAGGAACAATTTGATGAAGCGTTATTATTTCACCAACAATTCTGCAATTCTTGAAGTACGAACGGCAAATGGCCTTGAACAACTAGGTTGGACTAACACAGTGATGAAAAATTTGTTTTGAAATAAAATTCTGTTTGTCAGCCGTAAACACTCTGTAACTTATTTCGAAGGAGAAGACTAGACTAGAGTATTTACTGAATATCCCGTTTGAGCAAACTCAATATATAGAGCTAAATCCACCAAACAGTTTCGTGGATTTACAAATCTGAAATTATGGTGCTTTCTTAAATAATTAACCCAAAAAAAAATTCCTCTGCGTACACAAAAATTGAAACTTGGTAATTATAGTTGTGAATTTCAGTAAGAAGCTTAGGGATTCGATATTTGTTGAGCAAGTTTAGGGCCTAATATCAATAAAGGACGAATTGCTGAATGGGTAAAATATATCTGGAATGGGTGCAATTATGGTTTATCATCCGCCTGATGATTTGAATCACTTACGAGTTGGCCTCTTTGTGCACCAAAACTCTTTCTCTACAAATATCGGTTTACGTAGACCTATAGCCGATTGTGAACATAAAAACTTTGAGAACAAACAACTTTTAGACTAAAGGTCTTTTCTTAAAAGTTGTAGAGCCAGAGGGGTTTGGAGCTCAAGTTAGAATTCATGAATGTAAAATCCACCTGTAGTTTTCAAACAAGTAATATATTTATTAGAAATATATTATACATATCCTATGGAGTTGAAATACTTGTATATAAAAATATACGATCTTGATGAAAATTATAACTAATTATCAAGTTTTAATTTTGTGGACGCAGTGTTTTTTCGAATTTATTATTTAAGAAAATAACAAAAGTAATTTCAGATTTGTATATCCCCGAAACTATTCAGCGGATTAAGCTCATTCACTCAACCGAAATATTCAGTAGGTATCTCTATCACCTGAAAAGTTCAATTATCCTTCTTCTCCTTCGAAAGTTACAGTGTTTATGGCCTGACAGACAGACTTCAAAAACAGCTAGGTATGCCTTGACTATTAGTGCCTTTTTCAATTTAGAAGATTTGACCATAGTCAACACCAACTCCTTCGAAAGTTACAGTGTTTATGGCCTGACAGACAGACTTCAAAAACAGCTAGGTATGCCTTGACTATTAGTGCCTTTTTCAATTTAGAAGATTTGACCATAGTCAACACCAACTCGACTGAAACAGCGAGCTTCCAACACTCTCTCTCTTGGCAAATCTACCATTAGCTGATGAACCGGTTGTGCTCTAAATCTATAACACGTAACACAGTTCAGACAGACAGACTTTAATTCAAAAAAAGATTTTTCATCAGTGTAAGTCCAACCTTGTCGTTCAAGGCCATTCGCCTTTCGTAATTTCAAAATATCAGAATTGTTGGTGAAATGATAATAATGCTCTGAATTGTTCCTGAGAACAAGCGCGTAAAAATAGAACCGACTTCATGTTACAAATTTTCCAATATACATAATATACTTATTACATAAATATCCAGTTTTTCGTCTGAAATAAAGAAATACACATCAGTCTTGGTTTCACCAAAATCAATGAAAAATATCAGTTCGAGATAAAATACTGTATGTAACCAAAGATACACCATATAGAACAGTCATCACGTTGCGAAGTTCAAAATTACCGCCATACCGCGTTCTCTCTGATTGGTCGATTCCAATCTTCATGTCCCTGTCTCTAGTCGCATGTAAAATGATCTGCTATGTCCCACAGAAAATTGAATTATGTTTTATGTTCATGAAGTATTTCATAAAAATTTCAAAAAGCACTGCCGTGAAGGCAGCAACTTTTGCGCGCATGTTCAATGTAGATGACCGCTTCAGCAACGAATTTGAACGTGCGCGCAAAAGCTGCTGCCTTCACGGCAGTGCTTTTTGAAATTTTTTTCTGATAAATTACTGGATTTCAATTCTATCATATCTGTATTTTTGGACATATTGTAAAAATAACATTTTGAATGGGTATATCTACGGAATCATTGGGCGGATTTTACCCATTCACGAATTCGACCTTCGTAATTAAGCCCCAAACCTACTCTACAAATATCGAGTTTCTAAGTCGTTTCTTCCGGGAGTTATTGTGTTTACGGTCAGCCTGACGGCCGACTGCGTAAACACAATAACTTCTGAAAGAAACAACTTAGAAACTCGATATTTGTAGAGAAGGTTTGGACCTTAATTACGAAGGCCGAATTCGTGAATGGGTAAAATCCACCCAATGATTCCGTAGATATACCCAATAAAAATTTTATTTTTCCAATATTTCCAAAAATACAGATCAGATCGAAGTGAAATCCAGTACTTCATCGAAAATAACAGTTCGAAGTTTCATACAGAATTTAATGAGGATGATATGATGAGAAAATCATAGAAATTTTTTTTTTCAAATTGTTCTAATAACACGATTATCACGAAATTTTGCATAAAGTTGTCTTTCAGCATCTTAAAACTAGCTGTGAAGTTTAATCAGGACTGAATCAGTATTTCTCGAGTAATACCGAAAAAATCAACGATATCGAGAAGAAAACCTCGAAATTTGACATATTTTTTCCCGATATCTCCAAAACTTATGATCGTATCGAACTGAAATTTAGTACACTGCTGTGAAATTAGAAGATCAAAGTGTGAGTATAATTTTTTTTGGATATGATTAATGGTTTCCGAAAAAAAAAATTTTTTGTAAAAAAATTTCGAAAAAAATTTTTTTAAAATTTACTGACAATATGATCTTGACGAAATTTGGCTCAAAGTTGCGCGTCGTTATACTCCACCAAACTGCCAACTTGCTTCTGTCGACAGTTATCGTGTCTACGGACGGCCGGCCGGCCGGACAGAATCAATTTTGACACCGGATTCGTCATCAGTGAGTCCAACCTAGTCGATTGAGATCATTTTCGGCTCAATCATCCAAAATTACAGACATTTGGACAAAACGATAGCACGCTGTTCCCCTAGAACATGCGCGCAAAAATTCTAGTAGGCTAGGGCCGAATTCATTCAATTATTGAAATAAGGAATAGTTGACGGAGAATAAAGAGCCCCAGTTCAAAGTTCAATAATATGAACTAACATGACACAAGGGCGAATATCTTTCTGTCGATGAATCAACAAATATTCTCGTTGAAATCAACCAAAGACTCGCTGGCTGACGCTGTCCAAGGAATTCTATTACTGCAGCTTCACGGTTTCACCTATCATCAGAACGACTCACCCAGGAAACACATAGAGGATTCTAGATACTTATCACCTATTGAAAAACTTGTTTTGAGCATAAAATTTCAAAGCGTCGTCTTTGTGCCACTAGTCTGTTCAACACCAGGACGATGAGAAAACACTCGGTTCCTGGTTTCCTTTAGTTATCGGAGGATTGGTTCGTCCATTAATCGGAAGTCCCTGTGTTACGTTAGTCGTTATAATTCCTAATAAATTGTAAAATAGAATCATCATTAATATTAATTCGATCTACTTTTTAGGTTCGATAGCCCATGTCCTGGCTGCAGATCACCTTATGATTTCAAGAACCACCTGTCACTCACAGCGAATTTTTCCTTATTCTCGAAGGAAGTTGAAAATGCAAAATCATCAGGTAATCTGGATGCTCCTGAGGGAGGCTTCGATGCCCTCGTACAAGCAATTGTTTGCAAGGAAGAAATAGGATGGAGACCGCAAGCTAGACATATTATCGTGTTTTCTTCTGACGCAGAATTCCACATAGCAGGTAAGATTCGACTTCATTTTGTAGGATTACCACTCAGTGGCGAAAAATAAATATTTGTAAGAATTTGTAGGATTTGTTAGGCGTTGGACTAGATGGAATTGTTTTTCTTCCTAACGAAAATTCTTATTGTAATTCTATCTATGCAGGTACTTACAACATTTGAAAAAAAATCCTAGAAATGTTATGCTCGTTTTTGCTCGCAGGTTCTAGAAAACAGCGTACAATAGTTTCTCCCAAATTTTTGCAAATCTCGAATTTTGAGCTGAAAATGTTCTCACAACACTTGGTTCCGACTCACTGATAACAAATCCCGCCTGCTGCCCCTTGCCACGATTGTTTGAGGACGGAACGACCTAGCGACTCGAAACTTTTAGGGTAGGTCGCGAATCAAAATCTGACGGTGGAGCTTACTAATAGACCAAATCTTCCAAACGGTTTCGAAATTATACTGATTTGAAAGTTTGAGTTTATTTCCCCAATATTTTGGGAACTGCCTGCGCTATTGCATTTCAATATTGGATATTAGTTGTAAAATAACAACATGCAACCCTTGAGGAAGCTGTTGGGATCTTATCGTTACTGAATTGAAAACAACATTTCCGAAAATTTCACAAGTTTTGTTGATTTTTTTCTAATCATCAAGTTTGATTGTAATTTTCACAGACCTTGAATTCAATATTTCACAACAGAGTACCAAATTTCAGTTTAATCCTATTTCAATTTTCAGAGTTTTTGCGAAAAATTAGAAAAATACTGACGTGAAGTCAGTGAAACTGACTGAACCGATAAGTACTGAAATAATCTCCTTAGAGACTCAATAATTGAAGAGCAGGTTGAAGGTTTAATTACGAAGGCCGAATTTTTGAAATCCATCCTGTGATTCCACAGAAATACATACTCCTTCAACGGATGGATAGGTATTATTTGAGTTATTTCGGAAATAATTAGCAATGATATGGATGACGTAAGAAAAAAAAATAACTTTTTGCTCCATATGCTTTATAAAATAAAATAAATTTCTGATCGAGTTGAAATTTAGAACATTGTTGTTGAATATTGACTTCGTATGTGCCAAATGCTATCTGACAAGTCTCTGAAAAAAAAAGTTTTCTACACACATATGGAAATATTCAGGATTTTAACCTTACCTGAGAATTTCAAGACTCTAGGTCCTTTTGTTCGAAAGTTCGAGCTCATACGGCTGGCCAGACAGAATCAAATTTGACCACAGATTCTTTATCAGTCAGTCCAACCTACTCTTTTGAGACCCATTTCAGCTGAATTTTCGAAAATTACAGACATCGTGACGAAATGATAACGCGCTGTTCCCCAGAACATCCGTGTAAAAGTATCTTTCCATTGCTAGAATCTGAGTTCAGCTACCACCAGCTACTTTCAAGAGTCAAACTCGTTAACCGATTCACCCACGATCTACACATACGGTCTATGATACATCCACACATAGGACCAATTAATTAACTCTCGAGATTCTATTCATATCATGTTTCAGAATATACTCTGATTTTGCTGAACATTGGTCATCGGTTTTGTAATAGTAGCTCGTACATTTGAGCTCGTACATTCTTCATCAGTAAGTATAATCGTTTGAGACCATGTTCGGTTGGAAACTCGAAAATTACAGACATTTTGACGGAACTATACCGCTCTGTTCTCTAGAACAAGCGTGTTAAAATAAGTCAAATTTGGTATTTCTTCTCGGTATCGTTGCGATCACAGGAATCACTCAAAACATACTCATCCTATAATTACAACACAATTTTTGGCAAAATTTTGTGATGATAGTGTCATAAGATCAATTGAAAATGATTTTTTTTTCTGAAATATTTTTTACTTTCTGGAGGAAATTCATCTAACATCAATCGATGAATTTGCGATTTCGATATTTGGTATTGATATTTCAGAAAAGTACCTACTGAGTGTTTTTAAATGAGCTGTGGATTTATGTCGTCATCGTATATCCACGTGCTGAATGTCGATCTAATCATGCCTGTATTTTTGTAACTGTTACGATGACGGAGTTTCAATTGTTCTACTAAACCGTTAGGCGGATTTTCTCCATTATGAACATCACCTATAAATATTTGTACCAACTGTGAAAACGATAACTCTGCGGAGGAATGGGTGGAAGATTTCTTGGGGAAGGTTTGGAATTCAAATACGAAGTTCAAGTGCAGAATGGTCAAAGTCCGCCTAATCGTTTAGAAGATTAACGCATTTGAAATTTCGTCATATTTACAAAAATTCAGACACAGCCCATATGAAATCACTGGGTAATTCGTATAAATATCAGTACATACAATCCAAACTTTAATTTTATGTATCGAATCCACTAGCAAAGTCATAAAATTCAATATAAATATAATCACTCAACTAATAGGCGACTAATTTGAATATGCGCTCAAAAGCTGATAACTTCATGACAGTGCTGTTCTGAAATTTAGTCACGTGTCTGAATCGAAAGTGATAAATATAAAGAAGATTGTACGAAGCGAAAATTGCCCCTCCATAAGGAACGGTGAAATTATTATCAGGGAGAAGTTTTTGAAACAATGTTGATGAATCAATAATATTGAAAGAATATAAACTATTGAGAAATTCAAGAACTTTTTGTTTGATTAGTTTTTGAGAATCACCGAAAAGCAGACTTACTTCAACTGGAAGTTTCGATATATTTTTTGAACAAAGTAATTCTGAAGATTTTCCATCAATTGTCCGATTCGTTAATCTTGTATTTAGTTCTAATATTCGTTATTTACCTCAATGAAATGTTGAAAATAGTCTTCAATTTTGGAACATCTTGATTTCCTCGAATATTCATATAGAAGTGATTTATATGAATACTATAGTGAAGGCCGTACATATCCCTTTTTCGGCCAATCCATTGACATCACAGAGTGATCTTGTACGGTTGCAAAATGGTGCAGGACAGGGGATCGATCTCTTACTGTGCTGATTTTGCAAATTTCTCGAAAATACTCAGAATCGTCGAAAAATAATATCTTTCAGTGTACTTGTGAACTCTATAACGCAATTTCCTGCTAAATAAGTAGAAAATTCTCCCGGAATCTTCAATTCCGAGTTGAATCTCTCCAAGATTCATTCATTATTCAGTTTATATTGTATAGAACCCATTCAAATTTTAATTCTAGGAGACGGTAAGTTGGTAGGTGCTTTTGAAGCCAATGATGCCAAATGTCACATGGAAAATCACGAGTACCAAGGATTGGAAAGAGACTATCCATCGGTTTCCCATTTGAACTATATTATAAAAGAAAACAACGTGAACGTCATTTTTGCCATAGTTGAGTCTAAGAAGAATGTGAAGAGGAGCTACATGACACTTTCTCAACACATCGGTAATTCAGAAACCGATGGACTGAGCGGGGATTCGGACAACGTTGTGAAATTGGTTGCTGAAAACTATAAGGTGAGTTTGAAATTTTGGCGCTCGTGTTAGCGAATAGCCTGCTATCATTTTGCCAAATGTCTGTTAGTTTCGGTTTTTTTTTCGGAAATGCTCTTGAACGACTAGGTTGGACATCATCAACTTCATGAAGCAATCGAAGGCCAACTTAGTTGATTTCTATAAATCATATTCAGGTCACCAAACAATAACTTTGACCATGAAGTTATACGATGGCCTGAATGAGGAATCATGAAATTGCAAGTCTGCGCAAAGTGGAAATTCTTTCGGTTGTCGTCTCTTGCAAGTTTGCACTTTCCATATAGTTTCTCGTAGATCTTAGGTAGGGGGCTTTAATATAAATATAATGCTAAGATATGATTACATGCAACTGTGAAGTTGAGAATTTCTTTGAAACGGCTGAGTCTGGCCGTTCGGTTGCATGCACAACATCTTCAAAATTGTCATAATTGGTAAACGAACACCCAAGTAATATTGCCAACTATGAGCTATGAAGTTCTAGCCTGGTGTGGCATAGAAAGATTATGGAGTCCATTCAGAGATGTGCGACAAAGCCTTATGGAAGCCCGCGACCATCTTACGCGGAGCGTCTGTTTATGCTTGGACCCCAAATTTTCCAAGCTAGACGTGATAGAGGTGATCTCATTATTACCTATAGGACCCTGAACGGTTAATTCGGCACTGATTTGAAGTTGCTGTCCAGAATTGCTCCCACATATAACCTCGGAGGTCACCACCTCAAATTAACACGCGGGTTAGTCGAGACCACTTGCAGACAAACTTTTATCAGCAATAGAATGTTTCACCAATGTAATAGACTCCCTGATGCCGTTGTTGGTGTTCATAGTGTGAATAACATTAAGAACAAGTTGGATAAATGGATGCAGTACATGACCTGAATGGAAAAAGCTCCTTTGGTTTGGACACAGATAATCATCTTGGACTTTCCGTTTATGATGATTCATACAATGGTTTCAATTTATACTCCAATTCTTCAATCTACGCTGTATATAAATAATTTCATATATAATGCCGTGGCTCGATAAACTCTCATCTTTCTGTAATAATGATAACTGTTGGTACATACTCTTCAGAGGAGAACAGGGAAGAAAGCTTGAATGACCTAAGCGTTGCACAACGTTGAATGGGAAGCTTTTTTGATAAAGGCATATTCAGCCCATATTTTCATGAAGAAAGCGAGCAACTTTTTTGTACTGAATGGTTTTATTTCAAGAACTGTGTTTCAACAAAATTGAGCCAGATGTCATACATGAGATGATCAACTGAAATTGGAGCCGTCAACGAGCTATTCCCCAATAAGGTATTTTCACTGGGAGGTAACATTAACTGGCCTTTCATAAGACCCGATCAAACCGCGCTTGACTTATTGCTATGTGATTCCCTCCAAAGTAAAGATTATAGGAATTATTCGACGAACCCTCAAATAAACGAAGCCCAATTTCAACTAAACTTAGGTCCAGTAGAGGCAGCAATGTTTGGGGCTATGTGTCAGCTTGTAATCTCCAATATTTAACCCAGATTGAAAGAGTGCCAGCAGCGTATTTGTCATCATTTGTATTATATTATATTTTCCACTTTGTAATAATCAATTCATTGTATTCATTTTTTCCTTGCAAGTACAGATGCATACCCTTGCGTTGTATAAATGGATAAGAGATAGTAACGCACTATATTAGCATGTTCAACTATCACTAATTTGGCTTTAGGAGGTTTAGAGGTACGAGGGATGCAATTTTCAAATTTATTGAAAACGCTTCTCAGTGCTTTGAGAAGGTAACCTTTTCTATATCTCCATTCTTTGATGTTGCAAGGGCATTCTACTGTGCGTTCCGCTGTTTGCTGCTTTGTAAGCTAAGAGCTTATGGTTGTTCTAGAGCCAATTGTGATTTTATTTGCTAGTATTCGTCAGACGAGTGTGATTATTGGTCGCAGCAAAGCGTGGGTCTTAGAGTACCCCAAGAGGCTTCTCGGGGATCACTGTTATTGTTGCTTAATCGATGAATATTCGTCTTCGTGCTTATGTTGCATCTAAAAATTATAATTTGGTCATTCGCTTTTGAAGTCGATATATCTCCTTCCAGAAAATAGCGAGTTCGGTCACTTTGGACACAAACTCCACAAATAACATCCAAGTGAAGATAACAGCCCATTGCCAACACCCTATTAAAAATGGATGTGAAAAAGTTCGCTTAGGCGAAGTGGTGAATTTCACAGCTTCAATCAAGCTTTTGAATTGTGCTGAAAATTCTTCACTACCTACCTTCATTTCCATTAAACCTGATGCTATCAATGAAAGTCTCATATTGCGGGTAGAACCTATTTGTGATTGCCCCTGTGAATCTCCAACTGACTCATCCTACCAAAGGTATTCTCCGAGATGTGAAGGTGAGGACAATAAGGTCATGAATTAAAAATTTTTTCATAGAAATAAATTCTTAAATGATTTCAGGTAAGGGAGACTTGGTATGTGGAGCATGTAGGTGCAGTGATGGTTACCATGGAACTAACTGTGAATGTGATAAAAACAGCCCCATACGATTCAATGATACAAATTGTCGTGAAAAGGACACGCTTCCTACTTGCTCTGGACGTGGATCTTGCATATGTGGCAAGTGTGAATGTTGGATAAATCAGGAGACAGGAAGAATTCACCGGTATTGTAGTGAAATTTGAAAAGATAGAGTTTTAATTAATAAGAGAACGAGCTTTCGGTCCAAGTTTCCAAAACAAAATTTCGAAAATTTTTCACGTCGCATTATTGAATGAATATCTGTAAGCTGCAGCTTGGCTCTGAAAAACATGTAATTAGAGGCAAATGTCGATATTTGTCACGATCATGTTTGATTGGCTGAAAGTTGTATTGGAGCTCGTGATTTCACATCAATAATGTCACGGAGAATATGTTCTGTAAATGTACTTGTATATTTCGGTTGCTTGTTTTCCGTTCCATAAATTTGAAATGTTCAGTTGGTTCCCGAAAAAAGGTTATTCACAGAATTTTGTCGTTGAAAAAGCGGTAGATTTTCTATCACCAGAACTACCATCGATTTTCTATAGCAACTTCGGTTTTTACAGGAACATATCCATGAACCATAGTGATGTTAGCGGTTTTGTTGTTTTTTGTCAATCTGTGGCAGAAATTTCTCGTTTCTTCAATTCAAATATAATAATATAATAACTGAGCTGATTTACGGAACTAAGGAACTCCAAAATAACTTTCAGCCAATTAGACATGATCATTACAAATATCTATAATTGGAGCAAATTATTTGGTTTGAAGATCCGAGGCGCCAATTACAGATATTCCTAGTGGTAGGGAATTTTCAAAATTTTCAGGCGGGCTTGGACAAAGATTCCCATTGAAAATAGTAATACCATCTGATGTTCAATGACTATACCAAACAGCGTAGGGCACTTTTCTGATTATGTTCTTTAATTAATTTCAGTATACAGTGTGCTCGACCATGATGCATAGTCATTAAACATTATTTTATACTTCCCGATAGATTGGTGGTGTAAGAAGCAAAGATCGCGAACTGACAGAGCATAGTTTTTCTGTATCTTTGATCTACCAATCACCAATCTATCGCGAAGTAAAATTTTTGGATCACCACTTCAGATCTTGTGAAATTAATTTATACTGCTCAGCTCAGCTTATTTGGCAAATTTCGTTTCCTTATGATGAAAATATGAAATTATTGTTTCTCCATAAGTCTCATCTACCTGTGCAAGTTTTTGAAGTTGAAGAACATGACGTTATATATAAGATTAAGCTAGTATGAAGTGCATAAAATAGTCGAAGCACTGACTTGATATCACAAAATCTATAGGGTGGTTTCACAATGGGATTTCATTTAATTTCACCATTTGTATTGACATGAAGACAAGGGAGAATATTAACCAATATATCAACGAATAGAGGGAATGTTTCTTTGAGATGAAAGAACTCGAGTTCGATAATAAACTAACGTGTACACTAGGAAGAATACTTATAGAATAATCAACAACTATTCCACCTTGATCTAAGGTGGATCTAAGGATCATCTAATCAACCAAAGTCTCTACACCAGAGAAGCATTGTCCAAGCAATTTGTAGTTTCACTGTTTTACCGATCATCAGAATTAATCACCTTTTTGAATGCCGGAAGGGTTCTAGATACCTAATAACTGTTGGAGGATGCTTTCTTAGATAGAATTCACCTCAGTCTAGGCCAGGACGAGATATGATATCCCCGAAGAGTTTTCAATATTTACCAGGTTCTTTTTCAGCTTTTCGCTCACAATATCTGAAAAGGATTACTGAAATCAAATAAAATTATCACTTATAGAAATCTCCCTTCCGATTTGCGAGATTCTGATTCGTCCAGGGCAGTGTTTTGCAATCTGCCAGATTGGTTTCTATAAATAATAATTTTCAATAGTATAATTATACAAAATCTTTGCAAACATCCTTTAATCGTTACAACAAATATACCTTCTAGAAGTATGACTTCTTTTTATATGGCATTATTCTGTCTGTGTATGCCATCGAACTGCTCTTGATCTGCTGGACAGATTTTAATGAAATTTAATGTGTGTTCAAGTGTGATTCAAGAATAGTTCAAATTCACGATTCGGTCGAAAAAGTTTAAAATTTTAGGATTTAAGACTTGTGTAAAGGACAACGTCTGATTTTTTTAGAAGATAGCTTAAAGATATAAGGGAAGGTATCATTCTCATCCCATATCATGCAAAGAAAAGAATAGAAACCTATTAACAAATATTACTTATATGAACTTCAGTTTTAGCTTTGCTGAAATGACCTGGCTTTGGGGGCTCAAGTAAATCACCCTATTTTATTTTGCAGAGGAAAATTCTGTGATTGCGATGACGCTTCTTGTGAAATTGAAAACGGCAAACTTTGCAATGGTCAAGGTACCTGTGATTGCGGCAATTGCCTGTGCTCAGATGGTTGGACTGGAAAAAGCTGTGGGTGTTCGACGAAGGATGACATGTGTGTGAAAGACGGTAAAGTATGTTCAGGAAACGGCATCTGCGATTGTGGCGGCTGCAAATGTAATGGAAAACATACTGGTACTTACTGCGAGATTTGCCCGACCTGCGCTGACGAGTGAGTTTTTTTTTAATTTAATGTCAACCAATAACCATAACAAAGATCCTCTTTTACAAATTTGAACAAAAAACAAATATAACAGCATAATAATACAAAGATAATAATATAAAACGAAACACAGTTTCATGTGAATATAAAAAATACAAAAATATACAAACTGAGAATCAGCATAATAGGTTTTCATTAGAAATAACGAATAACAATCGGCTTTAGCTCTTTCTTAAATATTCTTAAATTATTAGTATGAAGCACAGCTGTAGGTACAACAATTTTATTCCACTTTCCCCTTAACCTAAAAACGGCTGAGCTATATATATTTATAATTTCTATGAGTTCCACGCTCAATAAGCTGTCTAACACATCTGAGCTCATAAGGGACCTCCCTTTTAGCCAAAACTTCCAGTAGACCTTCGCAACTTACAAAACCCATTAGTGCTTTCTCAATGAAGTAGACATCATTATATATAAGGGATTTACTAGATTCCAAGTTTACGGATAAAGCAAACTGAGAGTAGTCATGCTCAGTATAAGAAAATCTATTGCCCATTTTAGATGCAAGGAACCTGAAAATCTATGCTGAACCGATTCCTTAATCGGAATATTAGTTAACTCAGATGGAGACCATATAATTGAGCCATAAAGCATAATTGGTCTGACTAGCGTCTTATACAAATGTATAATGGATTCATGAGACCTGAACTCCTTCGTAGACCTAATAATAAAACCTAGAGACCTATAGGACTCATTAAGGTGCAAGTCAAATTCAAAATTACTTCAGTGGATTACACCTAGATCCTTAATATTGCAAACATTCTCGAGAATTTGACCATTAATGGAGTAATTGAAATTGAGTTTCTCATTTTATTTCTAACAGTAGCTAAAACTTCATTTTTGGCACATTTTAACTTTATTAATACATGACCAATTGTAGATCAGGTCCAAATCTTTTTGCAACCTAATCTAGTCGTAGAAGCACCTTACTCTGTTGAAAATTTTTATGTCATCAGCAAAGATCAGAAAAACAGCAAAATTGAGCGAATCACACCCATCATTGATGAACAAGATGAACAGCCATGGGCCCAGGTGAGAACCCTGAGGCACACCCGATGTTGCAATAAACAGATCAGATAAGCTCCCTCTAATGCGCACCCTAAGTTCAGGTTTCGCAAGATAGGATAATATCCATTTTAAAGTACCTCCGCTAAGGCCAAACTTGGAAATTTGAATATGAGAAGATTATGATTGACTGAATCAAAGGCCTTTGCGATATACAAATAAACAGTATCCACCTTTTAAACTTCATCAGGACAAGATTCATCATTTAGAGTATCGGCAATAAAATTGTTAAAAAATATAAGGTTGGTACTAGCAGACCTCCCTTTAACAAATCCATGTTGATTTCGTATTATGAACTGAAGCCACAGTTCAGAGAGTTTCACAGCAACAATGGAATCAAAAATTTTAGAAATAGTACCAATAATGGCAATAGACCGATAATTCATGACATCGCATTTGTTGTCAGCTTAAAATATTGGGTTTTGACGAAATTGTAAAAGAATACATTCTCCATTCACTTTTATCAAGCCAGTGGGTAGGAAGTTGTCAATCCTTACATATTTCTTACAATCTATGGTTTGATTCAGTTACACAAGTTTTATTTGTCTGCGTCGGTGGTGCAGTGAGTTAATAGCTTGCTTGTAAAACCGAAGGTACTGGGTCCGAATCCCGGCGGGGACACGGATGTTTTAGAGTGTCTAGGTGGTGGTGAATTTGTAAAAAATCTAAGAAACTGATATGTTCAATGTGTCGATGGTTCATAGTGGCCAAGAACAGTAAAAGAAGAGAAAAAACACGTTTTATTAGTACTAGACTATTGTACAACAGTGTTGACCTGATATCGTTCGGTGTGTTTTGTTGTCAACTCCCAACTATCACTTTGTTCGTTGCGAAAATGTTGAAAGTTAATGTAGTGACAAATTATGACTTCCAACTTAATGAGGTGGCACAAAATCTGCGAAATATAGTATGGGGTTGTTTGTATTTATATGAATATAAATGTCTTACACTTTAAAAGGATTGTACTGGCGTGATAAATTTCTAGCAATAATTACAGTAACATATGATGAATTAGATATCGTAGGAGTACTTATTTTGCGATAACGAAAAAAACATTATCTTGGATTCGCCCAGATTCAGTAACTTCTTCCACAGCCGTCTTTAATGCACTAGAGACGGCTGTGCTACACCCATTCTGTTATCGGTTATCAACTAGAATCATTTGCACTGAAAAGTGGAAGTCAGTTGAGTTAGTGTACAATAACATTAGACATAGTAGAGTGTGTCAAATTGTCATAGCCTGCCGGCTGACTTAAAAAAAGTGAATGGAATATATAAAGGTAGATTGAAGAATCTGTGTTTTCTACTAATAGAAAAATTAAGTTTTGGAAAATCGTTCGGATCCTTTAATTTTTTTTTGAGGGGGACAGTTTTTTACATGAAATCCATCATCATATAATTTCATCCTCTTTAGTAAGAATATATAGGGAAGATGGGTCGTGCGATTATTGTTAAAAACCCTCTGAATGTGACAGTTGGAATTTTTTTGACATTTGATCATTCTCTCACGTTATATTCGAATCCGAAAATTAAATATCAACCAATTCATCTAAGCCTGAGGTGATTACCAATTTCAAATAAAGAATCCAAAAAGGAAAAACTTTTCGACAAAAACTAGACAAGTGTCTTGGATAGTTCAATCTTACAAATGCTTAAATCAAGCCCTGCCAACATGCAAACATCCAACATCTACCATGCATATCTAAAAAATTTCTAACAGCAGCAGTAAAATAAGGCGGCGCTCCATCTATGGAAAAACAGACTTGGCTGTGAATAGCTATATTGTCATTCTCAACGATGTCACGTAGTGGAGGGTAAATTAATTTTTGCCTTGAATGTTTTGGTGGGCATTTATGGTGAAAGCATCGTGAGACCCATATTCTCACAGGAAAATTCCACAGACGAACACTACCTCGAACTATTAAAGAGAGCCCTTCCATATATTACTGCTCCACTCTGTAAGATCATAAACGACTGTTTTTCAGAGGGAATCTTTGCTGATAAACTTAGAGTAGCCATAATGGTACCTATTTTAAAGAAGTGAGACGCTAATGAACATGAAAACTATAGGCCAATATCGATATTGCCGGCCATATCCAAGGTATTCGAGTTAGTGATCAAGAAACGCTTGGAACATTTTCTCGAGAAGAAATTGATTCTTCACAAATCGCAACACGGTTTTCGAAGCGAAAAATCAACTACCACTGCCATGATAAGTGTCATAGAAAAAATTATAGAAGCATACAAAAACAATGAAGAACTAGAGTTGTCCTGCATAGACCTCAGTAAGGCTTTCGACTGTGTTAACCATGAAATCCTACTGGATAAGCTCGAATAATGATACAAAAAGAAATTCAAATGGGTGTTCCCCAGGGTTCGATTCTTGGACCTTTGTTATTCCTCATATACATCAATGATCTGTTCGATAAAGTTGTGGCTGATGAGTCGTGTGGTTACGCTGGCTTGATTAATAGATCAGGGAATCGCCAACAACTACAGATGAGGGTGGAGTCATCGGAGGAGAGCGCACATAGGTGGTTCTCTCGGCATGACCTTTTATTAAACAGTGATAAAACTCAGAGAGTCATTTTCAGCAACAGAGAGACGAGGGATGAATCTATTTGCTACCTTGGACTGAAACTTCAGTCGTCTCTCAGTTTGGGTGCCCACATTGATGGACTCTGCAAGCGGCTATCGTCGGCAAACTTCATGATTAGAAGGATCAAACAGATAGCAGACTTGAGAGCGGCAAAACTCACATACTTCTCAGCCTTTCATAGCATAATGGCGTGTGGAATTCTCGAGTGGGGCCAGTCAGGTGAGGCACAAAGGGTGTTGATACTCCAGAAAAGGGCTATCCGGATTCTGTTTGGGCTCCATCCTGCGGAAAGTTGAGAGACGTATTCAGGAGGGAAGGTATTCTTACAGTACCGTCACTCTTCATTTTGACCTCTGTGAAATATATCCACGACAATAAGACTAGGTTTCCCTCCAATTCACAGTTCCATTCTTATAACACTCGTGACGAAGAAAAACTAAGCATACCATATCTATGATGATCTAAGGATCAAGAAGGCACAACAGGGACCAAACTATACCTGCCTCAAGTTATATAATCAACTTCCTACCTCTGTGAAATTGCTGAGACCACCTGAGTGAAGAACTTCTACTTCAAAGAACACTGTACGATTAGAGAGATTTCCAACCAGATTGCTCACATGGATTTAAAAGATTTTGTCATTGATTGCTGTTGTGTGTGAAGGTTTCTGTATATGGATGTACTTCATTTTACTTTAGTCATGACATGCCATGAAATAATTTGATGGCAACTATTTGATCATGCTCATTGCATTGGTATATGCATGTGCGTATGTGCAAATAAATTATTATTATTATTATAACTGCAATACTCAACAATGATGAAAACTATTCGGAACTACGTTTTTATTTCCAACAAGATGGACCTCCGCCTCATAATGCCACAGCTGCCAGATAATTCTGAGATATGAACTTCCTCAACCAGTGGATTCATCGGAGGTGTCTCGTAGAATGGCCAGAAAGATCTGAGATGTATTGTGTCCCCTTCAGAATTCTTCTTGTGGGTCCTGATAATCAAAAAAGGTATTTTACATAATGCGCCTCTCTGTACCTACCAATTACGCCAGTGAACTTTCTGTGATATTGGTTATCATCCAATGCTCTCGGAAAATTAGATAATATTTCATTTTAAAGGAAGAATATTGAGTTGAAGATGATCAAATACAATAAAAAAATTATCTATCTCATTCAGAAGGAAAGGATTTTCCCAATTACATTTTGCATGAATCATCTTTCCGATTAAAATTCAAGGGATGGCGGCCAGAGGAATGACATTATTTGATGCTGAATTTCATTTGAAAATGTCCAATTATAAAAAAAACTGGGGATTTTCAAAAATTTCATTTTTCTCCTGGAAAAGACCTTCCATTTCAGTATGACATTGTGTATAGAAGAAATTTGATTCAGCTGAGAAACAAGTTTTTCAATTGATTTCAAGCCTCCTAAAACATTTATTTCATTTGGCTTGATGAGCAGTATAGAATTATAGTTTAGAATTTCACAATAGAATCTTTGCCAGTCAATCGAGTGCAACTGTTTGAAAAACTCTTTGTAGCAAAATAGCGCACAGAAATGAATTCTCAGACATGGATAATCCTATCATATTAGGAACATTATTCTACGAATATAGTAGAAACATTTTATGGAGAAATATTCCCTTTGGATATATTGTCGAAATTTGAATATAGCCGGGAGATTTCTAGAAGATGATACTAAGCATATCTAAGAAATCAGTCATAAGAAACTGAACATATCAACTCCTACAACATATCGGGGACACCATCAGTGCAGATTCGAAACCTGCACCAACAAGATTTTTTGTTCACTTTGTTACTACCATGCAACTCTTTTGTTCATAAGTTTTGAACGTCGTGTTCAATTTCTAATTGTATTTATGTATTTTGTTATTACTCGCCACTCGACTGCTGATTTCAGAATTAAAAAAAAAACAGGAACGGCCTCTAGAATTTCAGTCCTCCTGTCAACGTCAGAAAATCATGCTGCATATCAATTTCGTAATTTATTCCCTGAAATGCTTGAACTTCATCTAGTAAAGGTAAAAATTATACGTTTTATTAACACCTGCATAATTTCTCAAAATAAATCAGAATAACAGCAGACATGTGAACAATATAACCGCCTGAAACAAAAATAATAATATATCATATGAGATATTCAAAACCAAATTTTTCTTAGTACAATGTTTTCGGTATATTCATTTTAAAATGAACGCGTTGTACCCACCTATCTTCAATTTCCTGTGTCTGTTATCGGTTGGAAGAGTGTAGAATTTTTTTTAGGAAGTTTGGGGAATATTTGAAGAAGATCTGGTGTTGCCTAAGTATTCCTGAAAAAAACTCCGCAAACACAACATTAAACAATAATGTCAAAGCGTTGCCAATAATATTTGAATACAATTTTCAGATGTGCGAAGACAAAGGACTGCGTTGAATGCACCGTTTTTGGAATCGGAACTTATAGCAGAAATCAGTGCAATTTAAAATGTTTCGGTTATGATATAACAACGACGACAGAGGATATTAAGAAAATGGTTGAAGATGAGCGAATATGCAGAATAGTCGACCAAAATAAATGCGAGATTATGTACAAGTATATATACAACGATAGGAAAAACTTGACCATAACTGTGCAGAAAGAAAAATATTGCGAGCCGAATATCTTGGGTAAGTGATATTTAAAGATTTAAACTGAATTTTCGAAAGGGATAGATAAATAAATATATAGGTTAGAAGGGAGCAAACACCGAAAAATAATTCTACTGAATCAATCGAAACTTAGATAGATATACCATTGTATTTTTTTTTGTAATTTTTCCGAATATCCTAGGCTTCAGCGAAACCCCTCAGAAGCTTAAAGCTTGTGCGAGTTAGGATACCGGGTGTGTTCTGTGTAGGCTTTGTTACTAATTCCTTGCGCCACGTTAGGAACAGCACTGTTAATTGTTTACCCAACAGCGAATGGTTGGACGGTCCCCTAAAAACCGGAAGTTATTTCCCGGCCAAGGGCTTGAACGAACCCCAGACCTTACGATCATGGGGCTTGCGCTCTAACCACTGAGCTACCGCCACTATTGTATAAATGTATAAGGTACAATGGATATACCTATTCAACATTTTTTTTCTCAAGGTACTCGATTAAAAAATTATAGCTTAAAGGCTCCTGCAGAATTTCATGCGGGCCGTATAGAAAGAAGATCGCAAAATTTTTTTATCAGAAAGTAAAGCTGCGTTTGGCCGGGCCAATACGTGAAAATATTACCGCATGCGCAATTAATTCGAAATTGTTAAACCCAAAACAATGAACTAATCATTCGAATTTTAATTTTGCAGTATGGGTGCTTGCTGTTATGAGTCTAGTTCTCTTTATTGGATTTATAACCTTGTTGATATGGAAAATAGCTACACTAGTTCACGACTCGAGGGAATATGCTAAATTCATGCACGAACAGAAAAATTCTAAATGGCATAGAGGTGACAATCCCTTGTATAAAGGAGCTACTACCACGTTTCATAATCCACACTTTGCACAATGATTATATATCTAATATTCATACTCACTCTTTTATTGCATTCGTTTTTCTTTCTGAATAAAATACATTACAAAAGATTTATGATTATATTTTCGATAATACCATATATAATATTAAGAAAGAGGGATCCTTCCTTTGTTGAGACTTTCAATTTCAGAAACTACTGAACTGATTCCTGAAATAATTTCTGCAATTAAATAGCTATAGGCTGCATTCAATTCGGTATATTTCAGTTTGTCTTTCTAAAGCACACAAAAAGATATGTTTCATATTGTATCTAGGAGGATTGGTGAAATACAATAGAATTATACTCCATATATATATTTTCAATTCTTTGGAATATGGAGAATGCGACAAATCAAATTAGAACTGAATTTTTAATTATAAACAGGTCAATAAATTTCAAGTCTCCTTTTTTTTTTAAAATATATCCTCTTCAAGAACGCACATACTAATTCAATAGGACCAGAAATTCTTCTTTATAAATTCAATTCGAGACCATTGATCTGCATGGAATTGACAAAATACAGTCATCAGTCCGAAATGGTAGGGCTCCCAAAAGGATGTAAACAGGAATGTATATATTTATATATCAAGATAAAAAGTCGTTTCATCTTTTAAATTTTATTTATAATCTGGATCTTTGTTATAACAGAAATGCAAGCTCAGTGATTTTAAATCTTTGTGTCAACAGTATTTCTCTGAAGCAACCATACGATATCACTTCTAACAAATTTTGTAGAAATTTTTTCAACAATTACAACAATATATTATATGAAAAATAATAACCAACACTGCACAAATTCAGAATATATTCTTCTCCAAGACACTATTTTTCAACAATTGTTTGATGTTATATATTGAGCATGGATAGAAAGTTTTATCTATACACAGTATAACGAAAATAATAGTGCAGAAAAGTAGTTTAGTGCGAATATTTTTCATGAGCTGATACACACCTGCAAATTAGCAGGAATTATTAAACACATAAGACCGAGTATTTTCAAGACTATTCATTTGGTTGATTTAAATAAAAAAATAATGCTATAATTATCATGAGATGAGATGTGTTTCCAAAGGACAAATCGAAATAAACGATGAAATCAAATATAGCCTGTTTGAAGATTGGAAGAAATAATGATCTTATTCATAATCAGAGTTGACTTTGTCCAAATACTAATTTTAAGAATACATTTTTAAGATGAAAGGAGATTAATGTGGTGTTATAACGTGAGGATTCCCAAAAAACTGTGTTTTTCTGGACTGCTTTCCTTTGAACTATTTTTCAATAGATAGTTAAAACTCTTCCGTTCGCAATCACAGCCCTCTAGAGTGTTTCAGTCAATCGCATCATTCTCGGTTTTTCTTTAAATCTCTAGACCCACAATGAAACCAAAAAAACTGAAAAATCGTGTAGAATTTCCCGGCAACTGAATTTTTATAATCGCTTCTTTCCATCGACTTTCATAAGGCTTCATAAATAATCGTCAATCGTTTGATAAAAAACCAGTAGCTGAAATTCACGGAGACTTCTACTTGATAGAATTCTTGTGAGAAACCAAAACCTTGAAAATATTTTCTTGTAAAGAATAGCCGTGAAAATAAATTCGATTCTAGTGCTTTCAAGTGAGACAAATTTCTGCAATCGTGAATCGAAGATATTTTAGATATGTTGTACCAAGTTTAAATTCACAGATCATCCGAAATATACAATCATAATCTTGGCACATATAGGTAATTTCAACAAGAAAAAACGAACTTAATACACATAGATCTAATCAGTTTCTAAATCTGGAAAAGGAAATTCAATTTCTTAACAATGAAGATTATTGCTTCATTTCAGCTATATTCATACGGCCGACAGCGATACAGGAAGAAGATATTCAAAATTGTAAAATTTTTTGGGTGCTCATTATAACTAACAACGATCAATTAAATCAGTCAAATTTTCAATAGGAAGCAATAAAACACATTTCTAAAAATCTGTATGATTTCATGAATTCATAAGTGACAAATTGACAATATATATTTCAGGAAATTCTGTCATAAGAATCAGGGCGATTTCAGTCATACGATCTCGGTTTTTGAACCGAATTGGATTGTTATTTTAAGTTTCTATTTTTTATATAAACCATTTATGCTTGCATAATATAGTAGCATTGGTTTAGTCAAAATCTATTCTTATATTAGCATACGTTAAATGTACAATAAATGGATTATTTTTCCGAAATATCTCCAATAACAATTTATAAACCCTGCTTTTTTTGGAGATCACATATATTTCAGGTTGGTTCTTTACTTTCTCCACATAAATTCTTCAATATTTTTGTACATAGCGTTTCACTGTCTAATATTTCATGTGATAAATATGATATTATTAGTTCTGCTTATGAATGAAACTTAAGAATATATTTTTACCACATTCAAACTATGGTGAATAAAATCAAGGTCTGGAAGGAAAATGGAAATAATGTTTTCCTTCATAAAAATATGAGGACAGTCGGTTAAAACTCAGTCATAATTTACTGTCAAATGGTATATCTTATTTGATCCGATTATAATATCTATATGAACTCATATAAAAACAAATTTCTATGGAATCTAATTCTCTTTCACGAACTCTCTTTGAGCCTAACTCATGTAATGCAGGGTAGAAAAATTGGTAAAAACATTGGATCCAACTGAATCGACTCTCAACATAGCACTTGTACTACTTACTATAAAACAAGTGGTTACAGTTTGCACAGCCTTAAAATTAAAAATCCCTAAAACAGAAACGAACCTTCTAAGATTGTTTCATTATCGTCGACTTCACTGATGTCCAGCAACATTTAGAGACCTCGATCAGTTCCCGAAAAGCATGTATCTCATCAAGATTTTTTTCAGTTGGCACAGCACAACTTAATACTAATCAAAAATATTGCGACTTCGAAATGATGATGGGTTCGGAGGCGTCACTGTTCTCAGGATAGCGCCTTCTTGCTGTTAGACTGAGGTAGGTTGTACTTTCTGTTATGTTGTCAGGCTGGGCTGGAAATATCTCAAACCATTTACCTATGAAACGAGAAATATTCGTCATTAAACGTTGCATCCCTGAATGTTAATTCAAATATAAGTTATAAATGAAATTGTTCAAACATTTTTGTGAATATCAAACCCAAAAAAACCTTCTTGATAAAGGTTATCAATATAATCATTAAATATTACATAGTTCTCCATAATGCCTCAACATAAAATCTAGTAAAATAAAGTATATAGTGAGACACAAATATAGAAATATTCCTATTGAAGGGGGGTATTAGAAAAAAATCTATCTTATTTAAATATTGTAATAATGACTTTTTTCAACTAGATTCGTTTGAATCATTGAGAATGCCGATTTACCTGATCAACTTTTCAGGATATCTTACGATATCGATATCTTACAACATACTTTTGTTGTCTTCAACTTAGATACTACGTCTTGAATGACAAATTTAGTTGTTACATGTACCAACTGGTATATGAATGCCATTGATTATTCTAAATCGAAAAATGGATTCGTTTGAATTTTATATTTAACTTGAGTTTTACAGTCAATATCATCTGTCAACAATTTTTGAAGTAAAGAAAGTTTTTGATGATGGTTATTTCGTTTGTCTAGAGGCGCTTTTGATTGAGCTTCAGTTCCGGTTCTGCTTCACTTTCAAAGAAGATTTCTGCTTCCTTATTGGCTCAGTTACATCAAAAAATTCAGCACTGAGGTTAAGTCAACTGATTTTGCGCTCATGTCCAAATTCGTTGTCAAAGCGGTCATCTTTTCACGCGCCAAACGCATCTTTATTTCCTGATGGCTTGATTTGGTGACCTTCCAATCATATTATATCAAAGAAATTCTGTATAAACTTTCAAGCTGTCATTTTCCAATGAAGTGCTGGATTTAAATTCGATCTTATCTGTATTTTTGGAGTAATTGGGAGAAAAAATTTTTGAATGGGTATATCTATGGAATGATTGGGCGGATTTTACCTGATCACGAATTCGGCCTTTGTAATTCAGGTCAAAGTCTATTCTACAAATATCGAGTTTCTAAGTTATTTCTTTCGGTAGTTAGTGTGTTAACGATCAGGCGTTAAGCCTACCATGAAGACAATCACTTCCGGAATAAACGAATTAGAAACTCGATATTTTATTGGGACTCAATTATATAGGTCGAATTCGTGAATGGGAAAAATCCGCCAAATGATTCCGTAGGTATATCCATTCAAAATTTCATTTTCCCAATATTTCCGAAAATACAGATAAGATCGAATTCAACTCCAGTACTCGATTGAAAAATACAGTATTTCGTGAGTATAATAGGATGAGAAGATCGCATTACATTGAATATTCCAGAAAAAGTTGAGATTTTTACGGAAAAAATAACGATGCTGAGGAAAAAGCACGAAATTTGATATATTTTTTCATATATCTTTGAAAATTTTAAACGTATCGAAATAAATTTGAGTCACTGTCATGAAATAGGGAGTTGGAGTTATTAGCGGCATAGTTTCCGAAAAAAAAATTATTTTCGAAAAAATTATTGAACGAAACATTACTTCAAATCAAGTGAGAGTACGATTGCAACAAAATTTTGCAGAAAATTGCGTGTCATCATGTTTCAACCAAGTACCAAGGTTGAATACAATCGCTATAATTGTTCCTGAGATACCAGAGAAATAATGTTAGAATTTCAAATAGCTACTATGACTCCGAAACTATTGGGCTGGTTTTGCCCATTCACGAATTTAATCGCGGAATTTTGATACGCGACATACCCTGAAAGTTTCAAGTCGCTAGCTTGCTCCGTTCGATTGTTATCGTGTACACAGCCGGCTGGACGGAAATAATCGATTTTGACACCGGATCCGCCATCAGTGAGTCCAACCTAGTCTTCTGAAAACATTTTCGGTAAAAACTCCGAAAACCACAGACATTTGGACAAAACGATAGCATGCTGTTCTCAAGCACGTGCGTGCAGAATAGAAATCTCATTTGGGAAGCAAAACCGAAACCAAAGGTCAATCGAGGGCATCTAAAGAAAAAAAAAATGTAGAACTGGGGGCAATATTGTTTCTATGCACGAGCATATGACAAGGTGATCAGCACGTTCATGTCGATCTCGTTTCTTCGAATTCAGTGTTCGTGTGTCCACGTGGTAAGACAATGACATATACTATAGAATCGATGATATTGATAATTTGGATAATAAGATAGAAAATAAAACAATGTGTCTAGTATTTTTTGTATTATACTTATTTTAATATGTCATCCTTATCTCGAGATTTTTCATTATATGCCAGTTGATATAAGCTCAATTTTGTCATTCTAGACGCAGTTCAGTCTACAGTAAAGTATATCGTAAGATATTAATATCGGAAGATATTATATGGGGGTAATACTGAAAAATTTGTATAATTTAAAATGAGTCGCTATGAATTTTCTTGGATATGTTGGTGCCGAAAATTTACTGGTTCAAATTTATATGAGTCGAAGTGAAACTATATGAATTTTTGCGTTTGTTATGGGTGCCAAGAAGTTTATTAATTAGCTAGGAATAATAGCATACACAAATATAGGTTCTTGAACTAAGATGAATAATACTGAAATCTCTATTCAATTTATCAGTCTGGAACAGTGTTGCAATACGCTACTGATAGTTTCAAAGATATGAAAACATCTTTTTCATCTTTCCACTTTTCGAGGAAAATAATGTAGCGAAATTCTCAATATACACCGATGAAGTCCATTTCTTTAGAACTTCGACCCTCAAATTCCTGATGAACATATGCAGGCTGAAGAGAATTTTAATTCTCTTGCTCACCTAGAGGGGAATTGTTTAACATTCGTTTGCCCGAAAACGGTACAGGAAAATTGAGAAAAATCAGGAATTTCTCGGAAAAAGCAAGGGCTTTTATCGTTATATACATGTCAGTGATTAAAGGTCCGTCAAATATCGACCTTTTGAACTGACATAGGATTTGCTCTTGAATTGTATGTATTTATTGTTTCGCTGTTCATGTTTAGTTATAGGTAAATAATGAAATAGCAATGACATGAATGCCTATAATCTATCGATCGGTTTATAAGTTAAATGTGCATGCACTGCATGAACCTTAATTCTGAATGATAACAAAGGAAAAATAACTTACAGTCATATCGTATTCTGTGATGAAAGCTGGAATTTCGAGTTGATCAGGAGACATGACTGCATAAAGGTACTCTACTCCTGGTAAGCTGTGAACTTTCTGCTTTATTGCTGGGGCCATGAAGGTGGTAAACCACCAGGTCATCATCTAAAAATATATGCTTCTGTTGAGTTAAGTAGAAGAAGTTGGTCGCTAGAAATTGAGTTGCCGAGATAAAGAGAGAGTCAGCAGACTCAGGAGAAATAACCCCCACTTTGATTCTAATTGGATGCCGAAGAATAGTCCTTGGAGGGTGATGATCTATTCTCTAAGATGTTCTAGTTGGATCAGAAAGCATCTACATACTTCATTTAGAAGATAGTTTTGATTGGATATCATGGGTCAGGGCATAGGCACTCGGGGCATATAGTCTATTCACATTTATAAAGTAGGTCATGAAAATGTGAAACATTTCACTCTGCATTATTGAAAAATGTTAGGTTATAGTACCTTTTCAATCAGATAACTACGCGGCGGTTTCTAATGACGTAATAATTATATATGTAATTGAACCAAACCATAAAATTAATGATAAAAAAATTCAAGGATTGACGACGTTCCGCAAAATTATCTCAACCTTGACAATGTGCCAACCTGACCTAGTTCTAGTTACAAAAACTGGATGAATCTACCCAAGGCCTACCGACAGACTTTATGAAAGTGAATGAAATATACCACAATAATACTTTCCATCATTACATTCACACGTATTAAATCTGCGAAGTATTCAGTGTCGGTTTAAGGTTTTTTCGGGCCCAGGGCGCAGAAGACTAACCGGTGCCCTTGAGGGCCTTGATAATGGACATTCTATTTGGGTCTAGGCTTTTCCGGACCCCTTTGGACTCAGAACCTCTGGGCGTCCGCCCCTATAGCCCAGTGGATGAACCGGCCCTAGCAGTATTCATTTTTAATGCTGAATAATTTTCAAAGAATCTTAAAAGGAAGTCTGTAGCTTGAAGTGCTCGTTCACACTTCGAATCTATAAAAACCTCAAGTCTAAGAGCTATCCTCTTGCAGGAACCTTCAATTGGCTAGATAAGATGCAACATAAGGCATAGTGAGATCCACCTGCTAGTCTCTTTCAGTGAACATGTTCTGGAAAAACTTTTCCAAGCCAAATGGTTGGGGTCCTGTTTTTAAACGTTTCAGGTTTCACAGTGTACGGTTGCGTTTAGTAGAGTGCCAGGCATGAGCATAGTATCAATGTATAAATACCACTTTATGATCTATATATAATGAAAGTGCGTATTCCGCAGTCTCGATTGTTTCTTGAACGAAACTATGAAAGACCTTTGATACTTTTTGTTCATCTATGAGACCAAAGGTCACTTATTCATGTCCTGTTGCAGGATGAATGAAATTTTTCTCCAGTTAGTCTTTCTAAGATTCAGCAGATTTTGCATTCTTCACACAGTGATAATTTCAATGATTACCTTACCTTAGTCCAAAAGGTGGGATGTACTACATAGAAAGCCTTCAGGTTCTTCTTGTATTTATATGGTAGCACATTATACACTTCTTTGAGCCAGGAGAAAGATGGGTAGTTGTTGTTTGACGTCAAAGTATGGAAGTAGGCTATGACGTAGTCTCCCTTAACAATTGGGTCAAGAAGAGTGATCAGGTACAGGAGAGCCTGTAAGAACAAAATAAATGAATGATACTACTCATAAAATCAATAATTAGTAGGTAACCCATTCAACTCTAGACGAAGCTTTTTTCAGACATCGCATGGCATTGGCGATCATATCACGATCTTGAAATTGTGCTTTGCTATTGTTTATAGTAACGCGTTTAAGCGTAGATTGCTGCTGTAGAATATGTGCTAGGTAAAGGGTGTTATCGTTTCATTCAAATGTTCAAATGAAAAAAATCTCGAGCAATTACTTCAGTATCATTCATGAATAATTCCAATCCAAAAATCATTATTTTTTTGGCATAATTAATGTGGAAATAATTCTTAATTCCTTCAAACTTAGGTCACTCCTGGATATCAACCGAAAAGTTGGAAGCTTGAAGATTATCTCCAGGCAACATGAAGTTTCAACTATTTTCTTGTGTCTGAGAATGTGTGGTCAGCATAAAAACATTCTCGTGACAAAATTGGGTTGAAGACAATTCTGCCAAATGAAGAATGCGAAAATAGACAATTCAATAAATCGAGTCTTTAGTCTGTTACTAATTGAAATTCCACATATTGTAGTTGTTTATTTTTAACCCATTCATCTACTCAATGAATCTGAAAAAGCTGCAGTCTCTTAACCAACAGCATATCAATTCGCTTAGCTGATTGCACTCGGACTTGATTCCTACAGAGCTGACAATATACGCTAAATAACTAGTGGGCCTTCCTACACTGACGATATCACCTGCCTTCGTATCCCAAACTCAACTTCACAATAATCGAGAAACTTCATTTGGAACATAATACCTTTCAAAAGGATCGATATTTACATTCGAAGTGTTCACAATAACACCAGTCTGCGATATACTCCATTATTTCGCAAATAACAATTGTTACTTCAGTTTCCACAGGAAGTTTTCAGCTATAGATATCGCATGAGCTCCAGAGCGGAGAACGTCAACTTTACGATAAGCAACTTCATTTTGGCACTTGCTGGAAAATCACCTTCCTCGTGAATGGAACCGAGATATGACTGTTTCTGATACAAATTCGAGTTAGGTTTATAGCGTGGTGGATTGTTCTGAAACCGGAATATCACAATTGTTCGTAGAAAGCATGAAGGAAATATATACAAGGTGTCCCACGAGGAACTTTACATACACCTACCAAATATTTTGTCTATCATCATCATCACGAAATGGCCGCTTAGAAATGTCTCCTATCTGTCCTTGCCCATATAAGGGTGATTTATTCATTCTGACCAAAATTTATTTTTACTATATTTATGGTACTGTAAATGAGCAATGAATGATCTTTTCAGAACTTATTACACTTTATGGCGTCTGTGGTATTATGTATATCGAATATCATATTTCAAGTGCCGTACTCAGGAAAATCAAATTTGACTACTGATGTAATAATGATCACCCTTCTGAAATTTTTTAACATTTATTTGAACTGCATAATCAGGCAAATAAAGATCAAACAAATCTGCAGGTATAAGAACACTATATGAATTATTTATTGTCATTCCAACCTGGTAAGCTCGAATCCAAGATGTTCCTTCATGAATCATTTCGAAATGATCGAGCAAATCGAAAATACAAAACGAACATTTATTTTCGATTTGCTCGATCTGTATGATGAAATTCATGATGGAATATCTTGGATTCGAGCTTACCAGGTTGGAATGACAATAAATAATTTTTAATTAATTAATAATTAATAATAATTAATTAATGTTCTTATACCTGCAGATTTGTTTGATCATTATGAAAAGTTCAGAGGTGTGACAGAAATTTGAATGTATGCGTCCCATTTGCCTGATTATGCAGCCCAAATAATTGTAAAGAAATCCAGAAAATGGCTTACAGGGTGATCATTATTAAATAAGCGGTGAAAATTGATTTTCCTAAGTGCGGCACCGGAAATCTGATACTCCGTATACATAATCGAACAGACGCTAAAAAGTGTTACAAATTCTGAAAAAATCATTAAATTCTGATTCACAGTAGCAGAAACATAGTCAAATCAAATTTTGGTCGGAATAAATGAATCATCTTGTATATGGTTGAAGAAATATAGGAGACATTTTTAGTGAACATTTCGGGATGTGGATAACAGACTATATATGATACCGCTATGTAAAGTTCCTCGTGGGACACGCTGTATATTCTTTTGAGAACGAGCATTAAATTCTTTGGTACATGTTTGCAGAGGAAGTGTAAACGGGGTACCATACATTTTTACATATGATACAAGAGCACAGATAAAAACCTGAGCAAAAACTCTGTCTCTCAGTATAAGTGTAATAATTTGTTTGAAGAACATGGAAAGCATCTTTTTCATTGAAAAATAATTTCTTCGTCATCTTGAATGCATTTTGACGAAATATCTTTACATAATATTGCCGACATTTTGCTCTCTGACCGGGAGGGTCGCTACAGACCCCTTATATTGGGGAATCATCTCCCATAAATCCATAATTGGTTATTTTACACTAGAAATCTAATGAAATATCGGGATAAATCGAAAAACTCGTGACATACCTACTCAGTGATATTAGATGCGTCAGGTACATCCAGGAGGATTAACTTTGCGAAATTTACGTGCTTCATCTGAGGAACAGCGCATTATCGTTTCGTCGCAATGTCGGTAATTTTCGAATTATGAGCCAAAAATGGTCTAAAACGATTCGGTTGGAGTCCCTGAAGAAGAAGCGCTTTAAGTTTCGGAAGATAGCAACTAGCAGCATCAACTTTTCAGATTAGGCTGGGAGTTCCAATATCTCAATTTAGTTCGTTAATGGGTTAAATCGGTTAGATTTACTGACGGGATTGAATTTTCTGAAGTTTGCTGGAAAAAACCAACGTGAAACTTGGTGCAAAAATTGGCGTGGATCTAGTCGTTGGAAAATGGAAAAAAATTGTATTCCAATAATCAACAAATTTTTGTCATACAATTTTGGTTTTTCCTTTGGTCAAATCAAATAATTTCCTTCACAACTTGTGAACCCCTGTTTTCTTTTCTCGAATACGTGGACCCCCCGTGTGGTCTCCTATGGACCCCTGGGGGTCCACCTGGACCACTTTGGGAACCTACGTTTTATACATAGAACAGAGAACATCAGTCATATTCAGCGGTCAATCGCGATGACCGGAGAAGGGTAAGACGCCGCCGTTGAGAGCGACGTGATATTGCGTTTGCTGTTGAGAGGCATGCTCACAGGACGGCTGGAGTTATGGTTTGATGAACTATTGTTATGGTAGTCAATCACCACTTTATTCCCTTCTTAATTAGCCATACAGACGACTTTTTTCGGCAAGAAAGCGCACGTATCCATATTGCTCGTCGAGCTATGGACTTTTTTCAAGAAGCTGATGGTAACGTTTTGCCTTGGCAACCTCGCGCAAATTATTTCAAACCCATTGTGGGTAACGATGTAGAGGATAAAAAAATTCCACAAACATTTTACCGGAATTTCCTGGTTCCTGAGATACCTGGCGTTAAAGATTAAAAAAATCCGGTATTCATGAAATATTATTATTACTCTTGAAACAATTTGGTGGATATTTGGTACAGTTATTTTAAGTGATGAGGTGATTATTGCTAGATTTATAATGTTAGAACCAGACGGTCCAGTGCCATCGCAGTAGGACAAAAATATTGGCAAAAAAGTACCGTATGATTTTGTACGTGTTTTCTAGGGTTTCACTTCCAGAAAACATTAACAATCTTCACTTTAATTGATACTTCAAAAGGGACGGCACTGAATTTAATTGTATAGTTCAATTTTTCAAATTTTGCAACTTGAAAGACAAATCTTTGGCCTCTTCTCTTCATATCCAGAATCATTTTCAAGGAAAAAAATTAAAGCCACCCTTGTACTCACTGAAAGTGTCTTTTTTTCGAAAAAGAATATGAACTTGAAGAAAACACAAGATACCAAAAAGTTGTATAGTTGGTTGCACAATTGAAAACTAAAAGAGGTCGTTGACAAAGTTTTTCCTTCTCAATATTATTTTTGAAACTTCATAGCTCTGTATCTCACAAACAAAGCAACTAGGGAAATATATTACTAGGAATATTTTTTCTTAAAACAACCGACGAATCAGTCTCTGGCGTTTCGCACTCTAGTTAGTCAAGCAGCCAGTACATAGACTGTCATTCGAGTGATAGCAGAATCGATACCCTGGTATCATGAAAATTTGTTGTTGTTTTGCCTCATAATACAACTAAACATTGCAATGCTATACTTGCTATATGAGAAAAAAGTTTCGTCAAGCATCTATATCACAGTGCTCATTAGAGCGCAATTTCAGGTTTTCGATAAAGGCAAGCTCGTTAGTTGAATTTACAAAGTAATACAACTTTACAAAAACGAAAAATTCCACTCACCTTATCTAAATTGATTTTGTTGAACGGAAACCATTTTCCAACAAATACAACTACCGGTCTACCCAGTCTGTCAACCCCACTCTGATATAAACATCCGATGCCTGATACTTCCGTCAGGTCCTCAGTTTTCGCCCTTCTCAATAAACGTTCGTAGCTGTAACAACAGAATATAATAATAGTATAAAATATCTTTCTTTGTGAGTTAATTAGAAATTTAAATGAACATTAAATGAAATGGAATAAAAATGAATTAATCAAATTTCAATCTACACAGACGTTCTTCTTGTTTCGTTACACAGCGACTACATCAGGAATTATACTTGCACAATAATTGAGATGGGAAAATTCCTTCCATCGTGGAAATCTTTTTAATTGAAATATGTCCATGGCGCTCTGTCTCTGTCCTAAATATTAGTATGGCCAAGTGTGATCAGTTGAAATAATTATGGAATATTTATAATGTCCGCAGCGCATGGTTTGGGAAACTCTGGATTATAGTTAAATATGACTTGAAAAGGAATGATTGAATAGTTGTAATTTCTTGGTTCAACATTTCCTCTTATTTACTGAGATAAAAGAATAATAATAATAATTATAAAGGACCTTTATTAGTATTCCATGAAAAACAATCATGAGGCGAAGTTAAGCTCAGGCTATTCTACTTAACCTCCTTAACAACCCAGACAAAAAAGAAATAAAAATAAATTATGACATCAGAAACTCAACAGAAATAATATCTAACTTAACTATTCTGACAGAGTAAAAAATGCTTCCTTAGATATTTCTTTAAACCATTCACGATATGAAATTCCAATTGAGCTTTCCTTACTGTACTGTACCATAATAAACTGATTTGAAGTTATTCAAGTGGAAGGTTATCCTTTTCACTTATTTTCAAGCCCTCATCCATTCCTTACCTAACTGTATTCTTTTAAGATTCTCGATAGGACAACTTGATACATCTAAGAAGAATTTGGCAATATTTGAATTTTCTTTCGTTGAGCTTATGCGAAATGAGCAAGACCGTAAATGTATTAGAGCTTTGGCATCATGAAATTTTATTGAGTCATCTCAGTAAACGTCACGAAAATCAACAAAATACTCCTCGAAAAAAATTTCGAAACAATAATTGCATAGATATTTGATAATTTAGATTAAATGGGTTTCATTGGCGAAAAAAAATAAATAAAAAAAAAACTAACATAAGGACAGAAGGTTTTACGAGCTTCTTCGAATTGGTTGTTGAATTTGACTATTTTTCTACCTATAAATTCTGCAAAGTTATATCGGATCAAGTTGAAATAAGGTGTATCGATGTTTTTTATTGACTTCGAAATCAGTGCAGAATTTAAAAGAAATCTGATAGATAGATTCCGAAAAAAAATAAAATTTGTAAACTTTTCCAGAAGAACTATTTGCGATTTTTTAACTATTCACGAAATTCTCCATAATGTTGCGTATCGATATTCGTCCACTAATCACCCAATAAGCTGGGATATCGAGAAGATACCTTTAAAATTTCAAATGGGTGTATGTATATCTTTGAAATCAATGGGCCAAATTTGCTAATTCAACAATGAAGGCACATTGATGGGGTAACACAACTTCCTGTGGTTAGTCTGATGTATTGAAATATAAAAGTTCATGTTTGAATTCTTCTATATATCTACTGAATCGAAATAACGAAATATGAATTCTGCCTGAGTGGAAGTGAAGTTGTGAAAAAATATACTTAGATCGAAAGATAACACGTGCTTCTCTCAACCATAAATATTACAAATAATATCGAATTATCATCTTTTTAATTGAGATGATAATAGATTCTCGTTAAATATGAGATACACAAATGTGAACAGACCCATCATCGAGTGGACTTTTTGTACTTAATGCAATGTGAACTGAAAACAATATCTAGTCCTGCATTTTCTCATTGTTATGTTAATCTTATAATTGAACGATTGTAAACTGTAAAAATATTAACGACTAAGACGCAATAAATGAATTAATGGAAAAATACACAACTATCTTATTCATAAGAACCATAGCATGGTAGATAGATTTCAATTGGATATTTCCCCAAAATTGAGTGAATTCTTGCTAGTTCATATAAAAACCATGCTTTACTTTTGAATATTTCGTGGATTTCACTGATCAAGTGACTATGTACCTGAACTATTTGTATTTGAACAACAATAATTGTTCATAGAGGAAATTAAATAAATTATTTGCGTATAACAATGAAATGAAAAAAACATTACATTCAAAATATTTAAGTGTATTTAAAGCAATATTTCCTCGAAGGTAGCTTTGAACACCAAATGTTGAATATAGGTACACAATTAACTTTCTTATATTCAGACCTACTGCCCTCATAGATAAACATAGATTTTTCTATAGATTTTCGATTTTCGAGTCTTGATTAGGTTAGATACGACAGTTTGGCAACGAGTTGTTTTTCCTCAGAATTTGTTTTTGTAGGCAATCCAAATTACACGCCCCAAGGTGACATGACAAACAAACCAAAACATAGTGTATACTTATTATTGTTTCTGATGGATTCCACAGTTTGAAATAAGTTTTAAGGGTACTTATTTTGATTTAATAATTATTTATGTCGTCTTATGAACCAATATAAGTGATGGAGTGAATATCTGGGAGTTGATGTACGAACGACGTATGTGGATTGAAGGTAGGATATAGGTACATTGCGCACCCGAATCCTATTTGAAATATTTATGTGTTTTGTTTTAGGTATTGAATGGATATATGGTCACTTGAATGTCTAAAACCATTTACTCAAAGCTTCAGGAGTTGAATTATGCTGTGAATATACTAAATATTAGTTTCTGTATAAGGTGTAAACGCAGACTTTTAAATGTCAACAAGCTCATAAATAACTTAATAATGAACTTACTGAAATCGATTCAAAAACTATCAGTAATATATATGTACAAAATATCAGTGGAAATATCACAATAAATGAAGCATATACAATATGAAGTGTTTTATTTACTAATTCATGGTTGAACTGATGTATTTTCTGGATATTGAACAAATAATTAGAAATAATTCAAACTGAATTATTAGTGATCGAACAGAAGTTGCTTCTATAGTTTAATTAATTTCAAATAGAAATGTAGGTACTCAGTTCATCAGAAATCCACTTCAACTGTAATAATGAGTCTCAGTTTGTGCTGATTTGAAGGAGAATTTCAATTCTGTTCAAGCTGAGGTTTTCCCAAAAATGATTATCTGAATGACTTGTTTTTTCGGTTAAAATACAACTTATTAATATTAGGTATACAGGTTATAATTGATGGAGAAAATTTACGAGAGAACTGCAACACACAATAATGTTGAACATGTTCAATATAAAAATTGATTTTGGTGGTTTAAACCAAACTAAAGATTTTCACCTTTCTAATCAATTTTTTTTCGAATTATATCCCATAATTGTTGGAGTAATTTGATCGGGATTATTTTGAGAATATCTTATTAATAAGAAATCCTTAAAAGTTTGTCCTGGAACGAGTATTCCATACCAGAAGAAATTTCTTTCCAATAACATTTGAATTTTTTATTGAGTATGAATAATACACTTTTTAACTGCATGAAGTGAGGAGCTTTGCTCTGTGGATTAATACACGTATTTTAAAATAGAAAAAAATGTTTGATGTGCACAGAATGGCCCTTAAAACATTACATAACACATAAATTATAATAAAAAAGTTGTTTTCGAGAATTAATCTAGCCAAAGTATACCGTGAACACTACATTGCCAAATTGTCACATCGCAGCGAGAGTTCGTAGACGAAATGGATTCGGATGAGTTCAGAAGTAGCACCCCTGCACGTACCCTTAAAACAAGCGCTTTGAGAATTCACCTGCAAAAACCCCTTCCCTTGGCAAGTTTCAATGGAGAAGTGGGTGGTAAAATTAAAACCACAGAATCACGATAAGAACGCATTATTATTTCGTGTGATTAAAAAATCAGATTACCCGACAGGCACTGTATGAGATCAATTCGCGTGAGAACTCGAAAAGTGCACATAACCTTGCCATATCGCAACTGTGTGCTAATTTAGTATGCGAAACAGCGCACGCAAACGGGATTACGATGTCAAGTAAATCTCACGAAACGAGGTGAATAAGGTCTTTTTATTGACAGAGTGCTGCTGAATCGCGTACATTGTTTACTTATCAAATGTTTGAGAAGCTGATCGGTTGTCAGGAAAAACGCATGGATAATAAATTCGATCTTTATATGTGTACGGTAACGCGCTTGTTCTGAGGAACAGCGCGTTATCGTTTCGTCACAAAGTCTGTAATTTTAAAATTTTAGCCGAAAATGACTGATTAGGTTGAACTCACTGGCCGTACGTGTGTGCTCTAAGTTTCGAAGGAAAGGACTTTGAATCTTGAAAATTTCAAGTTCAGTTCTTAGTCTCAATATATCAGTTCAATTCGTTATTGAGCCAAATCGGCAGAGCGGTTTTGGAGTTATACTAATTTGAAATTTTGAGCTTAGTTACTCGATATCTTATGAAGTACTGATGTGAGCAGATTAAATTTCGTAGCTCATTGGAGAATGCCATCCCGTTACTGGACGCAAAATGTCTTGTCGATTAAGCAGTTAGGAATTGGAAGAAATTCAGTCGAAAATTTTCCAAATTTTTGTTGAATTTTTTTCTCTCTGAGATTATTGATCATATTTAGATGAAGTTCCCCAAGTACTTTGAAATCAGTATTGAACAACAGAATTCCAAATTTCAATTCGATCCGACATCAATTTTCGGAAATGAAATTTAAAAATATGTCAAATTTCGTTTGTTATTTGAAATTTTGAGGTTATTTCTCTAATATCTCCAGGAAAATTAATGCGATCAGATTGAAACTTCGTGATTAGTAAAAATGCCAACGCTTAACTAAGCTCGAAATTTTGTGTGGATATATTGGTTGGATAATAAAAAAAATGTAATTAGAAAATTGCGTGAATTTTCATTGAAATTTTCTTTTCTCTGAGATTATTGACCATATTTCGATAAAATTTTCCACAGTTCTTGAAGTCGATATTTAAGAACAGCAGTTCAACTTTCAATTCGATCCGATGTTCATTCTTGGAGATATACGCAAAAATTATGCCAAATTTCGTTTGTTTATTGAAATTTCGATATTATTTCCTCGACATCTCAAGAAGTACTGATGTGGTCAAATTGAAACTTTGAGATTAGTAATAAAATGCCAGTGCACAACGAAGTTTGAAATTTTTTGGGGATCTATGCGTTGGATTATTCTCAAAAATTCTTCTGTTGAACAAAATCCTTTCTAGGGACCATCAATAACATTTCGATGAAATTTGGCACAAATCTTCGAGTAAATATTCAACAAGAGTGCTTCAAATTTCAGTTCGATCGGATATTTCTGTTAGGAGATATTTGAAAAGAAATCTCAATGAAATTTGGCAAGGACCTTGTAGTCACTATTCAGCAACATTTCAGATTGATGATATATAAATCTTCGGAGATATTGAAAAATATTTTTTTTTCAAATATTTGATATGTGGCGATCTACTAGTCATATGTTCCCCACGAAATTCTGCATGAGTCTTCAACCTGTCATTTTGCATCGAAGTATTGGATTTAAATTGTGATCTGTATTGTTAGAGAAATGAAATTTTAAATGGGAATTTATAACTGCGAAATCATTGGGTTGATTCCACCCGTTCGTGAATCCACCCTCCGTAATTAATCTACAAACCTGCTCTACAATTTTAAAGTTCTAAGCGGTTAGGTTGGCCGTAAAGACAATAACTTCGGAAAGAAACGACGTTAGCACGCGATATTTGAAGAGAAGGTGTTCGGTTTAATCTCGAAAGTCGAATATGTGAGTGGGTAAAATTCGCGGTTCATGCAGAATAACGTGAGGAACATATGAAAAGAAGATCGCCAAATCTTTCCAACAGATGACAGCATTGGCAAAAATTTTAATTTTAGTCTTCCAAAAACTTATCCACTCTCATCCGCTACGAGTGAAATAAGTCTTTGCATGGATTCCTTTGAATTATTATGATTCACAGGAATACTGAAAAAATACAATGGCCGTCAAAAGATTCAATTTTGAACGAGAAAAAGAGCTGGGATATTACCTGTTTTGATACCGAATTAAATTATTCAAAATTCGCGCAAAGTTCAGGGTTACAGCGTACTACCGTTTTGTCTAAATGTCTGTAATTTTCTAATTTTAAGCCGAAAATAATCTCAAACGACTAGGTTGTACTCACGGATGACGAAGTTAATGGGAAAAATCGGTCGAACGGTGTTATAGCCATTTGAATTTTGAGGTTATTTTCCCAAAATTTCGGGAACTATTGAAACGATTGCATTGAAATCTGGCAGTTAGTTGAAGCACGATGACCTGCAACTTTTTGCACAATTTTGTTGAGATCGTGCTGTCAGTGCATCAAAAAAATTTTTTTTTCAACATTTTTTCTGGAGATTTTTTTTTCACAGAAAGTATTCATTACATTTGGGAAAATTGTTCATATCTGACGTGAAGTTAGCAGCTTTTATGCGCATGTTCAAATTCGTTGCCAAAGAGGTAACCTCCTTCGATCATGCGCGCAGAAGCAGCTGACTTCACGTCAGTGCTTTTCTAGCTTTTTATTCCGATAACTGAGCAACTGACAAGTTTCTACATGTCTTGAGATAAAAATTCCAGAAAAGCAGTGACGAAGTCATCAGCTTTTGCCCGCCAAACGACCTTTACTTCGTGATGAAAAGATTTGGGGATCTTTTCCTCATATTATCCTTACGAAATTTTCACACTGTCATTTTTCAGTGAAGTACTGGATTTCAAATTTATATAGTCTGTATTGTTGAAAATATTCTGATAACAATATTTTGAATGGCTATATGAAAGGAATCATTCGGCTGATTTTACCCATTCACGAACTCCAGCTCGGTAATTAGGGCCTAAACACACTCTAAAAATATCGAGTTTCTGAGTCGTTTTTCGGGAGTTGTTGTGCTTACGGTCGTCTTACGGCCTATCAAAATCACTAAATAATTTGCATACTTTTCTTGCGGTTCGTACCCTCGTAATTAATCTATAATCAAACTATGAAATAATTTGTGATCTAGTTGGATGGTACATAAATCAACAAGTATTCATTCGTAACCAATTCAGTAAAAGTATGACTGTGGACAGCCATAGACATTTGGGTAGTGTGCGAGTAATATACAGCCAGTTCATAAACTAACGAAGTGAACACTTCAACCATAACATACATATATTGTTCGATTGTATAATCTTATCTTACTTCTACGCTGTGGTGGATTGCGGTACTGAGAAGGAAGTATTAATTGGATGTATAAATGTCGATATTTCAAGTTCGAGATTCTAGAAAATTTTAAGTGTTAATTTTTCTTCACGATAATTGAAATAGAGGACAATGTATGAAATACGTATCCGAATTGCATATTCTGTTATTCAGATAACATACTTTCGTAGTTTCCCGATCATTTCAGTCCACTTGTCAAGAATTTTTGGATAAAAATATTTTCTGATTCTGTTCTCAGATAATACACTTTTTCATAGAGGACAAGTTTGAGTAAATCTCCAACCATAAAGCAATATTGTACAGGACATCAAAAATGTCCTACTTCGATGGAGCGTTCGTTTTTAACTGAAATGATTTCTCTACCCAGTTACCGTATTAGATATAAAAATGTCAAAAATCCTAGATGCAGTGAATTAAGAGTTAGAGCAGAAGGCTCGCCCCACTGCCAAGTGGTCAATTTTAAGTGGAGAATTTTGTAATGAATTGTTGTAACGGAAGACATTATATTATCCAAAATCACAATAAAACCGAAGTGAAATACTAAAAAACAAATAATTTGATTCATATTTTATTTTTTTAATGAAGTCCACTCAAAATTCAACGTTGAGTTCGAAAAAGCCAAAACTAATAACAGTTCATATTATGGAGAAATCTGAAACAACCTGAAGTCCAAGTTAAAGGTTGATTCTCACTATACGTTCCGTAACCTTCCAGTATCCTTTCCGTAAAATATTATAAGGTGTAAATGAAATGATGAATGCACACTATACGTTCCGTTTACGTTCCATCAACATGAAATTTTTGGTTACTAAATTTTGACTTAAATCATCCGGAAGTCATACAGGAAGGTTACGTGACGTATAAAGGTCGATTCTCACTATACGTTCCGTAACCTTCCCGTAAAATATTATAAGGTGTAAATGAATTGACGTGTGCACACTATACGTCCCGTTTACGTTCCGTCAACATGACATTTTTCCTACTAAATTTTGACTTAAATCATCCGGAAGTGATACAGGAAGGTTACGTGACGGATGAAGGTCGATTCTCACTATACGTTCCGTAACCTTTGTAAATGAACTGAGGTGTGCACACTATACGTCCCGTTTACTTTTCGTCAACTTGACGTTTTTGCCTAGATAATTTTGACGTAAATAATACGGAAAAAATACTGGAAAGTTAGAGAACGTATAGTGAGAACACGCGATTTCAAGCGATGGACCAAAAGCTCCGGTTAAAGGTACGGTTATCCAAATTGACAGATTATCCTTTGTCTATATGTCAGTTAGGATAACCGTAACAATGACCGGAGCTTTAGATCCATCGCTTGAAATCTATGATAGTGAGAATCAACCTTTAATCGGAATTTATTGACACAGATTTTTTACCTTATTCGGTTCCACAAAATAGGTACCTATTATCAATGTCAAAAATCTCAATCCGATAACTTTTTTGGGGATTAAAACCGAATGATGCGACACCTGTTAGATAATCCTTCGCGATTTTTCATTACTTCATTGCACACATGTGGATATAAAGTGTATCCCAGAATTGAAGCTACGAACGAAGAGAAAAGATTCCTCATTTGAACTGAAGGAAAAGAATCCCATAAATATAGGACCGATTTCGAAACGCAACGTGTTGAAGTTATCAACAAAGCTTATAATTAAAATTTTTCAAACTAACAGTGGCTCACCAGAAATAGTTCTGGAGGATAACAGGGGAATAGTGTTCCAAACAAATATCACTCTGTAGATTTGCAATTGGAGTTGGCAGGTTACATTGTGTGAAGACTCAAATGTAAAATCTATGCCGAATTTGAGTTAAATATCTTGTGAAATGCAGATGCTATGAGAAAAAAATTAGAAAAAAAAGTTCAAACTTGAAAACGAAACGTCTGTGGTCCCATGTTTCCGGAACTTTTTTCTTCAAAATCAAACAAGGAACCTTGTTTGTAAATAAAATTTAGGTACACCCAGTATATTCGAAATGAATTCACGAAAAACATCTCAACTGTCAATTCGTTAAAAGTGTAAAAGTAAAATTTGAAATGGAAAACTTAGGAATTCTGCATCATATTTTCAACAATTCTTAACTTAAGATTGATTGACTGATTGATACAGATAATAGTATTTTCATGTTGAATATATTAAGATTTTTGTTCCACGCTATTTGGTAGTAATCCTAGAGGTATGAAGAAAGAGATCGGTAAATAGTGTACAAATATGGGCGAACAAACTGAACATTGAGTTTTACGCGCTTGTTCTAGGGAACAGCGCGTTATCAATTCGTCACGATGTCAGTAATTTTCGAATTTTGAACCGAAAATGGTCTGAAACGATTGGGTTGAACTACCTGGAGGAAAATTCGTGGTCAAATTCAATTCTGCCGGTCCGTCCATCCGTATGTGCTCTAACTTTCGAAGGAAAAGACTTAGCGACTTGAAACTGTCAGATAAGGTTTGGAGTATGAAAATCTCGGTTGAGTTCATTAATGAGTAGAATCGGTTGGATAGTTTCGGAGTTCTTCGATATCTGATGAAGTTGACTCGATAGAATAAAAACTTCTTGGACAGTTTTGGGATACCAACACTCAACTTAGAGCAAAATTTTGTCTGAATCCAGTAGGTGAAAATAAAAAAAAAAATATTCGAAAATTGTTCAAATTTTTGATGAAGAATTTTTTTCTCTGGAAATATTGATTAGATTTCAATAGAACTTGACACAAACGTTGGAGTCAGTATTCAACAACAATGGTCTGAATTTCAATTCGATACGATATCAACTTTCGGAGATATAAGGTATAAAAATGTGCCAAATTTCGTTGTTATTTGGAAATTAACGTTATTAACGTTATTTCCGCAATATCTCAAGACGTAAAAATGCAATCAAATTGAAACACTGTTATCAGGTGGAGATTACCAACTCGCAACCAGGTGCAAAATTTCGTGTTGATCTAATATTTAGAATTTGAACAAGCTCCTGACCTCACGTCAGGTTTTCTAGATTTTAATGAAATACTGAACCTTCGCGAAAAATTTGCATCGTTCTCACTCACATACACAGTCTTAGAGATGAGGTCACTTTTGAATCAAGTTTCTTAATCGACAATGTTGATGTTCCGAGTACTGAATTTCAAGCTGTAAAAATTGACGGTGTAAATGATACAAACTTGTTTTCCCGGAGGAAACATAAAACCTGGAATGAACATCACTTTCCAGAACATAAATTCGAAAAATATACTTCGATGCTTTTTAGTCGGTAGTTCGAGTTAGACATTACAGACAGTTCGCAAGTTCGGAGTGAAATAGACGAAAATATTACAATCGTAAATATTGTAGTATCTACTTTTCAGTCTATTCTTTCTACAAAAATAATCCTTTTAAGTAGGTTCTTCACTTCGAATTTTCCACCACTCATAAAAGTTGCTATTGCCTATAAAATATTCATGTGAAAATCGTTCTGTTATAACTAAATTCAGCGTGCAGATTTGAAGACGACATAAAGAAAAAATTAATTTCGAATGAGACAGTCTTTATATTGATGACTTCCTAAAATATTTTTTAAATTTCTTTTACACATGAACAAAAGTCTATGTCTAGACGATTCCCGTTGTTAATTGACTAATATCTAAGTTTAACTACCTATTTCAGGAAATAGCTAGCTACAAAAGTACACAATCTTCAAATGATTTGACAAAATAACGACTGCATCATGATAATCATAGCGTACCTCGGTAAAAATGGTAAAAGATATGGGTTAAATAAGTTATATTTTGCAGATAAAAAAGCAAATAACCTTCATTTTATTGTATAGGGCATCGAAGTTGAAACAAATATTTGTATTTTTTGTATCCCTTGAAATACAGGGTGAGTGTTTAAGTGTCCATATATTTTAACCATAGATTCCTCTCATCAAATGAAACACTTTTTTCATTTTTCCAGATTCAGCTCCAGCTAAAAGATACAGGTTGTTTGAATTTACAAAAAAAAACAGTTTTTTTTTATAGCTTTGTTCTGGTAACTCCAAATGAGATGAATTTTGGTGTGGAGTTTTCTATAACTATGACACATAATATTCAGTTATCACTTTCCTCCTACTACAAACAGTTTCCGAGTTACAGACTTTCCGATTCATAAAACTATACGAAATTAGCATAAGCAGAAGAATGCAGATAAATTTTATCTTATGTCTTTATAAGAATCTTCAATCATTCTAAAAGACTTGATTATTCCTTATAATTTCTCCTTAAATGCTCCGTTTCGCACAGAAATATTTATCTATTTCGCATAGAACTTATATTAGGTATATGCTATTTCCATATAAGACATAGTCCCTGTCTATCATGTTGTAAGTAAGTTTTTTACATCATACTGTCTATGAACTAGAGTTTTTAGGTTAGTTATTTGATTTCATATAATTCATTATAAAATTTCGTGAAAAAAATATAATTATGGAGTTTTCAATATGAGAATGAGCGATGATGGAATTGTGTATAATCTTATGGTGGAATGAACTTGGATATTGCATGAATATCAAGTTGAAGATCAGTATTTCAAGTCCAGTGTAGTGAAATGTTTTCCTTGCGATAATATCGCAAAGAGCACCAAATCATGAAAATTAAGTGAGTAAATGAGTTTTCTCAATCTTGTTTCTTTGAATTCCAAACCTTGGATTGTTTCTTTTCCAAAAGAGATCACCGTAAGAGCTATCTGTGGAGAGCTTACAAACAAAGCGCAGGAGTATATTAGCACATTGAGAAATATTTGAACGCTTATAACTTTTTACTCGAGCCGAATCTGGAAAAATGGCATATGAAAAAAGTTTATTTGATGATAGGAATCTATGGTCAAAACTAATGTACAACTTAAAGAACTTACCTATAATATTTGCAACTAATCACAGTGATAATGACCATAGGTAGTGGGTAATTCATTGTGAATATCCCTGTACTGGTGCAACAAAAAATTTCATTTCACAAGTTTTGACGTATGGAGCTTTTGTGCGCTTGTTCAAATTCGTTGCCAGATAATGTTCTTGACTCCGCTCAAGGCAACTTGACTTTCTGATGAGAATTTTTCGATGTTCCAATTATATATGATAGTTCCGAATATCACACGAACCTTCAATTAGTCAATTTTGCTGCAAGTTCTATATTTCCATTCTGCCATTTCCATCTTATAAATATCAGAAAAATAAATTTCGAATAGTTCTATCACCGGAATCATTAGGTTGAATCATCTATGATAAATTTTTCTGAAAATATTGACACATTTCCTGAAAAATGCCTGTTTTTGTTTGAATTTTTGAACTCGAACTCATCAATGTTATTTTTTTTCTACAGTTATTATCATCCTACCTTCATGTTGTTCATTTGTTTTCTTCATCAAGTCGAATTTTTCCATACCATCTCGATTTATTGGTTAAAGATATTGAATGTGGTATATCGATAACATACCACTGATGACTTCAATTCAGAAACGAAATGTTCTTTTGTTATCATATTTATATTATTTGTTTGTCGCAACTGGTTTTCAATTTTTATCTCTACTAATTTACGCCTATTAAGAAAATTTCAGTTTTCCCATTAATGGAACAGTTTGCTCAGATAATACACGACGTTAATCGAATACAAATATCGAAAAATTCTAGAAAAGGCTCTGACGTGAAGTCATCCGCTTCTTGACACACGTTCGTTAGCAAACAAAATTTAATTGATGATCACAAAATTTAACACATAATTGAGCATTAACTAGTTACATAGATTCATGAATGGAGCAGTATTTTTTTAGTTCCGGACATAACAATAACGTGGCATCTCTAAAAATTGATATCGAAACAAACTGAAATTTGGTTCACTGTTGTAAAATATTGACTCCGAGGTCTGTGTGAAATTCTATCGGAATCCGTTGTTATTCTTCCGAAAAAAAAATTCAAAAAACATTTTCGGAAATAGATAAAATTTACCAGCACAACGATCTGAAGGAAATTTTGCAAGCAGTTGATTCACTACTAACTATTAAGTATCAATGTGAACGCAAAAGTAGTTTTCGAGATACCGAGGAAATAGCCTAAGAAATTCAAATCAATAAAATACCAAAACCATTCAATTGACCATTGTCCAAGAAAGCATCAGCAGTTTTCAATTATCCTTTTACAAAGGATGGAAAGGACATCTGATTTAAAACTGCATTGCATTTAAACCCTCAAACTACACTCTGCTTCTTCCTTCTCGTACAGGTAGTTTTGAAATAGTTTGAGCTTCGAAGCAACAATCTGCAGTTATATTGCGGGTAGTCAACGTATATTAAAAGTGAATCCACTTCGGGCTAAATAGAAAAGTCAATTAAAACCACTGTGTCATGCGGATTTTCATTGCTCAAAGTTTTATGTTAATCGCCTCATTAGCACAATCTGAAAAATCATAATTTTTGTTCGAATATTCTGTACTCTACAATTTTCTGATAATGTTCACTTCACCAGATTCTGCCTGGACCTACAAGCTGGCACTTTACTGGATTTCAATTCGAACCAATCTTCCGGAAAAATTATGAAAATTAAATTTTGAATGAATATATCTCCGGAATCCTTGGTCGGATTTCATTCAAGCAATCTGCTTTCGTAATGAAGGTCCGAACCTGCTCCACAATTATCAAGTCTCCAAGTTGTTCCTTTCAGAAATTGTTGTGTTTACGAACGGCACTTAGATCAGCAGATCAATACGTGAACAGATACCGCCAGTGCTTTTCTAGAATTTTAGTTATATCGTTGGTTACGGTTTTGCAAGAGTGATGGATTTCATATGATTTCAGAAGGGAAGCCTTGACCCTTGAAAATTTTCAGGAATCTGAAACATGACGTGCGGAAAATGTCACGCATATTCACGAATATTGCTGTTTCAAATGAATACCCAATAAAACTTTTTAAACCATTGAAAAAAACGAATACTAAACGAATAACTTTTGAATTTCTTAGAATACTATGATGAGTAGCGTAAATATTCCGATTATTATGAATATTTCCTAGCCTATAAATCCAATTGATGCACGGAAAATCGTTGGTGATCTCAAAGCCAAAATTAACACCACTCAGCTAAAAATAGCAAGATTTCGATCGGTTCCGTTCATTCATTGCCTGTTAGACGAACCCAACACTGCGCTTCCATCTAAAAAAAGTCTTACCTCGACTCGTCGTCACAACAAACCGAGTCCAAGACGTCATCATTGGCAGCACTGCTTCCCAGACCTAGATAACTCGACAAAGTCGTGAAGATGCTTGTATAATCCGATGTGGGTGCCTCCATCGTAAAAAAACACCTCCAATTCACCTGGAGAAAGTTCTTGCAAAGTCGCCGCAGATATGCCGGCGACTCCAAAGGGCCCTTTGAACTTGCCGCGCTGGTTGACGCGACCAGGACTGATCGAGACTGACCGTCCCGAAGCGAATTCTTGTCCGCTGCGACGGACAGTGGAGGAACTCCGAGACCGAGCGTCGAAATCGCGTGCTAACAGCCGTTCACTTTCTGCGCTAAATGCGATGGAGGTTTGACGATGAAGCGACGTCAACGGTGACTAGGACGTGGTGCTGGGAATAGAACGCGCGCCGAAGAAGTGGACCGTAGCGGATGGGGAATTTCACCCTTGTCACTGAATGCACTCCGTTATTGCAATTCCGAATGCTATTCTTTGGTTTCCGTTCAGGTTTATTGGAATACGTCGAATATTTTTTTTAGCTTGAATTGTTCGGTTAAATTAAATTGCTCATTCAGCTACTTACTTCACATTGTCCGAACATGTAGAAACGAAATATTTTTCATACAGATATCAAAAAGAAAAATTTTGTTTCTAATTTTTTGAGCTCACGTTCTAGGGAATAGTGTGCTATCGTTTATCCAAAATGCCTACAGTTTTGTAACTTTGAGCCGAAAATGGTATCGTTTGTTGAAAACAATGTCAAAATCGATTCTGTCCGGTCGGCAGGCCGTCATTTGACATGATAACACGAGAACGGAAGGAGCTAGCGACTTTCGGGGTAGTAGGTTCCGCATCAAAGCTGAGCGGTTTTGATATTATACTCATTTTTATTCTTGAGGTTATTTCCTCAATACCTGAGGAACTAATTATGCGATCGGATTGAAACTTGGTTGATAGTTGTAGTTCCGGAAACTGAACAGAGCTCGATGCAATCTGGAACAATAGTGTGTCAAGTTCCACATCGATACGAATTTTATCTTCACAGATCAATCTTCTCAAGAGAAAATTAACGCGCATAAAAGACAGTGAAAACTCTATCAAACAGGCCGCTTGGCAAGACTGCCGCTTTCAATCACAACATTTTTTTAATCCGGCAGGTAGCCACACTTTCGGAGAAGTGAATCAGTGAAATTTGTCGGAAAAATGTTTCCAAAAATTCATTTTTGGCGAACTAATACTCGTTCAGGTGTCCGCTTAGTCTTCGTATAACACTAAATCATCCCCCGCTGGCATAATGGTGTTGAAAAGATCGTCAGCAGGGCATTTTTCTGGAGCAGCTGACAGTTTTCCCACTGCCACCGTGCCAACTGACTTTTATTTTTTCGTCTTTTAATTAATAATAATGAAATAACCATTGAATTTCCTGACAACAGTGACATTATTTAGGTTGAAATTGGTGCAAATGTTAGTTCGATAATTGAAAGTCAAATGAAATCTAGAAAAGCGCTGACGTGAAGTCAGCAGCTCTTACGCGCTTGTTCACATTGCGAAATGATGACTTGGAAATTTCAGTGAAATTTCAATGAAAAATAAACATTTTCAGAAAAAATTTTTTTTTTTGAAATTTTCCATGGAAAATTCTTCTTATTGACACTGTTTATATTCCAACTAAGTTTCATTCCGATCAGATAAATATTTTTCGAGTTATCGAAAAATCTAAATTTCAAATGGCTGTAGCACAAAAACCATTCGGCACATTTGCCTCATTAATGAACTTAACCGAGATATTCAAGATCTTAACCAAACCTGAAAATTTCAAGACTCTAGGTCCTTCCTTTCGAAAGTTACAGCGCACACGGCTGGACGGACAGAATCAATATTGACCCCGGATTCTTCATCAGTTAGTCCAACCTAGTCGTTTGAGACCAATTGCGGCTTAAAATTTGAAAATTACAGACAGTTGACACGATGTCAATTGTACCAAAAAAAGGCCAGCTGACGATTTTTTCACCATTATTATGGTGGCTGATGGCTGTTTTCATGTTATATCGAGTAAAGCTGCAACTTGAATAATGTAATATGTGTAATGTGTATAATAGTGTGCGAAAACTATGGAAAAAATAATAGCTCAGTATGTATAAAATGACTTTTGTCCCTGACCATTGAATAAAGTTTTGACACAGAGAATGAAGTTCAGCATTCTGACAACGCTATTGTAGGTTCTTCAAAAGGCAGAATTGCGGCTCGTGTTGCAAACTTCACCCTCGTGAATAATAGCAGTGATTTTATGCTCGTTGAATAATATGCTATTTCAGAAGTATCGCTACTTTCAGGACTAATAAAATGTTGATACTAGATGCGACAGTATTGCCAATAGACTTGCGTGTAAGGGTATTCAATGTTTTTCATCAGCGTTAATTTTTTTTCGGAAAGAACAATACAAACAGTGTGTTCCAGAAGATCTTATATAAAAAAGATGATTTTTTATATCGATTGACGCTCGGTTCAGTATTCAATGGTGTAAAACCTATCTGAAAAATAATAGATCACCATGCATAAACGGACTATTTTGTGAGTTACTACATCCTGGGACCCTATTCTTGAATGTGATGGAATGAACGTTCTCTATCGTTCCATCAAGAATGCACCGCGTTTCATTGATAACAGAGTCGACACGCCTATTTTCTTCGTTCCTCGATTCAAGAATAGGAACCCTGGACTGTATGGCATTGAGGACACGGACCTAGCCTCTAGTAATAATGCGTTGTTTAGGAAAGTCGGCGATACTAATACATACATGCCATTAATGAATTTTAAAGCTATGGAATAACCACATCGGCTGAAAAAACCTTATTTGTACACTTTTATAATGTCTGTTTTTTATGGAATGAATCCCTTGTACTTCGTGATAGAAGAAATCAGTTTCGATAACATACAGTGCGAAATTGCTGACAATACAAGAAAATTAATTTAGGTTTATTATCTCAGAATGACTAATGCTGGAACTGTTGCGGTTGAAAATTATATTAATTGAAGATTTCCTGGTAACTTTCCCATTGTATATTAAGATGCATTATCAATTAATCAACTCATAAAGATTCCGTTCTAAATTCACTAAAACCCTCCTTTCATTTATTTTCAAATAATGACCGTTGGTGACGACAACAACGCCCAACTGTCTGTAATTTTCGAATTTTGAACCTTAAATAGACTCAAACGAATGGAATGGATTCACTGAGGAAGACCATTCGTCCGAGGTCGTATGTACTCCTGAATTTTGAAGAAATACCCCCAATCTCGAATTACTCAGAGTGAGTATGTATTTCTAATGCGCGAAGTAATTTGAAGTGGCAAAATCTCCCCCACGTTTCATTTGGAGTTTTGGTTTCTATACAACTGAAAAATATTTATCCGACCGAATTGAAACTTGGTGAGCAGTTGTAGAGACGTATGTATAATTTTAGGGCTCAAAATTGGGGGTTGGAGGGAAAAAATATATTTTTCAGAAACTTACTACCGAATTTTCATGAAACTTTCAACATTTATTATTGTTGCATAACTCAACCAAAAAATTTTCACCCGAATGATTTCTGACCAGTGGTTCCTGAGGTATAAAGAAAAACGCAGCAAATTTTGGGGGGAAAACCAATGGGATATGAATAGTTTACAGCGTGCCAAAGAAGTAACGTAACTCGTCAATAACTTTTGAATGAAGAATTATTAAGGAAAATCCTCGCACCTGTTGATTTTGAATTCCGAAAGCAATTTATCCTGTGTTTCTTTGAATTCTATATTTCTCATCCCCAACGCCCCGCACCCCACTACTTAATTTTTTCAAATTGGAATATATGGGTTGTGATACATCAAATGAAAAGAAATTTGATAACCTACTCGGCGATTCGACTAAAAAAAGAATTTGTCGTGCCGTTTTTCAATAAAAAATCAGAAATTAATTTACAATTTGTGATTGGAGAGTACTGCAATCAGACCATTATTCTTTTAATAATTATTATTCCACGGATCCAAGGATTTGTAACTCCGAAAGCAGGTTTTGAATTCGAAATCTCCCACCCTTTACGCTCCAAACCCCCATACTGTTTTTTTTTCGAATAGTAATATATGGATTGTGATATATCAAATGGAAGTACATTCCATTGCATATTGAGTGGCGTTACTGAAAAAGAATTTGTTAGGCAATTTTTTCATTAGAAAATTAACAATTTGTGATTGGTGTCAGATTCTTATTCTTAAAATAATAAATATTGAAAAATATCCTCCTACCGCCGATTTCTATTTTCGAAGTTTGAAAAATGTATGTAGTTTTAGAGTTGGGGGTTTATAACCTTAAACGTCAACAGTTTTTTTTCGGAAAAATATTGCATGTGATATATCGCATAAAAGGTCATTCGATGACCAATTCAGTTATGTGAACGAAAATGAAAGTTAATTATTAATTAAATATAAATAACAAATCCATGGGTTCGAGAATTTCCCCATTTTCATTTCTATTTCTATTTTCGAAGTTTGAAAAATGCATTGTTGGGGGTTTATACCCTTAAACCTCAACAGTTTTTTTTTTTGAAAAATATTGCATGTGATATATCGCATCGAAGGCCATTCGATGACCAATTCAGTTTTGTGAACGACAATGAAAGTTAAGTATTAATTCAATTTAAATTACAAATCCATGGGTTCGAGAATTTCCCTTATAGTAATAAGGTAAGTGTTCTGAGGCAAAAATTCATTTTAGAATTATACTGAAGTTAGGTTTTAGAGAATCTTGTAGAGGGCCTTCTGAAGAGAACAAATTTGTAACATCATGTGGTCTATACGTATATAGGGTACTCGTTTTCATGAAGGTACTTGCAACAAAATTTAAACTGTAACAACACTAGGCGCACAGATACACATACTTGTACCCACGTCACCCTTTAATCTCAATAGAAAAGTCGCGCTTGTACATGAGCCCAAGGCTGTTTAATGCTCTTCCCCAAGGGTTCAGGAGGACATCCAACCTGAAAGTTTCAAAACTACTTTGTATAATGCAATTGTTGACTATGAACCATATCCTTAGAGTAATTTTTTTGATTTCTGTAAATGTGAATTGTTTTGAGTTATGTATTCTGTTTTTACGAAACCAACTTTATTGTATTTTAATAAGCCTCTGATTGAATAAATATATTATTATCATCATTATTATCATTATTAATTAATAAAAGAATAATGGTCTGATCACAATACCCTCCTAACTAAAAATTCTAAATTATTTCCTAATTTTTCAACGAAAAACGGCACGAGCAATTCTACTTCAAGCCATATCGCTGAAAAGGTAATTAAATTACCTTTCATTTGATGTATCACAATCCATATATTTCCAGATGAAGAATATAGTAGTGAACTGAGAAATATCAAATTCAAAAAAGCACAGGATAAATTGCTTTTGAAATCAAAAATCGACGGGTGTGAGGATATTCCTCAATAGTTCCTCAATAGTCATGGTAAGGTGTTGTCGGAAAACCGATTGGCATTTAAGAAGACATAAATTTCCCATTTCCAATTGAATGTAGGTACGTTTAAAAAGTACATTATAAGTATAGTATGGTGGGTTCAGACAATAGGTAGTCTTTCAAAATTTACAACCAATATTCAAAAAAATACAACAAACATATGAAGTAATACATGTAGATACGCAATTTGACAGAGGACGACGATAAGCATTCCACATAACTCCATCAGAAAAAAATATGCATTTGAACTCAGAAAGTGCAGCTATTAAAATTATCGATTTGAAAAATGCTGATTAGTTTGGATTTCGTTTTTTTCTGCCTATTTTTTAGTATGTCAGATAAGACCTAATAAGTACGAATATTTGTTCAACTTTGAACATAGAATGCTGGTTCTCCAATTACGAACAATATTCCATTATTCAGTGGTAAGTGAAGGTGATACTCAATATAAATCGTTATAGAGTATTTTGTGGTTTGTTGAGCCAATATTTATATGACAGTTTTCCTCAATTTCTTCCGATACGCATCTCCTAAGATGAAACCTTCAATTTTCTGCAATTTGGGCCTAAACTTTGCTGATTTAAATGGAATATTCTATACATTATAGCCTCATTTGAATTACGACTAATTTTATTATAACCTCAATCAAAATTTTGGTCAAGGTTCTTCACATAGCTACTAACAAGAATAAGATGATATTCGATAACGACACTATAGAAATGTTTAAGGTGAAATTAATTCAAATTTGAAATAAAATTATATAGATTGTAAATATATACTTGAAATGAATAATGCAAATCTATTTTGTTGAACCTTTACATAATCATTTTCGATATCGATATCTTACGATGCAGTAATATTGAATTTTGTCATTCATGAACGTGTAAAGTATATCGGAAGATATCAATTCCTGAAGTAAAGTAGTATTATTTGATTTAAATATATAGTCACAACCTTTATTGATTAATTTCAAATTCGTAAAACGAAATATTTTTGATTTCCTCAATCGAGATTTTCAGCTTCATCATTCTTCACTAGTACAAACTTTGATGCTAGATGCCAGCATAAAACTTTGGCAACTGGGCCGCAGTTTTCAATTATATATAGGTAAAAAAAGAGTTGGTTTGTCAGAGCTAAGAACAACGTTCTTAAAGGCCTTGTTATTAAACTTTGTCCTCTTCCTATAGAAGACATCTCATTTTTCTGCAAAGCGGAACACCAAGGTCGAGTGCCTTTTGGTGAGCTCCAGACATACGCCACAAAATCAAATCACTTCAAGCAGAAACCACTCATGAGTGACCGGGTCAGTGCAACACAAAAGGTAGGATTTGAAATCACTATTTGAGTTCACTGTGGATAAAATACTGATAACAAAACAGTGTGTAACTACTTTCTAATCCACTAACACTTTCTGCGTCTAACGCACGTTTCGAAAACCAAGTTTCCTTTGTCAAAGACATATCGCTACTAACTACATTACAAGCGCACCTGTTGCACTAGTGAGAGGATGGTATACAGGATCAATGAGAAAGGGTTCTTAAGGTCATTAGTGTAGTGCTGGGCTATCAAGGGTGAGTCAGGTAAATATTTGGAATAATGTGTTGCTAATGGGGGTGAGATCATTGTTTAGCAGTATGTCTTTTCTCCTGAACATATGTAGTATACCTTCAAGAGTGTTTAGGTAAATTTTGACCGAGATTTTAAATAGCTTTACGGATTTTTCTGAAATTGAATGACCGGTTGTTAAAACGTGATTCGCGGCCGCCGATTTGTCAGGATCGTTGTTACGGATATGGCTCATGCGTTCCTTGAATCTCGTGTTGATGTTCCTCCTCGCTGTTTGTCCTATGTAAGATTTGTCGCAGTCTGGACATTTTATTTCGTATATGCCCGATTTTAGTTCATCCGGAATTTTATCAAACGTATTTCCCAAAAGTTGTCTGGTTTTCGTGGCGGTTGTGAAAGCTAATTTAATATTTACTTTTTTGAAAATGTTCATAAGTTTCTTGTACGTTTCAGGGTGATACGTAAATGCCCTGAAACCGTTATCCTCTCCCAAAAAATTTTATGTTTGGTAATCAATTTTCGTACTAAGTGTTTATTGTAACCGTTGTAACCGTTTCAATTTGGAAAATTTTGTTTTGTTCTTTGTTGAAATCAATTTCACTGAGCGGTATCCTGAATAAATGATCAAGCAAAAAGTGTAGGCTGGCTGTTTTCTGTGACCAGGGTGCCACTGAGTCGACCGGAATATAACAGTCCGAGTTTGTGGGTTTTCTATGAATGTCGAAACTTATTGCTGTGGTGTGGTCTCTAGATAATTTTAAGTCTAAAAATGGAAGGGAACCGTTGTTTTCGAATTCGTACGTGAATTTAAGGGAAGGGTATTGACTGTTCATTAGTGCAAACGGTGCACTAGTGATGTAGTTAGTAACGATATGTCTGAAAAAGGAAACTTGGTTTCCGAAACGTGCGTTAGACGCAGAAAGTGTAAGTCAGATTTGAAGGTTTTTCTTAACATCATTGAAATTCATACGGTCCACTTTAAACTCAATCCTGCAACATTTTAAGTTCCGGTGAGGCATCTGGTTTAAATAGTAAAAGACAAAATGTTTTAGAAGCGTGTACAATTGTGCACTGTACCTCAAATGGCCAAATGAATATCCATATCTATCAAATAATATACTGTATGCCAACAAATTGTCACTGCATTTGACGGAAAAACAGTGTGCTTTTCAGACATTTTGTTTGTGGGGGAGTGAACTCCATGTACACTTAACGAATAATAGAACGTCTGAAAGAATCAATATAAAACTTCAGAAAAATATTTCGACGATTATTAATTTCTTATGAGTTGGGATGTGACGCATAAACGACATCTTTTATACGTTCCCAAACAAGATAATCTGAAGGGGTGATATTGAGGAGGCTATCGATAAAGTTCATAGTTGAAATTTAAAGATCTCATAGTAAGTTATTCACAAGCTGTCACGAGGTATATGCATTATTAATCGAAACTCAGATGAAGACAATGTAACTGATTTCAATTTCTGCACTTTGCATAGAAACCATGCTTACCACAAATAATATGGATTTGTTATGTTAAAGGAGGTTGACAAATTCAAAATTGGAGAAACTAAATTTCCGATAGAACTGAATTCAACAACAATTTCAGAACACTCTCTATGGCATATGATTTTAGTTACGAAAAAAGCCATTTTATCCAAACGAATCCTTAAAAGATTCACTCAGATCTTCGAAAATTATTGTTGCATCAGCAACATTTTGATTGGTTCGTGAATGTCACACTTATTGGCTCATTTAAAACACATGCATTTCTCTGTAAAACCGTAAATCTGCTAAATCATTCCAGAACATTTAAATGGCATAAGGGCAAGATTTGTATTGAGAAGTCGAAAATGTATTTTTACAATACATTCCATCAACTGCTGAGGTGGTAAGTGAGCAACTGAACATAATTGAAATTTAAAATCTAATTTTTAACGTACATTGCGATCAGTGAATTTTAAAAATCAAGGTCATCATTGGTGTACAAGCTTTCAAAAGAAATCCCACTTGTACCGAATTTAATTTGAATATTTTGGTGATCATATTTACTAACTACATTAACCGATCAAATTACTTAATTTTGAGTCAGGTGTCAAACTTCATCCAATCACCTATGGGTAACAGCGATAATACAATACATGTGTGGTTTTAAGTTTGGTGTTTTCGACAAAGAGGATCATCAAAATTAAATTAAACGTCAGATTAACAATCAATTTTTTGAAATCTACAAAATGAAAATTATCTTATCGAATGCTCCTCGGACCTTGATAAATCCTCAACATTTTGTCATAGAGAATACTTTAAGCTTATTGCTCAAGAATAATGTTATCAAGCAACACGCTTTCAGCATTCTCTATGACGAAATTATCTCGGTATTATCAATGCCCTAGGGGTATTACTACTGTAAAGTCCCTCCTGAGCATAAATGAGTCATTTTCACTAGATCTTAATTTTGATACAAAAAAATACTGTGTTTAGAATGAATACATGCCTCCCCTATCTTGGTTAGAAAAATCATATTATTTCTGATGCAACTTACCGTTCTTGATGCTGAATCTCCTTCACCATGATATCCGCCAAAGGATCGTTCAGAGGCCGTTCACCAAGTAGACGTTGTTGATCCAAATCACCCTGCATCTGACTGAATGCATGTTCGATATTTATGGACGTCTCCAACTGCGTCGTGAGATCTATCGATTCCTCATCAGCTGGAAAAAAATCACGAAACCATCAATCCGGGACAGTAGGTTCAAGACTGTTTGGAACAAGATTAGATGATATATAATTCACGACCCTAAGACACGCTAGTTTTCATAGAAAACGGGAAGGACCAGAGAAACGACAAATGAAATGATTACAGTGGAGATAGATGCCTTCTTGTCTTTCGACAACTTGTTATCATCAAATAATAATAACTCGGCCTCCATACAAAATTAGATTCCTAAAAGGACGTTTTATACGGTTGATTGCAATCAATTTGTATTAACCCTTTTAGCGTGATAACAGCAACCCCTAAAATCTTGGATGATGAGGATGGGTTGAGTTGCACAATATTTCAAAGGTTATACGACTTTTTCTGTTAGTATTCCCTAGGTTTATTATTCTGAAGAAGTGAAGAAAACAACTGAAAAATAAAAGAACAAATTTAGTGATATCGTGATAAAAATTATCACTACAGCATCCGGAAGTTCTGTTTTTTCCGCACGAACTGGCTAGAATATGCTGTTATTGGACCTATTAGTAAACCTTTTTCCATCATTATCATGTTTCATCGCAACATCTGGTATAGTGAGTTCTATTTTTTTTTTATTTTTAAAGAGGCAACCGAATCACCGTTGAAACAAGGTATCGCTCAACCTTCCTGCCCGTTTGATATTCTAGGCGTTGCTGATGTCGTCATGCCGAGAGAGTTGATACAAATCGAATGGTTTCGCATTTTTTCTGATTCTGCATGAGGACCTATACTCCATTCACTTTTATGAACTATTCCGGTTGGCTATGACATTCTGACACACTTCGCCGTGTATATTTCGAAAATGTTAGGTTATAGTAATTTTCCACTCAGATAACTACGCAATGTTTATTTAAATAAACCTGAGATATTCATCCAACGATGTATGCTGTGAAAATTTGCGAAGGAAATTAATTTGGCTGCAACATGTTTTTGTTCATATAAAATTTTTTACCCTTTTGCATTTGTAACCCATTGATTTTATAATTTTAAAAAGTGATGTCCGTCCTCCGTTATATTCCATATATATATGTCCCTTCACAAAAGAAAGTAGCGTATCAATCAAATTCAAATTATAATTCCAAATATGTCGTTGCAGATCTTCTTTCAAAATAAAGACTTCAGTCAGTGGAAACTTTTTGTCATCTCTTTCAGTTGAAATCTTTCGTATTGTGTTGATGTGCAGCTAGAAATAATTATCTATTGATATAATATATAATTCCTTGGATAGCTTGTGATGAATTATTGATTCCAAATTATCAGGGTTGCTATCAGAAAAAGCAGATTTCAATTCTACATAGCAAATCCTGATACTTTGTCTTTGCTTCTTCAAAACTACCTTCGACATTTTTAGTTTCCAAGTGTGATGATTATGTTGAGATTGAAATTAGAATTTGGCATTGGCACTTGACAACATCTCTGAGAATTATTTTGACAATGCCGATATTTCACGAGTGCTAACCTGCCTCAGTTTTCAGTAAAAAAACTTGATGCACCTAAATCATGACCAACCGGGATAGTTTATAAAAGCGAATGGAGTAAGATACTAAGGTGGTAGTAGCTATTAAAATTGACATGACAATATGATTCTTTGAAATGCGGTCATACCATTTCCAATCAGTAATCGGAATATCCAGGATGCGGCGGTAAATTGGAAAATAAGGCACAATGTTTAATTTCCTTTGAGTTTTACGAGCCTCATCGTTTTCCTGCAATGTCTGTAAATTTTGAATTCTGAACTGAAAATTCCGTTTCTTGTGGATTACATTAGTTAGTTAGTCCTGCATTTTCATGCCTTGAAGATAATCAAAATGAGTTTTTCATCAAGAATGATCAAGATTGTTGCTCTGTTTTGAAGTTTGAATGATGCAGTTATGTTCGGAATAAGATATCGCTCACCAAGGCTTCGTAGAAACTGACCTTTCCGATTGCTCCAATTCCTGATCACACTGTGAAATTTTTGATGTATTTTGCCGATAAATATACGAATAAGAAATAGAAGCGAAATCTGTAGCTTGTAGGTATAGACTTGTGTCTTCAGATAGCTCCAAAGAAAATAACTGAGGGGTGTCGAATCAATGACCTTGGCGGCCAATTCACAAATTTCCGGCGTAAAGTTACTCTAACGTCAAACATTTTCCTCGGCAAGTGAGCCCTGTACGGTATGGTGCGATAGGTTGTTTCTGTCAGATCTATCGAATATGGATGTTCTCAAGTTCTGCCCATTGATCCAATTCCAGGAACATCCTATAGCGGTCACCATTCACGGTAAATGCTTTCATGTCATCATTCCAAGGACGGTCCAATGATGCGACTAAACACAACACTGACTTTTTGGATATCAAGTAACTCCTGGATTTTCCCGGAAATTTTGCTCATCAACGAAGCAATTCAATTAGAAATGAGCCTTTAATCCAACATAGAGTGAATAAACTTTGTTTATCTTCAACTGTGCAACCACTTTGATAACATTGTACTTTTTACAATCAATTAAGAAGAGTCGAACACTGCATCATGAACTATACTAATTATAGTAACGACAGGAAATGAGAACATCGTGCAGAAGAGTCTAAAATGCCAGTACAAAATAACAATTCCCCATCAAACTTGCCTGATAATATCGAGTTTGAAATCTTCCAGAATCAGCACTAGGTATGTGTAAATAATGAAGAGCAAAATTTCGACTATAACTCTTCGAATCGATTGAAATATTTTGGGTATATTCCAACTGAATTCCGCAATTTCTAGGTGCAAACTAATGACGAGTGTTGATAAGATCAATCGATAGACGAACGAGGATTAAGGATTATTTTAATTCAATTCCCAATTGAATGTTAATCCAATATAATCGCTTTGAACGAACGTCGTCGAAATGAAAAGATTCATTTGTATTTAATCGAGCAAAATCTTAGGGAAAAAGAAATTACTGTAGCATAAATTTTTAATCTTAGTTGCCCCATAAGAAAATTCTTGAGAGGACATATGTGCAGATCTTGGTGGCAATTTTACAGGAACCCACTGACCAATACACTGGTCAATACAAACAATACAAATTCATCGATCAAATTTAATCTATTCAAATAAAACAAAATGACTTGAAATCAAGATAAATGTTAACACGCCAACAGGAGTATGTCAGGTGAAAATATCAATTTTCTGTTCTATAGAAAAAACATATAATTATGAACATGAAAAATGAAAATAAAATGGTATGCAGAAGAACTAATCAGGTAAACTTTTTTTTTTATTTTCAGGCCTGCAAATTCTTTTATTGCAGTATCATGATCAGGACTATTCGTTAAATCACACCTAATGGCCGATCGTAATAACAACAACCCCCCCTCCAACAGAAACAACATAGAAACTCGATATTTGTAAAGTAGGTTGGGACTTTAATTACGAAGGTCAAATTCGTGAATGGGTCAAATGCAAACAATGATTCCGCCGATATACTCATACAAAATGATATTTTTCCAATACTTTCGAAAATACAGATAATATAGAATTGAAATCCAGTACTTGATTGGAAAATGACAACTTGAAGGTTCGTACAGAATTTCACGAGAAAAATATGATAAGAAAATCGTTCTAATAACACGATCATCACGAGATATTGCACAAAGTTGTTCATCAGCATATTCAAACTAGTTAGCAAGTTTCATCATTATTGGTGCAGTATTTTTTGTTTTATCCCGGAAAAAACAACGAGACCGAAGAAAAAACAACGAAATTTGACATATTTTCCCAATATCTCAGAAAATAATGAACGTATTAAACTGAATTTGGTAGGTACACTGCTGTGAAATATAGGAATCTGAAATCATATTCTATTTTATCAAATATAAAACCAGAAGAGCAATATCTTCGATCAATATTGTCCAGCAAATCATAGTAGAAATACAAATAAACATAAGAATCAAATTCAACGTTCCGGAGTCTATGTAAGAAATCTTGCTCCGACAATAGAGCAAAAAACTTTAAATTATAATTGGAAAATATATTCTTCTTCCTTAGTTTGAGAAGCATGTGGTAGCGATAGATAAGTGAGGTTATTATTAATCATTAATTAGGTTATGAGAATTAAAATTATTTCCTCTCAAAATTTTTCGTATTCCAAAGTTTTGTCGAAATGGCCTTTTTGAAGACCAAGAAACGCAGATTCATTTCAAACATAGATGAATGTGTGACCCATTTGAATTTTACTGAACGAAAAAATAATTTTGTCTAATCCGTTCAATATAAGTATATCATATTTGGCTTTATCAAAGGATGATGTGGAATTTGTGAATCTTCTTGTGGAGGAAATCTGCGCTTTCATAATTCCCCAAAATTTCGAAGAACAATATTTATTTATTTCCAATCCTTCTGTTTCAGATATAAGGACAGAGCACCCATTTAACGCTTACAGAAGGATGTAGTTATGGAATGTTTTTCAGGGGGAACTAAACATTTCGTCTATCAAATTTTGTACCTGATCAATTGAAATAGATAGTGAGCTTTTTCAATTGTCAGACAACAGTTTGATTCTCGAGAGGTGAATGGACAATTTCACCATAGAATATCGCATTGAAAAAATAATAAATTTTATGTTCACATGTTCAAATCTCAAGACTGAATTTGGAGCATGCGCTCATTTCATATATCAGCAAACATAAGATATAATATACATAGATATACATGTTGACATTTTAAAATACAAAACTTACAGGAATATTCATAAGATTCGTTAATCATGTCACTAATTGTACCCTCAAAAACAATCCAAATTACCACAGACACTGCACATGGAAAAAAAATCATCGAACCAAACAAACATGGGAAAGAAAAGGATACGTTGATAGTACACAGTTTCACGCTCATAGCTTCAGTCTACTATCTTAAATCTGTTACAAATAAAGATTCTTATTTACATGAAACGTATAAAAACAATGATTAAATAAATATTCACTTAACTGTTTCACACGGCGCCTATTCGCTTGGAACGATTTGTGGGATTAAATAACCTGCTATGAAATGGGAATAGGCAGTAGCGATAATTAATTCGAAGAATAAAATTGGATAAATTTGTTGATCGGATTCGTGGAAAAATTTCAGAGAAAAGAGGGGTTAGCAACAAATATCCTACAATTCGATATATTCGAAAAAATTCTTGAATCGAATGATTTCAAGAAATGGTTAATCAGGGCATTTCTTCTTCTTGGACGTTTGTCTGGAAACAAAACTATATGGGTTAAAATGAAAACTTTAACATCCTCTGATGGAAAAAAAATCGTAGCTCTCAAATAACATTATATTTCTGTTGGTATTTCACTTGAATTTCTATTCTTTCCATACATTTCTATACTAAAAAGGATGTGAGGTAACCAAAGTCAAATGTTTTAATTTACAACTGAAAAATTTAACTCAACTTACTGATTTCACTATGGTGACACGTTGTCGTTCGTTCTTAAGAGCAAACAGTAACGCGAACTGATAAATTACTCTTTCGTGGATTTCAGCAACACTGCCAAATTCAAGTTTCATGAAACCTCGTGAACATCTCAAGGTCAGGCAACCGCCCACGGTCTGCACCCCAATAGCAGCGAGAAATATCAGTATTTGTGAAATCTAGACGTTACTAAGAGAAAATGATGTGTCGTCCTGGGCGCCTATTCTTGAAACCGGGGAAGAGAACGATTGATCGAAAGGGGGCGTGTCTACGAGTTTTTCAGGGAAACGGTATTCTTGAAATCAATAAGTGCTTTTCGGAGATCGAGCGATGTATCTCTTACGATTTGTGATGGAACGATACATAGAGGATGCTAATTATGTTTCTGGTATTTGACAATTTTGATCTGTTTGGCATTAAGTCTTAACAATGACAATCAACTTTCACTACAAGATTTCTGTTTTCACTCGGAAATGGAAATGGCGAGTGCAATTATGTGGGAAGTACTGAATGAAGATGTGGAAAATGCAGAACAACAATAGCAAATAGGTGTCCATGTGCTTTCTAAACGGAACCCGTTTGATCTATCTGATCAACAATTTATCGAAATGTTTAGATTAACTGAAGCTCAACTCGGAAAACTTTGATTTAATTCCAGTTTTTTTCATATCCTCCCTTGTATAATCTGAATTTAACCGACCTATGTACATTTCAGGTCTTTGTGTAATGTAGTCAGTGAGCAGCTCCTTCTGTTTATAGTTGATTGGAAGTCCTTTTTTTTCAAAATGATCCATTCAACAATTTTCCGAAATACGCTCCCAACTCTTATGACAACTATATGATTTCAAATTTGAGTTATGACAAAATATCACAGAAATATAGTCTATATCGATGCATTATACATAAAGTTGGCTGCATGGATGAAGTTAGCTTCAAGTCTGTGGAAAATACTTGTTTTTGATTGGTTAGAACATTTGGCATAATTGTTCGTCTACGACCGCTCATTCGGACTGCTCCCCATCTTGACTGCGATGGTATACTCCATTCACTTTTATAATGTAGCCCGGTTGGCCATGACATCCTGACAGATTTCACCGTGTATATTTTGAAAATGTTAGGTTATAGTCATTTTCCTGTCAGATAACTATGCAACGTTGTCCTCTCTACATAGAGGTCGTAGTAATTACTTATTTTTCAAATGTCAATCTATATTGATAAAGTAATGAAATTGAGAAAATATTATTTGAATTCAATAATTCCAAAGACCTGGCGAATGTTGAAGAAACTTTTGTCTCTGTTAATACTGGAAATATTTCACGTATATAAACATGGTTGGAAGATTCAGTTATGCTTTTTTCTTGTACGGAAATCAAGAATCGAGTGTTTTGGAATTTTGGGTGCTCCAATAGAAGGAAATTCTTTGTCGTCTCTTTCACTTAAAATCTTCCTTATTGAGTTGATGTGCAGCTAAGAAATAAATATATATTCATATAAAATATAATTCCTTGGTTTTCACTCACATACGTCGAAAATGTTGGATAGCTTGTGTTGAATTATTGATTCCAAATTATCAGGGTTACTATCAGAATAAGCAGATTTCAATTCTACATAGCACTTCCTGATACTTTGCCTCTGCTTCTTCAAAACTACCTTCGGCATTTTTAGTTTGCAAGCGTTATTATGCTGAGATTTAGAAATCTAGAATCGATTGATATTAATAATAGTAGAAATTGAAATTTGGCAACGTCCTTTGACATTGCCGATATTTCATGAGTGCCAACCTGCGTCAGTTTTAAGGGAAAAAACTTGATAAACCTAAATCATGGCCAACCGGGCTACATTATAAAAGTGAATGGAGTATACAGGGTCTTTCACGAGGAACCTCACCCATATTTATACGGGAAACTACTGAACGTATTTTCATGAAATTCAGCACTTATAAGTATTTCACGATGGTGATGAAATCTAAAATATTTTCAAGGCATGAGCATCTCCGGTTTTTCCGGAAATGACGTCAACTTCCGTTTTTCAAATTAGAACACCATTTTTTTATTGCAGAAATAGATTCCTTAGAAAATTTCAATTCATTTTGATGTAACATTTTTCAGTTTTGGTTGGAAAATTCTCTCTGAGCGGGAAAATTCGAAAAAAAAATCGAAAATAGAGCTCCGCTGAAACAAGAAAACTTCGAGGTTTTTGAATGGAAAATTTTCATTTTTGGGATTTTTCAAGATGTAAGATTGATGTATCCACTTTAAAAATCGAAATCGCGATTCATGATACAGGGGGTGAAAAAATCGCTTTCAAAGTTAGGGATGACAAAATCGTGAAAAATCAATTTTTTCAAATTAGAACCCCATTTTTTTATGGCAGATATTGAATCTACGTTAAAAAATAATGTAAGTGTATGCATCACACCCTTGCCCTAAAGTGGATATTTTCTGAGTTATTCACAAAAAACTGTTTTTCGTCTTGAATTTTCAGCTATTTCTTTTCCCTTCACGCCAAAAAGATGAAATTTTCAGGAACTGTTACTTAAACCATGTTTTAGATTTTACTACCCTAATATGCAAGAGAAAAAAGTTACAGGTTGTTCCTAAATAGATGGCGAATTTGGATTCGAATTTGTATCGGAAACCTCTTTATTTCAACTAATCGGCCATCGGTTTTCTCTCCAGTGATAAATAAATAATTCCTTATGAACCATATGCAAAAACTTACCATGTTTTACATTATTTTTTTTTAATGATAGATATCATTAATTACATCTGCCAAATTCCTCTTTATTCAGTAGCATTTTGTGTTTACTATTAATTTGGTGATAATTCGTATTAAGTTATAAAATCGATCACTATGCCTAATTTTACCAATGAAGATTAATTAAATCTCATTCTACTTCATGGAGAATGTAATAAAGTTGTAGATAGAACGATTCGACTGTTCATTGAGAGGTTTCCTGACCCACCCAGACCAACGAGAGATACCATTAACAGAACCATGACAAACTTGAGAAATGTCGGAACTTTCGTTAAGAAAACTACACACAGAGAAAAAAGTGTAGTAGAAGATGAGAACAACGAAATTACAGTTCTTGCATATTTTCGTGTGAATCCTCAAAATTCTCTCAAAGATGCCGAGATTGATCTGGGATTATCTCAATCGAGTGTTTGGAGAATATTAAAAAAACATAAAATGCACCCATATAAATTCAATAGGGTACAGCATTTGAAGGAAACTGATTTCGTCAGGAGAACAGAGTTTTGCGAAGCTATGATGATTCGATTTCAAGAGAATGAAAACTTTTTGGACTGTATAATTTGGACAGATGAATCTAAATTCACAAAGAATGGTTCTTTCAATAGGCATAACAGTCATTATTGGGATGAAGAGAACAACCACCACTTCAGACAATGGAACTTTCAAGAGACCTGGAGTTTCAATGTTTTTTGCGCCATCAAAAATAATGCAATTCTCGATGTTCACATTTATGATGGGACTTTAACTGGTAAGATAGAACACTACACATATTTGCATTATTTAAAGAATGTTCTCCCTTAGGAGATAGATATTCTGACATATTGACTCAAATAATTGAGCCGCTAGTACAGAACCATAATGACTTATGGTATCAACAAGATGGCGCGCCTCCACACAATTCACTCAATGTGTCAAATATCCTCTACAGGCTATTTGAAGATCGATGGTTGGCGAACAATGGTCCACATCTTTGGCCACCACGTTCTCCCGATTCAACTCCTTTAGACTATTATGTTTGGGGTAGGATAAAAAATATTGTCTACTCAACTCCCCTGACTGATAAAGAGGACTGCATAGAACGAGTCAGAAATGCGTTCAGGTTTGTTTAGATTTTTAGATTCATAGTTTTGAAACTCAATTTGGTTTTTAAACACTTTTGCAGATCTCTTCCTCCCGATGAAATAAGAAGAGCAACGCACGAAGCATTCCTGAGACGTATAAATAAATGTCTAGAAATTAACGGTCAAAACTTTGAGCATCTTCTCTAGTTATAACTGCGAGAGTTTGCCATGGTTCTCCTAATAGTAACTTGAAGTCGGTTTCAAGAAGGGGTGAAAAATCTACAGCATGGTTCAAATAACAGTTCCTGAAAATTTCATCTTTTTGGCGTGAAGGGAAAAGAAATAGCTGAAAATTCAAGACGAAAAACAGTTTTTTGTGAATAACTCAGAAAATATCCATTTTAGGGCAAGGGTGTGATGCATACACTCACATTATTTTTTAACGTAGATTCAATATCTGCCATAAAAAAATGGGGTTCTAATTTGAAAAAATTGATTTTTCACGATTTTGTCATCCCTAAGTTTGAAAGCGATTTTTTCACTCCCTGTATCATGAATCGCGATTTCGATTTTTAAAGTGGATACATCAATCTTACATCTTGAAAAATCCCAAAAATGAAAATTTTGCATCCAAAAACCTCGAAGTTATTCTTGTTTCAGCGGAGCTCTATTTTCGATTTTTTTTAGAATTTTCCCGCTCAGAGAGAATTTTCCAACCAAAACTAAAAAATGTTACATCAAAATAAATTGAAGTTTTCTAAGGAATCTATTTCTGCAATAAAAAAATGGTGTTCTAATTTGAAAAACGGAAGTTGACGTCATTTCCGGAAAAACCGGAGGTGCTCATGCCTTGAAAATATTTTAGATTTCATCAGCATCGTGAAATACTTATAAGTGCTGAATTTCATGAAAATACGTTCAGTAGTTTCCCGTATAAATATGGGTGAGGTTCCTCGCGAAAGACCCTTCTCTATCGTTCCATCATAAACGCTTGCGTTTCCTTGCCAACGGCGTTGTAACGCCCATTTTTCCACGTTTGTTCTCTTCCCAGAATTCATGAATACCTCTTCTTGATTTTCAAGAATACGGAATTGACGTTTTGGCAAATGGGAGGAAGGTAGAACGGGATATTGTGCCATAGAGAACGTTATATACCATCGGATTTCAAGAATGAGGCCCCTGCAAGTTTTAGTGAAAATTCCACACATGTGATTTTTAACCAATAAGAATGTGTATATCTGACAGATCACCATCGCAGCGGATGAATTTTAGTGTAAATTTTTTCCTCGTGGGTACCCAACAGCGAATTATACTGGAAATTTTTTTGACGTTTATAATAACAGAATATTTTCTCAATTCGTCTGCTGATAGTGCGGATGAACTTGCCTTTCTCTAGGTTGAATCTATTCGTAGCTTCCGACGCTTAGCATTTTTTGAAGCTCTTGCGTTGACAAATAATATGTCAGAGAATGGATTAAATTTGTGATTATACCTTTCGAAAAAATATTCCTGCGACTGCTGAGCTGTAGAGTTCCATAGAACTTTGAACACACTCTCCTTGTAGTCTTCGGAGTTCTTTTTTCGTATGATGAAGACATAGTCTTCAAGAATAGGCGCCAGTTCTTCCACAGGTATATCCACTCTGTCGAAATCATACGCGTTTTCTGAGCAAATGTTTATACACTGCTTCCATTCACTTTCCTTCGATTTCCTATTATTCGAGGATGCCAACTGCTCAATATTCTGGCGAATATTTTCTTTACTTTCTTGACCCAAGCGAAACGTTTTTCTACGTCGTGCTGTTTTTGACAAATTCAAAACTGGCTTAGAGTTTCACTGAGTTGCCATAGTAACTAAATAATCAAGTCGACAAAATCTACTATGTTCTGCAAGTACTTGATGGAGACGAAAATTGATATTGCTGGAAATAAACACATCTGGTGGTTCCTTCTGAATACCACACGAGGTCAAATTAAATCCGGAAATTTTTTCTCGCTATATTTTTAGAAAATTATACCTCGTCTTCGATTCGGGATAATTTTCAAAACATTCATAAGCTCTAAAAAATTTACGGAAATAATTTGACCTCTAGTGGTATTACTAGTGATTATTTTTTGAAATATTTTTTTGAGATGCTTTTTAATTCTTTTGTCAGAATGTGCGATGTTATTCATTTTTCCTTTATTCACTCAATTTCAGTTTTATTTTCCCGAGAATTCTTGAATATAAAATGGCACAATTGCGAATTCCTACTATTTCTTCAAACCATTTGCACACAAACAATTTTCAAAAAAACACGAACTCTCGCAACTCGTTTTCTTGAGGTACTGCCTGCTCTTAAGAGCTATATTGAAGTATCTATCGTCACTTTAACAATCTGCCAAATGTTCGCTATTTTCGATTTTCAGCCGTACTTGGTCTCAAAGATTTATGTTCCACTCACGAATGCAAATTCAATTCTGTCGTATGTCAGTTGCAATGATAACTTCTGAGTGGAATGATTAAGCGACCTGAACTTTTCAGGATTTCGAAATTTCACAATTCGAAATTTTGTTCTTGTTTCCTTAATAGTTCGAAAAATACCGATCGGATTGAACCTCGATAATTTGTTGTTAAGTACTTATGCAAAACTTCGTGAGTATTGTGTCACTGCAGACATTCAAGTTCCATAAACTATCGGTTATAGTCAGTAGAAATGTTGCATTGATTTTGGTGTAATATTTGATAAAATCAAATAATATTGTTTTATTATTTGATAAAATCGAATAATAAACCTTAGTGATCGACCAACGAATAAACATTTTTAACCCCCTCTGAAAATTTCACAGTTTACGTTTTGGAGTATTGGAGATTTGAATGAACGAATAAAAAAAATTTGTCCGTCCGCCGTCCGTTGTCCGGGACTTTTCTCTGGAAGTACTGAACGGAAATTCTTGAAACTTGGTAGTGTGTCTCTCGGGGTTGAACCTCCAAGCTTTTCAGCAGGACCGGTCAACCCTAAGGGGTCTAAGTTGTTCAAGATATCAACGGTATATTGGGTTATTTAACTGAGAAAATAATAAACCCTTGTGTAAAATTTGCTGTGTTTTTCAAGTGTGATGTTCCAACCAAACATTCAATTTTGATTTCATCGGCACTGTATTTTTAGAAATAGGCATAACCGCTTTGGCCTCTCATTAGGAAAAGCGCGTAAGAGCTTCACGTCAGTGCTGTTCTCGATTCAAATTCAAATTACTGAGTTAAATCGCGTCAAGTGAGTTAGTAAATGCGCCAAATCCCATTATTACAAGTTGGGGCTATCTGAATTTTTTCGCGAAAAGTAGGAACATCCGGTTCGAAAGGATGAAGACTCAGTTAGTTGGTAATTAGCTTGTGTTTGGTATGCAAAACTTCGTGAGGTTTATTTGACTTCTTTCAGCCTAACGGTTTTTCATATAACAATAGCTTTCGAAAGTTATAACTATAAAATACTTGATATTTGGGGCTCCCCTCACCATGCGGCTTTATTCGCGATTGGGTTAAATTTATCTAATGGTTGCAGAGAGAGAAATCTAAAAAATTATAGACGCCCGAAAAAATATTATGAATTATACTGAAAATGTTTTTTTTAGAAATGATAGAGGGTAGAAGTTTATTTTTCAGGATTTTTGGGACTTTATTATCACTATCTGAAAAAAAATATGTCAACAATTTTTTAATACGAAAGTATTCGAGTTGGGGCTATTTCTAAGTATATTTCTAACGATTTTCAATTCGGTGTCTGGCGAAGTAGTAAGATATGGACGAAACATCACAGTTGCTTCCTTTAATCGTTTGCATTGTTTCGATATTGTTCGATAAGAAATCATTTTTTTGAGAACAACTCCTGACAACTAATTTGAATTCCGCAATTCGTAGGATCGATTTTTATGAATACTATTTATTTACTATTATTTTTCGAACAGTAGATATTAAGAGCAAATTACAAGAAATACTGTAAAATAATGCGGAATCCTTACAAAATATTCTTCAATCAATAGTACAAAATTAGGTCCAACAGATCCGTGAAGCTCATTTTGTGTTGAAAGTGCGTTTGTATTGAAACTTTAGTGGATATTCCAAAAGAAAATTTTTTTAAATTTTTCGCTTTCGAGTACAGAATAAGAAAATATTATTTATTGTATCCTGGAATAATTTGTGGAAACATCCGAATGAATCCAGACAGCACATAACATTCATAGAATGTGATATCTAGGTTCTAAACGTTCGTACTTTAGAATATTCAAATATAATGTTCTACGAATCTTCGTAGAATATATAGAATATCACAGAAACATCCTTTAAAAAACGTTCTCACCATATTCGAAAAAAGATATTCATATCACATGATGTTTCGAACATCTTCAGAATATTCTTGAAGAATATTCATAGTACATTGTAGTATATTTTTAGGAGTAATTCGAACATTCTAGCGAGAAGCTTTTATGAACGATCTCAGAACGTGTTCGAATAAATTATAAACTGTATAAATATTAAGAGTTGAGTCCAAAAACTGATTTGTCAACCTATTTCCCTTTCATTCATTTCCATTTTGACAAGTCAAGAATAAAAATGAATAATTAATTGTTGTCTCTGTTATTAATATGAAATGGATGATGATTTGAATTGAAATCTTGTCTTGAATTATTGTCAGAGGAAGAGCATATGAACATATGTTTCGTTGATGTACAGGAACTTGGTAGGTACAATTATTTTGGTATAGAAACCATTATTTTTTCTGATTTACTATTTTAGTTACATTAACAACCTCAAATTGCCGACGTCTACTGTTCCGAACCAGACGGGCCATTGCCCATTGTTTCTGTCCCTGGTCCGAGTGCGGAACTTCGGTATGTCTCTGTCGATGAGGAAATGGTGCTCAAACATCTCATGAGTCTCAAGGAAGCGTCTTCTCCTGGTCCTGATGGCCTTTCTCCTTATTGCTTGAAAAGGTGTGCTTCTAGCATTGCTCCCCCCTTGTCCCTCATTTTCAAGATGTCTTTGGATACTTCCGCTCTCCCGAAGGATTGGTTGAGGGCCTCAGTTACACCTATATTCAAAAAGGGGGACAGGCTCTCGCCCAATAATTATCGACCCATAAGCCTTACTTCCTCGGTGTCCAAGGTCTTGGAAGGAATTGTAAGTGAGCAGCTACTTCACTTTGCGCTAGCTAATGACTTGGTTCCTCGTGAACAACATGGGTTTGTTCCTGGTCGTTCTACAATAACTAACCTACTGTGCTGCCTTAACGATTGGACTCGCTGTCTGGATCGGGGTATTCCTGTGGATGTCCTGTATCTGGACTTCTCAAAGGCGTTCGACCGGGTCCCACACCGTCGCCTTTTATCCAAGCTACAACAACTGGGCATAGGCGGAGAGTTGCTTGCTTGGATTAGAGCTTTCCTGTCTAATAGAACGTTTCGAGTGAGAGTGGCAGACGTCCATTCATCTACGGAAAATCTCGTTACCAGTGGCGTCCCGCAAGGATCTGTCCTGGGCCCCATTCTCTTCTTGCTGTACACGTCTGATCTGCCCCGACTATTGAAATCTCCATGCGCACTTTTTGCAGATGATACGAAAATATATAACGAATCATCGAATGCGTTGACCCTGCAGGAAGATTTGAGGGCTGTGGAGGAGTGGTGTCGAAAATGGTTGTTGCCACTCAACGTCAGCAAATGTCACGTTTTGCACTTAGGCAGAAACAATCCTAAGTGTCAGTATGAAGTCGATGGTCACCGTTTGACTCCCGTTGAGCATTACAACGATCTGGGCATCACAGTGTCCCATGATTTGAGCTGGTCTCACCACGTGGCGGCTGTCGCATCTAGGGCCAGACAGATGACCTACATGATTCAGAGATCGTTTAGGGGCTGTAGCTTAGCAACTTGTGTGGTACCCTTCTCTCAGGAGTGACCAACTTCTCCTCGAGTCTGTACAGCGTTGGAATACAAGGATCCCCTTTGGGATAATAAGACCAGACTACCACGCTCGTTTGAGAATGCTTAATCTGCAAACCTTTCAGGATCGACGGGATAGAGGTGATCTTATTGTGACATTTCGGGCACTGCGTGGGTTCTTTGGTGTAAGTTTAGATCATCTCTACATGAGAAGCGGCACACAACTCCGTGGCCATGCCTTCAAACTGGCGAAAGAAAATTTCAGGACCACACAGCGACAAATATTTCTTTCCAATAGAGTTTTCGAGGGATGGAATGGGCTGCCGCATTGTGTTGTTGGTGCAAATTCGGTGAATTCCTTCAAGAACCGACTCGACAAGTTCATTCGAGACCAGAACAATCATTGAGTGACTGAATATGTGCGTTTTCTCTATTGTTTCTTTTGTAGTTTATGAATTCCAATTAATTTTGTAAATTTGAGTTTATGGGTGAAAACCCCTACTCTTTATGTTTATTAATAATAATAATAATAATAATAATAATAAATGTATCCATTTGAATCGATGACTCGTGAATAAATGATAACATATATATTAACCTGAAGATTTTCCAGAAATAAGTGCATCAAGAGTTTTTTTCCCATATCACCTTATTGATCGGACACCTACCTTCTTTGAGATGAACAGAGAGAAATCCTGAGAATTTATAAAATAAATAAGGAGATATGGTAATTACTACTCATTATCCTATATGTAATTGCACATTTCGGTATACCCACATTTCAATGTAATTTATTTGCTGACAAAAATTCGTTATCAAATGATAAATCTGAAGCTGTTGTTGGTTGGTTGTATATTGAACATGGTGTGCCAAAGGTATTTCTTTGGACATAAGAGGTTTCTTGTCACTTCGAGCGAATATTTGGTGGATATCATAACTATGAAAGATTAGATTGAGATAAATGAGCAGCATTTATGTGAACAAAATTATCTGATTAATATTTCCGACAAGACCTGCATTTGATGAGTTGGTGAGTGTTCATTGTATTTGATTCCAGGAAATGCCGATGAAAGGACAAATTTATTTTTTTACTGAAAATGCCCTATCAAAGGGCCAATTTATGTATCACGGTCTTGGACAACACCTTGGTTCATGTCTGAAGGTAGTTCTGATTCATTATGCTGATGACCATGCTGCATAGATGCGCCCTTTGAAATTAACAGGTTTAACAATTCTTATGCTTGACTACAGACTGCTTATGACTAAGACTGTGATGCATGAATTGGCCCAAAAGCTTATTATATTTTTCATCAGAATTTCACACCAAGTAAGATTATCAACAATATTTTTCTATCATAGAAACAAATGTAGGCCATTCCGAGGAAGTACTATGGGGATGTTTGGATATCTTCAAGATCTTGTGCAGTATTTGGGTGAATGATTATAAAATTTGTGTCCTAAAGCTTAAATTAATTCCAGTGTAGAACCAAGGTTTTTAAATGATTGTTTTGAGTACACATTTCATGGTATAATAATTACATTTTCAGTTGTTATCCAAAAATAGTCAAGTCAATGAGTATGAGTTCAGATATCGATTCACATTTAAAATACAGGTCAATCAAGTGTGTTTTCTTCACCCTGTTATTAAAATATAGGTGTTCGAAATATCGTAATACTTTGTGATAATGGGTAATTTTCCTGTTGTATTTATTCTTTCCGCTATTAGAAGATAATTTCGTATTCATAGTTTTGAAGTAATGTCATATTTTGTTATGTAGAGAGTTTAGTCTGAGGTACTTTATCAATATTTTATAGAATACAGATAATTTTGTTGACTTTTATTAGTGCATATTCATAATAGGATATTAATATTATATGAAAAGAAACTCAGTTTTTCTTTGAAAATAAAAATTCCACAACAATTACTTATTTCCATATTAATTTTAGTGAATGAAACATTGTGGAAAACGATATAAAATTCATTTTGATCCCAATATGTGCTATAATACAGTCAGTAAATTGTATTATGAATATTGTGAGAAAAATAAATTTTGTCCAATTTCTACAACTTTCATTCACTAAGGATGAAATGGAAACAAGTTATCATTGTGGTATGAATGTTTAATGAACATTCCAAGAATATTTTATAAAGTAAATGAAAACCTCCATAGAATATTCAAAAGAATATTAATAGGATATTTTGTGGGAACCTCCCTGGAATATACTCTAGAATGTGCTCAGAACGTTCTGGAATATTCTGAGGAACGTTCATAGCACCTCTATAAAATCAGAGTTCCTCTCTCATTTCATTGTTCATAGAACGTTCTTAGAATATGACATGCCTCTTGTGAGAATGTTCTAAGAATATATGAACATTCTGGTGATACCTTCTATGAAAGTTCTAAGAACGTGTTTGTGCTGTCTGGGAAGTATTAGATGCATACAATAAGCCTTATACACTCACTATACACTTCATAATAATTGAATCTGTTGCTTCCTGTTGCTGATAAATCGAATCATCACTTAGTAATGTTTATTTATTGAAAATGGTGTGTCGAATAAAAAAATCGAATGAGAGCTTTTTTCTTCAAAATCAATTGACAAATTTCGGAATGAGCAGCCGTCTAACAAAGCTCCACAAAAAACATTCAGTAAGATGCTGGCATTGCTGGCGCGAATGTATCAGAATAAAAATTAATAACCTACCTTGATAGGAAACTAAGATTTTAAAATACCACCCGATTATCTCTAGTTGTTCGACAATAATTCATAGTTCTTTTCCTCTCTTTATCTATCCAAATACCTTGTGTTTTCGCAAAATATTATCCAAATATAATTAATTCATTGTATTTTCATATTATTCTTCGAGATTTAACCACCGAATTTTCGTACTTGGAACTGAATCTGTATATTATGTTTATGAATGTCAACAAGCCAAGTAGTAAGTCAATAAATATCACAGAAGTCACTCAGATATTTCCTCATTCATAGAAATCATGCAACCAGCATTACGAACCCATTCCGTTTGCTTTCAATCCAAGTGTATAGATGGCGCTAACTCAACCTGCAGAATTTTATACTTAGGAATCATTAACACCTACGTTTCCGTACGAAAACGTAAGAAATCTGACCATTTTTTGAATTTAAATCTATTTCTTATATTCTATAGAGTCATGAATTCTTTTAATTTATTATTCTTCAGTTGAAATACCTACGGTGTAATGTGTGTTGTGGGTTATCAATGATCCTGATTTGCCTATCTGGTAATAATGGTTCTCCATCCTCACCACCAAGATCAGCTGGAAGTTGCCACCTGGAAGCCTCTTCTTCCATCTTGGATCTAGGAAAATAGAGCGGAAGTAAAACCTCGTATATTCCAAAATCTGTGTTGTCTACCACAAATATGAGAGTGTCTATTGAGTTTCCGTATCGTTCGAGGAATCTTCGGACTGTACCTGAAAGCAAATGGAAATATGAGTCGCAAGTTTATATGAAGGAGCTTGATGTTGATAACTATAATGAGGGTAATGAGTATTTTTCCCTGATGGTATGTCGAGACAGCATCAGAACTTTTTGGGAATACTTTTAAGGAGGTACCTATCGTGAATTTTGTTGAATATGTTCATGGCCGTTCGTGGAATTATCCGAGAATAGATTACGCAAAAACACCAGATTTACCGAAATATTCTTTGCGTGATATTCAGATATTACAAAAATGAACTAATTTCATTGTGGAATATCTAGTAGAATGTACCTATACAAAGCTTATTGATATCACGTGGATATTCCTGAAATATTCGTGAAATTTTGGACTTTTCCTGGAATTTCCAAAACATATTCTGTTGGAATGAACCATCTAAATATTCTATACCCAGGCTGTTCAATCTCCTAAAGAACCGATACAGAAATATTTGGTAGGCTATTAACGATCTCTATCACTATTTGTATACTGAGTGAATAAAAAGATCCTCCGCCAATTTGCTGCACCGACGTTTGTCCAGTGCCGAAAATTGGCGAAGGAGCCTCTTATTCAATTATCTGTTGAGTCTTCGCACGATTGATCTGTTGGAAAATAAGAATAAGAATAGTATATATATAGTAATAGTAGTTTAAACGGGGGCTTGGGTCTCCCTGAGGTAAAAGCACCCCGTGCACCGGCTTGGAGTGTATTGTTACGCAGCTCATCATCATGTGAAATAATAAATCCAATAATATGGAACATGGTTTTTCGAAATAATTGTGTGAAGATATAATAATATGCAAAATAATCGAGTTGAACAGATTGAGGGTAAATTTAAACAAAACCTCAATATGATATGTAGGGATGAAATTGATGAATAAATGTGATATTGGATATTGGGTGGCATTGTGAAGGTTCTCTTATATCGATCGATGAAGAGATTAAATATAGATTTGACATGGTAATAGCAGGGGAATCTCAAATCGTTACTGATTATCAGGAATATGCAAACCTTTTTGGTTTCGAAGAATCTTAAAAAAAAAGTTTCTTAGCATCATAAAAAGATTCTGTGGTTGACTGACCTCCAACTGAATATCGGTACCTTAACGGATTATTTCTACCAAACTAATCTCAAAAGGGAATTGGTGTTTATTTTTTTATATCGAAGTTTTGAGACCTTCAACGAGTGGTAAATAAATTCAATTTCTGTAAAATTTTCATTAATGACCTAGGCAGCAGAGAGACGTCTAATGGACGTACATTTTTGGTCTCGAAATGACGAAGGAGATGTCAGAGGGACCCCAAATTGACGTCGAAATGTCACATCCATAGGACGTCATAACGACGTCTTGATAATGACGTTATAGATGTGTGAAATAAAAGAAAATTCGAGAATCTGAGCTAACTCAGACATGTTAATTTTCACGTTTCAGGGTAATTCGATAAGTCTTCAACATGAGTTACTTCATGGTGATGTTGAAAATCCTTGACGAAGCCGGTGTCAAAATCGATCCTGTCCGGCCGGCCGTCCGTAGACACGATTACGGTCGTACGGAGAATCCTATCGACCTGAAACTTGAACGACAATTATTCGCCACTCTGTGGTTTAATCATGTTCTACATTTGGATTGATACTGAATTTATTTACTACTCATTGAAGACTGAATTTCCATCGAGTAGCGACCAAATCCACGAAATATTTTTCATAATAATTTTTTTCCATATGAAAATTTTGGTATTCTTTGAAGTATTTCATTATAGAAAATCTTCTACGAATAGTTGGTGCTTTCTTAGATCTTCAACAACGGAATCGCTTGACACTATGAACTAAACTATTATCACCACAAGGACGAATATCTGTCGACTAATAAACAAACATATCACTTTGATCAAAGCTTATCATCCAATCAACCAAAACATGTACACCGAGGAAGCGGCATCCAAGGATAATGTTTACTGATCGTCAGACCAATTTACCTTAGATAAAACGCAGAATAGGAATCTAGATACTTATCACCTGTCAGATGGAATACTGCGGTATAACTACGTTCAGCGCGCCATCTCCCAGGAGCATCTTGCGAATCCTACCTTCGACTGCAGAATACTTTGATTGATGTGCATGCCGTTCATACTTTTGTCGTAATGAGTCGCTGCATTTGCGGTATAGCAGTTTACATTGTCCGTCACGACTTGGAAACATTCGGTTCATATGAGACCATAACGTCCAACATCTGACAAAGATAGGGATTGGTCCATTGAGAAAAGAGAGCTCCAGTAGTAATACACTAACATACCGCTATTCTGCGGTTTATCAAAGGTCAGTTGGCTGAAGATCAGTAAAAACTGTGGAACAGCTGTAATCATTCTCCTTGGATGCCGTAGATGTTTTGGTTGATTGGATGTTCAGCTTTGATCAAGGTGGAATGTTTGTTGATTAATCGGCAGATATTCATCCTTGTGGCTATGTCAGTTTATTACTACTAGATCGCTTTTTCCTCCATAAACCAATTTCTATCTGTGTAAACAAAAGACTACCGAATGAAGGAACCAATCAAATTGATTCAGTTTGAAGTTCAGCCCATGAGACCAGCATAAAACTACTGCAGGTAAAAATCATGTGAAGAATATAGGTACATGGATATTTGGGATCCAACTAGTAATAAAAAAACCTCACTATTTCGAGAAGACATTATATTTCAAAACCTTGCCATTAAACTTTTTTTTCGAGTAATTGTTCGAATGCACGAACACGTCTCGTTTATCGTATTCCTTCCTAATATAAGGCGTACCTGATTAACCGTGAATAATCCAAAACATTAATGGTTCTTTCAGCTTGTGCAATATAATAGCATGACAAATCAAATCAAATTGATAGTACTCAGGATGGTCAGACTAATAAATGTATGAAATCAGAAAAATGATTCCTTTTGAGGAAGTTTCTTCGTAACGGTAACAGATTTTCATCAAATTTGATGTTTTTCCTGGTAGCCTCAAACTTAAAGCTTCCCCAACCGTTATGGCTTACGATAAACAGAAAAATGCAAGTACAGAGATGAGGAAACATTCCCTCTGGCAAAAAAAGATTGCACCCATAACAAATATTCGCAGAGCTCCTTCTTGATAATGAAAATGACTTATAACGTGTACGTCGTATTACCCATATACACAGTGTCTCAACGAAAATGACAAATAATGCTTCTATATTAAACTGTAAATATGGTAATAATTATTCGTGAGCTTGATGACTGTAGGCGAAGAAGCTCAAGTTTCTATCAAAAATAAAAAATCAGGCATACTCTGTTTGCAAATAGCAATATTGCCAGGAAAAAGATATTGCTTCTATAATCAGATGAGAAATATTGATATTTTGATCATGGATTCCGGGCAATATGATCTGTTGCTTTCACAAGAATGTTGCCATCAATATTGCTTTCTTAGCAACCTCAAAAAGGTACTTGCTATGCTTTATGACAAGATGAGTTAAGAAGGGAATATCGCAGAGATCCATTTTTTTCAGTATTATTTCTTCCAAGAATTCGAAAATGAAAATAGGGAAGTATTTGCTAATGGAAATGTGTTCAAGAATATTTAATTTTGAGGTAAATTCTTAGACTAAAAAGCGGAATAGTAGACGACAGCTTAGGTGATTATTCTTATCATCTCAACAACAAGAATACTTTCGAGTTAGCAATAGAAAAGTTCATCTAATATCGAATTATTAACACCTACATAAAATTCTTGCATTTGATTACTGGTAACTAATATTCTATTGGTATCCGGGAAATTAGTTATTGGTAAATTTGACGTTTTCTGTTCGGTAACATTTTTGAATAAGTTGATGTTTACATGAATAATGAAAACCGTAGATAGAGGTTATGTATGCAAAATCATAGAAAACTTACGAAATGTTCATGAAGTAGGATTATTTCCTTCTTCCTTGAAGCTCATAAGTCATAAAATACAGTGTTGTCAGCCCTAAAATCACCTATAAAGGTCCATGATACCAAAATTGCTATTACACTCGAAACAGCATACCTAATATAATGGCCATATAGCTATGAATTTGAAATATAGCAATATGACTTGAATAGCAAGGTTTATAGCAATACGCCAACAGAATAGACCCGATTGTAGTTTCAGAAACATAGAAATGATACATCGCTTGGTCTTCTTTCCTATTTAAAGTCAATAGAGTATTGCAACCCAAAATCCTAAATACAAAAACATCTGAAAGGAGGAACTGAGAGACTCAATATTCATAGCTCGATTATAAAGGTCAAATTGACGAAAAATTAAAATCCCCTCAATAATTCCGAAGTGCTAGATACCCATTGATATTGTCCCGAATGCCTCAAAAAATATTTATCAGATTTAATTGAAACTTGATGATTAGTTGTAAAATGCAGACATCTCAACTTATGCAGACGTTAGTGAGGATCTCATCATCAAAAAAATGACGAATGACTTCTATACATTTTATACCTCCGAAACAATATGGGCGTGATGAGAGGTGTAATATTTGGTATATCGTTTCGGAGATGTAAATGTTAATGATTTATTTATTTATTTTTTGAGCGCTTCCGAAGTAATTTATGTGTTATATCTGAAGCCCCATTGTAGCATCAACGTGTATAGATGAATATTCGAATTAAATATCCGCCTCAAAACTGTGGAGTGCTTGAACTAAAGTTCGCCTTCTCCATCTTTTGGCTAACAAGAACCGACTGTTATTCATTTATGAGAATTTCCCCCTCATTTTTTGCTCAGTGTTTGTCAACAACATTAACTTCCATAGACAAGCTAGGTTATTTACATGTATTTTTTTCCATATAAGTTGTTTTACGGACCCCTGACCTTCTGTATTGTTATTTGTTCGGATTGAAGGTATTTATACAGGGTCTTTCACGAGGAACCTCACCCATATTTATACGGGAAACTACTGAACGTATTTTCATGAAATTCAGCACTTATAAGTATTTCACGATGCTGATGAAATCTAAAATATTTTCAAGGCATGAGCACCTCCGGTTTTTCCGGAAATGACGTCAACTTCCGTTTTTCAAATTAGAACACCATTTTTTTATTGCAGAAATAGATTCCTTAGAAAATTTCAATTCATTTTGATGTAACATTTTTCAGTTTTGGTTGGAAAATTCTCTCTGAGCGGGAAAATTCGAAAAAAAAATCGAACATAGAGCTCCGCTGAAACAAGAATAACTTCGAGGTTTTTGGATGGAAAATTTTCAATTTTGGGATTTTTCAAGATGTAAGATTGATGTATCCACTTTAAAAATCGAAATCGCGATTCATGATACAGGGGGTGAAAAAATCGCTTTCAAAGTTAGGGATGACAAAATCGTGAAAAATCAATTTTTTCAAATTAGAACCCCATTTTTGTATGGCAGATATTGAATCTACGTTAAAAAATAATGTGAGTGTATCCATCACACTCTTGCCCTAAAGTGGATATTTTCTGAGTTATTCACAAAAAACTGTTTTTCGTCTTGAATTTTCAGCTATTTCTTTTCCCTTCACGCCAAAAAGATGACATTTTCAGGAACTGTTACTTAAACCATGTTTTAGATTTTACTACCCTAATATGCAAGAGAAAAAAGTTACAGGTTTTTCCTAAATAGATGGCGAATTTGGATTCGAATTTGTATCGGAAACCTCTTTATTTCAACTAATCGGCCATCGGTTTTCTCTCCAGTGATAAATAAATAATTCCTTATGAACCATATGCAAAAACTTACCATGTTTTACATTATTTTTTTTTAATGATAGATATCATTAATTACATCTGCCAAATTCCTCTTTATTCAGTAGCATTTTGTGTTTACTACTAATTTGGTGATAATTCGTATTAAGTTATAAAATCGATCACTATGCCTAATTTTACCAATGAAGATTATTTAAATCTCATTCTACTTCATGGAGAATGTAATAAAGTTGTAGATAGAACGATTCGACTGTTCATTGAGAGGTTTCCTGACCGACCCAGACCAACGACAGATACCATTAACAGAACCATGACAAACTTGAGAAATGTCGGATCTTTCGTTAAGAAAACTACACACAGAGAAAAAAGTGTAGTAGAAGATGAGAACAACGAAATTACAGTTCTTGCATATTTTCGTGTGAATCCTCAAAATTCTCTCAAAGATGCTGAGATTGATCTGGGATTATCTCAATCGAGTGTTTGGAGAATATTAAAAAAACATAAAATGCACCCATATAAATTCAATAGGGTACAGCATTTGAAGGAAACGGATTTCGTCAGGAGAACAGAGTTTTGCGAAGCTATGATGATTCGATTTCAAGAGAATGAAAACTTTTGTGACTGTATAATTTGGACAGATGAATCTAAATTCACAAAGAATGGTTCTTTCAATAGGCATAACAGTCATTATTGGGATGAAGAGAACAACCACCACTTCAGACAATGGAACTTTCAAGAGACCTGGAGTTTCAATGTTTTTTGCGCCATCAAAAATAATGCAATTCTCGATGTTCACATTTATGATGGGACTTTAACTGGTAAGATAGAACACTACACATGTTTGCATTATTTAAAGAATGTTCTCCCTTAGGAGATAGATATTCTGACATATTGACTCAAATAATTGAGCCGCTAGTACAGAACCATGGTATCAACAAGATGGCGCGCCTCCACACAATTCACTCAATGTGTCAAATATCCTCTACAGGCTATTTGAAGATCGATGGTTGGCGAACAATGGTCCACATCTTTGGCCACCACGTTCTCCCGATTTAACTCCTTTAGACTATTATGTTTGGGGTAGGATAAAAAATATTGTCTACTCAACTCCCCTGACTGATAAAGAGGACTGCATAGAACGAGTCAGAAATGCGTTCAGGTTTGTTTAGATTTTTAGATTCATAGTTTTGAAACTCAATTTGGTTTTTAAACACTCTTGCAGATCTCTTCCTCCCGATGAAATAAGAAGAGCAACGCACGAAGCATTCCTGAGACGTATAAATAAATGTCTAGAAATTAACGGTCAAAACTTTGAGCATCTTCTCTAGTTATAACTGCGAGAGTTTGCCATGGTTCTCCTAATAGTAACTTGAAGTCGGTTTCAAGAAGGGGTGAAAAATCTACAGCATGGTTCAAATAACAGTTCCTGAAAATTTCATCTTTTTGGCGTGAAGAGAAAAGAAATAGCTGAAAATTCAAGACGAAAAACAGTTTTTTGTGAATAACTCAGAAAATATCCATTTTAGGGCAAGGGTGTGATGCATACACTCACATTATTTTTTAACGTAAATTCAATATCTGCCATAAAAAAATGGGGTTCTAATTTGAAAAAATTGATTTTTCACGATTTTGTCATCCCTAACTTTGAAAGCGATTTTTTCACCCCCTGTATCATGAATCGCGATTTCGATTTTTAAAGTGGATACATCAATCTTACATCTTGAAAAATCCCAAAAATGAAAATTTTCCATCCAAAAACCTCGAAGTTATTCTTGTTTCAGCGGAGCTCCATTTTCGATTTTTTTTTTCGAATTTTCCCGCTCAGAGAGAATTTTCCAACCAAAACTGAAAAATGTTACATCAAAATAAATTGAAATTTTCTAAGGAATCTATTTCTGCAATAAAAAAATGGTGTTCTAATTTGAAAAACGGAAGTTGACGTCATTTCCGGAAAAACCGGAGGTGCTCATGCCTTGAAAATATTTTAGATTTCATCAGCATCGTGAAATACTTATGAGTGCTGAATTTCATGAAAATACGTTCAGTAGTTTCCCGTATAAATATGGGTGAGGTTCCTCGTGAAACCCCCTGTATACTCGGCTTATATTATTACTGTTTTATATTGTGTATTTTTCAATAAACATGACGATAAAAACCTGAAATAGCTATCCCCCATTCAGATACTCCATTGATTATAAGCCATAAACACGACACAGCGTAATGAACCTCGAACAACATTCCACATCATATGGCGGATTTGCTGAAATCCAATATATTAACTCATTGACCTAATATAATGAAGTAATTTAGGTACTATATGGGGCATAATATGTGGGTGTATATCCACTTGTTTTCACGGTAAATAAGATTATATATAATGAGTAACCGGCTTAGTGGCAACGAAAGCCTCTTTACCTGTCGAGGAAGAAAGATTAAACTCTTGAAGTAACTATGTGCACCAGACTTCGTTCCTTCTCTGAGTATCTGTTTTCTATCGTTGGGGACACTGCTTGAATGAAATCAACTAATGTTATTTTTGTTATAGAATATATTAACCCATCAGTCTTATAGTTATATAGTTATAGTTGGTAAGGGGTTACGTTCCACTGCGACCTTAAGGTCTATTGTGCCCCCTTGTTCCATCAGTCTTACTTGATGAAGAAAGTTAACGATTTTGAGGTGAATTTCACAGAATATTCACTTATACTATTGTCAACTATACTATTTGTCAAGGGCAGATTCTTGGGAAACAGATTGCCCAGTGATGGTTCATTCATACAGGAATAATAGAAACAATAAACAAAGTGAAATGTGACGTTTTAGAGTACCAATCTGACTCATTCATCAGACAAACTAGAACATTTCGAGAATCATTTCCATTCGATTTTTCGTTTCGAGATTTCTGTCAAATCATTCGACATCGAAATTACAGCAACACATATTTGGTTGGTTTGATAGTTTTTTAATTCTACCTCTTTTTTAAGTGAATTCAGCAAAATTGGGTCCATTTCTACAGAACAATGAATAAAATTACTCTCTCCATTCAACAGATAATAAGAGAATTCTTTAAGTTTTCCCTTCAAATTATCTGATTCCGACATCAGTACCTTTGAATTGTTCCGATCTATCATGTGATTCGAACATACATGGTTCACTATTTGGGCTTTTTGTATGTCTCTATTCCTTAGGTTGTTTTTGTTACCTCGTTTTCTGATTTCTTACGGTCGAGATATTTTCCCTGTATATGTCTTTCCACAAATACAGGGAATACTATGAGGACAATTTTCTGATTTTTGTTTCTTTCTCGTGAATTGGTTTGGTTTTAGTGAGTATGGATCTCAAATCATTTTTACGCGCTTGTTCTAGGGGACAGCGCGTTAGTTGATTTGAAAACTGTTATTCGTATATTGAATTTAGAACCAATTCTTCTGATTTTTTCTGAAAGTCCATGTACATAAGGACATAAGGAATGACATTCAATAAATTGGGTTGTTTACGATTCATGTTCATTTTTTGTCTCAATTTGAAGAGTTTATATTTATAAATTCTCTCGGATATGCATTTACTTCAATAAACGACTAGATGTAATTCAATTCACGTTCACGAATCTCATGGGGTGATGAGATTACATTGCTTTATCATGAAGGGTTCTCTTTACACACTGAGTTGATTATTGGAATAAAAATTTAGAAATATCTTCGTAAGTGTATATTTTTAAAATACACTTATATCTAAATGATCGTGATATTTTTCAACTAAAAAATCTAAAAATGAAAGTTTATTATTCTGTTCTAATTCCATTGTGAATTCTATTGTGGGTTCTTTACAATTTTTGTATTCGAAAAATTTGTCTAACTCTTTCCTTCCATGTTGCCAGATTACGAAAACCTCATCAATATATCGCCACCAAGCCTTCGGTTTTAGTGTATATGTATCTACAAATTTTTCTTCGAAATTTTCAATAAATATATAATGGCAGATGCAAGTGGAGAACCTATTGCCATTCCAAAATTTCGACGACGAAAACATCTCGAATTGAAAATATGTTGGATTCATAACAATGTCTAACATCTCATTAATATCATCAAGTTTATTAAGTTTTGAATCGTTGATAATTGAGTCATCCCCTTTCAATTTTGTTCGAATTATTTGAAGGGACTTATCAACAGGAACGTTTGGAAATAGATTAACAACATCGAAACTTATTACCATAATGTTATTTTGGTTCATATTCGAATTCCGGAATTCATCCAGAAAATCTTGAATGAAGGATTTACTTTTAAAAAGAGGTAGAATCAAAAAACTTCTAAACCACGTAAATCTGTGTTGCTGTGATTTCATAGAAATGTCAATTTGACAAAATTCTTAAAACGAAAAATCGGAAGAAAATAATTCTTAAAATCTCGTTTGTCTGATGAAAGAGTCATATTCGTACTCTGAAACGATACAGTTCGCTTTGTTTATCTTTAATTTTATTTGCATTTTCATTAGGCAATCTGTTCTCCAAGAAACTGCCTTCCACAGATAGTTCAATCCTGCAATCCACAAGGGCGTTTTTCATAAAACAAACAATTTTATTCAATTTTCAATAGTTCTGTTTCAGAAATTGGGAGTGACAACCCAGAAAACTCCTAAAAATGAATGTTTCGACTTAACAGGTTACTGAAAGCTAGTAGGCTAAACATAAAATAAGATTTATTGATTTCAAATATCTCAAATTTCATTCCGGATGCTACTAAAAGTGAAACGATGCTACTTGACTCCATTACACAGAATGTTTGGCTTGTTTTTACGAAATTATAGTTGAATTTGGATTTAACGTTTCTATATTTCGGAAGGTGATTCTAGAGATCAAAATACTTCTTATCGACCAAGATCTCATAATTTACTCTACGGGCGCTAAATCCTCTTCAACACGACCTTCAGAATCTCCAGAATTCGCGATAGGTTTGTCAAAATTTGGCGGATTATTACTTATTAGTATAAGTTATTGAAATTTCAATCTAAGAAATTACCTCCTCGAAAATTTTTGACCCAGAAATATACCGGGTGACCCATTTTAACTTAGGCAGCCAAATAACTCGAAAAATAAGCACACTACGAAAAAATGTTTAGAATCAAAATTTCGTCATTTCGAGGGGGACGTACAATGACGTTAAAATGAGCCCCCCCACCCTTCCCCCTGGGCGGTGAGGGGGGGCAAGTTTGAAATCTTAAATAGAAACCCCTATTTTTTATTGCATATTCGGAATCTTTGGCTAAAAACACATACAATTTGTCTGAAACATTTTTCTCGATTCATGATAGATGGCGCTGTAATCGACGAAATTCAATTTCTTCGATTTCTCTTACTGAGAACCCATGCTTACGATTCTGCAATAAATTAACAATAAAAATACCACGTTTTCATTGTTACAAGTGTTTATGTATTTTTTTAACATTTGTACTCTGATAAAATTTTGGTAAAATGGCAAATTATACGCCTACAGAAGTAGTCGATATGCAGTTTCTTGAGAAGTAATTAATGAGTAATAAAAAATAATGAGAAGTTTGTTTTAAGACTAATTTCGAGTATTAACAATGAAAACGTGGTATTTTTATTGTTAATTTATTGCAGAATCGTAAGCATGGGTTCTCAGTAAGAGAAATCGAAGAAATTGAATTTCGTCGATTACAGCGCCATCTATCATGAATCGAGAAAAATGTTTCAGACAAATTGTATGTGTTTTTAGCCAAAGATTCCGAATATGCAATAAAAAATAGGAGTTCCTATTTAAGATTTCAAACTTGACCCCCCTCACCGCCCAGGGGGAAGGGGGGGGGGCTCATTTTAACGTCATTGTACGTCCCCCTCGAAATGACGAAATTTTGATTTTAAACATTTTTTCGTAGTGTGCTTATTTTTCGAGTTATTTGGCTGCCTAAGTTAAAATGGGTCACCCTGTATACTTCGCAGAAGCTTTACGGAGCATTACGAGAGATTTTCTGATTATATGCTGATTATATTATTGATAATGTTAAAATGACAGAAATTTATTATGTTTTTCGAAATAATCAATCCGTGGCTAAGCTAGAATTTGTATCATCACACAATACTTAATTTCTCAAGAACAATACACCGTAACTCTTTCAAGGAAGGAGAAGTTTATTGCTAAAAAATGTTCGAGGGATTCAATTCTTCGATTGAAATTCAAATGAGAGCATTAGCTAAAAAAATAGGAGTATTATCATTTTACCTCCGCCACAGATAAAACTCAGTCAATTTCTTCATAACCAGACTATTCATTTTCTGTCAAAAACTCAATGTACTAAATTTCATTTGAATCCACCAAATTATGACGCCACTCAGAATTCATGAGATTTTTAAGGTTCAAGAGGTTCTAGCACCCGTCTATTCCATAGAACAAGCAGGTATCAAGGGTGATTTAGTGATATAAGAAGTTGAGTTTATTTCACGAAATATTCGTCTTATCTCATATCTCGAAAGGGAACTGGGCTTGAATCAATGATGCTTTCGATTTAGTTAGTTTAGTAACCTGATATTTATTCAAGGAATCATGTGGGACTAGGATGAAACAAAATTGTGCACTAAAACATTATATTTCGGATATTTTACAGTTTTGTCCATCCTATAAACGTACAGATTACTCGGTTTAATTTAAGTACCACGTAATCTATGTTTATCGAAGATATAATTTTACTGTTTCAATAATGAAGTTTTATGGTGGCAAAAAATTGTCATTTTCTGAGTAAACAGCTAAATGCAGTTTAAGTCAGTTTCTCTAAGCGCACATTCCACTGATTCCGTATATTGACATAGTATAAAGGGATTATGCTATGATATTATGTGTTTGCAAAAAATGTTTGAAATATTAATTAATCTATAGTAATGAGTACTGAAAAACCCAAACCATAATTCTGCGTTACAATTTTCATTCGAATAACTAAATTTCGTCTAAATTGGATGTTTCCAGGAATTTTGAGAAGATGCAATTTTTGAATATGCATGATGTATTATCCCTATTATAACTTCATTGTATATAGTCAAATTTTGAATTATTTTTGATGGAAGTTCTCGAATATATTCCGTTGAATCAATCAATATCACTCCATAGAAAGACATCCTCCGAATTTATCGACGTTCTGAATACGGAAAAATTTCTTATAATCATAGCAACCATTATACTCGAAAATACAGAACTTCAAAATACTTCCACCATCGATTTGTTCAATTTTTCTGCTTCCATATTCATCATTTTGTAATAAAATTCAAATTTATTCTTTGTTATATTTCTCCCTTAGTTCTAGTACGCCACTGGAAACTGATTGGTTATTCGACACTGGCGTCTTCCGGTACACAAAGGAAATAAACAAAGAGGTTACTTCTGTTCAACTTGAATGTTCTCATCGTAGATTTAATATTTAACATTTTCAGTGACTTCGAATGATTCTACTTTACCATTTTATTTATTGAATTCAACCCTATCTAGTATAGTCAAGAAGAAGATATTTGGATCTCGAACAGAAAAATTTTATTCCCTCCGAGTGAAAATTGATTTTTCTTATCGCCACAGAAATTTCATGAATTTCGAAAATGGAAAGAGTGAAAATAACCTAAATGCATTTGAATAAAATTAAAGTTTCTAGCACATATTATTTCCGAATTATTGCCAAAAATTCTCTATACAGGGTGTACCTGAATAAAACCGAAAAAATTGAAGAGGTGATTCTATGATGAAAATTAAGGTGGGAATTCGGTATAAAATTTTTTGCAAAACCTTCCTCGGAAAAGTTACACCCCTCCGAAGATTAGGAAAAAAATGTTTTTCTTTTTTTTTTCCCTGTAATTGGGCTGAAGACACGAAACTTGGTTACTATTATTTATCAATAAAACTATACATTTTAGAATTTTTTCAACCCTGAAGTATGCTTAGAAGAGGTTGAGATAGTCAACCCCTAAGATATTTTTTCGCACACTTTATTTTGGATACAAATTTTCCTTTCTAAACCATATGCCTGAAAAGTGTGATTCACGTACTGAATTTTTTATCTATACAAGTTTTCTCGAAAACTTAAGCACTTACGACAAAAAAATGTCGGTCATCTGCGAAACCGAATTGTAGCAGGGTGTCAAACGATAAGAAATTCAGCAGCCATATTTCTTAGCCTAGTGGAATCATAATTAAGTTGGCTGTTCAATAAAATGATATTTAACATGAGTAATATTTTTCTCGTAAATGCTTAAGTTTTCGAAAAAAGTTTTGAAGTTACAAAAAATAGTGACTGAATTGGGCTTTTGAGCCACGTTTTTAAAAGGAAAATTTTAGTCTAAAAATAAGTTGTAAGGAAAAATACCTTGGGAGTTGATAATTCCAATCCCCTCTAAGCAGTGTAACTTTTTCGGGGGGAGATTTTTCTAAAAATTTCATACCAAATACCAACCTTAATTTTCATCACAGAATCACCCCTTAAATTTTTTTGGTGTTATTCAGATACACCCTGTATAGTGACACTGCTCAACGAAGTTGATCATTATTGTAAGTTATGAACAAGCAAAAACATTTTGTTTCCGTCGAAATGAAAACAAACAGAAAACAGTTTTCCTTTAAAATCAAAATTTATATGTAGTTTATCTCCTGAAAAAATATGAGAATAACAATCTCAACTTGAATTCTGGTTCAATAATGAATGAGCTTACTTATTATATACTGTTTTATCAGAAGGCATAAAAATGAATTGGTGTAGATGAGAGCAATCCACAGTAACCACGATCATTTCCTTCACTTGTTACTGATCATCCTCAACGTACGAGTACAAGGGTTGCGAGACAAGTACTCGCCCAAAGAAGGACATTTTGATCAATCATGTTATTTATAAATAGCACCAAGATAACACTTGATAAGTTTATTTAGGGTTTAATGTGTAATTTAATTCGTGAAGTTGATGAGACTCATGCATTTTCGTAATGGAACGTTAAAAAGTTCAGCAACTTGAAATTGAAACATTCATCATACTACTTTGATGAGTCGTGAAATACCGATTTCATGAAAATATACAGGGTGTTTTTTTAATTACGGCACGAAACTTTGGAGGGTCATTCGTTAGGAAAAAAAGAACGAAAATAGTTCGTGTGAACGTATGTCCGGAGTTACTAAGTTCCCGAGATGCAGAGTCTTGAAGTTCACTAAAAAAATCGGTATCTTCATAAAATATCACAAATATTCTTGAACTGATTTGGTTGGAATTTGGTAGGTATAGGTGGCGTTTTTTTTTCTGAATATTCCATTTTAAACTTCAACGCCCTGTATCCCAAAAACAAAGTAACTCCGGGCATATATTCATGGATTTTTTTTCAAAAGACCTAACGTATAACCATCTGTAAAGAAACACACTGTATACAGTGTATACTCTCACTGATGATCAGGTGACAAATAACCCACTTCAACAGATTATTAAAATTAAATTTGCGTTTTTTTCTGCGTGGGTTTCACAGCGAGTGCATTAGTAAACATTTATTTGTGGGCACGGTCAGATATTTCATTCTGAGAAATGAACTAACAACTTTTACCTTTATATTATTCTGATATTCAGCGATGAACATAGTGTAAAATAAAGCATTCCCGGAAAGCGAACCAATTGTGGGTATTGTGTTGAAATGATAACGTAATATTATCAATAACTCATCGACCTCAATCAATATTGTGTGCACATTTTATCAGGTTTAATCACTAACATTAGCTCGCAATGGAAAATATGACGATGAAATGGTATCTATCATAGATTCATAAACCACAAACATCGTTTTCCTTGTACGCAAACGAATTATTATTAAGGAAGTCTACATAAAACTCACTTTTTGAGCTAACATCCAAAACACTGTTTCCAAAATTTCAAATAATATCCACGTCTGCGTGTGGGACTTGATCTACCAACAACGATGCACTTTGACACTTCCTATAACAACATAACCTCAACTGAAATAACTCGAATAGGTAAAGGTACGCCCATCTCAGCGAGCAAACAACGTAATCAGGAATAGGAATGGAGGTGATTCACTGAATATGCCATTGACTAATCCTATGGCGTAGCGCGTATCCGTTAAACGACAAACATACACCACACACCATCGGATCGGAAAAACTGAGGACGGTAATTGGATTTTGTGACCTTGCGAAGAAGAACAAAGGTTTCGGCTTGTCGTGTTTGTGCAACAACAGATACCTAGAATTTAATAACAAACTGCCGAACGTAACCGACAAATTCGATTTAGCGCCAGTAATAAGTTTATGACGTACTTCTGTCGAACCGTGAACGATTAGAAGCCGAAATCTATAGAATATTTAACCGAACGCAAGAATGGTTGTTTCGACAGAACTGGAGACCAAGCAGGAAGGATTGCAGTTTGAAAAAGTGCTGAAACCGGTCTTTGGTTGGGTTCTATATATATACGATTGAGAATGATTGAATATTAAGTGGTTGAAGTTTTGCGTGATTTCATTTAATGATACGAAAAAACATGTCGTTAGTAAGGTAAATAATGTGGAGATAGAGTTCAGGTGGTACCCGGATGAAAGTCAAGGAGTGACAACATCCTGAGAGCACCTTTTAGAGGAGCCTTCGTACCGTGCTATTGTAGTTCACCATTCAGATGAACAGTGTTCCAGTTGGTTGGCCTATTTTGATTGGAAGAAAAGAACGCTGCAAATTTTACACAAGGGTCTATTATTTTCTCAATTAAGTAACCCAACACCATTGATATTTTAAATAAAACTCATACAGCGTGTCGAAAAATTAACGTAACTCGTCAATAATTCTTGTGCGAAGAATTATTAATTATTGAGCAATATCCTCGCACCCCTAGATTATTGATGTCAAAACCAATTTATTCTGTGCTTTTTTGAATTTGATATTCCTCACCCCCTCACTTAATTTTTTCAAATGGAAATATATGGATTGTGAAAGATCAAATGAAATGTAATTTGATTATATTATCTATTCAGCGATGTGGGTTAGAGTATAATTGGTCGTGCCGTTTTTTATTTAAAAATTAGGAAATACTTCACAATTCGTCATTGGGGAGTACTGTAATCAGTCCGTTATTCTTTTATCAATTATTATTAAAGGAAATCCTCGAACCCATGGATTTGTAATTCAAATTTAATTGATGATTAACTTTTATTTTCGTTCACATAAGTGAACGAATGACCTTTGATGCGATATATCACATGCAATATTTTCCCAAAAAAAAAAAATTTTGAGGTTTAAGGGTATAAACCCCCAACTTCAAAACTGCATGCATCTCTCAAAGGATAGGAGGTTATTTTTCAATATTTATTATTTCAAGTATAAGAACCAATCACAAATTGTTGATTTTGTAATATGAAAAATGGCTTAACAAATTTTTTTTTTCAGTCACACCACTCAAAATGTAATCAAATGTCCATCCATATATAACTATATGAAAGAAACAGTATGGGGGTGTGGAGCGTAAAGGGTGGGAGATCTCGAGTTCGAAGAAGCATAGGGAGACCTGCTTTCGGAATTAAAAATCCATGGATTAGTGGATTTCCCTTAATAATAATTAGTAAAAGAATAATGGTCTGATTGCAGTACTCTCCAATCACAAATTGTAAACGATTTCCTAATTTTTATTGAAAAACCGACACGACAATTCCTTTTTTAGTTGAATCGCCGAGTAGGCAATCAAATAACCTTTTATTTGATGTATAAGAACCCATATATTCCAATTTGAAAAAATAAAGTAGTGGGGTGCGAGGCGTAGTGGGTGAGAAATATCAAATTCAAAAAAACACTGGATAAATTGCTATCGGAATTTGAAATCGACTGGTGCGATGATTTTCCTTAATAATTCTTCGTTCAAAAATTATTGACGAGTTACGCTACTTTTTGGGCACGCTGTATACTATTCATCATTGGTTTTTCACCCCAAAATTTGCAGCGTTTTTCTTCATACCTCAGGAACCACTGGTTGGAAATCATCCGGGTAAAAATTTTTTTCGTCGAGTCATGCAACAGCAATCAACATTGGAAGTTTAATGAAAATTCGGTGGTGAATTTTCGAAAAATATTTTTTTTCCTCAAACCCCCCTTAGGGTACACCGATCCTGCTGAAAAGTTCGAAGGATCAATGCCGAGCGACACACAATTGTTCTACCAAGTTTCACGGATTTCAGTTCACTACTTTCAGAGAAAAGCCCCTGACAACGGACGGCGGCCGGTCGGATTTTTGGTTTATTATTTGATAAAATCAAATAATGAACCTTAGTGATCGACCAACGAAAAAAAATTTCTCGCCCCTCCAGAAAATTTCGCAGTTTACGTTTTGGAGTATGTAGATTTGAATGAACGAATAATAAAAAAATCCGTCCGGGGCTTTTCTCTGGAAGTACTGAACGGAGATCCTTGAAATTTCGTAGAAAAATCGTGAGTCACTCGGGATTGATCCTCCAGACTTTTCCGCAGCATCGATGTACCCTAAGGTCTCTAAAAGGGGAGTTGGGGGGAAAAAAAATTATTTCTCGAAAACTTAATTTTCATGAAACTCTGAACGTTGATTACTATTGCATAACTAAACCCAAAAAATTTCACCCGGATGATTTCCGACAAGTGGTTCCTGAAATATAAAGAAAAACGCTACAAATTTCCAATAATATCGAAAATGAATCATCGCATTCGGTTCTAAGTTGTTTTAGATATCAACGGTATATTGGGTTATTAAACTTAGAAAATAATAAACCCTTGTGTGAAATTTGCAGTGTTTTTTTATTAATTCATTCAAATCTACATACTACAAAAGGTAAATTGTGAAATTTTCAGGGGGGTAATTTTTTTTTTTGGTCGATCACTAAGGTATATTATTTGTTCATTTTGAGTTTTAATGATCGATAGACTAACGTTCGCCATTAATGATGAAAAATAATATCAGCCAAATGGTACATAAGGTTACGTTCGAAGGACCGAACGCTATTGATATCAGTTCCACATTTCTACGCACACTTCGGGTTAATTTTCGATGAAAACAGCATAAATATTTTCTTTGAGTGCTCGAGTGGACTAAAACACTAGGCATAAATCTTATCTTTTACGTAATCCCAAAAAAATTTAAAGATGGTCAAATACCCTGATTGTTCACGTTGGAGATCGCCACTTGTAGAGCATGTAGCGCCCTTTGGTTGGAAATGAAGATCTCCCATAACCATAAAGCCCGATGCCAATCAAGGAAATTCGTTACAGATCAATGGTGGCTTTGACAGAACTTGAGACCGTGAAGGAAGGATTGCAATTCGAAGCAGTACACAAACCGGTCTCTGGTTGGTTTCAATACGATTGGGAATAATTTAATATTAAATGGTTGCGGTTTAGCGTGATTTCATTTGATGAGACAAAAAACATGTCGTTAGTATGGTAAAGTATGTGGAGACAGAGTTCAGTTGGTACCCAAATGAAAGTATGATGACAACATCTCAAGAGCTCCCTCCTTTCAGAATAGCTTTTATACCGTGCTGTTATAGTATTCCATTCAAATGTACAGTTTTATAGTTTGAAGTTCTATTTTGATTTGAAGGAAAATCGTGGCTCATTTCGAAACTGTATTTTTTCAATCGATCGACGAACGCTCGCTACTAACGATGAAAACCTAGGAGAGCACTGACGTGAAGTCATTATCTTTTGAACACATATTCACTTTCGGTGATATCCTTTGAACATGCGCACAGAAGCTGCTGACCTAACGTCGGTGCTTTTCTAGGTTTTTTCCATAAAGTACAGGATTTCAATTCGATCATATCTATATTCTTGGAAATATTGGGAAAATAAAATTTTGAATGGGTATATCTGTAGAATCATTGGGCGGATCTCACCCATTCAAAATTTCGACCTTCGTAATTAAGCCCCAAACCTACCCTACAAATATCGAGTTTTTAAGTCGTTTCTTCCGAAAGTTATTGTGTTCACCGTCGGCCTAACGGCCGACCGTTAACACAATAACTTCCGACAGTAACAACTTAAAATCTCGATATCTGTAGAGTAGGTTTCGGGCTTGATTGCGAAGGTCGAATTCGTTGTTTATTTTCCCAATATTTCCAGAAATACAGATTCCGATAGTTTATTGAAAAAATAACAGTCCGAAGGTTTATACAGAATTTCATGAGGATAATATGATCAGAAGATAACAGAATATTGAATATTTTAAAAGAAATTTTGAAATTTTTTTTTCAAATTGTTTCAAAGACACGATCATGACGAAATTTCGCACACAGTTGTTAGTCGGCGTTTCCAAACTAGCTGCCAGGTTTCATCATGATTGAATCAGTAATTTTTGAGTTATTCCGAAAGAAACAACGGAAATTATCATCGGGTCAAACTGACATTGCGTACACTACTGGGAAATTTAAAGCTCAAGGCCTGAGCAAAGCTTTTTTTGAATATGATGAACAGTTTTTGAAAAAAAAATTCTTTAATTTACTGACAGTACGATAAAAATGAGAATGTTGTCGTTTCATATTTGATGTAGGCTTACCGCCTTGCCAGAAAATAAATTTACCCAACTATTTTCCCTACCAAGGGATTAGGGATCGTTTGATATTATAACCTTCAAACCCTCGTCATCGACAGCCAAATATTATTATCGTTATTTGCAGTATGTAGCACTTACCCCATAAGGCTTCCATATAGGTAAAGTTAGGAACGTTTCCTCGAAATACATGATAAACAAACCCCAATTAAACTTCGCATAATGGTACAGGAAGACGTAAACATCAAACTTCTGTATGGCCGAACCGAGGGCCGAACTGTAGTTAACAAAACGTATGTGACTTTCCTAAATAAACCATAAGATCCGCAAGTGTTTCGAATTACAGCGTATTGTTCCCCTTTGGTTTATTATTTGATAAAATCAAGTACAAAACCTTAGTGACCGACCAAAACATAACCCCCCCTGAAAATTTCATATTTTACACTTTTAGATTTGAATGAACAAATAAAAAAACACGGCAAATTTTACACAAGGGTTTATTATTTTCCTAGTTTCATAACCCAATATACCATTGATATCTTAAACAACTTAGAACCGAATGCGATGATTCATTTTCGATATTATTGGAAATTTGCAGCGTTTTTCTTTATATTTCAGGAACCACTGGTCGGAAATCATCCGGGTGGAATTTTTTGGGTTTAGTTATGCAACAGTAATCAATGTTCAGAGTTTCATGAAAATTCGGTGGTAAGTTTTCGAGAAATAATTTTTTTTCCCCAACCCCCCATTTAGAGCCCTTAAAGAACATCGATCCTGCTGAAGAGGTTGGAGGATCAACCCTGAGTGACGCACGAATTTTCTACCAAGTTTCAAGGATTTCCGTTCAGTACTTCCAGAGAAAAGGCCCCGGACAACGGACGGCGGACGGAAGGATTTTTTTTTATTCGTTCATTTAAATCTACATCCGCCGTCCGTTGTCCGCAGCTTTTCTCTGCAAATACTCAACCCAAATACGTGAAATTTGGTAGGAAAATCGTGTTTCGCTCGAGATTGACCCTCCAAGCTTTTCAGCAGGATCGGTTATCCTAAGGGCTACAAACAGGGGGTAGGAGAGAAACAAATTATTTGTCGAAAACTTACCACCGAATTTTCATGAAACTCTCAAGGTTGATTACTGTTGCATAACTCAACCTAAAAATTTTCACCTGGATGATTTCCGACCAGTGGCTTCTGAGTTATACCGAAACATTTCCGCGCTTGTTCAAACTATTAGATCAACACGAAATTTTACTCCGAGTTGCGTGTTGGTAATCTCCACCAGATAACAAAGTTTCAATCTGATTGCATATGTACTTTTTGAGATATTGCCGAAATAACGTTGAATTTCCAAATATCAACGAAATTTGGCACATTTTTTTCCCTTATATCTCCGAAAGTAAATATCGGATCGAATTGAAATTTGGAACATTGTTGTTAAATACTGACTCCTTTGGCAAAAGATTTGTTGATATTCTATGTGACTTTGTATTCTTATGTTTTCGAATAATTTATAGGCCTGAGGAAGCAGAAGGCAACTTCTGCGAAACGTCGCCACGGTTGTTATTAAACCATAATATCTTCTACTTGGTCCTATTTCCTGAAAGAATTGTTCCGTCAAATTGATTATGGAGGACGTAAATTCTGGTATTTCTGTTAATTTTAAAAATTTTCGAATAAACTTTTTTTTAAATTTCTAACAGCGGGATCCACACGAAATTTTGATCTAAGTTGCGCGTTGGTATTCCAAAACTGTCCACGAAGTTTCAATTTAATCGAGTCAATACTTCATGAGATAACGAGGAATCAACCTCAAATTTTAAAATAAAAACTCCGAAATAATTCAACCGATTCCACCCATTAATGAACTTAATATTTGGACTTCAAACCTTACCCGTCAATTTCAAGTAGTTAAGTCTTTTCCTTCGAAAGTAAGAGCACATACGGACGGACGACCGGACGGAATAGAATTCGACCACGGATTATTCTTCAGGGAGTTAAACCCAAACGTTTAAGACCCTTTTTGGGCTCAAAATTCGAAAATTACAGACATGCTAACGCGCTGTTCCCTAGAACAAGCGCGTAAAGATTCATGAACTGCCGTTGGCTCTTCAACTAGATAATTGGATGCGAAATCTAGGTATTTGTAAATTTTATCTCTGACTGGCTGACTGGTGTTCCTGATTTTACGTCAATAATGTCGAGTTTATATGGGAAATGTTCCGTAGATCAACTTGGTTATTTCAGTTCATAAATAAAATAACGAGACCCTCAATCTGTCGAATTCTTTCTGAAATTCCCCCTTTCTCCAGTACTAGAAAATTTTCGAAATTTTAAGATTGGCAACTTGGAACAAAATTTCCTATCAAAGTTCAATGATTTGAAGTTGAATATACTCGGAAAATTTTATTTATCAGCTTTCGTTATAAATATCGCATAGACAAATAACCTGGGCAGATTTAAGGTGTGAATATGCAGCTAAACAATCGGACGGAAGATTTTTTCAATTCTCTTCATTTGATTATTCCATCATGCCTTTGAAAAAAGAATGTATTGAAAATCATTTATCGAAAAAATATTGAACTTACGTAAAGCTATGTGAGCTCCTTCGTTAGGTGGATAATTCCTCCTCACTGAGTTGATGACACAAAGAGCCAACGAATGGAGACCAAGCTCTTTCGTTCTTTGGAGAACATTCCTGTGAAATTATAGTATTAATTAAAATTGAGCGAACTGAATATTCGGAGGAAAGAGTCTCGATTTTCAGGTAATATTCAGAATCAAAGAATTCAATAGTCAAACGTTTTCTTGGCGAGAAGCTACGCGACTAACCAAACTCTAAATCGATAACAACAATGCTTTTGAAGCTTATGAGGAACATCAATTCGGCAATGGATCAACTATGGCTATCTGAGATTGTGTCCAGCGATCTGACAAAAGCGTGAGTCATGACCTACTGATCAACAACCTCCGTCTGTATGGTCTGGATGGACCACCATTCTTCATGACGTCATTCCTTGCCCACAAGCAACAGAAAGTTCAATAACAAAAAAAATCACACACATGAGCAAAGTAAAATTTGGAGTTCCTCAGGGATCAACGTTGGGGACCATATTGTTTAGAATCTTCATGAACGACTCAGAAATTAGTATAGATAATCTCTATATTTTTCAATTTCACTGCTATTTGCTCATGAAAAAGTCGCCATTGTCAGGCAATACTCAGAATCAAAGAATCCAATAACTATGAACTTTATTTGACAAAAAATAATTAATTACATGTTTCTATTTGGACCATGTTTTCAACATTAATATTATTCCTGCTGGAATATTTCGGTCGAACTTATAGTATTTCTTTCATTTTCACCACTTTCACATATTGCTTCATCGAAGCTTTCTGGAAAGCTTTCTCTGGATAAACGGTATGATTCCGACAGAGATTTAAGGAAAACTGTTGAGGGGCAGATGTTCATATCCAAACTTTGTAGCTCAGCTTTAGAAGTACACATTTCTGTATCCGTGTTTCCGCTTAAAGTATTTTCTTCCTTATGTTCATCGGTATTTTCAGGTGTTCGTAAGTATTTTTCTTTCTTCAAGGACTGCAAACACATTCATAGAGATAAATAAGATTTGAAATACAATCAATTAAGACACAAAAGAGAATTTGAAATCATAGTCCAGAAGGGTACACGATTTAAAAACCAAAAATCCACAGTACTGTTTTTGCGCATGTTCACATTTCCGATTTCAGTCACAGAATTAATTTTCTTTGCGCATGACAAACGTTACCTTATTTTCAATATGACACAAGTTCATATTAAACAGGAGCTCTTTATTGCCCCCTTTATTGATCAATAAAAACCTGTATATTAAACGTGATGTCACTTCCAGTCATTTATCAATATTCGCGAAATTTCATGAAAAACTTCCGTTCAAAGTCCAAACAGAACACTCTGACATAATTGGAGACAATATTTTCAGTATTTCGGTAGATTGATTTTTGAAAGATCATGATTGTTTGTCTGGAAAAGAGAGCGATTTCGTGATCTCAACTAATCTTGAATGAATCCCAAGGTAATATTTTTTGGAGTTATCCTGCCAATTCATTTGTGAGCAAATAAAATTCCTTATAGATTTTTGGGTGGATTTTACTTGCGAATTGAATTTTTTTCGGATGAAATCGTGTTAACTGTCGGCATTATGGCGGGAAAATCGAATCAGATACTAGATATTTGTAGAGAATATACCCATATCTCCACAAATGCAGATTGAATAGACGACTTCGGTCCAAGTTGCCAACCCACAATTTTCTCCACAAATTTACTATCACTGGGGCACGGGAATTTCAGGACAAATTCGACATGGTAAGGTTCGCGTTAATTATAAATATCCGTAAAAGATGCCTCGGCTCCTCAAACAAGATAATTCCTTCCAAATATAGGGTTTTGTTAAGATCATCTCTGAAATTTAAATTGGGATTCCTGATTTCATGTTGAGTGTTATATTTATAAAGGATATATTCCGCAAATCAACTTGGTATTTCGGTTGCCGGTTTTCCGTTCTGTAAATATAAAATATTCGGTTGGTTCCTGAAAAAAAGGTTAATAACGAAATTTGATTGATGAAGAAGCAATCGTTCAGTCACCAGAACATAGACATATTAATTCTATGCACCAGAACGACAATCGATATTTCATGGTAACATATCCCTAGCATAGAACAATCTTTATTTATTTATGATGCATGGACCATACCTAGTAATTTTTCCATTGTTGATTATTGTCTCTTCTATGTTATTTGGATCATAAATTCATAAAGTAAATAAAGATTGTTCTATGCTATGGATATGTTACCATAGAACATGGATTGCCATTCTGGTGACAGAAAGAATGTTTTTTCATCGATCGAATTCCGTAATTCCCATTTTTTTCAGGAACCAACCGAAAATTTCATATTTACAGAATGAAAAACCAGCTACCGATATAACCAAGTTGATTTGCGGAACATATCCTATATAAATTTGACACTATTAACATGAAATCAGGAATCCCAACTTATATTTCAGCCATGATCCTAAAAAACCCTATATTTGGAAGGAATAATCTTGTTTGAGGACCCGAGGCATCTTTCACGGAAATTTATAAATAACGCGAACCTTATCATGGCGAATTTGTCCTGAAATTCTCGTTCCCCAGTGATAGTAAATTTGTGAAGAAAATTGTGGGTTGGCAACTTGGGCCGAAGTCGTCTATTGAGCTGGAATATAAAGTACGGTTTCGATGGATTCAGATTTTTTCCGTGATGAAGATCCTCACGAAGACTTAGTTTTTGTATTTTTTGTTATCAGTAATATCAAGATGTAATTTCGATGGGATCAGTTTAGTTCGAATTATTGGAAAATGATAATACTGCTTAGGTATATATCCTAAACTACTGGGTGATGTCAAAAGGTGCATTGGGACCCTGCACCAACCATTAAAACTTCATTTTTTTTTGGTGTTCCTCTGCAACCATTTCCGACTCAAAAACTTCTGTGAAATGATATACTTTCGTTCTAAGGAGCCATCACAAGAAAATTTCGATGAAATCATGTATGGGTGATTTCAGGTATTGACAAAAATACGAACCTCTGAAAAAGAATCACCTTCAACCCTCTCTCCAATTATCCTTTTCAAAATATCTTCTCGATCCAACTGAGATAAATCATTCAAAACATCAGACAGAGATACACTTGTATCATGGATAGAACCACAACTGACGTCGTTTATACACTTCACTATGTTTTCCAACGCAGTTTTACTATCTTCTATGAGTTCTGTTGGTGATGAAGATAAACTTGTGACTTCAGAGGAATACCAGGATCTATCTTCAGGAAGTTTTCCAGGGAAATTTGATACAGCGTTTCGTGAATTGATATGAGTAATACTCTTTTGTTCGCTATAAATTTCCATGTTTGAATTGACAGATTCGCTGTTATCAGAAACAGAAGGAACATCATCTGTTCGGTTTTTGTCGATTTTTTTGTTTCTCGACGTGCAAGAACTGCTGTTTTTTTGTCCTGGCAAGATCGGGGTACTTTTCCATCTACCCTTGGAAATCTTCGATTGTTTGCTCTGACTGCACATTTCTACATCTTCAAGGGCACTATCCAAATCCTCATCCACACTCGACTGCAATTTTCTTTCCCTAAAATGTTTTTTTCTGTCACCAGCAACTCCAAGGCAAGGAAAAGGTTCAGAAATGTAGGTATCAGAAATGGAAGGAATTTTCTCTACCTTATGGTGAAGTGATATAATATTTTGTCCCCCAGCGTTGAAATTCGATTGGTTGACTTCACAGAGATGTTCGAGGTATTTATCCCTGATATTTTTATCATTATTTCCTATTTCTACTCCTATGTCTCTTTCCCTATCTGACGATAATTGGCTTGTTTGAAATTTATCTGACCTCCCCTCGGAAGACATTTTTCCAGAAATCCTGCATATGGTTGTAGTAATCGCAGAATCAACTGTGATGTCTTTAGATATTTCCTTGCAAATATTAGAATTATCGGATACTGTATCAACATAGCTATTAGGGACTTCTTCGTCCGTTCTAACGTTCAAGGAATTTTTCTCTTCAATATTTATTTTACTGTCTTTAGTTTCGATGCATATTTCCTCATTATTTGGAGTTGGAGGAGGCGGTTTTCTCCCATTAGATGAATCCTTCATCAATAGATCATCCCCAGATAAATGAGTCCGACAGGTTTCGTAGATAGAAGAGTCATCTTGCGATACAGTGAAGAAACTCCTTCTCAGAGACTTATGGAATTGTTTTCCATAATTCTCATGATTGGGATCATTTCTACCAGTTAGTTCCACAAGTAAATCTTGAAGATCCAAGTCTAGATCTTGTGCATCTGGAGAACTTTTAAATTTCTTCATTTTATTCTTCCTTTTACCAGCATGGATTGAATTCGTTGATTTATTCGGCTGTTTTAATTTGGTTTCTTCATCGGCATAATGTACAATCCTTGAACGTTTCTTCATTTTGGCACCTGGTCTTGAAGATAGGGACGAATTTTCTGAATTGAGAAGTGACAATTCTTTTTTCTGGAAAGTAGGTTTTTCCTCTCTACTTTCTCTTCTACTAACGATGTTGTCTTTATTGAAAGAAGTCGGAACCTTCTTTTTCTTTCGATGCTTGGAACCCTTCTCCTCTAGCGATGTATCAAGGAATTTCTGCTTTATTTCTTGGTTCTTTTGTTTGGCTAAATTTCGATTCAAATCTATACTAGTGGTATTTTGCATGGCATCTATAGATTCGACCTCAGGAATTTCTTCCAATATGACGTTGGTGTCGCAGTACGAATTTCTATTTTTGCGGTAGGAAGAACTACGTGAAAGAACATGACTGGACCTCGTTGATGACATTATTCTTCTCCTCAAATATGTTCGAGGCTGCTCACGAATTTTTGAAATAGAACATTGATTAATTGCTCTATTCACCGCTGTTTTCCTTCTGTCCATTATAATTTTATTTGGAACCATTTCTTTCGAAGAATATTGCAACTGCTTTTTCGCATTCCTGGAAATATTCATTGGATTTTTCCTGAATTCTAGAGTTGAAGTGAGGCTGCCAAAAAGTTGTGGGTTTAAGTCATGTACCAATTTCGAGTCATACTCCAGTGAAATGATGTCCTGAAGACCTTCTACGCATATTGCTGAGTTGATTCGCTTACGGTTAGTTTTTTTGGTTCTTTCGCTTCCATGTGATTTTTGGTCAGAATCAGTATTGGAGAATTTCTTTCCGACACCAAAATGCTTTCCAGAGTATTCTGAAGACTTAACTTCGGAAGAAGCTCTTTTCGTTAATCTGGGGTTTTTCACATTTGTGTTCTCATTGATTTTCATATTGTATCTGATCTTTGTAGGGGCTGAACAAGGTCTTTTGGTTTCTCTTGAAGCTTTACATGGATTTTCTTTAGTTGTCTTTTGAGGATATCTTTTTAGTACAATTTTCTGGAGCGTATCAAGATTTTGTCCCATTTTATCAACACTGACGTTTTGGTTGATTACCTTCTTAGGCAATTTTCTGAAATAATCAAACCTTGTATTTTTCTTAGGATATTTTCCGAGATCTATAACCCTAGGTGTGCGATATCGGGAAACACTTCTATGTGATACTGAATTGAAAGAATGCACGATAGGTGTGAACATATCCAAAGATGGCAAGGTGTTCGTGCCATTTTTAGTTATTAGAGTGTCACTTTTAACGACGGTGATTTTTTGATTGATCACTCGAATGATTTCACTAGATGATCGTGCACCGACATTCTTCATTTTTTTCTTAGAATTCTTCTTTGTTCTGATAGTTTTTTTCGGACCAGTATTGGGTAAGCAGTTACATCTTCCGATAGTCAGGAATCTTGATGGCCAAGGGTATAATTGGGTCATTACAGAATTCACACTTGAAATTTTGGCTCATTTCTATTTCGACTGTATTTGTACAACGAATTTTCGGGGGTTGACAGATGTCGAATTTCATATCATTTTCATGTGTTGATATCTGTTTTTGTGGTCGAATAATAAGGAATTACTTTCATTTCAAATTGATTGAGCTTGAAAAATAGGTGAGACGATATAATGTTTGGAAATCTTCGTAGGCCATATTTCTGAAAATGCGTGCTTCGTTATTGATGTATAAAATTTGTCTGTGGATATTATGGCTCATACAATCCTCCACAGAAATAATTATTTAAAGATCTGAACCTCTCTAGTAAGAAATTTCCATCTAACTGTCGAATGAATTGAGAAATTTTTGCTTGATTCGCACGCATTCTATTCCTTAATTCAGCTCATTCTCAATGGAAACTTTCAGAAACTTGTGCGAGTTGGGAGATCAGGTGTGTTCTCGGCAGGCCTGTTAATATGTCGTGATGCTTCTCGAAGGTGAATTTGATGAAATCTTCTAAAACACCATTGTATTCGATCATTCTATATGGGGCCAACTTAGAACATTATGAAGCTAATATCACATGATCCAACATCCTCAAAATTGCAATACGCCAAAAGTGACAAAGTGAAAGCATACATATTTTCAGGCAAAATATATTTACCTCAAACAGTGATGACACTGAGTATGAAATAGGAGAAGAACTACAATATCCTTAAAGAGATTTAATTCGTATGGAGTCCAAGAAGGGGCAAATCACCTTAGAAATCGACAAAGAACGCCTGAAGTGTACAAAAAGAACTAACAGAAAGGGAAGTAATCGTTGTGAAGTACTTATTGAGTGCCATCATTGAGCAGAACTACTGGCTAGGTATAATTCATTAGTTTGCTTCCTGTTCCTGTTAATATTCTATAGAGATAGATTACCATCACCAGGTCGATTTCCAAGTAGATCACCTATCAGTTCAGCAAATCCACAAAATGAGGCATGCGGTGAATCAAGTTTTCGACTGGAGAACTTGCTGCTCTTTAGCCTTTCTCTACACCAGTCCAGCTTCGGATGAAGTTCGGTAACCTGGCCTATCATTTTGAGAAATAAAAAAGTTTCTATTAGCAAACTACTTTGGCAATCCCATCTGAATAAGAACCGATTGAGCGTCAGAGTGAATACAGACACCCGGTATATTTTCCATTACATTAGGATTTCCACAGGGAAGCATGCTAGATTTCCAACTGTACCGTGCAGATCTACCAACCGACCGTAATCCGATCATCCCTAGATTATCGGTGTCAGCCGAATACTTTGAAATAAATTTATAAGAGAGACTTACCTGAATGAACATGTTATTCAGAAGAGACAAGAGTAATCATCAAACTCATCTGGACAATCGGAATTTAGTTCTGGGTATGTACCAGTATGCCTTATATCTCTATATTACAGAGAAGCCCATCTATAGTTTCAAGGAAGCATCATTTTGAATGAAACCCTGCATTCAGACCTGAAGGTACTGTCAGAGATATTAACAAAGACAGAAGAAACAAACATAAAACATAGAAAAAGACAAGAGTATCCATTCGAATGTCTTACTCAGATCAAAGTTTAATTGAGGACAAGTTATTTTAGAAAATCACACCATACATTTGAGAGTTCTTTGCACTGAACCAACGAATATGCAAGAATGCGCTGATGTGCAGGGGGCGCTAGTGCTTGTACCTAGTAGGTCCTCTCAAGATCTTATCACCGACGTTCTAACAAACTCCACTATTGTCGGAATTAAATGGTTTAGTTTGGGGCATGACCTGACGAGATTTTCAGACCAAGCCAGGACGAAACGAGATTCCCCAAATATGTTGAAGCTACCTCGCAAACCTTAAAAAGCTTCAGATTATGAAATGCGCCATTTTTGATTGCTTCCTAATACCTGTTCAAATTAATAAACTGCGCACGAACAACAACTTTTTAAACGACTGCTTGAGAGGTATAAAATATGCAATTCTCTGTATACTGCATTCGTACTAAATTCGATTTCAGCCATAATCCTCTTACCTTCTCTGAAATTTCTCCAATAAATTCAACACGAAACAATCAAACGAAGTATTAAAAAGGTGTAACAAGTAGCAATTAGAACAACGATATTTTCAGTTTTTTATTGGGCATCACGAAAGGAGACATTGTTCTACAATTCCAGTATCTCATATTTGGACCAAGATATGGAACATCCGAGTTAGAATATTTGCTGCTGCTCTTACTTTTTTTGCTTTCCGAGAACTCGATTTGGTTTGCGAGATTTCTATAATATCCTGGAGGCATATTGATTTGTGTTTGCAGTATTGGCGACTTCTTTATAGCCCTTCTGAAAGATACAAATCCTCCGTGAACTCTGCAATGATCGAAAAAGGGCGTACCTTCAGCAATATACCCCGGTACTTCTGGGTTGGACCGTTTCACAGTTTTTCTAGTGATTTCCAAACTTTTAGAACGACGCTTCTTCGAATTATTCTTCGTCGTATTCATGGCATGATTTTCGAGAGTTATATTGGTGGGGTTCTCCGAGTTACTCTTCCGGAACGTTGAAGATTTTTTACCACGAATCCTATCATTTACTGACGATTTTACACTGGATCTATCATTTGGTTTCTCCGTTTTGGTTTTACTTTTGATTGCCTTTTCTTTAGGAGGTTTTGGTTTGGACTTTTTTGAAATTGGTCGTACTTTCTTCTCAGTCGTGTGTTTAGATTTGGGTCTTTTCTTGGTCATGTCAGCATCACGTTCTTATCAATTCCATAACTTCCTCAACAAGTTCCAGCACACGGAAAATTTTGGGAGAAATTGAAATACCGAGAAAATTGAGATGTCGATATGATTGAAATGTCATAAGTTTACTTATGGAGTTTGTGAATTTATTATAGACGTAAAGTCTGTGTGCCTATGAGATTTATATTCTTCTACTGTAGTGTTCTATAATTTTTAAACTTATGTACAATAACAACAAATGAAAAAAAAAGTTTTCAACTGATTAAATATGCAATTATTTTTTATTGAACCGGCTGTTCGTTTTCCATCTCAGATTACTAGGATTTCTCTCGAGTCATTCTTTAATTACAGCCAGTTGAGGGGGAGTATATATCTCGACCGTTTGGCAGAGAAAAAAAATCACACAAAATCTAAAGTTTTTTTGAAAACCTTTTTTTCGGAAATTATTCAACAGAACTCAATGAAATTTTGGACACGGCTCAATATTTCACAACGGTGTACTAAGTTGAAGTTTAAACCAATGCAAGTTTTCGGGGATCTTGGGGAAAGAATCTCCCAAATTTTGGTTCATTTTCTTGGGTATCGATGTTACATTCGGAAAAACTCGAAAATACTGATTCCATCATGATTAATCTTGGTAAATGATCAGCAAAAGCTGATGCACAATCATGTGTGAATTTTCGTTATGATAAACAATTCCAAGAAAATCTTTTTCCGCCCTCGAATTTGAAAATCTGCGCCAAAGCTACCGACTTCACGTCAGTGTTTTTCTGGAACTGTTTTCAGCTCATTTGTTATGGATGTTCCAATCAAACAAAGTCTCCCCCATGTCATTTTTCTAGGTAACAAGATTTCATATTTGAATAACTCAAAAATAATTGTGTTCAAAAAACACTGTCTCAGAAATGAAAGGATCGAAATTCATTCATTGGCACATAACCAGCACAATGGGACTAATACAAAATTAATAGGTATTCGACATGTATTTCGATTCTCATTCATTTCATCAGTGGCAATGGTGAGTATTGAATTCAATTGAGCCTTACTCAATATATCAATAATATAGATTTGCCCATTCATGAATGACAGTAAAAATCTCTGACGATTCATCTAAAAAACTCAAAGGAATCTATTGTTCATATGACCTGTCGTGTTCATTATTTCGTTTTCTATAAAACCATTCAAAAACGCCTTGAATTTCCTTTCGAATAAACTTGCTATGTTGTCATTCATTTATATTTCCACTTACTTATTTAAGAATGTTTATAAAGTTTTTCATTCGAGAATGAAGATTTGTCCTTTCGGATAGGGAGGAGGAATGAATCTAACTGGGGTGTTGCAAACTATTAAATATACGAGCTGATGTCATAGATGATCAGGCCCGTCAAACTTCTAATCCTGACCTAACAGTGGTCCGTAAACACAATAATTCCGAAAGCAGTAACTTAAGAAATTGATAGTTGTATTGATGGTTTGTCAATGGAGTTCAAATATAAAGCACCATGGATGTAATGTTGGGCCTTGAAGGTAGGATGTACAATATTTCGTGGGGGCCTGCAGCACTGAGAGTATACAGAGGACAACATATACCTGCAGTGAATTTTGAAAATCGTATGTTTTGATTAAGCAGAGGCAGTTTATGAAACAGATTGAAAATATCCATTCATTTGTAGGTACAACGATATTGTATATTTTCATATTGGAAAAGGAAACAACCTTAGTGCTTGAACTAGGACACCAATTTGTGTAAATCCGGCCCTCGACGCCTACATATTCCCGACTTCAACACCGGAAACCACTCCACAATCCAACACTGAATAAATTAGTGTAAATCAACATCCCATGTTGTTCGATGCGGTATGATTTAAACTTTCTCTGAAAAACTTCTGCCTTGAGTCATATCCGACTTATGTTCCTACCGAATTCTAACAACATACGGAGATGTCATAGTGTGTCACGTCGTCAATCCAGATGAACCTACACCTACCTGTAACAGTAATGAAGCGTGTTTTCTGATGCTGATTGATATTTAATGTTGTACTTGGGCCCCACGGTATGAATTATATACCTCGCTGGCAGTGCGTGTCCTTGGGTCACTATTGCTTCCCCAGTCCTACATTCTGAAACGATAATAATTTGTTTATCTTCGTCAATCGATTCATGGTATACTGGTTGTTACAGTTCAGTGATAGATTGCACAGAGAGAATTTTCGATAGAAATATACATGGTGTTACTTGGTTCGTCCATAATCTCCACATATGATAACATTTATTTTCCGAATCAAATTAAGCCTTCTATCGTGGTTTGTATCATCTTCAAGACATTCTTGAAGTGAAAAACATGAGCAGAGCATGCACAATAAGCTGTTTTTCAGAAATACTATTCCCATTCAGTTGACCAACATTACACTCTCAGGAGTGATTGTTGTATCGATTTTTTATTTAAGATTTGCTTCAATTGAATGTTGTAACAAAAATGAGGATTTATCTATTATGAAGTGCGCGTCAAAATTATGGAACAAATTCATTTTCTCAGAAGAAAAATATTTGGCAACAAAATCCTGAAACAGGTTTTTTTCTTGAAAATTTCTGCACGCCTGTGAAGAAGATACAAAGACCTCGCCAAAAAAGTACTGCATGACCCACTTTCCCTATTGAAGAAATTCATGATGGGGATGGCACAGGGTGCAACAAAAATCCTTCAAAAATGCAAATTTGATAAAAGTGAAACAAAAATTGACCTGTTTCAGGATTTTGTTGCCAAATATTTTTCTTCTGAGAAAATGAATTTGTTCCGTAATTTTGACGCGCACTGTAATTGTACGTCCACATTTATATCGGTCAAAAAACAGTGGAGAAAAAGTTACTTTCTCTATGAGGTCGAAAATTTACAGACTGAGTTCATGAAAGTAGAGAAAAAGTAATTTTTTTTTTCTTTATGAAGTCGAAAATTTACAGACTGAGTTAATGGAAATATCGATATTTGTAAAAGTCATGACTGGTTGACCCGAAGTTGTTGGGGCTCCTGATTTCAAGTCAATAATGTCATTGTAGTTTATATTGGATATGTTTCGTCAATCAACTTTTATATTTTGGTTGACGTTCCGAAGTATGAAAGATACGGTTGTCTTCTGAAATAGAGTTTTTCAACGGAATTCTGATGCGGAGTGACCATATTTTCTATGGTAATAGCGGTTCATCATCGGAACTCATCCGTGGACCTTAGTACGCATGTTGTCATAGGTTGTTGTTCTATGTTGTCCCACTGAATAAGAAGTTTTATCAATTCGAAAAACCAAGTTCGCTAAATAACCCTTATTTTGGGATCCAACCGACCACATCATCTTCACGGACCGAAAAAGCAGCAACCGGAATAACCAAGTTTATGTACGGAACATATTCCATGTAAACTTGACAAAAGAGACTTGGAATCAGGAACCCTGACGCATCTTTCAGTGAATCAGACGAGACGATTACGATTATCGATATTTGGCAAAAATCAAAATCACAGGATGGAGGTCAGAGGGTCGAATCGAAATCACTTGTTAAAAAGAACACCGACTTGTTTCGGTTTTTTTTCTGAAACCATATTCAAGACTCTACAATGAACACAAAATTTGTATGAAGTTGTAAAAACGTAAATGAATAGAGACATCACCATTGTGTTTAAATCATACAAAGGTTGTTGTTACAAACAGAAGCAGTATTATAATCAATATGTAGCATTTATTTTTTCTTATCAACTACGTATTTACCAATCATTCTTCAATCATAGGTATAATTATTTCAACACAACTCAACACTGAAGGTCTGTGGAAGTTACTTACAGTTTTTTGTGTGATTTATGTGTCATCGCATCAGAATTTGGAAATGAATACACACTTCAAACATCAACAGAGAACGATCATGAAACAACTGATACATTAATTCAACATTATTAGGTACTGAAATATGTCACACAGACATATAGGTGTGCGAACGTCGATTAACCACTCTGAATTGAATTAAACTGCTCCACACAGTTAGGGATATCGTATTCAATCGTTTTAAAAGTATGTAATCTTCGAGAAAATCGCTGTAAAACCATTTAAAACTCAATAACAACTTGAATCGATCCAATAAAAATCAGTATGAGACATTTCGTCATTCTGGTCGCCTTTTTTCTGAAGTTTGTTTCTTTGCATATGCTTCATGATTGTTCTTATTTTGAAATGAAGTCAGTTTATCAACGGCTTCAATTTGAAACGAGTTTTTTGAAAATGCCAAGACGTAAATTAACAAACGCTGAGGCTAATAGGGTTATCGGAATGCTACAGGGTGGCCTCACTCAGGTTATTGTAGCGGAAAGGCTCCAAGTCAGCCAAAGTGTGATATCTCGACTTTGGAATAGGTTCAGGGCGACAGGTTCCGTGTTGGAAAGACGAAGGCTTGGTGAGCGACAAAAAACAACACCTGCTCAGGATCATTTCGTCACCGTTTCGGCGAGAAGAAACCCTATATCTACGTGTAGAATGCTACGGAATACTCTTCAAAATGTAGACGTGGTCCAAGTTTCCATCGAAACCATCAGACGTTCGAGAGAGGTGAATCTAGGTTCTAGACGTCCATTAAGAGGAGTTCCGTTAACACGTGACCATAAGCGTCAAAGACTGGAATGAGCAAGGCAACATATCAATTGGAACGATCAATGGCGTAGTGTCCTTTTCACTGATGAATCCAGATATGGACGATTTTCAGATTCTCGAAGAAAAAGGGTATGGACAATCCCACGCATACCCCGTAATCGTCGCTATGTCCAAGAAGTCCATCCATTCCGAGGGGGTAGTGTTATGGTATGGGCCGGGATATGTTTCAACGGGTGCACAGATATACACATTAGTCCTGGGAATATGACCGCCTTACACTATATGGAGCATGTTATTGACAATGTTGTGCCAAATTTTCACGCTGCTATTGGTGAAACTTTTCAATTTCTAGACGATTACGCTGGACCGCACCGTGCAGCAATAGTTGAGAATATGCGCGGTGAGCTTGGTATTCCACATTAACCAATACCTCCGCACTCACCAGATTTGAATTGCATAGAACATACATGGGATATGCTCCAAAGAAGATAAGATAATCATCAACCTACCCCAGAAGCCTTAAATGATCTGAGAGAGCATCTGCCCCGTTTATGGAACCAAATTCCTCAAGAAATGTTCAACAACCTCGTGTGTAGTATGCAAAGAAAATGTCAAGCTGTTATTGATGCCTGTAGGCCATACATTGTATTGATAGTCTTAAAATGCTTGAATTCTCTGGAAATAATATTTCGTTATTTTACTCGATTTTTCTCAAACACCCTGTATACGCTGCAGACCTACAGGCTAAAATTAATTTGCAATTTGAAATTATATGAATATGAATTTTCATCACAAAAATCTTATTTTAACTATATTTTTTTGGAATTTAAATCAATATACCTAACTCATGTGGAGCAGTTTATAAGCTCTAATCTTTAAGTTTGTTAATATTCGAATTTTCTATATCAGTTCTCTTATTTATAGATTTTCCATCTTGTTTAATCGATATCATCTCATGGAGTAACCGTTTCCTTAAAAATTTTTGATGGCCTAATATTTTGACAGAATCTATGTTGAAATCGAAGGAATAAAGCTTAATCGACTCATGTTCCGCTAGTACGGTGTTGGTTCCCTTTTGGTTTATTATTTGATAAAATCAAATAGTAAACCTTAGTGATCGACCAACAAAAAAAATTTTTAACCCCCCCTGAAAATTTCACAGTATACGTTTTGGAGTATGTAGATTTGAATAAACTAAAAAAAATCCGTCCGTCCGCCGTACGCCGTCCGTTGGCCGGGGCTTTTCTCAGAAAGTACTGAACCGAAATCAGTGAAACTTGGTAGAAAAATCGTGTGTCCCTCGGGATTGATCCTCCAAGCTTTTCAGCAGAATTGGTGTACTCTAAGGGCTCAAAATGGGGTGTTGGATGGAAAAAAAATATTTCTCGAAAACTTACCACCGAATTTTCATGAAACTCTGAACGTTGATTACTGTTGCAAAACTAAACCAAAAAAATTCCACCCGGATGATTTCCGACCAGTGGTTCCTGAGTTATAAGGAAAAACGCTGCAAATTTCCAATAATGTCGAAAATTACATCATCGCATTCAGTTCTAAGATTGGAATTCACTGGAACAATCGGTTTACTTTTCATCCAGAATCATACATCTAAAAGGGGATGAAAATATTGATTACCAAATTTTTAACACATATCGAGAATTTTTTAATGGATGCGTTATTATTTCATAAACACAATTCGCAAATGCCCCATCGATGTTCTTGACAATTTCATAATCGTAAGTTCAGATTAACTATTTTCGGGTTTTCTCTCCCAATATCTTAAACATAACTACTGAAAATCGGATCAAATTATTATTTATAGAAATCACCCTGCGGATTACGGGATTTAAGATTAAATTTCTTCATTAAGCTCATTGATATCTTGAATAAAACTTTTATTTTATTAATATTATAATAAAATTGAATAAAACTTTTATTTTATTCATAAATCATTGGTTTTTCAGAACACAAAAACCAATTCCATGAAAAAATTCATTTGTAACATTGAAATCTCAATAAATACTCTTTTATAACTGAATAACACTTTTACATGCAGAACGCGAATTAAGTAGCGCAATTCAAAATAATGCAGATTTCCAAAAATTTCGGTTGCTCGGAGGTTTCCATCAATTTCGGTTTGCGTAGTACGATTATCGTCAACCTGTGGATATCCGTTACTGGTTTCAATCGAAATCCAAAATCTTTCGTACTGACAGTTTGAAATAAGAGTGAATATAAAAAATAATGAGCAATTATATGATAAATCAAATTGGAGGTTATAATATGCAAAAAAATCAATAACAAACCGCAAATCACATCAATTGTCGATTGTGGAGAATCTAATACTGAGGGTTGGAGCCTTAGACTTAGGTTAGGAGCCGATGATCTATCTACCTGTTTTTGAATGGGGTCTCTGCCTGGTCGTGACCTCAGACAAGGGATATAGCGTAGACAAAAATATTCCGCATGTATCATCATCTGGTTGTCGGCAAACTACTCGTTTGAATTTCACGTCTTTACATCAAACAGACTTTCGGATTTGACACCCTCTTGGTCGAGTGTATCTGACAACGATAACGCCGAACGAAATTTATAATCTAGAATTATTCTTTCGAATTCAACCTGATGAGGTTCACGATATATTTAATTGTTACAGAAATGTCATTGAAAATAACTTTAGTTTTTCAGTTTGTGTGGTGGATACCTTGTGAATCAAGTGAATCGGATATCTGCTGTGGAAAAATTTTTTTTCAGATCAATTGCACAGGAAGGTTGAGTTTTTTTTCATTTCATTAATATTTTTCAGAACAAAGTTGAATTTCAGTAGAAATCTCATTTACACATTTGATATTAGCGGAAAGTCTTGAATTTTGTGGGTGTTAGTTTGAAAGATTGAGTTTATTTCCTCAGTGTCAAGAAATACGAATGCGTTCGGATTGAAACATCATAACTAAAATATAGACACTCGATTGAATGCAAAATTTCGTGAGAATTGTATTGAAAAAATCGAATTTTTTTTAAACATTTTTATGTGTTTATGAATACATATTCATCAAAGTTCAATGAAATTTGCTACAGGTTTCAGAGTCAACATTTAGAAACAATGTTTCAAATTTCAGTTTTGACCGATATTTATTTGTGCAGATATTGGCAAAAAATTTCGTGGCCATTTTGAATATTGAGGTTATTTCCCTAATATCTCAAAAAGGACAAACCCTATCTGATTTGAAGTTCAGTTGTAGAATACCGACACGAAATTTAATAATTGTGGAAAATAGTCAGATTTTCAAAGGGGTGAAACGACTGTGGAACGTCTCTTCTCATTCAAAATATTATTTTAAATTTTGCTACTCAGTTAGCGTTCTGCATATGGAAATGTTATTCCATTATACAAGTGTATTTATTGAGATTTCAATGTTCACATGAATTATTTCATGGAATTGGTTTCTGTGTTGTAAGAAACCAATGAGTTATGCATAATATATAAGTTTTTCAAGATATCAATGGGATATTGGGTTATTTGACTGAGAAAATAATAAACCCTTGTGTAAAATTTGCAGCGTTTTTTTCTCTTCAGTGGGTTCAGAATGTTAAGGGTGTCGCTTTTATGTTTGGAAATTCGATCTTTAAGGTAGCGACTAGTTTGTCCAATGTATGTAGATTGGCAATCTTTGCAATAGATATTGTGAATAACATCACTAAGAAGTTCTTTAGGAATTTGTGTTACCATTTTTGTGTAAAGTTTTTGGTTTGTGATAGAAGATCTGAAAGCTTTGTTAACGCTCAACGGTGCAAGTTTCCCCTTTATCTGTGCTCATAATGATTAAATCCATGTGAATCCATAGAATATTTTACTTCCATCAACATTTTCACTCGAGACATGCTGCGGATTGATATTGGTTTGCCTTTCACATATGATTTTTCCAATTATATTGGTTGGGTACCCATTCGTCTGGATCTGATTTTATTCGAATTACTTCCTTGGAATACAGTGAATCGATAGAGTCTCAACCTCAGTATGATGCACACACATTTGCAATGTGTTTATTTTTTTCTGTTTTCACAACTTCATAAAAATTTTCTGTGCATTGTAGAGCTCTGAAGATGGTTTCAGAATAAAACCGTAACTAGTTGGCATTGTTTTTAACCAGTGATTCTGATTCGATACTCTGACCATCATCCTGTGATTTTGATTTCTGCCATATGGAATAAAGGTTTCAAATCAACAATTATATCGATATTTGAATCCATTGGGAGACTTGGGTCCAAGCTGGCAATACAAATATTTTGAAAATTTTTCACCACCGATAACGGAAAATTCAGAACAAATTCGTGATATCGAGGTTCGCGTTACGTTTTAGTATCCGTAACTTGCGCAGGAGTGTGCTTTCACATTGAGACATATTTAAATGTTTATAACTTTTCACTTGAGCCGAAACCGGAAGAATGACAAAAGAAATAAGTAAAAATCTTTACGCGCTAGGAGTTTTCCTTCCAAAGTTAAAGCACATGGCCGAATGAACAGAATTGCATTTGACCACGGAATGTGCACCAATGAGTCCAACCTAGTCGTTCAAAACCATTTTCGTCTAGAAATCAGAAAATTACAGACTTTGTGACGGAACGATAACGTACTGTTTCCCAAAGCAAGCGCGTAAAAAGTGTTTCATTTTATTAGAGGAACCTATGGTTGAAAATAATGTAGACTTCAAAGACTCACCCTGGATATAGGATATATTCCGTGAATAAACTCAATTATTTCACTTTCTGGTTTTCCGTTTCGTTAATATGAAATGTTCGATTGGTTTCTGAAAGATGGTTATTTACAGAAGTGGGTCGGTCAACCCGCGATAGATTTTTCTGTCACCAGAATATCATCAATTTTTTATGGTAGCACTTTTCTATGGAACAAGTTCATAGACTATATTTTATATGTTGTCGTTGGTTATTGTTGTCTTTTGTCTGACTGATTAAAAAGTTTTCATAGTTTGAATACACACGTTCAGTAAGTAACCTTCTTTCGGGAACCAACCGAACATTTCATATATTCGAACGGAAAATCGAAACAACCACGTTGATTTACGGAAATATCTCATATGAAATACATTTACATTGAGTACGTGAAATTAGGAACCCCAAAACATTTTTCAGTCAATTAGACAATGTGCTTACAAATATGGATATTTGGATCCAATTCCTTGGTTTGAGACCGATATAAAGTTAACAAATGTATATACATAGAAATAATGCCAACCTCAATATGATGAATTAGTTTTGTCCCCTCCAAAGTGGTAGAAATTTTTTAACGTTTTTGGTTGGCAATTTGAAGTGAAAATTTCTCCTAAACTTCATTTCAATGCTTTTCCAATCGACATAATTTTGTGAAAATGACGTTTGGTGTACGTAGAAACTGAACCGTTTTCTTCTCTAAAATTTTCGTAACTTGAATGAAACCTACCGCGTATATCCAAATTAATTTCTTCTTTCAGTTCAGATCCGGCCCTCTGGAATATTCTGTCACTTATGGGGTTACTCTCCGTCATAGATTCATTAGTGGAATTGACTATCGCATCCACCTGCAATGCGGAAATGTCTCCATTCCTAAAAGAAGAAAGAATTATTCGCCAAAAGAGTGACTGAACTATTCAATACTTCAATAATGAAAGACCAAATTTGTCCACTGAATAATATATATATCTTTCGGTGGCTCTTCTTGAAGAAAAATGACAGTCATCAATCAAGCCCATAGATAAAAGGCGTGTATAAAAAATATTATACACTGCATGCATTGATCAAGTTCGAAAGTTTTGAGGTTTTTCGAAAGCTCGACAATTTCCAGCAATCACAGAAAATGAAGTTGACCATTCTGACAACTCTATTGTAGGTTGTTGAAAATGCAGATTCATTCCAGTTTCATGTAAATATAAATCTGAATTTTTTGTTTGTTGTAAATTCATATTCTCATCCATGTCATTCTGGAGGCCCATTAGCCTAATTTTGGCCTCCGTACGACCAACAGTTTTTTAAATGAAAATTATTTTAGTACTCCAAGTAGAATCTTTGGAAGGCCACAAAATGAAAACCAATCAATATTATTTAATTCTGTTTTCACACCTGTGTTCGGAATGGAGGTAAGTTGAACGTTGAAATATTTCAACAATTTTGGGTGATATTTTTTTGTTTTTCTCTGAAGACAAGTAAAAAAAAATTAGGTTTGAATTTTAGACAACATTATCAGACGAAAATCGAGTACATTGAAATGATTCTATTCAATTTAGCATACGAAAAGCAAAAATTCCAGTTTTGTAGGTTTTCCGCCATTTCGAATGTTTTTTTTTCAGAATTCTACACCACAATTGAATTGACCACAAACCGTTAGTTCAAAGGTCACGCATAACTCACCACAGTTATCAGGATATTGCTCGAAGTAGAAATTAAACACCCTGTATCTCGCTGATGCTTCGAAAACGGGGTATATGTCATGGGGCAAAAATCACTTTCCCAATGTCATCTACACGGCTATATATTTTTGTCGAATTCACGGTGAAACACTCTGTATATAATATGATCCTTTCAGGAATTACCTGACTTATTTTTGAAATTTTCAACCGATTAAAAAACGTGTTCATTCTAATAAACCATATGCAAACATTGCTATATTAATAACATACTTTTATTGTATAATTGATATATGAATATATAATATGAAAATACTTTATTTCAATGAACGCCTGCATTTGATTATTTGATATGAAATGACCATATCTTTTTTCCGATCATTTTTCGCAAAATCACATATTTTGAGTAGTATCCGTAATTTATTCGAAAAAAATTCTTTAGCAATGTCTAATCCATATCATAAATAAAAAATCACATCGTGAATTCACCCGTCCATTTTGTTCGAGAGATATCGACATAAAATGTGGACAAGCTTGTAATGTACTTGTGAGTAGAATAATCGATACTCTAGGTAAGGTCTTTTCTTTCTTCGAAAATTGATTTCGACTCTGAATCTCTTGCTTTATTTACTATTGAATTTAAACGTTTTAATATCCAATAAATAAAATGATCCACAATTGGCTCAATATATAAAAAATGAATTTAAGAAGCCTCGATGAAAAATTAAAATGAGTGAAATATAAATGCTTCTATACTAACTGACAAAGAAACAGCAACAACCAGAAAGAGCTGTTCAAGTTAAATTTTTTTTTGGCAAAACATAGATAGTATAGTAAGGAGTAAATGATCAACATTTGGAGAAAAAAACGGAGGGTTCACAATTTTTTTTTATTAAATTTGTTGATAATGTGTTTGTCCACCGCGGTTATCTATACACTCCCCAACACGTCTTGGCATTGATGCAAGAAGATGGTCTATTTCTTCTTGGGGGATACTATCCCAAGCATTTTGTGATGTCCTTAAAGCTACACCAGCATTTATGGCACACTTCAAAAAAACATTGCTCAGAATTTTGTACACATTTATTACAAATTTGCGTCCCAAAGCAAAAATTTATGACACCTCCCGTTTTCCAGAAAAATGGCGTGGGCCAGCTTTAGATTAAAGCTGCACCACGCAGTCTGTATTTTCCAAAACATGCAATATTTAGTCATCGAATTGGCACCAGAATTTCTTACACATTTATTACAGATAAATGACAAGCAAAAAATTCGAAATTATTAACCCCAAGGGGATAGACACCCCTAAATATTGAATATTCAAGTTGAATATGCATCCAAAAGGTGGACGGTATGAAATTATTCATCATTCTTATTTAAACAAACTTTAAACGACATCATATTGTCCGATGATGGGGATGAATCATCCCCGAACATATCGAAATTCATATTACGTAATTATATGAACAACGACATAAACTGCGTAACGCAATTTCCCGCGGACGGTACATATACTCGTATCTGTCGGGATATTTCAAATCTCTTGGATATCGCCGATTTTTCTTCAGTTCAAAAATTTATTACAGTAGCCCACACTTCTCAACACATGCTCAAGGATTCTAGTGAACTATTCCATCAAGAAAAATATGGAATAAGTATCGTGGTATGTGAAAAAAAATAGTTCAAAAAATAATGATGGAGAATTTCGATATTCATCGATTTTTCTCTGTGTCAAAAATTTATTACAGTAGCCCACACTTCTTTAACACAAGCTTAAGGATTCAAGTGAGTTATTTCATCAAGAAAAATATGGAATTAGTATCGTAGTATGTGAAAAAAAATAATTCGAAAATTAATGATGGAGAATTTCGATATTCATCAATTTTTCTCTTTGTCAAAAATTTATTACAGTAGCCCACACTTCTTTAACACATGCTCAAGGATTCTAGTGAACTATTCCATCAAGAAAAATATGGAATTAGTATCGTGGTATGTGAAAAAAAATAATTCAAAAAATAATGATGGAGAATTTGGATATTCATCGATTTTTCTCTTTGTCAAAAATTTATTACAGTAGCCCACACTTCTTTAACACATGCTCAAGGTTTCTAGTGAACTATTCCATCAAGAAAAATATGGAATTAGTATCGTGGTATGTGAAAAAAAAATAATTCAAAAAATAATGATGGAGAATTTCGATATTCATCGATTTTTCTCTGTGTCAAAAATTTATTACAGTAGCCCACACTTCTCTTACACATGCTCAAGGATTCTAGTGAACTATTCCATCAAGAAAAATATGGAATAAGTATCGTGGTATGTGAAAAAAAAATAATTCAAAAAATAATGATGGAGAATTTCGATATTCATCGATTTTTCTCTGTGTCAAAAATTTATTACACTAGCCCACACTTCTCTAACAAATGCTCAAGGATTCTAGTGAACTATTCCATCAAGAAAAATATGGAATAAGTATCGTGGTATGTGAAAAAAAATAATTCAAAAAATAATGATGGAGAATTTCGATATTCATCGGTTTTTCTCTGTGTCAAAAATTTATTACAGTAGCCCACACTTCTTTAACACAAGCTTAAGGATTCAAGTGAGTTATTTCATCAAGAAAAATATGGAATTAGTATCGTAGTATGCAAAAAAAAATAATTCGAAAATTAATGATGGAGAATTTCGATATTCATCAATTTTTCTCTTTGTCAAAGATTTATTACAGTAGCCCACACTTCTTTAACACATGCTCAAGGATTCAAGTGAACTATTCCATCAAGAAAAATATGGAATTAGTATCGTGGTGTGTGAAAAAAAATAATTCAAAAAATAATGATGGAGAATTTCGATATTCATCGATTTTTCTCTGTGTCAAAAATTTATTACAGTGGCCCACACTTCTCTAACACATGCTCAAGGATTCTAGTGAACTATTCAATCAAGGAAAATATGGAATAAGTATCGTGGTATGTGAAAAAAAAATAATTCAAAAAATAATGATGGAGAATTTCGATATTCATCGATTTTTCTCTGTGTCAAAAATTTATTACAGTAGCCCACACTTCTTAATTACATGCTCAAGGATTCTAGTGAACTATTCCATCAAGAAAAATATGGAGTTAGTATCGTGGTATGTGGAAAAAAATAATTCAAAAAATAATGATGGAGAATTTCGATATTCGTCAATTTTTCTCTTTGTCAAAAATTTATTACAGTAGCCCACACTTCTTTAACACATGCTCAAGGATTGTAGTGAACTATTCCATCAAGAAAAATATGGAATTAGTATCGTGGTATGTGAAAAAAAATAATTCAAAAAATAATAATGGAGAATTTCGATATTCATCGATTTTTCTCTGTGTCAAAAATTTATTACAGTTGCCCACACTTCTCAAACACATGCTCAAGGATTCTAGTGAACTATTCCATCAAGAAAAATATGGAATAAGTATCGTGGTATGTGAAAAAAAAATAATTCAAAAAATAATGATGGAGAATTTCGATATTCATCGATTTTTCTCTGTGTCAAAAATTTATTACAGTAGCCCACACTTCTTAATTACATGCTCAAGGATTCTAGTGAACTATTCCATCAAGAAAAATATGGAATTAGTATCGTGGTATGTGGAAAAAAATAATTCAAAAAATAATGATGGAGAATTTCGATATTCATCAATTTTTCTCTTTGTCAAAAATTTATTACAGTAGCCCACACTTCTTTAACACATGCTCAAGGATTCTAGTGAACTATTCCATCAAGAAAAATATGGAATTAGTATCGTGGTATGTGAAAAAAAATAATTCAAAAAATAATGATGGAGAATTTCGATATTCATCGATTTTTCTCTGTGTCAAAAATTCATTACAGTATCCCACACTTCTGTAACACAAGCTTAAGGATTCAAGTGAGTTATTTCATCAAGAAAAATATGGAATTAGTATCGTAGTATGTGAAAAAAAATAATTCGAAAATTAATGATGGAGAATTTCGATATTCATCGATTTTTCTCTGTGTCAAAAATTTATTACAGTAGCCCACACTTCCCTAACACATGCTCAAGGATTCTAGTGAACTATTCCATCAAGAAAAATATGGAATAAGTATCGTGGTATGTGAAAAAAAAATAATTCAAAAAATAATGATGGAGAATTTCGATATTCATCGATTTTTCTCTGTGTCAAAAATTTATTACAGTAGCCCACACTTCTTTAACACAGGCTTAAGGATTCTAGTGAGTTATTTCATCAAGAAAAATATGGAATCAGTATCGTGGTATGTGAAAAAAAAAATTATTACGATGGAAAACTGCGATATTCCCCGAATATTCTCATTCTCAAAATAAATTATTGTAACTCCCAATATTTTACACGTGCTTCAGAATGCAAATGGAATATTTCGACTAGAAAAACGAATAAGAAGAGTGGTTTATGTGAATAAACTTCGAAAAAATGATGATGGAAATCTGTTATAATTACTTTTTTCCGAATAATTATATTTTGGAAATGCGTCGTTTTATCGTCGAAAGCTGTAACTACATTGGTAGCGGCCAGACCAGAACAGCCAGTTTTTTAGTCTTCCAGATATATATGATCTCCACGAGAAGAAATGTTTCAAGTAGGTGTTCGGAATAAATGGTCGTGGAGGAATACATGAACTTATGAGACAAGAACTCATTATCGGACTGCCAGTCAAGAAATAGTTCACTAGAATCCTTGAGCATGTAATTAAGAAGTGTGGGCTACTGTAATAAATTTTTGACACAGAGAAAAATCGATGAATATCGAAATTCTCCATCATTATTTTTTGAATTATTTTTTTCCACATACCACGATACTAATTCCATATTCTTCTTGATGGAATAGTTCACTAGAATCCTTGAGCATGTAATTAAGAAGTGTGGGCTACTGTAATAAATTTTTGACACAGAGAAAAATCGATGAATATCGAAATTCTCCATCATTAATTTTCGAATTATTTTTTTTCACATACTACGGTACTAATTCCATATTTTTCTTGATGGAATGGTTCACTAGAATCCTTGAGCATGTGTTAGAGAAGTGTGGGCTACTGTAATAAATTTTTGACACAGAGAAAAATCGATGAATATCGAAATTCTTCATCAATATTTTTTGAATTATTTTTTTTCACATACCACGATACTAATTCCATATTTTTCTTGATGGAATAGTTCACTAGAATCCTTGAGCATGTGTTAAAGAAGTGTGGGCTACTGTAATACATTTTTGACAAAGAGAAAAATTGATGAATATCGAAATTCTCCATCATTATTTTTTGAATTATTTTTTTCCACATACCACGATACTAATTCCATATTTTTCTTGATGGAATAGTTCACTAGAATCCTTGAGCATGTAATTAAGAAGTGTGGGCTACTGTAATAAATTTTTGACACAGAGAAAAATCGATGAATATCGAATTTCTCCATCATTAATTTTCGAATTATTTTTTTTCACATACTACGGTACTAATTCCATATTTTTCTTGATGGAATGGTTCACTAGAATCCTTGAGCATGTGTTAGAGAAGTGTGGGCTACTGTAATAAATTTTTGACACAGAGAAAAATCGATGAATATCGAAATTCTTCATCAATATTTTTTGAATTATTTTTTTTCACATACCACGATACTAATTCCATATTTTTCTTGATGGAATAGTTCACTAGAATCCTTGAGCATGTGTTAAAGAAGTGTGGGCTACTGTAATACATTTTTGACAAAGAGAAAAATTGATGAATATCGAAATTCTCCATCATTATTTTTTGAATTATTTTTTTCCACATACCACGATACTAATTCCATATTTTTCTTGATGGAATAGTTCACTAGAATCCTTGAGCATGTAATTAAGAAGTGTGGGCTACTGTAATAAATTTTTGACACAGAGAAAAATCGATGAATATCGAAATTCTCCATCATTAATTTTCGAATTATTTTTTTTCACATACTACGGTACTAATTCCATATTTTTCTTGATGGAATGGTTCACTGGAATCCTTGAACATGTGTTAGAGAAGTGTGGGCTACTGTAATAAATTTTTGACAAAGAGAAAAATCGATGAATATCGAAATTCTCCATCGATATTTTTTGAATTATTTTTTTTCACATACCACGATACTAATTCCATATTTTTCTTGATGGAATAGTTCACTAGAATCCTTGAGCATGTGTTAAAGAAGTGTGGGCTACTGTAATAAATTTTCGACACAGAGAAAAATCGATGAATATCGAAATTCTCCATCATTATTTTTTGAATTATTTTTTTTCACATACCACGATACTAATTCCATATTTTTCTTGATGGAATAGATCACTTGAATCCTTGAGCATGTGTTAAAGAAGTAATGGCTACTGTAATACATTTTTGACAAAGAGAAAAATTGATGAATATCGAAATTCTCCATCATTAATTTTCGAATTATTTTTTTTCACATACTACGATACTAATTCCATATTTTTCTTGATGAAATAACTCACTTGAATCCTTAAGCTTGTGTTAAAGAAGTGTGGGCTACTGTAATAAATTTTTTGACACAGAGAAAAATCGATGAATATCGAAATTCTCCATCATTATTTTTTGAATTATTTTTTTTCACATACCACGATACTTATTCCATATTTTTCTTGATGGAATAGTTCACTAGAATCCTTGAGCATGTGTTAGAGAAGTTTGGGCTACTGTAATAAATTTTTGACACAGAGAAAAATCGATGAATATCGAAATTCTCCATCATTAGTTTTTGAATTATTTTTTTTTCACATACCACGATACTAATTCCATATTTTTCTTGATGGAATAGTTCACTAGAATCCTTGAGCATGTGTTAAAGAAATGTGGGCTACTGTAATAAATTTTTGACAAAGAGAAAAATTGATGAATATCGAAATTCTCCATCATTAATTTTCGAATTATTTTTTTTCACATACTACGATACTAATTCCATATTTTTCTTGATGAAATAACTCACTTGAATCCTTAAGCTTGTGTTAAAGAAGTGTGGGCTACTGTAATAAATTTTTGACACAGAGAAAAATCGATGAATATCGAAATTCTCCATCATTATTTTTTGAATTATTTTTTTTCACATACCACGATACGAATTCCATATTTTTCTTGATGGAATAGTTCACTAGAATCCTTGAGCATGTGTTAAAGAAGTGTGGGCTACTGTAATAAATTTTTGACAAAGAGAAAAATTGATGAATATCGAAATTCTCCATCATTAATTTTCGAATTATTTTTTTTCACATACTACGGTACTAATTCCATATTTTTCTTGATGGAATAGTTCACTAGAATCCTTGAGCATGTGTTTGAGAAGTGTGGGCTACTGTAATAAATTTTTGACACAGAGAAAAATCGATGAATATCGAAATTCTCCATCATTATTTTTTGAATTATTTTTTTTCACATACAACGATACTAATTCCATATTTTTCTTGATGGAATACTTCACTAGAATCCTTGAGCATGTGTTAAAGAAGTGTGGGCTACTGTAATAAATTTTTGACAAAGAGAAAAATTTATGAATATCGAAATTCTCCATCATTAATTTTCGAATTTTTTTTTTCACATACTTAGATACTAATTCCATATTTTTCTTGATGAAATAACTCACTAGAATCCTTAAGCATGTGTTAGAGAAGCGTGGGCTACTGTAATAAATTTTTGAACTGAAGAAAAATCGGCGATATCCAAGAGATTTGAAATATCCCGACAGATACGAGTATATGTACCGTCCGCGGGAAATTGCGTTACGCAGTTTATGTCGTTGTTCATATAATTACGTAATAGGAATTTCGATATGTTCGGGGATGCTTCATCCCCATCATCGGACAATATGATGTCGTTTAAAGTTTGTTTAAATAAGAATGATGAATAATTTCATACCGTCCACCTTTTGGCTGCATATTCAACTCGAGTATTCAATATTTAGGGGTGTCTATCCCCTTGGGGTTAATAATTTCGAATTTTTTGCTTGTCATTTATCTGTAATAAATGTGTAAGAAATTCTGGTGCCAATTCGATGACTAAATATTGCATGTTTTGGAAAATACAGACTGCGTGGTGCAGCTTTAATCTAAAGCTGGCCCACGCCATTTTTCTGGAAAACTGGAGCTGTAATAAATTTTTGCTTTGAGACGCAAATTTGTAATAAATGTGTACTAAATTCTGAGCAATGTTATTTTGAAGTGTGCCATAAATACTGGTGTAGCTTTAAGGACATCATTTTGTGTCGATATCTTGATTGTACGCCCGTCCGAAATTAGCGGCGGGTCTTTAATGAAACATAAGCACGATACTCACCATAGAATGATTTTCTCGTTTATCTGGGAATCATAAAGGAAAGGAGGATTGATGTGAGCTGGTTGTTCACCGGAGGAACTGTAGTCTGTTGGGAACTGAGTAGGTTGAGTGTGGCTCCATCTCCTGAGCTGGTGGGGAAGTACTACGTCCGAAGCCACCCCAAGGGGCTCCTGGTTCATTATAATCCTCATCAATGTCTGCTAGCTGAAAATAAATCATTGCTCAATCACCAGACTGTCTGTGTGAATCATGCATATTTTCATTTCAACTTTACTGTATGGAATAAAGATAGGATTACGAGTACACTGTGGGCCCAATTGGACACTTTTGGAGGGGAAGTCCTACTTCTGCACTAGATTGACGACAACTGATGTCGGTGTCTGAGGGCCAATTTACATGAGAAACTTATTGCCGAAATCTGTCATTTCATGGCTATCTATCATTGTTACATAGTTACCGGGTGTTTCAAACTGGAGACCCCGTATATTTTTACATATTTCGATAGCAATATAGCAAACTTGATATTTTTTTCAATCATTTCAAAAATATAGCAAACTTGATATTTATTTGGGTTATGTCGGAGATTTCAACTTTTATCTTGAATTTTCAACTTTTATCTCTAAGTAGGCTTTAAAAGACGCGATGGTGAATGAAACAATGGAAATGTTTGATATCAAACATTTAATGAAACGATAAAGTTTTGTGTAGTTCGAAATTTCTCCTCAACTTTCTGCAATGAGATAAGAACATTATGAGAACTGAGACATGTTAGTCCGTTTTATGCAAACAGGAAAAATTCATAGGCAGTCGGTGATTCATATCGTTTTCGCACGCAACAACTTAATAAATGCATGCCAATTTGAGAAAAAAAAGACCGAAGAAATATCTGAAGAATACAGATTCAGAAGAATTCTTCGTTTTAGGAACTGTTGAAATCAATTCTAGAACATCAACCAGTATTTCAGAAGAATTGGCCGTATATATGTTCTTCAAACAACTCATTCGATGAGATTATTCGATTCTGGTTATTTTTGAATGAAGTTCAGGTTTTTATAGTTTCTGAAAAGAGGACGGGTTTTCTTCAGACCTTAAATTGTTCAAATCGAACTTTGAGAAGCAACAATCAATGTACGCATCATTTTATTTCCACCGCCGCACAGTCCTAAGCCTATCCGATGATAAAATTTGAAATCTTAATATCTCGAACATTAATTCAACAAAATTTTCAGTATGCTATATTTTTGAAATCGTAATTTCAGACTTCATCGAATATGTAAAAACATACGAGGTGTCCCATATAAAAATATTTTAATGGTGATAACTCATAAAATATCAGTTTTCAGAATATTCAATTGACGTCATTTAATTCTATGTAAGGGGTTGCACGCGAATGTAGAAATATATTTATTCTGTTTGACGATGTATTCAATTTTCGTTCCGAATCATTCATTTTCCACCGAACAAAATATATTTACAAGTAAGTAATTTCAAATATGCAAAAATATAAGATCCGATATATTTATTAATTTGATCTACGGGTTCAACAAAAAGCCGATAGATGGTGCGCAGGAAGCATCCATTCTTCAACACCTTGGATTGTAATCAGAGTTGAGTTAATCGCTACAAATATGTGAGGAATAACACTAAATATTCACCAATCACATCAGAATCATGACTCAATATCAACATTTTAGGCTCTTTCTAAATTGGAAATTTTGGAAACGTTACTGATGCTCTCGACTCGCCATCTATTGAAGATATTAGATACATCTAATTAATAAATATATTTAATTCCATATGTTGATATAGTGGAAACTGCAAACTCGTGAATAGATGGTGTCTGGTAAAAATGTATATCGAATCAAAAAAAAATTATAGCCACACGAAATAAATATAATGCTGCTTTTTATAAATGTATGAAGTCGCAAGGAAAGTTTTCACATTTTTCGAATAAATTCTTCAACCCGATAATTTTTCTAGAAATAAATTTTTACGAAAAAGACGAAACAATGATATCTGAACAACCATGAGGCTTGGGGAAAAAGTGAGTCTATCCAAAATCCATACTTTTCTGATAGGAATTGGAAAATGTCAGATATTCCATCGCGCAAATATGGAACGAACAATTGCACAGTTGAGAGATACATCGCAAATTTCATTTTAAGACGAATGCATACCACGAGCGAATCAGGTGAATCGAAGAAACCAAACAAACGCCTATTATAATTATAGTACGAAGAAGTTTATTGTATTAGAGTAACTTATCTATTTACTGAAATTGATGCAGTGGGCTATTCATCAATCAGAGATAAATTACTGTTGATTCTTCAATATCTGTCCATAACATTGAAAGGAAATAATTCAGACGTTTTCAATTTGCAGATAACAAAGGATGAGTGGAAAAGTTTGCAATAGCGTTTCGAAACATTTACTTTTTCGTTTTTCGCATTCATTCACATTTTGTTTTTGGACCAATTCAGAACGTGTCTGTCAGTGGTCGAAAATTTGTGAACAATTTGATTTATGTCCGGTCATCTAGCCTTATGTTTAAATACTCTAAAAGTTTGAAGAGAAATCTACAAAGACATTGAATATGCAGGGAATTTGCAAGAGATTTGCAACGATTTCTGAGTTATTTGAATTCTTATGAAGTGAACACCTTCGACGGGGACAATTTTTCGAATATTTCAGCAGAACGAGAGTTCCATGAAAAAGTCTTTTTCATTTTCAATTTGGCCAATCTGCGGTTTAATAACAATGTTTGCTATTCGGACCGATAATGAACGCAAGTTGTTCATAGGATCATCAATTCGGACAAATAAATTCAACAAATCTCAAGACTATAAAATCAGAAACTTAATTTTCAATATGTCAGTCAATTCGACGTAAACAAAGAATAACTCCTGATGTCAATAACATGTTTTACTTACATAATGGAATAACTCATTCATAAGTTTTTTCACAATCTCAACTAACAATAATTTATTGTACTTCATGTCACAATTATTCATCGGAATATCGAAATTGAGTTTTATTCTGTGATTTCAAGAAGTCACAGACTCCTCATTCTTTCAGAAATTGCTCATTTCGAACGTTTCCTTGATAACTCAGAAAGTTTCCATTAGAGGTATAAGGGAATTTTTCGAGTAGAATAGACAGAATGATAAAATATAAATTGGAAATCTTGAAATATGATGAATTTGATTCGTCAAAGTTGATGATACGGTCATGAACAAATATTATTGTTATATTGTAAATTGAAAATAATATGGGATTATTTTGAAAAATGACTCAACCAAAGACATATTCAAAAACTATGAATTCCCGTCGATACCATTTTTTCATAAGATTTCGAATACATTATTTAGAAACCGTTAAGTTTTAACAATTTTCCTAAAAATAGCTAGCTGATGAAAGGATTATATACAGGGTGTGTCATTTAAAATAAAAAAGTAGTAGGTAGGCTGACAACCGAAAGTTGCAGAGGTCTGAAAATATTTCAGGGAGAAAGAATGTTCGTTGTCGATAACCCCCACATTGAAATTTTCAGAACAAAATTAATATTAGTTATCGATAAACCTCAAATAGGCAATAGCGGTGAACCGTTTGTTGGTACTTGTAAATTATTGTTGGTTGATTATATGGTTATAAGATTGCGAATTGGTTTAATCAGAAAGTAAAGCTGCTTTATCGATTAAAGATTATTTTGGGGGGATTTTGCATCGTTTTTCAGTCAGATTTATGAACTGAAACGTCAACGTTTGCTTTATTTATCATTTGCATTGTTCCGGTTTGTTCATTAAGCAATATGTTTTCCTACAAACTGCCCTTGACAAATAGTTTAATCCTGCAATCCGCAGGGACGTTTTCCGTAAAAAACACAATTTTGATTTGATTTTCAATAGTTCTGTTTCGGATATTGGGAGTGAAAACCCAGAAAATACCTTGAAGATAAAGCTGCTATAGGCCCGTTAAAGTCTCATTTATTTTTAGAACTTTTGCAGTTTTCGACCGAAACCAAAATTTTTGATTACATACCGTTGAAATGACTTGCCGACTTTACAATAAATATTCAACATACCTCAGAGACTCTAAATCATCTGGAATGATTCGAAGCATTAATTGACACACAAAAAAAAACAGGGAAAACCTAGCGACTTCATGTCAGTGCCCTTTTCGCATTCGTTTAATATAAGAAGGAATTCAAGATTTTCCTGGGTTCCATTTCTATTTTATTCGACTCTATTCATTTCCCATATTTATTCATTAAGTGTTCATTAATTAAACATGAGATATTCAAGAGGGCATAAAGAAAACATGCAAACAGCCACTCAAAAAACTACACATCTTCCAGAATATTCATCAATCACATCCAAGTATGTAAATTTGCCAATTAGACCATACTAAGTTATGTTCGTTATGATTCATAAAGAACAAATATGCATGGATGAAGAGATGAGAGAAAAATCTTTACCGGATTTATTCCTCTGACGAGCCTAACGTATGTAAATCAGGCATAGGTCGAGGTCATCTTGAGAATAATGACCGCATATGTGTTGATGACCGATAAGAGAAAATAAAACAAGGAAAATGAAGTTCATCATTTAGTCGCATTACTATGTAGAGAATTTGGTATTCTCGTCTACGAGAACGTGAAGATAAGAGTACGCACGCGATAGAGAATAGAAAAATAGTTATAAACTAATATTTGACCTAAAATTGATCAGATACTCCAATTACAGCAGAAGAATGATGGAATTTTAAAAACATTTGTAGTCATTGACATACATGGAAGGTCCTTTGTCCTTTCGATGAAAATTATATTGAGGTGTTCAAAGAGATATGGCGTTCCTAAATTGTATAAAAGAACTTGGACGATATAGAGAATAAAATTCTCCTGGAGATGTATCTGTCAACGATTTTCGTATTCGCTCCCTGCAAAAGGGCTTTAGTTATTAATTTTTACAGATTATAACCAAGGCTTTATGTTTGAATTCCGAATAACAAGTTCTATCAAATTCTGCGGAAAGACAACGGTGTCTTCTCTTCAAACGAAAATATTAAGGTATATTTTCAGGGAAATGGGAGTTATTACCTAATTAACAAAAAAAAACTTATCGACTCATTCCATTGGTATGATTTTAAAAACCTAGAAAAGCACTGCCGTGAAGGCAGCAGATTTTGCGCGCTTGTTCAATGGAGATGATCGCTTTGGCAACGAATTTAAACATGCGCGCAAAAGTTGCATGCCTTCACGGCAATGCTTTTCTAGTTTTTTTTCGATAAACTACTGGATTTCAATTCGATCTAATCTGTATTTTTGAAAATATTGGGAAGATGAAATTTTGAATAGGTACTAATAATACGGAATCATTGGGCGGATTTCACATTTTCACGAATTCCCAAACCTACTATACAAATATCGAGTTTCTAAGTAATTTGTTCAGGAAGTTATTGCGTTTAAATTTTGGCCTAGCTGCTGATCGTGAACACTTCGAATACACAACTTTCGAAAGATACAACTTAAAAACTCAATATTTGTAGCGTAGGTTTGGTACTTTACATTATTCAATTGAAATGCAGATTAGATCCAATTGATATCCAGTATTCTATCGAAAAATGACAGTTCGAAGGTTCTTACAGAATATCATGAAGATGATATGATCAAAAGATCACTGAATATTGAATATTTGGAAAAAAATTGAAATTTTTTTCTCAAATTGTTCTTCTGAAACGATCATCACGAAATTACCCATCAGCGTTTCCAAATAAGTCGTCAAGTTTCATTCCGATTAAATCAGCAGTTTTTGAGTGAATCTGGAAAAAACAGCGATATCTCCAGAAATTATGGTTGTATCGGAATGAAATTTGGTACACTGCTGTAAAATATGATCTTCAAGGTATAAGAAGAAGATTTTTTCGGATTCAATGGATAGTTTCTGAAATATCAGGAAATTAATCTCAAAAATTCAAATGGCTACGACTGCGAAACCGTTCGAACGATTTTGCCCCCTTACGAACTCAACCTTCGTATTTTGAAATGCAACCCACCTTGGAATTTTCAGGTCGATAGAATACTCCGTAGGTTCGCAATCGTGGTGACGGCCGGCCGGACAGAATTGATTTTGACACTGGATTCGTTATCAGTGAGTCCAACCTTGTCGTTTTGAGACTATTTTCGGCTCAAAACTGGAAAATTACAGACAGTTGGAAAAAAGGATAGCGCGCTGTTTCCCTAGATGAACATGGTGCAAAAAATAGGATGGTCACACTGTAAAATGAATATTGAATCTAAAGGTATAAATAATAAATAAAATAATTCAGTGTCCTTAAATGTGCATGAATGCGGACCTCGAAAAGAACTCCATGGATCGAAAGACCTCATGGTTCACACAATTTCCAGCAGAAAAACAACTAAGATACTAAATTTCTGTAGGGATGACTGAAGAAAGTTCTGATGAAAAATGAGCAGCTTATCGTGTTTGTTAAAATCATAAGTAGAGTGGTAACTCATCTTTCTCCTCTGTTTACCTTATCAAGTCTATAAGATGTATCTTTCCGATGCGATCTTGTTTGTGTTAGACCGTGGTGGTCTCCTACAACTATATCAGTATTATTCGAATTACTAAGATTGAAAATTTGGATAAAAATTGCACCGAAAGCATTGCACGAGTTTCACCCATCAAAAATTCCACCTCAAACATATACATTTACGCCAATATTTCAAATCTTGAAAGAATTCTCTTCAAAAATTATAGTGTATGAGGTCAAAAAGAATTAATTTAATCACGAATTCTTCCATCAGTGAGTTAAGTTTCATTGAATCGTGTGAGATACCCAAAATTCAAAATTACAGACATTTGAACGAAATGACCCTTCATATGCATCAAATTACGGTGACATCAAAAATATAAATAATAATAATAAATAAATAATAACTTGTGATAAATGCTTCTTTCACACTATTGTATAAAAACTCACCTAAACCATGAGAGGCAGAGTTTAGATAAACAATGAGGAGAGCGCACTGCCAGTTCCAGTAAAGCTACGACAAGACAATCTGTGATGACAACGAAAACGACTGCATAACGACTCATCAAGAAATCGATGGTATTAATAAAAGTAATTGGGGGAATATGCGAGCTTTGCTCTGGTTCTGATGAAACCTCTCGTGATTGAAGAAGTTGATCATCCCTAGTAAATTGACTTCGCAATATCATGCTATGAATATTCGATTCACGCGATACGCTTCTGCAATCTAATTATATTATATAATATTATATTGAACCATTTTTGAACTTTGGGAGAAGATTGAATACCTCCTGCTTGAAGTCAAGATGAGATCATCTATAATCATATTTCCATTCATATTCAGTAACAACAAATGAGAAGCATCAGGTAGACATATTTCGAAGAGATTTGACAGAAGCTATCAGATACTGAAAGATTGGGTAATATTCTAATAATTTTTCTACGAAATGATAGGTTTCAATTTGATATGAATGATGTTAAATTATGTGATATTGAAACAAAAAACATAAAATTAAGGACGAGCATTCTCCAATAAATCAACAAATACCTTCTTATGAGCCTATCATCGAATCAAACAGAGCTTATAAAGGGTGTTTTCTTTTTAGAGGTATAGAACTTTGAAATGGAATAAAACAAGAACGAATTTTTGAAATTGACTTCATTTAAAAGATAATCTTTTGGCATAATTTAAATAAAATCAGGTCGATTCTGTTTGCAAATAGCAATATTGCTGAGAAAAAGATGTTGCTTTCATAACAAGATTGGAATTATTGGTGTTCTGATCAACGATTTTGAGCAATATGATCTGTCACTTCAACAAGAATCTTGCTATCAATATTGCTATCTTAGCAACCTCAAAAAAGTACGCGCTATTCTTGATAACAAGATAGGTTAGAAGGGAATCTTACAGAGTATCATTTGTTTTTACGAGCTTGTTCTGGAGAACGGCTCGTTATCATTTCGTCACGATGTCTGTAATTTTCGAATTTTGAGCCGAAATTAGTCTCTAACGACTTGGTTGGACTCACTGATGAACAATCCGTGGTCAGATTTGATTCTGTCCGTCCAGCCGGCCAGCGCTGTGATACTCGAAAGGAAGGACCTAGAGTCTTGTTAGATTAAAAACCCAAATATATCGGTTGAGTTCGTTAATGGGCCAAATCTGCCGAATGGTTTTTGTGCTACAGCCATTTGATATTTTGATTTTTCAATCACTCGAAAAATATTTATCTGATCGGAATGAAACTTGGTTGGAAGATGAACAGTGCCAATAAGAAGAATTATCCATGAAAAAATTGGACATTTTTTTTTTTTTTAATATTTCATATTTCATTAAAATTTCACTGAAATTTCCGGCATAGTAAGCAACAGCTGAGATGATTATTCTAATGATTTCAACAACAGCCATCCCTTTGAATTCCCAACAGAAAAGTTCATCGAATTTCGAATTATTAACGCCTGAATAAATTGCATTTGATTTCTGGTAACCAATATTCTATTGGTATCCAGGAAATTGGTTATTGGTCTCGTTTCGTTTCCTAACATTTCTTATGCCGATGTTTACACGAAAGCCGTAGATAGAGGTTATGTATGCGAAATCATAACAAAAACTCACGAAGTAGGGTTATTTTCTTCTTCCTTGTAACCCTAAAGTCACAAAATACAGTGTTTTCAGCTCCAAAATCACCGATTATGAAAGTTCATGATAGCAATATTGTTATGACAAAATTCATAACAAACATTGGTATATCACTCAGAACAGAATACGTAACATCATGGCAATATTGGTATGAATTAAAAAGAAAGCAATTTGACTAGAACAGCAAGGTTTATAGCCATACGCAAACAGCATCGACCTGAACTTCTGGCATATGATTATTTTAGCTTGCTCAGACGTAATCTAATCTGGAGGTCCAATTTTTCCAACATTTGTGGCCGTATATCGGCAATAACGTGGCGAATGTTATCCTCCAAGTGGTCGATCGTTTCGAGCTTATCGGCGTAGACTAGCGACTTCACATATCCCCACAGAAAATAGTCTAGCGGCGCTAAATCGCACGATCTTGGAGGCCAATTCACGGGCCCGGAAAGTGAAATTATGCGGTGATCAAACTTTTCCTTCAGTAAATCAATTGTGGCACGAGCTATGTGACATGTTGCGCCGTCTTGTGGAAACCACATCATAGTTTTTCAATTGAGGAACGAGAAAGTCACTAATCATGGACCTATAGCGGTCACCATTGACTGTAACGCTCTGGCCAGCATCGTCTTTAAAGAAGTACGGACCAATGATTCCACCCATGAAGCACACCTAACAGTAAATTTTTCTGGATCTAACGGTTTCTCAACATACACTTGAGGATATCTCCACTCCAAACGGCAGTTTTGTTCATTGACGTAGTCATTCAACCAAAAGTGAGGTTCATCGCTGAACAAAATTCTCTTATAAAAAGCGGGATCAACGGCAACCTTGTTTTGGACTCATTCACCGAATCTTCGCCTTGTTAGGTGATCGTGTGGCTGCAATGCTTGCAAGAGTTGGATTTTGTAAGCACGCAAACCAAGATCTTTCCGCAAAATCGTCCATAAAGTGGTTGGACACATATCTAATCCAATTCCTGTGCACGATGGCGGATAGACTGATTCGGGTCTTCCGCTACGGTAGGCTCTACAGCAGCAATGGCTTCTTCTGTTCTCACTGTACGACGTCTCTGTGGATGCGTATTATCAGTTAGAGTAAACGTGATGCGAAAACGGTGCATAGCTCTGATTGACGATTATGTTTACCGTAAAATGGACGTAGAGCGTGATACCTATTTTTGTCTTGAAGACCGGTCGTAATTTCCAAATAGCGCCACAATCTGGAAAAATATGGATATATTTAAATAAGCTTTCAAATGATATCGATGTATATATATCAGTAGATTCTGTGAAATGATTTCACGTTGCTTACCTAATAATTTCACTCCTCGCTTGCCATAATATAGAAAAACATCGAATTGTAGCCAAAAATTACAATGTATATTGAATTCTTAGAATATATTCCACTGTAAGCTATACCAAACATAATAGGGTAGGAATTCATTCATCCAGATATTTTTACCTTATATCTCGTCTGATGTCAATTGACGACTTCGGCCCAAGTTGCCAACCCCACAATTTTCTTCACAAATTTACTCTCACTGGGGAACGGGAATTTCAGGACAAATTCGACATAATAAGGTTCTCGTTATTTATTAATATCCATAAAAGATGCCTCGGCTCCTCAAACAAGATCATTCCGTCCAAATAGAAGGTTTTGTTAAGATCATCTCGGATTGGCTGAAATTTAAATTGGGATTCCTGGTTTCATATTAATAGTGTCAAATTTATATAGGATATGTTCCGCAAATCAACTTGGTTATTTCGGTTGCCAGTTTTCCATTCCTTTAATATGAAATATTCGGTTGGTTCCTGAAAGAAAGGTTAGTTGCGGAATTTTATTGATGAAAAAACGTTCTTTCCGTCACCGGAACGACAGGCAATGTTGTATGGTAACATATCCATAGCATAGAACAATCTTTATTCATTTTATGATCCATAGAACATAGAAGAGACAACAATCAACAATGGAAAAATTACTAGGTATGGTGTATGGAGCATAAGGTAGGTAAATGAACATTCTATGCTATGGATATGTTACCATAAAACATTGGTTGTCGTTCTGGTGCATAGACTTAATATGTCCATGTTCTGGTGACAGAAAGATGGCTTTTTCATCAATCGAAATCCGTAATTAACCTTTTTTTTCAGGAACCAACCGAATATTTCATATTTACAGAACGGAAAACCGGCCACCGAAATAACCGAAAGTTGATTTGCGGAACATATCCTTTATAAACTTGACACTGTTAATATGAAATCAGAAATCCTAACTTAAATTTCAGCCAACAAAATCCAGTGATAGTAAATTTGGAAGAAAACTATGGGTTGGCAACTTGGACCGAAGTCGTCTATTCAAAATAGTTCTTTTTCAGATATTGGATGTAAAAACCCAGAGAAAAAAACTGAAAATTAACACAGAATCCTCCTTGATTTAGCAATTCTATGCTTGACACTATTAGCATGAAATCAGGAATCCAACTAAAATTTCAGCCTAACAAAAACCTATATCTGGAAGGAATTATCTTGTTTGAGGATATTTATAAATAACGCGAAACTTATCATGTCGAATTTGTCCTATAATTCCCGTTCTCCAGTGATAGTAAATTTGTGAAGAAAATTGTGGGTTGGCCGAAGTCGTCTATTCAGTTCTGACATACAGTTGCCTTGACGACCTGTCGTAATTTCTAAATAGCGTCACCTACAGTGGAAAAAACGAATGCTAGTGAATTCCTTAACATTGGCGAAATAAAAGCGCATCTTTGAATTCACCTTATCTTCGATGCATCTCACTGCGCAGTAACCCCAAACAATATGTGACAGTGGCACAATAATTCAAAGAAAGATGAGGGAGATGTTGGATCTCTCATCATCTATCTTCTTCGATCCTCTTGCAGATTGAACCCAACAATGGTTACGTAGTTGTGTTCACAAAACTATAGATGCAGCCATTTTCTAAAGTTGCAAAATGGCGCAGTAGGGCGGATATATCTCTCACAATATGTCAATTTTAAGGAGAATACTTGAAATATTTTTTTTGCCACGTTTAGGCTCGCAATGGTTCACTCCTTCTTAAACTAGTACAGTGAAGATCAAAAAGGTCTATCATCAGCTATGAATCGAAGTAGCAAAAACCAAACATCCCTTCGACTCATTGAAGCCTTCACAAGTCACAATAGGCTATAAAATATCAGGTTTCTCCATATCGTGTAACTAAAAGTTCAAACGAACAAAGTCTAGATATATGAAAACCAAAGATAACAAGCGTAAATCCTAACGTTTCCAAAAGACCCCGCAGAAGTGCAAGCACATCAAAATCGAAACTTATATCCCTAAACCACTCCACCGGTAAATGGAAAAAACGTATCCCGTCTCCAAGAACTACATGAAACTCGAATAATCCCAATGAAAATTTTACAATCAGCCGAAGGGTATTTTCGGATTCCCATCAATTCAGAATGAGGTGAACCTCCTCCACTTTACGAAAATTCCCTATCCCTTGAACGGCGTTCACCCTAATTTACGTCATCGATGTTGCCATGACGTCACCCGGTAATCCAGTTCTAAACGAGGTAGAGATTGGGAGATAAAAGCAGGGATGAACTGGCCGAAAAGATAAGACCTTTCGGTTGACTGCAAACGCAAACTAGAGGGTTTTAAGTGAGTAGTTTCGGTGACAGAAGGCACCCTTGAGGTTTTCATGAATATATTCCAAAATGTTGGTCTCATGAAATTCTAGATCGTTGAAAAAAAAAGAAGAAGGCACTGCGTGAATTGAGAAGCTTTTATTCAACATCGTATTCGGAGTAGCATCACGCAGGAGCTGTTTAAATTTTAATTTTTTTTTGGTAAAACATAGATAGTAGAGCAAGGAGTAAATTATTAAAATTTGGGGGAAAAAATCGTGATGGTTTTTCATGTGAACATTTTCTGTTACCCAAATATTGTAGTCGTTTTTTGTGAATTCTTTAAATTTTACAACAAACCAGCTATTCGGGGAGGTTCAAAGTCGATGTTCAGTTGATGTTGAAATACCTAGAGCACGTGTACGCGGAATTTATCGCCGGCTAAGTGAATTTGAAAGAGATCAAATTATTAGTCTACTGGAGGCGGGGTTGTCATTTCGAGAAATCGCTAACCGCATGAACAGAAATCCAACCACTGTTATGAGATGTTGCCAAGCGGGGTTTGATATAGTCAAAAATCGAAAAAGAGTAGGCACCGGACGTCGAAGGGGCACAAATGAAGTTCAAGATCGACGTTCAAGACGACTGAGTGGTTAGGAGAACAAGGCCATCCTGTAACTGTCTGAACGGTTTATCGCCGTATAACGTATAAGGTCTTTTGGACTGCAGCATAATGGACCTCATCTTGTGTTAATTATCACGGTTGAGCATCGCCGGCAATGATTACAGTGGTGCAGAGAACAACATTGGAATGTGGAATGGCATCAGGTCGTCTTTTCTGATGAATCTAGATTCGCCTTGGATGCACATGATGGCCGAAGAAAGGTTAGACGACGCAGGAGAGTAAGACGTGACACTCATTTTGATGTTGATCGTCATATACACCTGACAGTAGGCGTTATGGTAAGGGGTGCTATTGCACATGCAAGTAGGTCACCTTTAATCTTTATTCGAGGTAACATTACAGCGCTGCGTTACGTTCAAGAAATAGTGGAGCCATATGTCCCTTACCTTAACCGGCTTGAGAATCCAATATTTCTACAGGATAATGCTCGACCTCAGTTTGCCAGAGTTGGTTTAAAGCGACCCATGCGAATCTTTTGCCATGGCCGCCCAGATCCACGGATCTTTCGCCCATAGAGCATATTCGGACATCATAGGTAGGAGACTTAGAATTTTACCCCAGCCTCTCGGACTTTCACGGCTCTGAGACATGAAGTACAGGTAGCTTGGAATAGTATCCCTCAAGAAGAAATAGACCATCTTCTTGCATTAATGTCAAGACGTGTTGGGGAGTGTGTAGGTAACCGCGGTGGACAAGCACATTATTATCAAATTTATTGAAAAAAAATTGTAAACCCTTCGTTTTTTTTCTCTAAATTTTTATATTCATACTTGCTACACTATCTATGTTTTTCCAAAAAAAAAATTAATATTTAAACATCTCCTTCTGGGTGTTTTAGTTTCTTTGTCAGTTAGTATAATTATTCCAATAAATCCACAAAAATCGAGTCTCTTTATCACCGAATAGATACAAAAACTTCCACAAGAAACTACTAAAAGACCTGATATTTGTTCATCCGATTTGGAAACTCAATGGATAAGGTAGAATTCATGGGGGTGGGGGGGTTGGTAAAATCCCCCTTGAAATTCAACTTATACTTAGTGTCTCCATGAAAAAGAAACTAGATATTCTAGTAGAGAAATCTAGATTATTGGCAAATCACCGGACTTGTCAATTCTGTTCTTGAAAAGTACATTTTATTCCATAAAATCAATCATCAGATTTTTTTTCCTTATGCATGGCTATACCAACCCCTTAATTTCTAACAGGGAATATGGATCGAGCGGTATGTTGTTGAATATAACAGTTAATAGTTTTTCGAGATTTGAACATGAATGTTTACGAATCTTCGAAAATTGAAAATGATTGTCCTGAATAGTTTGATCTAAAGCTCCGTACAGACACGCGACCTGAGCGTCTTTCGAGGCAGTTGAATTGGGCTGCCCCGCAAGTGTGTACGGAGTATTAGCGGATCGCGAGCCATTTCAATAACGGGAGGCTGCCTCACAAGTGCCTCGCAGCTACCTCGAAAGTCGCTCAGCTCCAGTGTCTGTACGCGGCTTGATAAATACATGAATCGAGCATCGCTAACATCTATGTATGGATGTGGTATAATTTTTTCTCAAACTTTCTCCTCGCTTTCTGAAGCATTTCTGGGGTACTCGGCACAGATTTGGAGATCTCGCTGGCCGTTCTATAGGACTTCCACTGCTTGGTAATGTTTCTAGAAATGGTTTTCAAGCAGCGACATAATCATGCAAAACCCCATCTTGCTGGAAAAACAGACGTGTCACAAAGCAGAAGATGAATTGATTCTTGCAGTAATGAAAGGTAGCATTCGCCTGTCAAATTGTCCTTAAAGAATAGTAGCACCACGATGCGGTCACCGTGAGTGCCCGTCCAGACATTCAATGCACTTCGTCATTTTGCTGCTGTAAGACATTTTTTTAATATGGACATCCCCAAATAGTGAACTGGTCAAACGAGTCCTATAGAATGGCCAGCCGTATCTCCAGATCTGTCCTTACTACACTTTTTTGTGGGACCACTTGAAAATGAAAATGCATGCCACAGAGTACGCGTTTCTGAAGAGTTCTGAAGTTTACGGCAGCGAATAGTTGAAATCTGATGAATAGTTTCTTCAACAAAAAACAAAAATTTTCGATTTGTTTTCAAATACACTAACAAAACGATCGCAACAAAATTCAGCGAGCAGTATTGCATCTATTTCGTTTAAATAATATCCAAGTTTCTATCCGATCGCATAAGTAGTCCTTGAGATATTGGGGCAATAACCTAAAAAATTCAAATGGGGGTAACTCCAAGACCTTTTGGCCGATTCAGCCAATAAAAAAACATAACCAGTGCTTTTTGATACACTACCGTAAAAATCCCAAGTCAACGGACAGCCGTCCGCAAAGTAATCATTATGAAATCAATTCATCAGTGAAACCAACTTAGTCGTTGAAGACGAAAACGAATTCGATAATAACAGACGTTCGGGTGAAGAGTATCATGCTGTTGCGTATAACAGCCGCGTAGAATGGTGAAAGATTCGATGGTTCACACTTAATGTGAAAAAAATCTATCGGAAAAGGAATGGAAATTTTCTGATGTGGAAAATAGTTTTCCCGCCAGCGAATAAATATCTCTCAGGCCGATTCGTATTTTCGAAACGATTTCTCAATAAGAAAACGTAACCTCAGATTACCTAGGTAAATCTATAAATTTTCGTCGCAACGAACTTATTGGGTGTGAAATTATGCTCTCACTTTTTATGTCGTTGAACCGATATCCATCATCGCCCTTCTATGAATAATTCAATGACTGAGACCAACAAACAAACCAAAACGATTCCAATCCAACTAAAGAAGAAAATCCCAATATGATCTGGTCCGATTCAGGGTTCATAGATATAGGAGTTGCGGGAAAATTCGGCTTTAATACCAGAGTATACCTAGGGCAAGGGAAAGGTTGTTGGTAAAATACGTTGGCAAGCCTGTTTAGTGATTTTAGTTATTTTTATGGCTTTCTGTGACAAAACTCATGTTTATTAATTTTCTCCGTATAGTACTCAAAAAGAATTGAGATCCCTTTTATCAACATAGTCACAAGAATGACTATCTGTCGAAAATCAACAAATATTCCATCTTGATCAGAGCTAATCATCCAATCAACAAAAACATCTACACCGAAGGAGCGGATCCAAGGAGAATTACTACAGCTGTTTCACAGTTATTACTGATCGGCAGGTCAGCTTACCTCGGATAAAACCGCAGAAAGAATCTCGATACTTATCACCTTTCAGATGGACCGCTGCAGTATAACTGCGTACAGCGCGCCATCTTCTAGGAGCATTCTGCAAATCCCACCTTCGAGTGCAGAGTATTTAGATCGATGTGCATGACGTTCATCCTTTTGACGTATCAGGTCACTGCATCTGCGATTTTGCAGTTTTCCAGGAATTTACGTCAACATTTCAAGTGGGCCTATCCCCGAAACCATTTTACCGATTTCACCCGTAAACGAACTAAACCGAGATATTCAGACTACAAACCTAATCTGGCAAGTTGAAGTCGCTAGGTCATTTCCTTCGAAAGCTAGAGCACATACGGACAGAATTGAATTAGACCACGGATTCTTTTTCAGGCAGTCCAACCTTATCGTTTTAGACCATTTTTGGCTAAAAATTTGAAAATTTCAGACAGTGTGACGAAACGATAACCATCTGTTCCCCAGAACAAGCGCGTAAAAACTTGAAAAAAAAATAAAATTTATGGGATTACGCAAGTGTTTGTACCCCAATTTAGGAACACTCTATATATCCTTTCGGACTCTGGGGATTTGTAATAGATTGCCTCGAAGAATAATCAGCTGTTATAAGCGGCAAAGCTGCAGTAGAAATATGTTTTAACAATTGAATTGGACAAAACATGTAAGTGCACATCACAAAGAACTCATTCTTGAATGATTCCTGATTGAATGTAGCCTAAAGAGAATCGCTCAACAATATCAAATAGTGTTCTTTACATCATTCATAATAGCCCACCAATGACGTCACAATATGGCGGACATAATAGAGCAATTCCAGCTGACGTCACAACATGGCCGATGGGGGGACAGATAAATCACAGAATAGAGAAGTATATATTCTGTGACCGAAGAATGGTAGTTGTGAAAACTGACATTTGTTATCTGTGCTATGTTTATGTTATGAAGTACAGCATTTTCAACAATTTCAGGATGAATTCACAAGTTAAAATGATTTATATTAATAGAATTGGTTAATTACTAGTCCAAGTTTTTATATCGTTGTGAAATGCAACATAAATACACCGAGAGACGAAGGAATACATTCGCTTTGTTTACATTGGCGAAGAGCTATTATTTGGAAATTTTAGTGACTTAATTATTTTTACAAGTGGAATTTCGTGATAATGGATCTGATTAACTGATATTCAATTTCAGGTGATAATAATTCAAAACGATATAAATGAAAATTGCAGTATTTATTCTTTTCTTCTAAAGCCTAGAGTATCAACATCAGAGATGGCATTTTTCATAGGTATAACTATTGAAAATGAAACAGTAAAATATTTGGCTCATTTATTCCTGAAAATAAACAGTAAAATGTAATCCAACAAATGTATGGAATGGAAAAACCATGGGTTCCAGAGAACTACTGAGTACTATTTCAAATAACGTTATATGTTGCAACTTATCAAATTACTACAATATTGGTCTGCAGTTACTATGTCAGTGCTATCATAATCTTCAATCATATATTTATTATACTAAATATATGTTACAAATAAAATAATTCATATAAAATTTTTTTCTTGAACACCGATTTCGATTCATCCTCAGAAAATGCTTTACTATCCATATAAAATGTTTTTTATTATGCAGATGCAACATTTAGGCTTTGATAAACTTCAATTCACAATAAGGTCAATTCGAAACATATTACAAATAACAAAATGTAGAAGTTCCGTCCTTGGGTAGTTGAGCCTCATTGGAACGTGTTCGGTTGAGAACAGAGGAAGTTATCTGGTTCATTATTATTTAAAATACATGCAAAATCTATCTCATAACGATTTGCCTTGATTGGCTTTATATATAATATAGAGATGTGAGTGGTAACCAATCAGGATGAGTTTGTCCATCATAATGCCAGCTATCGTATTCTGATATATTTCTGGAAATGTGTATAACAAACACGAAATATTCATATCTCATCATGATTCAACTTATTAAACAGAACGAATTGAGTAGATAGTCTAATATAATTTCTTCACCTGTGTGGAAATATCTCCAACAAACTACAATAGTTTGTTACTTTCAGAACAGATTTTGCAATTTATGGCGAGAATATAGGATGTCTACCTTCTCTGGGACAGTTCACATAGTATTCTATTTCTTCCAATACTCGATAAAATTTAGGGGAATGGGTCAAAAATGCAAATTTTCAAATATAAAGTCTACAGTACCATATATCTGAAAAATCGGATGCCTTCGTCTCTCGGTGCATTTATATTGTGTTTCACAATGAAACAATAACTTGGTCTAGTTATTCACCAATTCTATTAATATAAATCATTTTAACTTGTGAATTTATCCTGAAATTGTTGAAAATATTGTACTTCATAACATAAACAAAGCGGGAAAGTGAGGTTGTGTTGTTTTACTTCCAACTTTTGATAAGATGTCCCCTCATCAGCTGATTCATCTCGATGAATCATAGGTAGCTGGAACTGCTCTATTGCTGACATTTCGAATACCCTCTTTTTACGAACCCTAGTCCGACTCTGAACGAGGGGTTAGTTTTTGACCCATTTTCTCGCTTCGCTGACTATTCTCGACTTTATTACAGTAACCTGAGGCCATTCACGTCTTCTTCGATTGAATGAGATCTCCATTCAATTTCAAGAACGTTCTCTATCGATTGACGACTAGTCGGAAAACAAAGATATTAATCTCATACCTATTTTCATCCCAATAATATTTGTTTTCATCGCAGATTGAGTTTGTTGTCGGCTTGAATGAGTATATTAATCTATTTTGGATAAATATTGAGCTTGAAATAAGCTATTGGCATTTCATTTATAGATCGGTGGACGTAAATGCAGTGTTTTTCGCGACATGTTCTAGCGAACAGCGTGCTGTAGTTTCAACCCAAATGTCTAGGGTTTTCGAGACGAGATTGGCCTTAGAAGACTAGGTTGTATACACTGATAAAGAATACGATGTCAAAATTGATTCATTCCTGCCGTCCGTTGCCAGAATGATTTGAGAACGGAAAGAGCTAGCGTCTTCACAGGGGAGGTTGTGCAGTGTAATACGGCGGTTGAGTTCGTTGGTGGGTTAGATCGGCCAAACAGTTCTGGAGTTCTCAATGTGATCCGATTGAAACTTGGTATTCAGTTGAAGGGTTCCCACGCACAACTTCTGCAAAATTTCATTGGGATCGTATAAAAAAAAAGAATGGATAGCATTCATCACATTCCAATGAGATTTGCCTCAGTCGATATTCTACAATAGTGTACCAGATTTCAGTTTGATCCAATTTTTATTTCTGAAGATATCCGCGAAAAGAATTGAATACCTGTGGTTTTAACATTAGTCAGGAAATAAAAAAAATTTATTCGAAAATTTTCAAAATTTTTGATGAAAATATGGATTAGATTTCAATGGAATATGGCACAAACCTTAGAGTCAGTATTTAACAACAATGCTTCGCATTTCAATCCGATCCGATATTTACTTTCGGAGATATGAGGAAAAAAATGTGCCAAATTTCGTTGTTATTTGGAATTTTAACGTTAGTTCCGCAATATCTCAAGGAGTGCAAGTGGCAATCAGATTGCAACTTCGCAATCAGGTGGAGGTTACCAACACGCAACTAGGTGCAAAATTTCGTGTTGATATAATAGTTAGAATTTGAACACGCGCGTAAAAGCTCCTGACCTCACGTCAGTGCTTTTCTAGATTTTTCCCATATTTATATTGATTCATTCATTTAGACTTCCAAGAGTAAAATAATATGGTTTGCGGATAAAAAAAATTTCTCAGAAAATACACGACTTTCATTCATTTATTTCGGATTTATCTGTAATTTTTGAATGAATACACTCAATTCTATTCGAAACAACTTTTCACTAGAACCCTAATTTGTAGGACTTGGGTGGGTATGTGAGTTTATTATCAGTTTGAGTGATTCTTCCATTTACAGATCTATCGATAGGTTTTTATTCTCCTGACCTAAATCCATTGACCTGAACTGTCCTTCCATTTATGTCGGAAAGAAATAGAATCACATCGTCTATTTTCGACTCATCGATTATTCCACAGGTTTTCCAATTTTCAACAAACCGATTCTCCAATTGACAATAGGATGTTGCCCATGAATCATGTAAATTAGTCGAAAATTGGTTCAGCCAGCTGGCTGAAGTGTATATGTGGGTCAATAAATGTTTGGTAGAGCTTTAAGTATGTAATCTTTGATCAAGTTAATGAATTGTGCAAAACGAATCCCTTCGAACGCACACAGTAGATAATACTCGTACATGATATTTTTTACCCACATGTCATTGAAATATACCATTGGATGAATGGCATAGACAAACTTGACAATTGGGTGGAATATAACGACGCGCAACTCTTATCCAAGTTTTGTCAGGATCATACTGTCAGTAAATTAAAAAAAAAAAAATTTTCCCTTCGAATGCACACAGTAGATAATACTCGTACATAATATTTTTTACCCACATGTCATTGAAATATACCATTGGATGGATGGCATAGACAAACTTGACAATTGGGTGGAGTATAACGACGCGCAACTTTGAGCCAAATTTTGTCAGGATCATACTGTCAGTAAATTTAAAAAAATTTTTTTTCCCTTCGAATGCACACAGTAGATAATACTCGTACATAATATTTTTTACCCACATGTCATTGAAATATACCATTGGATGGATGGCATAGACAAACTTGACAATCGGGTGGAGTATAACGACGCGCAACTTTGAGCCAAATTTTGTAAGGATCATACTGTCAGTAAATTTAAAAAAAATTTTTTTCCCTTCGAATGCACACAGTAGATAATACTCGTACATAATATTTTTTACCCACATGTCATTGAAATATACCATTGGATGGATGGCATAGACAAACTTGACAATTGGGTGGAGTATAATGACGCGCAACTTTGAGCCAAATTTTGTCAGGATCATACTGTCAGTAAATTAAAAAAAAAATTTTTCAAAATTTTTTTCCAAAAAATTTTTTTTTCGAAAACCCTTTATCATATACAGAAAAAAAATTCCACTCGGACTTTGAGCTTCATATTTCACAGCAGCGTACCAAATTTCAGTTCGATACGATTATAAGTTTTGGAGATATCGGGAAAAAATATGTCAAATTTCGAGGTTTTTTTCTCGATATCGTCGCTTTTTTCGGTATAACTCGCGAAATACTGATTCAATCCTAATAAAACTTCGCAGCTGGTTTGAATATGCTGAAAGAAAACTTTATACAAAATTTCGTGATGATCGTGTCATTAGAACAATTTGTAATCATCCTCATTAAATTCTGTATGAACCTTCGAACTGTAATTTTTCGATGGAGTACTGGATTTCAATTCGATCTGATCTGTATTTTTGGAAATATTGGGAAAATAAAATTTTGAATGGGTATATCTGCGGAATCATTGGGTGGATTTTACCCATTCACGAATTCGGCCTTCGTAATTAAGATCCGAAACTTCTCTACAAATATCGAGTTTCTAAGTTGTTTCTTTCGGAAGTTATTGTTTACGCAGTCGGCCGTTAGGCCAACCATAAACACAATAACTTCTGGAAGAAACGACTTAGAAACTCGATATTTGTAGAGAAGGTTCGGGGCTTAATTACGAAGGTCGAATTCGTGAATGGGTAAAATCCGCCAAATGATTCCGTAGATATACCCATTCAAAATTTTATTTTTCCAATATTTCCAAAAATACAAATTAGATCGAATTGAAACCCAGTAATTTACCAAAAAAAATCTAGAAAAGCACTGAGTGAATGCAGCAGCTTTCGCGCTCAAGTTCAAATTCGTTGCCGAATTCTACATTGAACATGCGCGCAAAAGCTGCTGCCTTCACGGCAGTGCTTTTCTAGATTTTTTAAGGTTCAAATAATCACAAAATTTCGCACCGAGTTGCGGATCAGCATTTTTCAACTGATAACCAACTTAATAATGAAATGATCAGTAAAAAATTTGTCATATATATTTTTTGCCAATATGTCCGATAATTATATAGAATCGAATAGAACTGGAATTTGCAACACTGTTGTGAAATATGGGGTCTGTTGCGCGACCTACCCGAATATTTCCAGTAGCTATACATAGTTCCGAATCGTCATCAGTGAGTACAACCAAGTCTTTTGAAATCAGTTTCGAGAAAAATTCCTGAATAACAGACATTTGGACGAAACTATAGCGAGCTCTGCCCAAGAACATGCGCACAATTATGTTGAATATGGATCATTATTTGATAAAGGTATTTCAGCAGATATATTTTATGAGTTTATGTGTATAATGAATGGATATTTTCTGTTGAGTATGTCATTAGTGACCTGACAATTGAAACTTATTCCAATCTCTACTGCATCGAATTGAAGGAGTTGAAAAATATGGAATTCCATCGTTTTAGGAATCCTTAAGACTCCAAAAGAACTGTTTTAATCACTAAGGGCCAATTGCACCGTTTTCGTCTTAAGCTTCAGTTAGTTAAGCGACGATAAACTTATTAAGCTCTGGTTAAAATATTCGGCTTGCACCGAGGCTGAATGTAACTAGATTAAAGTTAATCTACAAATCTGGTTACTTTCTCATGAATTGGTACTTGTGACTAGCTTCATGTTATTTATTTTAACCCTAATTGATGAAATATTTTAATTCAAAAGATAAAACTCATTTTATGGGTTCTATCATATTTCCATAAGATATGAAAAATCAAGATGCATCTATTGAAAAACCCACCGCAAAAATATATCTGACAGACTTTATAGCTTCCATGAAAATATTGCATGTAACGTTCCCGACTTGTTTATTATCATTAAGACTAGGGATCTCTTACTACAGACCTGTGCTCTTACTTCTACATCAGGCTTTAAACATTATTCAAATTTATAGTTATATACTCAAGTAAACTTATATTTGGTAATATCATAAGATTTGAGCTTCTGCATGGAATTACAATCCTGCCGTTTGTAAAATGAATAAATGAATAGTATTGATTTATCCGAAACAACTTTCGGATAAGGAAAGGCTTACCCAAGGATAGACTTTCTATTGAATTATTTTGTTTGTAATAAGTATATTATGAATTGAGTTAATTTTTGGTCGAATATAATGAAAACTCTAATGTGAGATCCGCAGCATAAAAAGTATTCTATATGAATATTGAAGTATCATGTATGGATGGATTGACGAAGGTGTACGTTTGAAGATCGACTAACACAAGGATGCAATTTCTTTTACATTAATTCGTTTGTAGTTACATTTTGAGTCCAGTTAATATATAATTGAGGAGAATGATAGCACAGAGACAGCACCTGCACAATAATAAAGTAGTATATGATAGCTTTCCACGTAATACATCACTTAATGAAATAGTACAGAAGAATCTTCATGAAACTAGGCTTTTGCATTCCAAATATGTCGTCGATTTCATTCTGCTATTCGCTTTTGGAAATAAATAAGCATATCATTGTAACTTTATCAATTCAAGTAGTTGAAGGCTTATAAGAAATACCCTTGAGTTTTCGAACTCAATGGAAATACTGATGTTAATTCTTCATGCTTTAAAAGATACGAATCAATGCCTACTGATGTCATTATCTCTCTTTATCATTTTTCATGAATATCATCTGAAATTCAATAACTTTTAATCAAAAATTGATTATCAAAGCCATTAACTCGTACGAGTTCTACATGAATGCCCAATGTAAACAAAAAAAAATGTAAACAAACTGGAGGTTACATCCAGAAAAATGTCAAACTTGTACGAAATCGCTCGAAAGTAGGGTTAGATTTCGAAGCTTACCATTAATCCTTCTTTTAAGACCCCAAATTTCAGGGTTTAAATTGAATAGTCAGTTAAGGCCATTAAACGTGGATTACGTGACGGTGCAAGATAATTTTTTACCTAAACCTTGGTTATGGTCTTAATCTATGGTTTTGTAATACGGTGTAAGTGGCCCTAAGGTGATTAATTTATAATGGGCCTAAAGATAGCTAGAGAAACTAATGATATAGTATGAAGATTGTTGAAACATATCTTGGTGGAATGTTCATTGTTTCTGATATCTATTTCAATGGTGAACATTTTGAACCTTTAATTCTGAATCGTTAAATCGTATTTTAATTCTTTGATTTCGAATCTGTACCTATCACAAAATCCTAGAAAAGCACTGACTTGAAGTCAGGAGCTTTTACGCGCTTGTTCAAATTCTGACTGTAAGATCAACACGAAATATTGCACCTACTTGCGCGTTCTTATTCTTGACCTGATGACAGAGTTTCAATATGATTGCATTGGTACTTCTTGAGATATTGCGGAAATAACGTTAAAATTCCAAATAATACCGAAATTTGACATATTTTTCCCTCAGATCACCGAAATTAATTATTGGATCGAATGGAAATCTTAAACATTGTTGTCAAATACACTCTAAGGTTTGTGTCAAGTTTCGTTGAAAGCAAACAGATATTTTCAGAGAAAAAAATTTCTCATCAAAATTTAGAAACATTTTTAAATAAACATTTTTCTGACAATATAATCCACACGAAATTTCCCACTTAGTTGCTCGCTGGCATTTCAAAACTATTTACAGAGAGGTTCAATCTGCTCGATTCAGTAATCCATGAGATATCGAGGAACTGACCGCAAAATTTCAAATGAGCCCAACTCCGAAATTATTCGACTGATTTCACCCATTAACGAACTTAAACGGGATAATTTAACTGAGTCGAAATTTAGATCACATACGGACGGACAGACAGAATTGAATTTGACCACGGATTCTTTCTCAGGGTGCCAATTTCGTCTCAAAATTCGAAAATTACAGACATTGTGGCAAAACGATAACTCGCTGTTCCCTAGAACGAGTGCGAAAAAACACACATGGTTAATCTACTTGTCATTCTTTCGTATAATCGAAGAAGAAATCATGGTAGACAAACAAAGATAAGAATATATCTAATGTAAATTGGATGGAAATAGCGGAAACTAACACAATTAATAATTTACAAAAAAAAATAAAAGAAATTCTAAATATCCAACCTAGGTATTTCAAGACATGTCAAAGAACGAATCTAAATTGTAATATTCAACATCCTATACCTATATCCGAAACAACCAAGTTTCGTTTGAGGCATTATTTTCTTCAATCTGCAACCTTTGACGAATAGTACATCAAATTTTTCGTTGTACCATATTTGATGTATAAAACTATGTGGGTGTTACTTTTATGCCAAATTTATTCTCTAAAAAGAAACAAGATGAAGTATTACCATTTCAACATGAAGTATTTTTTCTTAAGTTTACCAGATTCGTTGTTTACTTTCATTCGAGCTACAATAAAATTCAAAATGATCACATGATGTGGTTTTTCCTCTTATAAAATAAATTTGAATAATTTTTCATGGAAATGTGATCTGATCTCAGTATAAAAGGAGAACGATAATTGTGGTCCTTTAAAATTTCATCAGTGAATTTTTCACTTCTTCTTTGAGAGTTACTAGAAAAGAATATTTTGATGGAAGGGATAGTTGCTGGACTTTGATGAATTCAGTGCCAAAAATCCATCGATTTTTCAGAAACGGAAGTTCCCATTCGAAATATATAAAAAAATTCGTAGATTTTTTCAATTTTTACGCGCTTGTTCTAGGGAACAGCGCGTTATCATTTCGTCACGATGTCTGTGATTTTCGAATTATGAGCCTAAATTGGTCTCAACCGACTAGGTTGGACTCACTGATGAAAAATCAGTGGTCAAAATTGATTCTGTCCCTCCGGCCGGCCGAGTGCGCTGTAACTTTGAAAGGAAGGACTCAGAGTCTTGAAATTTTCAGGTCAGGTGAAGATCCTGAATATCTCGGTTAAGTTTCTTAATGGGCCAAATCGGCCGAATGGTTTCTGTGCTACAGCCATTTGAGATTTTGATTTTTTAATAACTCGGAAAATATTTATCTGATCGAGATGAATTTGGTTGGAATATGAACAGTGTCAATAAGAAGAATTATCCATGGAAAAATTCGAAAAAAAAATTTTTTTTTTTTAATTTTTACTTTATTTTTTTTGAAATTTTTTTTATTTCATTGAAATTTCACTGAAATTTCTAAGTCACCATTTCGCAATGTGAACAAGAGCGTAAGGGCTGCTGACTTCACGACAGCGCTTTTTTCTTAGTATAAGCATTGTATAAAGAGTGGAATGGTATAAGCATTCTTTCATTGTACAATATATTTCTTTATGAAACAACATAAATATATGCGACACATTTTCAGATGTTAAAAGGCGATAATACTCCATTTTTTCAGCGCCTGTTCTGAGGAACATCGCGTTATCATTTCGTCACGATATCTGTAATTTTCGAATTTCGAGCCGAAATTGGTCTTAAACGACTAGGTTGGACTCACTGATGAAGAACCCGTGGTCAAAATTGATTCGTCCGTCCGGCCTAGACCTTGAGTCTTGAAATTTTAAGGTTAGGTTAAGATCCTGAATATCTCGGTTAAGTTCGTCAATGGGCCAAATCTGCCAGATGGTTTTTGTGCTAAAGCCATTTGAAATTTTGATTTTTCAATAACTCGAAAAATATTTATCTGATCGTTATGAAACTTGGTTGGAAGATGAACAGTGTTAATAAGAAGAATCATCCATGGAAAAATTAAAAAAAAATTTTTTAACGAAAATTTTTATATTTCATTAAAATTTCACTGAAATTTCCAATTCCATTTCGCAATGTGAACAAGCGCGTAAAAGCTGCTGACTTCACGTCAGTGCTTTTCTAGATTTTTTTTCAAATAACGACGTAACGAAATAACATGCCCAAGTAAATCAGAGGATTTTCTTTTCGTTCAGGAATTAATATATCTCAATTTTCTCAACGATAAAAACTCTCGATTTTAGTGACTGAAACAAACTCATATTATTTTCGACTTTCAATTTATCCACATTCTAAAGCGTGTTCGAAGGATTTCACTAAAAGTTAACATGCGTGCAAGAGCTTCTGACTTCACGTCAGTGCTCTTCTAGGTTTTTATCCATTCGAATAAAAGTACAAACAATTAAAATCAACCATGTGAGTTTATGAGAAGCTCTCCATTCTTCCGAACCAGTTTTATAAATTTAAGAATAGAACTGATTAATTGTTTGTTTTGTTCTTCGGAGAACATTCTTATCTTTGTAAATGGCGAAAGTAAGCGAAGAAAACAAAACAGTGTTCCATTGTTTTTTCACAGATATCTCATATTTATCCACGCGATTTCGAGATACTTTATATGTAAATATTTAGTCAATAAGAAATCGTAATTTAGTGAAATGTCAGATCATTAGTCGAAATACATCGATGTTCTAATGAACGCTAACAGCTATCACTCAACCGATCATATGGAATTCTCAAGAGATTTCCAATTCGCCGGTAATTCTGAGGGTTGCTATTTACTCTATTTAAAAATAGTTGACCTCAAAGTGAGTTCAATATTCATCCTTGATATTTAATCGTTTATCGAAATTGGTATAATTGGAGCACAATAGACTTGGAAAAGTGATAACACGAGAGGGATGCATTGTTGCAATATAATTAAGTGTAACAAGAATAGTCTTTGGTGGAACGATAGGAAGAAGGCATCGGACAAAGACACAGGCATAGGTTCACTGTATGGTGAATTGAATTTCGAGTCTTCTCCAGTCACCAGTGTAGTTTTTAAAAACTTCATTGGTCTACCAGAAATATGAAGGTCATATGACATATGACGGAATATGAAATTATCCCCAGGATGCAAACAAAAAAATAAATACACCCATGCAGTTTAATTGCATGGATCACTTCAATCCTGATTTTTGGTAGGACCTGCATCAGACCAACCAATGGAAAACTTTAGACTTCACGAAATTGCAAATAAACTTTCACGTGCACAAGAAATGGGAGACTCAGGAAATCAAGATGATCTTCAAAAGCCGGTTACATACTCTTCAGTCTACCAGAGATTTTGACCTGAGACCTGTGCAGGGGGCAGGTTTCCGTTCTGATAACGTATCATGAATGGTGAGACCTGCGCAGAACCTGGGTAACGTTCACATCAAAAGTTCACTGTATGGTGTATTTCAATCTCCGGAGGCCTGTGCTGTTTTGAGAACCTTCACTAGTCTTCTTCAATACATGATGGATATATGCGAGGCCTACGTGAATTAACAGGCCGGAAGGTTAGATGTTGCCGTTGTTACAAAGGAGTGTCACGAAGCAGGGAAAAAAGGAGCTTGAGCACCGATGTCATAGTCACTTTACAGTTGACGGTGTGATTTTCGAAATGCTTTTAACGTGATATCACTAAGAACCTTTCGTGAAATCAAAATACACAGCATTTCGTTTATTTCTGATTAGTTTAATAATCCATTATCGTAAATAATCCAGAACTCACCACGCGGAGGAGCTGTATTACTGAGTTCCAAAAGATTACCATCAGATAGGTATTATTCTAGATTCTGAAGCGTTTAATATCAATAAAACATAAAGGCTATCGAAGAGAAAAATAGAAAAGATATAAGCCCTGGAACCGATAATGCATACTTTCACTGTTATGCTCCTGGAAAATGGAAAGTGAATTGAAGATGAAGATTCTGTAGAATAAATGGGGTTCGGGAAACTGCTTATTTCATTTGTTGCACAAATAATTGTAGTTTTTTTATTTGTTTTTTTTCAGTGATTACTTATACAACTTTTGAGGGAACTGCTGGTAGCAGCAGACGAATCTGGAGTTAAATTGATCCTATTCATTATATTGAGTTTCCGAATTTCGAACATCTATAAATCGAATTTGGAAATGGGTATATTGACTTCTTCGAAATCTTTCCTTCTCAAATTGGTGAAATTATTGAACCCCGACGATATTTTTGATACCCTGGAAAAATTTATTTCATAAACTATAATAAATCATTTTCTTGCACTTTGAAGGAGAAGTTGGAAAAACCGTGTCTTTGAAATTGGCATAAAAGTGTGAAATCGATTTAATCTGAGCCTGATTGTGTCAATATATATGAATTTTGTCATGGTGAATAACTAATTTTTTTCTTCGATGTTCAGAATCATTTCTTTTGGAGGTTTGTAGAAGCGTTGTTTAACTAAACAATGGTAGAAGACATGTAACTAGGTTGACTTGGGAAAATTGAAGGAAAATGCATCATCAGTTAATTTGGGAATTTTTCTCGGTTTACTAATTAATTAACCATCTGAAGTTACAGAAGGTTCAGAATAACAGTCCTTCTACAGTATGAGCATCTACAAAAATACCTACTACCATTGTTTACTTCAGTATCGTCGTGAATTTTGAAACTGTCTTTCTCTATGTAAATATTGCATTCGGTCATTGTCATCTTTTTTATAGAATCTCTGGGAAATTAAAAAACGTAAACTTTTAAAGGATTTATAATAGGTCTAATAACCGGGTACTGCACAAGTACGAGCCATGATGAAACTCGTATCGAAGATTTTCAATTCTTGAAATATATAACCTGTTGATTTCCCTAAATATCGATTCTTCAAGTAGTATTCCAGAACGAAACGCACTCTAACAACACTTCACAAACATTTCGAAAGATTTAAACAATAATTTTCACCTGAAACACTAATAACACAACCGATCAGAGCGAAAAACTGGATAATGCGAACGTTTTATCTCGTTTCCCGGCGAAATGATGATGTAAACAAAAGCGTGTATGGACGAGATCGCATAGCACTCTGTTGTCTATGATAACCCTCCATTGTAGAACTTGCAACAACGCTATTTCGGGCATCCTTCTGGCCTTATAGATTACGTATGCTACGATATATGTAATTATTTCCACCATGCTCCAATACATACTCCGGATAAACAATGCATTCAGACCTACGCAGGTCCAACCTCTCTTGAACACTGGATCATATGAGACCAGCATAACGCACAACCCTCGTGAATCAACTAGCATGATCGATGATCCAACAAAGAAGGCCTTAGGGATAACACCTGCCAAATCAGAATACTTATGTGGACTTGTCAAAGACCACTACAGTACACCGGTCCAGGAGCAGGCCTCTGGAGAAATACTTCAGGCTAAGAACGAGCAAGAAGATCCGTTGAATTCTTCTCATCTTATACCAAGGACCTCCTGCAGCTGATACGAGCTGAGCTTTGTGTAATAGTGGGACTGCTTACCGAGCACTGTTGGTACAAGCGCCTCTTGTACTGCATAGGCAAGTAAACAGATATCATTATAATTATTTTTATTATGAAAAATAACAAGAGTTGAGGTTTAAAACCTATTAACTCAAAATGAAAATACAAAGGCTGGTGCGCATGCACAATGATGAGAAACAAGAAAAAAGGGAAAAAAATATTAAGTATTCGAGAAAAAATAGAAAAAAGTTCATCAGGGTTGACAGTAAATAATGGGTCTTTCAATAGGGACGGGTCGATGTTGGCAGCCTGTGGCGGCCATGTTGTTTTAACGTCGTCTTTCTAACCTATATTTTTTTATTCAGTTAGTAATGCCAAATCACCATGGCAAGTTACACGGTTGAGCATCACGTCCAAATGTTAAAAATGTATTACCAAAATGAGTGTTCGTTAGTGCAAACGTTACGTGCATTGCGCCCATTTTACGGCAGACGAGGTGGTCCTTCAAAGTCGACTCTCCAACGTTTGGTGGCCAAATTCGAATCGACCGGTTCAATAAACAATCTGCCAACACCCGTACGTGCAAAGACCGCCAGATCGGCCGAGAACATCGCTGCTGTCCGTGATAGTGTGCAGGAGAACCCGAGGCAGTCAATTCATCGACGTTCACAAGAACTCGGTCTTTCACAAACATCAACGTGGCGCATTTTGCGTCAGGACTTAGGGCTGCACCCGTACAAGATTCAACTCACTCAGGAGCTCAAAGTTACTGACCATTGGCAACGCCGTTCGTTCGCTGATTGGGCTACAGTGTGTTTGGCAGAGGACCCCAACTTTGGCAGAAAAATCATTTTTTCCGACGAAGCGCATTTCTGGATGAATGGCTATGTGAACAAGCAGAATTGCCGTATATGGGATGACAACAACCCACACGAAGTTCACCAAGTAGCCATGCATCCACAAAAAGTGACCGTATGGTGCGGATTTTGGGCCGGCGGTGTTATTGGTCCGTACTTTTTTGAAAACGATGTTGGTGAGGCCATTACCGTCACAGGCGAACGGTACAGAAGGATGATCACCGATTTCTTTTGGCCCAAATTGGACGATCTACACTTAGACGACATGTGGTTCCAGCAGGATGGCGCTACGAGCCATACAGCGGATGCCACCATGGATCTTCTGCATGAACGCTTTGAGGGCATGGTTATCTCTCGCAGAGGTGACGTGAATTGGCCACCGAGATCCTGCGACTTATCACCTTTAGACTTTTTTTTGTGGGGTTTTCTTAAGTCGCAGGTCTATACCAATAAGCCACAATCGACCGATGCCCTTAAAGTCAACATAGCTCAGGCTATCGCTGAAATTCAACCCGAACTATGCGGCAGAGTTGTTGAACATTGGACAACTCGAATTCGTGCCACCGTGAGAAGCCGCGGCGGACATTTAAACGATGTGATTTTCCACACATAATGGCATATATAGCTCTTTCAAATAAAAAAAAAAATCGTTAAAATCTCACACACGGCCTTTTTTATTTCATGTCAAAATCGACCCGTCCTTATTGAAAGACCCTTTAGATATCTAGACTGTCGATTAGTGTCCTTGTTGCCGCTCCGACCTCCATCCGTCGTACCTGTTTTTAAATGTATTCACTGAAGGGGCCTGTACAATAGAGTTTGGATGACTGTACCAGGCACCAAAAACTCTGTTGGGAAGAAAATTCTGACGCTGAGTTGTTCTGAAGTTTTCGCGTTTCAGTTTATAGTCGTGGCCTCTGAGATGGTTTCTATTAAGAGTGAACATGTCTCTGACTCTGTCACCCAGAAAACCGCGTATGGCTCGGTATGAAAATATTAGATCCCCACGAGCTCTCCTCTCGTCGAAAGGTGTCAGATCCATTGATCTGAGTCGCTGCTGGTATGTGGGTCGAATTGGTCGACAGCCAATACGAGTAGCCCATCTTTGCGTGGTCTCGAGTAAGTCTACCTCGCCTCTTGTGGTGCACCACCAAACCGGACCTCCGTACGAGGTTGGAGCGGATATAGCTTTGAAGATGGTACCAAATGTTCTGTCGTTGCAACCCTTAAAAGATTTGTAGAACATGAATGTCAGTTGTTTGACCTTGGAAGAGATCTGCTCGATATGGCTACGCCAGCTGAGGTCGTCCGAGACAATGATGCCAAGGTCGGATAGTTGGGAAACGGGTACCAGAACCTGACCAACTATGTTATATGGACGACGAGGGTTATTTCTTCCGATGTGCAGAATGGAGCACTTGCTTATGTTGAGAGGAAGCATCCAGATGTTACACCAGCTGTTCAAGATGTCCAGGTCGTCTTGAAGTGTTGCATAGTTGGTAATTGGAGAATTGTACATTTCAAAGTCATCGGCGAAAAAAGCTAGAGTCGATCTCAAGTGAAGTGGCAAATCAGAAATGTACAAGAGAAACAAGAGTGGACCCAAGACGGATCCCTGGGGTACACCAGAAAGAACCTGCCAAGACCTTGTAGAGAACTCACCTCCGACACGGACGCGATACGAACGGTTTGATAGAAAGGCCTTTATCCAGTTCAATAGTATATTCAATAGTATAGATATTATATGCAAGCTATGTGGAAACGGAAACAGCCAAACACATAGTATAAAATTGTTGAGAGCTGGTTTGCCCAAGGACTTCACACATACGCGCAAGGCAATTCCGAATCCCCATGACGTGACAACCAAGGCTCCTAAGGACCTCATGAGATTCGTAAACATTATCGAAGGTGATCTAGGAAATTAAGAAGCAGGGTAATTGTACGGAATATCGTATCGGTCCCAATTCTGAAAGTCTGAAACATGCCAAAAAACTACGATCAGATGATAATAATGATAACGATAGGAATTGGTTCATGGAAAAAAGAGGGCTCCAGTAGTAATGAACTAACATAACTATAAGGACGAATGACGTCTTGTGGGAAAACCACATGAACCGAGTGTTCCCAATGTCGTGACGGACGTTGTAAACTCCAAAATCACAGATCAAGGTATTCCGCACTCGAAGGTAGGATTCGCAAGATGCTCCTGGGAGATGGCAAGCTGTACGTAGTTATACTGCAATATTCCATCTGACAGGTGATAAGTATCTAGATTCCTATTCCGCGATTCATCCAAGGTAAGATGGTCTGATGATCACTAATAACTGTGAAACAGCTGTGACCATGCTCCTTGGACGCCGCTTCTTCGGTGTAGATGTTTTGGTTGATTGGATGATTAGCTCAAGGTGGAATTTTTGTTGATTAATCGACAGACATTCGTCCTTGTGGATATATAAATAACGAAAATAGTGTACAAGGCGGTTCGAATCGGACACTTTTGAAGGGAAAGTCGTATTTCTGTACTAATGTCGGAATCTGAGGGACAATTTTCAAGATGAACAGAAAATTTTCAACAGAAGAAACGTCAGAGCAATATTTCTAAGATAGACATTTCCAAAAAACACCCGGTCACTATGTAACGGTGATAGCTATGAACTTGCGGTTTTCGCTAGTGAGTTTCTCATGAAATATGGCCCACAGAAACTGACATCCATTTTGTACCATTTTTTTAGGTTTTTTGGGTTTTCACTCTCAATATCTGGAACAGAATAATTAAAAATTACATAAAATTGTTTTTTTTTCATGAAAAACGCCCTTGCGGATTCCACTATTAAACTATTCGTCATTTTTGATTTTTCGCTTCGATTTGAGACTTTTTCAATGCGAATAGCGAATCCATAAACCACAGGGAGTTTTATGGTTCGAGTCAGCGCTCTTTCTGCTGCGTCAGGACTCGGTTCTCAACTCTGTTTCAGATATTGGGAGTGAAAACCCGGGAAAAACCTGAAAAAGGTGCGAAATCCTCCCAAAATAAGCTTTAATCGATCCGTCTATGTAGTTCAAAAATGGGACCCCTTCAAAAGTGTTCAATTTGTCCCACACTGTACGTGCAACTGTAGTCAAGGCAGAATGATACTACCTCGGAGATTACGTCGTAGCTGCTCATCTAATAGCAGGTGCACAACACCAATGAAAATGAAAGAATTAAAATCGCCAATTCAACTAATTTTAATAATCCATCCAAAAATTATAGAAGAAGGCCAAATGGAGTTTAAATTGAACGAGATAAAAAAAATTCCGGTTAGTTGATATATCCATTCTTCGGAAACAGAGTAAGAAAGATGTTTAGAAGGAGCATTATAATTTTTGCGCGCATGTTCTAGGGGAACAGCGTGCAATCGTTTTGTCCAAATGTCTGTTTTTTCGATGATTGAGCCGAAAATGGTCTCAAACGATTAAGTTGGACTCACTGATGACGAATCCGAAGTCAAAATCGATTCTGTCCGGCCGGCCGTCACCACGATAACGGGCGTACGGAGGATTCTATCAACTTGAAAATTTCAGGAAGGGTTGCATTTCAAAATCCGCAGGTTGTGTTCGTTAATGGGCCGAATCGGAGTCATAGCCATTCGAAATTTTTAGGTTATTCTCCTCATATTTCAGAAACTACTGAAGCGATTGAATTGAAACTTGGCAGTTAGTCAGAGCATAACGACGCGCAACTTTTAGCAGAATCTCGTTGAAATTGTACGGCTACTCAATTGAAAAAAAAAATTTTTTCAACATTTTTTTCGAAAACAATTTTTTTTCTAAAAAAATTGTTCATACTCGAGAAAAATTCCAGTTATACCTTGAACTCCATATTTCACAGCAGTGTAATAAATTTCATTTCGATACGGCTATTAGTTTTGGAGGTATTGGGAAAAAATATGTAGAATTTCGTGGTTTTCTTCTCGATATCGTTTGTTTTTATGGTATAAATCAAGAAATACTGATTCAGTCGTGATGAAACTTAGCAGCTAGTTTAGAAATAGACAACATTGTTCAGAATTTCGTGATGATCGTGTCATTAGAACAATTTGAAAAAATCTGAGGAATCATTGGGTGGATTTTACCCATTCACAAATTCGGCCTTCGTTTTTAAGATCCAAACCTTCTCTACAATAATCGAGTTTCTAAGTTGTTTCTTTCGGAAGTTATTGTGTTTACGGTCGGCCTAACGGCCGACGACTCAGAAAGTCGATATAGGTAGAGTAGTTTTTCGGCTTAATTACGAAGTCAAATTCGTGAATCGGTAAAATCCACCCAATGATTACGTAGATATACCCATTCAAAATTTTATTTTTCTGATATTTTCGAAAATACAGATTAGATCGAATTGAAATCAAGTAATTTACTTAAAAAAAAAAATTTAAATTCGTTGCCGAAGCGGTCATCTACATCGAACATGCGCGCAAAGGCTGCTAGATTTTTTGATTATTACTATTAATCCTTAATTTCAGATCAGTAGTGTGAACAGTGAACGTTCAATGAAATATTTCATTTCTGATCATTTCGAAGCGATCATTTGTTTGGTGTTATATTTCCTTATAACTTTTAAGGTTTCAAATGAAACAGATAGCATCGAATTACGAACCGCGAAATGAAATATCTGTTTGTATGTATCCGGCATTCCCACTAGAGTCCAGCAAATGTCATTCATCATTGATGAATTGCTGGGAACAACCTTAATACTCAAGACCCTTCGTATTTATTGCATTTCAAATCAAAATTTTCTCGAATCCTAACAATATTTACCAGAAATTCCAATGAATTTCGTATCATTGTACCTTTATTGCAATTTTAAAACACTGCAAAATTTACACAAAGGTTTATTATTTTCTAAGTTAAATAACCCAATATACCATAGATAACTTAAACTACTTAGAACCGAATGCTATGATTCATTTTCGACCTTATTGGAAATTTGCAGCGTTTTTCTTTATAACTCAGGGACCACTTGTCGGAAATCATCCTGGTAAAATTTTTTAGTTTGAGTTATACAACAGTAATCAACGTTTAAAATTTCATGAAAATTGGGTGATAAATTTTCGAGAATTTTTTTTCCCCAACCCCCCATTTTGAGCCCTTATGGTACACCGATCCTGCTGAAAAGCTTGGAGGATCAACCCCGAGTGACACACGATTTCTCCACCAAGTTTCAAGGATTTCCGTTCAGTACTTCCTGAGAAAAGCCCCGGACAACGGAAGGCGGTCGGTGGACGGATAGATTTTTTTTTATTCGTTTATTCAAATCTACATACTCCAAAACGTAAACTGTGAAATTTTGAGGGGGGCTTAAATTTTTTTTTGGTTGGTCGATCACTAAGGTTTATTATTTGATTTTATCAAATAATAAACCAAAAAAGATCTATCTTTGTAGTTGGCAAAAAGAATATATTTACGAACATAATCGAATTAGGTACTTCAATATTCAGTGTTTTTTTTCGGAATAATATCGGATTCTAATATATATATATAAATATATTTATTTAAAGTAACAGTCGTGCTATGAATATGTGGATTGGATAAGGGAATTCGACTGATGACCAGGATGATAATTTTACTCTTTATTCCATGCCGAGCTTTCGGAATTGTTTAATTCCTTCTTCAGGGCCACTACAATTTACACAATTTAAAAAAGTTCTATACAATATCACAAAACTCACAGAATTTGAGGTTATTTTCCTAAGTTGTTTCGCATTTAATAAAATAGTTGGTCAAGTAATTTGTCATTGTCAAGTTTGGCATTCTTCTTGTGTTTGCAACAAATTACTTGACCAACTATTATATTAAATGCGAAACAACTTAGGAAAATAACCTCAAATTCTGTTAGTTTTGTGATATTGTATAGAACTTTTTTAAATTGTGTAAATTGTAGTGGCCCTGAAGAAGGAATTAAACAATTCCGAAAGCTCGGCATGGAATAAAGAGTAAAATTATCATCCTGGTCATCAGTCGAATTCCCTTATCCAATCCACATATATAAATATATATAGTATTATCTATAAAAATTCGATTATTTTACGATTTGTTGATGCCTTCTTATGGAAAAATTGAAAATACCTTGAAGTTCGAAAGCTAATATTTTGAATATAAAATTAGCTTGAACCGATTTAGATGGACTCAATTAGTATAAGAGATAAAATATGGAGAATTGGAGGGAATTTTGGAAAATTCAGAAAAACATGTGTAGAGCCATTTCAGTATTCGAAATGAAATGGGGATACTTCAGAATTATAGTTTTAGGAACATTCAGACATGTTATGTGAAAAAATTTCAAATGAAAGAAAAATCGATGGGGGATACATGCTTTTAACGTTCTTATTTCACACAATTTCCGTATATTCCTATATACCATATTTAACATATGTTTATTCCGATTAATCCAAAAAATTGACAGCTGCCAATCAAAAGATTGCTGACTTCATCGTATTTTTTTGAACTTCCAACTTGAGAGAGAAATTGACGTGTTCCAGCGATTTTTTCAAAATCATATTATCATAAATATTGAATTCATGTGCTCTTCTCCTTCTTGAATGTGGTCTAGGTCCATAGCCTGGTACTATGTTCGAATATTTCGGAGATTCACCATAATTTGGTTTTTGAATTTAATTTCCCAAATAAACTGTTGTACAGAGGCACCACATTCATTCCAAAATTTCCATTAGAGGATTCACAGGAATAATTGCGTACAACACCCACACATTTGGGTTTAACTCGAAATTGTTTTTATTGATGAAATGGAGTAAGTTTAACCTTGTTTCAAACATAAATAATTGAGGTGAAATATTTGAGGGACGAATGTGGAATTCATTTCGAGAAATAAACTTCACCTCAACGGATGTTCTAAATGTATAAAATGTTGAAACATGGGGTGATAAAAATTCAAAAATTATGTTTTTTCCAAGAATCGCTCCCGAATTATTTCTGTTCATGTGATTTCGAGTGATCGAAACCACGCTCTTCCACATTATACCTTCATACGTGACATTATAACATTTTTGTTTAGTTTTATCTCTGTTAGCCTCAGAAGGATGCTGAAATAATTTTGGCGGAATTTTTGAAATTTTTATGAATATCACATTCTACTTTCAATATGTGAAATAGGGATTTTTTTTCAAACACTAAAAATATCAGTTTGAGACTTTATTATCTTTCAAGTATTTTCAAATTTCGCTTTTCCATTCAAATGATAATTTCATTCTTGATAAATTTTAATTAGGTAATTTAATTTAAATTAGTTTTTCCGGCAATTTTAAATGCTTCCTTCCGGTATCCCTCTATTAAACAACTGACATCAATCTCAAATCTCCTCATCAGTCGGGATAAATCTTCAGCATCTTCGAATTCATCCTAAATAAAAGGGAAAACAGGAGATGAACAAGGGCAAGGTCAATCCTCAACAGGATGTTTCCAGGTGAAAACACCTTTTTGACGAACGCTTATGGATTTACTCGCCAAGCCGATGACACTTACCTCTTCTTTCCGCAACAACAATTTCTTCACTATATTTTCTTTCACGGAAACAGTCCACTGAACAACCTAGGTCACAAACACACCTACGGCAACAATAATTGTCATAAAGTGACGTTTGATTCTCTTCTGGGATGGCGCAGAATGAATGGGTACGTTTGCGCAACATCTGACGATAGAGATAAGGAGCAGGAAAACTTGTGTGTAAACGGGGCTCTAGCGTGAGAGCCTGGCGACTGAGTGAACAACAGTGATCAACGATTTAGTATGAAGCCTTAGAAACTAATAAGTTTAAGTATTCGGTATGAATTTTTTGAAAAACCCGGAAAAATTACACCCTTCATCCGAAGTTTAACAAAAAAACATTGTTTCTCTTTCATATGTTCCCTGTATATTAAGCCAAAGACACGAAACTTGGCGAATATTATCTGTCAATAAAACAAAATATTTTGGAATTTTTTCAACCCTATATATAGTCATCCCCTAAGATATTCTTTCTCACAACTTTTTATGATGAAATGTTCCTTTTCAAGAAACATGGCTTAAAAGCCTAATTATTCATTCAGTAATTTTTTTATTTTCATAAGTTTTTTCGAAAACTTAATCATTCACGAGAAAAAATATCGATGATCTGCGAAATCGCATTGTATCTTGGTGTGAAATGATAAGAAATTCAGCAGGCATATTTCATCGCATACGCATTTCAATGAGCAAAAAAGTAAAGGCTTGTTGGAAGCTGAAAGCAGTCTTTTTCAACATTTTAATAAATGTTGTATTGTCGATATTCAACTGGTTTTTGTTCATTGTTCGCTATTGTTTCAGTTGTAAAAGTCTTACAGCGGGTTTCACAAAGCTCTGATTAACTTGATTGTTCTGATCAAGACAATTCTATGTTCAATTTCAGTTCATTTTTAGCAATACCACAGAATATCAACGCGTTGATCAGAGGATTAAGCTTTGTGAAACCCACGATTAGCCTAGTAGAATCATAATTTGGTTGACTGTTGTTCAATAAAATTCTATTTAACATGAGTAATGTTCTTCTCATAAATGCCTGAGTTTTCGAAAAAACTTGTAGAGATAAAAAAGTAAGTGAATGAATTGGGCTTTTAAGACATGTTTTTTATAAGGGAAATTTTCGTCCAAAAAAAAAGTTGTAAGAAAAAATATTTTAGGGGTTGAGTTTGTCTATTTCAACCCCTTAAACTCACCCCTAGGTGAGAGAGCACATACTACCGGCAAAGTACCGGAAATAATTGAATTTGACCACAGAGTCTAACCTTATCGATCCAGAAAATTTTCGGCTGAAATTACACAAAAAATAGCCGTAGCCAACAGATTTGTAATCATACCAACCAACTTCAAATAAAACTCGGAAAAAGCATTTACGTGAAGTAGGACAGAGACCCTTCAAATTCATTTTACAATATGAAAATCGGTTATAGCCCAGGCAACACAGAGAGGTTTCAAAGATATCCCGGCGATATCTTCTCAGAACATTGAGAGTACTTTTTCTACTTCTCTACGAAGTCACAGGGAGTGCTATATTTCCTCCAAATGTCCGCCACAGCGATATTCTCGAAGAGATCCTGAAGATATCGCATGCGGAAATTCTCAAACTTCCCACAATGGGAGGTTTATGGGAAATTCGCTCACACAGTCTCATGGCGAAGAGTTTGAGAAATTCTCAAATACTTCCCATCGCGAGATTTCTGGGAGTACGGCAAGAGATATTTTCAGGAAATGCCCCTAGCGACAATATCCGGAAGTACAGATATCAGATATTGACATTTAAAATTTAAATTATATTTCTTGAAAGTTTCCTGTTGATTATTGAAATTATTTTATGCTGACTTCTGCGGCCTCGCTATGCAAAATTAGCAGACAGCACTTCGCCGACACAGATCATAAGTCCTTACGAACAGGCCTCAGGGAAAATTCCCAATGCAAGGATTTACATGTCTACTTAACCAGGAATCCGCGAGATGGCGAGTTCCGTGATCAAGACATCCAGGCGATATCGTATAATAAGAGCGCTTGGATTGTCAGTTCTTACGTCTGGTGGTTAGATGACTTCGAGTATTGTTTAGCGCGGTCGGAATTTATATTTATTCTTCATTCGTATTTCGGATATGAATGAGATCCGCGAGATGGCGAGATCCGTGAATGAGATATACCAGACGAAATCGTAATATGAGAGCTTAGATTGTCGGTTCTTACGTCTGGAGGTTAGATGGATTTGATGAATATTGATTTGTGTTTCGGAAATGAATGGAGATTAATTATCGGTTCTTGGAAAAATATATCCATACTACTATAATGGGTGTATGGAAACAAAATATTGATTTGGAATCCCTGTTAGTATTTGAATGAGAAATGTGTTGATTTCTTTGAGGAAAAACAACGGATCTCAGATTGGTCGATATTCAGACGAATATGTCGTGAAAAATATGAAGCAGTTTCGATTAAAGTTTTGATATTCTGTTTTCTTCCGAGAATTCTTCAGATTTGAGAACGTAATTTCCACTCGCATAATGTTGTACAAGTCTGCCGTTGTCTAACCGATACTGGTAGTGAGTTTCAATCCAGAAATATGATAATGTGAAAAAGAGAGCTTTCTTTGTGATGAATGAAGTCATAAATGCTACTTAATTAGGTTCGTTTCGTTATCAACTAGTATTCTAGCCGATAACTCGTTTTAGTATTAAACCATTGTATAAGGAAAATCTTCATTCAACAACAGAACTATAAATTTGCTAGACACCTGTTACTTGTTAATACAGGTTTCAACCTGAAATGCATTTACTCCTCCACCAAATGTGATTTTGTCATCATAACCTTCCGAAAAATCCGGCACCATAAAAGCCAGTAACAAAATATGATACATTCAATGTGAATTATGTTTTAACTGATTTGTTTTTGGTATGTTTGCCGATTATCCTATTGGTTTCTAGGAAGCCTCTCCGAAGTTATTTATTTCGTTCCTATGAATCAAACACATATTTTGCCTATGTATAAATAATGGACAACGAAATGTTCCATTGTTGTTACACTCGGGATGATCTTTGGAGCTTGCATTGCGAATGTCCTATTCTGGTTATGTCTGTGATAACTTTAGGAACTCGCATTGCGAATTTCTTATTCTGGTTACGTCTGGGAAGACTTAAGGAACTCGCATTGCGAATTTCCCTTTCTTGTTCTGTCTGAGATGACTTCAGGAACTCGCATTGCGAATTTCCCTTTCTTGTTATGTCAGTGATGAGTTTAGGAACTCGCATTGCGAATTTCTTATTCTGGTTACATCTGAGATGGCTTCAGGAACTCGCATTGTGAATATCTAATTCTTGTTACGTATGCAATAACTTTAGGAGCTCGCATTGCGAATTCCCAAATTATGTTGTGTTTGTGATCACTTTAGGAAATCACTTTAGGAGTTCGCGTGTAAGCCGAGTTAGGACTTCTCAGATATCTCGCCGGGAAGTTTGTGTTACTTGGGAGGTACCTCAAAAAATTTTGTATTAACCTTCGTACTGTTACTTTTCAACCTTACACTGAATTTGAATGATTTGTTAGGTTTATTATGGGTTTTCACTCCCAATATCTGGAACAGAACTATTGAAAGTTGAATAAAAATTGTTTTTTCATGAAAAACCTCCTTGTGGATTGCGGATTTTCTCAGAAATGTCAATTTGACAGAAGTCTGAACTCAAAACGAAAAATTGAAAGAAAATGATTCTTAAAATTTTCTCCTTTGTCTGATGAAAGAGTCAGATTCGTACTCTGAAACGTCACAGTTCGCTTTGTTTATCGTTTGTATTGTTCCTGTATTTTTCATTAGGCAATCTGTTTCCCAAGCATTTGTCCTTGACAAAGAGTTCAATTCTTCAATCCGCAAGGGCGTTTTTCATGGAAAAACAATTTTTATTTAATTTTTAGTTTTTTTAGTTCTGTTTCAGTAGTAAAAACCCAGAAAAAAACCTAAAAAATGAAATCCTCCAAAAATAAGCTTTAATTGATACTAAATGTGAACTCGAACGAATTTGTTTTTCTGAAAATTTTAGTGATAGTGAAAATGAATTTCGAATGAATATATTTAGCGGGCTTCATAAATTCAAAAATTCGCATACAAATTTGATGATTCCTGGAATGCTCTGGACGGCACAACCAAGACGCATTAAAGGGACATATTTGCCCTATAGAAATTTGCGGATTTTAGGTTGCTCTCCGAAGTGAATGATGATTGTTTCATAACATACATATTTGCGAATGAGCGCGAAAAATAAGTCGCCAAACCAATAGCTGAACTGGTGTAGGGGGCGCCATCTAGCGACTATTCTTCAAACATATCACACCGGCGAAATAGATATTTACTCTTCAAACAAGAAGATACTCATTTATGAGAACAGATGTAAACATCATCGCTGAAATTCGCAAAAAGTTCAGTATTCGCATTTCAATTCCGTGATAAATTTTGTGATGCTATATTTTCAACAGAAAAAGTATAAGCTCCAAGTTATGTTGACTTTTATTTCTGCGTAGAATGTTATAAATGAAATAATTGAAGAGGTGGACAACTTTGATTATCGAGTCTGTCCAGAATTGCATAAAAGACGAATTAGAATTAAAATTTAGTATCGAAAGTCTTTAAAAATTTTTAAGAGGTATTGGAGATGCACGTTAAATAACTAAATAATTCACATGTACACAACAGCCCGGCTAGCTCAGTCGGTAGAGCATGAGACTCTTAATCTCAGGGTCGTGGGTTCGAGCCCCACGTTGGGCGAAAAATTTTTTTCATGTAAGCTCACTTTCTTCAAAATTTTTTTCAGAGGAAATGCTATTTTGTAAATTTTTCCCACTGAAATATAATAGGTGATGATAATAGTGTCTATTGTCCATGTACCCTTATGAAATGACGTTTCATCCGACCCACACTGAATATTCTCTCCAGATCTATATGTAGTACCTATATCATTACATAGAGCTGGTGCCTTTATCTATATGTGATTGATCATGTGGTAATTAATTATTAATTACCACATAATTAGATAATTATCTAGATCCACTGTGAATATTATACATTCTAGTTGAATAAAAAACCATCACGTATATTATCATTAAATTGAAGACTTGTTTGGCCTCATCAGAAGATCTGCAATATAATCGAAACAATAGGTCTTCTGAATACGTCATAAACAAAATTTTCATTTGAAAATGAAGTCGGTCATCGAAATAATTCAAAAAATTGCCTTTTTTTGAAATGAATTTTTTTTTGAGGAAATTTCAAATTTAATTCAACCGTAGATAGTATGGAAGCTTCATAAAAATCCATTAAAATAAGCGAACTAAACTTAAATGAACTTGGATGAATTTTCTCATTTCAAATATTGCCAATATCTATCAAACAACTATTCATCTAAAATCAGCGCGTTATTTTGTTGTAATATTGTCTCTAAAATTTTCGAATGAGGGTTTTTCCTGAATTTGGTTTGTAACTGCAAATTCAAATTTGAACATAACTATTATGGGTTTGATTAATCATTTTCCCGAATTACCATCAGAAAATATTCAAAATCAGCTTTCAGAATTGGGGTTTGGGATTTGCATGCACGAAATGACAACGGTGTTTAGTAGAATAGATTTTTCTGCTATAGAATAATGAAATATTTATTTCTATTCTGTGGTACACACGTGTTCTTTGTCAATAAAACCAAACAATTTCCGTTTGCGATTTGTCAGTAATATGACAGTATGACAGTCTGTGCTCTTCTTTCTCTATTCCTTGATCGTTGTCTTCTACTCTAACCAGATCGACGTATAGCTATTTCTGTTTTCCTAAGCAACGTAACACATTTGACGTCCTTTTCTTTCCAATAAAGCTAAATTCGACGTTGCCATATCGTGCCCTCAAGACAAATCGCTTTAAATGCATGTCCCCATTTTTATTTTTCAGTTTTTGGTGATCAAACATTTTTTTAAAAATATAATATTGAAATTATATGGTTGAAATGTGATGTTCCGAAGGTTTTTCATGAAAATTACTGCATTTCCGATTAAAGGAAAAACCCCCATTCTGGGCCGAAAATTATCTTGAATGATTACGTTGAAGGAATTACTGATGAAAAATCCGTGGTCATATTTAATTCTGCCCAGTTGACCCAGTTTGTTATTGGGTGGGAAAAAGCGGCTGAACGGTTTTGAAGTTGAACCGATTGGAAATATTGAGGTTAGTAAGTTCCTCGATATCTACAGATCTTCGTATTTAGTTGAATAATACCATGACGCGCAACGTGGTGCAGAACTACGGGTGAAACCAAACCAATAGAAAAGTTTGAAACAGTTATTTGGAAATATGTATTCCAAATTAAAAAAAAATCATTTTATCTTGAGAACAATTGATAAGGTTTCATTGAAATCCGGCACAGACCTTGAAGTTAATATTTAACCGCAGTGTCCAAATATCAATTCGACTCAATATTTATTTTCTGAGAAATGGGGGAAAATACAGGGTCTTTCACGAGGAACCTCACCCATATTTATACGGGAAACTACTGAACGTATTTTCATGAAATTCAGGACTTATAAGTATTTCACGATGCTGATGAAATCTAAAATATTTTCAAGGCATGAGCACCTCCGGTTTTTCCGGAAATGACGTCAACTTCCGTTTTTCAAATTAGAACACCATTTTTTTATTGCAGAAATAGATTCCTTAGAAAATTTCAATTTATTTTGATGTAACATTTTTCAGTTTTGGTTGGAAAATTCTCTCTGAGCGGGAAAATTCGAAAAAAAAATCGAAAATAGAGCTCCGCTGAAACAAGAATAACTTCGAGGTTTTGGGATGGAAAATTTTTATTTTTGGGATTTTTCAAGATGTAAGATTGATGTATCCACTTTAAAAATCGAAATCGCGATTCATGATACAGGGGGTGAAAAAATCGCTTTCAAAGTTAGGGATGACAAAATCGTGAAAAATCAATTTTTTCAAATGAAAACCCCATTTTTTTATGGCAGATATTGAATCTACGTTAAAAAATAATGTGAGTGTATGCATCACACCCTTGCCCTAAAGTGGATATTTTCTGAGTTATTCACAAAAAACTGTTTTTCGTCTTGAATTTTCAGCTATTTCTTTTCCCTTCACGCCAAAAAGATGACATTTTCAGGAACTGTTACTTAAACCATGTTTTAGATTTTACTACCCTAATATGCAAGAGAAAAAAGTTACAGGTTGTTCCTAAATAGATGGCGAATTTGGATTCGAATTTGTATCGGAAACCTCTTTATTTCAACTAATCGGCCATCGGTTTTCTCTCCAGTGATAAATAAATAATTCCTTATGAACCATATGCAAAAATTTACCATGTTTTACATTATTTTTTTTTAATGATAGATATCATTAATTACATCTGCCAAATTCCTCTTTATTCAGTAGCATTTTGTGTTTACTATTAATTTGGTGATAATTCGTATTAAGTTATAAAATCGATCACTATGCCTAATTTTACCAATGAAGATTATTTAAATCTCATTCTACTTCATGGAGAATGTAATAAAGTTGTAGATAGAACGATTCGACTGTTCATTGAGAGGTTTCCTGACCTACCCAGACCAACGAGAGATACCATTAACAGAACCATGACAAACTTGAGAAATGTCGGATCTTTCGTTAAGAAAACTACACACAGAGAAAAAAGTGTAGTAGAAGATGAGAACAACGAAATTACAGTTCTTGCATATTTTCGTGTGAATCCTCAAAATTCTCTCAAAGATGCCGAGATTGATCTGGGATTATCTCAATCGAGTGTTTGGAGAATATTAAAAAAACATAAAATGCACCCATATAAATTCAATAGGGTACAGCATTTGAAGGAAACTGATTTCGTCAGGAGAACAGAGTTTTGCGAAGCTATGATGATTCGATTTCAACAGAATGAAAACTTTTTGGACTGTATAATTTGGACAGATGAATCTAAATTCACAAAGAATGGTTCTTTCAATAGGCATAACAGTCATTATTGGGATGAAGAGAACAACCACCACTTCAGACAATGGAACTTTCAAGAGACCTGGAGTTTCAATATTTTTTGCGCCATCAAAAATAATGCAATTCTTGATGTTCACATTTATGATGGGACTTTAACTGGTAAGATAGAACACTACACATGTTTGCATTGTGCCAATGTGTCAAATATCCTCTACAGGCTATTTGAATATCGATGGTTGGCGAACAATGGTCCACATCTTTGGCCACCACGTTCTCCCGATTTAACTCCATTAGATTATTATGTTTGGGGTAGGATAAAAAATATTGTCTACTCAACTCCCCTGACTGATAAAGAGGACTGCATAGAACGAGTCAGAAATGCGTTCAGGTTTGTTTAGATTTTTAGATTCATAGTTTTGAAACTCAATTTGGTTTTTAAACACTTTTGCAGATCTCTTCCTCCCGATGAAATAAGAAAAACAACGTACGAAGCATTCCTGAGACGTATAAATAAATGTCTAGAAATTAACGGTCAAAACTTTGAGCATCTTCTCTAGTTATAACTGCGAGAGTTTGCGTAACTTGAAGTCGGTTTCAAGAAGGGGTGAAAAATCTACAGCATGGTTCAAATAACAGTTCCTGAAAATGTCATCTTTTTGGCGTGAAGGGAAAAGAAATAGCTGAAAATTCAAGACGAAAAACAGTTTTTTGTGAATAACTCAGAAAATATCCACTTTAGGGCAAGGGTGTGATGCATACACTCACATTATTTTTTAACGTAGATTCAATATCTGCCATAAAAAAATGGGGTTTTAATTTGAAAAAATTGATTTTTCACGATTTTGTCATCCCTAACTTTGAAAGCGATTTTTTCACCCCCTGTATCATGAATCGCGATTTCAATTTTCAAAGTGGATACATCAATCTTACATCTTGAAAAATCCCAAAAATGAAAATTTTCCATCCGAAAACCTCGAAGTTATTTTTGTTTCAGCGGAGCTCTATTTTCGATTTTTTTTTCGAATTTTCCCGCTCAGAGAGAATTTTCCAACCAAAACTGAAAAATGTTACATCAAAATAAATTGAAATTTTCTAAGGAATCTATTTCTGCAATAAAAAATGGTGTTCTAATTTGAAAAACGGAAGTTGACGTCATTTCCGGAAAAACCGGAGGTGCTCATGCCTTGAAAATATTTTAGATTTCATCAGCATCGTGAAATACTTATAAGTGCTGAATTTCATGAAAATACGTTCAGTAGTTTCCCGTATAAATATGGGTGAGGTTCCTCGTGAAAGACCCTGTATGTCGAATTTCGTTGTTATTTTGAATTTTTGAGGTTATTTTGCGGAGTATTGTATGATTGAAACTTCGGAACTAGTTGTAGAATACAATTGCACAACATTGTGCAAAATGTTTCGAGGATTATTGTGGTGAAAAATTTTAAAAAAATGAGAAGTTTCCGAAAATTTCTGGAGAAAAACTGATTTTTGAAGACTCTTCTTCAGATTTCGAGAAAGTGTGGCATAAACCTTCAAGGAAGGATAATTCAAGATTATTTCAAATTTCAGTTTGATCCTATGTTTATTTCAGGAGATAACGGAAAATGAATATTTTAAAATTTGAATTTGATTATTTGAAACTACCACTACTATATTGGACTCACTGATGACGAATCCGGTGTCAAAATCGATTCTGTCCGGCCGGTCGGCCGTGGACACGATAACTATCTAACGTAGCCAGATAGCGACTTAAAACTTGCAGGCTGGTTCGCGCATAGGAATGTAAGCGGCCTACTAGTTTCGGAGTTATAGCCATTTCAAATGTTGAGGTTATTTCAGGAACTATTGGAGCGAATGGATTGAAACTTTAGTTTAGCAGTTAGTTGAAGCATAATGACGCGCAACTTTGACAAAAATTTCGTTGAAATCCTATGGTCACTCAATTTTTTACTGAAATCATTGTTCAAATTCGAGAACAATTGCAATTATACCTTGAGCTTCATATTTCACAGCAGTGTATCAAATTTCAATTCGATACAGCTATTAGTTTTGGAGATATTGGAAAAAAATATGTAGAATTCCTTGGTTTTCTTCTCGATATCGTTTTTTTTTTCGATATAACTCGAGAAATACTGATTCAATCTTGATGAAACTTAGCAGCTAGTTTGAAGATATTGAGGGACAACATTGTGCAGAATTTCGTGATGAAATTTCGAATTTTATTTTTGAAATATTCAATATTCCGAGATTTTCCCATCATGTTATTCTCACTAAATTCTGTATGAATCTTCAAACTGTCATTTTTCGATGAGGTACTGGATTTCAATTCGATATAATCTATATTTTGGCCTAACGGCCGGACCATAAACGTGATAACTTCCGAAAGAAACAACTTAGAAACTCGATATTTGTAGAGAGGTTTGAACCTTAATTACGAAGGTCGAATTCGTGAATGGGTAAAATTTGCCCAATGATTCCGTAGATATACTCATTCAAACTTTTATTTCTCCAATATTTCCCAAAATACAGATTGGATCGATTTGAAATCCAGTAATTTAATCTAGAAAAGCACTGCCGTGAAGACAGTAGCTTTTGCGCGCATGTTCAAATTCGGTGCCGAAGTGGTCATCCACATTGAACATGCGCGCAAAAGCAGGCCTTCACGATAGTGCTTTTCTAGATTTTTTTCAGATTCGGTTCTGGTTAAAAGTTAGGAGCATTAAAATATTTCTCAATGTGCTGATAGACTCCTTGCAAGTTCAACACAGATATTACTTACGGAGATTTGTAAGTTAAACTTTATCTGCATTATTCATGCTAATTTCTTATAGCTTTATGAATTGAGGAGTCTATAACCAGAAGACCGTTTGATGTTAGATGATATTGATAACTGTAGAGAAGGAGTCATAGTCATCGAGAACTTCAAACTAAAATTCGGAGAAACCATGTCAAAGCTTCAAAAAAAGATTTTTTTTTGGAGATTTCGACAGTCTCTATCCCTCTACTGTTACCCAATCTGGAAAAAAATGGTAAATGAAAACAGTGTTTTGATGAGAGGAAGCTAGGGATAAAACTAAGGTACAACCTAAAGACTCACCCTATATATTTTTTATTCGGCGATCTATTCATCGTATATGGACTACAGCTTATTTTCGGAGAATTTTCCATCATATTTTAGTTCGTTTCTGGATTTTCATTCCAAATATCTGAAACATAACTATTGAAATGAAATAAAATTGCGTTTTCTATGGAAACTCTCCTGCGGATTGGAGAATTGAACTTTTTGTCGAGGGCAGTTTCTTTTGTAAAACAGATTGTCTAATTAGCAAAACCGAAACAATACAAATGATGAACAAAGCAAACTAGGACGTTTCAGTATAAAAAATCTTTCATCAGAGAAACGAGAAGATAATTCTGAAAATTTTCTCGTTTGTCTGATTTTACGAAATTGAATAATTTATTTAATATACGTAACATCCCCAATATTGATCAGAAAACGCCCTTTTAATAAAGAATATTCCAGAACCTCAGAAGCGAGTTCTGGCGACATTAAGGAAACCGGGATATAAATTGAAACATAAACGACTGCAAGAAATGCAGTTGACGATGAAATCCCGGAGATAAGAAGACCGTGACTGAGAAAGTAATGTAGCCCAGAGAACGCTCTCATATTACTGAATTGATGAAAATTTTAATATTTCCGCCCTTCAGGATGCACTATCCAGAATTTCGCATCAACTTCGTCGGAGCCGAAGTTTTAGTGGTTTCGAAACCTGATGAAAAAGTTCGCTTGTTCTAAGAATCCCAATTAGGATTCAAAATAATAACTCATCTGAGCTTGAGAACAGAAAATAGAAAAACCGCGTGACGTTAGAAGTTTTCGTACGTTTGTTCATCTGCCTGTATTCCTCCTTTTTAGACAGCATGTTCTGGGAACCAGTTTGATATCGTTTTGTACAATTTCCGTAATTTTTCCCGGAATTGGTCTCAAACGACTATAGGCTAAACTCACAAATTTGGTGTCCAAATCAATTATTACCCAACGGCCGGCCGTAGGTAGGCAAGATTACGTGAGTACAGATAATCCTATCGATTTGTAACTTTCAGGGTAGGTTGTATATCAAAATGCGATGAAGTATGTTAATGGGTCGAATCGGCCAAATGGTTTCAGAGTTAGGTATAGTCTTTCGAATTCTTGAGGTTATTCCCTCAATATTGAGAAAATTACTCGAGCGATCAGAGAAAGTTGGTGTTTCGTTTTACTATAAAAACTAAGAAGTTTCTACAAAATGTTATCGAGACCATATGATCAATAAATTATAACAAAATGTTTCGAATTTTTTTCAGCAACTATTATACCGAATTCGAAACAAATTTGCACACGCCTAGTACTCTATATTTCACAATGGTGTGACAAATTTTGTTACAATCCGATTTTAACTTTTGGACATATTGGGAAAGAGTATGTGAAATTTTGTGGATTTTTTCTGTTATTTCCGAAATAATTGAAAAATACTAATCCGATATGAATGAAACTTATTAACTAGTTCGATAATCTTTTTATGCAACTTTGTGAGAAATTTTGTGATCCTTATGTCATCAGAACAAGAAACAAATTCAGATTCTGCATGTGATAAACTATTACATGTCATACAGTATATCATATTATCCTCACGAAATTCGGCAGGAATCTTCAAGTTCTCAGTTTCCATTCAGGGTTTGGATTTCAATTCGAATAAAACTGTATTTTGGAATTATTAGAAAAATGAAATCAATAAAAACCCAAACCTGCTCTTCAAATATCGAGTTTCTAAGTTGTTTCTTCCGGAAGTTATTGATTTTACGATCAACAGTGGGGACTTACTCAATTCTATTTTCGTGTAAATGGTTTCATTTGAACTTTCATTGATCCGGTACTTCTAAATCCAGAAAGATGAAATTTCGGGTATGGATTTCCAATAACCCGCTTATCATCCATGATTAATGAAGTACTTTTAAATGATACAGGGTTCTTCAAAAGCCAGGGCTTTTTCGAGACATACTGATGTCAAAATAGGTTCTGCTCTGCCGGCCGTCCGTGAGATAACAGTGTTTTACTGGAGAGGGGAAAGCGCTAGCGACCAGAGATAATAGAATAATATATTCTCAGTGCTAGCGACTTGCAACTGTTAGGGTGAGTTGCGGATCCATTCATTTATTTATTTATTGCTCATTGGAATACATACAGGTATAAGCCCAAGAAAGTATCTACATATTCAACATCTTGAACAGAAAAAAATCTTCAACCTAGCAAACACTGCGAAGTGACTGTGAAGTACAGGATTCGGACGTTTTTGAAAAAATTATAAACTCGGCAATTGTTACTCAAAAAAAATTTTATCAAACAACTTGGATTCAGAATTTCGAACAATTTTGGAATTTAATGTCTCCAACGTTACTTCCTCAACTGCAGCGACTTCCACGCGAACTGCTTTCTTCAGTTGCTCCAATATTTGGAACTTGTATTGGATAACTCGTTATTTGAGATGTCCCCACAGAAAAAGTCGCACAGGGCGAAATCTGGAAATAAGGCGGCTAGGGAAGAGATGACGAATAACGTTCATTGTTGCTCTGGTGTGTGGTCTCCCCATCCCTTTGGAACCACACATGTCGGATTGGAACACGGCGTCTTGCTAATTCAGATGCAAAGAAGGTAATACGCCTTACCGAACGATCACTGAAACGAAATTCAGCAGCATGCTGGCGAGCAGATCGACTTGGTCTGCGAAGAATTGCTTGTCGCACTCTTACAACGTTCACAGGTGTTGGTTAAGCTCCTGGTGGTCTTTTCCTCGTCAATTCACCTCGTGTGCGAAGTGCTTTAACCCAAAAATGGAATTGTGTTTCGAGAGGAAACAGCCCGATTTCGGTGGATATTGAAATGGCAACGAAACTCACGCTGAACGGTCGTGACGGACTCGTTATTACGGAAGTGCCTTGAACAAAAACGCGGTGCTCTATCGTTCACAGGTCCATGATTTCAACAAAAAATCAAAAATGTTAAGAGCTGAGACCTACCGAATCCAAGGACCCAATAGGGAGGAGTACGAGCCGTTTCAAAAACGTCCGAGTCCTTACCGGACCCTGTAAAATGGGAGTAACTTTACGACTAAAAGATTGCATGCGATGCACTAACAACATTGTCTCCTGATCGCATTTTCAGCGATATATCCGTACCATCAAGTACGAATTACAAAATAAATCACTGTGTTAATCAAACTGAGATATGAAACATCCGAACTATTTCACTGGTGTGGAAGTTTTTTGGTCAATAAATGTACTTTCAATGACCACATTGGGTCATTACATGAGAGATTTTTTCGAGACGTCCTTTTACATGCCCATTTCTATCACACAGATAATTTCACAATTTCAATAGAAGATCAATCGAGATTTCATTGAGACATCATTTCTGCATATCAAATCAATCAACTAAAATTTGCATTTGAGAAGTACTGTGGATTACCAAATTCCGTATCATCTGGCCAGGAAATTGGCGCTTTCATAACAATGTATTCACCACTCAAACAATACAATTTATGAAGTAAATTACTATTATCATAGAAATGTTTGGATTTGTTGTCCCACCTCGCAATATTCATTAATATCTCCGAATAATTATCGCTACATATTCGAATTTTTGTTGACGTTGCAATGTCTCAGGATAACTATGTTTAAAACTAATATGCGGAATTGCATTGAAATAACTTTTAATGCGCAACTTGGGACTTCGCGAAACTGCCAAGAAATGTAACGTGTTTGCTGGGAATCTAACCTAAAAAAACACGATCAGTTTTGACAGTTGAGTTGGGAGAGACTGGAGGACCAACAATAACCTAAAATGCATTGTTTACTATGGGAAAAAGCGATTTGGCTTGTGATTTTATAATAATTGGGGTATTTTTGACTGAAATATTTACTATTGCATTATCTAGGCACTCTATCCAAAGTGAGAGCGTTACTAAATATATGGAATTTTTCGAATAAATGGAATTCTTGCTAGTTGATGCCGTTTTTGCATGTTGCTGGGTTTAATAATCCAGGAAATACAATTTAAAACCTAAGTTTTTCGAAGTAAATTTAGATATTCTTGTAATATCGTGTATAATATTTTGGTAGAGCAAGCCGAACGATTCTGGTTATGAAATTTCTGAAAAATCATAAGTTCTTAATGCGCATTTCTTTATTACTTGACCAAGACAGGATTCATTCAAAATACTTCCATTCAAGTATTCAATGCAGAAAAATTTTGAGATGATTCTCACGTTATGTGCAGTATCATTAGCAACAATATTTTGTTTGGGCATGCCGATTGATTTCAGGTAAGGAATTTTCTGAGAATCGTCAGTTTTTGATGAGCATTCCTGTGTATTTTTACGAAGAAACGGTCTTAATCATTACTGATCGGCATTTTAGCCAAATAATTGATCACCATGAGCTTTATTCTGGAAACAAAAACCATCCACTGTGTCAATACACTTTTCCTATCTACTACAGCAAGGAATACCTGGCCGTCTCTAGGAAAGAAAAAGTTATTAACACGATGGTATCACAAATTATTTTTGCAATATTTTACACAGAATCATTATAAATTTTTGAGACCGCTAAATAACTATGAACTTAAGGCAGATAATGCATCTTTTCGAAAATCTGCTGCATTTATCATATAAACGTGAACTTATTTTATATTCTCCATCAATGCTCATTTCATGATATTTACTCCCTCCTAAAAATTTGACGTTATTCAATTGAAATAAATATTAAATTTTAGCATTTCAATTTATTTCGAAATATCGAAAATTTTATATTGACAGAACGCCTCTCTCGTACGGACTAATTTTTGCGGTCCCGTTGGTGTTGATAGAGATTTCACTGTATACTTGTTCAGACATTTATTTCTCCATTATATTTCCGAAAATACAGATCGAATCGAATTGAAATCCAACTACTCGATTGAAAAATGACAGCTTGAAGGTTGATGCAGAATTTCGTGCGGGCTATATGAAAAGAAGAACGCCAAATATTTCCATCAGGAAGTAGAGCTTCGTTTTGCGGGGTGAAAAGACTATCACCTTGGCAACGAATTTGAACATGCATGCAAAAGCTGCCAACTTCTTGTGATTCTCTAAAATTTTAGGATTTACCTTCATTGTTGTATTTTCTGTGAGAAATGCAATTTTACATAAAAGACTATTATAACTGTAGACAAAATTCCAAATGAAACTCGGTTGCCCAGGTTTCTATAATATATAATTGAAGTTGTGAATGAGCTGAACTTTCGTGATGACGTTGCAGTGTTTCTCTATAAATATACACATTTAAAATCAGAATAGACCCATGCGTGTGGGTTCCTAAAATGGGATACCAGAAATGGATTGGACTCTTGAAATATATACCGAATTCGTAATTGACGTGCCAAAACGGAAAAGACTGTAATTCATGTCAAATCATTGTGCTCGTTTATTCTCGGAATAATTTTAAACTGTTGGGAAAGAGCGTGTATTGATTTTCAGTTTTGAGTGACCTTATTCGGTGGGTCAAATTGAGGATATTCTACGGTACTCAAAAGAAATACGTAGAAGGTATTGATGAGATTTAGAAGGTTTCTGCACGCTGGTTCATAATAGGTCTTTGCATGAATTTTTTTTATCATTGGTATCGAACATTCTATCCGTAAGACTATTGAAAAACATTAACTCTCTCCCTCTTCTCGTGTACTTTTCTCTCTAGCAAGCCAATAGACAGCGTCGGCTGTATCGATCGGTGAATCGTACCATGGAGGTGAAAGAAGGGGAGGGAGCATATCCTATATTTTTCCCTCGTACCAAAAGTGTCACAAACTTTTGAGAAAGTGCTGTGGATTCTTCCCATACCCATATGCCGACTTCGAACCAGTTAAACGTTCAATATTTTTATTATTCTCAAAATTATGGGATTTTTCAAATGGACGATCGAATCTGCATGAATTAATTTTGAAGGAGAGATACATATTTCAGGATGCTTTTCTACTTGTGTTGGTGCATTTTTGTTTTTTACATGATTTCTCTAAGACAATATATTTTTCGAAAACTTACCTCCGAATTTTCATGAAACTTTCAATGTTGATTCCTGTTGCGTAACTCAACCTAAAAATTTTCACCCGAACGATTTCCGACCAGTGGTTTCTGAGGTATAAAGAAAAACGCTGCAAATTTTGGGGTGAAAAACCAATGTATACAGCGTGCCAAAAAACTGAGGAATCTCGAAAATAATTCGATCATCGGATTATCAAGGGGAACTCTCGTACCCGTCGATTTTCAATTTCGGAAGCAATTTATCCTGTGTTTTTTTGAATTTGATATTTCTCGCCCCCTACTTTATTTTTTCGAATGGGAATATATACAGGGGTTGTGATACATCAAATGAAAGGTAATTCGATTACCTACCCAGCGATATGTTCCCCTTTTTTTTAATGAAAAATTAGGAAATAATTTACAATTTGTGATTGGAGAGTACTGCAATCTGACCATTATTCTTTTACTGATTATTATTGGGGGAAATCCAAGAATTCATGGATTTGTAATTCCGAAAGCGGGTCTCCCTATGCTTTTTTGGATTTGAAATCTCCCACCCTTTACGCTCCACACCCCTTTACTGTTTTTTCCAAATAGTAATATATGGATTGTGCACATTGAGCGGTGTGACTGAAAAGGAATTTGTTAAGCTTTTTTTTATTACGAAATTAACAATTTGTGATTGGTGTCAGGTAATTATTCTTGAAATTGAAGAATATCCTCCTACCCGCCGATTTATATTTTCGTAGTTTGAGAAATGCATGCAGTTTTGTAGTTGCAGGTTTATACCCTTAAACCTTAACAGTTTTGTTTTTGGAAAAATATTGCCTATGATCGCATCGAAGGTCATTCGATGACCAATTCAGTTAGGTGAACGAAAATACAATTTGATTATTAATTTTATTCAAATAACAAATCCATGGGTTAAAGGATTTTCCTTAAAAATAATTAATAAAAGAATAATTGTTTGATTACAGTACTCACAATCACAAATTGTAAATTATTCCCTAATTTTCAATAAAAAACGGCACAATCAATTCTACTTTGAGCCACATCGCTGAATTGATGTATCACAATCCATATATTTCCATTTGAAAAAATGAAGTAGTGGGGTGCGGGGCGTAGGGGGTGAGAAATATCGAATCCAAAATAACACAGGATAAATTGCTTTTGAAATCGAAAATCGATGGGTGCAAAGATTTTCCTTAATAATTCTTCGTACAAGAATTATTGACGAGTTACGTTTCTTTTTTGGTACGCTATATAAGTTTCATTCAAGATATCAATGGTATTGGGTTATTTAATGAGGAAATAATAAACCCTTGTGTGAAATTTGCAGCGTTTTATACGAAAACAGTTCAAGTTTATGTGTGGAGTAAATCAACCTCACTTCCCTATAAACAACCTAAATAAACAGAGACTTGCCGATGAACCTATGAATTCAGTAGCTTCACTCAAAACGCACTCGGTACTACATCAACCTTCATAAAAAATACAGGTGACCACGGCCTTGAGAAATTCTCAATTACTCGAAGATGTTAAATTGAATAACTCACTCGATCGTAAGATGAAAACCAAAAAAACCAAAAGCAATATACTTATAATCGGTCGTCCTTGCATTGCGACAGAGTTAATTGTAAATAATTTCGCATAGTTTCAGCCATCGTACTTCGACGGCATGCGGTCCTTTCTCTCTCAACCCACTTGGATTACCTCCAAATATAGACAAGCTGTTTGCTCGATGAATACAAATACTTGTAGTTCCATCAAATTGTTAAGGACGTCTCACACTTTACGTAGTTGTGCCAAACCTGAATTTAAGATCATATCTCGACAGCTATACGCCTGATATTGTGGTAACTTACCATTGTTACACAGTTTGAAACATTCATAATTGGTATTTGATGATAAAGTGTGACAAGTTGGAGAATGATATTTTGGAAGGAACTTGCACTTTGATGTGCTCTCTTTTCCAATATTTCAAACATTCCAGTTCCAAATGGCTTGACTACCATATAAAACAATATCAGCCTAACGGCTGGCTGCGTAAACACAATAACTTCCGAAAGAAACAACTTAGAAACTCTATATTTGTAGAGAAGGTTTGGACCTTAATTACGAAGGCAGAATTCGTGAATGGGTAAAATCCACCCAATGATTCCGTAGATATACCCAATCAAAATTTTATTTTTCCAATATTTCCGAAAATACCGATCAGATTGAATTGAAATCCAGTACTTCATTGAAAAATAACAGTTCGAAGTTTTATACAGAATTTAATGAGGATGATATGATAAGAAAATCATGGAATTTTTTTTTTTCAAATTGTTCTAATGACACGATTATCACGAAATTTCGCATTAAGTTGTCTTTCAGCATCTCAAAACTACCTGTGAAGTTTTATCAGGACTGAATAAGTATTTCTCGAGCTATACCGAAAAAATCAACGATATCGAGAAGAAAACCTCGAAATTTGACATATTTTTTCACGATATCTCCAAAACTTATGATGGTATCGAACTGAAATTTGGTACACTGCTGTGAAATATGAAGCTCAAAGTGTGAGTCGAATTTTTTCTTGGATATAATGAATGATTTCCGGAAAAAAAAAATTTTTGGAAATTTTTTTTTTTTCAAATTTACTGACAATAGATCCTGACAAAATTTGGCTCAAAGTTGCGCGTCGTTATACTCAACCTAACTGCCAAGTTTGAATCCAATCGCTCGAGTGGTTTCTGAAATAAAAAATAAATAACTTCAAAACTTCAAGTGCAAATAACTCCGAAACTATTCGACCGATTTGGCCCATTAAAGAACTTAACCATTCTGATGCGCAACGTATCCTGAAAGTTTCAAGTTGCTAGCTTGCTTCTGTCGACAGTTATCGTGTCTATGGCCGGTCGGTCGGACAGAATCGATTTTGACACCGGATTCGTCATCAGTGAGTCCAGCCTAGTCGATCGACACCATTTTCGGCTCAATCATTCAAAATTACAGACATTTGGACAAAACGATAGCTGGCTGTTCCCCTAGAACATGCGAGCAAAAAGGAATTAACGATAATATAAAAAGCTACGAGATTATTGAAAAATTATTAACGAAACGTACATGTGGGAAAATTATTGCATATCGATCTTGATAGATGTATCACAGAATATAATGATTTTCGATTCTAGTTGTTAAATACAGAAGGTAATGCTGAAGCTTCTTTCACATAAATTGATTATACAGAATATTGAAATAATAATAATAAACCCAGGAAACATCAACCGAAATTTGTCAGATTGCGATTATGATGAAATGAAGGCTTAACAAGTCATGAAAAAAATATGAAAAGCTTACTCACAAAAAAAATCAGCAAAATCATATAGAGTTGTTACTTAGAACCCGATATAATGAAGTTGTCATGTTGACGAAATTTTCGAAACAACATCCACATAGTGCTTCGCAGTATGTAAAGTTATCACATATCATTTTTCAGAACCCCTCACAAACAATTGAACCATCAATTCGTTAACCTTTTCTAGAAGCTGAAACCTGGAACTTGAAAGAGCGATTGTTTTGAAAAAATGCTGCAAATTTCACACAAGGATTTATTATTTTCTGTGTTAAATAACACAGTCTTTAAAAATCTTACTCTTTTCCACACGAAGAGATAGATTGAACATTGCGTTTTTCTTTAAAACTCAGGGACCAATGGTTCGAAATCATCCAGGTGAAAATTTGTAGGTTGGGTTATTCAACAGTAATTAACGTTGAGAGTTTCATGAAAATTCGATGGTAAGTTTTCGAGAAATATTTTTTTCCCCTCCTACCCCCAGTTTGGAGCCTTTGGAGCACACTGATCCTGCTGCAAAGCTTGGAGGATCAATCTCGAGCGACCCTTGATTCTTCTACCAAGTTTCACGGATTTCGGTTCAGTACTTTCTGAGAAAAGCCCCGGACAACGGATGGCGGACGGACGGATTTTTTTTGTTAGTGCATTCAATTTTACATACTTCAAAATGTAAACTGTGAAATTTTCAGGGGGGGTAATTTTTTTTTTCGTCGATCACTAAGGTTTATTATTTGATTTTATCAAATATTAAACCAAAATAAGTCTATGAAGTACCCTTGCAAACATTCATCGAGGTTTCGTGTCTCTAGTACTTCTCATTTATTTTTAGACTTCCTGTATATTTCTCATAATTTCGAATTTCTCTCTTCCCTGATTTCTTCTTGACTCAAATATGTATACATAAGTTATTGTTATAATTTGGTATCTACATTTCTCTCCTTTTGTATTGGTTTATTATTTGACAAAACCAAATAATAAACCTTAGTGATCGACCAACCAAAACAAAATTTTAACCCCCCCTGAAAATTTCACAGTTTACGTTTTGGAGTATGTAGATTTGAATAAACAAATAAAAAAAAAATCCGTCCGTCCGCCGTCCGTTGTCCGGAGCTTTCCTCAGGAAGTACTGAACGAAAATCCCTGAAACTAGGTGGAAAAATCGTATGTCACTCGGGGTTGATCCTCCAAGCTTTTCAGCAGGATCGGTGTACCCTGAGGGCTCTAAATAGGGGGCTGGGGGGAAAAAAATTATTTCTCAAAAACTTATCAGCCAATTTTCATGAAACTTTAAATGTTGATTACTGTTGCATAACTAAAGCCAAAAAATTTTACCCGGATGATTTCCGACAAGTGGTTCCGGAGTAATAAAGAAAAACGCTGCAAATTTCCAATAAGGTCGAAAATGAATCATAGCATAGTTATCAATGGTATATTGGGTAATTCTAACTTAGAAAATAATAAACCTTTGTGTAAAATTTGCAGTGTTTTTTGAATCCCATAGGAACATTTGTACCTCAGGTATTGATAATTCAAAATGACATCGCACCACTAAATTAATAAATTTTATCGAAACAATCCTATCAAAGGGGAGAATAATTTTGAGAATGAATATTTCTCGGAAGCCATTGATCGCAGGTAAGAGATAAGATTACGGTAAAAAAATCAATATGTGTTGGCGATAGATACAAAACATAGGTCCTCTCTAATGAGTTATATAACATTCCCAGAGTTTCTTTGTGAAGTTTCCTCTGAATGTGGATTATCCTCATTCAAAGCCGAGAGAGTATAAATCGAATTAAAAATTTCCCAACCATGTGTGCAAACCAACAACGAAGAATTTTCGAGTTGGCTTACTACATGCGGTTGGAACAGATGTAACTCTGTTGTTTCATTTGCAAAGCGTAGGCGGGGTCGATGCCGTCAAGTATGAGGTTTCATCCGAAATCCCTAGAATGTGGTTATTCGACCGTGAAAGTTTTCATTATCCCCCGGGATCTACAACGCCATTCATCTTTGATTTTGGAACCTGTGCTCGGAAGAAAGGCAGATTCGAACATTTGTGAAAATATGCAGTCTACAATCTTATTCAGATAGAGCAAACTCATCGGACATATTCTTGTTGCGGGACCGTACTTCTGGTCCGAAGTACACAGTATTCAGGTGAATGAAACACATCCGACCAGTCTGCTGCGGTGCCGCAACGTTCGTTTTTGCCTAGAACTTTTCTCACGGCCACAAATGCCCCTACAGTCTACGCGCCATTTCCGTCGAGGCGCTGCCATGTCTTTTTGGATAAAACATTATGTAGGCCTTTGCATTTTCTTCAATAAAAAATATAGTTTTCGAGTCCTCATTCATTTAAGTCCAGTGTGACTATCTTTTTGCGCGCATGATCTAGGGAACAGCGTGCTATCGTTTTGTCCGAATGTCTGTAGTTTTCGATTTTTTCCCGAGAATAATCTCAAAAAACTAAGTTTGATGATGAATCCGGTGTCAAAATAGATTCTGTCCGGTGGACCGTCCGGTTGGCCGACGACACGATAACTGTCGAAAAAGGCGAGCTAGCGACTTGAAACTTTCAGATTAGGTCGCGCATTGGAATGCGGTGTTCGTATATGGGACAAACCGGTGGAATGGTTTCAGAAGTTGTAGTGATTTGAAATTTTGAGATTAATTTCCTGATATTTCAGGAACTACTCATGAGATTGAATTGAAACTTGACAGTTAGTTGAATCATAGCAACGCACAACATTTCACGGAATTTCGTTGAGATCACACAGTCAGTAATTCTGAAAAAATTTTTTTCGAAAAAAATTTCTTTTCGAAGACTATTAATCGATTCCAGAAAAAACTTTTACCAGTACTTTGAACATCATATTTCGCAGCAGTGTACCAAATTTCATTTCGATACGACCGAAATTTCTTAATATATTGTGGAAAAATATGTAAAATTTCGTGTTTTTTTTCTCGATAACGAATATTCAATATTCTGTGATCTTCTGATTATAATATCCTCATGATATTCTGAACTGTTGACCTAACAGTGAGCTAGATCAATTAGTTGATGAATAATTAGTACCTATCTACAGTTGCCCATGACATGTGAACCATTTTTGCTAGCTACTGTAAATTTTCACATCTGGTAAAATTCGAAAATCAATGAGGGTCATATTACATGAAATAAATGATTAATAATGATATGAAAAATCTCATATACTGAATTTTATATCTAATTATTTAACTGATTTCATTTGTATTGGAAAAGCAGCGACACCCCTTGAAACATACAATTTGGCAAAACTAAACCGGCTTGACTTATTTCTTCAGTGATGAAATTTTGACATTTCTCAAATTTAAAATAGCTTGAATTGTTGTTTTTTGGCTTTCTCAAATGTTTCCATAATACAATAAAACATATTTTCTCGTGAAATAGTCATGTCGTCTACCACTCGAGATGAAATTTAAGCAGGTTAAATTTCTCTCTTGTGATATTCAAGTTTATTGCTTTTCGGCAATTTCGCTCATGGCACTATTTCCAGAATGTCATTCGCGAAATTCCCATTTTAGCCTTTTAGCAACTGAAATTAATATTCGTTGAGGGATTCGTAGAATCATGTTTATCAATACTATTTTCACCATTTCATAATAGATCACTATAGCTTGAATCCACCCAGTTGAATAATACCATTGAAAAAAAATGGTATTTGAAAACTCAATGATGATACCTTGCTCCCTTGCGGTTGTGATCGTAGCTTAACGCAAAAGTGAACATCAATTACAACTTTACTCCTCCGAAATTAATAGACTTACATCTGAGAATCTAACAATATAGTAATTAGATACTCAATTGAGTCAAGTTTTTCAATATCTCTCTCAAAATGTCACCAACACCATTAGTCTTTATGGTGTAATGTCAATGTCGTTCAGTAGTGAAGATTCACGTTCTATTTTCAAAGAGATGGTGTCACTGTCTGAATATATGCGCTCGATGTTACGAAACTTATGGTAAACGTGAACAGAGATGCATCTTAGGATATAATCGATAATCGTGTTTCAAAGATGGTCATTAATTGTTGATTCATATTGATAATATTTGCATAACAGTATCTTCAAGTTCAAGAATGATAAAAACTAAAATTGATACAGAACCATACAAAGACACGTCGTGTATTCTATGCGTTCACACTTCAGATAGAGAAAAACCAATGAAGGAGCCGATAAAAACCAAATTCGTTCAAGCTATTGCACAAGCCTGTTATATATTCACCCTTGTTATATACAAATGTTGACTATTTTCCCTTAGGTAAAGAAAATAAGTTACGATTTTTGTAGATATCAGGCATCAATCAATATTTAATGATTCTTATGATAACTTATATACATCATCTGGAATATTATGGTAAAATATTTATTCCCGAGGAGGTGGGTGATATTATTCGTACACTGAAAGAAAAATCTCAGTCATATTGAATAAACCTTTGTTTCTTCCGAATTTGTTAAGTATAAGTAATAATATTCACAATGAATATGGCTGAATCATTAAAACTGTTTGTAATATGTTTTGATATTCTCTATAAACAAAGCATTTGTTACTGCGATATTCAGTTATTACAAATAAAAGAAGTTAACGATAAATAATTTGTCCATAACAGAGATTCAAATATTACTCATCAATAAGTTTTGGTAACTATCAATAAATAATGGGGTGTCTATTAATAAATACATATTCACGTTTATTATGATTCGGGGCTGTTAGAGTCACCTCAGATCGTGTTCAGACTCGTCGATTATCGTGTGTGGTGTCAATAATGTATAGCATCTGATTGTTCCATCGGGTCTGATTTTTGTGTCGAGGCTCTTATCGTTCATAGTGATATTGAATTGGAATTGTTAAAGAAGAGGAAACAAATCAGGTATGTAAACACAAATAATGTTTCCTAACCTATTTACGATATGGGTAATTCATGCATCAAAAACTTCATAAATGTAAATTTTGCAAAGGCAGGTCGAAATAATTGACTCTGATTATATTTGCAAAACATGTTTAAAAAAAGATTAATTTTTCAGAAAATGGAATGAATTCTGCCAAAGGAGATATACGAGAAGAAAGAAAACTGAATGAGATAGTGCCTCGTGCATAGGAAATATGGTTCAAAAAAGGCTTGAACTCAACGAAACAGATTTTTCTGTGGATACTAAGCAATTTGAATTGATAAGAAAAACGTTATTCAATTCATTCTATATACGAATTCTCAAATATTCTCTTCTGACGTGAGTCAGTGATTGAATTTATTGTTATTTTCAGAATAGCTCTTGTTTCTTGTTGCAATACTGTCATAACATTGCATTCCTAACTTCGTTGTATGTAGTAAATAGGAAGATATCAGTTAATTATTTCATGAATCATAAACATATGTACTGCTGCATTTATTTAGTGACTGGACTGTTCCATTAATGCATAATATTGAGCATTGCTCCAATTATGAAATATAATAATAATTTTCGATTTTGAAAATAAATGATTTGCATGAAAGATATATTGCTTCATTGCTACCAAGACCCACATATAAAGAAATACAGCGGTTTGTGAAAATTTGTTTATTTTGTGAGAAAATAGTTCTCTCTTGATAGTTTTTTTTCCATGAAACGAACAGGTTAGTCAGAAACATGATAAATCTAATGATTTTTTTGTTTTGAAAATGAATTTTTGTAGGAACTGAATTTCATCTTCAGATGATAACAGATATTGAACTGAAATCACTCGTTGATAGCAATGAACGAGTATTTTATGATTAATCACCAATGATTTTACAGTTTTGAAATTTTATTCATTAAAACATATAATCTTCATGAATAGCAAGTAGTACAAAGGATGCTGTGAATCTTTCGCTTGTTATTTTATAGAATGAAAAGCTGAAGATTTTCAGCATCTTGATGTTACAATTAGGTTTGAATAAAATAAATTTTCAAAACTTTGAAATCATTATTTCAAACATGTTTTTTCACTGAAAAAAACATTGATCGATAATCACAAAATATTTGTTAATTACTAATGATGAGTAATTTAATATCCGAAGAACAAAATTTATTTATAGTTATGCCATATGGAGCATAGACCACAAAATATTTATTCACTATTAATAAATGAATAATATGATGAAATAAATGTATGATAACCTTAAATAAGTCCTTAATTATCAAGGCGTGAACGAATAATTTGTTCATACAAAACAAATGTTTGATAAGCCAAATTTCAATAACGGATTAGGTGACTGTTAACAATTTTTACTTAATGTTAACAAACTGTTCCTTCAGTGTACTCAAAAATGATGAAATGGGAGAAAATTTCAAAATACTCTCAAAATTGTAGGCAGTTACCATAAATTATATCATTTCAGCACTGCTACGTCGACGGCTAACTTCTCCGGCGATTTGTTTGGTTGAAACGTAAACAAACCATAGTTTATCGCAGTCATTATCGTTTACGAAATATCGCATTTCAAATCGACATATGGGACATAATATATTCGATTTTTCATTGATTGATCTCTGGTTGGAATTTGCAGATTCATTCATATTTAATTTTATTGTTTTATTCTCAAGAACCATGATATCAAATCGATAAAAGTTGAGATTTTGATATGAATCAATGAATAAATGGTAATTCATATTTCAATTCAAAAACACTATTCAAATAATAAAAAGGAATATTCATCATTGAAGCGACCGTATGGGTCCATATAGTTTTCAATCGAGAAAACACTCTTAAAAGTTTTAGCAATTACCATAAATAACAATGTAAGTCTACGAATCACTTATATCGACGGCCATCCTATTGTGTGTGTGTTTTCGAGAGTTTCCATGAATTTTTCCCCAGAAAAAAAATTGAGAAGCAGTTGGAATACATGATACATACATAGTATTATAGTGCTTGCCTGCAAAACAAACGAAGAGCACCATATTTCAATTGTGAGCTTTTGCGGAGTTGAAAGTAAAATGTCAGTTGAATGATGTTCAAAAATGGTTTTGATTTCCTTTCAAACGCACTACAATGTGCGAGAGTTCTGTTCTGGCCCCCAGTGCAAAAATCAAAGGTATTTGTTTTTGATCCGAAACAATAGCTTCTGAATTCGGCATCGGAGCTTTCTGTGGATTTTAATGACTTGAAAAAAACAGTTTTTGAAATTATTTCCCATGGCAATACTTCAAGTTCTCCATTCAAAAAAAGAACACGTATTTTTATTGGATGATTTATTGGAATGACAATTCTGATTCTGCAACTTCACCTTTGAAAAATTATGTATCTCCAAAATTAATAGAACATAAAGGAAGTTATTCGTCAATCAATTATATGAATTTTCGTGTTTGTCTTTTGGAAAAGTTCATATAGTATGATGTAGCCCACAGAGAAGTGAAAATAATTCAAATTTACGAATTCGTCTTCATTTCGAATACTTGCATTCTCGATAAATCCAGATCAATTCATCGGTATGGAGAGTTCCGAATAAAACTGAATCATTTTGAAACCTTGTATCAGTTCTTCTCACGTTATGTCCTTAAGTTCTCATATTTAGCGCCAGGCGCTCCTTCCGCAGGCCAGTTAGGGTTGTTAACCCTTCGCGAGAACCCCAACAAGAATAAATCAAACAGTCCCTCATCTCTAGATGTTAAAATACAACTTTGTGTGCGCTTGTTATTTAGAACAAGGGCGTGATCGTTCTCCCAAATGTCTGTAATGTGGTCCCGAAAATTTCCTTGAGAGTGAACATTAAAGCGTCATCAGTTAGGGTGAAAATAATATTTTAACTTGATTAATTAAGAATTGAAGGCTTCATGGATATTGCTAACTCTGCAGTGTTTTGGCTATGGAATAAATTTTGTTTTTCAAATCTTTTGGTTCAATAACTATCTTTTATGTAAGTCGAAAAAGCCGATAACATGTTTCATTTTTTAATTAGGTTTTCAGAAAATAATCGAAAGTTAAAAACGGTAAACATACAACATTCTCATAACTACTTTGACTGATTTCAGCGAGAAATATTATCGAAAAAACTTCCACCTATAAATCCAACCTCTTGTTATTCGGAGCTTAGTTGGATGCTCTCAAACCCTCAGGTTACATACACTGATGAAGAGCCCCAAGTCAAATTGAATAATTTCTCCCTGTTGCCAAAATTACTCTGGAAAAATAAACTATTGACTCCCGTTGGAATCACAGAAAGGATTTTGGATACTTTTTTACTGTTGAATGACTTGCCTTGAGTATAAAAATTATACGGCGCCATCTCAGGTGTATCTTACGAACCTCTCACCTTTGAGTGGAGAAAACTTCGAAAAAACGACGAGGAAACATGGGGTGAACCCATAAAACGGTGACGTCTTCTATCAAAGAAATTTTGAAAGGTTCATAGCGAATAAACAACTCCAGTGAAATAATATAAACTTACACGACACAGGGAGGAATATCTGAGCACAAATCAACAAATAATATTCCCTATTGTACTATAGTGATACACAAAGTTTGAAAACTGAGACAAATAAAACGACATGGATAAAGCATTAAAATATACGATAGGATAGAAATGTCTCATTGAAATATAAAAATTAATTCGTCTAAAAAGAGGGCGTGTATCTATCTGTATCACCTCTTAATATTTTACTACTCACATAGGTAGTTGCGCCTATTGACCTTGCCTTAATTGTATTTCACTGTTGAAAACAACATAAAATCAATAAAATTCATGAATTCAGCCAGATGAATAATCGAAAAATGATTGAAATTTAATATAATTATTGCGACTTTGTCTTCATCCGAAGAACAACATCATCAACCGCACCTTTTTGCATCGTGGAAGGCTGTTTCCAGTCCTTGAACTTTGGCTGCTTGTGAGGAAAGGAGTGTTCTTGATGTCAAACTTGAAACATAAAATAATTAGAATCATGTCTGGGAGTTGGTTCATAATTTTTTATCCGATGGAGGACGAATTCCTCTGATGTAATTCTATGGAAATGATTGGCCAAGGCGCCATCATTCTGTTTGATTTTTTTTGTGTATTTTTTTTTCATTCGTGTCTCATTAGGAAGCGTACATACATCTATTGAAGAAAACTAATTTCGAAATACGAAGATTCAACCTGTACCAATTGAATAAAATATTCTTCCTCCCCAAAACAGTGTTTTCAACTGAATATTCTTGAATGATTCTACCCCATTGTTTCGCCACATCCACATGTAAGAATATTTTGAAAATTGTTGAATTATTATCTATTAACTGTCTATCTATTAACAAGGACAGAGCTATAGGTGTAGATACTTTCTTTTTTCCCCTTAATAATATTGATAATTTTTGAATAGAGTAGATGTTATCTTTAAACGCATATAATATTAAGAGAAAATATTTCCCCTATAGCACGTCTCTGATAATAAAGGAAAACTATCATTCAACACTTTCTAGAATATCCTGACATGTTCGAAATGTTTGCCAAGTTTGAACAGAGAATATTGGAAGGTTGAAAAAAAAATTGTAATGAATTACTGTGCATTCCGGTGAAGAAAATTATTTAATTCAAGTGTGATAGGTTAAACCATATTATTTTGAGTTTTTTCAGTTACTCTCTGGAAAATTCCTAATGATACACCCTGTATTACCACGAAAAAGGGTATGCCTGAATGACTTTTTCTTCACATAAATATAAGATTTTTTGCCGTACCAAAGGGCAGTTTAAGCGATAATTTTTTTGAAATGTTCCAAAATAAAGAAGTTCAAAAAGTCACTGGGAAATTTTTCCTTATGTAGTCCAGCTTCGGCTGAAACTTCAGTCACTAAAACGCTCGTGAAGTAGTAAAGATTTAAATTTTCCATTGAGAAGGAAATATTGACTCGAAGACGCGCCAGGTGAAGTTCGTCTATAGCGAGGGGCAGTTTGTTAGTAGTTAAATGTCAAAGTGATGGAGAAATTGTTTCAATTAAACGAATGATGATTTCCTGATAATTTAGAAAACTGTAGACATGAAATCCGACCTCTAGTGACACTTCAAACGAATCAGACGGCCAGTCGTCACATTTTGCAAAGTGAATACAAACTCAGGGGGACAATTCTTGAATATCGATTAAGAATTGAAGAGAATGACAATTGTCATATGTTCATGTCGATTTTCTGTTTTCTCGAGCCTCTGAAAAATTTGTGAGAGTTCTATTCGCCATTTCTACTATTTTTTTAAGCAAATATTCAAGAAATAAACTGAATGCAAGATATCAAGAAATTCCAAATCCGAATATAAACCTAACCTCATCACCGTATCGTTCGACTTAGCAACGAGTGGTACGGAGCATAGGAGATATAACATTCGATTGTCGAGTGACATTCGGTTCCATGCACAGATCATGTATAGTTATTGTTTATATTCAACTAAGAAAATCGACGAAAACATATGACAATTTTGATACCTTTCAATTCTTGATCGAGATTCAAGGATTGACCCCCTGGCCAGTAGTCTAGAAAAATGAACTTAGATGCGCATATGCATCTCGGTAGTACTTAAATAGTTGGGAATTCGTATACGCCTGGCAAGTTCACTTGTCCAGAATACGGGATAGTCAAACTGTCACACGAGTAAACCTATTCAAATGATATTATTAAATCGAAACTTAACAGAATATAGATGGAATCGATTTAAATTTCAGAGTACTTGATTGACAAATTTTGACACAAAAATACTTCGAACAAAACGAGGTGACTTTCGGAGGCCAAAGTTGGTATTTCGAAAAACTTTTTGGTTGTAAATGGTTCAGAAAAATTGTAAGAATGCGCGATGTTGCCACATTTTATCTTAAAAATCTTCATCTGAAAGGGAGTGAAAAATGGAAAAATTACTAACATTGCGCATTCTCACGAAAGAATTAAGTACATCCCCAAAAAAAAATGTTCAAAAATAATTGATGAAGCCTGCAGGACGACACCCCGTTTTCTCCTATTAACGTCGAAATTTCTCCGAATTCTAATATTTCTCGCGGCTATTGGCAACGTCAATGCATGCATACCGTGGGCAGGTGCCTGACCTTGAGATACTTATGAGATTTAATGAAATTTGAATGTGGCTGTGTTGCCGAAATGCGTGAAGCCGTAATGTATGAGCACATAATAATGTTTACTTTCAAGTTTTATACGAGATTTGAGCAAAATTTGACTAAGTGCATTCCCAAAGCTCCTTTCCTTCCTGACAAGAAAATTTTGTCACCTTTTATTCATTTGGTCCTGACCGAAGTCTGGATGTAATCGACAGAGCCGGATCTAGGGTGTGGCGAGGGAGGCATTTGCCACGGGCGCCAACCAACTAGGGGCGCGAAATTATGATTTTTTTTTTCTTGAAATGATGTTTTTTCACTTCAAAGTCCATTCATATTCTAGAGCGGTGCTACAGTGCATGCACCTGTTGTACAATATGCGGCGACAAGTAGTTACCAATAAATTAACAGATTATAAATTTACACTTGTCGGTCGCCCTACGATTCCCGATCGCGTCCAGATGTTTGTTATTCGAACAATGAAGACCTCAATTAGCGGCAAGTTCAGAGGGAGCTAGCAGCGGTACCGCTCCGTCTAGGGTCGGTTTCTTGACGGCCTGACAAAGAGTTAGAGATCGTCCACATTATTCGCCGAATCTTTCATCACACCGGCTTTGATAAGGGTAATGTATTTCGAAGACGTTTACTACCGATAGGCTTGATGAAATCATCCCAGTCTTATTAATACTACTTTTTTTCTCGCATGTGGGGTACTTCCATGCAGCGGTGCAGTTGATTGCATCAATAAGAAAAATAGGAAGCAGGAACTTATCATTATATGTTATATTATGTGCAATACCGCAAATAACGTGATCGTGCAAGCGGGCCGGGAAATTATTCGTGCTGGAAAAAAATTTCAATCAGGTATGTTTGAATAATTCAATTTTGAGTTTAGGATTTTTGCGCGCTCGGTCAAATTATATTCTGTCCGTGCACACGAGAGTCAATCATTTTCGAAAGTTATAACTTAGAGGCTGCAAAATTCATAAGGTTATGTTTGGTTTGGGAATATGTCGGCGATATTATCGTTCGAATTTTATTTGCGAAATCCCAAATTATACCGATTCAATTAAAATTGCGTTGTACCATAATTACACGAGTTTTCAAATGTATAGGAAGAATTTATAAAAAAAAAAATCAAAATGTTGAGGAGAATATGTTTTATCTTATCTCTAGTATTTTATTAATCAGCTTCTTAGCTATGGGTACTACAGAAAGAGAATCAAATGTCGATCAAAAGAATAGTATGATTCTTGAGTTTCACTGGAACATGAAACCTTTTTCTGTCCTCCTGACATTTGTCGAGCATTGAGACAATTCAGATATGAATATGAACGAGCGCGCAAAATATTCCGATTCGACGTCCATGCATTTTCAGAATCTTATATAATTTCAGGTTGATATTACCAACTGAAATGCCGCCCAAGAAACTATCAGGATCGCAATCTCGGAAGATCAGGGATAAAAAATCATTAGACCTAAAAAAATACTAGTAATATCTCAAGTAACTTTAAGAACGATGGGGGTTTTGTGTCGACAAAAAGTGGTTTCACTAGCGGAGCCCATCATGTAGCGGAATTTCCTTCTACTTCTTCAAGTGCCGTGCCTATCGTAAGAAAGTATTCCATTTCGGATAATTCGGACAAGGAAATTTATTTTGACGAGGAATCAGGACTTACTGAGGTTAAACCTGAACCAGTTGATTTTAATGACCCTACATCATGACGAATTACAAAAAGTAATCTTAAAATGTTCGTTATGACCTTTGTTGGCATGTGTGTTCTCTAATGTATTTCAGTTTTTCATTTACACTTTCGTTTATTGTTTTTTTTTTGAAGCTTTGAATGCTTATATATTATTTTGAGAATAAATTATTCTATTCGCTTCCTTTTTGTTTTCTTCATACCCTCATTATCGTATATTAATACGTTTGTGAGATCTCTTCACTACCTTATAAGATACATGGGAGATTATAGTAATTTCTATACACATATTGTTTGATATCCCTAAGAATCTAATGCTCGTTCTCAAAAAATAGAATAATAGTAAAATATCTAAGGAAGAGAATAAATACTATCATTCATGAAAAGTATGTAGTCATTGAAAAAAAAATTTGAAAAGGGCGCCGTTGGGACACAGGAATTTCGAAATTATTCGTCGTTTCGAATCTTCCTGCCTTCTAGTTTGGACTGTATTGAAAAACACTATGCTTTGCTCATAAATATGCTTCATTACAAAGCTCAACACAATTGCTTCTTAAAATCGACTATTTACAGATAGAGTAATTGAAGTACGTTCGTCTCGGCTTTCTTGGCGAGAATAAGTATCAAATGAAAAAGGGCTCTAAGCCGTGACTCGTGCGGCTCGGCGATGCCAGTTCGCAACAAATATCAGGTAAAAGAGTTAGTGATATCCGACAGGCGCATTTCGATAACTTGCCAGAGGCGCTGAAATCCTAGATCCGGCTCTGGGAATCAAGTATTTGGTTGCGGTACTTGGTTGAAGATGCATGCAGGATTCCGTGGGGATCCTGAAGATTTCGAAAATTTCAAAATTATTGGTTTCGGCTGGGTCAGTGCTTTTACACTATTTGTCACGCATGTTCGTTTCGCCAAAATGTTATTTATTCTCGATCTTTGCGTGCATGTTCCTGGGGAACAGCGTGTTATCTTTATGTCCAAATGTCTGTAATTTCGGAATTTTAAGCCAAAAATGGTCTCAAACGACTAGTCTATCTGCTGTCAAAATCGATTCTGTCCGGCCGGCCATTTACATGATAACTGTCGAACGGAGCAAGCTAGAAACTTGAAACTTTTAGGATGCATGGTTCGCGCACCGGAATGCCGCGGTTTAGTTCGTTAATGGGCTAAATCGGCCAAATGGTTTCGGAGTTATAGCCATTTGAGGATTTTAGGTTATTTATATTTTTATTTTTTCAGAAACTATTGGCCATATCCGAAAACAATCTCGCTCATACGTCAATTCGAAACGGCTATTGGTTCTGGAGATATTTCGAATAAATATTTAAAATTTTGTGGTTTTCTCCTCGATTTTGTTGTTTTTTTCGTTATAACTCGAGAAATACTAGTTCAATCATGATGAAACTTTGCAGCTAGTTTGCAGATGCTAAAGGACTACTTTGTGCAAAATTTCGTAATGATCGTGTCATTGAAACAGTTTGAAAAAAAAATTTCAATTTTTTTAACAAATATTCGATATTCTGTGAGCTTCTCATTATATTACCCTCATTGAATTCTTTATGAACCTTCGAACTGCCATTTTTCGATAATGTACTGGATTTCAATTCGATCTTATCAAAAGGCCGTAAGACCGACCGTAAACACAATAACTTCCGGAAGAACCGACTTAGAAACTCGATATTTGTAGAGAAGATTTGGGGCTTGATTACGAAGGTCGAATTAGTGAATGGATAAAATCCGCCGAATGATTCCGTAGATACACCCATTAAAAATTTTATTTTCCTAATATTTCCAAAATACAGATTAGATCGATGTGAAATCCAGTACTTTGTCAAAAAAAACTTAGAAAAGCACTGCCGCGAAGGGAGCAGCTTTTGCGCGCATGTTCAAATTCGTCGCCAAAGCGGTCATCTGCGTTGAACATGCGCGCAAAAGCAGCTGCCTTCATGCTGTTCGAGGATTTTCCTCGAAAACGATCCCAAATCGCTATGTTGAACTCACTGATGACGAATGTGATGTTGACACCGACTTTGTACGGCCCTTCGTGGTCACGATATGTTGAGATCCCTGGCGACACGAAACTATCAGGATAGATTGTGTATCCAAATGGCACGGTTAATATCGGCAATGGGCCAAATCTGTCCTGACCTTGAAATTCTTTTCTCGAAATCTCAAGTACTGGTGCAATCAGTTGGAAACTATATAATATTATTTGAAGATTATCGACGCGCATTTACTCGCCAAATTCTTTTGTAATCGTATGGTTGGTGAATTAAAAAAAAATTGCACAAAGCTAGAAGTCGATATTTCACAACGAGTAATGGAAAAAAGTGTCAATTGTGTTGTTCCCTTCTTGGAAATCATTGAATTCTATTTTCTATTAGGAAATTGAATATGCTACATGTTAGTGCTTTCCTAGAATTTCTCCGTTATTTTTCAAGGTTATTCCTTACTCATTAGGGGGCGTGGGGTAGTTATATCTCGGAAATCATGAAAATCCTGAACCAGTGCTTTTAAGCCTTTTATCTCTTGGTGAGAAAGTCTCTAGGTTTTTTCTGTTTAAAGTTAACTAACGGACGGAAGAACATTAGTTATTCTAATTATTTTACTCTATTTTCTGTCCAATTACAGAAAATAGATATTCAGGCAGAATTAGATCAATTTGTCCTCAGAACAGACCTGCAGAAAACGAAATCGATGAAACTCCGTTCTGACCCTGAAATCCACGAATATCCGATTTGACAATTCGCTGCTCTCTGAAAATCATTCATCACGATGAATCAGATGTAATTGCAGGCGGATAAGCGATTTAACGCTGAAAGAGCAATATATGTCAACTGGTTTCATATGGCGATTTCTGTTTGAGCTATTGAAAAAAAATCGTGAAAACTCTGGCATTGCGGGGGAGCTTTTTCACACTATCTTTATTGACCATTAAACCGCTAGTTTCTTTCACATATTTTTCAAAATGGTTATGATTTTTGACGTCATGGATTGCGACTGATTTTTTTCTCAAAATAATACATAAGAGGTGCTTATAATAATTCAAGAATGCATGAGGACAGAAGTTTGTTTTTAGATACAATCTAACATCGCCAAGAGGTGGTGCGGTGCGTAGAAAGTATCGATACAGTTTCCAGCAGCTTCGAAATCTAAGTTTTAGGGAGCTCAAAAAATTTGATAATCAGATATGATATAGATTTAATTCGTGAATATTCAGTGTCATTCCTCAAATATTTGTGGTGATTATTGCGGTAAACTCGGATTTGAACTGTTGGAAACTGTACGCTTCTGGCGCCATCTCTGAACGATGTTGGGTAGATGGAATACAAAAATATGTATATTGATGATCGTAAAGAGCAGTGAAACTGCCGTAACCGTACTCCTTGGTCATCGCGTCCTCGGTGTAGATGATCAAGTTCTGGAGTATTAGCTCAGATCAGGGTGGAATATTTGTTCCTTCTTCCCCATGAACCCGTTCCATTTGTTAAGAATGTTCAGTTGAAGCCACTAAATTCGATAACAACTCAAATATCGATAAAAGCTCATTTTGGGAGAATTTCGCATAAGTTTTTTTTTTAGGTTTTCACTCCCCATATCTGTGTAGCGAATTCATCCGCTTCAACAAAAACGGAAAAAAGGGCGGAGTCGAAACACGAAATTCGAATCTCTGAAAAATCGAATAAATACACTTCGCTCGGATTCCAAAAATCACTTCGCTTGACTCGACTACTCTCTCCGATCCATCTGCATATCACCGCTACGAAGATATTCGATCCCGACGCCGCATTTCCTGATCTGCATTATTTCAACTTTACGAAGCGCCACGAAGAAATTCTACAAGGTCCAACATCTGGTTCACTTCCTCGAACGACGAGGCAGAGCGCTCTAGCACACAGTCTACACGGCTCATCACAAAACGGTTTGGTCAACCGTGCATCCAACGCCGTAGACTCGTGCTCAACAGCGCAGCAATGGCACAACGGCTCGCTCACAGCCGCGTTTTAGAGGAGAACACCTTTTCGGTCTCGGTCACACTCCTCCAGATACATCTTTCTGGTATCGTTTTCACTGGAAGGGGAGTCCTGTAGCGAGCGCCCTCTCTCAGCTCTTACTTAAGTCGCGCGCGCAGTACCATCTTGCGTCTTAAGTTTCCTGCGTTATCTGCCTGTAACGCTTGGCCAACATCATCGGTTAGCGTACAGGGGGCGCTAGCGCGCACGCTGTCCCGGTTAGACTCTCTCAAGATCTCGGATATACGCTCATCCCCATCGGTCTGGTACACTCCCTTGTGTTCCTCACAAGGGATGTCCACTCACGTAGGCATGTAAACGGCTTAGTTTGGTGCATGCCCTGACGAGTTCCCCCAAACTAAGCCGGGACGAAACGTGAAACTGTCCCAAAGAGGTTGAAGCTACCTCGCAAACCTTCAAAAGCTTCATCTGAAACAGAAATAATATAATCAGATAAAAATTGTTTTTTCAGGAAAAACGCCCTCGCAGATTTCAGGATTAAACTATTAGTCAAGGGCAGTTTCTTGAAAAACAGATTGCCTAATGAACAATACAGGAATAATATAGACGATAAACAAAGCGAACTGTAACGTTCCAGAGTACAAATATGACTCTGTCATTAGACAAAGGAGAAAATTTCAGGAATTTTTTTGGACATTTTTGAGAGAACACAGCCAGACAGATTCATTTGGTTTGAAAGTGTGGTAATTCTACCTCTTCTTTAAGTAAATTCAACCAAATATTTCTACAGAACAATGAGCAAGAGCAATTCGGGATTTTTGTATGTCTCTATTCTTTGTGCTTTGTATTTCGATATCTAACGGCCGAAACGTTTCCCCTGTATATGTCTTTCTAAAAAATACAGGAAATACTACGAACACAATTTTTTTTCTCGTTAATCAGTTCGGTTTCAGTTAGTATGTTCTCAAATCATTTTTTGGTTTGAAAACCGTTCTTATTTTGAATTTAGCACCAAGTCTTCTGATATTTTCTGAAAGTCCGTGTACATAAGGAATCACATTCAATAAATTGGCTTGTTCATGATGGTTGTTCTGTTGATTTGGTTGATAACAAGGAGAAGAATTTTATCCTAATTTGAAAAGGTTCTATTTATAAATTCTCTCGGATATCCATCAACTTCAAGGAACGATTTGATGTTATTCAATTTACGTTGGCGAATCTCATGGGTTGATGAGATTACATTAGCTCTGTCATAAAGGGTTTTAATGATTCCCTTTTTTTACTTTAAATGAATTTTCACAGGTATTTAGGTCTAAGGTTTTCTTTACGAAATAAACTTTTCGGAAAAAAGGCCAACTAGTTTCAACTTTATTCTTAAGTCTTCATCTGGGCTCTGAAATGGAATAACATGAACTACATTGAAATTTAGATGTCTAAAAACAATATTATTAAAATCTTAACATAAAATTCACAAAAACACGCTTAATTCACAAGTGAGGAAACAAGTTCGGATAAAATCATAAATAGCAATTTTCACTAACATTTTCTCTCTGTTTGGTCTCGTTGTCAATAATTAAAATCTTTCTCGAAATGATAACAACTACTTGCATGGGGGATCATTAAGAAGTGAGGTTCACAAAGTAACTGGTTTATTGGAGTATGCGCGGATCATGACGGCAGTTAAACACCTGGGATTGAACAATATCCTCCTATTTATTTTTTCCAATTATATAATAATATGCTGTATTCAGATTTTCTATATCATTTCTCTTATTTATTGAATTTTCGTCCTGTTTTATGGATATCATCTCGTGTAATAACCGTTTTTTTAAATTGGTTTGCTTACCTAATATTTTTATCGAGCCTGGATCAAAATTAAATGAGTGTAGGAGATCCTTCACATGTTCAGCTAATGCCGTATTATTTTTTTTTTGTTCTTCAGAAGGATTAAGGATGTTCAATGAGTCTCTTTTGTGTTCAGAAATTCGGTCTTTAAGATAACGACTCGTTTGTCCAATATATGTGGCAGGACAATCTTTACATGATATTTCATAGATGATATTACTATGTAGTTCTTTTGGAATTGCACTCTTGGTTTTTGTGAAAAGTTTTTTCATTGTATTGTCGGATTTGAACGCTATATTCTGGTTCAATTTGGCAAATATATTTTTGATCTGTTCTCCGAGATTTTCCACGTAAGTTAATCTGAAGTATTTTTTGTTTTCTTCTTTTTGTGGTCTTTGGTGCTCAGATTCTTTTTTGTTGAGAATTTTTTTTTATGAACTTGGTGGGATGGCCATTTTTTCCCAGAATTGATTTAACCTCGATGATGTTTTTTGGTGAAATTCATTGTTGGAAAGTTTCAAAGCTCTATTTCTTAAATTATTGACGATGTTGATTTTCTGGGCCATATTGTGATTTGAGCTAAAGTTTAGTATTCTTCCGGAAAATGTTGGTTTTTGGTACCAATCTGTTAATATCTTATTATTTCGTCTAATCAACAAAGTATCTATAAAAGGCAGTGAATTGTTCTGTGCTTCTACTTCTATGGTGAACTTCAAGCGAGGATGAATGCTATCGAATGCTGTAAGGATCTCATCTTTTTTATTGAATGGAATAGCCGTGATAATATCGTCAACGTATCTTTTAAAAAAAGGTTATTCAAAATTTAATTTTTTAATGGCTAAGTCCTGAGCCTCCTCCATTACTATGTCAGATGTTACAGGGACTTAATTATTTCCCATACCTAGTCCGAATATTTGTTTGAAGAATGTATTTTTAAAAATGAAATAACTATTTTCGATGCAAAATTTGAACCACTCCAAAAATTCATCAACTGAATGATGTGTGAGGTTCAATTTTTTCCCACTTTTTTCTAATTGTTGTTGATGCCAAGTCAAGTGGAACATTGGTATAGAGTCAGACTACATCCAGTGAAATGAGTATGTAGTTGTCTGGAATGGTGACTGTTTTTAAATATTCTACTAACTCAAAAGAATTTCTAGTAAATCTATTATCTTTCTCAAAAGCATGGCTAAAGTTCGGCTAAATATTTGCTGAGGTTATATAAGAGGCTTCCGATGTACGAAACTATTGGTCTCAGTGGGTTATCCAGTTTGTGAATCTTCGGTGAGAAATAAATCCTAGGAAATAAACCATTAGAGTATTTTAAGATTTTGCAAGTGTCATCTCCAATTTTTTTATCCTTACATAACTTTGTTATCATCTTATTCAATTTAGATTGTATTTTTTTGGTTGGATCCTCATAAATTTGGACCTTTTTGTACACCGAGTTGATGATTTAGACATCTACTTGTATGTGTATCTTTTCTAAATACTCTGAAATGATTCTGATGTTCTTCAACTGAAATATCCGAAAATCAAAGTTTATTATTCTGTTATAATTCCATTGTGAATTTTATTGTGAGTTCTTGACAATTTAAATATTAGAAAAATTTGTCTAACTCTTTCCTTGCATGAAAAATCCATTTTATTGAAAATTAATAGTTCTGTTTCAGATATTGGGAGTAAAAACCCAGAAAAAAACTAAAAAAAAACCATTCAAATAACACAAAAAACGCGAAACAAGTAAAAGACATATTGCTGATATCAGTAGGTAAATACGTGCTGAAGAAAAACAAATTCCTTATTTGTTCTCCATGTTGTGACGTCAACTGACAGTGTTATCTCGTCTGTTGATCAGCTCGTCTTCTTATTGTCCTCCTTGTGTCCACACACGACACAAGCCAAGACACAGACAAACCAACGTCACGACGTCTTCGAATAAGAGGCTTTTTTAAGCTCAAAACTAGTTGACGGCGATACAATAACTGAAATAGCTGTACTAGGCTACCTTCAAAGCTTCACAAAGAACTGAGGAGTGAATCATGATTTTCAACGTGGAGTGCTCCAACTAGGATCATGATAATGCCAGAAAATCAAGATGAAGAAATTATATGCTCCAAGTGTATATTACTTCTGATTCTTTAATTCAGATTTAAATCGGAGCGAGCTCAAACTCGAAATGGAAATATTCGCATAAAGTTTCGACTGCTCTGGGCATAAGTTGGATGATGGAACGAAACAATTAACTAAATGAACTTTCAATTCAATTCATCTGCTGTTCCCATACAAATACATTCTGTATTTAATTTCTGGTAGATCTATTCCAGACATGAGGAGAAGAAACCCAGAAAATAAATCCTTTCAGAATATTTTCCATCCAATATTTTAAATGTCGTATAGGTCTTATATCTATAAGCTATCGGGCTGCTACGACTTTTAACTTGTACCAAAGTAAGTTTATTAGTTAATCCAGTAAATTTGATTCAGCCGCAAATGGTCTCAAACGACTAGGTTGGACTCACTGATGACGAATCCGGTGTCAAAATCGATTCTGTCTGGCCGACCGTGGACACGATAACTGCCGAACGGAGCGCATCGGAATGCCGCGGCTGAGTTCGTTAACGGGCCGAATCGGCCAAATAGTTTCGGAGTTATAGCAATTTTAAATTTTGAGGTTATTTCCCTCATATTTCAGTAACTACTGACTGAAGCGATTGGATTGCAACTTGGCAGTTAGTCGAAACATAATGGCGCGCAACTTTTCGCAAAACGTTGTTGAAATCGTATGGTATCTCAATTCGAAACGAAGTTTTTTTCCAAATTTTTTTCGTGAGTAATATCATAAGGGCATATAATTTTTCCGAAAAAAATCGAGAAAACACGTTGCTGAGTAATATTTCAACAAGAAGCATGAGTGCTGGTGGCAACAAAAATCCGAGTCGAAGAAGAGGGTTTTTGCACCCTGCACGAATGCTTTTTGTTAAAATATTACTTAGCAACGTGTTTTTTTCACAGGAAAAATTAGATGCCCGAATGGTAGTTGACAAGACTATTTCATGAGTAACAAGTTTTGCTGCGGGTTAACTCGGATAAACTGCTGACAGCTCCTACCAAACAGTTTTTCCACCTAGAAACCATTCATAATTCAAAATTGCGCGTTTCTGATTGGTGGAAATTACGACGAGGGAAATAGTCCAAAAATATTTTTTTCTCTGAAACTATTATTCATATTTGAAATCAATTACAGCTATACTTTGAAATCCATATTTCATGTCAGTGTACCAAATTTCAATTCGATACGGCTATTAGTTTTAGAGATATCGGGGAAAAAAATGTAAAATTTCGTGGTTTTCTTCTCGATATCGTTGTTTTTCCGGTATAACTCAAGAAATACTGATTCAATCGTGATGAAACTTAGCAGCTATTTCGACGATGTTGAAGGACAACACTGTGCGAAATTTCGTGATGATCTTGTCATTAGAACAATTTAAAAAAAAAATTCTAATTTTTTTTTCAAATATTCAATATTCCGTAATCTTCTCATCATATTATCCTCATTGAATTCTGTATGAACCTTCAAATTGTCATTTTTCGATAGAGTACTAGATTTCAATTCGATCTAATCTGTATTTTCGGAAATATTGGGAAAATAAAATTTTGAATGAGTATATCTACGGAATCACTGGGTGGATTTTACCCATTCACGAATTTAGCCTTCGTAATTGAGGTCCAAACCGTCTCTACAAATATCGAGTTTCTAATTGCTTCTTTCGGAAGTTATTTTGTTTACGGTCGGCCGTTAGGCTTCTGGAGAAACGACTTGAAAACTCGATATTTGTAGAGAATATTTGGGGCGTTAAATTATAAGAGATCGAATTCGTGAGTGGGTAAAGTCCGCCAATGATTCCGTAGATGTACCCATTCGAATTTTTATTTTCTCAATATTTTTCGAAAATACAGATTAGACCGAATTAAAATTACTTTGGATTGGTGGATTCGCATACATACAGTACCCAGAATATAACGGGGTAAATTACCAGTCCGCGTTACTGTTTGCTCTTAATTATATATTGAGATAATTGATAATTGATTCTGTGAAATTTTTGTTTTTCGGTAATTTATGTAATTATTAATCATTATGAAAAAGCCAGATAACAATATATACCTATACAAGCTCGTAGCACCTACTGAAAAAATCCCACCCTGTCCCCCATATCAAAATCTTCTCTCACTTCCATCCAATTTTACTTCTATTCCGATTTATCAATTCCAAATGCTACCGTTCAACTGCAGCTATTCTAGGCACCGAATACATTTTGTAGCGTCGACAAATTTTCGGCTCTAATGAGAGAACGAAAATACGACACGACAACGTTTCAGGATTCAGGGTAGCCTTTGGACTATGCACGTTCTCCAAACGTTCATTGCATAATAACCATTCAGCTTTGCCGTTGCCCACCTGCTCTTGATTTATACGTGGCGTTGAACCTTTAGTCGATATATCATGGAGGTTCTTTTCACACTTAATGGCTACACGGTTCGCTCGTGGTTGAAATGTAGCGCAAAATTGATTCTTTGGTGAAGATTTTCATACGTTTCTACTTCTGTTGTGTGATCTCAGAATATCAGTATGGACTTTATGGAACAAGGGTGACAGGAAAAAAAAGATTTTTCAGATTAGATTACCAATACCTCAGGTTGGATGGAAAATTAGGTCATTAGAGACGAAATTTTCGTCCCCGTATCTCAGTTAACCATTTGCCAAACCTAACCTGAATCTAGGGCTCTCAGGTCAGTAAGAAGTCATTGCTTTATATCTACTGGAAATGGCACCAGTATATGACAAGTTGCAAGAAATTTTGACTTTTGTAGACTTAAATAGATATGGGCTACATGAACCCCAATTGGCCTATAAATATACAGAGTGTAGAATATTTGAGAGGCTGACAGTACAGATCATTTACAAAAAAACTGTACCCATAACTTTTTCTTCGAACCCCAGGTATTTTCAGAAACAACTTTTTTTCTCCGCTGGAACCTCTCCTACCATGCTCCATAAGAGAGAGTATATCTTCGGAAAAAACAGACGTACGGCTATGAATTTACCCTTAGTCGAAAGAAAACGAAACTCCACATGTACCGTATTTATTTGTGTTCAAACAAATCCCACGAGAACCGAAAAATACAGTAAAAGTGGGAAATTACATATAATAAAGAAATCAACATCAAATTTCAAGAGAAATTCTCTCCAAAAATGTTCGAAAAAAGGTATTGACTTTTTAATCCTGAAAACTTCCCTCAATTCTCAGCATTCCGAATATACAGGGTGATTCCGGAGGAGACCGTCAGATTTTAGGATAAGTTCACACTAGTTAAGACAGTCTCGAAACAATGTTTGGTAGATGGTTGGGAGTCTCTATTGAGAATATACAGGGTGATTTGTCCGATTCGACCGATTTTACTTTTATTGATAATTTTGGTATGCCTCATTAGATTTTAATGAAATTTTCAGCGACGTACAATACTTATGAGAACATTCATTATTTCCAAAATGTTTTCTAAAATGAGCGGTTGATATTTTGATAATTCCAGATTAATTGTGCAGGTTAAAAAAACACCCTGTACATCGCGTTTTCAAAACCTCGCTATCTGTTTGCGATCTGAATGAGTACATTCAATAATTTTAATAATCTCTCAAAATGCAGGTTTGTAAGTGTGATAATTTCAGAATTTCAAATCAATTGTGCAGTTGAAAGAAAAACACCCTGTACATTGCTTTCCCAAAACTTTCTGATTCGTTTCAGATTCTACAATAATTTGTCGTTATTCAGAGGATTTTAATTTCTTTGGCACACCTCCGGTTTTCCGAGAAAAAATTTTTGAAGAAGAGCATAATCGAAGTTTGGCGCAAAAGCAGTGAGAATATTCTACACTAGGTCGTAGAGCTGTGTATTCCAAGGATGCAAAGCAGTTCCAAACAAATTACAATTTCATATTTAATTGCTTATATTCTGTATGAAATCATTCAATTCATAATATTACTTCATATGTGCATATGTTTATGTGCATAAACCAAACAAATGTACACACATGGAAAGAAATTTCGAACAAACTTTAGGATCAACAGAAAATTCACATTGAATTTTCGAAATGGTTTCCTTCTTTTTCGAATTCATATTTTTCTTGAATTTCCAATCGACAGTATTGAACGAAATCACATAACGTCACTGCTTCATAGAAATAACCCTTTTCTTGAAAAGCGGAGGTTTGCAAAAAATCAAATTAAATAATTTTCTGAATGGAATAATTTTATACAGAAAATGAGCAATTGAAAATAAATTTGGAATTTGAATAGAATATTTAGAAGTGACGAACAACTTTGCATCCCTGGATAATACAGCTTTCCTACCTAGTGCAGACTACTCTCACTGCTAGTGAGCCAAATTTCGATTATGCTCTTCTTTTAAAATGTTTTCTAGGAACACCGGAGGTGTGCCAAAGAAACTGAAAACCTCTCAATAATGACATATTATGGTAGAATCTGAAACGAATGAAAAAATTGGGAAAAGCAATGTACAGGGTGTTTTTTTTTCCCAACTGCAAAATTAAACTTAAATTCTGAAATTATCGCAAATACAACCCTGTATTTTGAGAGGTTGTTGCAATTATTGAATGTACTCAATCAGATTGTTTCACACTGTAAATTTCATCAAAATTGAATGAGCCATACCAAAGTTATTAATAAAAGTAGAATAGATTGGAGCGACATTTCGACAAAATTTCTTTTTTTGACAAGAATTTCTCGAAAAACTAGAAGTGTGCCAAAAAAAATAGAAACTTTCAATTAATGACTTATTATAGTAGAATCGTAAACAGATAGCGAAGTTTCGGAAACGCGATGTACAGGGTGTTTTTACAACCTACACAATTAATCTGAAAATATCACCATAACAACCGCTCATTTTGAAAATATTTTTGGAATTAATGAATGTTCAATATTGTACTTCGCTGAAAATTTCGTTAAAATCGAATGAGGCATACCAAAGTTATCACTAAAAGTAAAATAGGTCGTATCGGACAAATCACCCTGTATATTCTCAATAGAGACCCCCAACCATAAACCACACATTGTTTCGAGTCTGTCTTGACTAGTGTAATCTTATCCCAAAATCTGACGGTCTCCTCCGGAATCACCCTGTATTCGCAGATTCAGTAGGAAAAATTATTGACGTATGAAAATGAATCAAATCTACCAGCAAACGTTAGCTCCGCGATGAAAAACATTGAAGTAGATAGTCAGGTGATTGAGGCTACCTACCGATTCTCTATCGATCTATTGATTTCTGTGTTCGTGAAAAAGATAATCTTCAAAAGAAGAAAATGAAGTTGGCCTATATACCCACTGTCCAATCTAATGCAATTTTAAGATCAGCTGGTGAGTAACCAATTTTGAGTTCTCCACGAATAGCTACCATTATGGGAGTATATCACATGAAGGTGAATCAAATTTTCAGAAGAAAAGTATTCATCCCTTTCATTTGACTAGAGCACAAAATTTATTGAAGTCTGATCACCAGCGGCAGGTTGAAATTGGCGAAGTTATGTTGGCCAAATTCGACAGGACAATTTGTCAAGTTAACCTACTCCTGATCTTATAGAAGAAGTGATGAATCGAGTAGGGAAATAACACAACATAATAATTGCCAGTTTACCCGAGGGATCTAACGATGAAGGAACTGTAGTTGCCTTTGTAGATTCCATATACAGATTTGCTGCTAAATCTATAAGCAATCTCCAGTATTCCTCGAAATAATATAGATAATCCAGGATGGCTGCGACTTTCCTTCAGCCGCGCTGATGTCATCGGTAAGATTCTTATAGGCAGAGGATCATTACACGGAAATCCTCGATTTGATACTTGATGATGGAACAAGGACTTAAGTAGCCAAACTGAATGCACTTCGTGCTGAACTGAAGAGGAGACAGTATGGTGGCGAGAAGTACTTGACAATAAAAATGAGCGGGGCTGACCGTCTATCACACTAATTAAAAATCTCTGATATAAGCCTCCCTCAAAAATCCTACCTCCCTAAATTCATGGCCTATTATTCATACGTACGCCCAGTGTTCATTGTCAAAATTCAATGCGTTACTGTTTATCGTCCAAATGCAGCAACCATACACTGTTTCCATCATCGAATATTGGCTCCATACTTCTATTTCTGATGGAGCTTGGTCCATACCAAACTATACACTTTTTCGCCAGGATGCACGTGACAGCGTCAAAGTCATCGGTCACGTATGTGTTTGCATCTACTTGAGAGATAGCGTGATCAATTAAAAAATCTGACCTAGACCAAGACTCGCTTGGCGTAGATTGATGGCATCCTTATGGACATATCAGACTCAAACATACCATTCACCTAAGTATGTATCTACAGAACTCGTCCTTGCTCGGAGGATGAAGCTTTTACTGAATATCTGGAGGAGTTGTCACTTTCACGTCTAAACGTTAAAATCACCAGCGATTTTAACTGCCCTGATCTGGACTGGCCCCTCACCAACATCCCTTCATCAAATTCGCCATCGTTGCCATATGTAAACCCTCACACTCTACTCGGGGCTTCAGCAGATTGCAGATTCAGACAAGGTCAGAATCCTTCTGTCTGATCTTCTATCTCTAACCTGAATCCTTTCAATAATTTGATGTTTTATGTCAAACTCAGTACAAAAAATCAATTTCCCAAAAATATCTCCTAAACTAAGATTCTACCGGATTCGAGACTGATACCGATCGATATGCCTAGAAAAACTGAATATATTCAAAAACCGAACACCGTCCGTAAAATAGAGTATCGTTAAGTTTAATTTTGTTGTCTGGTTAGGTTAGGTAAGTTTAATTTAGGAGAGTGCCAGTTTGAATCAGAAACGGAAATTTAATTCAGGATTGTGCCTTGAAAATTATGTTCTGAGTTGTTAAGGTACTTGGTTAGGTCAGTTTAGTTTAGGAAAGTGCCAGTACAAATCTGAAGAGTAAATTAATATAGAATAGTGTCCTTGAATTTCGTCCTCTCACTTGTTGAGGTTTTTGGTTAGGTTAGGTTAGTTTAATTTCTTACAGTGCCAAGTCCGAAGAGGGCGGTGCCCTTCAATCTCATCTTTAAGCTGTTAAGGTTCTTTGCTACGTAAGGTTAGTTTAGTCCCAAAAAAGGAAATTGAATTCAGGAGAAATCAAGGTCTTTGGTTGAGTGAGGTTAGTTGGATTTGGGAAAGTTACAGTCCAAATCAGAAGTTGAAGTTAAGCGGCACTATATAATAATGAAATCATAATAGTTCAAGAATTTTTGCAAGTTTACCTGTGGAAAATATGAGCGGCCGCGCAATTGTAAGTTTTTGTCACTGTGAGTTTTCCGAGATTGATACCTTATAGTAGCATAATCTCATTACATTAAAATGAGACTAAATACTAAGTATGCGGATTTCAATATTGACATGAAGCTCCAGGCTCCAGGAGATTTCCTACGTTGTAATCTGTGATTTCGGAAAAGCCACAAGTGGGTGGCCGCCTTAATGCTCAGAATATTCTTCTATGAGTTATCTCCGAATATTCCATGGTCCTGCTAGACAAATATACGCCAACCAAAACAAATATTGTCTTCATGATACAAATACGTCGAATTCATTACCAAAAAAATGTGATTTCAATAATTAATATCTTCTAAACTAAGAGTTTGACGGGGTAGAGACTGGTATCAATCGATTCGCTACAAAAACTGCATCTATAAAAATCAGGATCATAATCGAGCACCGTCCCTAAAGTAAAGTTTTACCCTCAAAACTTTCAGGTCAGGTTTTAAGCTCGAATGAGAAGGTCAAGTTCGGAATGTATAAAATCCGCCCAACGTTTCAGTAGATATTTGAAATTCCTCCATCCCAATATTTCCAAAACTACATACATTTCCGACTCTTTCATCAGAAAAACGAGAAAGTTTTCAGAATTATTTGCTTTCGATTTTGCGCGCATGTTCTAGGGGAACAGCGTGCTATCGTTTTGTCCAAATGTCTGTAATTTTGGATGATTGAGCCGAAAATGGTCTCAATCGACTAGGTTGGACTCACTAAACGAATCCGGTGTCAAAATCGATTCTGTCCGGCCGGCCGGCCGTAGACACGATAACTGTCGACAGAAGCAAGCTAGCAACTTGAAACTTTTAGGATAGGTTGCGCATCAGAATGCCGCGGTTAAGTTCGTTAATGGGCCAAATCGATCGAATAGTTTCGAAGTTATAGGCACTTGAAGTTTTGAAGTTATTTATTTTTAATTTCAGAAACTACCTGAGCGATTGAATTCAAACTTGGCAGTTAGGTGTAGTACAACGACGCGCAACTTTGAGCTGAATTTCGTCAGAATCATATTGTCAGTAATTAAAAAAAAATTTTTTTCGAAATTTTTTTCCAAACAAATTTTTTTTCGGAAACTATTCATCCTATTCAAAAAATATTATACTCACACTTCGAACTTCTAATTTCACAGCAGTGTACCAAATTTCAGTTCGATACGACCATAAGTTTCGGAGATATCGGGAAAAAATATGTCAAATTTCGAGGTTTTCTTCTCGATATCGTTTTTTCGGTATAACTCGAGAAATACTGATTCAGTCCTGATTAAACTTCACAGCTAGTTTTAAGATGCTGAAAGACAACTTTATGCAAAATTTCGTGATAATCGTGTTATTAGAACAGTTTGAAAAAAAAAAATTCTATGATTTTCTCATCATATCATCCTCATTAAATTCTGTATGAAACTTCGAACTGTTATTTTCGATGAAGTACTGGATTTCAATTCGATCTGATCTGTATTTTAGGAAATATTGGAAAAATAAAATTTTGATTGGGTATATCTACGGAATCATTGGGTGGATTTTACCCATTCACGAATTCGGCCTTCGTAATCAAGGTCCGAACCTTCTCTACAAATATCGAGTTTCTAAGTTGCTTCTTTCGGAAGTTATTGTGTTTACGCAGTCAGCCGTTAGGCTGACCGTTAACACAATAACTTCCGGAAGAAACGACTAAGAAACTCGATATTTGTAGAGTAGGTTTGGGGCTTAATTACGAAGGTTGAATTCGTGAATGGGTAAAATCCGCCCAATGATTCCGCAGATATACCCATTCAAAATTTTTTTTTTACAATATGTCCAAAAATACAGATATGATCGAATTGAAATCCAGTATCTTATCAGAAAAAAATTTCAAAAAGCACTGCCGTGAAGGCAGCAGCTTTTGCGCGCACGTTCAAATTCGTTGCTGAAGCGGTCATCTACATTGAACATGCGCGCAAAAGTTGCTGCCTTCACGGCAGTGCTTTTTGAAATTTTTTAATTGTGAGACTCGTGTCAAATTGACATTTTATGGAATCGCAGCAACACAGATTCACTTGATTTGAAAGTTTTTTATTCTCCCTCTTTTTTAAGTGCTATTTAATTCTTCTTTTCAAATTATTTTAAATAATTCCTCTTTGGCCGAATTTACTCGAAAAACAAGTAGAATTAAGAAACTTTCAAACTAAGTGTATCTTTGATGCTGTGATTTTATTGAAATGTAATTCTGACAAAAGTCCCGAAACGAAAAATCGAAAGAAAATAATTCTGAAAATTTTCTTGTTTGCCTGATGAAAGAGTCAGATTTCTATTCTGAAACGTCACAGTTCGCTTTGTTTATCGTTTATATTATTCTCGTATTGTTCATTAGGCAATCTATTCTCCGAGAAACTGCCCTTGACAAATAGTTGTATCCTGCAGTCCGCGAGGGCGTTTTCCATGAAAAAAACAATTTTCATTGAATTTTCAACAGTTCCGTTTCAGATATTGGAGGTTAAAACCAAAAACCTGATCAAATCCAATTCTATGATTGTATTTCCAATTTCGCGAAACCACAAAAATTCATCAAGCCATAATTTCCGAAATATCCGATATTTCCTCTACAACACAAACGATCGAGGTGAATTTTATTGATTGATGCAACAGAAATTTCCTTCAGAACTTGAAATGAGGACTTTCAATTATAGCTACAAAATCCGATGTCAAGTTTTTTTGATTGTCTTATGACCTGATCATCTCCAAATTTTGCACGAAATTGTGCATCAGTATTCACCAACTAGACGCCAAACTTCGTCGTGATCGGATAAGAATGTTTTGAGTTATTACGGGAAAAATGAAGACAACGAGGAAAAATGAAATTTGACATTTTGTTTCTTGCAATATATGTAAAAATGGAGATCTGATCAAACTGAAATTTGATACTCAGTTGTGAACTATTGACTTCAGCCTTTGTGTAGACTTTCATCGAAATCTGATGAATAGAAACCGAATAAGGTTTTTTTTGAATCTACAAACAATACAATCTCAACAGAATTTTGCAAGCAGTTGCGCGTTGGAATTCAACAACTACCAACTAAGTTTCGATCTGATATCTGATCGCATAGTTTTTTCCTTAGATATTTATTTATTTATTTATTAACGGGATAAACCCTATTTTACAAACGAAAAATACAATAATAATAATCAATACAACCGAATAGATATTGAAAATAATACAAAACTTCCAGAAAAAAAATCACAGATCATAACAAATTTCGATTGACATAACGCACAATGGAGTGGTAACTGAGACCAAAAAGTCTATACCTGTTCTACTGGCAGTATTTACATGTTGCGAGATTCTCGGAATTGGTGAAGCCTTGGTATAATTGTTCCTGATGTCGTGAGACATAAGGTTAGTTTTGGTTGCGAAATTCAGAACTGTCCTAGGACAGTTCTAGAACTGCGTAGAATGGATGCGCTATTGAACTCCGATTCTGAACTATTCTAGAACAGTTCTGAAAGCGATGAGACCAAAACACGAATTAAGTTCGGGTTCTCATCCGGATTGTAGAGAAAGAAAAACTTCCGTTTGAGTTGGCAGAGAAGATGGATGTTAATTAGGTCTTATATTATATTGCCTGTGGTTTAATCAAAAATATGCGAAAGTCCTTGTCGCACTATGCAGATAATATATAAATATTTTTGGGGATACTTCCGTCCACTTAATATTTTTTTGTGATACCTACTCGTTTTTCTGAACTTTCTTCATTACTTTAATTATATTTCAAAATGAACCAACGAATTATCGATTGATATTTAAATGAATTTAATGAAATAAATCATTTTTGGAAAAATCGTTTTCTGAACTTTCTTCATTACTTCAATTATTTTTCAAAATGAACCAACAAATTATTGATTGATATAATAATGAATTTAATGATGAAAGTATTTCAGATATATGCTCTTCAGAAAAAAATTCATACGAAATATTATTATTATTATTCAATAGAGGAAGAGAACTCTTGCATTCATAGATTTATTTAAGGAATAGCCATCCCAAGTGTGAACAATGGAAATAAAATCCATTAGATTATCCTGGGAGGTCGTAGCGAAGGAGTTATCCTCAATAACAAAAATTTATATTTAGCAGTTAATCATTTCCTCAACAAATACAACAATCAAATCAAAAACCAAATCAACACGACGTCGAGAAAGTCAGGTTAACCATTTAAATCGTTGACAGCCACTCTACACTTGTGCGAACTACCAAATTCTGAAGCAGTTCGGAGTCCAACGTCCGAACTCCCCTCACAGTTCTGGAACAGTTCGGAATAGATTCTGAAAATAACCAAAACAAGATTACTCAAATCCTGAACCGGTTCTGAAATGAACCAAAACACAAAATCGCAATCGCGCATGCGGAACCGTTCCAAAACAGTTCTGAACTTGGAACCAAAACAAACCCATAGCAACAGGGTATCTCTAACATTCCTCGACGGAGCGTGAAAGCCAAAACAGGATAGAAGATCGGAAGAAGACAAAAGCTCTCCAACCAATCTAGCAAACAACAATACATCTGCTCTAGTTCCGCAAAGCAGAAAAGCGCAGAACCGACCTCATATGAATTGCGGAAAAATTTACGCTTGGGATTCCCATCCTGCAAGATCTTGGTAATAACCTCTTGAATTTCAATGAGTACAACTTTAGAACGTTTTGACCGATTTGACCCATTAACGACCTAACTTGAAAGTTTCAAGTCGCTATATCTTTCCGTTCTGAAATTATTCTTGCCAACTGCCGACCATCAGTAAGTCAAACCTAGTCGTTCAGAAAAATTTTGTACTCAAAACTCGAAATTACCCACATAAAGCAAAACGATAGCACGATGTTCCCCAGAACTGACGCGCAAAAGGAGTTCTTAGAGGTGATAAACTGTAATTAGATAATGCAAGTGCCTATTCTTCACGATGAAGGATGTTATTCAAGTGGAGTCTATGATTTTGTACCGAAACGGGAGGAAATCAGCCTGGTTCAAGCGACATACCGAAAATTTCACATCATCAAAGAATCTGAAATTTCGAAGTAGACTTGAGTTTCAGAATTCATCTCGACAAGCTTCCAACGAATTCCATTTTCACTACCCAGGTCAAATCTCGTACGTCGCATCTACTTCCTCAAACTGTTGCTTTCTAATGAACTCTCACCTCTTGGCACATGCCTGTCCATCAGAGTCTTACAAGCGAGAACGTCTCACTATATCGGGTTCATTTTTATGCGGAACGTTCTCGTATAAGGAAATCTAATTTTATAAACCGACGAAAACCGTTGCTTCATCGATTTTGTACCTGCCATGAAGGAATATTAACATTCACTGGAAAATAACATGTCACAATTTCGTAAACGCCATCTACAAGAACAACATTGCGTTGAATATAGTGTTCATTACTTGGAAATTTTTTATTAGATATTGGCCAGAGAATGTTCAGACGCTGTGCAGAATTCCTTTCTAGATTCGTAGCTTCAGGTGAGACGAAATTACTGCCTATAGGAATATATGTTCTTAATTCGAAGAGGAATAAAAGTAAGTGGTAATAAGACAACCAATGGGTTACTTGGGAGTAACGATTGTAAAGCTATATTATGGAATCTATTCCTTTCCATATCTACGATAGTGATACCAAATGTTTTCAAGCGCTTTCTATGGGAAACAGCGACTAGAATTTTCAATTTTTATTTTTCCCTCAATAACTAAAATAACATCCCCGGCAATGATTTCGAACAAGAGCGTAAATTCTCCTTACTTTACTTCATCGTTTCACTGGAATTTCTAGAGCTGTTAAGCCCAAAACTTCACATATGTACTCGAAAAACGCTATAATTTGGGACTCAGAGGCGTATTTCTGAAATGGTTGCACAGTTACCTCGACGAAAAAACGATGCCAGTTGAAAAAGGCGAAAGGTATTCTGAGAGTAACCACATTGACCTAGGAGTTCCTCAGGGTTCTGCGCTGGGAACCTTTCTGTTCATATTATTTATCAATTATCTGCATGTATGCAAGCCCATTATTATCACCATGATTTGCAAATGCCGCCTCTGAATTCAACATAAAGTTTGGTGCAAACACTATCTCGACATCAGAATCTACTAGGTATATTTATTAGCATCCATTTTGATAGAAATTTAATATTGAGTATTCGTTTGTCTGTATATTTTCAGATGTTTGCTATATGTCTTAGGAAGAAGTGCTAATGCACGAAATTGTCAGAACATCATGGGTATGAAACCAGAAATTCACAAACTTTATTATTTTTCTGACAAACGTCGTTGAATGCTCTCCTTAATATTTAAGCATAAAATTATTCGACCATTTACCACCTGCAATGAAATGCCTTAATTCTTAAATGAAAGTTAAAGGTTACCATACCATAAAATATTCGTGTGATTCTTTGGTTAATTAATCTTTATTTTCGCTTTTATTCTAACCTGCCCTGTACACCATGTTATGTCACAAATCGAATGAAGTTATCATAATCATTATTGGCGAATCAGTTCTTTATCCCCATGTCCTTGCAGCCAAGGCTGTTGAGGACGTCATCAGACTCATAAACATCATCGACGATGTCCATAGGGCTGAATAAGTATGGCAATAGAACCAAAAATCATATAAGTCACAGTTATGAATGGCTCCACCAAGCCACATAACCTTCAGCAACTAAAAATAATAACAATAATAGCATGTGAATGGTAGTTTTGATATATCAGTGGAACAATATTCGAAATTTTTAGACAGCAACCCAGTTCTTTTCGGGAAGTATTTGGCACACAATACTTTTACACATACCGTATGATTCGGATAAACAAGAAATTTCAATAAATTGCATATGATTCAGTTGTCAGAATCAATACAGTAACGTCTTTATAATGTTGTCAAGCTTTCACATGGAATAAGACATAACCTACATTTTCAATTCGAAAGGAGTGACCACCCCTCTCACTTCCCTTAAGATATTGATACTTCATAAGAAATCCTTACTATTAAAAATATAATTTACCGAACCATATGTTCGACAGGGCCTTCATTTTGTTTGGAAATACGCGTCCTGCATATATAAAATTATAAAACAAATTCATTTTCTCAGAAGAAAAATATTTGGCACCAAAATCCTAAAACAGGTCAATTTTTGTTTTACCAAATTTATATGCAGGTTTGAAGGATTTTTGTTGCACCCTGTGCCATCCCCATCAACCCTCTGAAGTTTTTGGAAAGTAGGTTATGTGGTACTTTTTTTGACAAGCTCTTCGTATCTTCTTTACAGTCTTGCAGAAATTTTCGAGAAAACATTTTTTTTTTGAAAAATTAGTTACTTCAAAGAGGTTTTCAGTATGTGCACTTCGTCATGGCTCATTTACTTTGAGACGATGGTACCTGATGAAATTTGTCACCGAATGGAAGTCGACCATTTCAGTTTGGTTCCTGCACAACTTTCAACCCCTTTCAACCCCCACACGTGAAATTTTTTTTTCTCCATTAAAGGGTTCGATGGTCTCAAAGTAAATGAGCCATGACAAAGTGCACATACTGAAAACCTCTTTAAAGTAACAAATTTTTTTTGAAAAATTTTTTTTTCTTGAAAATGTCTGCAGGCTTGTGAAGAAGATACAAGGACCTTGCCAAAAAAGTACCACATGACACACTTTCCATATTCAAAAAATTTAGAGGGTTGATGGGGATGGTACAGGGTGCAACAAAAATCCTTCAAAAATGCATAAAAATTTGGTAAAAGTGAAACAAAAATTGACCTGTTTCAGGATTTTATTGCCAAATATTTTTCCTCTGAGAAAATGAATTTTGGCGCGCACTGTATAAAGCAAAATATCAAAGTTCGCGAATTAAAAGATAGTAATCCGTTTCGAAGGAACATTTAAAATGAACGAGGTATCGATCCAGTCAAAATGAGATTGGAGGTTCTCAGGAGCATCTATCACCCATGGCGTGAGGTTTTCTTTATGGTTACCGCGAGATAAATAGCATCTTGGGAAGATGGATGGAGAGTGCTCCTGAGCGTGATGAAAAACAGCGTAAGCACCTGGTTATCCTTTTCTCAAATCCGAAGGATTAATCTATTTGGAATTAATGGAAATGAGGACTTGGTTGGTTCGTTTCTTCAGATTCTTCAAAATAAGATATATCATAGGTATAAAGCAGTGGCCTCGCCAAGATCATTATCACAGCTCCAAAGAAGTATTGAAAAAATGTAAAGGAGGACTATAGGTTTCATCAATGAAACAACTTAGGAGTAGTCTGATTCTTGATCCTTGTGGAAGGAATTGAGTTTGAGATATTATAAAAGGGGTCCAGTGTTGATAGTTAATTATCTACAATCGAATGATGAGACATTGCTCAAATTAACAATGATCATTAAGTATATAGGCTTCATAGCGATAGCATTACATCTATAATAAAAATAAGTTATAATTTACAGCTCAGTCAAAAATATCGATTGAGAAAATCTATACTCCATTCACTGTTGTAATTTAAAAAGGAAGGCCATGAAAATTTGGAAAAAACTCAAAAACTCGATATTTGTAGAGATGGGAATTGGTTTCGCGGAGAAGAAAGAGATCTAGTAATAATAGATAACATAATCACAAGGACCAATATCCGTCGATAAATCAACAAATATTCCACTTGATCAGAGGTAATCATCCAATCAATCAGAATACCTACACCGAAGAAGCGAATACAAGGAGAATGACTACAGCTGTTTCACAATTGTTATTGATCGGTAGGTCAACTTACCTTGGATAAACAGCAGAGGAATCTCTCGATACTTGTGACATTTCAGATGGACCGCTGCAGTATAACAACATCAAGCGCGCCATCTATCAGGAGTATCTTGCGAATCCCACCCTTTGGTTGATTGGATGATTAGCTCTGATCAAGGGGGAATATTTGTTGATTTATCGACGGATATTCGTCCTTGTATTTATGTTATTGATTATGTTATTTGTAAAGATGATTTGGAGCTTAATTACGAAGCCCGAATTCGTGAATGGGTAACATTTACCCAATGATTCCGCAGATGTACGCCTTCAAAATTTTATTTTTCCAATATTTGCAAAAATTCGGATGAGATCGAATTGAAATCCAGTATTTCATCGAAAAATGGCAGTTCAAATGTTCATACAGAATATCATGAGGATAATATGATCAGAAGATCAGGAAATATTGAATATTTGAAAAAAAGATTTAAATTTTTCGAATCGAATGATGAGACATCGCCCAGATTAACAATGATCAGTTAGTATATAGGCTACCTAGCGACAGCATTAGTTATAATCTACAGCTCAGTCAAATATATAACCTATACTCCACCAACTTTTGTAATTCAAGTCGGTAGGCCATGAAAATTTGAAACAACTTGAAAACTCGATATCTGTATAGTAGGTTTGAAGCTTAATTACGAAGCCTGAATTCGTGAATGGGTAGAATCCACCCAATGATTCTGCAGATATCCCATTCAAAATTTTATTTTTCGAATATTTACAGAAAACTCACATGGGATCGAACTGAAATCCAGTATTTTATCGAAAAATTTCCGTTCAAAGGTTCATAGAGAATTTCATGAGGATAATATGATCAGAAGATCACGGAATATTGAATATTTGAAAAAAAAATTTGGAAAATATTTTTTTTCCAAATTTACTGACAGTGTGATCCCAACGAAATTTCGTGAAAAGGTGTGCGTTGTTGTGTTTCAACTGGCTGTCAAGTTTCGATTCCATCGCATAGGTAGTTCCTGAAATATCAGGAAATTAATCTCGAAATTTCAAATGACCATAACTCCTAAACCAATTTACCGATATGTCTCATTATTGAACTCAACCTCCGCATTTTGAAATGCAACCAACTCTGAAATTTTCAGATCGATAGGATCATGTACGCTCGTTACCGTGCCTACGGATGGACGGCCGGCCGGCCGGACAGAATCAATTTTGACACCGGATTCGTCATCATTGAGTCCAACCTAGTAGTTTGAGACCATTTTCGGCTGAAAATTCGAAAATGACAGACATTTGGACAAAACGAATGCACGCTGTTTCTCTGGAAAATGCGCGCAAAAACTTGATTGACTTAATCAAAGACCAACCGACTGACTTTATAAAAGTGAGTTATTATCATGATGTATACAGTAGGTATGTGAAAATTTCTCTATTTTTCTCCACCAAGACTTGTAGTACCGTGAATCTACAGATTGAAGAGATCTGAGAGAGACCTGAAGGATTTCTATTCAGAAGAGCAAATTTAAAATCAATCTTCAAGAGCAAAAGATAATATAATTTTGTCCAAACAAAAAATGCAACGAATAGGATATGATATTTATTTAGTAGTAGATCCAAGGAAAATCCAACCCCAGAAAAATGCCCGCAGAAATGAGTTCAAGTAGGAGTACTGCAACCATGGAGCTGGAATTTTCGTAGACAAATCTTTTACAATTCAATCATCAATGTATTCAGGGAAAAACATTTTTTCAACAGTAAAAACACAAGAGCTTTTTTTTTATCGGATAAATTTCTCTTTGCAACGAAACAGTTTTGCCAATCACTAATTTTACGAGAAAAACTGACATGATAAAATCGCGACACCGAAGGTGGAGCGATTTTATCTAATGTCAGTTTTTCGAGCAAATTTAGTGATTGGTAAAACTTTGAGTTGAAGAGAAATTTATCTGATAAAAGAAAAGCTCGAGTGTTTTTTGGCAAGATAAATTAACGACAGAATATATGGATGAAACTTCACCAAAACGATTCATCTTTTGGGTTTTTATATCAACAAAGTTAAATAATTACCAGACCGATTCAAAATGAAAGCACTATATGTTCAAAATTCAAAAATCTGACAGACTAATTGACATATTGAGGAAGAGAAGTTTTTATCCGATAAAAAAGGATGCACCTTTTTTATCGATGTCAAAGTGACAATAACATTTCTAGGTCTATGATATTTAATATTGAAGTTAATTTATCACAGATAAATTAACCAATTAGTCTGTCAGATTTTTGAATTTTGAACATATAGTGCTTTCATTTTGAATCGGTCTGGTAATTATTTAACTTTGTTGATATAAAAACCCAAAACCAAAGCAAACAATTTATAACAGTTGTGTATTTAATAATTGTACTCTCAAATAATCGAATTTTATTGTATTAATAAAGATAATTATTGTTGTTCATCCATATATTCTGTCGTTAATTTATCTTGCCAAAAAACACTCGAGCTTTTCTTTTATCAGATAAATTTCTCTTCAACTCAAAGTTTTACCAATCACTAAATTTGCTCGAAAAACTGACATTAGATAAAATCGCTCCACCTTCGGTGTCGCGATTTTATCATGTCAGTTTTTCTCGTAAAATTAGTGATTGGCAAAACTGTTTCGTTGCAAAGAGAAATTTATCCGATAAAAAAAAGCTCTTGTGTTTTTACTGTTGAGAAATCCCTCGAATTATTTAAATCTGTGAATGTTTGTGCTGTCAAGTTGTTTTTCCCTTCTTTTTTATAATATGGTTGAACTTTCGGTTTTTCCCACAAGAACCTGTGTTAAAGCAAGAAAACAGTTTTAGAGAGAATAAGTTTTCGTATAGTTCAGAAAGGTTTCCGATGGAAAAATTTCTAAGAGCCCTGTAACTTCATCGGCTATTTTCGGATCATCATCTTCCTGAAATGAAGGTTTCTTTATCAAAGAGGGAGCTTGTAATTATCTCTTCTGAGATGGTGCTTGTGGATTGTTTCACATAAGTATGTCATCTCACTGGACATAAGTTCCTTTATTTGCACTGATGATTTTGCGGACTATGCACAGTACGTAGCTGTCCTGGATGATACCTCACGCTTTTTAAATGCTTTCAGTACTGAATTCACTAGGTCAGATCGAATGGGGCCAGTTTTCTTGATGCATAGACGACTGTTTTTTCTTGTGTTCATGTTCATTATCTTCATAGAATCTCTATCAACTTCATTCGTACCAGTCGAATACTACGAGTTTTAGCTTCCTGGTCACACTCCAACAACAAGCTGAAAGAATCAAAAGATTCATATTCAAGATTCATAAGATGGCCTCATCTTGCCAATCTTTCAGACAAAGTCATTGCTAGGAATAGGTTCAACTTGTGAAGCAAACCTTTCTTCCTATCTAGCCAGAGATGTTCGCTGTAGAGCAGTGGATTCACAATTACTTTTTCATTACACTAAGGTGGCAGAGTGATTTGGAATAATTGATTTATGTTTATAACACACATATTTTGGAAGTCAGCTTGTCTGATAAAGTTGTATCGGTATCATGATACTATCTCTATCGAACTAAAGCAGGAACAGTACTCTTCGCTTTGTTCAGATAGCTTCCCAAAGAATTATCTGCTGATATCCTCGAACTCAAACTGTAAAGAAACTAGATCAGAGCTTTGTGTTCTAGGTTAGCTTTATTTGTTCCTCGTTACGTAACTTCCTAATTCTTCGGAGAATATTCTGTGTCACATAATAGTTCACGAGCTTTCTTTTATGTTGTTCTAATTTGAATGATTTCATCATTGTTAAGTTCGAATTCTGCCTTGAATATGTGTGTATGTCTGATAAAGCAATATCAAGATCTAGCCACATGTCGATTTTTTTTGTGCAGTGTCCACTTTTCATAACAAGATGTCTGCACTAGCATCATTTTAGATATATAATTTTCATCATTATGGTGAATAAATATGACGTCTTGTGGATGACAAATTATGACTTGAATACAGGGTCTTTTGCGGGTCAGTCTGCTATCTGGGTAGGTTGATCGTGTGCGAACACAAATCATCTCCGGAGGATAAAAATAAATCTTTTTTTCTCATCGATCCAGATCTGAAATAACAGAATCAAGTAACGTCACAAATGTTACCAGGAGATTTGTGAACTTGACGCAAGCAAAAGTGGCGCTACATTCACGGTGAGCGAATGCTCCGAACTACGATTTACGATCTCGCATGGAATTCTGTAGCCACAATTGAAAGACAAGCAAACTCATGCAAATTCCTGAGTACATACGTTTATAGTCTTTCAAGAGATAAATCGAGTTTTATAAGCTCTGTAGTTGACAGAAACTACTTGCAACGTCAGAAGAATTCAATGCGTTATGCTATTAATTAAGCATTGTCACCTCAGCTGGACTCCATATCAGGTAAAGTTTGCGTATTCAGTGCAGTACACTAGGAAGAAATGTAAATATTCACGACACGAAGCAAATAAAACATTTTCATCTGAAATACCTACTCGATATTTCCCCTTGTCTATTACGTTCCAAATACCAACATCCAATAAGGTTAGTACAGTTCTGAACGTAATTCGAACCTCTCAAACGAACAAGACATTATTCTACCCCCAGGCTTACTCCTTTTTATGGCCAGAATACGCCATAACCGCACAGCGGGTAATTCATGTAATTCAAGTATCATTCACAAAAATAGATTTTTGTCGGCTAATAAGAAATCGATTCAGTGAATGAATATCGCTCGGTTTGGTTTGCAATTAAAACGCGTTTGGTTTCAGCTCGAAAACGGACATGACAACGAGCGGATAGCCGCATTCGGGCCAAGGATATTGGACTAGGAACGTTATACGTGTGCCCTTTCTTCTCGAGTGGTAACAACGTGCTCCGAGTGGAGACTGCGGTATGCCCGAGGCATGTTGCTACATGGCGCAATGAGAGTTGTCTATTTGCGTTTGCGGGTATATTAGTTCGGTATTACTCTACTTTCAACAAACAATAACAGCGTACAATGAAGCTGCATTATGCAGTCGATAGGTGAGAGGAGAGGCGGTGATGATTTACCGAAAAAGGTCATGAGGATACTTCCCTGTTGAATGATTGGTGTTATGACATTCAATAGGACATTTGAGTTCTTAGTGCAACCATATCACTGCGTTTCATCAGGTTTATCATCAACCTCTTGATGAAGAATCGACAACAAAATGTTAGAAAAGAACTGACACGAAGTCAGCAGCTCTCACGCGCATGCTCAAATGTGTTGCCAAAGCGGTATTGACCCCGCTAAATGCAGTATTGATATTTCCTCAGGAATTTCCCCATGAACCTTCAAGCTGTTATATTTCAATCAAGTTTACTGGATTTCAATTCGATCCAATCTGCGTTTTTGGGAAAATAGAATTCTGAATGGGTGTAGTTACAGATCTTTTGAGTGTATTTTACCCATTTACGAATTCGACCTCCTCACGAACAATAAATGCAATAACTGCCGATTGAGACAACCTAGAAGCTCAATATTTTTTTAGCTTTGGACCGCAATTACGAAGCCAAATTCGTGATAGGATGAAATTAACCCAATGATTGAAAAGATAGAAGAATCTTCATCATGCTCGGACCTTCTCACCCGCGAATGAGAATTGGTTGGTACCTATACTCCATTCACTTTTATGAACTATTCCGATTGGCCATGATTCAGGTCTATCAAGTTTTTTTTACTTAAAACGCAGGTAAGCACTCGTGAAATATCAGCAATGTCACAATATTTTTCAGATTCGCTGCCAAATGCCAATGCCAATTTCTGTTCTTAATCTCAACATAATCATCACGCATGGAAACTAAAAATGCCGAATGTGGTTTTGAAGAAGCAGAGACAAAGTATCAGGAAGTGCTATGTAGAATTGAAATCTGCTTTTTCCGATAGTAACCCTGATAATTTGGAATCAATAATTTATCACAAGCTATCAAACATTTTTGAGGTATGTGAGTGAAAACCCATTATATCGTTCACATAGATTCCCAAGAACTTTGTAAATTGAGTAAGTTCTTTTTAGGTGACACAGGTTTTGTACTACTACATTTTTAAACTGGAGTATTCCACGCTGTGCAACAAGGTATTTAAATGTCTTCTGTAGACTTATTTCTTGAGAATTTCGAAAGGTGGGGAATTCCATAGGTTTGTCTGTTCGTTTAGAAGTCTTACTGCAGGGTTATCCGAGTACTTTCATTTTTTTTTTCGAATGAACTATCACAAAGTGACGGACTACTCTATTCGTTATTTTTCAGTAAAATTTCACTCTCGTTTGTATATTTCCGTACAAGAAAGGAGCACACCTGAATCTTCCAACCATGTTCATACACGTGAAATATTTCCAGTGTTAACAGAAGAAAAAGTTTCTTCAACATTCGCCAGGTCTTTGGAATTATTGAATTCACATAATATTTTCTCAAATTCATTTTGCCAAAGGAAATTCACATTTCAAAAAATACGTAATTACTACGACCTATATGTAGAGAGGACAAGAAAAATTACTATAACACTTTCAAAATATACAATGAAATGTGTCAGAATGTCATGGCCAACCAGGAAAGTTTATAAAAGTGAATGGAGTATACACGTTTACATTATGTCCCAAAACTACTTTAGAGTTATGAATTATAGACTATATCGAAAGCAATTGTGTTAATCATCGGCGGTTGGGAAGGTACCATATCTTTCGAAAGAAACCATTGAGAAACTCGACATTTATAGAGTTGGTTTGAGGCTTGATTTCGAATAACGAATTCGTGAACGTGTAAAATTCGCCCAATGATTCAATAGATAAGTATACTCATCAAAAATTTTATTTTTTCAATATTTCCAAAAACGCAGATTGAATCGAATCGGAATAAATTATTCGATTGAAATATGATGGCTTGATGATTTATCCAAATTTCGTGAGTACCATATAAGAAGATCGTTAAAAGTTCCATCAGCAAGTAAAACTTCGTTTTGCAAGGTCAAAGACTGACCGATTCGTTAACGAATTTTAACAAGTGCCTTGAAGCTCCTGACGTCAAGGTTAATGAGATATTTTAGTTTATTTTTTTGTCTTCACCCTACCTTTGATTGAGTAGATCAGAAATTTTTTTTTATTATAATATTCATGTAATTTGTGTGAATTGTATAAATGTTCAAAAATGAAGACACTTTAATTTGTATTAATTAATTCACCGTGTATTATAGAGACACAGGGTTGGGATGAAGTATGGAAACAAGTAAATATCTTTTGAACAAAAAGGTAATAATAGTGCAACAGCGCAAAATTCATCTGATGTAAAATTTTTTGTTGTTAATATACTTCCGGTTGAACCGGAAATACCCTCAACTTTTAATTCATGTAGGACCTCCTGTATATCTTTGCAGATATTGAAAGAGCTTGGTATTTCGAATGCATAAATATTGAGCTTAGCAAGAAAAATCTATAAATTGAGTTTTTTACATTACCATAAAAAACGTTCAGATAAATAAATTGATGTTGTGTGTATGTATAGTAACTAATAAACGAGTATGTGCGCATTCGAAATCCTAAGCTCTTTAAACATCTGCGAAAATATACAGGAGGTCCCACATAAATTAAAAAAGTTGAGAGTACTTCCGGTTCAACCGGAAGTATATTATTAACGAAAAATTGTACATCAGATGCATTTTGCGCCATCGCACTCAACTTCAAAATTTCATAAATATTGTCCTTCTCGTTCAAGCAATATTAAGTTGGTTCCATAGTTTATTCCAACCCTGTATACGCAATCCTTTGTTACTTAAACAAATGAAATCAGACATAAGGTCAGAGTTCAGTTGCCAAATTTGCATACCAAACAAATAAGTAGAGTTGAATTCGATGCAAGAAAAAAAAATTGCCTGTTTCATATGCTAAATCAGCAAATAATTCGATTCAAACCGTTGTTTGGATCAATGTGGGGTATAAGATAAAACGCATTTCGATTAATTCCATCAAATATCGAAACTCAATAATGATAACGGTTCTCGGAGCATAATAATTCTCGTATGTGACAGCCTATGAACAAATCAGTAATAACCAATTATTTGTTCACCACAAGCTCTGTCGCCAGACATTCGTACCTTTTAATTGTGTCAACATTGTGACTTTCTTCGCTCCTTCTCATAAAAACTTATTTTCGATCAATTGTCGATTTCGATCAATTCACTTTTAATGTAAAACCTTTCTATCCTAGCACTAAATGGGATGTCCTTGTCCAGTAAAAGTGTCTGCCGAAGTAGGTTACGAATGAGTTGTTGGCCTCTACATAGTTGCTAGGACATGATTGCATGTAGCTCCATACGAACTTTCAGTAATTAGCAGTCAATATTTTCCTTTGCAATACTTCAATTTTGAGAATCGAATTGATTCTTTTGGTTTTCGATTCCTAACAGTATCATGTTATGAGAGTGAAATACATAGAACTCTTTTGTCAGAATTAATTGGATCCTAAATACTGGCCTGAAGGCACGAGCAAAAATTTCATAAGGATCATTGTATTTAATGAAGCACCGTTTGGAACGAAAGTGTATTTCCGAATATATTTATTTTTGAGTCAGTATATTTCATTAGTTGCAGCAATTATTTCATTTTGTGTGACGAATATTTATTTTTCGTTCTGATATATTTATTTTTTACCAAACTGAATATATCTGAGAGTTAGGAATTTTCAAATATAAAGGAATCGAATCGGATTTCGAATCATTCGGACCCGTTAAGTATGTTTTTCAGGGGGATATATTATTATATAGAATCCATTTTTATATAATTTTATCCCTCTGCTTGGGAACTCCGACCCTTTGAATTTGAATCAGGGTTGTGTGATATGTGGTTTGGGGGCTGTTTTTCGCTCAATTCACTTGGAACATAGCAATATGACCATTTAAAATGCAATGCAACGTAAGAGGCAAAAATTATTCTGGAAACCTAGAAGAGTGTCCGGGATAGTTTGATCCAAAAATCAAATTGAACCCCGCCTATATACATTCTGTTCAAACTTCGGCCTTTGCTGGCGTTATTCTAACGGATTCGTGCAATTTGTGGCATAAATTTCCGATTTTGAGTTGAGCTACAAAAACAGTCTAGAGGAGGATGATCTGGATATCTGGATGGCCCCTCTGATAAATTTATCGGTCACGGATGTACTAATCTCAATATTGTCCGACAGCAGCACTGAGTTCATGGTAAATTAATTCTTGCATTGAATGTTTTCGCGGGCAGTTATGGTGACCTCAACGTGGGGCCCCTATTCTTAGAGGTGAATTTGACAGGCGAACGCTTCCTTTCGTTACTACAAGAATTAAATAACCCTCTACTATGTGAAATCGTTGAAAATGACAATCGATGTTCGGAGTCTCTTCTAATTTCCCACCAAGATGGAGCTCCACCTCATTATAACAGAAAATTTAGATGTAAACTTCCCCAACCAGTGGACTGGTCGGTGAGGTCTTATAGAAAAGCCACCGAGTTCTGTCTTTTCTAAACCTCTATTTGTGATGCCATCAAAAAAAAGTTCATGCCGCATAATGTGTCTCAGCGACACAAGATGAATCCAACGAATCAACGACAAATGTAGCAGAATAACTCCCGAAATGGTCCAGAATATGAAGCGAAAGTTTGAACCAAATTCATAACATTATATGAAAGTTGATGAGGCTAATTCGAGCATGTTATATCGAGCTCTTCAGGATACTAGGAACTTTCTAACCTAATGTGGTTGAAGAAAAATAAATATAACGGAACAAAAATGAACATATCCTCACATAATGTAAATGTATGGCTGCAACTAATAAATAGGTAGACTCAAAACCAATGTATTTACAAAAACACTTTTATAACATGATACGATTGCCAAGATTCATAGGAGACGGTTATCATGGGGACCCTACTGTATAAAATTTTTAACTTTCTGAAGCAATAGATCAGGGAATTGAAATCATTATGGTAGATTTCAAGTTTGAATAAAATGCCGTTTACACTATACTGTGTAATAGGCCCGACATATCCGGTGCCCAATCTGCCGGGTCGGGTGATGCTTATTACAATACCCTAGATGCCGGCCACTTACTGATTGTATGCTGTCTGAGTTGCTATGATACTGCCTGTATGCAGGACGGTAGGGAGCTAAGCAGATCAGGTCCACTCGATGGCCCTAGATCAGGACCCTAGGTGCCGGTTCTTTATTAAGCCTTTCAAGCAGCCGGAGCTTTCGACGTCACGTCAGTGATTTTTCGGAATTTTAAGGTTGATAGAAAGGCCTATTACACTACCCAATATCTGGGGCACAATAGGCAACCAACAGGTAGTATGAGAGCGTATATTCATCAAGGAGCCGGTATCTAGGGCAGTGTAATAAGCAACACCCTACCCGGCACACCTGGAACCCGTTTTACCGGGCCCTGGAGATTGGATAGTGTAATAGGCCTTTTACAGTTAATGGTATATTATAAACTAAGAACCGAAGAGCCACTTTTGAATTTGGTCCTTTGGTTTATACATTATCTTATGCACTTTGGGATTGGAAAAAATAACAAAATAGAAATCTCGTACTCGTAGCTGAACTCTAGTTTAAGGATATCAAATATATGATGTGTCTTGAAAGCGCTGCTATGATATTTGAGAAAAAAATGTAAGTAGTACGTTAAGGAACCAAGTTGTGGAATAGGTCAGTTTTTTCTATTTCATGATAAAGAAAGAACACAGGATCCAATTCGAAGATGGACATTGAAGAAGCCACAGATGAGGCTATGGGCCAGCTCCTTTCATGAAAAACCCAAGAAATAGATATGAACCAATTCTGAGACTACTGAAAATAGTAACACGTGCCAAATGTGGAAGATTTCACTACCGAAAAGATGCTGCTTGCTATCTTATTGAAATATCACGAAAGTTGAAGGCATCGTCTTCACGGAGCCAGTATTAAGTACTCAAGGATACAATAGTTACAAAAATTAATGTGGATGTTAGAAAGCACAGTAAAATTATGTCCTTTTTGAAACGGCAGAATGACGAATATCGACCAAAAAAGCCTAAGATATTGGATTCCGACAATATCAGAGAACTTTTGGGAATTTTTGATATCAGATGGATATTTTCTAGCGCGCACGGTAGGATACAGATTTGAGTGTTTGTCGGTCAGTCTTTAATATTGGCTACTTTTTGGATGAGTGTAATTTGTTTCTTTTCGGAGTTCTGTTTTAACCTACTAAAAACTTACTTTTTTACGGGTTGCGCTAAATGTGGGTGTCGCAAGGGTACTGTGAGGCAAGGGGCTGTGGCAGGTGAAGTGCAGTGACGTTTCAGACTATGAAGATTTTTTTCTAAGGACACTCGACGTGATCGATCTTCCATAATCAACAGACTCATCGAAAAATCTATTGAGGTGGTAGAATTTGTAAGAAAATATATTGCGATAGGACCACCTCCACGACACCGGAGATTTGGTGTAATACAGAAATAGAAAATGTATGACTTACCTCATCAGCAAAAATACAATTGGACAACTTTCCCGCGAAAGTGCCAAGTTTTTGAAGCTGCCGGACGCTCACCTATACCCCTGTATTGGGCATTGTTTTCGCAGAACCTAGGTTATCATCCATACCATCTACCGCGAAGAAGCGGCGAACCAGGCACAATGGTTAAAGCTGTGTCACAGTTTTTACTGATCTTCAGACCACCTTACCCTGGCAAAACCGCAGAAAATAAACTCCAGATACTTATTACCTGTCGGATGGAACACTGCAGTATAATAACATACAGCGCGCCATCTCCCAGGAGCATATTGCGAATCTTAACCTTGGAGTGCAGAATACTTTAATCGATGTGCATGACGTTATCATGTTTATCCCTTGTCGTATCTGGACGCTGCATCGGTGTAGATGTTTTGGTTGATTAGATGATCAAGGTGGAATATTTATTGATTTATCGACCGATAGTCTTCCTTGTGGTTAAACTACAAAAAATATGGATTTTGCATTGAATTTGAAAAACGTATATGCACTTTTCTACTTCTAATCCTTCAGGGATTGAAAGTGCCACTTAAGTATCCCTTTATTCCCTGAAGTGCATGAAATCATATGAGTGAATTTCTAGAAAAAAATCTTACTCAGCCCTGTTAATCGATAATATGAAAGAACATCAAAAAATTCCATTTTCTCCACATTCCACATGATACCTAATATACGAATAGAGAAAATGGGTCTTACTCAATAGCCAAATTTACATGACCACATAGTTCTCTAGCCTCACTTATAGTGTTTGCTCACTAAATCAAAGAGACAATCTTGAATCTCAATAGTTCAGATTTGCTGTTGAGAAATTCTGAACCACATACATCGAAGTTGAAACACTTATGTGAGATAACAATTACTTAATTGAATTACAGAATGTTGAATTCTAATCAACATCGAGTATACCTTTAGCGTTCAGACATTATGATAATTACCCGATATAAGTGCTAATTACTATATGTGTTTCATACAGTTGCTACCGAAGTTTATAGCTCTAAAAACTTAATTGTCGAATTGCTTCATCGGTTTAATTTGGAATGTGCGAATAAGTGGATTTGGCCATGACGAAAAATGCCTGTGGGAACTGTAGTGTCTGCAATCTCATAAGAAGAAGGTGGGAACATAGTAATTAATTTATAATTAATATATTGGGTATGGATTGCGATTTCGATGTTCGAAAAAATTATCTTCGAATGAAATAAAAGTTGACACTATTGATGTTTTGGATAGGGATAGATTCAAATCTATTCAAACACTTTATATTAATTCTTCTCCTAATTAACTCCCACAGATGTCACATATCCCTTCATAGTTAGTATCTGGAGACGAGTTTCCGCCTATTACTTTCGATTTAGATTTGAAAAGATCGAATTTTTCAGATTTTCCAATCTCTGTCAAAGTTCATGAAAATTCTTCTGATATACCGGGTGCCACAAAAGTCAGGTTTTCCGCCTGAAAATATCAACATTTTTTGAAATATCGCATTAAAATTTTGGACAATGAAACTACATATTGTTTCCCATCGACTTGAAGTGAGTCTATGACTTCTGCTTCAACAGAAATTTGAAGTTTTTCTCATATGAATTTCTGCATATTTCGCATATTCGAATTCTATTTTAGTTGGAAATTGTCGAAAAAAAAATGAAATTGAAAAAAATATATTTTAATGAAATATTTTTGTTTGTTTTTGAATTCGGGTCGATTGTAAGGCTTAATATATGCATTCTTGCTGTTGGCTGACTAAAATGTGTTTCTACTAGAAATTTACCACTTGGGCAGAAGTTGCATGTACCTTGTTTCAGTCTCATGCAAGGGATGAGCCTTCTGCCCTGATTCATTGACTGGATTCACTGTTTAACTAATTCGGTCCTTGTAACTAACCGAATCTCTGACACGTTTCGTTAGGCTCTTCGGGGATATTCATCTTATAAATTCCGAAGGAATCGACATGTAGAATAGGTTTGGAATTTATAACAAAGGTCATATTAACGTATGGGTAATATCCATTCAAAGATTCCGCCGATATATCCTTCAAAATTCTATTTCACCAATATCTCCTTGATTGATTTTCGTAAGTAATATCAAGAGGACATCAGATTTTTTTCACAGGAAAAATTAGATGCCCGAATGGTATCGACATGAGTAACAGATTATTTTGCATGCATTCTGTGTGGGCATTAATTTTAAAACAGAAAGGTACCTAATTTATTTCATCAAAAATACTACAAAATCAATTATTTATGGAACAATTTAAATATAAATTACAATTTCGGTACACGGTAGGGGTATTGTAATTTTGGTGACAACAACTCTCAAGTTTTGCCGCGGGTAAAATCGAATAAACTGTTGACAGCTCCTGCCAAGCAGTTTTTTCACCTAGAAACCATTTTAATTCAAAATTGCTCGTTTCTGATTGGTGTAAATCACAATGAGGGAATAGTCATTCGATCTGTAGATCGCAAAATGAAGCAGGGTTACTTGGAGTAGATACTTGGAAGGTGGACGACTCAAGCAACAAATTTAAACAAACGCCAAAAAGATCCAGACTTCACGTTAGTGCTCTCCTCTAATTGTGGTTTATCATTTGATAAAATGAAATAATAAACCTTAGTGATCGACCAAAACAATTTCCGCCCAGTGGTACCTGAGTTATAAAGAAAAACGCGCCTTTTACTCTACCTCTTCGGTGGAGGTGAAATGACTGTGGAATGCTCTTCTCATTCAACATATTGTTTTGAATTATGCTACTCAATTAGCGTTCTGCATGTGAAAATATTATTCAATTATACAGAAGTATTTATTGATATGTCAATGTTTCACATGAATTTTTAGATGGAATTGGTTTTTGTGTTGTGGAAAACCAATAAGTTATGAATAACATATAAGTTTCATTTGAGATATCAATGGTATTGGGTTATTTAATAATGAACCCTTGTGTAAAATTTGCAGCATTTTAATCTCTTCTCGTCGTTGTAGAGTGTGGGACCTTACAAAAAAACTAATCAGTTTTCAGGTGTTGGAAACAATCCATCCAAATGTCGCTAGTTGGGCAATTATCAACCAAAAATGATTGCAAAGAATACGTGGAAATTATTCATCAAGAGTTATTTGTCAAATTCATCAGATTCCCCCTTGATAAATAAAAATATGCAAAAGTAATGGTTAATCAACTAATGAAATAGAAGGTGATCTCTTGAATCGGATGAAAGTCAAGAAATCAGTAATCATCTCGAATGTTGTAATATGCTATAGAAATAATCTCAATCAAATGTCAGAACTAAATAGACAGTTGTGACGTAAAAATTATAAAAGCGGAGAAGTTGTATTCATTCCGAAATAAATGGGAATATTCGATAACGAAATTGAAAGATTCGAATGGAACATTGCAACAACTCTATCGATTACTACAAATATTTATACTTTCACTATCCACGAAAAGACTGAATTGTGTATGATCTTCCGTGTAATTTAAATGCATCTCAGCAATTATACGATTGGATTCGATGCACGGTTACGATAGCCACAATCAATCCGATTGAGAGACCCATTACACTATCCGATATCTAGGACCCGGCAGGCAGGTACCGGAAAGTGTAATAAGGAACCGGTATCTAAGGTCCTGATATGGGACCATATTCTTGAATGTGATGAAATGAACGTTCTCTACCGTTCCATCAAAAATGCACCGCGTTTCCTTGACAACAGCGTCGACACGCCTATTTTCTCTCTTTCCCGATTCAAGAATAGGGACCCTAGGGCGATCGAGTGGACCCGATCTGCCTAGCTCCCTACCGCCCGGCATACAGGGCAGTATCATAGCAACGCTGAGAGAGTTTATTCAAAATGGAGCCGGCATCCAGAGTAGTGTAATGAGCGACATCCGATCCGCCAGATCGGACACCCGATAAAACGGGTCCTTGAGATTGGATAGTGTAATAGGCCTTTAAAGTATTCATATTTCAGATGATGCATACGAAGAAGAGGATACTCGAATAGAATCCAACGAAATATTATATTCGAATCAAAAAATCTGAGGTGGTGATCCAAAGAATTTTACTTCACGATAGATTGGTGGTGTAAGGATCAAAAGTGCAGGAAAACGATACTCTGTCAGTTCGCCGACGTTTCGTTTTTCCTCTATTATTGTGAAAAACTTCATCACTTTAGAATTAGAATCAACTAGCACTCTGAATTTCCTTGATATGAGAGTTGAACGCATGGATGAAAATGTTTTGTAAATGTTTTGTTTTGATAAGAAAAACCTTAAAAATATCAGGTCCATTTTACTGAACAACAGCTATCCGGCGCATCTCATAGACAAAGTTTTGGGGGACCCTCTACACCCCAGATGACTTCGCCTGAGGGTCCTTCGAGTACAGTTTCACATTACAGCAAACTTATATACATCAGGGGTCTCTCAGAAAGACTGTCAAAAATTATCCAAAAAGAGAACGTTAGGGTGTCCTTCAAAAGCTCAAACACCTTGGGCAAACAGTTTTTCAGCATGATCAAAGACCCTACACCAACTTAGTTTATAAAATCAATTGTCTAAATTGCTCTCTAGTTTACATAGGCCAGACGGGCCGATATCAGAAATCCAGAATCCAAGAACATATTAGGTCTGTTCGTTTGCCGATATCAAACCCCAAAACAGCATTGGCAGAGCATTGCCGGAACGCAGGTCATCGCTTTAATTTTGAAGACGTCCGAATACTAAATAGGGAGCCATACTTGAGTAATCGTTTAATTTTTGAAATGTTACGAATAAGTTTCCATGACTCGGTAAACTCTAGAGCTAATATTCAACAACTCAGCCGATTTTATTTTTGTTTGTTAAAAACAAGCAGAAAATTACGAAATTAACGATTAAAATAAGATGAAATTTCTAGTCCCTCTCAACTTCACTACTTGGTCTTCAATGCATCACATACAAGCGTTTACGTTTTTTACCCTAATTTGTTTCGAGTCCGCCGTTCCTTTGATTTCACCTCTGTCTTTCGGCGTACTGTCTGCGTATCGGTTGCATTGTTTGTCTCCGCTTTTTAATCGGTTATGATTTCTTTTTACAAGAAATACTGGAGAATTGATTTGGTTCTTAACAAAATGATTTTGGGAAGATACACTTGTTCAGTCTGTAAGTACTCTATCTATGTATATTTATATCTGTATATTTATATGTATGTTAACTTTTCTTTTATCCTAAGCTGTCTTTTGAATTGTGTAACTTTTTTTGTATGTCAAAATTGTTCGAAAACCATTTTTTCTGAGATATTTTTCTAGTCAATAACTTATTGTATTGCTCGTTTTTCCTCTATTATTGTGAACAACTTCATCGCTGTTACGAATCATGTTGTTCGTAAATTTTGTAGAGCCCTGAGGATGGAAATAAATTTTCCGAAACGTCAGCGAACTGACAGAGTATCGTTTTCCTGCACTTTTGATCCTTACACCACTAATCTATCGTGAAATTATATTCGAATGTTCAGAAATAAAATGAGGAAATGCAAATGAAGTCCAACATGAGTATGGTTGATTTGGTTACAGTCGTGGAAATACCATCTAATCTACCATAATATCTAATTAAAAATAATAACTGCCATGTTTCATTACAGAGAATGTTGCAGTCTTATACCAAGGTATTGAAGAACGATAGGAATTGGTTAGTGGAAAAAAGAGAGCTCCCGTTATAATAAACTAACATAATCAAAAGGACGAAGATAGGTCTAAAAATCAACACCTTGATCAGAGCTAATCATCCAATCAATGAAAACATCTACATCGAAGAAGTCCAAGGAGAATGTTACAGCTGTTTCACAGTTATTTCTGATCATCAGACAAACTTACCTTAGATACAACCGCAGAATAGGAATCTAGATATTTATCACCTATCAGACGGAATACTGTAGTATAACTACGCAAGATGCTCTTGGAAGAAGGCACACTCTACGCAGTTATACTGCAGTATTCCAGTATCTGTTGATCAGTATACTGACAGTTATTATAATAACTGTGAAACAGCTGTGACATTATCATTGGACGCCGCTTCGATGTAGATGTTTGGTTGATTGGATGATTAGCTCTGATCAAGGTGGAATATTTGTTGATTTATCGACAGATATTCGTCCTTATGATCATGTTAGTATTGAAAAACATCGATTGAAACATCTTCGAAGATAAAGGAAACATTGCAAATTAAACCTAATAGGAACCTGATCATCTGTTTGAAGAGTTAACAATAACACAAAGCTGTGCAAATTTTTGAAAACTCTAGTATACTCCATTCACTTTTATAAAGTATCCCGGTTTGCCATGACATCCTGACAGATTTCACCGTGTATATTTTGAAAATGTTAGGTTATAGTCATTTTCCTGTCAGATAACTACACAACGTTGTCCTCTCTACAAAGAGGTACTTATTTTTCAAAATGTCAATCTATATTTGGAAAGTAATGAATTTGAGAAAATATTATGTGAATTCAATAATTCCAAAGACCTGGAGAATGTTGAAGAAACTTTTTTCTCTGTTAATATTGGAAATATTTCACGTATGTAAACATGGTTGGAAGATTCAGTAATGCTTTTTTCTTGTACGGAAATCAAGAATCGAGTGTTTTGGAATTTACTGAAAAATGATGGATAGAGTAGTCCGTTACTTCGAATTCCCTGCTTTTCTAAATTCTCAAGAAATAAGCCTACATAAGTCATTTTGAATATCTTGTTGCACAACTTGAAATATTCTAGTATGAAAATGTAGTAGTACTTCGAAACCCGTGTCACAGTCAAACTCAAATGAACTAACTCCATTTACAAAGGTATTGGGAATCTATGGAATGATACATACACTGGATTGGGATCAACATATTTCTAAACTGGGATGCAGCTTAGCTTCAGTCTGTTATCTTTGGGTGTAATGACAAGATATCTGGATAAATTCTCCATGAAAACTACCTATCATGCAGTACTCGAGTCAAAAGCAAGATATGGAATTATGTTTTATGGACATACTTTGAAGTCAACTCAAATATTCAATTCCCAAAAAAAGCAATTCCTAAAATATTAGAAGAAATAGCATTTAATGAGATATTGTATAATTCATGTTATTTTCGTGCATAAAAATTCAATGTTCTGCCAACATAGGATATACCAAGTTCATTTTGAATGTACTACTTCCTATCGAAACAATTCCAAGAAATATATAACTTTTGAAATTATTCTTTAAGGAATTTGTTCAATTCAAACATGACTACCTACCTAAGGCTCAATACAATACAATCAAAGCGAAGTGTTAATCTATAAGTTTGTTATGGCTGAAGCTGAATTGTTATTTGTCATTGAAAGAGAGTAGAAATTGGCGACCTCGCGTCGAATTATTTTGACATTGTCGATATTCCAGGAGCGCCAACCTGCCTTGGTTTAAGTTACATAAACATGATAGACCTAAATCATGGCCAACCGGGATACTTTATAAAAGTGAATGAAGTATAGGTATTTGTACGAATATTTTTAGGTTGTCTGGAAATCTACAAGGAATGAGTTGATTTCCATATTCTGAGTACGTAACGAATGTAACTATTAAGACCCGTGCATAAAACTATACATACATTTTTTATAATTCTTGACTATTGTCTTTGAAATTTGAAGTGTGGATACTTTTTTCATATCTATTTGTCGTGTTTCTTTATTATTGAGCATGCGTTGAAAAAGTTCACCAAATTATGGTTGATTGAAAATTTCACAATAGTTGAATGTACTACACAACATTAATTCATTCGACAAGAATCCGTAAAATATAAATCAACTGAAAATATTTGGTGAGTTCTCGTTGCACATATCAATGTCGAAATAAAAATTATGCAGCGAATTGATCGAAGTTTTTTTAATAAATTCCAAATAACAATACCTAATAATAACCAAATATTATGCTTTCAATGAATATTCAAACTAAAAACAGTATAGGAAGTATCGAATCAATTCAATATACTCTAAATGACTAGAAAACAGGTATTTTCACTGATTAAACATTGTTTTGAATTTAAGGGAGATGCAAATCTCATATTTGTGCCAGTTCTCTTTTCCTTTCGGTGTTTACAAGAAATGATGGTGAGAATTATATCTGTAGTTTGCCACTTTTCTGACCATTGATCGTTTTTAATTTAACCTCAAATTGTCATATTTATAAAAGCAGTATGGGTGGATCTTATGATCTTCACCGTTAGCCTATTTACTTTCACATCATTGAGAAAATACAGATTATACAGAATGATTGATTGTAGTAAAGGACTTGAGAATACGGTAAGATAATAAAATAATAATAATAGAAAAAATATACCAGAAACACTATTTCATCTTCTATCTTTCGATTTAATATCATAAGTTGCATCTATTATATGTCAAAATCTTACCACGTGTATTCATTAACACCTGATTACAAACGGACTCAGCTGATTTAGAACCTCTGGCATGCTTGTCAAGTGCGAATATTTTTGCAGAGAATAAACTCTCATAGTCAAGCGCTAAACCTTTTCCAAAATTATAGAGTATTTCGAATCATTTATTTCGAAAGTGAATGGGTTCACGATCAAATTTGAAAATCAAGGAAATGTTGAGCGAAATGAGAATCAGAATATTATTCTGATTAATATTTCAAAATGCCAAATGCCTTCTATAGCTTATGAAGAATATTTGCATACCTAGAAATATTTGGACCGATAAATAAGTCCCCACTAGAAGAAATATTGTCTTGCTTGTGTTGTGGTAATCAGTAGGGATAGAGTATAGAAGAGGATACGTTCAGATAGTTGAAAGCGAGGTTATTGTGCGTTAAAATAATATGCCTAATTGATTATGACCCTGAGTTTCTGTGATCTGATACAAAAGGTTTGAATTTCTGGTTATTGTTTCAGGAATACCTGAATAAAAAGGTCTCATCAACCTCAACCAGATTAAACATTAAATTTTTCCAATAAAACGTTACACATTGCAATTTTGACACAACTTTCCTGAGGATACGAGAGGGCCATGAAATTGAGAATGCACACATGAAGACTCGATTTATCAGAAAATATTCTTGACTCTCTAAGTGGAACACCAGTGAGATTTATCGATACCATGTGAGTCTGAAGAAAATTCTAGAAATTTGAGATCATTTTCTGAGATTTGAATTAAAAAAGCACTGCCGTGAGGGCAGCAACTTTTGCGTGCATGTTCAATGTAGATGACCGCTTCAGCAACGAATTTGAACATGCACGCAAAAGCTGCTGCCTTCACGGCAGTGCTTTTTGAAATTTTCTACTGATAAATTGCTGGATTTCAATTCGATCAAATCTGTATTTTTGGAAATATTGGAAAAATGAAATTTTGAATGGGTATATCTACGGAATCATTGATCCGATCAGGGATTTTTAGGTTTTCGCTCCAAATATCTGAAGAAGATCTGTCGAAAATCGAATAAGAATTATCATTTATAGAAATCATCCTTGCGGGATGCGAGATTTCAGCTATTCGTCGTCAGACAATAAATTGAAAATTTTTTAGTAGATATTTTCATTGAAAAGCTTGATAGTCCTTTCACAGATACGTTTGACGAAAACCCCGGAAAATTTCACCAATGGATGCAAGACTATATTCACGAACATTTCAAGATCATCCTTGAAAGTGCGGACTTCAATTCACTCCTGAATAATTATTACCTAAATATTATTATTTTATCCACTGTGACTCTTAACATCTGTCAGGGTCTACTTGCTTTCAAATAATTGGACAATTGAATTTGTTTTAAGTCGATGGCCGCTTTCAAATATATTTTCAAAAATTTTTCGGTCAAAAACTTCGGATTTGCTTCGCATATTGTGAAACTCATTTTTGTATTTGATCGCATCATGAGCAAAGATTTTTGATACGACTAATATCTTTTCTTCATTTTTCCCTAGTTGTAACTCTTGTAAGAGAATAATGATTTGCGTATTGCCAAACTCATGTTGTAGTTAATTGGACGATGAGTGGGGATTCATATTCAACCATATTACTTCTTATAGTAGTAACTCTCTTAGCAGGATATTGTGGTAAAAAACCTTCCAGAAGTATACCCATTAACATCGAATAGAAAGCAAATATTGAAAGGATTCCAGTTTCTGTTAATTTTTTTCTTGTTACATGTAAATTTTAGTGACTCAAAATATTTTGGGTCTTTGAATCTACGTTATAGTTTCAATTTTGGTGTATATTCCAAAATGGAAATATTACACATTCCAGAAGAGATTGTCGGATTTTCGTATAAGTTTACATCAAATAAGTCAAGACGGATGTGTGACAATGTTAGGTTTATGGGGGTCTCTATCGAGACTATACAGGGCGATTTGTCTTTTTCGACCGATTCTACTTTCATTAATAACTCTGTTTTGGCTCATTCGAATTTCATGAAATTTTCAATATTGCACAATATGAATGAAAAACGTGGTTATCACTGCATTTGCATTTCCAAAACTTCGCTATTCGTTCCAAAATTCTACCATTTTGAGTCATTATTCAGTTGTATTTTTTGACATATTCCAGCTTTTCCAGAAAAGTTTTTCAGAATACGAGAATTCCGATATATCACTCCAACCAGTTATACTTTTATTGAAAACTTTGGCATGGCTTATTATATTTCGATGGAAATTTCATTGTATTGCGATATGAACGAGTCAGCGCTGGGCAGTATTTCAAATACTTGTAATTGAAATATGTAATTGAAATACAAATACGTATTTTGTATTTTTATTTCAATAACTTCTTGAAAATGTATTTTGTAATTGGTATTTCGAATAACTGACTTTGAAGTATTTTGTATTTCGATACTTTTGTCTTCGAAATACTTTCGAACAAATACATTTAGCGCTGAGTGCTCTACAGAAAATAGTCCCCGAATCTCCCTTCAGATGGCGCGACGTTCATCTGCTTCATCTAGTTCTTTTGCTAGCAATTATATTTTCGGCAAATGGAAAGGAAGAAAAGGTCCTGCACAATGAATATTTCATCATGGAGTTGGTGTTAGTCAACTTCTAAAAACGATAAGAGCAAAGTGCTTACCATCCTTGAACATTATCCTAACATAAAAAATGTGTTCATACAATATAACACAAGTTTCTGCCTATCAGGACCTGTAGAAAGATTGTTTTCTTTAGCAGGTTTGATTCATTCCCCAACAAGAAGCTGTTTGTCTGATACTACATTCAAAAATCTTGCGTTTCTGAAAGGAAACTTTTTATTTAGCGATAAATAGCTGAGCTGAATAAGTTGTACTCTTTTCACATTTTACGTAACACCTGAATGTATTTTGTGATTTGTATTTCAAATACAACTAGTTAAAATACTGTATTTTGTATTTTATATACCCGACTTGAAAGTATTTTGTATATCAAATACCTGCGAGAAAGTATTTTATAATTTGTATTTCAATTAAGCCAAGCATGTATTTTGCCCAGCCCTGGAACGAGTATAGTTAACAATTCCAAGTTTTTCTTCAAAGGTATGCCAAGAGAAGTTGAAACCGAATAAATAATTATTGTAGAATCGGAAACAGTAAGCAAAGTTTTGAAGTGCAACGTACAAGGTGTTTTTGCTGGATGCACAATCATCAATCTCAAATTGTCACAATAATATGCCCGTATTTTGTGAGAAAAGTTGAAATCATTGAACGTACTGACTCATTTTGTACTACATTGATTATTTTTCCAGAATCGAATGGGCCATAACAAAATGATCAAAAACAGTAAAATCGATTGGAGCAAAATTTGGATATTGTGTTTTTTGTAATTTTCTCGGCAAACCAGAAGTGTGCCAAAAAAATCAAAGACGTTCGAATAGTGATAGAATTGTAAACATCCAGCGAAGTTTTGGAAACGCTGAGAGTTTCATCGAAATCGAATGAGCCATAAGAAAGATATCAATAAAAGTAAAATCGGACCAATCACCCTGTATAGTGCCAATGGACTCCCAACCATAAATCAAACATTGTCTTAAAACTGTCTTTAGCGGACACAACTTCTGCTAAAATCTGTCGGTTTCCTCCGGAATCACCCTGAATATAACCAATTGAAAAACTGATATCCAATCAATTTCCGCGTTGATAGTGTGCAGTGAGGCTGAATTCAACTTATTATCTTCTTTCTTCATTTATTATCTAAAACAGTTCTGTAGGTTACAGGGAATTAGGGAAGAATGAAACTCGCTTTTAGTTTCATAGATGTATTTAAACATTTTATAGTTTTTATTGGGTTTTTAAACATTTATTTATCTTATGATCGGACCGTGGAACAATAAAAATATACAGATAGGGCCCGATCAGTAGTAACATACATATATCTTCAATGAAAATAGACATTTTGTTAAGTTATGATTTATTGTTTATTTCTTATTCTTATTTATAAGATAAATTAAATCAGCAGAATCCAATCGAAGGGACCCAGCGACATACTACACTTCATAAACTACACTGAGAGCCACATTTCTTGAATCATAGAGTTCATAATTGAACCAATACCCCATAATGAGACATTCTTTGATAGCTAGCAACAATCGCAATTGAAATTGGAGATAATTTTGCTAATTTTAATACAAAATGTTCCTTTTTTTATTATAATCCCCTTTTCTTATATTTCATCGGTGAAGCTCTTCATGTATTTATTTATTTTAACCCTTAGGTAAGATTTTTCCATTCGTTCAGATCGAAATTTTGGTTCAATAAGACTCTCACTATGTGTAATGCATTTCAGTCAATGTTTCAGCGACAATATAAGTACTAATAGGCAAACATTTTGAGGTCATATAAATATACAGCCAGTCTCTCCTTTTCTCAACTATAGTTGTTAAAAACTCGTCAAATTATATTTTCCTTCGAGACAAATCAAATTTCTTGGAATCATTTACTTTGTTAACATGGATAAGTTATGATTGAATTGAAGTTACAACAACTATGTATATATCTTATGGCACTAGAAAAAATATTTCTCAACATTGCATTAGCAATAATTTTTTATTCAACGAGTTTTTCCAAAAGAACGTTTTCAGATGGATTTCGAAAGCAAAGAATGATTTTTCATTGGATTATTCGATTTGATTTTTTTCCGATTTTGTTAAAATTTGTACTTATTGCTTAGTAAAATCTCTTAGAACGTTCCTTTTCATTAATGGACTTTTTGGACGTTAAACTGAGCTTCCAAATTTAAATTTTGATTTTGCTGAACCGGGTTTACGCTCGGATACCTACACCTATATAAATTTATTATTATGCTAAGATAGATTACCTCACTAATTTCATTCATGACTCAAAGGCCAGCTATAGTCCTAACATAAAGAAAACAAAGCTGAATATTTGGAACATCAATTTGGTGCAAATCAATACTACAATTTTATATACAGAATGATTAATTTTCTAGTACTCTAGAAGATTTGCTTGATTTGAATACTTTTTCAACTCTTAAACCTGTCAGACTCAGATTTACGTTAATCACCATAACAAAACAACCAGAATAAAGAACAAGAAAAACATGATAATAAAGGGCAAGACATATTCTTAAACCATGAAGAATTGAATATACTCAATCTGGATAGAAGAATAACTTTAAACGAATAATAAAAGAATATAGGCGTACAAATTAATCCTGGATGTTTTATGCATTAGAGATTTTAAGCTCAGTGTAACAAACTATATTTCAGAAATAATGAATGAAAATGTTCAAAAATAGACCAACAATTGCTTATTATTATGACGGAAACTACATACACATTGGGTTAATTCAACAGAAAGAAATTAATACTTAATTGCGTTCAAGCAAATGTTGCTTTTTGTTAAGTGATGCAGCCTGAAGTCCCAATAGATCTGCAGTATAGAAACGCCAATAAAATATGTCTGGCTAATGAAGCCAGAGGACATACAACTTAAAACTTATTTCAATGAACTTCCACGAATGAAAAAAACCTAATTTCTTGTTAATTCATGATTTTCTATTTTTATTTTTTTTGTACTAAAAGTTTTCATTTCAACAGGATATCTTTTGTGGGCTATTCAGCAATTCCTTGCTAATATCGACATATATATACAAATATATAATTCCTTTATACAATGATGCTCTTGAAGATGTACTTACAATTGTTTTTGTACTTTGTAGTTTGCGATAATTCAATCTACTTCAGGCTGCAAATGGGTGGTAACAATGCTCAATACGCGAATCTCATGTCAATGTACAAAACCCAATATAAATTTTCACAGCCAGACACCTAAGATGCGTCATAGTTCAAGATTTTTCAGCCTCACGTTGTGGTTCCTTTAGATTTCATAACTCATTGAGAAGTACGGAATGCTCTCGACTAATTATCAAGGACGCCAGAAGCCTGCTTATCTATTAATTTAAGATTGATTAAAATAGCGATATATTGTAATCTTAAACGGAGATCTATCTCACAGACGTCTGTACGAGGTACGAATCTAAAATTATATTGAGTGGTTTTTGGATAACACCAAGTCATCTAACACGCACCTACAAGAGTCATAGTCTTGATGATGATGGCGATCCGCTTCGACAGGTGTCCTATTACTCGCACAGACTAATACCCATCACGATGAGTTACAACTCTGCATCCAAGGATTGCTGCATGTGCAGAAGCAGCTAGTGGAAATAATAGGAGCATATACGATTCCATTAGCGTACACGAGAGGTGGAGGCTGTTGGCTAAGCAGACGCTGCTGATCTTGGAACAGAATTTGCATTGCTAAGCTCTTGATGAGATAGAGCGTCTGTCTCCTTTCGTGTCCCATGAGGCATACAGTAGATTCCCCGACAACATCGTGTAGTCTCATCAGGTACTGGTGTTTTAAGGCTTCTTCTTCTGGCTCTACGAAGTGGTTCCATAAGTAGTTCTCTAGTTTGGATTTCTGCTGGTTTATATCAGGAAAATCGATGAAGAATCTTGAGCACATATATCTTTGTACTCTTTTGATGACATCAGGTCTTGCTGGTTTATAGTTTCGGACAAGCAGGTTACAATACTTCAATAATCCACCTCCTCTTATTTCTTCAGGTTGTCTGGTGGCAATGAGTTTCTTTTGAAGGTGGTACAATGCTTCCTGAAAGTCACCGTAGACAGATTCACCCACGACTGTAGGGTAGAAGTTCTCTCCTATTGGTAACTCGCTACATTCGTAGAACAACAGCAAGGAATCTAAGATAATTTGGAAGGAATCGACAGAAAATTCAAACTGTCTTCTCATGCTGTCCACGAATTTGAGTTCGACTCCTCTTCCTCTGGCATTACCAAGAGAAATCAATGACCACCTGTCACCATCATTGTTGTTGTTGACTTTGACCATCTTGCTAACATAGGCTTCTTTTAAACTGCAGGTGGATATTCTTTTTCTGCTGACTCCATCTGGAAGCATTTCATACAAGGAACCTAGTACTGCTGATTTCACCCTGTCGAAGTGTTTTTGAGTGGACAATTCAACCCCGAAAATCAGATCTAGGTCATTGTAAGGTTGGGATTCGGTGGCAAGAACATGTGAAGCAGCTCCACCGTTTAAGCGAATGTCGCGAACTTTCATTCCTGCCCCTCCACATGATGGATCAGCTTCAAGCTTTCCCCTTACTACGCTTACGAGATCTCGAAGGCGGATCTCCAGAGTTGGAAAGTTTCCTCTGCCGTGGATGTAGATAACTTCGTCCATTACGTCGTTTAGCCGACATACTTGCTCGAAACTGAGAACCGCTAGACGCTGTTGGCTGTCAATGTTTTTAGTGCTGGCTAAGCTGGATGGCGTTGATTGATTGGTGATGCTCGATGATGTTTGGACATGTGGAGTTGATCTTGAGTAGTCGTCCAGTTGGAGGTCATCCAGACTGAGGTCCTCGGTGCCTATGGATAGACGGGACTCCTCATCGATGTCGTCCAAGGATCCACACTGCAAAAAAAGCAAAATTTTAGAAACTGATTCATGCGGAAATAAAGACAAATTTCAAGTCTAGTTGTCAGAGAGAAAGAGGTGAATGTTTTTGCAAGTTCTAAACTGCTGTTGGATGACGACCTATTCAAAGTTAATCATCAAAGTTCCTTAGAATGTTTTATGCGAATGCATTGAAAAACAAACCAAAGTTGTCATACTCATGAAGAATATATTATCCACTGACAATTCACCAGAGAAATTTCTAATCGGGTCAATTAGGGTTGAGAAATATGTTTTCCATGTGGACCTTTCTCAGTCTGCGATCGAAAGAACTTGTTGATTCAATAATAAATTGCGAAATGAGGTAGTTCATAAGCATATCAGATAGCCCCGGTGTAAACATCCGGCTTTTCGAACACCGGCGCCGTACTTAGGTGTGCATCCTACCACTGCTTCAGTGTACTTCAGATCACCGCAACGGCACCGGAGCTGGAGAAACTAAATGTTTACACCGACCTTATAGTTTCACACAGTTCCATTTGTGATGTTCGGCCCTGAGCTATGCACTGAATGTTTAAGTTAAGCGATAAATGCTGCGTATGATCAGAATCGGATAGCGAAAATATCGTATATCGCACACTGAATTCACGCTCTAAAGTTCCATCAAATTATTTCCAACCCAGAACTTCAAATTGAATTTTAGTTATCCTTCCAATCTTCCTTTGAACACTTATTCAGACCTAATAGAGATCGGGATGATTACAGCAGGAAAAATTCAGAGTCGTCCCGTCGGAGTAGAGTTTCGCAAGTTATTCTCCGAGTCAATTATAATTGTGAATTATTCCGAAACTTTGTCAACTGGGAAGTTATCAAGCGGGTGTCAAACTCATCCTTGTACTTCTGAAGTTGTCCCATTACAATTAACCAGGTAACAAACATAGTTTCAGTCAAGGTAAAGTTTGATTGGACAGCAAAGCAGTCCTTTTTTTTCGATTCCCTGGATATATAGAAATTATATTCCACTAAAAATAATTCTAGTGGACAAGTTTTGTTTTTGGGAAAGGCTCTGATTTTTTTTCAAATAATTCAATGCAATACATAAAATAGCTTTTAATTAATCTGTACAAAGGGTTCCAGTCCCAGTGAGTTGGCTCCGCACTAGATTCATATTTGGGGTGGAAGAACCGAAAAAACTTTCAGAGGTGTGACCATGATGTAAGCAAAACATGGTGTGCTCATCTGTTCATCTGTGATCGTATTTAACAATGATGACGTCACTTTTCTAATTCAAATTCAAAGCACAGAATATATATTTCCTTGTATTTTAATCTTGCTGACGTCACATTTTTTTCAGATGAGCACACCATGTTTTTTTCATCATGGTTGTCATTATACTAATTTCCATAATGTGGACTCTGCTTCTATGGATTAGGTCTATTTTCTACTATCTAGTTTTTCAAATTGAAACATTGGAGCAGGAATGCACATATGTCGTTTCATAGAAAACATATTGATTCAAGTATATTTTCATACGTATTTGATGAAGAATTTTCAAGAAAAGAGCAAAATGAGGAAAACCCAAGAAAAGGTTCTTGATTTGGCAGATTATGACTCTGTTAATATTCTGAAAAGTACATCAGTCGATGATTAATCTTATGTATTGACTTATGTTGCTCCTCATAAAACATTGATCACTTTGTTTTGAGAAAATCAAATCTTCGTCAGTAAATGAACTCACAAAATAGCTGTGTCAATCTGAGGAGATTTTCGAGTACTATTAGTTAGCTATCATCTTTAGATTTCTCAGTATTTCTATCTAATCAAATCACACAACAATTGAGTCTGAATACCGAAATCCAATCATCCTTTGCTACAATTTTTTACGAGCCCACTGTCACTTCTCCTCAGTACTTTTCCCGAATTTATCGCTCTTACACTTTCTCTTCCATTATTTAAAGAGTTCTCATCCTAATCACTACTGTTATCTTAGTGAAGTGTGAATCAGTTAGGCCCAAGATTTAAATTTGAAACTATCCATGAGCCTTTTAACTACAACACAAACGTTCGATTCGATTTAAAAGCCATGACAGAAACGATATATGCCATGGTTGGGTTTGAAGGCCTGTTTATTCATCGTAGTCATAGAAACAAACGAATGGTTTCTTGTATGCTCATAAGTTGGTTGGTATTCCTTTATGTGTTCTCGGTTACTATGACCATTTAGTCAGGCTTTCAAAATGACCAACTGGGTCTGCCTACCATAGTTGGTCTTGAATACTCCAATACTCAGTAAGAAATCTATGACGTAACGATTACAAGACTTCAACAAAAAGCATTAAACGTTCACGTAACAAGTGGAAATCTTTGATCAATATTTTCCAGCTCTTTCAAACTCTTGGCATCCAAAAATGGAATGCGTGGAATGTAAACATTTTCGAGTTCCATGCTCTTGAGTTAAAAAGTTGCACATCTGTTTCCATAGAAACGCAATGCAATGCTTCAATTTCATCATATGTTTATGACTGTGACTATTTCTATAACTAGGATTAGGATGCACAAAAGGACCATAGTTCCTAATGAATATTAATGCTTTTTCATCATATGTTGAAAGTACATCTGAAAAGCATAACGCCTATATTATTTACTTCTCAGCTTTAATCTTCTTCCCGAAACTCCGCTAAGTATGAATGGGAAAATTAGAGTTGGCCATTTCTGTAGTTGAGGTTCATTTCAGGAGCAAAAATCGATTCCATTAGTTTCTTGCTATCTGCTTCCACTATATGGTTTTAAGCAATGAAATTCATAACTTGCTGATACGATAATCCAGGGTAAGGCAGAATTAGGGGTTTTCAATTCAAAACCATATTTAATTTTACGGCCCAAAATCTTGCTGGAGTATCAATTTTTTTTTTCCGATGGAGCAATAATCCAACGAATCCTTTTAGCCAGCAGTTGAAACTATTACTGAGGATCAGGTGATACCCAAACTGGTTGCTTCAAGGGTTAATTACAAAACAGTTTCTTAGTTCCTCGATACCTTCTTTCAGTTAGGTTGTGATATTTCGAGAAATCAATATTTTATTTTCAAAAACCTACCCTTTTTGATTTTATAATGAAATATATTATGTTGCTGTGAAATTCACCCTCAAATTTTCGATTCAGACGAGATTGAAACTTTCATGATATTTCTTCGTTTCTCGATGGTTCTCTTAATGTTTTGTTTCTCATCTTTTGATTAAATAAACCCGATTAGCCGTGAAGATTATTTCAGAACCGATCCGGAACTAGTAGGTCTCGTTTCAAGAAGTGGTTTAGTTTCAAAAAACTGACATTTATCCTGTCAATTAACATCATTGAAGGACTAAACTCCCCAATCTATACTTTTATTCCTGTTATGTTTATTCACAGTATTAGTTGGTGCTTTCTCATAACAAGAGTATACAAAATTTCATTATTTTTTGCGTTAGCTCCGGAGAAAGTGAATGAAGTCCACCCAAAGGGTCATTCTTCAGGAGGCAAATTATGTACAATACCGGGAAACATTCGACTTTTCGATCCGTATTTGAAGCATCTTGAATATACTCAATGGAACTCCCGGAGGCCAAATTGAATGTTTCCACATAAATATGGCTTCTGTTAATGAGAAAACTGCGATGTGTCTTGTGCCCAATATCATTCTACGCATCAAGTTTTTTATGACCCTTTCACGATAAAATTGAATTATCACACAGAAGGTTCGAACATAATACATAAGATCTACTGAACAAAACATCTTAAGACGGTTGAATAGGGACAAAATGAAAACTATGATTCCTTTTTCTGTGTAAGTATTATTCTGTGGGCATTCACAAAGAATTCACGCATTAATTTCATCACGCTGATAGAGATAAATTTGCAGGTACGACAAACTTATATTCAGAAGAACTTCAAAAACAACTTGAGAATAAGTTCCTCAATTTTCAAATGGAGAATCTATCCAGAAGTATTTATTCAGGAAACTCATCATGGAAGAGCATGAAAATTGAGGGAAGTAGTGCCATAGTACATAAAGACGTCCCTATCGATCACCCCCATCAATAATCCAATATCTCAGAATGACACGGAGTGCATCCTTTCTATTCACTAAGACGCACTACCCGACATACGCTCTACATTGCCAAAAAAACTAAACCTACCGATCCTTCGTCGTATCCTGAAGAAACAGAAACGTCACTCTCACTGTTGACATCACGAAACGGGTAAAAATCCCATGATCTTTTCGCGACGTTCATGTCGTCGCACAACAACAGGACCACAAGTGTCAGACGCGGCTCGCCAGACCGTCGCGACGCTTTCGTTCGCCCTTGCTTCTGGAAACTGACGGGAACGTTCGCAGGCGGCATCGGCGTCCTTTCTATAACCGAATGACGTCATAGCTGAAGCGTGGGCGACATTCGTGAATGGGTGACGCGCCTACGCTGTCCGAAGAACACCCTGGGCCCAAACAATATCGATCAAGTCCTTTACGGAAGGAGAACGAGGTTGGTTATCTTCGCAGAAGGCTGAGGCTGCGAGATTAAGTTCGAGCCATTAACAGTTTGGGGATGGGGTTGCTTTTTAGAGGGGCGCAATGCGGTGTTTTTAGGCGTAAAGTTCAAAGGTTAGAGTGCAACAAGTAAGGACTTCAGAGATGCATCGAGGGGGTGTGTTATCGGCATGTGCGCTGTGACGATTCAATGTTGTTTTGACCAACTTCGTGAGATTCTCCAGATGAGCAAGAAACCGGTTTGGAAAACAGGATATCTCTCCAAACCCCCAGTTCAAGATCATAAATAACCAATATGTTTCCATGAACTAGCTTTTTGTTGATTTGTTAGGCAGCTTCAACTTCTTTGGGTATCTGGGAGTGATTATTTACAACCGTTTGTAATGGGACCAACGTAGTCAGTACGTAACGAAAAAGCTCGAGTAGATGAAAATCCTATACCACTCTTTGGTGAAGACTCACATCAATTATGGTATTGTAGCTTGAAGGAAAACTAAACTTCATGATTTAGGAATCGTACAAAAACGTCTATTGAAAATTGGTTTTAAAAAACCCTGGAGATATGAAACGAACGCCCTCTTCACAGAAACCCAGCTTATGGATGTTCGCCAATTGTTCTGGGAAAACGTTCTTCTACGACAGCACTTCAATAAACATGAACACGTGTACATTGGTCATGCCTACAACACCAGGTCTAAACGTAGTTGAGCTTCGGTACCTAAGGTAAAAGGTTGAAACAAAGAACTTACACATACCTGGGACAAAACGATATAATTTACTTCCTGCAGTAGTAAAAGATGTTGAAATTAGGAGCTTCTTCAGGAGATTACTTAATCAGTGGATTTTATCTGAATCTAGGTCGTCGATTAGGGAATTGATTTACTAACTTTGCTTGGTGATGAGCGGCAAATGTGTGACTTATTGGATTGTTGTCATTTCGTCAGCAACGTTTCTCTTTTTTGTGATAGTATGCAAACTGATTAGTAGGACGACGAACTGAAATACATCACAACTTATCCTATTGCTTATGAAAGTAAATTAAATTCTTACATTTCCTACACATCAGCTAACTGTAAATATGCAAAAAAATAAAAATCCTTTTTTGTTCTCATTCTGTTGTTATGTAATTACCCCTCATTTTCTTTTCTTGTTGTGTATTGTGTTGCTTGTACTATTAATATGTTTTTTTTTGTATAAGGTAAAGGTGATTCAAGTGTTTCTGGTTTGCGCACGGGTTTGTCTCCCCTTGTAGACCCATAGCAATTTGTTAACATTCTAAATATCATATTTCAAGGTTTCATAATAATGTGAGGATTATTGTGAATAAATCATAATTATTATTATATGATCACGTTTTGTCCTGGCTGAGCCTGGAGACAGATGCATACAATACATGGTGCGGAGTCTCTTTGGCGTATTTCCGGTTATAAATGTTGTCAAAGTATGGAGTGTTTTTTTCTACTTTAGTTTTTTCCTATGGATTCTGGCATCGGAAATTTGCTGTATCAAGCTGCAGTATTTACGGAAGTTACCGACATGTCATATAGAAACTAGTGAAATCATAGCTTGTTTCAACACTAATTTCAAGAATTTCCGGAAATAAATAAATTTTGGAAAATTTAATCGATGAATATTCATTTCATTCAGTCAGAATGGCAAGGTACGTCATATGTGAAGCATGGGCGACAGTCTTGAATGAGTGACGCTCCTACGCTGTCCGAAGAACACCCTGGTCCCAAACAGTATCGATCTAGTGATTTACGGAAGGACGGTTGGTTATCTTTGCAGAAGGCTGAAGAGGCGTCAAGGCATAAAAAGTATGGGAATCGAGTGTTTTTTCAGACGAGGATCGATATGTGATTTTTTCAGGCGTAAAGTTCAAAGATTATGGTGTAACAAATAGGTACTTCGGCATGTTCGCCTTGACGAGTGTATGGTAGCTACTTCATTGTTTCGACAAAATTTGTTACATTCTTTAGATCTGTCCAAACCCCCAATCGATCCATGATATACGACAACCGAAGTGTTTTCAGGAACTGAAACTTCTTAAAGATTTTGCGAGGTAGCCTCAACCTCTTTGGAAGTATCACGTTTCGTCCTGGATCAGTCTGTGAAAAGATAAATGGTTCGGACACTCTTCGATATATTTCGAGTCCAAAATGCGGTTCAAATGTCGTCGAAATAGAGTTATATTTTTCTACTACAGTTTTCGCCTATATATGCCGGCACCAGGAAATTTGCCAAATAAAATCTGAAATATTTACGAATGCAATCGACATGTCATACCAAAACTAATCAAATCAAAGCTTCTCTTGACCTTCCCAGTTGGACAATACACTATTTTCAGAAATAATCTAAGTTATGGTGACACATTTCTTTCAGTTATAATGGCGAACATATATATGAGGGCATCCCCCGTCGCAAAATACACAAATGCGAAACTCGATGTTCATCAATATTTATCACACAATATTTTTATTATTTCATGATTGGGATAGAAAAGAAGCTTCCCGAAGTTTCGAATTAAAAAACTACTAGAAAATAATTGGATCGTTAAAATATGACCAATACCTCTGTCCAAATATTTTCATGACGAATTCTCGTTGAAACATCTAGAGATAGATGGAATAATTCATATTATATATTTTCTTGAAATATTTTCATAGAATTCATACCTTTTGAAATTAATGAAGACAAACATTTGCAATTACATTTTGATGGAAATTTATTGACAAGATCTAAACTATCTAATAGAATTCACTAGTTATATCAAACGCGTTTCGAAGAATCATCCCAGAAAAATGAAACTGAAAGCTTTCAGTTGAATTGAAGTTCGGCAGTCAGTACACAAAAAATCAACCTTTAATCAACCTTTCTAACATCAAAGATTAAAATTAAAATGTCCTACAACTCCGATTCTCATTGTGGTCGTTTTATAATGCGAATTCCAACACCTCTGTGTACATATCAAGCCGCATCAACCAGAAACAGAGTAAATGGTGTATATGATGACGACCATGCTTGGTCAATGAGAACACTCCGTGTTGTACAAAGACCATATATTCAGCACACAATGTTCTGGAATGTTTGAATTGAGCCAGTCTGTTTGTTTATTGGACCAGTTTCACTCCCTGATGGCATGTCAGGTGTGAAACTTCTTTATCCATTACGACAAGATTTGCTTGAATCTTTTGTTGGTTTTCTTTTCAATATGTTTAAAAATTGTTGTAGTTATCTACTGTTTACTTCAATAACTTCTTGAAAAATATCTCTAAAATGGCCAGCGATAGGTAAATCAGTTGCAGTAGTCAGCGGCAAGGTTTTAGGAACATATGAAAATAATTTTCATACTACGGCCGAATACTTCTCGCAAATTATGTAACTTGCATTTCGTAAGGATAATTGCAATGTTTCACCTGTTAAAAATTCAAATAGTTTTGCTAAGACATTGGCCAACGTTCTCTTCCGAAGTGTCCTCTTTGTGAGATCAACATGAAATAAGCAATGTTCAGCTGAAATCTACATCTGAAGCCCAATCAATACATATTATAGTATTCACTATAAAAGACTTTCTAAGAGAAAGATTCAATAAGATTTAGTGTCTCCCTTTGAAATCTTCTACTGTTGAAAGTGGCAAAACTTGGAGTGTGCAATATTATAGCACTGCAGAGACCGAGGGAAGTTCTTCAGTTCTCCTTTGATCTCTTTTTAAATATTTCCTATAAGCAGCTGACATTTACTAGTTTCATCATATATGTATTCAAAATAACCTAAACTAAGTTCAAATGAAACTTCCTCATGAAAGAAGTCTATGTTAATCAGAAAGACTCAGATTGCTTTTTCTTCACAGGCTTTCGATGAACTGTTTCTTATTGATCATTTTCAACCCTGATATACAAAAATGTGCATATCCTCATATGAATGCTGACCATATCCGATCGAGGAAGACATAAATCCAACCCAATGTTCAACCTCAAATATCCTTGTCACAACCTACGTTATTCCAAGAATGAATAAATATATCAAATGTATTCGAATCACTTCATCCCTAAGCAATATCACTGAAAGATATTCCAGCCTCCCTTTCTCGTGTCGATAAAACGTCCATCAAGATGATCCACCTAGCGCAAATCCAAAAATAAAATTTCCCATAACGTACAAAATCTCACGCAAGGATAATGCGATATTGTGAGAGGAATATCAGGAGGATTTAAAGGACCATACACAATTATTTTATGATCGATATGAGTCTTCGCAGACGTTCAAGTATTTTCAGATGATGTGACAACTGCGGATCGATTATTGATAGGCATTTTAATTTGATAATCATCTTTATTTTGTGAATTCTGTGATCGAAATGAATATCTGAATAAGTTGATATTACCCATGAAAATATCAGGAGCAAATGAGCTGAACAAAGAACGTTAAATTTTTCTCAATATTCCACGAGATACGTACGTCGTTCGAAACCGTAGCCTATGCTTTGTTGAGTAAGAAGTCCTCAAATCGGTGAGACAATAGGCTCTCTCGATTGAAATTTGATTTCGGTTCTGGTTCCCCTTTAAATGCTATTTCTGTTCCCTGTTCGGCTGAGTTGCATCGACCAGCCAATCAGAAAACCGAAATATTATTTGAAAGTAAACCAAAACCAAAGCTCAATCGATAGCGCCCTATATGCGTATATTTTTCATTTTTGGATATTATTATTCCTCCCATAAGAATAATGGAATGATAACCGTAAATATAACTGGAGCTTTGGGTACATCGCTTGACATGGATTCTTGATGGGTGTGTTAACGACAAAATTGCCCACATGGGATTGTTGAAAAACAAATGCATCCATAGTGTGGTGTACATTTTGGGATGAAGGCATAATGGGACCTTACTTTTTTGATATCGATATCGAGACATAACACAGTTCTGTTTTCCGAGAATGAATGATATCGATGTGACATATATGTGGTTTCAATAGATGGGGCCACATGCCATACAACCCATTTCCAGGTCGTGTACTGTCCCGTTTCGGCGATCAGAATTGCCTCCCTATATCGTGTTATTTGACACAGTAAGATTTTTTTAAATTTTTAAATTTAAAATCACGGGTCTATGTCAACAAGCCTACAACCACGCCTGCATTGAAGAAGGAGATTCAAACGTTGGATCAACGAAATTTAGTCACATTTATGCAGAATCATTAAAAAGATACAGATTGTACTGTAATACCTTCACATATATATTTTATATTGATATTTCACAAATTTAGTTATTTTATCAACTGACGTGTAATTATTGAAGTACAAGACTTGAGAAAACGGTAAAATAACAAAATACACTGCAAAAATAATCTTCTTCTATCCTTCGATTCAGAATACCAATCAGCATCTATTCTATATTATATGTAACAGTCTTGCCACGTGTACCCACTAACACCTGATTGCGAACGGAATCATCCGACCCCTTGCAAGCTTGTCAAAACAAATAGTTTTTAGAGTCAGTATCAACTGTCATAACATTTTTAAGGTTTTCAGGATTTTTGAAAGCGTTGTTTACTACATTTCATTCATCATAGGAAGAAGATGGTTCCAAAATTGTTTAATGCACAAATATTCGCATTTGACAAGCTTGCAAGAGGTTCCTAATCAGCTGAGTCCGTTTGTAATCAGGTGTTGGTGAGTACACGTGGTAAGATTGTGACATATAATATAGAATAGATGCCACTCAGGCTTCCCAATCGAAAGATAGAAGATGAAACAGTGTTTTAGTATTATTTCTGTGTTGTTTTTTATTAGGTTACCATTTTCTCAAGTCTTTTACTTCAATCATTATATGTCAGTTTATAAAATAATTTGTCAATAAAGACGTAGTACGTTGAACACAATAAAAGTATATTGTAAGATATCAATATCGTAAGATATTATGTAAAGGTATAACAGAACAAGCTGTATTTTTCCAATGATTTCAATAATAATTTTCATCAAGAAGACTTAATTTAACATTTATGCAGAATGATCCTGGGAATTTGCGACAATCGAGTGCTTATGCAAAGCCGTGAAACCCATTTGCACGATGTGTTTTTCCATAAATAACCCTATCCTATGTACTTCATGATTCGATGGAAAAATAACAACCAAAAGGCTGAAAAATGTGTTTTCTTTTCAATTGGAATATTGCGTTAATTTTGGAACATCCTTTATATACTGTGTTATCCTCAAAATTGTGCAAGAAAAGAATGGAATGTAGATGCGATTTCGTCAACATGAACACTTCTATATAGAAGACGTTTCCTTATTGTAAGATTTCGACATAGAGCGCGGTCAACGATAATTGCTGATTGGAGATAAAAATGCGCGCCAAATTCAGGTCGTCATATTGCGATGTCTGGCGACAATGTGAACGGAGGAACATTGTCGATGCGAGGAAGAGAATGCACACTTTTGCGCAATAACAACGAACGTCGCGTCGCGTAGTGATATAATCTGATTAGAGGAAAGATGAAAGGATGGAAATTGGGATTTGCAATTTGTTCAGGTTGATTTCATACTCAATAACGTATTCATTGTATTTCTTGGGAGTAGAATTTCTCTTGATAGGTTTTGTTTGCTATACCTACAAGGTGTACAGAAACAGTATCGTATGTTTGGTAGTTCAGTTCAAATGAAAAATACAAATGTTTGAAAAGTTTCTTTATGATTCATTCACAGACCTCACACGAAATGAATATATATTTCTTTAGCCAATCAATATGTTGTCTCAGAAACATATTCAGTAGTGAGTCAATTTGAAAAATGCAGAAAGAGGTAGAATTTGATGTGTAAGGGAACCTTTTTTACAGTTGGTTTCAATCGAACAACCAAAAAGTGAAAAAACGAATAAAATAATTCAGATAGCGAAAGTTATAATGAAATATGGAAATTCTCGAAAATTTTTTTACGAATACATCCAATAACAGAATTTCCTAGGACACTAGCGATCCCACGTTTAAAAAATGAAATGAGAAACCTTTTTTCCACCATTGTACATACTTAATTTGCCGATGCATTCTTCAGTTATATTCTCCACTTCAGAATTAAAAACAAAATAAGTACTAACGGGAAAGATCAAGTGTACGGTATTTTCGAAACGGAAATCGGATTACTTTCAAGGCAAAGTCTCACTCAACCCTCTTACCCATTCAACCCTCTTACCCATTCAAGGTTTCAGGAGCTGCTGTCTTATGCCGGCCACATACGCTCCGATCTAAGGGAGAGGTTGACCTGGGCAGGTTTCAGACCTGACGCCGTTACATGTATGGGATGGCTGGAGGTCTCACACACATGCTCAGGTTCGAATTTCGCTTCTGCTCCGGTCGCCTGTGCAGGTCGGAGAACTTGCGCAGGACTGTTCCAATACACGTACCGGTTGACCCGTGCAGATAGAACTGCGCAGGTCAACCTCTCCGGTAGAACGTAACGTAGGCGGCCGGCATTAACGCTCATAGGGTCGGTACAAATTGATTGGAACCAACCGTTTAAAATGTCCCCCGACGAAACAAGGTTTACGTTGTTTGCATTATTACTGATTTGATATTTACCTTAACAAATACACTCACTGTATATTTGCGAACACAAATTGGTCCCGAACGGCGCCTCATTTCATTTGAATAGAATGATGAAAGGATGAAAATGAGTATTTTGAATGCGTCGAGGTTGGAAGTCGTTGAAATTTATTTAGTGTATCGAGTATTCTACATCGAAAGATGTCAAATATTATTGTTCGTGTAAGATGCCCATTTCGACACCGAGTGCAACCACCTTCATTTCTTTTTAGTCACAGTACGTCAAGTTAGAATCGAATGTTTCGAGTATCTTACCTTCAATGATAGTGATTTGAACAGAAGGAAATCATACTATTATTTTTCCAACAAACCAAACAACAACAATATACCCCCTGACAACGGCGTGATAATACTGATAATATCATAGAAAAGAGTTGTTCCACTATCATTTTACCTGAGAACGTTGGAGTTCTCGAAACCGGAAGACATTTTCGAACATTACGGTGGCCATTAACATGTATTGGGGTGGAATTCCGAAGATAAGAGAACGAATGCTTTAATGTTTACTAGCGTCGCAATTGCCAATTATGGTGAAAGCGATAGGGATGTATCGAAATTAATTTTCTCCGAAGTAGCTACCGATTTTATTGGAGATCTTGCACCAATCATTTCGCTTAGTTGATGAGAGTCGTCTGAAGATTGTGTTAGTATATCTGAGACAGTCATTTTGCTTTCAGGAGAATAATATGCTTCCCTATATAGGTCGTAAAAGCTCTATGAGAAATGAATTCCGCATAAAGTTTCAATGTATTTCAATAATTTATTCATCACGCTACATTTTGTTACAGCTCAAAAGGTAATCTTAATGAATGTATGTATGTCTGTGGAGCTGCTTGTCAACTCCTCAATTAATTTTCAGCATGACTTCACTAGTTGCCTTCATTTATCACCAAATTTTGTGTGGCAAGTCTCAAACAGAGAAATGCCCATTTCACAAAATAAATGTACAAACTTTACGAGCTGGAGATTCCACACAACCAAGTCGATATTAACTTTGAAAATTATAATTTAAATATTAATTCCATTGAAGCAATGTATATTCCTGAGTTGAAAAAGAATGCATTGTTTCGAGCAGAATGTGCACCAATCTTAATTTTTAAGGTTTTTTTTAGGATTTAACCCCCAATATCTGAACAAGAGGTACTGAAAATTGAATGATTATTATTCATGTAAACCACTGTTGCAGGTTGCGGGATTCAAACTATTACTTAAGGCCATATTGCCTCATGAAATACGAGTATATCGGACTAACAGCGAGAAGAACTGTGAAATCTCAGAGCTTTTATCTGAAATATAATGCATGATCTTCCCAAAATATCATTTGGACGGTGCTATCTTTAGTCAGACCACTTTCAATTTGAGCATGAGGCTATATTTTTCAAATGCTTGCATCTTCTAAAAGGAAACGAATCAAAACAAATTTCGCAGGGAATAAGCAAGGCTATTATCTCCCAAAGTTTGCCATAGAGCTTGTATAACCCTCTGTATAATAGGGAGTGAAATATAGAAGATTCATTCACCAACCTGAAATAACGTCATTTCGACGAAATCATCATGGCATTCTGAGTGCACGTCTTTCATCAACAATATATGACCCATAAAGTATAAGATCGACCAAAGATTGACATCACACTTCTGATGACATTCTGAATATCTCGGCATCCGTGTAAAATCAGAAACAATGCAAGAAGAGGTAAGATTTCGTTTTTAGGGGTAAATTTTATACGGTTGGTTTCAATCAATTTGTCAACCCTGCGAGCACAAAGGCATCCAGCTCTAAAAACTTTAATGGGTAACTAAATTGCCTTTCTGAAAATACTATATACTTGACCTTTTTTCTTGGTAGGACTTCCAAAAATTAAAAGAATGAAAAGAAGATTTACTATAGCAAGAGTCGGAATGGACCATGAAAATGAATTAATTTTTCAACAATAGGTCCAACAACAGCATTTCGACAATACCATCCCAACGAACGTATGAAAATTAACAAAATGATAAACATTTTTTCCACAATATTATCCAGTTTGTTGTAGCATTATTCAGTTATTCACCTCTTTAGAATATTAAATTCAAGAAGTAATCAGTACTGATAACAAAAGTCGAGTGTATGGAACGATACAATATTCCGCAAATCGCTAGGAAATTTCGACATTTGTATTTGTATTTTTCGACTACCCTAGGCTTCAATGACACCCCTCAGAAGCCTGTGGGAGTTAGGATACCGGGTGTGTCCTGTGTGGGATTTGTTATTAATTCCTCGCGCCACGTTAGGAACAGCACTGTTAATTGTTTATCCAACAGCGAATGGTTGGACGGTCCCCTGAAAACCGGAAAATTTATTTCCCGGCCAAGGGTTTGAACCCCAGTCCTTACGATCATGAGGCATGAGCTCTAACCACTGAGCTACCGCACAATATTTCCCAATTAAATAGTAAATAGTAATGGTCAGGAAATATTCCTTTCCTTAGTGTTAGAAAATGATATTTTCTTACAGTTGTTAACGTTCTACATAAATGATTGGAAACAAGTTGTTTATAAGGAATTAATTCACATTTGCAAGGGTTGACTTCAACAATGAATAATTGCCCCACAATGTTGAATATTTTATCTTCAAACAAAGGTCTAGCAGGTATGCCAATACAACATTTTCCGAGAAAAAGTCGGGTGTTTTTACTCCTGCATTAGTCGATAAAACGTTTATATGCTTATTCGTACTTATCTCTCGATTTCATTGACAATAATTTTAGTTCAGCAGTATTCACTGCCCCAACCAGCTCTGGAGGAGTCCAGAACTGGAAAATTCATCATAACTAATCATTTAATATTGTTTTGTTTTCAAAATCACCAGCAATTAAATTTATATGCGTCAAGGTTGACAATTCAACATTAATACGTTTCCATAGTAACGCAACCAATTTCATTACGGATTTCAAAGCACTATTTATTTATGAATAAAACAGTTCCCGATTTTGGCGAAATTAATGAATATCTGTCGAATATTAAATGATTTGCGGAAGAAACGTATAGTAACCTGGTTGGAAAAGCCACATTTTTGGACTCTATGTTGCTAACTCGGTTCGCAAGCCGTGACTTAGCAACAAAGTCGATCAGGAATGTTAGGCTTTTTATACCTGGTAAACAATTTACTATATACATACCGGCACAATTAGCGGTACGGACCAAATCTAAACGGAGTTTGTAGTTCTTTTTCTCTTGAACCCTTCGGCCGATGTTGGGAGTTTTTTTCCTATTGTAGCTTGATTTCAGGAACATTCTGTTCAAATAGTGCCCTCAATTAATCCACCACCTGTGGAATGAATCGTTAACAAACGAGAATGTTTATTAACACTCAGATGTTGCCTCATCTTCCCTGAATATTTCCGTTTTTCATTCATTGCGATCTCTCAATTTCAAGAGAAACTTTGAATGGTTTCAGTATGATTTGAAATCAACATTTAGCGCTTTGCAATTCAAGATATTAATTTCTCGTTCAACAGGATTTTATTTATATGCAATAACATCAATTGTCAATTGAGGAAATTTCAGTTCTGCCTTAAATCTTGTGTGTCCTCCACGTACTCTCATGACCACAGTCAACCGACTTCTTACGCTCAGAATAACATTATCGATAATCTTCTGAGGTAGATCCTCTCTGCTGCCAATTGCACCCGATTTTTCACATAACATACTCCAAAACATACTCAATTAGATTGAGGTCTGTAGAACATTCTGGTCAATCCGATGTTTTCATGTCAACGTCATCCAGATATTCGGTTACACAATGAGCCACATGTGGTCGAGCATTATCGTGCATGGGCAGAAGTCTGCCATGATGAAAGGAGCGAATGGTACGACATGCTCCTGCAGAATGTTTTCAATATATCGATATGCATTCAACGCAAAAAATCTGGGAAAGCACTGACGTGAGGTCAGGAGCTTTTTCGCGCTTGTTCTAATTCTAACTATTAGATCAACACGAAATTTAGCACTAAGGTGCGTATTGGCGATCTTCACCTGATTACAAAGTTTCAATCTGATTGCATTTTACTTCTTGAGATATTGCGGAAATAACGTTAAAATTCCAAATGAAAACGAAATTGGGCGCATCTTTTTCTTTATATCTCCGGAAGTAAATATCGGATCAAATTGTTGTTAAATACTGATTCTAAGGTTTATGCTAAATTCCATCGAAATCCAACCAATACTTTCAGAGAAAAATTTTTCATCAAAAATTTTGGAAATTTTCGAATAATTTTTTTGAAAATTTTCTAATGAATGCATCCACACGAAATTTTGCTCTAAGTTGCGACTTGGTTATCTCAAAACTTTCCCCAAAGCTCCAATTTGATCGAGTGAATAGGTCCTTCATGAGATATTGAGGAATTAACCTCGAAATTTCAAAAAGGCCTAACTCCGAAACTATCAAACTGATTCCACCCATTAACGAACTCAACCGAGATATTTCGACTCCAAACCTAATGTTCAAGTCGCTAAGTCTCTTCCTTCGAAAGTTAGAGCAAATACGGACGGTCAGAATTGAATTTGACCATTGATTCTCCTTCAGGGAGTTCAACCCAATCGTTTAATACCATTTTCGGCTCAAAATTCGAAAACTTCTTAGATCGTGACGAAATGATGAAGCGCTGTTCCCCAGAACAAGCGCGGAAAAATATTCAAGGATAGGAAAAACTAACGGTGCCATATAAAGTACTGTAATTTCTCTCAAAATTAAGGTATCGCAACTAATAAAATGCGAAAATGTTCAATAAAGATGAAGAAACATCAGAGTATTCGTGAACATTCTCGTCTGTCAACGATACACTTCACATGGTGTTCCAGATAAGAACTTACTTTTCACTCCTTTTGTTAACCCCCGTATGTAAGATAAATCAACCTACAATCGAAAATAGAAGTTGATAAAATCGGCCGAAAGGCTTAAGAGAAAAAGAACTTCAAACTTTATAGAGATTTTGTCCGCTTCCCTAATTTTGCCGGTGTGAACGCACTTAAAGTGCTGTAATTCCTTCCAAAATTGAGATATCGCAACGAATAGAAAATGGAAAAGTTCAAAAAAGATGAGACAACGTCTGAGCACTCATGAACGTTCTTGTTCGTCAATGATTCACTTCACAGAGTGTTCAAATAAGAGCTCACTTTTCATTCGTTTTGTTCACCCCCGTATATAGCAGAAAAACGAAGTAACTGGGGACGCCTTCTAAACAGTTATGTTCTCAAAGAATCAAGCTACAATCGAAAAAAAAGTCCTAAAATAGGCCAAAGGGTTCAAGAGAAAAAGAACTACGAACTTCGTTAAGATTTTGTCCTTTCCCCTTATTGTGCCGGGGTGTATATAAATTGCTCCGGTTCTTCGGATGAATATTATAATCCCTTACACAACACTACGGTTGTCGAACCAAATAGTAAATATTGCCAAAAGTGAAAGCTTGATTTGAATTCGGAAAACCTTTGATCTTCGTTGCCGGAGATTGGATTCAAGTGCGGAAGTGTTGTTCATTCCACAGGTGAATCCAATAAACGCCAAATATTGGAAGTTCTAGTAGAACTATTTCTGATATCAACAATGAAATACCCCCCGTCGCCAAAATTTCATTACCGGGATACGTTACCGGATCAGAACGACTCCATTATGCTCGATCTTCGTCCTCGTTCCGTATTACGTGATGTTAAATAACTTCGGGGATCCCAGGGCTGCCCGAAGCGTGAGATCAGAAAATTGAAATACAACGTGATCCTTCCGCCTCATTAGCGAATAGGGTCAACGTCAGGGTTGAAGCTGATTTTCCCGTCTGACGCTTTATTAATAAAACGTTAAATTTTCATTTCCAATTAGGTGCAATGCAGAGGGAGGTCAGGATTGGCATAACGTTGCCTTAATTAGAGAACTTGTTGGATAACTCTCTAGCAGTATTCTGTTATTTACATTTCGAAACAGGATTTTAGAAACAATAGTATTGAGGGCTTCAAAAGCAGCTAAACCTTAATTGAGTGAGTTATTTTGATCGTTAGTACAAAAGATGAAAATTCAACGTGAACATAAGTGACAATCATACTAATGCAAGTCTGATTTAAGGCATTTTCTGTTAGCACACAATCATTAATGTTGGATTGTATGGCTTAGTTCAGCCTTTGGAACTGCTAAGATCTTTCGTTCCATTACTGAATCTGATGACGTCCTTAGAAGCCTTGTCTGTCACGTCGTGAGGATTCGGAACTTTCACGCATATAGCCTGCTTATGTCGTCTGCTGACTTGCCCATGCGGTACAAGAGGCACTTGTAGCGACAGTGCCCAATAAGCAATTAAGCAATTTAAAAAGCTTAGCTGGTAGAAGCTTCTCGGTAAAGAATGAAGTCGGGACTCTACAGATATCTCTGAAATCATTTACCTAATGGATCAATAATGATCATCCTGCACCAATGTAATCTCAGAAAATTTTTGAGAGAACTAATTATGCTAGAAGGATCTTTACACACTCCACCCGTATTAAACCTACATATTTCAAGCCCAAGTTATTATAGAAACTTCGAAGTAGTCATTTCCAGTACAAAGAATTAGTACTCAGCCTGCTGGTGTTCACGCCATCTCTCAGCCTTTACCCAAGTAAAGCAAGTCCTTCTTCAGATCCCGTATGATTCGAGAAGGATGAGTAGTGGAACAATATTGCGAGAGGCAAAGGCTCATAATCCATTGCTGCTTCAGTAGAAATTCAAATATTGCATTAACTGAATTTTATATTCTGTAATTTGGATGTTATGAGTCAATTATATATCATCTCACTGATAGGTTCATCGATCATTGTGTTCTCTATTTTGGCATTTGTACTATCAGACATTATTTTTTGTCAGCACAAAAATCAGGTAACACCTGATTTTTTAAGAGATTTCGACTTAATATCTGACATATCAAGGAGTGGCCTTATCCTGTCATGATTGCCCAGTTTCTTTTTCTCAGTGAAAGAGGTATTCTTCCCTCATATATTGCATCCAGTGTTTGATTTTTTCCAATTTTCTCAGCATTGTATTATCCTGTTTTTCTTAGAAAATGAAGCAACCTCTTTTTCTGTATGTAAATATGTTAATATTTGCCTTCTACTATTCTAATTTAGTATATGTAATTTCTATGTATTCAGTTCACTTAAATTTCCAATACTTTTGAATTATGTAGGTACACATTATTTTGTTTCTCTATAATTTATGCATCGATCTCACCAATCCTTCGAATTTCATATTGTGTTCTCTATTTCATTATTTGTACTATCAAGCATACATGGACATCTCTAATTGATATTACGTTTGTTCGTTATACCTGCATGAACTACACTAACTACACCAACTCCACTGACTTTCAATTCTCAGTGCAGCTGAGTGTAGTCACAGATAACTGAATGAGTGGACTTAGTGTAGTTCAATCTGTTCTATGATTCTCACAGAATACAAATATGATAGATGATTACACGCAAAACCAAGATGACAGAGTTCTATGCTTCTTTTATTTTCGCTACCACTCCGAGGTAATTTAGATTCGTCGTGAAGTTTTTCTAAAGTCGTCACGGATAAAAAATCCATTTCAAATAACGATATGATGAAAATTAATGACGTCCAAAAATAACCACACATAGAGAACAAGACACGTTCAACCAGGAACCAGAGACAACCATAGATGTCTATGATTATTAATCATATTTACGCACAACCATTACAGAAGATAACCTCACTCTATGCACTGCACACGTTATCTGTGACTACACTGACTCCCAATATTTCCGCAACGAACAGAGTGCAACTTTACAACAAAACACACCGAACATAATCAGTGGAGTTAGTGTAATTAGTTTAGTTCATGTAGGTACAACGAACAAACCTATTTATTGAATATTCAATAAAAACCATTGAAGACATAACTCTGGTATGGTTTGTTGTATGGTGAATGAAAACACTCTGATAACTTGATTCTTGATAAGGGAGGAACTTTTTTCCCTGTTCAGGATTAAATTAAAAGAATGATAATCATTTTTACACTAGTTCATGCTATATGAAATTCATTTCAAATTTCCCGCCGAATATATGTTGGTGCTTTTTGCTAAGATACCGCTGTTCGGTCATCAGATGTCGCTTTCGAGCGGTTTCGTGAAATGTTTCCGAGTACCAATACTACCAATCCAAAGTTCCTATATATTGTCTATGGTTGCACTTAAAATGCAGTGTCTACGGAGTATCGACCGACCTACGATTGGTAAACAACAAACAGCCTCATGCTCTACTTCTGATGATGCTTTGCGAGAATTCCTCATCGCTACTAAATCCTCTCACTCTTGCACCCATTATGCAATTTGTTATTCCTTACGTTACCGTGGCAGACACTTTCTAAAAGATTATGATTTTGTTAGGCTAGATTGCGCAACGCCGCAAGCAAGGCAACGCCGCTAAGGCGATTCTTCGCTGTTTGTTTTGCAATGTTTACAAACAAACGAGTGGTGACCAATGCCTCGCGGAAATACGCAACTGATGTATAGCAGGCAATTATGAAGATTACAATGCTCGAAGAAGTTATGGAACGAATGGTGAAGAAGATGGAGGTCAATTCGTGGTAAGTCGACTTGTTACCGTCTTTCTCTACCATGATAGATGAATCACTTGCAACATCCGAGTGCTGTGAGCCCACGAATGGTTGATATCGATAGTTTGCATTTATGGAATTGATATTAGTCATCTACAGGAGCGATTATATCACAGCAAGGCTTAATGTTATAGTAAACATATTATTTATTTCTGTACGGGGTAACTGAAGTCAGAGGGAAACTTTGTTCAACAGTGGTATAAAATCTATAATTTTTCACAAGTACCAAATACTGAAGGATACTTAGCATAATGCCATTTATCACTACCACTTCAGTGGTTTTTGGAAATTGACCCGTTTGGCTCGAGTTGTTTGACAGATGAACCATTCAATTGTCAACTGTTGAACGAGTTACTGTTATTCTCTTGTACAAACACAAGTTTTTTTCTGAAATCCCTACTGAATTTCAATGAGTTCTTGTTTTCTTGAGGAAATTTTTCAGAAGCAGAATCTATCGTGAAATTGGTATCTTCTAGGAGTTTGTTCGAATTCGAAGCAAATTTCGCCCCTTTCCAGATTTGCAATCGAAATTTGCATACCACATTGTCTGAACTCTAAAATGTACTATATATCCTAAATTTAATGGTACATTCTCCTTGAAAAAAAACAATACCACGTGGTGTTGAATTACGACCAGGCAACACAGCCACATTCAAGTTTCATTAAACCTCGTTAAAAGGTCGGGCACATGCACCACGGTGTACAAGGTTTAACGTTGCCAATAGCAGCGTGAAATCTTAGAATTCGAAGGAATTTCGACGTTTTTAGGTGAAAACGGGGTGTTGTTCTGCAGGAGTCAGTGAGTATTTTTGTGAGAATGCGCAATTTTAGTTATTTTCCCATTTTTCACTCCATTTTAGTTTTTATTTTTATGTAAATTCTTGAATATAAAAAAGGACCAATATTCCGCATTCTTACGATTTTTTCAACCATTTGCGCCAAAGTATAATAATTTTTCGAAAAAAACGACCTCTGCCCTCCAAAAGGCACCTCGTTTTATTCGAGGTATTGTTTGCTCTTAAAATTCCGAAGGGAATCTTCTCTCATCGTTTGTACCTCCAACTAAGGAACACCCTGTTGAATCATCACGAGATTCAGCATGAATGAATTTTAACGCTCTTATATATCAACGAACTACCAGATTTCAATTAAATAAAATAAAATAAAATTTCGAATGGATATATCATTGAGGGGATTTCACCCATTCGATCGAAGTGATTGATCCCTGAACCTAGGCGCTTTCAGTCAATGGTTTCTTTCGAAAGATATGAGATGACGAGTGCATTGTTGACAGATTTGATGACATTGTGTCAATCGTATTCCTATCGGTAGATTTCATATACTGAAAGATTGAGCTGATAAATCTGAACAACTTCAATTTGAGAAAAATCCTAGGATAATCTGTTAGGACCGAATTTCATCTGACAACGGATTTTTATCAGTTAGTGCAACCTAGCCATTAAGGAATATTTTTTAATCAAACATCGGAAACTTTGGACTTCCGCGCAGAACGATATTTTTCTTGTTTCCTAGAACAAAAGCTCCATTAAATATTTGATTGTTTCTGTCTTCACTCAACAGAAATTTATTAATTGCTTAATTGCTCTAATTGCTGTCTTGCAACTTTGTCAATTACGTTCGAATGAACAAACGGGAAAAACGAAAATCTATTGACTCAGACAAAAAGGAAATAATAATTTTTAAGTATACAGAGTGTAAGAGCCAAATGGAATAAATTCGATAACGAATAAATAATGGGGTGTTAGGAAAAACGCTCGGACACGTCGATTTGTAATTTTAAATGCGCATAGTTTTCAAGAAAATAAAATTATATAGGGTGTTCCATGCGACCGTGGCCAATACCAACTTTCTTATTTCAAATCTAACCCCCTGTATATTATTTATTTTTTGGATTCTCAAGAAAATTCCAGACATAATTCATGTACAATGTCCTATACCTATCTTCAACTTTTTCGGAAATATTAAGTGTTTTCAGAAATGTTGAGTAGCGTTAGAAGACAATTCTACACCAGATTAGCATGTTGCCAAGACGTTCGCGGAGAGCATTTTGAACATTTCCTACATTGACATTAATGTTTTTTTTGTTTTTTTTTAAGTATTGAGAAATAATCAGTATTACTTATTAGGTTTTAAGTGTAATGTACCGAATTTGTGAAATAAAATATTTTTTATTTGAAACGTTGATTTTTGCACTAAATCTGAAAACACTTAATATTTCCGAAATAGTTAAAGATAGGTATAGGACATTGTGCATGAATTGTGTCTAGAATTCTTTGAAGAATCCAAAAAATAAATAATATACAGGGGGTTGCATTTGAAATAAGAAAGTTGGTATTGGCCACGGTCACATGGAACACCCTATATAATAT